>CM030363.1:102420049-103916810 GCA_017893485.1 Hemerocallis citrina | reverse complement strand
ATTATTATGCAATAAATTTAGTGTATTTTGTATTGTTCGTATTATTAAAGGATAGAGTTGGGGTTTATTTAAAATATTTTTGGGAGATTGTGGGCTTATATGTAAATATTTTTTATTAAATATATATATAATTCTATTATTTCCAAACCCCCCCTTCCCCTCATCCTCCTTCTTTCGGTTTTTCCCGACCGCAAAAGAACCTACCGAAACCATTTCGGCTGACCTTTTCCCCGCCCATATCTCCTCAATTTCTCCATGGTTTTTGAATTAAATTGAGGGGATGACTGATTGAAGGGTGCTCTAGCTCGTGGTGCAGTCAATTTGGAGAAACAACCACAGAAAGGTATACCCTATTCTATTTTATTTGTATGAAATTAAGTGTGGTTAATTTCTATTGAATAGAAATATTATGGTAGGGAGATTAGGAGATGTTAGGAATAGTATAGGTGAGAAATTAGCAAGTTATTGGAGAATTTGTAAGTTGCACATAAATTAGGGTTTTGGGTTTCTAAAAAGGAATTATATATATATGGTATGATAGTAGAAATTCTTGTTAAGTCATTAGAATAATTTGAGAGTGATTTTAGTAATTGTTTGAAAATAAAAACTCTGTAGGAATTTGACTATTACGTGCATCACACGTGTGCATCCCAAACGTTCAATAAAACGCCTGTGTGATATTAGGATTAGTATTATTACTTTTCTGTGGCTGGTTTGGATGTTTTGAGCCTTAATTGCTTTGAAATTTTGTAATAGGTGATGTTAGCAATTTCGGATGCGTGACGGGGTGGTTCGAGTCATCATGGGATCTCAAGTGAGTATGATCTTTTTATTTCATGTGCATAATGTGTAATGACAATTTTAAAATATGGGTTGCTGTGTGTGACGTGTAAAGTATATTGAATATAGAAAAATTTGTACGTATGATACGAAGTATATTATGAGGTGTAAGAAATTAGCACATATGTATGGGAGTGTGTTGATGCTTGTAGATAGATATCTATATGCTATGGGGTTGTAATGATCATATTTGAGAATCGATTCTGATATAGATATATGTATGTGAATGTATGTGTATGTATGATGTGTGATCTCATGACTAATGTAATAAGATGGGAAGTATGGTGTGTGTAGATATATATGATATGATAATGCGATGCGAAATGGATATCGTGTGTGTGATGTGTGGGTGGTAAATGAGAATTTTATACGATATCAGTGAGATTAATGGCTTGTATATGCTTATGGATTTAATGAAGTTATCTGCATTCATATTATAAAGGAGTTATATTATAAAGGAGTTGTACAGAGATATTATAAAGGAGTTATATTATGAAGGAGTTATGTTATAAAGGAGATATGTTTATATATGGAGAATATATATTATAAAGGAGATACATTCTTGTTATCTTATAAAGGAGACACATATTTATATATGGAGATACAAAGGAGATATATATGTATATACGCAGATTTAAAGGAGATAATTTAATATTGCAGTGCCGTACAATATCCCAGGGGTTTGGGCTAGACCGCACAGGTCCGGGATACACCCGGGAACAGGAGTTATATATATTTATATTGTCCCAAATTTTATATTTGGAAATCAGGAGTTATATATTGACCCAAATTATATTTGGGGATCATGAGTTTTCCTCGCTGGTATAGGGCCAGGAGGAAGACGTAGCCTCGGACGTGTAAGACTCTGTGTGAGTATTGATCCGCGAGTTATATTTTATTTTTGACTAACCTTTTGGCTTTAGTCTTGATTGATCATGCGCGCAACCGTACTTTCAATCCAGCCCACAAATGATAGATGCTTAGGATACCTAGATCTGGGTGATATGATGGGTTAGCAGGATATGAATGTGTTACAAGAGAGAGATATATCAATATATTGACAATACCTATATGGTTAAAGTTATGTTTATAAAAGCTGAGGTATAAATATAGTTATATAACCATAGAGTTGGAGTAATATAATTATCGTATTTGGATGGAGTTGTGTATTCGCAGGTATGATATTAATGAGGTGTATATTTATGTGTAATCGATGGAGTTGTACATGTTTATGTTGTTAAATTTATATGGCTATACTTATAAAGCTTTATTGGCAAAATGAAAGAAACATGAATAGAGGAGAGATGTGTAAAGTAAAGGGAGTTGTATTATGAGGTGTAATTACCCAGTACAAGAAGTTATATTATAAGATGTGAATGAGTTAATAACATAAAATATGACTTGAAACAAGTTGGTATGCCTTGGAATTGTGACCAGGAACTACCTGCCTGCTATTTCGGAGGAAATAGTGGGAACGACCTGTCTAGGCTGAACTTCAAGGTAGATCGGTGGAGTATTGTTATAATAGTTAAGGTTCTATTATGTGATAAGTATGAAAAGAAAAGAAAGTTGTGTGGAGAGATGTGAGTATAAAGTAAAGTAAGTTATAACAATGATGGGTTTGCTGAGAGTGGAAGTGATGATGAGCATGATGATGTATTGAGAGTGAAAAGAAGATAGTTGTAAGGTATGATGAGAGTAAAAGTGATGTATTGCGAGACGTGATGATATGTATTATAAGAAATGAATGAATGCGATGTTATGTGATATGAGAATGGGAAAGAAAATGTTTATGAATGAAGATGAGTATGAAAGAATATGAGTTGTGAGGTTGTAGATGCAAACGAATGGTAAATGAAGTGCGTGGCTAAATAAATATGAAGAGAAGTGGTAGTGGAATTATATGATTATATATGAAATACATAGATGGTGATGTGTGTTAAATTATGGATATATAAATGAGTGCGGATTTGAAGAGTACTTTGATATAAAGTCGTGTTTATGATGTTTTTATGTTCAGATTTCAGGCTGAATCTTCTTATCTTGAAAATTGTAAGTTTAATTTATTTTTCTTATATAGTTTAATTTATTTATTAGATTAGTGAATTATACTCACACCAGAAATGGCTAACCCCTTAGTGTTTGGGGGGTTAGGGAATCCCTGGACTACCCTAGATCCCCTACTGTTACAGGTCCTCAGCAGTGCAAAGGTGAGGTGTAGATATCGTAGAGTGAAGCCCTTTACCTTTTAAATTTTCTTTGTTTAAGTCAGTATAATGAATAGTAAAATTTATGGTTTTAAATTGTAATTTAGATGTATAAACATGTAGATGATGATGATGAGTATAGTATGGGACTGTATATTATGTTTTTGACCCGTACCCATCTCGTTGTGGAGAACCGGGCCCTGTGGTATGTTTTATAAGTTATTTTCTAAAAACTTTATTACGTTTTCAAAGGAATTTATGGTTTTTAATTGATAATTGATATTCTATTATGAGTTTGGCCCACAAGGCATGATATTTATATTGCTTGTGTGATTCTGCTCATTTTGGCCTGGGGAGCCCATTATATTATTGCCTGTGATGTGAGCTACAGAATTTAGAGTAGAATTTCGTAAGCTTTTTGTGTTTCGGAGGAGAAATTTCAGGGAAAACTCTGCTAAAATTTTATTTGAAATAAAACAATCTTAGTTTATGTTTAAAGTGATATAGAAATTGAAAGCATTGAAATTGGCGTCAAAAAAAAATTTGGGGCGTTACAGTTTGGTATTAGAGCTTAGGATGACTAGGAATTTTTTTGTTAATTCTAGTGATCCTGTCTTGTGTGTATGGGTTCAATTTCGCTAAGAAGCGAATGTGAAGCATGTATGAAGTTTGTTTTATGCTTTTGATAGCGTTTTGCTAAGCATGGATTTTGTATTGAGTGGTGTGTTCTTTATTAGACTTTTGTCTGACTTTGGGTCAGTGTTATTTTAGCCCTGCATGTTTTGTACTCTTTAGAAATCCCGATGAGAATTTGTATAGTATTGGAGTGTTCTGTTATATTGATTGTTGTGTGCCGTGAGGGGATATTCCCTGGGGATCTTGTGTATGTCCTATAGGTGTATGTCCTATAGACCGTGTGGGATGTGCGATAATCGTTAGCATTTGATATGAGGAGATGGGTTGGTTAGGAAGGCTTTATGCATAGTTGGGGTATGGTGCACGGAGGATTCGGGTGAGAAAGCCCGATGAGACCCCGTTTCTGATTGTATGTAATGACCGGGACGATGTAAGTATGACCGTTGAGTTCGGTGGTAATACCCAAAGTGAAGATTGAAATTATTGATGTGGTTTTTGATATATGAGAGGATGGTTCCCTAAAATTGCGTATTAATTATCGAAAGTTGAATAAGGTGACTTTTAAGCATAGGTATTCATTGCTAAAATTAGATGAGTTACTTGATCGGTTGCTGGAAGTTACAGTGTTTTCACAGCTGGAGTAGTAGACCGGGTACGGTCAGATAATCATTGAAGAGGGAAGTATCCTACGGACTGCTTTTTTATACGCGGTGTGAATTGTATGAGTTCTCGGTGATGTCTTCTGGGCTGGCGAATGTCCATGTAGTTTTATGAATTTGATGAATTGGACCTTTCACCCTTATATTAACAGGGTGTGATTGTATTTGGAGATCATATTTGGTGTATTTTCGCAGTATGGAGGGGCATAGATGGCACCTCAGAACTGAGTTGTAGACTCGTTAGGACTAGAAGTGGTATGATAAGTCAGAAAATTGTCATTTTTGGGAGTGAGAAATGTGATTTTTGGGGCACATTGTGTTTGTTGAAGGCAGTGAAGGAGGTTCTCATCATCATTGTAAACTTGGTATTCCTGATGTGGATTGTTTATGATAACAGGTGACGGAGATTGCTCATCATATTCAGTATATTGTCTATCCCGGTAGCATGAAGATGTATCATGATTCTAAAAGAATATTTTGGTGGCCCGGAATGAAGACGGATATTAGTTATTAGGCGAGAATGGATATGCCTCTTTTGAGGTGTGTAGTTGACAAGGGAGTTATACAGATTAGCGACGATCAAGACTTCCAGTTGCTCAGTTGCTGAAAGTTCAGTAGTGCGTTATATTAATTATTATAATTGGGAGTCTGGAAGATGGTGAGGAGAAAGTGTCCAGGATTGTTTGGACAGTTTTCTTAACCCCTGTAGCTCGAGGACGAGCTTCTTTTGAGGTGTGTAGAATGCAACACCTCGAATTTGTAAAATACCGAAAATACCTGTTTTTATATGTCTCGAGTGGTGAAAATTATTTTTGGTGTATTTTTATTTTAAATATGGATATTGGTGTCTATATTTGCGTTAGATTGGAGTTATTGATATATTGGAGCTACGAGTTGAAATTTTATGTGAAGAGATATTGTTTATTTTTATTTTATAATTTTGGAGGATTATTGTGCGATAAATTTAGTGTATTTCGTATGTTCGTATTATTAAAGGATAGAGTTGGGGTTTACTTGAAATATTTTGGGAGATTGGGGGCTTATATGTAAATATTCTTTATTAAATATATATATAATTCTGTTATTTCCAAACCCCCCCCCTTCCCCTCATCCTCCTCCTTCTTCCAGTTTTTCCCGACCGCAAAAGAACCCATCGAAACCATTTTGGCTGACCTTTTCCCCGCCCATATCTCCTCCATTTCTCCATGGTTTTTGAATTAAATTGGGCGGATGACTGATTGAAGGGTGCTCTAGCTCGTGGTGCAGTCAATTTGGAGAAACAACCACAGAAAGGTATACCCTATTCTACTTTATTTGTATGAAATTAAGTGTGGTTAATTTCTATTGAATAGAAATATTATGGTAGAGAGATTAGGAGATGTTAGGAATAGTAGAGGTGAGAAATTAGCATGTTATTGGAGAATTTGTAAGTTGCAGATAAATTAGGATTTTGGGTTTCCAAAAAGGAATTTTATATATAAGGTATGATAGTAGAAATTCTTGTTAAGCCATTAGAATAATTTGGGAGTGATTTTAGTAATTGTTTGAAAATAAAAACCTCGCAGGAATTTGACTATTACGTGCATCGCACGTGTGCATCCCAAACATTCAATAAAACGCATGTGTGATATTAGGATTAGTGTTATTATTTTTCTGTGGCTAGTTTGGTTGTTTTGAGCCTTAATTGTTTTGAAATTTGGTATAGGTGATCTAGAGAAACCATCTGATATATCCTGAAGAAGCCATAGGATATGAGTTGTACGATCTAACTTGGAATAGAAGATGAGCTCAAAATATTAGCTGGATACATGCCCAATAACATCTAACCGCGATTAGTGGTTGACTGTCCCCATGCACAGTCAACCGCAATTGATAACTCTCAAACAGAAAGATTCAATGGTCGACTGTGCTTGGGGCCGTCGACTGTCAAATCAGGTGTTGATGTGTGGTTGCTGTTGCTTCGTTTCCCATGATGCTTCAACCTTGTTTGCTTCATGTTTTCTCTTCTCATCGAACCCAAGTATACAAGACATACACCCAACCCTCTTTGTTGTAGTCGAGAAATTTCTCATTTAAGTTATTATTATTTATTATGTTATTATTTCTATAATATTTTTTTTGTGTTTCATGGATTTATAAGAACTTTAATGTGACATGGAATCTATTTACTTTAGGATATAATACATAGTGTAACAAATGTTTTAGATGTTTTTCCATTTTACCCAAAAGTAAGTGTGTGTGTGTGTGTTGGGTTGCATTCTTATTTAATTGAGATTTCATAGTTTGCCTATTAATAAATTTATGCCTAAGTGAATATGTATCATTTTAGCATGCATGCAATTTATATGTAAGAATTGTGAAGTCATTGTTGCTATCATTATTGTTGCATTAGTGACCAGTTGCAATTTTTAAATTGCAATCAATTTATAAAGTGACATTTCATGGAGTGTTGTTATGTTACACAAATGAGAGGAATTATACTTTACTTTACATAATTGTCATTAATTCTTGTGTGCATGATCATCGTTGTATATCTATTGTAATTTTTTAGATTAATTCTACTATGATACATGTAGCTAAATCTTTTCCAAGAATGGTTAATAACATTGCAGGAAATTGAAAGCATGGAAAGGGTCAAATGATGTTACCTCGAGAATGAGAAGATTTTACATAAGAATGAAATTCGAAAAGGTTGTAAGCCATGATCCGGACTTTATAAGTCCACACTAAAAGGGTCTATCTAGGAGGTTAACCTAGATACATCGAAGGGGGTGGGGGTCAGTCCATAAAGAGATTACCACAGTGGAAACCCAATCGATTACATAGGTTCAATGTGGTAGAAACAAGCTAAATGTGTGATTCTCGTGGAGCATTGACTATGGAGTTATACTCCTATGATTAGATAGAGCGATAAGTTAGCTACACCCCCATCCATATGATGACAGTGCTCATTAGAAATGGACATAAATGATGAGTTTTAAAACTCTTAATAAGTCCAAAGGAATATGTTTGCGAGTATACGTCCACCCTTACCTTTGGAGGACTTACCTTAGTAAGAGTAATCGTGAGGCCACGATTATAGGATACAGGCTGATCCCTAGAACTCTTATGAATTTGTATAGTGAGCATGGCCATAATGCTCCAACCAGCTATCCCAATGATCAGTGGATACCGTGTATGCTTTTGTCATGGCTTTGGGATCTAATTAAAGGCGTAGTTCGTTAGTTTCTCTCAGGTTGCAATGGATGCCACTAGGTGGAGGTTCAAAGTCGAAAGCAACCCACACAAAATCCATGGTAATATAGTGATCAACTCAACTATCCTATTTGTCATATTTAGAACTTTCACTGGGGGGAGGGGGGACAAAATTTATAAATTTATAAATAATATTATTTTATTATTGTTATTAATTATTTTTGATAAGATTGGCCTTTACTGAATTAACTACTCATGATTGTCATGATTATGTATTATTTATGATGATAATTAATTGCCTTTATTTTGTGGGTTATTATTTTGTGTGTTATTGTTGGAATCATAGTCACAAAATTTGGGATTTATTCGCGAAATTCGTGAATAATTCGTGACTATTTCTCTAGCCGATCCGATTCGCGACTTATACGGCGCTTCGCAAATAATTCGCGCACTTCGCGATTAATTCGCGAAAATCGCGAACGAACGAATAGTTCGCGAATGCCCAGTAAGCCAGTTAAAAAACCCTATTTCAACTTTTCCAGCAGCGTTTCCTCTTCTCTTAGACTCTTACTTTTCCTCTTCGCTTCTTGCCTTCCCTGCGGTGCAGTCGCGCGTCTTCCCCAGGTTCCACCAATCCGGATCGTCTGTTTCTTCTTCGTTGCTAACTTCTCCTATCCCCCTTTATATTTCTACCCTCTTTCTTATTTGACCGGTTCCTCTCCTTCAGGTATTTTATCATATTTATTGCTTTCTAATCTACACTCAATTTTGATTTTTTGATGATAAGGATTCTACTTATTAGTTATTAGTTATTACGACATTTCTGTTTAGACTCTTTAGAGCACCATGAGACTATCTCTGCATGTAGATGTAAATTGTAATCATGTAAGGGGATTAACTCTTGACCAGGAATGCAAGGGCTAAAAGGAAAATGATTAAATTGTTATAGCATACTTGTATTCATCAATGGCACAACCATAATACCAATATCAGAAAAACCATATTTTTCATAATGGTTATGATGCTGAGTACTGATACATCCAAAAACTGTGTAACATCTTGAAAGCATAACATTATGCAGAGAAAAGTCAGTAATTTCCTGTGGTATTTGTTATAATTTTGCCTGCATCTATGACCAAATTTACAATAAATTTTGATGTCAGGTGAATTAGATAACCTAGATTACAGTTTACAATCGATGATGTTCGGAAGTGTATCATTCACTTGGATACTAATAACTCACAAAGTTATCCTCTGAGGGCATACATTTGTGTGCACTTCTGACAGATGATTAACATCTTAACTAATAATGTGAACTGTGTGTATCATGACCTTAGGCACTAATATGATCAGTAAAAATCATAAGATATGTGGATTCAAGTAGAACTATTTATAAGGTTAAAGCTTATAAATAGACAAAATGCAACTGAATAATTTACAATTGTGAAATGTACAGTGAGGTAAAATTAAGATTGTGGTATGTTTTAAAAGTGTGTTCTTAATAACGGCTCACACTGTTTTACCTAAAATAGAACAAGAAAGAATTCACATAATCTAAACAAAAACATTAACACTTGCATCGTGTAGACAGAAGATACAAAGATTTCTTGCTAACAGAAGGACACCAAACAAATGTTCGTAAAACTGACAGAACTGTTATAAGACTACTCGAAGATTTTGAGAATATGTTTGACAACCTTACATGTTGTGTTTCGACTTCGCTTGGCTAATATTGGACACTATAATCATAAGGTGTTTAGATTCGTTGTATCTTATCCCTTCTATAAAATTTACAGAAGCCCCTAGCCTCTCAGCTATGAAACTAATCAAACCCTTGCTTAATAAAATCTGTCAAATGTCAAAAGTAAAATTTCTCTCTGATATCCAACCACATTGATGTTATGCTTCACAAATCACAGAGTCAGTAAACCTTTAAGAAGGATATCCATGTCTCTCTGGGGAACTCAATACCACCTATTATGTATACATATAATTTCACTGGGTTAACTTTTAATCTAATTTGGATTCGACTAATTAGTTTCATGAATAAATTTCCATACAAGACATTTTTTTGCCTACAGGCTGCATGAGTTAAAGTTGTCTCAATTCTTTCATCTTTTCAGCTTTCTGAATTGAACTTAGTTTGCATACATTATAGAATTGAAGTAAAATTCTTTCTGTTTGTGGCCTTGATCGCCATTTCTGAATATTGACTTATGTCTAATACAGTGATTGTTATCTACTATCATCTTTAAGTCTATATTAAGTTCTGTTTAAACCCGACTTTATATTATTTTCTTATCAGAATGCCTAGAGGAAAGGATCCATTGTGGGATCATATTACTCAGGTTCAAGGAAATAAAGTTCGGTGTAACTTTTGTCAAGAAATATTTGTCGGTGGTGTAACTCGTATGAGAAATAATTTTCAAACATGGTCGGTAGAGATGTACGCCATTGCCTTAGCGTTCCTGATGAAGTTCGCGAAGCTTCTTTGAAAATAATACAAGAATTAGAGTCGAGAAATAAAAAGCAAAAAATCAATGATTTTTGGAAGCAATCAAGAAGTTCTATCGAATGTCCAACAGAAGAGCTGAATCAAGAAGGGTCCCGTTCAAAAGTTCTGGTCCCGTTCAAAACTCGGTGATGAAAAAATCTGAAAAGGAAGAAGCAGATAAAGCAATAGTTAGATGCATAGTTAATAATAATTTGCCATTTCAATTATTGCGATCATCTGGTTTTCGTGAAGCACTTGCCGCAGTTGCAAAAGTTGGGCCAGGTTATGAAGCTCCTAGTAGTGAGACAGCAAGAACAAAATTGCTGGATAAATTGAAGCTTGAAGCTGAAGATCATGTCCAATGCATGAAAAAAGAATGGGATAGTACTGGTTGTACAATTATGTCTGATGGATGGACCGATGGAAGAAACAGACCATACTTGAATTTACTAGCAGCTTCCCCTAAGGGTGTAGTTTTCTTGAAATCTCTCTGCACGGTTGGGCATAAAAAAGATGCAAAATATATTTGCGACTTTATCTCATCGGTAATTGAAGATATTGGTCTGCACAATGTTATCCAATTTGTTTCTGACAATGCTTCAAATTATCTTGCAGCTGGAAATTTAATTGTGGAAAAGTATCTACATATTTTTAAAGTTAACTGTGCGGCTCATTGCATTAACTTGATGTTCAAGGAGTTTGATACACTTGAATTCGTCTCTCCCTTGCTTGCTCAGGCTCGAAAGATTGTGAAATTTATTTATAGATATCAACATGTGCTAGAACTGATGAGAGTTCATACAAGTGGTCGTGAGTTAAAGAGACCAGGGGCAACCAGGTTTGCAACACATTTTATATGTCTTAACTCAATTTTGAAAGAAGAGCAATCCCTCCGTTATATGGTGGCTTCAACTGAATGGAGAGATTTGCCTCCATGTAAGACTGCAGAAGGTACTGAAATACAACAAACAATCATGGAAAGAGAATTTTGGGAGTGCGGGAAAGTGCTTATAACAACATTGGAACCTCTTTTTAAAATATTAAGAATGGTGGACGGTGATGGTTCTACTGTTGGATACATACATTATGCAATACAAAAGGTGAAAGAGGCTATGAAATATGTTTTTGATGAAGATACAAATAGGTATTTACCTTTTTGGAAAATTATAGATGAAAGGTGTGTAAAATCTTTAAATTTAGATATTCATTTGGCCGCTTTTTATTTGAATCCACATTTATTCCATTCCGGCCATGTAAAGATGGATAATCAAGTGAGAAAGGGCTTAGAAGTAGTCTTGTCAAAGATGTTGACACATGATGAGAGGTCCAAGGCAATTAAAGAGCTTAAAGAGTATCATGCAAAGGATCCAAAAATATTTGGAGCTATGGCTATTGAATCACTTGAAGTAGCTCATCCAAGTAACAATCATTTATACACTTTTTCTTTCTTTTTATTTATTCATTATAAATATCAAGTGTACTATAATGTTACTGACATTAATTTATAATTTCTATTAGGGATATGGTGTGATATGTGGGGTGGCTCTTTGCCTATCTTGCAAAAAGTTGCAATTAAAATTTTGAGTCAAACTTGCAGTGCTTCAGCATGTGAGAGAAACTGGAGTGCTTTTGAAGCGCTACACACAAAAAAGAGAAACCGACTAGAACCAAGCAGACTTCAAGATTTGGTCTATGTGAGGGTAAATTCTCTTTTGAAAAGGACCATGCAAAAAAAAGAGCAACTTGATACGGTCCCCATCGATCTTGATAAAGTCGATCCAGATGTGACGTAAATATTCTACGGAGATGGAAATGTTCCAATCCATGACGACCAACATGGCAATGAAGATTACAATATCTATAGTGGTGAAGAAGATGCAGTAGATGATAATGATGATACCATTGAATTGGAGTTCCTCGACTGATTTTCTTTTTCAAATATTTTTACAATGATTAGAATCCAACTTGTTTCTGAGGACTTTATCTTATGTCTCAATGTTTTTATACCTTTCTCTATTTTTTACGTGGTGTTTTAAGATTGCAACCTGCAGTTTGCACCAATTGATTGCAACAGTTTCATAAGTAAAATTATAGTGACCACTAGACATTCAGGATGGTGCAAACTAGATTATTTCAACACATCTCATGTTGAAGTGTTACATGATTTATTGATAGGAAATTATCCTTATAAAACAATAAGTGTTACATACACAAGTGCATTATGTAATCTTAGCAGTCTTACTGGGGCTTTTGCAGATTAGCAGTGAGTAGTGACATCATGTTATGAGTTATGAGTTTGGTTCTTCTCCATCTAGCTAGAAATGATGGCTGAATTCTATTTGTTCTGTTGCAGACATGCTGGTGGTGATATAAAGAAAGAAGCATTTCTCACTGATGCTTATGAGGAAATGGTTGTTCAGTTGACTGCACAACATCATTTTCTTTTTCTTTTGCAGGGTGGATTGCTTATTACTTTGTAAGTTGTAACTCTGTTTACCGGTCAAAGCTAGCTGCCGTTTGGGACAATGGACTTAGCACACTATCACCTCTAAAATTATAAGCTGCTTAAGCTTGATCATGTATATATTTTTTCTTCTCTGTTTCTTCTTTATCTTGAAAACCAAGTAGCTTTTTTTGTTGACTGTGTTTCTTCTTTAACATTTTGTTTGTTGACTCTTAGTTCTCCTCCAATGAAGCTATTATTCTTTATGCAAATATTTACATCATGCTCTAAGAAAACCATACATGTTCTCAAGAGTTATATGCCACTTATCTTATCGCTGTTGCATTCCTTTCAGTAGGGATTTGTGCTCGAGGATGCGGCTGGGTTCTCACTAAATGGGGATTTAGAAGTTCACTACAAATTAGCAGCTTCATTACCTACATCACATCCTAGTTTTGCCCCTGAAAAGTGTCTTGAAATGCTGGCTGAGTGGCAACCACCTCCACTTCCCCGTGGACCCATAGAGCTTGATTTGGAGCTGAACAAAACAGACTTTTGAGATCAGGTATGCTGCTCAAGTGATTTCTTTGTCAAGAACACATGATGTTATTACTAATAAATATATTTTTGCTTTGGTTAAAAATTTTATTTCTTTCTTTCCGAACTTATGCCGATTTTTTCCCGAATTTTTCGAATTTTTGCCGAATTCCGAATATTAAATCTTGCCGAATAATTCACGAACGCCAAATTTGTGACTATGGTTGGAATCATTATTATATATAGATCATTCATAATAAGAAGAAAAGAAGACTGAATATGAAGAGTCACTCCATTATTTTATCTTTCTGAGTTAACCTTTCAACTCTTTCTCCCACAACTACTATTTTATATGATGTTCTTAAGCTGAGTTGAGCATTCGATACTGATTGTGATTTCCTTCCACCCGTCCGTGCACATAGAGATCGCCGATAATCCGGGATTTATTACTGCTAAGTTGTAGACTGTTCCTGCTTGTTCGCGCGTGCAACGACAATCTATCTCTTAGGGCAGAGAGTAGCTCTCGATATTCTTTTAAGATTGACAAATCCTTTCTAAACTTATTTTCTTCTATTACAATTATCTATATTTATTTATGGAATAAAAATATTTATTTGCTCAATTTCAAGCCCCCTAATTCCCTTGGATACTTTGTTTGCCACAAAAAGTATTCTTGAAATATTGGCATTTTTGAATTATAACTATAACCCATCGATTAAAATGTAGAATTTCAGAAGTACCCTTACACTCATCTCCCTACCTACCCAATTTCCATAACTCTTTTGGTATGTAATTTAGAGCGTTAAGGTTACAGTTCTCATATCTGCAATCAAATAATTAGAGGGTGCTGAATATCACAAGAACTTGGGGTGGCAAAATGTAATTACACAAGAGTTTCAGAGGTTGATATGCAAAAAAAGCCAAGGAAAAAAAATGTGTCTGAAGGAGCTAATCAAATATCACAGTCAGATGCAGTAGTAAGTATCTCAAACAAATCATCACAAATTATTTGCCAGAGACGGATAGTGAGTGGGACTGAGAAAAAGTGGAGTCCTCAAAATTAATAATCTGTTTGTTTATGGTTTTAAAAACTAATAGATAGATGAGATGAACGTGAAGCAAGATTTCGACCACAATCACCACCTCCACCAACTTTCCGACCATCTCCCCTACGCTGCCCCCGTTGCTTCGCTGCCTCCGCCGCCACCTCCTCATCCGGCGACTTCCCCGCTGTCGGAAAAGGACGGAGGGTGTTAGAGCATCCACAGTCGTTTGCTAAATACTCAAAAATTAGAAATAGCTTTAGGAAATAGGCATGTAGTCGTTTGCTAAAAACTTAAAATTTAGAATAGGAATCTACAGTACGCTGCTAAAGTTAGAAGCAGGTTTAGAAGATTGCTAAATATAGAGGACGGAGGATGTTCATCTGTTTGAGGGTAGCGACGGATGAAGATCATCCGTCTCAATTCGATTTTTAATAAAAATGTGAAAAACGGATGAAGTTGTTCCGTCTATTCGTCAATTTGATTTTTAATATATAAAATTAATTTATTAAATAGGTAAAGTTTATTTAAAAAAAAAATAATTGAAAGTGAGAGACGGCTGAAGTTCATCCGTCCCTCACTTTTGCTAAACATTATTTAGGCATACATTTACCCTTTTACCCCTGAGGTTTAACGTTGTGGGAGACAATATCCAACGGCACAATTGTATTTAAATTTTTTTTTAAAAAAATCCAACCGCAATTGACCATTCAACTTTAAAAAAAAAAAAATTCAAAAGCACCAGACGGAGGATGTTACTCCTTCTGGTTGCTTTTGTCTTATTTCAAACTAGTATCATGCACGTGCGATGCACGTGGAGGAAGAAGGAAAAAGACCAAAAAAAAAAAAAAACCTACCAACACGTGCGCTGCACGTGTGGAAAATGGGGAGGGGAATGAAAAGGACCCCAAAAAAACCTAGTATTATACACGTGCGGTGCACATGAAAAAATGGGGAGGGGAATGAAAAGGATTAAAAAAAAGCCTACACGTGCACTGCACGTGTTGACAAAATGACATCCGGTGACAAATGACACTAACCCCTTCTCCCATTATAATAGTAGAGATGTAGGGTATTAATGTCATCTTTTTAAGTAGACAAAACAGTAAAAAAAAATAAATAAATAAATAAAAATCAAGTGAATGTGCCAGATCATCCGTCTGGCACTGTTCACTCGTTTTTTTTAAAAAAAAACAAAATTAAAAAAAAAAACGTTCTATGTCTAAAACGGATGAAGATGCATCGTCTACTCATTTTTTTAAAAAACGAATACCTCATTCCTAAAATTAGACATAACGATAGCAGCGACAGTTCCTAAATGCTAAATTCTCATTGTTAAAATTAGAATAGCTTTAGCAAACAACTGTGGATGCTCTTACAGGTCCAATTCAACCCGGTGGTGGATCTTCCCCGTCAACGGTACCATCGTCGGCAATTACGATGGTAGCCATGAAATCAAGTGCAACAAGCACAAAAATAGGGAAATGAAGATGAACAAAAAAGCAAACTCAATTCATTCATACTAATTCTATTACATAACTTGGATTTATAAGGGGATGAAGACATGCACATTGCCCGTGCTTCTAGAAAAGTCCCCATACCCTAACAAAAGCAAAAGAAACTTGGATTATTTGCAAATATCCCCTCACAATATAAAACTACTGAAGGACTGATATATATGAAAAGATACAGTTTCTTAGGAGAACTGTATCAATATTTCTCCCTAAATTTGACCTTGACCTCAAGGTGAATGTGATGACCTTCTTCAAAGAAACCACCATTGCACTGTGTTGACAATCAGCTTTGGCACTTTGATGATACCAAATATCCAGCATTGGTTGTGCCCATTGTGCCAATTTCTTTGCCATCATCTTCAGCTTGTCCATTGTGAAGGCAGGGCTCACAATCCTCCTGTGCTGAGCCGACTTCGATCCATCAGTTAAAACCAGTCCATTGATCCAAATTTTGAACTCTTCATACTCTCTCTTCATTGCCCTCCGATCTTTTACAAATGAAGGGTGAACCTTATCTTTCAGATAATCAATTTTCTTGGCTAAGTACCACTCGGGTCTACGAGGTTCAATTTTATATTTCTTACGTAAAGGAACCCATTTTTTTGCAAGCTCTGAAGGTGGATGGCTACTACCATTAGTCATGGGAACTGCATTACCGTATTACTGTAGGATAATGGCTCGATTCTGGTATTTGGTATCTGCAGTGTTCGAAAGTTTCAGAGCTTCAGTCGACTGGATGGAGGAGCAGTCGACTGTCCAGAGGAGTTTTTCGAAGACTGAGAATACAGCAGCAGCAGTCGACTGTATGTGGGAGTCAGTCGACCGTCCTGGAGGAATCAGTCGACTGGTATGAAGACCAGTCGACTGTCGGCGGGTTTTGGATCCAGATTCGGCCCAATTCGAAAGGCCCAATAGTTTTCCTATAAATACACCCGTTAGGGTTTTGTAAATGGTAACACCTTATTCGGATTTTGTAGCCGTCATTCCTTGTAAAGGCTTTGTTTGCCCATTGGAGATCATAGTAAAGAAACCCCAACCGCCCCTTTTGGATGTAGGCATCGTTTTGCCGAACCACGTAAATCTTGTGTTCTTGTGTTGCTTGTTTTTCCTGTTTTTCTCTCGCTGGTTCTCTCTTTGTTTCCGCGTTGGTTTGATTGTTGGTTTGATTTGTATTCCGCACAACAAGTGGTATCAGAGCTGTTGGTTCGACCTAGAGGGAGATGGCGGGTGATGCAGATGCAACCAAGGATGTTGTGGGATCAAGTTCGTCAAGAACAACGATTCACAATGCAAAATTTGAAGTTGAAAAATTTGATGGGACAAACAATTTCGGGATGTGGCAATGTGAGGTGTTGGATGTTCTTGTTCAACAAGAACAAGATGTTGCTTTGGAGGTAGAAAAACCTAAGGATATGTCCGAAGCAGATTGGAAGAAGTTGAATCGAGTTGCGTGTGGGACTATTCGGCTCTTTATTGAGAAGGCTCAGAAGTATGATTTGATGAGGGATACCGTTGCTGCGGTGTTGTGGAAGAAGCTCGAAGACAAATACATGAAGAAAAGTTTGGAGAATCGGCTGTATTTGAAGAAGAGACTTTTTCGCTTCACCTATACGGAAGGTATGTCTATGAATGCTCATGTTGAATCATTTAATAAATTGTTGGCTGATTTGTTAAATTTGGATGAGCAAATTAAGGATGAGGATAAAGCCCTAATTCTGTTGAATTCATTACCTGAAAGTTATGATCATTTAGCAACTACTTTATTATATGGAAAAGATACTGTGAAATATGAAGATGTTGCAAATACTCTGTTGAATAATGAAACTAGGAGAAGGGATAAAATGGTTGATAGAGAAACTTCTGAAGCTTTAATTGTAAGGGGCAGGACTGAGACCAGATCTGAGTCCAAATCTGGGAAAAAGGGAAACAAATCTCGTTCCAAATCGAGAGGAGTTTCGAAGGACAGGAAAATACCGGCCAAAGATGAATGTGCTTTCTGTCATGAAAGGGGGCATTGGAAAAAGGATTGTCCAAAGCTACGAAATAAGGGAAATTCGACTGCAAATGTGACTGTTGATAATTTAGAAAGTGGCGAGGATTTTTCTTTTGCACTTGCTTCTAGTTCCTCACTTTATCAAGAAGTATGGTTTCTTGATACAGCAGCCTCCTATCATATGTCTTGGAAAAAGGAGTGGTTTACTTCTTTGGAGTATATGGATGGTGGTGTAGTTTTGATGGGAAATGATGCACCTTGTAAGAAGGTAGGAATCGGGAAGATTGAATTGCTAATGCACGATGGTCTTATTAGGGAGCTTTCAGATGTATGGTATGTTCCAGATTTGAAGAAGAATTTAATTTCACTTGGTGCTTTGGAGGCCAGTGGATTGAAGTTTGCTAGTGAAGGTGGCATTCTGAAGGTGACTAGCGGATTACTCGTGGTGATGAAAGGGCAAAGAAAAAGGAACTTGTTTTTCTTGCAGGGAAAGACATATTTGGGTCAGGCTGCCAGTGTAACTGAGAAGCCTAAACAGGTTGTTCCCGACTCTACCAGGTTGTGGCATATGCGACTCGGGCATGCAGGAGAAAAGGCCTTGCAGGGGCTTGTGAAGCAAGGGTTGCTTAAAGATGCTAAAGGGTGCAAGTTGGAATTTTGTGAACATTGTGTTTTGGGTAAGCAAACTAGGGTGAAATTTGGTACATCTGTACATCAGACAAAGGGTATCCTCGATTATGTGCACACAGATGTTTGGGGCCCTACTCAGACACCTTCTATGAGTGGAAGACACTGGTTTGTTACTTTTGTTGATGATTACTCCAGACGAGTTTGGGTATATACCATGAAGCACAAAGATGAAGTTTTGACATTGTTCACAAGTTGGAAGAAGAAAGTTGAAAATCAGACTGGTAGGAAGATTAAGGTTCTGAGGTCAGATAATGGAGGGGAATACAAGAACGATCCGTTTCTGAAGTTGTGTGAAGATGAAGGGATCCAGAGGCACTTCACAGTTAGGAAGACTCCACAGCAAAATGGGATTGCAGAAAGGATGAACAGAACCTTACTTGAGAAGGTGAGATGTATGTTAGCACAGTCTGGATTGAAGAAGACATTTTGGGCAGAAGCTGTTATATATGCAAGCCACATTGTCAACCGTTTACCATCAGCAGCACTTGAAGGCAAAACGCCTATTGAGGTATGGAGTGGTAAACCTGCATCTGATTATAGTTTTTTGCATATATTTGGTTGTCCTGCTTATTTTCATGTAACTGAAACTAAACTTGATGCAAGAGCCAAAAAGGCTATATTTGTTGGTTTTAGTACTGGTGTCAAAGGTTACAGGTTGTGGTGTCCAGAACAGAAGAAGTTAGTAATCAGCAGGGACGTGACTTTTGATGAGACCAGCATGATTAGCTCGGGACAGTCGACTGGTGGTATGGGACAGTCGACTGGTGAGCAGCAGAAGAGTGGGACAGTTCTCCAACAGGTAAGTAGCAGAAGCTCGGGACAGTCGACTGGTGTACAGGAGCAGTCGACTGGTGGTCCTGAACAGTAGAAGAGTGGGAGCTCGGGACAGTCGACTGTTGGCGATAACCAGTCGACTGGTAGGAGAGTTTTCCAACAGGTGGAGTTAGAAAAGTTGTCAGTTGAAAATCCTGTTCCTGTCCAAGATGAAGATGATGTGGTTGATACTGAGAATGATGAAGAAGTTCCTATCCAGCAGGAAGAATCAATTGCAGTAAGAAGGCAAAGAAGAGATATCAAACGACCGTCTCGTTTTACAGATACAGTTGCATTTGCTCTTCCCATTGTGGATGATGAAGTTCCCTCCAACTTCAAAGAAGCCACTAGAAGTTCAGAAAATGCAGATTGGAAAGTTGCTATGGATGAAGAGATGAACTCTCTTCACAAAAATAAGACTTGGGATTTAGTGCAACTACCAAAGGGGAAGAAAGCAATTGGTTGCAAGTGGGTGTATACGAAGAAAGAAGGTCCAAAAGGCAGTGTTCGATTCAAGGCTAGACTAGTTGCAAAGGGGTATGCTCAACAGGAAGGTATTGACTATAATGAAGTGTTCTCTCCAGTTGTGAAGCATCCTTCTATTCGGATTTTGTTAGCTTTGGTAGCACAGTTTGATCTTGAATTGACACAGATGGATGTGAAGACTGCGTTCTTACATGGGGATCTAGATGAAGAAATTTATATGTCGCAGCCAGATGGGTTCAAAATTGCTGGGAAGGAAAATTGTGTTTGCAGGTTGAAGAAGTCTCTCTATGGGTTGAAGCAATCTCCAAGGCAGTGGTATTTGAGGTTTGACCAGTTTATGAAGGTGCAGAGATATTCCAGAAGTGAGTTTGATCATTGTGTCTACTTCAGGAAATTGCAGGATGGTTCTTTCATATATCTGTTATTATATGTGGATGACATGTTGATTGCCTCTAAAAATGCTAAGGAGATTCAAAATTTGAAGAATCAGCTGAGTTCTGAATTCGAGATGAAGGATCTTGGTGAAGCCAAGAAGATACTTGGGATGGAGATAGCTAGAGACAGAGCAAAGGGCGTAGTGAGTTTGGCACAGAAGCAATATCTTTTGAAGGTGCTGAAACGGTTCGGTATAGATGAGAAAACTAAACCAGTTAGCACACCCTTAGCCAGTCATTTCAGAATTAGTGCTTCTCAGTCTCCAAGTACAGATGAAGAGAGACAGTATATGGCGAATGTACCTTACACTAGTGTGGTTGGCAGTTTGATGTATGCCATGGTTTGTACTCGACCAGACATCTCTCAGGCGGTGAGTATGGTTAGTAGATATATGCATGATCCAGGCAAAGAGCATTGGCAAGCAGCTAAATGGATTTTGAGGTACATAAGTGGCACCACAGATGTGGGTTTGAAATTTGAAAGGGATGACAATATTAGCAGGTTATTGGTTGGGTATGTTGATTCTGACTATGCAGGTGATCTAGATAAGAGGCGGTCTACTACAGGCTATTTGTTTACTATGGCTAGAGCACCTATAAGTTGGAGGTCAAATTTGCAGTCCACTGTAGCGTTGTCTACTATTGAGGCTGAATACATGGCGGTTGCTGAGGCCATGAAGGAAGCCATTTGGATACATGGACTTTTGAAGAGCTTGGGAATTCATCAGGAGAAGGTGGAGGTACACTGTGACAGTCAGAGTGCTATTCATTTAGCGAAGAACCAAGTTCATCATGCGAGGACCAAACATATTGATGTTCGTTATCATTTTGTGCGTGATTTGATAAAGGATGGTGATATTCATTTGGTGAAGATTGGAACAGCTGATAATCCTGCTGATATGTTGACCAAAGTTGTTGGGGCAGCCAAGTTCAAGCATTGCATGAACCTGGCTAATATTTTGCATGTTTGATAATTTGGCATGGGCGATTGGGATAGTACTTTGCTATTGGTTTGTTTAGTATGTGATATCATACTAAGATGGAGTTTGGGTTCGTTTGTTGCATTTGGTGATGAGCAGTTGTTTTGAAGTATTTGTGGAGATTGCTTGGGCTACTTGGAAGATTTCACCAAGGTGGAGATTGTTGGATACTTGACTTGGAAGATCTCGCCAAGGTGGAGATTGTAGGATAATGGCTCGATTCTGGTATTTGGTATCTGCAGTGTTCGAAAGTTTCAGAGCTTCAGTCGACTGGATGGAGGAGCAGTCGACTGTCCAGAGGAGTTTTTCGAAGACTGAGAATACAGCAGCAGCAGTCGACTGTATGTGGGAGTCAGTCGACCGTCCTGGAGGAATCAGTCGACTGGTATGAAGACCAGTCGACTGTCGGCGGGTTTTGGATCCAGATTCGGCCCAATTCGAAAGGCCCAATAGTTTCCCTATAAATACACCCGTTAGGGTTTTGTAAATGGTAACACCTTATTCGGATTTTGTAGCCGTCATCCCTTGTAAAGGCTTTGTTTGCCCATTGGAGATCATAGTAAAGAAACCCCAACCGCCCCTTGTGGATGTAGGCATCGTTTTGCCGAACCACGTAAATCTTGTGTTCTTGTGTTGCTTGTTTTTCCTGTTTTTCTCTCGCTGGTTCTCTCTTTGTTTCCGCGTTGGTTTGATTGTTGGTTTGATTTGTATTCCGCACAACACTTGCTTCATCTTCCATCCATCAAAAGTATCCAGTGTAGCATAGTGCACTGCAGCTCCTTGTAGCATGGGCATTGCGTAGGGCACATACTTCTCAAAATGTTCACAAAGTGCAAAAGCAATGTCCCCAAAGCACGAACATATAGGGGGTTTTACAGATCGATAGGGCACAACATTTGAGAGATCCTTCAAAAGATTAGTCATGATACCATCACAATAAGGAAGAACCTTATCCTCCAAAGCACGACAAATGTCTCTGATAACACTAACTGATACAAAACAGACATGATATCCCTCAAAATTTGGCAAACCCATTGTTAGATACTCGTAGAACTCATCCTCATACTTGGCAAATCCTACACCAGTAGCATAAGCAAGGGCGCCAATTGCAAGCATCACATCTTCATGAACCATTGAACTTCTGCATGCAAAAACTTGTAGAAATAATATCATCATGTGATCAGAAGCACGTCGTATAATACCTTTCATTTCTTCCTTACCACCCAAATTCTGGGCTATCACCTGAAGAACACCACACAACAATGCTTGAAGATCGCCTTGCTTTTCTCTATCATCAGGTGTTACAATTTGAAGTTCCACTGTGTTGTCTAATCTCTTCATAACTTCAATGAGAAGACTGCCGATTATATTCAATGTCTCAGATAATTTACTGCACCTAACTATCTCATTCAAGGTATCATATGCAGATGGTCGAAGTTTGGAACTAGAAGTGTCAGTACGATTGGATGTAGTGAAAGGAGCTGAGATAATAGTGGTAAGATAAGGAGTTAAGGACGAGGAATCTAACACTTCTGCCTGCTTTCTTCCGGCATATGTAGGAACACTTCCATGTTTCATCATCATAAAAGCTTCAATAGGTCTCTCTTCCTCACCATAGCCTTTGATTTTTGAAACGTTGATTGCACCAAATACTTCTAATGCAGTGTCTATGGATCCACATTTGCACTACATGTTTATGAGGGAGTTGGAAACAAATAAAATTGCTACAGAACCAGATTTCACAGTAACACCATGGATTAAGCTACCCGGTAAGATTTTGCAGACATGGCCACAAGCAGAGAGAACACTTGATAGAGTGAAGGAAACACTCGATAGAGTGAAGGAATCAGGGAGAAATCCTTCAATTAGCATATGAGCCAAGAGCTTCAATGCTTTCATAGGAGACCCGTTTTGAAGGGAGGTCACAATCAACGAATTCCATGATTCGACTGCTTTCTCCCCGATGGCATTAAACACATGGGAACAACTATTGAGGTGTCGCAAACTGGAATACAACGAGCTCAGTGCAGAGCCGAATGATGAGGGGAAAAATAAGGAGCCGAATAGCAGGAGGCTGTTGGTTTTTTGGTCAAAACCAAGCTCCTCCTTTCCTTGCTTTTAGTCCCACATTGGTTGGGAGATGTGCATTGTGAGTGGGATCAGCCCATATATACTTTATTCTTCTCTTCCCTTAAGACAACTGAAAATTGTTTTCCCACATAACTCCTCCTCTCCTTCATCTGGGCAAGGCTAAGTTCGGGTCAATCTCTCGATATTGTGTGCGGCAGCGAGACGCCGGTGATACCGGGGGTTTTACCACTAGGAGCATCTGCGAAAAGTCTGCACATAAGACCGCGGATCAACTCTTAGGGCAGTGCGCTCCGCGCGACTTCCCCATAGGCCGGTAACCCTGTTTTAATTTAATTTATTTTGTTTGTTGTTTCCAATTGCTGAAATAAATGCTGAAAATCGAAGATGCGAGACAATTTTCCTAACAATCTAAGAGTTGAGTCTGAATTTAGATTATACAAAGATTGCATTATTCAAAACGTCAAGATCTTTGGTATAGATAAAATTAATAATTCAATGAAATTCTCATTTGAAGTCAAAAGTACAAATGTATTAGCTTTCAGAGATTATCCTCATAATAACCAATCACAGAATTTTTCTTCTCAGAACCATATTAAACTACTCCGCAGCGACAAAAATTGTGTATTTTTATTAACCCGAAGGAATTGAGGATGTAATGAAGGTCTACATCAATAGTTTACATTTATCTTTATCTGAATGTAAACAATTTTGTAACCAACGTTGTAATTTCACTCGGAGGAACATGTTTGTGGTAATTTCAAAAAAAAAAAAAAAAAAAAAAAAAAAAAGAAAAAAAAAAAAAAAACCCTAAGCAGATTAACCACCCCCCTTCTTCTCCTCCAAGAAAACCATTTTGTTTTTTTTTTTTTTAATAAAATAAATAAAATAAAATAATTCAACGACAATGGTGTTGTGGGAGATCGCGTTGGGAACTGCGTATTTCTTGGGGCTGAGACGAACCTACCGCTTCGCGCTTCGGGTTCAGAAGCGGGTTATCGGAGCCAACCACCCCAAGATCCGTCAGTTCGCTTACAGGTGCCGTTTGTTTGTTTGTTTGTCTTTATTCTTTGATTTCTAGGTTTTGTTTTGTTTTGGTTGGAATATTGTGCATGCTCGCCATACGTTTGATTTAATGCCTGTGAGAAT
Organism: Hemerocallis citrina; assembly: GCA_017893485.1. Taxonomy (NCBI): domain Eukaryota; kingdom Viridiplantae; phylum Streptophyta; class Magnoliopsida; order Asparagales; family Asphodelaceae; genus Hemerocallis; species Hemerocallis citrina. The sequence continues at coordinate 103,892,609 of CM030363.1, read as the reverse complement.
TGGATGCAACGATTAGTGGCATGATCCCGTCAATTGATTGAATGCATACACGTTTTTTGTTCAATTGTTTGATGGGTGATTATAGCAGAATGTAGACTCTGATTATTGAGCCACTTGTGTTTGCTAGCTTGAGAGAGCTGGAAGTCGGAACTCACTCCTTTGTCTACTCTACAAATGCATCTTTTGTTTGCACCAATTCTGAGATCCGACACAACGGCATTCCACCCTGGGATGCTGTATACTTGCCTGGTGTTTCTCGGTCTTGTGTTAAGAGTACGAGCTATTATCGTTTCTATATGTTTCTGCCACCAATATGGATTATAATATTGTGCTTCTGTATTTGATTTATAAGTCATTAAACCGAATTCTTGCTCAGATCGAACATGATACCCTCATAATATTATTGAAATAACAAGGCCAACATTTTAAAGATAAGTATGGATGGTATGAATTTCCTTAAGAGTCAAGTGCATTAGGATCTAAGTTACAATTTCTGTCAATTTATTAGAGAATGGCCATGTTAGGTGTTGTAGAATGTGCATATAAGCTATCTAGATTCACCGACTACTAAGTTGCTCGTATTGATGAATCTAAAGAGAAAATACATCAATAAGAAATTACATCAAGAAGAGATTCTCAATAAATTCATAATAGAATACCTTTCCAATGAGAATAATCTTTTGAGAGTCCTTTTCAACAACAACTTCCACTTGAATAAAGTCTTTTGCAGTAGGCCTGCTTTTGTAGGATATAACATTGACCTGGCAATCATATGGAATCTCTTTTCTGTATTGCATAAAGATTTTCTCCCGCACAATTTCGGCTACAAAGAACCTTTCAGGGTGTTCACTAGTTATATCCTTAGGATAATAAGCAGGTCCAAATGGAAGTTTCGACAAAATCCAGTCCTTGATATCATCAACTCCCTGACCATACTTGGCACTTATAGGTATGACCTCATCAGCAACTGTGAATTTCTCATACCACTCTAATCGTTTAGCATTTTCCCCTGGCTTAATCAGATCCTTCTTATTCAATACCAATAGAACAGGAACCTTGTCATGGAGAGCTCCAATACTTTCTTCAAGCACTTCATCAATCTTTTGAGGCATCTTAGAAGCATCAACAACAACAAGTACACAATCAGCATTAACACCAGCACTTCGAACATTTTTCATCATCATAGAGTCTAGCTTGTGCATTTTCTTTTCAATGACACCAGGTGTATCATATAATATCATCTGATATTCAGGGCCTGAGCATATACCGAGGATACGCTCATGCTCGTGGTCTCTCTCTCTCTCTCTCTCGTTTCAGACTGAGAAAGAAATGGAGTTGAGTTTGGGTTTTTATCTGAGAACTGCAAGTCTACCCTCTTATTCTTCTTCGTCAAGAGAAATTGCTGTAAAATTCGTGCAACCTGAGCTAGTAGCTCAGGCGGTCACTGTCTTTGGAACTTGGTTTTGGGGGGGGATTGTTGGCAGTTTCCATCACAAAACCAAGTTTACCTCTAGCCTTGACCATATGATGGTTATTTGTTTGCTTATGTTGTTCATAGCCAACTTGTTGATCTCATTTGAAGATTTCTTTGCTTGATATACGATGGACATGATTAGCTAACTGTAGCTTCTTCTCCTTGGTGTTTATTTGTCACTGACTCTTTGGTTCATTCAAATTGCATCTCTCCCTACATTCTCCCTTAGTGTCCAATTGTCATATGCTACACAACTGGAAATGCATATCGATAGATGTTTCAGATGTTGCAGTTTGGGCTATTTTGCAGTTGGATTCATGTGAGTGACCAAGTTGCAATGTCTAGAAGGGCTGCAACCTGTAAGTCAAAAGGTTATGATATGCTTTTGCAATTTTCTAGCCTTTTTGCAGTCCTCCACTTGCAATGGATTTTGGTAGTAGTGATTTGCACACAATGTAGTTGAAATCTGCAGCGGAGCCTAATAGCCCCTAGTCAATTTTAGTTTCCACTCATAAAGTATCTATAGGGAGTGGTAAACACTTCTTGGAGATGACTATCTTATCTCTAGGAGATTGAAGAATTTAGGATAGTGTCTCCTTGCCATTTTCAAGCACATGCTATTCCTTGTTAAAGCACCAATGGCTTGGTCAGTCAGCTTCGGTAACTTCTCTGCTGTTAGGTCATCATTTACATCCAGTTGCACGTTTTCTGTTAACGATGGATTACTCTGCTTTTTCATAACTCACTCCCGTCATTATATCTGTCCGTTATCCACCCTTCTCTTCAGGTTCAGTTATTTTGTTCACATGCTTTGTTAACCTTTGCACTATTTTACTTTAGTAACTCCAAAATTGGTCCATATTCTGAAATATTTTGACATATTTATAATTTAATAAGTTTAGCAGTTGTTTCTGGAGAAACTGTTCTATATAGTATCACCCAAAAACTGTACTTCAGTGCACATGTCTGCATTTCTGCTTATATCCATTTTAGTGTACAATACTTGTTGGCTTGGTCATGAATTTTGAAGAAAATAACTGTTTCTGCAACTATGTTTTTTTCTGCTGTTGTCTTTGGCATCTTTTTCTATGCACCATTTGTCTTTTCCTTTTTGCTCTCTAATAACATCCCATGGGATTCAACAATCTATCTTAAATTCAGTCTATGTGAGTGTAACTATCTTGTTGATTGAGAAAATGCTAAGAATTGTTGAGTACTTCGATATGACACCTGCTCGTACTCATTTTGACAGTAGTATCATTCTCAAAAAGAATGAAGGTTTACCTGTAGAACAACATAAATACTCTCAAATGATAGGTTCTCTTATGTATATAACAAATAGAACTAGACCTGATATCACAGTTGCTGTTGGGAAACTTAGTAGATATACTAGTAACCCAAACTGACCATATTGGTCAGCAATAGGAGTATTTAGATATCTTAAGGGTACTATAGATTACAAACTTCATTATTCTAGACACCCTGATATCATAGAAGGTTACTCAGATGCAAACTGGGTAACTGACTCACATGTCGTGAAATTCACAATTGGATATATCTTTACCTTAGGAGGTGCTGCAATCTCCTGGGGTTCATGGAAACAAACCATCATAGCTAGAAGTACTATAGATTCTGAAATGATAGCTTTGGACACTACTTGTACAGAAGTTGAATGGCTTGGAAATTTGATTATGCATATACCTGTTACTAATATTCCTGTTCCTGCTATTTCCATAAACTGTGATAATAAATCTGTTATAGAACTACTAAAGCATGATTCTGTGAATGCTAAGATGAACAGGTACCTGCAGCTGCACTTCAAGTCAATCAAGAGCCTATTAGGCAAATATGTGGTTCATGACTATATAAAGTCAGAAAAGAACCTTGCAGACCACTTAACAAAGGGTCTGTCTAGGACGTTGATCCTAGAATCATCGAGGGGGATGGGGTTAAGCCCATAAGTAAGTCACCAGCAGTGGCAACCCAACCGAGTCTGACTGGAGATCCCAAGAAGCCGGTTCAATGGGTAGAAACAAGCTGGACTTCGGTGACTTTTATGGAACACTGACTCAGAGATTAAAATCTCATAAATTAATGCCCAGGTGGCTGTACGAGGTTGTACAATGATATCCCATCCCTATGGTGACAGTGTTCCTGTGTGATCTGGTTAGGATGAGTTCTAAACTCTTAATAGGTCCAAACATTATTATGTAGGGTTGACTCCGATCACCAACCCTTTGAGGACTTACCTATATGAGAGGTCGTGAAGGCCGCGACTATGGGACAGGGCGATCCCAGACAACTCTCATGAATATGGAAAAAGAGCGCATGGCCATTCAAAAGCGCCACCCGATAGACCCAAGAACCTCTAGCGTACTATGTGTGTTATTTTCTGAATCTGAGTCAAGAAGTCTGATTCAAGGCATAGTCCATCAAGCACTTCTTCAGACAAAGACAATAGTCACTACGTGAGATTCAAGGCTGTAGTCCATCTCATTTATGCATAGTATACTCTTGCCCAGAACTTCTCCATCATTATTCTTTTGTTATCTCTGTTTTTCGGATCTTAGTTTTGGGGGGGGATTGTTGGTTTTTTGGTCAAAACCAAGCTCCTCCTTTCCTTGCTTTTAGTCCCACATCGGTTGGGAGATGTGCATTGTGAGTGGGATCAGCCCATATATACTTTATTCTTCTCTTCCCTTAAGACAACTGAAAATTGTTTTCCCACATAACTCCTCCTCTCCTTCATCTGGGCAAGGCTAAGTTCGGGTCAATCTCTCGATGTTGTGTGCGGCAGCGAGACGCCGGTGATACCGGGGGTTTTACCACTAGGAGCATCTGCGAAAATTCTGCACATAAGACCGCGGATCAACTCTTAGGGCAGTGCGCTCCGCGCGACTTCCCCATAGGCCGGTAATCCTGTTTTAATTTAATTTATTTTGTTTGTTGTTTCCAATTGCTGAAATAAATGCTGAAAATCGAAGATGCGAGACAATTTTCCTAACAGAGGCAACAGTAGTAGCATTAGCAGTCACACTAGCAATTGCAATAGCAGTTGCTGTAGCAGTTGCAGGTGAAGAGGAGGAAGTCGCCATTAAGGGAGCACTGGTGTTTCGGGGATGACGATAACGATGGTTAATCTGGTAATTTTGCTCGGGAACGAAATTCGAAGCAAGAGGTGGGAGAAGGCGTTCGCGAAGGGCGATCTTGATGCGGGGCTTACCCTGGGGGCAGCCAGAGGGGCAGCGAAGCTGGAGGGTCTTGACTCTGGGAGGGGCGGCAGGGCCCAGGTTGAGATCAAGGAGGTCGTGGAGCTTGAGGGAGCCGCCGGCGATGGCGGCAAGGGCGATGGAGTCATCAGATTTGGGGAAACAGCGGTCGTAGATACTGTCGGTGGTTCCGTAGGTGATGGGGTTGAGGATGGAGGAGAAGGAGGAGAGCATGCAGGCAGAGACATGGGAGTGTGACTGTGCCCATCGGGGGTCATTCGGAGCCATCGCAACAGTCATTGCCCATGGAGAAGGCGGGAGGGGATGTGGATTCCCCTCGGAGGGTGAAGTGATGATGGGTGGTGAGGTTGAAGAATTGGAACCCCATCAAAAGCGCTGATTTCGAAGGTGGTTTTGATGGTTGATCGACTGATACACCCCGACCTTTGCTTTTGGCCATGGCGATGAAGAGAAGAACAGGTAGGATTGAAGAAGAAGGTTAGAAGTAGAAGTATTCAAGAAGAGAAGAAGATGAATTGAACAAATCACACCCCCCCACAACCAGCAGCGGTGGGTCTTTTTATAGAGAATTATACGTGCACTGTCCGTATTCGGACAGGCCGTTAGTTTGTTACAAAAATGGGCCCCATCAGAATCGATGGTTACAACTCACTCACATCAGATCTAATGGCCCCTGTTTCTCCATACCCCTTCACTGATATATTTACACATTTACACTTAACCCCCTACTATTACAGTTTATTACACACTATCTGATACGCTCTGATACACTGACTCCATCTCTCATCTGCAGCTTCTTCTTCTTCTCCAGTTCACTCGCCATTCTCCTCACCATTGCTTCCGCCATTGACGCTGCTTATCAAGTGGCCTGTATCAACTCCTCCCCCCCTATATTGAGACCTTGCCTCAAGGTCGAAGAGAGGGAATTTTCGAACCAAATCCCAATAAGACTCCCAAGTCGCAGTAGACACTTCGTGATGTTTCCATTTGATCAATACTTCTGACACCAACTTCCTCCCCTTGATAACAGCTCGGCGGTCTAGAATGCAATCTGGTTCAAGTAAAGCTGTGGAAGGTTGGTCTGGAAGAGATTGCTGAATCTGCACATTGGGTCCCAAATGTTTCTTAAGAAGTGAAATGTGGAAGACCGGATGAATTTTGGAAGATGCTAGTAGTGCTAATCTGTAAGCTACTGCTCCCACACGTTCAAGAATTGAGAAAGGGCCATAGTACAAAGGAGCAAACTTGTGCACAGCTCTTGTTGCAACCGAAACTTGACGGTAAGGCTGAAGCTTGACATACACCAATTCCCCCACCTGATACTCCTTATCCCGTCGATGACTATTAGCTTGCTTCGCCATCCTATCTTGAGCTCGCTTGAGATTATCTTTCAACAATTGAAGATTCACATCTCTAGCCAACAGAGCTTCTTCAACCAAGGGAATCTTAGCAGTGTGTGGTATGTAGGAAATGATTGTAGGTGGTTTTCGACCGTAAACAACTTCATAAGGAGTCGCTTTAATGGTAGTGTGATAGGATGTATTGTACCAGAATTCAGCCCAGGATAACCACTTGCTCCAATCACTTGGTTTGTGATGACAATAGCAGCGTAAATAGGTCTCCAAACACCTATTAACCACTTCTGTTTGGCCATCCGTTTGGGGATGGTACGCTGTTGAAAAGTGCAATTTTGTTCCTTGCAAACGCAATGTTTCCCTCATAAGAGCACTTGTGAAAATTGTCCCTCGATCGCAGACTATGGAGATGGGCATGCCATACAGTTTGAAAACTCCATCCCTGAGAATTTGAACAATCGAAGCAGCAGTATAGGGATGTTTGACAGGGAAAAAGTGAGCGTACTTGCTCAATCTATCCACCACCACAAGAATAACCGAATACCTATGACTGAGAGGGAGAGCTTCTATAAAATCCATACTAGCTTGCTCCCAAATCTGATTAGGTATAGGCAATGGTTGGATTAACCCCGAAGGTGACTGGCAAGAATACTTATTAGTCTGGCAGATTGTACACTCCCGTACATACTGCTGGACATCAGCTTTTATACCCCTCCACCAGAACGATCTTCTTAGTCTCTGCAACGTTTTGTCATAGCCCGAATGACCTCCAATTGGTGTGTTGTGATGCTCATTTATCATTAACTTCCTGAGATAGGAAGTTGGACTGATAACTACCTTAGCCCCTTTGTACCAAACACCCCGCAGTAGGGAAAACTTTGTATTAACCTGCTGAGCTACCTTAGCTGCCAACTCCTCAAAATAGCTGTCAGTTTCATTCATCTTCACAATCTCCTCCCACCAGTTTGGAGGTAGAGAACTCAACTGTAAGAGAAGACAATCAAGATCCCTCCTAGAAAGTCGATCTGCTGGAATATTTTCACTTCCTTTCTTATATTCCACATCGAAATTAAACCCATAGAGCTTAATTAACCACGAATGTTGAGCTGCAGTCGAGAGTCTTTGATCCAACAGGTATTTAAGTGGCTTATGATCTGTGCGGATGATGAACTTTCTGCCGAAGAGATATTGTTTCCACTTCTTAACTGCCAATAGTATAGCCAACATTTCTTTTTCATACGCAGACCAATACAAACACTTCCCTTTAATAGCTTGGCTAATATATGCTATGGGATGTTTGTTTTGCAACAACACTGCCCCTATTCCCTCTTTACAAGCGTCACACTCTACTACAAAGGTATTGTTGAAATCAGGTAATTGGAGGACTGGAGCTGTAGTTAAGGCTAATTTCAATTGCTCAAAAGCTGCCGCAGCTTTCTCACTCCAAACAAAAGAATTTTTCTTGGTCAATTCAGTTAGAGGAGATGCTATTGAACCATAATTTCTCACAAACTTGCGGTAGTATCCTGAGAGCCCAAGAAATCCACGCAAGGACTTAACAGAAGTGGGAATAGGCCATTCTTTGATTGCAGCTATTTTCTTTTCGTCTACTGCAATGCCGGAGCTAGAGACAATATGCCCCAAATATTCTACTTCTCTTTGCCCAAAAGTACACTTCGATAGCTTCACAAATAGCTGATTCCTTTTTAATATAAGGAAAGTTTCCTTCAAGTGTTGCAAATGCTCACTCCAAGTCTTACTGAAGATCAATATATCATCGAAAAACACCAAAATAAATTTCCGTAAATGGGGCCTGAAAATATCGTTCATCAGAGATTGAAACGTAGACGGAGCATTACTCAAACCAAATGGCATTACAAGGAACTCATAGTGTCCACTATGGGTTCTAAACGCCGTCTTCGGAACATCATCGGGGTGCATTCTGATTTGATGATAGCCAGACCTCAGATCTAGCTTAGAAAAAAAATTAGCTCCATGCAATTCATCGAGTAAGTCATCAATAATTGGGATTGGATACTTATCCTTAATTGTTTGCTGATTGAGAGACCTATAATCAACACAAAATCTCCACGAACCATCATGTTTTTTTACTAGCACAACTGGTGAGCTATAGCTACTGTGGCTTGGTCGAATAGTACCATGTTGCAGCATCTCCTCAATGATTTCTTCGATTGCATTTTTCTGCTCAAATGAATATCTATACGGTCTTATACAAACAGGCTTAGATTCCTTCTCCAATGGTATTTGATGATCACAAGATCGTGGAGGAGGCAAGCTCTTTGGTTCTTCAAATAAAGATTGAAACTCTCCTAATAATTTCTGCAAGCATGCATTCTCATGAGTAAGTGCAGACTGCTTCTCAGAAGAGGCCATGAAGTATAGCACAAAACCTCGATGAGCTTGTAATGACAACTTGTTGGCCTCCCTCTCTGATAACGCCTGTGTAGGTCCTGGGTTTAGACCTTGTAACACCCAATTAACACCCTTGTATTGAAACTTCAGCTGCTTGTGAACCAAATTAACCGTAATTTCATCTACCTTCTTCATCCATTTAGCTCCAAGAACCACATCATGACCCCCAATAGGGAATACCAAAAAATCATCAATGAACTCATATCCTTGACAATTGATTTTCATATTAGAGCACAATCCACTCCCTTCCACTTCTTTACCTCCGGCAACTCTAACATTGAAAGATTGCTTAAGAGTCATAGGTAATCCTACCCTTTCCAGTATAAAAGGATCTATATAGTTGTGTTGCCCCACTATCCACCAATACATGCACATCAATACCTTTCAACTGAGCTTTCAAAATCAAGCATTCCGTATTGCCCTCTGACTCTACTTTAAGGAGTTGTAAATTATCAGCTTCATTTTCCCCTTTCCCTGCATCCTCTTCAATAAGCAACTGACTCAACTCCTCTTCACTTTGCAGCGTGAACAAATCCCAATCCCCTTCTATACACATATAAGATCTTGTTTTACACAAATGCCCCGGCAAGAACTTCTCATCACAATGAAAGCACAGTCCCTTCTTTCTCCTTTCCCACACTTCATTTGGGGTAAGTTTCTTCAAGATTGGTTTCTCTGAATTTGGATTGCTGGTAAACTTCCCTACTGGATTACTTGGGGTTGGTTGAGATGGATAAGGTAGCGGATTAGTAGCAGATTGAGAGCCCCTGACATACGACCTGTATGGTGTTCTGTAATACTGCTTAGTGGCATTGAACTTCTTCTCAAATCGAAGAGCAATTTTGAATGCTTCACTCAAAGATTGTGGTTCAGTCATCGCAACATCATGTTGCAATTCTTCCTTGAGCCCACTTACAAACTGTTGAACAAGGAAAGATTCACTAACTCCCTCAATTAAGCATTGCAACTTCTCGAACTTGACCTGATAATCAAGAACTGATGTTGTTTGATCAAGTCTGCAAAGAGATTTGGCTGCGTCTTCATAAATTCCCAAAGCAAACCTATTACAAATCCCTTCCTTGAACTCCTTCCACGTCACCACTCCACCACTATTCTTGAGCAACCAACGACACCATTGGATTGCTTCATCTTTGAGGAAGAAAAAAGCAACCCTCACTTTTTCATCCCCTTGAATTCTATACACTTCAAAATAGTGTTCGATCTGAAATATCCAATTAAGGACATCGCCAGATCCTGAGAATATCTGAACTTCAAGTTTTGGTGGTTTTGAAAAAAAATTTCCCCCAACTGCTTGTTCTTTATCCAGAGTTTCTACCTCATGATGACTACGCACAAAATTCCCACCTCCATCAAAGCCAACGTTTAGACTCTGCTTACCGACTGTCTTTGGCGGTGGATCTTCCGCAGTTTCTTGATTTGGTCTCATCTCTCCCAACCGCTGCGTTAACATTTGCATCTGCGCTAAAACCAACGGAATTTGAGAGACCTGAGCAGCAATGTCCTTGATCTGGTTCTCCATGGTGGATACTCTGTCATTCAAGAACTGGTGGCTAACTTGCCAACCAAAAGGTGGAGCGAATCCAAGAACTCCTTCACCGATTGATTCTGGAGGAATCTCTCCATCCTCTTCTAGATTCGCTGCAGGATCTTGCGGCTCTGATACCATTGATACACCTCGACCTTTGCTTTTGGCCATGGCGATGAAGAGAAGAACAGGTAGGATTGAAGAAGAAGGTTAGAAGTAGAAGTATTCAAGAAGAGAAGAAGATGAATTGAACAAATCACACCCCCCCACAACCAGTAGCGGTGGGTCTTTTTATAGAGAATTATACGTGCACTGTCCGTATTCGGACAGGTCGTTAGTTTGTTACAAAAATGGGCCCCATCAGAATCGATGGTTACAACTCACTCACGTCAGATCTAATGGCCCCTGTTTCTCCATACCCCTTCACTGATATATTTACACATTTACACTTAACCCCCTACTATTACACTTTATTACACACTATCTGATACGCTCTGATACACTGACTCCATCTCTCATCTGCAGCTTCTTCTTCTTCTCCAGTTCACTCGCCATTCTCCTCACCATTGCTTCCGCCATTGACGCTGCTTATCAAGTGGCCTGTATCATCGACCAAGGAAAGAGGCCAGGGAGGTGGTGGCGAAGGCGATGAGGTATACGAGGCCAAGGATCGTGACGAGGAGGAGCAGATCCTGCTGCTTCATTTTGAGGTGGATATTGAAGGGGGAAAGTTGAGGAAATTAACGAGGCGGGGAAATGGGATTTGGGAGAGGATGGAGAACAATCTGGATTTAGAGGTGAAGAGGGCATCGCAGGAGCATCGAAAAGGGAGCCGGTGGAGAAGTGTTATGATCCAAATTTAGTCTCACATTGGTTATATGGAGAATCAATGTTGGGTAGTTATAAACTAGGGCTCCCTTCCCTTAACAGCTACTAGCTTAAATTTAGTCTCACATTGGTTATATGGAGAATCAATGTTGGGTAGTTATAAACTAGGGCTCCCTTCCCTTAACAGCTACTAGCTTTTACGGGTGAGTTCTCCTAAGTTCCTAACAATTGGTATCAGAGCCGACCTCATGCTTCTTAATTCGCTCTAGAGGCTGGATTAAAATTACTGGTAGACCCGGGTTGGGCCAGTGTCGCTAGAGTGAAAGCCGCCACATCGGTTATATGGGGAACCAATGTTGGGTAGTTATAAACTTGGGCTCCCTCCCCGTAACAGCTAGCTTTTAAGGGTGAGTTCTCCTAAGTTCCTAACAAGAAGGCCAAGGTTGGTGGAGAGGAAAGGTTAGGGTTAGGGTTTGAATACTTGGATTTGGGGGAGAAGACGTCGAGGATTAGGAATGTAATGCCCCGATTTTTCATTTATGAAAAATTATTTATTTTGTACGTAATATGCACGTGCCATTTTTCGCAATATGAAATTTAATAATGAATGAGGAGTATATGCATATGTACATATGTTTGTTAAATTACTTTTATAAAGGCCTTTGTTCAAATAAACTTAAGCCCAAAATCTAATTTATTTATTTTTGTAAAAACTATTGATCTAATCGAGCTGACTATCTTGGGATTCGATGTTATCATTGGTATTGATTGGATGTCGGTGTACAGTGCAAGCATTGAGTGTAAGACCAAGACGGTAACAGTGAAGGCTCCAGGTGGACCTGAAGTCACTTTCCAAGGGAAGAAGAAATGTTCTAGGCTGGTGGCAGCTATCTGCAAGGAAGAGATTCCTGTGGAAGTGCAAAGGATTCCTGTGGTTCGAGACTATCCGACTGTGTTCTTGGATGATTTTACTGGGTTACCCCCGCATCGTGATGTAGAGTTCAGCATCACTGTTCAACCGGGAAGTGCACCCATTTCTAAGGCACCGTATAGGATGGCTCCAGTGGAACAGGATGAGGTGAAACGGCAGATTGAGGAACTGTTGGAGAAAGGCTTTGTTCAACCTAGTGCGTCATCTTGGGGAGCACCAGTGCTTTTGGTAAAGAAGAAGGACGGATCGATGAGAATGTGTATCGATTACCGAGAGCTAAGGGTCACTGTTCAGAATAAGTATCCTATTCCCCGAATTGATGACTTGTTCGATCGTCTACAAGGAGCAGCTATTTTCTCCAAAATAGATCTTCGATCAGGATATCACCAAGTTCGAGTGAAAGCTGAAGATGTGCATAAAACTGCATTTAGAACTCGACATGGGCATTACGAATTCTTAGTTATGCCATTTGGAGTGACGAATGCACCCGCAATCTTCATGGATTTGATGAACAGAGTTCTGAGGCCGTTCATTGATTCTTTCGTCGTGGTGTTTATCGACGATATCCTCGTGTACTCCAAGTCAGAGGAGGAGCACACCGAGCATCTGGCAGCAGTTTTGAAGAAGCTGGAAGAGCAGGAGTTGTATGCCAAGCTATCCAAGTGTGATTTCTGGAAATCTGAAGTGGCATTCCTAGGTCACATCCTTTCTAAGGAGGGAGAGGCAACTGACCCTCAGAAGATAGAGGCAGTGAGAGATTGGGCAAGGCCTACTACAGTGAAGGAAGTCAGAAGCTTTCTTGGAATGACTGGATACTACAGGAGATTCATTCAAGGTTATGCTCAGATAGCCGTGCCGCTTACTGGTCTGACCAAGAAGAATGTGAACTTCAAGTGGACTGAGCAATGTGAGGCAAGCTTTCAGGAGTTGAAAGAGAAACTGACTATTGCACCTATTTTAGCTTCGCCTAGAGCAGGTGTTGAGTATGATGTTTATAGCGATGCTTCACATCGTGGGCTTGGTTGTGTCTTAATGCAAGAAGGAAGAGTAATCGCTTATGGGTCTAGGCAACTAAGACCGCATGAGAAGAATTACCCGACTCATGATCTGGAGTCAGCTGCGATTATCTTTATCTTGAAGCAATGGAGGCACTACGTGTACGGTGAGAAATTGAACATGTACACAGACCACAAGAGTTTGAAGTACATATATCAGCAGAAAGATCTGAATTTGAGGCAGCGAAGATGGTTGGAAGTGCTTGAGGACATGCGACCTGAGATCAAGTATCATCCTGGGAAAGCTAATGTTGTTGCGGATGCACTTAGTCGCAAGAGCAGTTTATCCAGTTTGATTACAACTCAGAAGCATCTGATTGAGGAAATGAATCGAGCAGGTATTGAGGTTGTCTTGCAAGGATTGGGAGCATCTTTAGCTCAGTTGAGGCTTCAGCCTACTTTGAATGCAAGGATTATTGCAAGTCAGGAGGTTGATGCCGATATTTTGGAGATGAAGGAGCAGGTTAATGCTGACAGGTTGCCCGAATTTCAAATCAAGGATGGAGTGCTTTGGTTTGGAGAGAGGCTATGTGTTCTGAATCAGGCGGACCTGAAAGAGAGTATTCTTCAGGAGGCGCAGGCTACTCTTTTGTCGGTACATCCTGGAAGTACTAAGATGTACAGAGATATCAAACCGCATTTCTGGTGGTCAGGTTTGAAGCGTGATGTGGCTGAATTTGTGGCGAAGTGTGAGGTTTGTCAGCAAGTCAAAGCCGAAAATTAGAGACCCGGAGGTCTATTACAGCTATTACCTATTCCAGAATGGAAGTGGGATAACATCAGTATGAATTTCATTACGGGATTGCCCAAGAGTTCTAAAGGCGATGATGTGATTTGGGTTATAGTCGATCGATTAACCAAGTCCGCTCACTTTTTGGCGATGAAACTCACTGCTTCGATGGACAAGTTAGCTGAGTTGTATGTTGGCGAGATCGTCAGACTTCATGGTGTTCCGTCAACTATTGTGTCTGATCGAGATGGCGCGATTTACTTCGCATTTCTGGAGGAGTCTTCAGACAGCTTTGGGTACCAAGACAGATTTCAGCACTGCTTTTCATCCGCAGACCGAGAAGCAGACCGAGAGAGTCAACCGTATCCTTGAGGATATGCTTCGGTGTTGTGTACTAGACTTTGGAGGCAGTTGGGAAAGGCATTTACCTTTGGTAGAGTTTGCCTACAACAACAGTTTTCAGACTAGCATCGGGATGGCGCCGTACGAAGCTTTGTATGGCAGGAAGTGCAGAACACCTGTTTGTTGGTTTGAAGTTGGGGAGCGTCAGTTGTTTGGTCCTGAGCTTGTACAGCAAACCTCTGAGAAGATTGATCTGATCAGGAAAAGGTTGATAGAAGCTCAGAGCAGGCAGAAAAGCTATGCAGATAACCGGAGAAGGGACCTTGAATTTGAGGTAGGTGACTTCGTCTTTCTGAAAGTATCGCCCAGTAAAGGTGTGATTCGATTCGGCAAAGACAGGAAATTAGCCCCGAGGTTTATAGGCCCATACAAGATATTGAAAATGATCGGGAAAACTGCTTATCAGCTTGAATTACCGGAAGAGTTATCTCAGGTGCACAATGTCTTTCATGTGTCTATGCTGAAAGGTTATATTCCAGATCCGAGTCATCATTTGCCAGAAGTGCCGGAAGGTTTGCAGTTGGATCTGAATTACATCGAGTCTCCTGTCGAGATTGTTGATCGTCGAGAGAAAGTCTTGAGGAATAAGACGATACCGATGGTCAAGGTAGTCTGGAGAAACCATTTGGTTGAAGAGGCTACTTGGGAGTCTGAGGAGAGGATGTTGAAGGACTATCCTGAGCTTTTTGCTTGAGTTGTATTTTGTATTTTTTTTCTTGTGCCTGTTATGAGTGGTTGTGTTTTGTTTCTCACTCTCGACTGTAGTTCCGGGGACCGAACTATTCTAAGGAGGGAGTGTTGTAATGCCCCGATTTTTCATTTATGAAGAATTATTTATTTTGCACGTAATATGCACGTGCCATTTTTCGCAATATGAAATTTTATAATGAATGAGGAGTATATGCATATGTACATATGTTTGTTAAATTATTTTTATAAAGGCCTTTGTTCAAATAAACTTATGCCCAAAATCTAATTTATTTATTTTTGTAAAAACTATTAGTCTGGCCCATTAATTTAAGCCCATAAATTAATTCTTTTAATAACAACTTGCAAGGTAAACATCTTTCAAAAGATTATTTTTTTTATAAAAATGCATATGTACTAGTTTCATAAGGAGACTAGAGTAGCACGTGCATGCAACATGGTGTGCATTGCACACTACTTTTCTTTGGCCGGTTTTAGAAGAGAATGGAGATCATGCTTGGGTGGTTACTTAGTTGTGGGTAGTTACTACAACTCCTATTCTAATCTTAGCCCTCCATCTCATAACCATCTACTAGATCCTAGCCCTCCATTTTACCCAAAGTTTGTGTATAAATACCCCCCCCCCCCCAATTAATTGTAATCTATACTAAAATCTATTTGAAAAGAGTAAGATATATTTTTAAGAGAGTTGTGAGTGTGTGTTCTTGGAGGCCGGTCATCATCTGCAGAAGGATTCTCGGTGGCAAAGAGCAAGGAGGAGAAGTCACATCATCACACTAGAAGGATTTACAGGATTTCGTTTATTTCGTCAATAAGGTGGGTGTTTCTCATGACTTCTAAATTAGGATTCATGTTAAGATTGAAGATTGAATTGTGTATCTATGTGCAAGCTGAAGTAATAGAATGATTGCTAAATTGATATCTTCCATGCTGTATATAGTGTAAAAAATATGAACGAATGAAAAAGGACTATAATAATTAGATAATTGGAAATGACCTGTACAGTCGACCGATCGGGTGAGCAGTCGACTGGTATATTGAAATAAAATATGTACAGTTCGGATTTCCATGGAACGATGTATTTTAATGTGAATTGTTAACTTGATGTTCTAGCGTGCTAAATTGGGATCAATATTCATCTCCGTAAGTAAATGATGAGTAAAAGAAAAATGTATGTTTAGCATTTCTTTTGAGAAAAGAAAACACTAGTTATGTGAAATTTACATTAAGTCGAAAACTATGTTGTGATGTTAATAAACAGATAAGAATTACATGTTTAGGTTGGCATGAGCATATTGTAGTGTGACAAAGAAAGATGTGTGAATAGAATGAAGGAATGATTCCTTAATTTGAGAATTTAACCTGTTCAGTCGACCGAATGTGTATGACAGTCGACTATACTGAACTTGAAAAATTACATAATAGAACTCTGCGGAACAGCCGACTGGGTTGAATGACAGTCAACTGCCCTATAAACGATATTTGAATATTGAACGCTGCGGAACAGCTGACTGGCCATGTGCAGCAGTCGACTCTTCCGAGCAGTTTATTGAAGGACTTTGTTTGGCTGAACAAGTCGACTGGATAAGCTCTAAGTCGACTGTCCAGATTACTTTTTGACATATCAGGAATTCTATGATTTTGTTTTATGATAAAGATTGCGAATCTTATGTTGAATGATTACTGGATGTGACAGTTTAAGTAAACTCTGTTTGTCTTTGCATGAATTTTTATACCTGAAATGAAGTGAATCATTTATTTGAATTTATGAAAGTTTACATGATTATGGAAACTATGAACATGAAAAAGAAAGTCCATCTTGATTATGAAAAATGAACTCATGAGCTGGAAATGCTCAGATTTTTAGTAATTGTGAATTGAAATTGAAAATTAGAGTATAGCCAAAACTCACACCGGCAAGTCAAAACTGATGAATCGTGATTATTGACATTGAAAAGACCAGGTTTGGGTCATTGTGAAATGAAAGAAATAAGACCGGTAGTAGTGAGAGGGCTAACTCTAGAGCTTTGATTTTGGTCATGATTTCATTAGAATTAAGGATTAGTTACATTGTGAAGATGTTATGAAAGTAAGAGAGAAACATTGAGTATTAGGGCCATTGGATTGGCGGCGAGAGCGTATCCCAGGATGTCCCATGATGAGTCATGATAGGGCGTGGATACTGCTCCAGAGTACCGTCCCGGTGGCAACGCTCGTGGGGTGTTGGACGACTGCGGGTGGTATCATGTCTATGGTAGGAGCTGAGTTACCACAGGATGCCTGCATGATGAGTCATGTGTCAGTGCGTTGGGACTCCTTCCAGGGCGCCTAGACATGAGTTCGTATGTCAGAAAACATCTAGGATACTTACCGTAGTAGATTAAGTCATGACGAGGGATTGAACCCTACGAGATGAAGAACGATTAAGAGCTTGCCCTCGGACCTATGTAGTATGGGATGCATAGAATCCGAACAAGTGTGCATTAGTGTCATATAATATAAATGACTGCATTGAGGACTAAGTGCACAATCACAACACGACATCATTAAGTTTTTTTCCTTTAAATTGATATGTGAACAAGTTTGTAATTTGTTAAGAAATGAGAATCGTTATACTGTTCCTGGCATAGAGAGGATGGCCATGTATAATTATCGTCGGTTGAATAAAATGACGTACCCACAGTTGTATATGCAGGTAAATGACATGATAAAGATTAAAGAGGAACAGATGCTTATAGATTATTAAATGTTGTTGTATTTTATTTAAATGCTGTAAATTTACTTCCGCTGTGTAATGTAAAGTGTAATAAGTTTCATGTGAACTCTGATGTAAAGTAAAAAGTTTTAAATTCCTTATAAAATTGTACTAAATGAAGTGTAAAGATCCTGTGGAATCTCGAATTCAGTGTATTTTGGAATTCGGGGCATTACAGGGAAGATGGGGGTGGTGGTGTCTTTGGTTAGGGCTACAGTTTTGATAGCGATAGGGGCGACGGGGCCCAGCGATGGGTGTGAGGAGGCTAGAAAAGTCGGAGGCGGCGATGGATGAGGAAGACGACGACGAAAACATGGGAGGAGGGAAGGCATCTTGGAAATCAATGGAGGAAAGGAAGGGATTTGAGTTGGGGTCGACTTCATCGGTGAAGTCGGCGCTGCAGCGAGGGCAGAGGAGGTCGGAGGGGCGGGAGTGAACTGTAGTCGGAGTGTGGGTGGAGGTCTAGTTAGGGATTGATGGCGGGAGAGAAAGAGGAAGTGGAGGACGACGAAGTGCATGTAGGCGGATGTAGAGGTGGGCGATCGGGTGGTGCGACGGCATTTCACCATGGCAACTTGGAGATAGATATTTGGGGCTAAGGTTTTTGTCAGGAGTGGGTATGCGGTGGCTCCTAGATCTAGCCATGGATTAATGGAGAAGAAATTGGGGTTGAGAAGAGGAAGGAGATTGGAGTTGAGAGACTAGATTTTTTATTGATTCCCATCGGTGATTACCGCTCATCTAAAATAGGAGTGGGGGGTTACACTACGCGACAAAAAAATATGAATAACACGCGCGAAGCGCACTAAAGATTCCCGCCCATCTCCCGCCCAAAACCCATATGAAAAAGGTGTGTTATGCACGTACTATCTATTGCAGGTTTATACACAAACTTAAACAAGAAAACTAATGGCTGAAAGAGAGACCCATGAGCTCACCAACAACAACCATGCCTCAAGTGCACCGTCGATTCTCGGAAACTACCAACACCCCTGACAACTCCTCCCCCCTTAGCAACGAACTTGACCCAAGTTCGAAGTGTGGAAATCGTTGACGAAACAAGTCGATGTCAATCCATGAAGCATCCTCCACACCTGCGTTCTTCCATTTGATCAATAGCTCAATTCCCACCTGATTGTTCTTTTTGAAGACCCTCCTATCAAGTACTACTTCTGGTGTGTCTTGATCACTATCTCCAGTCCACCAAGTAGGAAGGCCAGAGGACACATTAGGGGCGTGATCACCATGACATTTCCGTAACTTGGAGACATGAAAAACTGGGTGAATAGTGTTAGGGTTATATACTGAAAGCATCACTTTTGTATTAACTTTATTTCCTTATTTTTTTTTTGAATGAGAATCATATGGGCATATGTTTGCATATTGTGTTTATTATAATATTAATGCAAGTGTCTGATATTCTATAAGGTTGATAATATGGTGTGAGGTGACACACAGAAGATCATATTATCAGTTCCCTATGGAATATATAAATAGTTCACAACCTAGACGGACTTGGACAATCCATTGGAAAGGTTGTAGTGTAATCTGGTATTAGTCTGTCTTGACTATAGGTTTACACTAGTACACTTTGTGTGTATTGAACAGGACCACTTGAGGTTGTTCTCTTTGTACTGACTACAAAAGAGAACAAATACCTCTGTTATTATGGATGCTTATGCTCTTAATCCAGATATAATAACAGACATGTATATGCAGTGTGCATTACTTTGACTCATAAAAGAGTGAGATTCATTATGGATCAACAACCTCTATGAATTGGGTAATAGCATTGTATGTATGATGGGCTGTTGATTGTAAAAGGAATCCATGTCCCGATACGTCGGGTTGATGATGTCCCCTTAAGGAGCTCATAAGGATTGTCATGTAAACCCTGCAGGTGGATTACATCCGACATGACAAATAAAGTTGAGTGGTACTACTTAAGGATAAAAGATGTTGATCAATATAGTTGTCAGTAACTTAATTTGATCGACGGACATTCGATATCTTAACATGGGGAGTTGAACAAGCATATAACAAAAGGAGCCCATAAATATAATTTGGGATTAGGAAGGTAGTGCAACGATAGCTCCTTAGTGGACCGAGCTATTGTTAATGGGCCTGGGTTGTGTGTTCGGGCTGAACACGGGATACCCAAATTCGTTAGGAGACCTAACCCTAATTTCTCCTCATGGTCCCTACCGTAGCCTTATATATATCCTCTATTCTCTGGCCGTCATTTACAATCTGAAATATAAGATTTTTTCTCAAAACTCGTGATTCACGTAAGGAGAGAAAGAGAGATCAGCCAAGGAGAAGAAAGGTTGGGAGATCGTCGCCCACACGACGCCCAACCCGAGGAAGGAATACGTGCAGAAGATCTTGGGGTCGCTGTCGTCTTCTTCTCACCGCAGGTATAATTTGTGAACCCTAGATTCCGCTATATAGGGTTAGATCACAATTAAGCAATCTGTTTATCATTAACGATCGATACGCACACCAATCCGTAGTCCTGGGATTCATCTCAATTCCATCAATTGGTATCAAAGCCGGTATTGGATCTGCGTATTGATTGTTACATCCATGTTGTCCAATAAAACTTGTGTTGTATGATAGTCGGTAGATGTAGATCTGTTCTAACTCGGTTTTGCAGGCATCTTAGATCCAACTATTATGGTCCAATGCATGTTTTGTTTGTGTTGTTGTTGTTTTGTGGATGTAATTATTGTGTTGTTGCTGTTTTGTGGATGTAATTAATATCACGAGGGTTGATCGTGCTTATAATTTTAATTTTTCAATCTAGATTATGTGTGAACTCCTTCGGGAGGCATAGGATTGATGTAATTTTAATTTTTCAATCTAGATTATGTATGAACTCCTTCGGGAGGCATAGGATTGATGTAATTTTTTTTTTTTTTTATCGATCGTGATGGCGGTGGTGGCTGTTTCTGACGCCGGAGGAGATGCTGTTTTACGCAGTCCGGAGATCGACAGATAGGTTTTCGATGAAGAAATCGGCAGCCAAACCCAAAAAAAAAAAAAAAAATCGGGGCGCTGCCCCGAACCCCGCGACCTGAGCAGGGTCAGATTTGGGCTTCGCACAGTCCGGGAAGAATCAGGAAAGATGGCCATAATAGTTGGATATTTATTTTCAAATTTATTGCCATTATTGCTTGTTCTGATTATGCATGTTTATTATTTTGTGATTTTTTTTTGAAAAACTAGGATCACATTAATAATGGACAACATGGACATAAATCTACTAGTAGAAAAACCCTCATTGTTAAATAACTAAGTGGGAGAGGGAATTCATTTAACATGAATCCCACGGTCTCCATTGCTGGTTTGTAGGTGATATAATTATACTTGCGTGTTGGCTTTAGTGCTTTCCTCCATATCGGATGAGTATAATTATGGATCACCAGTACAGACTTCCTTAGGGATAATTGTAGAAAGTTACCTAGTATGTGTTCACTTCTCCATCTGAAGGAACTCAATACAAGATAATGGACTTAGTATTAAGCAATGGTATACACTTAGATACAAATAATGGTATCCTCCCCATCGGAGTCACTGCTATTATTTGTAGGACCAGAGCAAGACCAACAGATTAATTTTATTTGTCATAAAGTTGTGTTGACATGATAGTAAAATTAATAGGAAAAACCTACTTGAACAAATATTGAATTTGTATACGTTCACACTATCGTGGCATGCTAAATTCATGGTGTTTAAGGTGTTGGTGAATTTTTTTTGTTTTGAGGGAATCAATATTTAATTAATTCAAAAAGTTTTGCCCTACATAATTTTTTTTATGTGATTCTCAGGATTTCAAAAATGGGTTCTTTCAGTCCACTTATGGTGATTCTTAAAGAAAACAAACTTACTGGCCCTAATTATATTGACTGGAAACGTAACTTGGATATTGTCTTAACTGCTGAAGAGTACAAATTTGTACTCAATGAAGTATGCCCACCTAAGCCTGATGCTAACTCTGATGAAGAGGTCAAAGAGGCTTATAAGAAGTGGAATAAGGCAGATGAAATGGCGCGGTGTTACATTTTGGCATCTATGTCAAATGTACTGCAGCATCAGCATCAGGCCATGCCCACAGCTTATGATATGATGTACAACCTTAAGGAACTCTTCGGACATCAGAGTAGAGCAGCTAGGCAATTTGCTATGAAGAGTTTGATGAATGCATCTATGGCTGAGGGGACACCAGTAAGGGATCATGTTCTCAAGATGATGGGTCATCTAAATGAGATGGAGATCCTTGGTGCTGAAATCGATGGGGAAACCCAGGTCGATATCATTCTCGGGACTCTGCCTAAAAGTTTTGACTTGTTTTGCCTTAATTACAACATGAACAAAAGGGTGTATACTTTGTCAGAACTTGCAAATGAACTACAGGATGCTGAAGCTCTCTTCAAGCAGAATGCCCATGTTTATGTGACTGAAAAGGTCTCTACTTCTAAGCCGAAAGGTGGTAAGAAGAAGAAAGTTCAGAAACAAGTAAACTCAGCAAAGAAGGGCATGGGACCTCAAGGCGCTGTGAAAAATCCGAAAGGCAAGTATTTCAAGTGCAAAGGGTCAGGACATTGGAAGACTGACTGTCCACTTTTCAAATAAAAGAACAAAGAAGGTATATCTCATTTACTAGTTGTTGAAACATGTTTAGCGGTGCTATCTACCGGCACCTGGTGTGTAGATACAGGAGCCACTAATCATGTCTGCAATACATTGCAGGGGTTCCAGGAAACCAGACGGCTCAGTGATGGAGAGATATGCTTGTTTATGGGTGACGCTACAAGAGTAGCGGCCGTTGCAATAGGAGATGTTATTTTATTTTTTGGTAGAAATAAGTCTTTGACATTGAGAGATTGTCTTTATGCACCTTCACTTAGAAGGAATTTAATTTCTGTTTCTATGCTAGTTAAGGATGGATATTCAGTTTATTTTAATGACAATATTGTTATTAGAAAAAATAAGCATTTTATCTGTTCTGGTGCATTGGTTGATAATCTATATGTCATTAATCTCATTTCGCCCACAATGCAACTTATGGAAATGAATAATATGTCTTCTAACATAAATAAGAGAAAAGAACCTTCTTGTATGAACCAAACATATCTTTGGCACTTGCGATTGGGGCATGTTAACCTAAGAAGGATTCAAAGACTGGTTAAAGATGGACCTTTGAGTTCATTGGAAGTGGAGGCACTACCAGTCTGTGAATCCTGCTTGGAAGGTAAAATGACCAAAAGGCCTTTCAAGGCAAAGGGGTATAGGGCCAAAGATGTGTTGGAATTGGTTCATTCTGATTTGTGTGGGCCCATGACTGTCCAGGCTAGAGGTGGCTTTGAATATTTTGTCACATTTACTGACGATTATTCAAGGTATGGATATATTTATTTGATGCGCCGTAAGTCTGAGTGCTTTGAGAAATTCAAAGAGTACAAGGCAGAAACAGAGAAGCGTCATGGAAAATGTATCAAGTCATTACGTTCAGATCGTGGTGGCGAGTATCTCTTTGGGGAGTTTGAGGACTATTTGTAAGAGGCTGGGATTACATCCGAATTATCAGCATCTGGAACACCCCAACAGAATGGTGTAGCAGAAAGAAGGAATAGGACTCTTATGGAGATGGTTAGATCAATGATGAGTTATTCAGATTTACCAGATTCGTTTTGGGGATATGCCTTAGAAACTGCAGCTTATATTCTGAACTTGGTTCCTTCTAAGTCAGTACCAATTACTCCCACAGAACTGTGGACTGGGCGTAAGCCTAGTCTGAAACATGTTCGGATTTGGGGTAGTCCAGCACACGTGCTGAATGGGAAAGCCGATAAGTTGGAATCTCGTACAGAAGTACGCTTGTTTGTAGGCTATCTAAGAGGAACGAAAGGAGGTTTATTTTATAGTCCTAAGGATCAGAAGGTCATTGTTAGCACCAATGCTCAATTCTTAGAGGAAGACTATGTGATGAACCATAAACCCATAAGTAGAGCTGTTCTAGAAGAACTGAGAGGTGAGACACCAAATACTTTAGTACCAACAGTACAGCAGGATGTACCACCAGTAACTGCACAACGTGTCACAAATGTTGCACCACAACCGATAGTGCCTCGTCGTAGTGGGAGGGTTGTGATACAACCTGATAGATATATGTTCTTGGGAGAGTCGTCAGACTTTGTCCCTGAGGAACAAGATTATGATCCCTGTACCTACAATGAAGCACTCCAAGATAAAGATGCAGAGTCTTGGCAAAAAGCAATGATATCTGAAATAGAATCTATGGATTCTAATCAAGTCTGGGAGCTTGTAGAACCACCTATTGGTGTAAAAGCCATTGGATGCAAGTGGGTCTATAAGAGAAAAAGGGGATCAGACGGTAAGGTTGAAACCTTTAAAGCTCGGCTTGTTGCAAAAGGTTTTACTCAAAGAGAGGGTATTGATTATGAGGAAACCTTTTCGCCAGTAGCCATGCTTAAGTCTATCCGGATTCTTTTATCTATTGCAGCTCATCTTGATTATGAGATTTGGCAAATGGATGTCAAGACAGCTTTCCTTAATGGAAGTCTTGAGGAAGACATCTATATGCAGCAACCAGACGGGTTCATTAAAAAGGGCCAAGAGCATCTTATTTGTAAGCTCAAGAAGTCCATTTATGGACTTAAGCAAGCTTCCAGATCTTGGAACATATGTTTTGATCAGGTGATAAAATCCTATGGATTTGATCAATGTCAAGATGAATCGTGTGTATACAAAAAGTGTGACGGAAACGTAGTGGTATTCCTAGTACTTTACGTGGATGACATCTTGCTCATTGGAAACAATGTGAAGGTATTATCTAACGTAAGGGTATGGTTATCCAAACAGTTTGATATGAAGGACTTGGAAGAAGTAGGTCACATCCTTGGGATCAAAGTTCTACGAGATCGCAAGAAAAGGATGTTGGGCTTGTCCCAAGCTTCCTATATCGATACTATACTAACTCGTTTTAGCATGCAAAATTCTAAGAAAGGTTTCTTACCTTTTAGGCATGGAATTGCTCTATCAAAGGAGCAGTGTCCGAGGACACCTAAAGAGATAGAGAACATGAAAGCAGTTCTTTATGCTTCAGCAGTAGGAAGCTTAATGTATGCAATGCTATGTACGAGACCAGATATTTGCTTTGCCGTTGGCATGGTTAGCAGATATCAGTCTAACCCAGGACAAGAGCACTGGACTGCCGTAAAGCATATTTTGAAGTACCTGAAAAGGACTAAAGATTACATGCTAGTTTACCAGGCAGATAGTTTAGTTGCCTTGGGGTATACAGACTCAGATTTTTAGTCAGATAGGGATTCCAGGAAATCAACCTCAGGTTATGTATTTACTTTGGGAGGTGGAGCCACTATATGGAGGAGTATCAAGCAAAAATTGTATTGCTGATTCTACCATGGAAGCCGAGTATGTGGCAGCCTCTGAGGCAGCCAAAGAAGCGGTTTGGCTCAGAAACTTCCTATTGGACTTGGATGTGGTACCTAATTTGCCTAAGGCTATTACACTTTATTGTGATAATAGTGGTGCAGTTGCAAATTCGAAGGAACCACGAGCCCATAAGGCAAGTAAACACATTGAGCGCAAGTACCACCTGATACGAGATTTCGTAAAGAAAGGAAAAGTTGCTGTGATCAAGATAGCATCAGCAGACAACCTAGCTGATCCCTTCACTAAGAGCTTACCAGCTAAGGCTTTTGATAGTCATGTTGAGGGAATGGGAGTCAGATGCGTAGCAGCATGGCTTTAAGTATAAGTGGGAGATTTGTAATAGTATACTGAAAAGCAATGCTTTGAGTATAAGTGGGAGATTGTTAGGGTTATATACTGAAAGCATCACTTTTGTATTAACTTTATTTCCTTATTTTTTTTTTGAATGAGAATCATATGGGCATATGTTTGAATATTGTGTTTATTATAATATTAATGCAAGTGTCTGATATTCTATAAGGTTGATAATATGGTGTGAGGTGACACACAGAAGATCATATTATCAGTTCCCTATGGAATATATAAATAGTTCACAACCTAGACAGACTTGGACAATCCATTGGAAAGGTTGTAGTGTAATCTGGTATTAGTCTGTCTTGACTATAGGTTTACACTAGTACACTTTGTGTGTATTGAACAGGACCAATTGAGGTTGTTCTTTTTGTACTGACTACAAAAGAGAACAAATACCTCTGTTATTATGGATGCTTATGCTCTTAATCCAGATATAATAACAGACATGTATATGCAGTGTGCATTACTTTGACTCATAAAAGAGTGAGATTCATTATGGATCAACAACCTCTATGAATTGGGTAATAGCATTGTATGTATGATGGGCTGTTGATTGTAAAAGGAATTCATGTCCCGATACGTCGGGTTGATGATGTCCCCTTAAGGAGCTCATAAGGATTGTCATGTAAACCCTGCAGGTGGATTACATCCGACATGACAAATAAAGTTGAGTGGTACTACTTAAGGATAAAAGATGTTGATCAATATAGTTGTCAGTAACTTAATTTGATCGACGGACATTCGATATCTTAACATGGGGAGTTGAACGAGCATATAATAAAAGGAGCCCATAAATATAATTTGGGATTAGGAAGGTAGTGCAACAATAGCTCCTTAGTGGACCGAGCTATTGTTAATGGGCCTGGGTTGTGTGTTCGGGCTGAACACGGGATACCCAGATTCGTTAGGAGACCTAACCCTAATTTCTCCTCATGGTCCCTGCCGTAGCCTTATATATATCCTCTATTCTCTGGCCGTCATTTACAATCTGAAATATAAGATTTTTTCTCAAAACTCGTGATTCACGTAAGGAGAGAAAGAGAGATCAGCCAAGGAGAAGAAAGGTTGGGAGATCGTCGCCCACACGATGCCCAACCCGAGGAAGGAATACGTGCAGAAGATCTTGGGGTCGTTGTCGTCTTCTTCTCACCGCAGGTATAATTTGTGAACCCTAGATTCCGCTATACAGGGTTAGATCACAATTAAGCAATCTGTTTATCTTTAACGATCGATACGCACACCAATCCCTAGTCCTGGGATTCATCTCAATTCCATCAAATAGACGCTCCCTCTGGAAGTTGTAGGCAATAAGCTACCGTTCCCACCCTCTCAATCACAAGGTAAGGACCATAATACCTCGAAGAGAGCTTCTGGGGTGAAGAATTATGAAGTGAAAGTTGCCTGTAAGGTTGGATTTTAAGGAACACCCGATCCCCCATCTCAAATTCTCTCTCGATGCGCTTTTTATCTGCAAAATGTTTCATGCACTCCTGAGCTAAGGCTATATTGTCCTTCAGCAGCTTCAATATAGAATCCCTGGATCTCAATTCAGCCTCCAGTGCAAGCATACTGGCTGTGCCCCTTACATATTGTAGAACAGATGGTGGAGGTCTACCGTAAACTCCTTCGAAGGGTGTCATTCTAGCGGTTGAGTGCCAATTGGTATTGAACCAGAACACCGCCCATGCCAACCACTTCTCCCAATCAGTGGGTTTTTTACTGCAAAAACATCTCAAATATAACTCCAAATCTTTGTTCACGACTTCCGTTTGCCCATCGCTTTGTGGATGGTAGGCAGTAGAATGATGAAGCTTGCAGTCTTGGACTTTGAAGAACTCCTTCCAGAACCTGCTGATAAAGAGTGGATCCCTATCACTTATGATACTTCTTGGCATGCCGTGCAATTTGTAAATATTGTCGATGAACAATTGAGCAATTGATTGCGCTGTATATGGATGTGATACCCCTATGAAATGAGTGTATTTGGTTAAACGATCCACTACTACCATCACCACAGTTTTTCCTTGACTCTTGGGTAAACCCTCTACGAAGTTCATTGATATGTCTTCCCAAATACGAACGGGAATTGGGAGGGGATGTAGTAAGCTAGCAGGTTGTAAAGTTTCACTTTTACTAGTTTGGCAAACAATGCATTCCCTAATCCATTGCTTGATATCTTTTTGCATTCCCTCCCACTTGAAGTCCTTCTTGATCCTCTGCCAAGTTTTGTGAAATCCAGAGTGTCCCCCCATCTTTGATGTGTGGTGATCAAAAAAAATCAAATGCCTCACTTCTTCATTAGGACTCTGCCCTTGTAGTACCAAACTCCCCCAGATTTTTTGTAAACAGCTTGATTCTCCTGTTCCACCTGGAATCTTTCCTTCAGTACTGCAAAGTAAGGATCATTCAAGACCATTTGCTTGATACCTTCTATCCACTTAGGAACCACAAAGGTGATTTCGCAGTAAGTTTTATCCTCTCCTACCCTTCTTGATAAACCATCAGCTGCTGGATTATCAATCCCTCTCTTATACTCCACAGTGAAGGTATAACCCAATAATTTCCACAACCATTTCTCTTAAATCTCCGTATTGATCCTTTGATCTAATATATACTTTGATGCTTCTTTGATCAGTCCTTATGATGAATGTATTACCCAGCAAATACTGCCTCCATAACTTGACAGCTTGAAGGATGGCAAAGACCTCTTTTTCATATGTCAATAATGCCAACAGCCTACCTTTGAGTCCCTTGCTCATGTATGGAATGGGATGAGAATCTTGCATAAGTACTGCCTCTATACCTGATTGGGAAGCGTCAGATTCTAGCACAAATGGCTTGGAAAAATCAGGGGATTTCAACACAAGAGTTGTAATCATGGCTCTTTTGAGAGTTTCAAATGCCAGAGTTGCAGCTGTGCTCCATTGGAAAGAGTTCTTCTTTAGTAATTGGGTGAGAGGAGCTGCAATTCCACCGTAATCCTTCACAAATTTCCTATAGTAGCTTGTTAATCCTAAGAACCCTCTCAGCTCTTTGACTGTACTTGGTAAAGGCCAATCCACAATAGCCTGGATCTTTTTAGGATCAACTAAAATCCCTTCTTCACTTATGATATACCCCAAGAACCCTACTGACTTTTGCCCAAAGGTGCACTTACTCACCTTAGCCACTAGCTTGTTTGCACTTAACACAGATAAAACTGTGGAGATGTGAAGGAGATGAATCTCCCAAGATGCACTATAAATCAATATATCGTCAAAGAATACCAATATGAACTTGTGCAAATACTCTTTGAAGATGATATTCATCAGACATTAGAATGTTACCGGAGCATTGGTGAGGCAAAATGGCATGACTACAAACTCAAAGTGCCCATGGTGAGTGCGGAAGGCCGTCTTGGGTATATCTGCTTCACTTACTCTTATTTGATGGTAACCTGATTTCAAGTCAATTTTGGAGAAATATTTCACACCATTTAACTCATCTAGGAGCTCATCTATTAGGGGGATGGAAAATTTATCTTTGATGGTCTGATTGTTGAGTGCTCTATAGTCGACGCAAAGCCTCCAATTGCCATCAGATTTCTTCACTAATATCACAGGTGAAGCATAGGGACTATTGCTGGGATGAATGAATCCTGCGGTGAGCATTTCATTAACTTGTTTCTCAATTTCTCCTTTGTGATAATATGGATGTCTATATGGACGCACACATATAGATTTAGAGCCTTCTGTCAATGGAATTTGGTGGTCGATGGTCCTGTGAGGTGGGAGTGAAAGCATCTCAGAGAAGACCTCAGGAAACCGTCAAAGAACTTGCTGCACTTCCTCAGATTCAACCTCCATCTGTAACAAGCTATGGCTTCCTTCATCATCTGGCAACCTTTCTTGAACATGGATCATATAAGCTTGTCACATATCAAGATTCATTTTAGACAACTCCTGAGCATCCAAGAGCTGCATTTGGGAATTAATAATTCCCTGCAAGGTCTTCTTCTCCCCTTCAAGCTGAAACTCCATGGTCATGATTGCAAAATCCATTGCTACGGAGCCTAATGACCTTAACCAATGTGCACCCAACACCATTTGTGCTGGACCCAGGGGTAGAAGCAAGAGATCTACTTGAAGTTCCACTCCTTGAACCATGAACTTCACTCTGGAAACCTGACCTTCGTTGTACATACATTGTCCATTAGCTACGGTAACTTTATATCGGGGCTCTGTCATGATTGTTAAATTCGCTCTAAGGGCAGTTTGTGGATCAAGATAGTTGTGCGTAGAGCCGGAGTCGATGAGGATATTCACTTCTTTCCTTCCTATCTTTCCCTTGACCCTCATTGTTTGGGGGTATACTTGATTACCCACCAATGCATGAAAGGAAATCTCAGGGTGCACCACTTCAAGTTGGAGAGCTTGTACCACTGTCTGTGAGTTTTCCTCTAACTGTGTAGCTTCAAAATTTGTTGGCCCCTCTTCCTCTTCTTCTAACCCTTCCAGGTAATAAAACCTCTGGGTCTTGCAAATGTGCCCCGGTAAGTACTTCTCATCACAGTTAAAACACAGTCCCCTAGCTCTCCTCTCCCTCATCTCTTGTAAGTTCAATCTCTTGGGAACAAAGTTGGACGCAGCTGAAGAATTGGGTGCATTAATACTGGTGGTGTGTGAAGGATTTTGGGAAACTGCAGGAGTCTGGGATGGTGAGTTGAAGGTTTGTGATTGTGAATTGGGTTTAGGGAAAGTCACAGGTGTTCTAGCAGACTAAGGGGTCCTATAACTCTTCTGGAGGCATGCAATTTTCTCTTCATATCCCCTCGGCAAGCCAATAGCCTCGTTCACATTCTTAGGCCGCTGGGACTTAACATCCCAACGTATCTCCCCTCTAAGACCACTGATAAAAGTACTGAGGAAGTGCGATTCTGTCCAGCCATCTACAAAATTAGAGATTCCATCGAACTTTTGCACATATGTTTCTAGATCACCTTTTTGTCCTAGCTTGGATAAGGTGCCTTCGTAGTCCTGAAACTCTGTAGGACCAAATCGAGTTAACAGCTCCTCCAAAAACCTTGCCCAAGTTATCTCATGAATCCTAGGCTTCAAGTGCCTGCGGAACCACTGTGCCGCCCTTCTACGGAGATTGAGGGATGCGTACTTCAGCTTTTGGTTCACCGGAATCTCATAGAAATCCAGAAATTGCTCCACTCCGCAAATCCACTCCGTCGGATCTCCCTCTTGGAATAGTAGAAATTCCACCGTAAAGGGAGTTCGAAACACTTCTCCTCCCTCACAGAAATTAGAAGATTGAAACAAGTTTGAGTTCAAGACTATTACCTCTCTCTGACGAGGTGGTAGGGTGGATTAGGAAGCAGGGGAGGATTCGATGATCGTGGGGGATTATGCTGCATCATCGACATCATCGTTTCCAACCTTGTTTCGATAGTCGAGAACCTATCTCCAATGCTGGTGGCGATTGCTTCGAACCTCTCTGTGAGATAATTGGTTTGTAGTTGCCCTTCCACCAGTTGGCTTCTCAGATTTGCCACCTCCTCCTCCAGTGTCGTACTCCCTTTATTGCGGCCATCGTCATCGAAGCCCTCAGGCTTTGATACCAAGTTGTTAGGAGTGGGTATGCGGTGGCTCCTAGATCTAGCCATGGATTAATGGAGAAGAAATTGGGGTTGAGAAGAGGAAGGAGATTGGAGTTGAGAGACTAGATGTTTTATTGATTCCCATCGGTGATTACAGTTCATCTAAAATAGGAGTGGGCGGTTACACTATGCGACAAAAAAATATGAATAACATGCTCGAAGCACACTAAAGATTCCCACCTATCTCCCGCTCAAAACCCATATGAAAAAGGTGCGTTATGCACGTACTATCTATTACAGGTTTACACACAAACTTAAACAAGAAAACTAATGGCTGAAAGAGAGACCCATGAGCTCGCCAACGACAACCATGCCTCAAGTGCACCTTCGATTCTCGGAAACTGCCAACACCCCTGACAGTTTTGGATGATTTTGGTAGTGGTGGGCAGAGGTAGGAAGAAGATGGGTTTGGGGGTTTGGGGGTTTTGAGGGTTTTTGAGATTGAAGAGGGAAAGAGGAGGAGGTTGGGGATGTTGACGGTGGGGGGCAACGGAGGCCTGGGTGATGAAGCAATGGAGGGAGAGAGGATGAAAGGTTCGGTGGTGGTGGTGGGGCCCACAGCAAAGTGGGACACAATGGCTCTAATACCATTATTATAGGTCTAATCAATTCCGGTGGTGGATCTTTCCTGTTGTCGGCACCATCGTCGGTGATTACGATGGTAGCCATGAAATCAAGTGCAGCAAGCACAAAAAACAAGGAAAAGAATATGAACAAAAAGTAAACTGAATTCATTCATACTAATTCTATTACATAACTTGGGTTTATAAGGGGATGAAGACACGCGCATTGTCCATGCTTCTTAAAAAAGTTCCCATACCCTAACAAAGGCAGAAGAAACTTGGGTTATTTGCAAATATCCCCTCACAAGATAAAACTACTAGGGACTGATATATATGAAGATACAGTTTCTTAGGAGAAGTGTATCAGAGGGACCGGGAGAAGCATAAGGAACCGTCCAAGCTTCACGTGTGCCACCGGAGAGCGATCACCAGCAAAATACTGGTGGGGCTCTGACAGCACAGCAACTTCCTCCTCCACGCACGTGCGGACATGAATGGCGTGCTCGCTGCATTCGCTCGAAAGGCCAGCTGGATCATCGAGCCGGATGGCCGGACTTACCGCCCCAATCTCCCGCTTCTTTCCACTCCTCTGCTGCCACCACTGGCGGCTCCCACCACTCAATTGGTACCTAGGGTTTCAAAATTAATTTGTTATTGAGTTTTATAGTTTAGTACTATAGCGCCATGAAGTGTGTGTGCAATATGTTGCTGCTGATTTTGGTGTGGGAGCAAACAGGTGAATTTGTGGATCTTTCAGAAAACGAATAAGGCAAACCTGTTGATTTTCACCGGGGTTTTATTGGTTTCTTGTCGCTGCCGTTGACCAGCTAAAAAGTTCGATACACCGGTATGGATCCTGGCAATGAACCCTCTGACACTCTTGTCAGTAATCAGGAAGATTATGAAAGAGCTTTATGTGGAAAAAGATTGATTACCTTGTTATGGTAGGGGGAGAGGGATATTTATAGTCACCTTTAGAGACAGTTTAGACATAATCATTTATCTCTATGTCCCGGTATTTTTGGCTAAGATGTAGAGTTTAAATCGTTTCATAGAGATAACCATGAATTTGAATTACTCTTGAAATATCTGAATTGGTTTGTAACAGGGTTGCTACCCATACCCAATAGGACAGATCAGTGTATGGGTTATTGGGTTTTGAAGAAAGACCAGTTCCCATTTCAGACCCGTTTGTAAGTGAAATTACCGTCTTACACCTGAGAGCTTTAAGATTCGTGTCCGATTTGAACGGTCCCGATTTAATCCTATTTTTGGACATATCACGAGCCCTCCACTCTTGAAGACTGAGTTTAACAGCCTTTGAGCAGTAGTTTTATTGTTTTAATGGCGTACGGAATTTTTTCGGAGTTCTCAAGGGAGTTTGGATCTTGCTTGAAGTGTAACAATACCTGAGCTTGTAAAGTACCCAAAATTATTCTCAAAATTTTCTGTATTTTTGGTGATTTTTCCAGATTTTTCTGAATTTTTTCCAATTTTTAATCATTTTTTGAATTTCTTATTCAATTTCTGAATTTTAATAATTAATTTTCGAATTATTAATTAATTATTCTAATTTAATAATTATTTTTTCAGAATTTGAAAAAATATTTTTCCGAATTAATAAATATTTTTTAGAATTCTTAATTAATATTTTAGAATTTTTAATTATTTTTTCAGAATTTTTAAATAATTAATTCCATTTAATAATTTAAAATAAAGGAATTAAAATAAAAGAAAATACCTTGATTTAATCACAACCGTTTATCACAAGATGGCTTGATCTGAGACGTTGATCGTGATCGGGCGCGCATCGTGAGGCATGATTTTTCTCTCTAAAACGATTAGATCATCGTTCGTACGACGAAAGTGGCGAGCGCTGCGAGTGATTGACGAAGGCTGTGGCATTCAATCTTCGCTGGCCTCGGTGAACGCTGGCAATCACCGCGAGGAAGGAGCACAGCGAGGGAGGCTGGCGTGGAGCTCGACGCTGAGTGATGTCGAGCGCGGCGAGCAAGTGGAGAAGGCTACGACGATCGATCGCTGCGAGCTTGGCGATCACTGCGGCGAGGAAGGAGTATGGCGACGAAGGGAGCTTGGCGACGGATGGAGCTTGATTTCGATGGAGGGGCTCGATGCTGAAGGAGCTCGCTTGAGCTTGGCGAAGCTAGGGTGAGCTTGACGTCGATGGAGGAGCTCGAAGTTGATAGAGGAGCTCGACGAACGGTCGGGGAGTTCGGCAAGATCGGCGAGGAGTTCACTGATGAAGGAGCTTTTTGGAGATCTGGACGAAGGTGGTTTAGAAGAAGAAGAGTTTTGAAGGAGGGTTTGGTTCTAAACGGGTGCAAACCCGACCCGTTAATCCCCTCAAAATTTTCGTTCTTCTTTCTTTTTTTGGCGAATCTCAACCGTTGATCAAGATTGGGCGCAGATCAGGAGGAGAATTTTTCTCTCATTTTTCATTCCAATCCACTTCTGCTCAGCTCGATCTAGCGATCACGGCGAACCTTTGGTTAGATATTTCTCTCATTTTACGGACGCGTGACCTCTTCTTTCGAATCTTACTCAAAGA
Organism: Hemerocallis citrina; assembly: GCA_017893485.1. NCBI lineage: Eukaryota > Viridiplantae > Streptophyta > Magnoliopsida > Asparagales > Asphodelaceae > Hemerocallis > Hemerocallis citrina. Next base: position 103,858,553 of record CM030363.1, on the reverse strand, counting down.
TCTACAATTTCTCTTCAGAAGTCAGTTGAAGAATCACCCTTCTTCATGGTCAAAATATCCCACAACATCTTTGTCTTCATGAAGTTAAGAAGAGCATTGTATGACTGTTGAGAAGATCCATTCTTGGGGGCGAGTTGTAGGAGCATCTCTAGATGAGTTAGGCTCCGAACTCTCTTGGAAGAAGGCTGCTCAAGAAGTGAATGAGACTAGGAGCATCGCCAGGCTCTAGGAGAGAGCCGTTTGGGAGGCGAGTCTGAGGAGCAACTTTAGGGGAGAGTTGAGATCCGAACTCGTTGAGAAGTGGTCCGCTTTGGAGGTGAGCGGAGCAAAGAGCTTCACCAGGCTCTACGAGAGAGTTGTTCGGGTGATGAGTTTGCGGCGCAGCTCTAGGGGAGAGTTGAGATCCGAACTTGTACAGAATATGGCCGCTCGGGAAGCTAGCGGAGCGGAGAGCTTCATCGGGCTCTATGAGAGAGCTGTTTGGGGACAAGTTCAAGGAGCAACTCGAGGGGAGAGTTGAGCTCCGAACTTGCTTGTTGCAAAATTTAACCAGTAGTGGGAATAGTATGAACGTTCATTTTGAGCCCCAAAACCGCATACTTGCAAGCTGTGAGGGCAATTTCGAACCATGATTGTGAACTTTGAACTAATTATCACGGAGTTTCAACAGTTGTGGGAGCAATTTCGAATGGTGAGCTAGTTTGTACTTTCTTGTTCGCAAGTAGCTAAAGCGGCGTCGAACCAATTGTTGGACTCCGAACTTATTGTTAAAAGAGTTTCAACAGTTGTGGGAGCAATTTTGAATGGTGAGCCACTTTGTACTTGCTTGTTCGCAAGTCGCTAAAGCGGCGTCGAACCAAGTGTTGGACTCCGAACTTGCCGTTAAGAGAGTTTCAACAGTTGTGGGAGCAATTTTGAATGGTGAGCTACTTTTTACTTGCTTGTTCGCAAGTAGCTAAAGCGGCGTCAAACTAAGTGCTGAATTCCGAACTTGTTGTTTGAAGGGGTTAACGAGTTGTAGGAGAAATTCCGAATGGTGAGCTGCTCTGCACTTGTTTGTTTACAAGCGGCTAAAGCGGCGTCAAACCAAGTGTTGGACTCCAAACTCGTTTTTTGAGCTTAGTAAGTTGTGGGAGTAGCCCTGTAGGACAAGCTGGACTCCGAACATACTATTTAACGAGTCGTAGATGTGACTCAGAGAAATAGAAATGAAGCAAATGCAATAATTTTCTATAGAGAAAAGCTAAGTTTTATTGAAACAAACTAAGTGGCCGCTTCAATGGGGCGAGCCATTATTACATGTTTTTTGGCCGTGTTACAAGCATCGACTATATTGAAAACTGAAAACCTACTTCTACGATAGGGTGAAGGCCACTTGGGAGGAGTTTGGCACTCCCCCCATTGGACCTCCATGGATAAGGTGGAGGACGGCCCCAGGTTCGGAGTCTTGGAACACGTTGGGCCTCTCGGTTCGCCTGTAGGCTCCTCGGGGCAGGGGGGGAGATCGGCCCCGTCTTTTTAGAAGAACTTCTCCAGGTGTCCCTGCTGTATGAGTTCTTCGATTTCCTCTTTGAGGGCCCGACAATCATCCATATCGTGGCCGTGGTCCTTATGAAAGCGAAACCACTTATCTCTGCTCCTTTTCTTGCGAGGGGTATTCATTCTAGGGGGACTGCGAAGTAGCCCCTCCTTGTCCACTTCCATAAGAACTACTGATATGCTTGCATTGAGGGGGATGAACTTCTCAAAATGAGGAGTTGGGCGGCACTAAAAATTGTCGTCCTTCTGAAATTTCTGGGATCCTTCTTCGCTTGTATTCTTCCGATTGTTTTCGGAAGATGACTCCTCATGACTAGGGGGTTGAGAGCTTCTTCCGCTCGGATGTACTGCTCACTCCTAATCAGGAGTTCTGAGAAGTCCTGAGGAGGCTTCTTGGCAAGGGAAGCCTTGAGGTCGGCATTAGTGACGTTGTGCCTGAATGCCGTGAAGGCTACTGATTGATTGAGGGAGGCAATCGACCGGGCTTCGGCGGTGAAGCACCGAATGTAATCTCTTAGGCGTTCACCCTTTCTTTGGCTAAGTGCTAGCAATGATGCACTTGTTTTCTCGGCTTTGCGACTGCCCACGAAATGGGTGAGGAAGAGCTCCTCAAACTATTCGAATGTGAAGATGGAGGCGGGAGTTAGACGAGAGTACCACTCTCGTGCTGGTCTCCTCAATGTTGCTGGGAAGGCCTTGCAGAGGACCGCATCCGAGGCTTGATGAATCATCTTGGGAGTTTTAAAACTCTCCATATGATTGGCCGGGTCCGACTCCCAATTGTAGGATTCAAAGCGGGGCAGCCTAAAGACATTGAAGACCGGAGCTTCCATGATGACCCTAGAGAAAGGGGGGTCTGCTTGGCTAGAACTTATTGGCCCTGTAACCCCTATTCCCAACAATAAGTATTTTCTGTGTATTTTATTAATAATTTTTACTAAATTTATTTTGTACTAAATTCGTTTCGGATATTTTATTAAAGTATTTTCTAATCGAAAACTATATTCATTTCGAATAACGATGTATTTTAATCTTCCTTCTATTTCTTATTGATCGGGTATTTATATTTGAGCCAAATCAAATGTATTATTGCTATTTGGGTTATTTTAATAAATTTATATTTTTTTATATAACTAGGTTTGCCCGTTGACACGTGCCTATGGCACGTCTTCGGAACGGTGCACCTGGTTTAATTTTATAAAATAATTTTGGAGGTCCAGCAAATTAATTGAAGTAGCAAATATATTATATGACGAAGTAGTATATCTACCTTTAAACTCAATTATCACCTTCCTGATCATTAGCTTGAACTTACCTGGAATGCATATAGTTTGTTAGGAACACTGCATAGAGTTTTTTTTAACTTCAGCATCAATTTTAGATCCTTGTAATAGTTATGCAAGGACATTATCATATAGGTTTTATAGAGCTTACTCTAATCCCATAACTACTATAAGAGCATCTGTAGTCGTTGAATGTAAAAATATCCATATATGGATAAATGGAAATAGGAATCCTACTTTTGCTGCACTCGTGAAAAGCTTTTTTTTTTTAGCAATCTACATTAAAATAATAAGCGACGGCACATGAAGTGCCGTCGGAGATGAAAAAAAATAAATAAAATAATAAATTTTGGACGGACGGCACTCGAAGTGCCGTCGGAGCGCGAAAATAAAAAATAATTTATTTTAAAGAACGGACGGCACATGAAGTGCCGTCGGAGAAGGAAAAAAAAAAAAAATCAAACCAAAGGTTCGGACGGCACATGAAGTGCCGTCCAAGCCTAAGACTGACTTTTTTTTGACATTTTCCACTTTTCCGAAATTACAAAAACATTTCATTAATTACAAAAAAATTACAAAAACAATTCACAAATTGCAAAAAAAATTAAAAAATTGCAAAAACATTTTCACAAATTGCAAAAAAAAAATTAAAAAATACAAAACCCTTCGGACGGCACTTCAAGTGCCGTCCGAGGATTTGGGGAGCGATGGGATTTTTTTAATTGAAAAAAAAAAAATCAAAGGACGGCACATGAAGTGCCGTCCGAGGGATTTGGGGGATTTTTTAATCGAAAAAAATTATAAAAAATCAAGCGACGGCACTTGAAGTGCCGTCCCTCAAATATCGATAAAAGCTATATCGATTCTCATTTATAGCAATCGACTGTAGCGATTTATCGATAAAATGGATATTTGGCAAACGAGTGCAGCACGTTTGTTTGCCAAATATCCATTTTATCGATATTTGGCAAACGACTACAGATGCTCTAAGCATGTCTAAATACAATGGTAACGCAAGTGCATGTGTGAAGCTATCTACAATATCAATAATCTAAACATTTATTTTTTGAAATTTTTTTTTAAAATTTTAAAGTTTTATTTCTAAAATTTCAAAAATTTTAAATTTTTTTATATATTAAAAAAATATATTATTTTTAATTTTTATAAAAAAAATTTAATTTTTTTTTAAGTTTTTGATTTTTTTATTTTTTTGGAATTATTTTTAAAGTTTTTAAAATTTTAAATTTTTGGGTTTTTAAATTCTTTTTTGAAAAAAATTTAAAATTTTTATTTTCTGTATTTTTTTAATAGAAGAGAGAGAGAGAGAGAGAGAGAGAAATAATTAAATAAATAATGGAGTTGTTTTGGGTGGGGATTTGAATTTGAATTTTGGGGGTAAACTTTTGGGGGAAAAATATGTTTTGTGAGGTTAGATCTGAGCCTTTGATTTTGGGGGGATTGAAGAAGAGCCACTTGATAGCTTTCTTTGTGTTTTATTATATAGATTTTATTATTATTATTATTATTATTATTATTATTATTTTTATTTTTATTTTTATTTTTGTGATTATTATTATTTTTATTATGGTTGTTATTATTATTGTTATTCTTATTGTTATCAGTATTATTATTTTGTTATTATTATTGTTACTATTATTGTTATTAGTATTATTATTTTTATCTTTATTATTATCATTATTATTATTTTGTTCTAAGCCCGAACATTCTCCAATTTATATGTATTTTCACTATTTGAATTAATGTGTGTGTGTGTATATATATATGTATATTTTATAAACCCTATGCCCATTTTGTTATTGGATTTAAACCCATACGCTTTAAACCAACTCTTATTGGATCCAACCCGATAACCCAATATCTCAACTAAACCCTATAAATACTATACTATTTCACACTAACCCTAACCCTAAAAAATTTCACAGTCGATGTTCATCCCCTAACCTAATTACCCTCTCAAAACCCACCCGCCAAAACTGTACAACCCCCATTACTATTCCCTCTCCTTCCTCGCGCCTCTGTCTCTCTCGACCCATCTCGTCCCTGCCATCATCCAATCCTCCCTTGTCCCTCGACCACCACTCGAACCCACCGTCATCCCATCGAACTCTCCACTCCTCCATAGACCGATCTCCACCAGTGCACCGTCCATGTACTCTCTCGTTGCCAGGGCTCGACTTTCGCAGCGCCAATGCTGCCGTCCCTCGAGTTCGCCACCGCTGCCCCCCGACCACGACCACCACTGCACCATCGGCTTCACCATCACCTGAGCTCGCCTCCACCTTCTCTGTTTTCCTGCCACTTCCTCTGTTTCTAAACGAAACAGAGTTCCACCATCCACTCCTCGACTGCTCCTCTTTCTCCGCCTATTACAATCACCCGTCAGCACCCCCGACCACCACGTTGCCAGTCGCCGCCAGTCGAGCCACCCCGCTGCCCCTCCGTCGAAGCCGAGTTGGACTTCCCATCGCCATTACTGATGTCCGCTGTTGGCCAAAAAAATGTTTGTTTGCTATTTGTCGGTAGGAGTGTGGTGTTTGGTGTTTTGTGAAGGGGGAATTTTCTGTTTGGTGTTTTGTGATAAGGGGATTGGTTGTGGTATGCTGTTTGTTGTGTTGGATCCGGTGTTCGCTGTCTTGCCGTGTGTTTCTTGCTCGTAGTTTGCACGTAGATTCGTGTGTTCGTGGTTCTTCGTCCAGAATTCTCATCCCGTTATTCTTGCATATCCAAATTTACCATCTCAGGAAAGTCACTGTCCTCTTGAATTGTTAATTGTTTCAAATTGAAGTTTTTGTTGAAACTCATGCAAGTAGATCTCTTTGTTATTATATTATACATTGTTCATCTCCTTCATTGGGTCTATTGAGGGTTTACACGAGCTAACCCCAATATTCTTTGCATCATGTCACTTTTGACTCCAAAGATTGAATCTTTCATGTGTGCATATAGAATTGATAATAGGGTTGTTCATATAATTGTCACACAACTAAATTATTGCAGAGAGAATTGCTAGGTTGTATGTTGTTTGATCGATTGATGATAAATTGATGTATATAAGTGTTCTTAATCTTATTTACCATGTTATTGCACCCTTCATGCTGATTGAGAAGTTTATCAACTAGTAGAATTGATACCCATCACGTTTAATTAACTTATTTCATGAAAACTACCCAAAACCTATAAATTGCGTGCTGGCTGTATGTTGACTGTTATTTTCAACCCAGTAAATGATCTTAAAATAAATTACTTTTTGAATATGAATTACAGCCTTGTCTTTCTAGTTTCCAAAACATTTTGAATTTTTTGAATTTCGAGTTGTATAGCAAATGTTATGCCCATTTTACTACAGCTGTATTTTTAATTCCAGATTCTCAGATTTTTGTATGTTTCATGTTTAAACAGTAAAAATGCTGGTCAAATATTAAGATTTTACTTTGAAAATTTCTAGATTGTTGCTTAACATATTTACGAGTCTAGAAAATATTTTTAATGAATTTATTATTGAGTTTTTGCTGATTCTAAAATTATATCAACCTAATATCAAATTTCTGCCTGAACATGAAATCTGTAAAGAATGGTATGTTTGACCTGCCTACTATTGTCGGATTTTGAACTTTAAATATGTGTTGGAATCGTGTGGAAGTCTAGTTTTTTGAATTTGCTTACGGTTTCAGTTTTTGAGTTCTAAAACAGCGGGAAACTGTATTTTTGTACATATTGCTCTTGCTGTCCAGAATTCCACTTTTTAATTTTAATAGATTAACTATTCTTATATCGTAGTATTGCATGAATTAAAGTGTTTATGTTGCATTGCATGATCCTAGTGTCCTATTGTCATCATCCTAATTTTCCTATCTAGTTATCATCCTATTGTTCGTCCACTGTTACTATTGTCCATCTAATGTCTCATATTTGCATATTGCATTGAATTGTTGCATTGATAAAAATTGTTAACAAGTCAAGGTTTAAGGGTTGACCTAAGTAGTGGACAATATAGAGACTGTACTCGGAAGGGTGTTCGTGGTTTCCCTACAATTACTGAATGACTGAATGACTGAATGACTAAATAACTGCATAACTGCATATTGTTTCGTGGATATTGATGCTAAATAACTGAATGACTGAATAACTGAATACCGAAGAGAATCGTTTACATTGTTCCCGAGTTCATGAACTATAAAATCGACTACTAAGTCTAAACGTAACTTGTTTGTATGTAGAAACCATGTAGTAAATAAATGGGAGGCATTAAGTGCTATATTAGTTAGGATTAAAATGATTAATAGACATAAGGATTGACACAACGTCGACATTGCATATTGTTCATCATTGTTCCTATTGATATCGAATATTGGCTAAGTGTTATTGTTATTAATCATTGATTATTGTTATCGAATACTGAATCATTGTTTATAGCCAATTGCAGTGATTACTGTGATATTGATTATTGATTATTGGCCCCATGTTATTGATTCCTATTGATCCATTGAATTCATTATTATACCGTTATTCCATTGTTCCTTACTTTCTCTACTTGTTGTCCCTGACTTGCTCTAAGGACAATTTTTCTCCTATTTTTAGATGAAGTGTTTACAGGTGTTGATGGAGAATTGCCTGATGGATTGGAAGAACAATATTGGTGAAGGAATTGATAGCATCGCCGCTTAATAAATTATTGTTTTATCATGGAGATTTAATTATTAAACTATTGTTATTTTATTGTATTGTGGGCTTTTGACCCGAATAATGCTATTATTTGTTTCTAGATGTTGGATTATTATTGTATTTGGATATTTTATATTGCTTCAATCCAAGTATTATGAGATTATTATTATTGTCTGCGCAATTATTCTGTATTGATTATATTGTTGAGTTGGTCGGATAAATAGCTTATGGGTGACGTTAGTCATTCGCTGGGTCAATATCATGTACCCGTATTTCGTATTTTTGAGAAGCGGGACCAATAGCATATTAGAGAGTAAGCATATCCCGTTGTTCTTTTTCAGGATTTATCTTGTTGAGGCGCCTCTCCATCTCGTGGAGACGGTGGCAGACCGAGTCATTCCTTCAGTCAGATCTAGTCAACCCCCGGGACTCTCCTTGATGAGTGGCAGTATGGTGAGGGTTAGGGGCACGCTGATCCTGACTAGTGGCAATATTAATGTAGCATCCCGTATAATTTATTTTAATTAAAAATACTTTTTCAAAATCTTTGCACATGCAACACACGTGTAAACTCTATTTTGTTCGTTCCTTTCAATTGTATTTATTTTGTAGCATGCATGAATCCTTTTTTTTCACTATATTTTATTTAATCTTTTATTAAACCCCTAAACCTAATAACCCATTGAATAAATAAATAAATTTTTAATTATAAGAGTAATTAATTAATAATTTTTTTTTGTGTACTCGTGCACTGCACGTGCACGTGTTTTCGAGTTAGTGGAGAGTGGTGTGCGGTTGGAGAGAGAGTGGGCCACAACTTGGGTGTGCGTGGAAGTGGGGAGGAAACGTGGAGTTGGTTTTTATAACGGAACATTAAGATCCTATATAAACCTATTCATTCACCCCTACTCTATTTATCCACTGTTAAAAATCAAAAAATAAATAAATAAATAAATAATAAAAAATAAAAAATAACCTATTTTCACTAAATTGTCATGAGTAATTAAGAGAGGAGGAGAGAAGAGGCAGAGCACTCGGAGGCTTTCGGAGTTGGGTTTGTGGCTCGATTTTGTGGAGTTCAGAGTACCTTCGAAGGCGAAATTATTTTTAGCACTCTCCTAATAGGTGGGTGATCTTTTATGCTTTCTAAATTATTGAGTAGCTGTATGTGTAGATTACCCTAAAGTTTAATTGCTAATGTAGAATTGTTTAGTTTGCTCTCATGAATTGTGATGTGTGTGATAGTAGATACTCTAAAAATTTATGTAAAGTGCTTGTTGATTAAAATGGGCTTGAAGGAATTAAAATTTGTGTGAATTAGCATGTGAATTGTTGACGTGTGTTCACTTTAGAAAAATAGATGGTATATGAGTTTATTCACCATGAGAAAAATTCTTGTATTATTATTGGACATGAAAAAGTATATTTTTATTGAGTAAAATTGATATCTTACAAATTATAGCGACATTCGAGTTACTCTTCACACGGTAAAAAATTTCAATTGTGTGATCTATTATTGCATTAGAATTCATTTTACTGTTCTCGGATTATTTTTAGAGTGCGTGAGTTCGTCTATTCGGTGTTGTGAATTGGTTTTCCGAAAGATTAAAATTTTAATAGAGAGTAATAGAGATGGTTTGAGCATATAAAACTTATTTTGAATACATTCGTGCACTTGCCCCTGTGGTTTGGGCGTTGGGCTGTTTCCTTACTGATTCTGGGTTCGAGTCCTTGTGTTCTCTGACTTGGGTTCAAAAACATTTTTTAGAATATTTGAGTTCTCTGACTTTAGTTCTTGAAACAATTTTTTTTTGAGAAATGGTGTTCTCTGACTTGGGTTCTTAAAACATAATTTTTGGAGTCTTTGAGTTCTCTGACTTGGGTTTTAAACTTGAATTATAAGAAGAATTAATTTTTGACAATGCAATTGACTTTCCTCCTAAGCGATATTTTTTAATTATTTGTTTGAGTAAGAATACTTGAAGGAGTATAAATTACGGTGTGGGATTAAATTATGAGATTTGAAGTGATTACTCTATATTATGTGTTCATGAAAGGAAATGTTGTTCAAAGTGAATGAATTGAATTTCATGTGGTTGATTAAGTTGAAGATATGAATATAATGAAGTTTAATACATGATTATTGAAGGGTATGAGTACCCATGGATTTTTGTACATGAAAGGTTGTGATCTAGAGGAAGGTTGTGATCTAGAGGTTTAGTGAGACCCTGGGTGCCGGCAATTGTTGAATTAAATGATTGATTTATTTTGAGATATGACTATGTGAGCTATCTCGGTATTTATGATTAAGTCCGGTATGAGGTAAAACTAACTCTAGGTGTTGTAATTGATTCATATCTTGAATTTAAGAACTAGGCACTGAGTGAAGATGTAGTAAACTTGAGCAAATGTAAGTGGGGCACTTCTATATAGTCGGGCGGTGGATTCCGGGACTGTGGTTGTTTCGATGGAGATGAGCTTTTATTTTAAATCCGGGACTATGCGTAGTCGGGCGGATAGTTTGCCGTATTCCAGTATATATAAGTATACCGGGGCAAGAGGGGCACTTGTAGGATGTTCGCACGACGAGGAGTTTGTATAACAATCTGGCAGTGGACTCCGGGACTGGGATCCGTACTCGTGAAATGTCTAAACTTTGTTTTATTACTGGATAGTTGTCATGGCAAGGGATCGAACCCTTTATTGTGGAGTACGTAGGTGCTTGCCCTCGGACCTATGTAGTATGAGATGCATAGAATCCGAACAAGTATGCATTAGTGTCATCTTAGTGTAAAATATCTGCATCAAGCATTAAGGCATTACATACACTTACATGTTTAGAGTATTCACATTTAATACTTTAATTTGCATTCAAGTTTGTGGTTTGTTAAAGTATTAAGATCGTTATACCTTCGGCATAGAGAGGATGGCCGTGTATAATATTTTCGTCGGTTGTAAGCAACTGACGTGCCCACAGTTTTATATATAGGAGTTAGATTTTTCATGAAGATATAAAGTTGATATGCTGCAGTTAATCTATTTAAATGCTAAAGATGTTGCAATTGTATATTATTTTTCATTATTGTACTTCAATTTACCTTCCGTTGTGTTATAAATGTAAAGGATTCTGTTGTATTATAAAAAGTTCGAATTTCCTTATAAAATTGTACGAAGTGAAGTGTAAAGATCCTGTGGAACTTCGAATTCAGTCGTATTTAGAATTCGGGGCATTACAGAGTGGTATCAGAGCCACGCTTCAATAAGTAGTACAAATTTATAAGGAACGACACCCTAGAATGGACATTAGAGTGTGAGTTTCAGCATATAGAGATTTAAATGTAACTTACATTTGTGCTGCTCTATAGGATGACATTTTCTCCTTATTTTCCTATAAGATGGCCAATCATCATGATCCCCAATATGAGATGCATTGGTTCGTCCCCTTCGAGAATGAAGAAGAAGAGCCAATAGAGGAAGAAGAAGAGGAACCAGAAGAGATAGAAGAGGAATTACCCGAGTCCAGGGAGATTACTCCACATCTGCCTGATTTTCCTGAAGAATCTGCAGACGAAGAACTCATTCTAGATAACCAAGATGATATTGTTGCTTCTCTTCGATTTGAATTGGATGCTCAAAAGTGGAGAGTAAACTATTTGGAAGGAAGATAAGGAGCACATTCAAGAGCTGAGTCATCAAGTGTGTGAACTCTAGAAGGTTCAACACGTGAATGATCAACACTTTGCCAAGCTGGACCACATTACTCGCTGAGACAAGCAGGAGCGGCATCAGAGATTTGAAGATATGAAGAAGGAAATCCAGAAACTACGGGAAGAGCTCAGAGCAGCCAAGAGAAACCGTAGAATCTAGGATGTCTTTTGTTAAAAGGATGTAATGGATGTGATGAAGCAAGTTTTATTCCTTTCTGAATGTAAAAAGTTTAATTTTGGAATGAATAAATTTTGTTGAAGGAAGGTAAGTTGTGCTATTTATGGTGATTAATGATAAATTTTATGATTTAGAAATGGCACGAAGGAACAAGAACGGTGAATGGCATATTGGTGAGAATGGGCTCGATCTGGAGACTGAACTAGCTTGAGTGTACCAGACCTTGAATACTTTAGCTGCCAACATCGCCGGGAACACTAGGCCAGGGCCAACTGTGCAGGTCCCCGAAGTAATCAGGCTGGTAGAGTTATTTAAAAGGATGAAGTCACCTGTGTTTGAGGGCCAGGCAAATCCAGACGCTGCAGACGACTGGATCAGGCAGATTGAGATGGTCTTTAAAATGCTAGAGACCCCTGAGGTGAATAAGGTGAAGTTGGCAACCATCCAGCTAGAAAAAGACGCAGGAGTTTGGTGGCAATTATTGAAGAGGACGTTGGGCAATGTGCAGCTTACTTGGGAAGAGTTTCTTGGACAATTTAGAAGTCACTACTTTTCCATGGATGTTCAAGAGAAGAAGGCTATGGAGTTTTTGGGCTTACAACAAGGAGGAATGACCGTGCGGGAGTATGAGACCAAATTCAATCAACTCTCAAGGTACGCGCCGGAAATGGTTTTGGACGAAGCCAAGAAAGCACAGAAGTTTGAGAAAGGGTTGAGGCCAAGCTTGAGGACCCAGATGATACCCCTAGGTATCCGAAGATTTGAGAAGTTGGTCAGGAGGGCTGCTGCTACTGAGTCAGATATGAACCAGTACCAGGCAGTACAAGTCAAGAGGAGTAGCTGGAGCATTGGTAAGAGGCCTGCAATGCTGGGCAATTTTAGGGGATAACCCCCAGCACAGCATTTCAAACCCACCGGAGCAAATGCTATTGCAGTGACTGGAAGGGTACCCACTTGCTACAAGTGTGAAGAGGCAGGCCACATATCTTCTGGGTGTACCAAGTCGCAAGCCGGCAAGACTTGTTATCTTTGTGGCGAGGAGGGTCACATCAAGCCATTTTGCCTTCAGCTTCAGCGGGAAGGGCCGAGTCAGAAGCAGTCCAACCCAGGGCAGAAGCAATTCCGGCAGGGGCGAACGTTCGCTTTGACCGAAGCCGATGCTGATGATGTTGATAACGTCATCACGGGTATGGGAGATGATGTTTAGTTGCTTTGTTGCTTTTTTGTTTATGTAACAAATGTTATGTAATTAGTACTCTTATGTAACAGGAGATATTCAAATAAATGGAATAAAAACATCAGTTTTATTTGATACGGGATTATCGCACACATTTGTGTCACCCTCATTTGCAAAACGATAGGGAGTCGAATCTAAATTTTTTTCTGGCAAAGTTCTATCTGTGGATACTCCTTCAGGAGAAAACTTGACTACCGACCGATATTATGAAGGGTGCGATCTTGAGATTGGAGGTAGGCTCTTTGGCATCGACCTTATTAAGTTTGCCATTTTGGGGGTCGACATCATCATTGGCATAGACTGGATGTCAGTCTACAGTGCCACTATTAAGTGCAAGATCAAGGAGGTTGTGGTGAAGGCACAAGGAGGACTAGCAGTTATATTTTAAGTGAAGAGGAAGTGTAAGCAGTTGGTAGCAGCTCTGACTGAGCAGAAGATTCCTGAAGAAGTGGGGCAGATTCCAGTAGTTCGGGATTTTCCAACAGTGTTTCTTGAAGATTTGCCTGGACTTGCTCCTCATCGAGATGTAGAGTTCAGCATCACCGTTCAACCAGGGAGTGCACCTATTTCTAAGGCACCGTACAGAATGGCGCCAGTTGAACAAGATGAGATCAAGAAGCAGAATGAAGAGTTGTTGGGCAAAGGATTCATCAGGCCTAATGCATCACCTTGGGGAGCCCCAGTTCTTTTGGTGAAGAAGAATGATGAATCGATGAGGATGTGTATCGACTACAGAGAGTTGAAAAAGGTTACAGTGCAGAACAAGTATCCAATTCGTCGAATCGATGATCTATTCAACCGTCTACATGGAGCAGCTGTTTTCTCCAAGATAGACCTGCGGTCAGGATATCACCAAGTCCTAGTAAAGGAAGAAGATGTGCACAAGATGACTTTCTAAACTAGGCATGGTCACTATGAGTTCCTAGTCATGCCGTTTGGAGTAACCAATGCACCTACTATCTTTATGGACATGATGAATAGGGTCCTGCTGCCGTTCACCGATTCTTTTTTCGTGGTGTTCATCGATGACATTTTGGTCTACTCTAAGTCAGAAGAAGAGCATGCCGAGCACCTAGCAGTGGTCCTGAAGAAGCTACAGTAGCAGAAATTGTATGCAAAGCTGTCTAAATGTGACTTCTGAAAAACTGAAGTCGCCTTCCTGGATTACATCCTTTCTAAGGAGGGAGTGGCTACTGACCCATAGAAGATTACGGTAGTGAAAGATTGGCCAAGACCAACCACAGTGAAATTAGGAGCTTTCTGGGTTTAACTGGCTACTACAGAAGGTTCATTCAGGGCTACGCCCAGATAGTTTTGCTACTCACAGGGCTTACAACGAAGAATGAGTTTCAAATGGTCGGAACAATGTGAAGTTAGCTTACAGGAGGTGAATGGAAGGTTGACTACCGCTCCCATTCTGGCTTTGCCAAGAGCAGGTGTCGACAATGATGTCTACAACGATGCTTCCCATCGCAGATTGGGCTGTGTGATGATGCAAAAGGAAAAGGTAATAGCTTATGGGTCTAGACAGCTGAGACCATATGAAAAGAATTACCCAACCATGATCTGGAGTTGGCAGCGATCATTTTTGCATTGAAGCAGTGGAGGCACTACATGTACAGGGAGAAAGTCAACATGTACACGGATCATAAGAGTCTGAAGTATATCTATCACCAGAGGGACTTGAATCTGAGGCAGAGGAGATGGTTGGAAGTGTTGGAAGATATCTGATCCGAGATCAAGTACCATCCAGGCAAGGCCAATGTGGTAGCTGATGCGCTCAATAAGAAGTGCAGTTTGTCCCAATTGATCACTACTCAGGATAAGCTGGCAAAAGAGCTTGATCGAGCAGGGATAGAGGTGGTTTTGCAAGGTTTGGGAGCTTCCTTAGCACAATTGAGGATTCAACGCCCTTTGAGGGACAAGATCATCGATAGTCAGAAGACCGATCCAGAGATTTAAGAGATGAGAGAGCAAGTTGGCGTTGGTAGGTTGGCAGAATTTCAGGTTAAGGATGAGGTGTTATGGTTTGGAGAGCGGCTGGATGTGCCAGATCAAGCAGAACTGAAGGAGAGTATACTTCAGAAAGCACATGCTACTTTTTTATCTGTGCATCCAGGGAGTACCAAGATGTACAAGGACATAAAGCAGTATTTCTGGTGGCCAGGGATGGAGCGAGATGTGGCAAGTTTGTTGCTAGGTGTGCAATTTGTCAGCAAGTCAAAGCTGAGATTCAGAAACCCAGAGGTTTGTTACAGCCTTTACCCATCCAGGAGTGGAAGTGGGACTGTATCAGTATGGACTTTATTACAAGTTTGTCCAAAAGTTCCAAGGGCAGTGATGCAATTTGGGTGATAGTGGACCGACTCACCAAATCGGCTCACTTCTTGGCGATGAAGCTTACTTGGTCGATGGAGAAGCTGGCCGAGTTGTATGTTGGAGAGATTGTGAAGCTTCATGGAGTTCAGCTATCGATAGTATCTGACCGAGATGCGCGTTTCACCTCACTTTTTTGGAGAAGTATTCTAGCAGCTTTGGGGATGAAGACTGATTTCAGTACGACCTTTCATCCTCAAACTGATGGGTAGACTGAGAGAGTCAACAAGGTACTAGAAGATATGCTAAGATGTTGTGTGTTGAACTTTGGTGGCAGTTCGGAGAAGCATTTGGCTCTTGTGGAATTTGCCTACAACAACAGTTTTCAGGCAAGCATCGGGATGGCACAGTATGAGGCTCTGTATTGAAGGAAGTGCAGGACACCGGTGTATTGGTATGAAGTGGGGGAGCGACAGCTGTTTAGGCCGGAGATTGTGCAGCAAACCTCAGAAAAGATCGAGCTGATCAGAAAGAGGTTAGTCGACGCACATAGCAGGCAGAAGAGTTATGCCGACAATCGGATGAGAGATTTGGAGTTTGGAGAAGGTGATTTTGTCTTTGTGAAGGTGTGTCAAACCAAAGCGGTGACTCGGTTTGGAAGGGAAGGAAAATTAGCCCCAAGATACATAGGCCCTTATAAGATATTGAAGAGAATTGGGACGACAGCTTATCGGTTAGAACTACCGGAAGAGTTGGCCCAAGTGCATAATGTCTTCCATGTGTCTATGTTACGAGGTTATTTTTCGGATCCGAGTCATCATTTACCAGAAGGGCTAGAGGGTCTGCAAATGGATTTGAGCTATGCAGAGCGTCCAGTACAGATTTTGGATCGACAAGAGAAGGTCTTGAGAAATAAGACAATACCTATGGTCAAGGTCGTTTGGAGGAACCAATTTGTTGAGGAGGCCACTTGGGAATCAGAGGACAGGATGATGAGAGATCACCTTGAGCTTTTTAACTAAAATTTGTAAACTCTTTTCTTTCTTTATCTTTCTCACTCTTAATTGTAGTTCCGAGGACGGAACTATTCTAAGGAGGGAGTGCTGTAACATCCCGTATAATTTATTTTAATTAAAAATACTTTTCAAAATTTTTGCACGTGCAACACACGTGGAAACTCTATTTTGTTCGTTCCTCTCAATTGTATTTATTTTGTAGCATGCATGAATCCTTTTTTTTAACTATCTTTTATTTAGTCTTTTATTAAATCCCTAAACCTAATAACCCATTGAATAAATAAATAAAATTTTAATTATAAGAGTAATTAAATAAATTAAAAAATTTATGTGTACTCGTGCACTGCACGTGCACGTGTTTTCGAGTTAGTAGAGAGTGGTGTGCGGTTGGAGAGAGAGTGGACCGTAACTCGGGTGTGCGTGGAAGTGGGGAGGAAACTTGGAGCTGATTTTTACAACGGAACATTAAGATCCTATATAAATTTATTCATTCACCCCTACTCTATTTATCCACTGTTAAAAAAAAAAAAAAAAAAAAACCTATTTTCACTAAATTGCCGTGAGTAATTAAGAGAGGAGGAGAGAAGAGGCGAAGCGCTCGGAGGCTTTCGGAGTTGGGTTTGTGGCTCGATTTTGTGGAGTTTGGAGTACCTTTTGAAGGCGGATTTATTTTTAGTACTCTCCTAATAGGTGGGTGATCTTTTATGCTTTCTAAATTATTGTGTAGCTGTATGTGTAGATTACCCTAAAATTAAATTGCTAATGTAGAATTGTTTAGTTTGCTCTCATGAATTGTGATGTGTCTGATATTAGATACTCTAAAAGTTTAAGTAAAGTGCTTGTTGATTAAAATGGACTTGAAGGAATTAAAATTTGTGTGAATTAGCATGTGAATTGTTGACGTGTGTTCACTTTAGAAAAGTAGATGGTTTATGAGTTTATTCACTATGAGAAAAATTCTCGTATTATTATTGGACATGAAAAAGTATATTTTTATTGAGTAAAATTGACATTTCACAAATTATAGCGACATTCGAGTTACTCTTCACACGGTGAAAAATTTCAATTGTGTGGATCTATTATTGCACTAGAATTCATTTTATTGTTCTCAGATTATTTTTAAAGTGCGTGAGTTCGTCTATTCGGTGCTGTGAATTGGTTTTCCGAAAGAGTAAAATTTTAACAGAGATTAATAGAGAGGGTTTGAGCATATAAAACTCATTTGAATACCTTCACCTTGGGTGCACTTGCCACTGTGGTAGATGGAGCCAACCAACCTATACTTTCCTTGGGCTTGCCTTGCCCCAACATCTAAATAAAGGGCGGGCACCGAAAAGGAACCAGTCTAGCCTTTTCGATGAAATCTTAGCTTGGTAGGCGCTGCTTACTCACCCTATCCCCTCAGACAATGCAGTGCTCTGAACACGAAAGTTTGCAGTTCAGCCTCCTCCCTTTTTCCTAGATGGAGTCACAGGCAATGCCTCGGAAAAAAGCACGGACGAGCCACATGCGGGGAAACTTGCACGTGTGGTTCTAGCCGGGGACCCCGGTATACTGTACTAATATGTATAGGTCCCGTAATTCGAGTGAGATTGTCATGGCGCAAAAGCAGATATGGTACGGTATTCCCTTGTTCCCCGTATTGGTTATGTTCCTTATTCCTCGTCTAGCAGAAACTAATCAAGCTCCGTCTGATCTCCCAGAAGCGGAAGCTGAATCAGTTGCAGGCTATAGTGTAGAATATGCGCGGGATGCGATCCTTAATAGTTCACTGTTGGCGGAAGCTAATGTCCCGGGGTCCCGGGGACTCATTCTGACTTAAACAAGGGGTGGGTCTTTACCAACTTAAAAATCCGACGTTTTAGGGAAGAAAAAAGAGGGGCACTCTTCATTCTTCATTCGAAACTTATGAATGTCGGGTCGGGGGTTTCTGCCTTGTTATAAAAAAGGGGAGTTGGGTAAAGCAAACTCCCTCCTTGGATGAGCACGGGGCATAGTCAAGTAGAACCGGGTTGCGTGGCTTGATGCTCCGATCGAAAACAAATCAGTGGGGCCATGCCGGTATGATAGAATATGCGTTAGAAAGGTAAATCCCTCCCCCTTTTTTGAGTAAAAAATAAAAAACCGGGCTGAACTTCTAAAAAGCCGCCCGCCCGCCTCCATAGAACAATATCGTGGCAACGTAGACCTAAGTGGGTTTATTGGATCCTGGGGAACCATCACAAGTACGGCCGGCCTATAGAACGCGAATGCCGTGTCGTCCAGCAGAGCTTAGAAGAAGGTGACTCGGAGCCTAGAAGAAGAAAGGTGACTCGCGCAGACAGCTGACTCCTTTCAATAGAAAGGAATAGCCAAACTAACCCAGCTGGCTGGTCAATCTCAGTGATCTTATCAGCCGGCAAACCGGAGATAGACGGCCACGGTCCCAACCCTACCAGCACCGTAGGTTTACTAATCAATGAAGCCCCTCAACCTACTTACTTTTATGACAAAGTCAACCAAGCCTAATCGGTCACGACATGTTGTGTTTATATTGATTTAGTTTACGGGATTCCATCGCCGCAGAATCCATCCATAAACCGTCACCCCAGTGACCTTCGTCACCAAAGAGCTTCGCGACAGCTTCCAAAGGTTACCCGTCATCTCATCTCCCGTGGGGACGGCCCAAGAAATCAAAGCACGTAGGCCAGCTACCTTAGTTAAGCCCACTACATAATCAAACGAAGGTCGAAGGACCATTCGGGGGGACGGCCTAGCCTATTTGTTCGGTCAATCACCAAAGGTGGGCGGGAGGGAGCCACTATGGACGACACCTGGACGTTGGGCTGTTTCCTTGCTGGTTCTGGGTTCGAGTCCTTGTGTTTTCTGACTTGGGTTCAAAAATATTTTTTGGAATATTTGAGTTCTCTGACTTTAGTTCTTGAAGCACTTTTTTTTTAGAAATGGTGTTCTCTGACTTAGGTTCTTCAAACATAATTTTTGGAGTCTTTGAGTTCTCTGACTTGGGTTTTAAACTTGAATTATAAGAAGAATTAATTTTTGACAATGCAATTGACTTTCCTCCTAAGTGAGTTTTTTTAATTATTTGTTTGAGTAAGAATACTTGAAGGTGTATAAATTACGGTGTAGGATTAAATTATGAAATTTGAAGTGATTACTTTATATTATGAGTTCATGAAATGAAACGTTGTTTGTTTTGAAAGAATTGTGATTAAGTGAATGAATTGAATTTCATGAGGCTGATTAAGTTGAAGATATGAATATAATGAAGTTTAATACATGATTATTGAAGGGTATGAGTACCCATGGATTCTAGTACATGAAAGGTTATGATCTAGAGGTTTAGTGAGATCCCGAGTACCGACAATTGTTGAATTAAATGATTGATTTATTTTGAGATATGGCTATGTGAGCTATCTCGGTATTTGTGATTAAGTCCGGTAGGGGGTAAAACTAACTCTAGGTGTTCTAATTAATTCATGTCTTGAACTTAAGAACTAGGCACTAAGTGAAGATGTAATAAACTTGGGCAAACGTAAGTGGGGCACTTCTATATAGTCGGGCGGTGGATTTCGGGACTATAGACCCAGTCGGACGGTGGATTCTGGGACTGTGGTTGCTTCGATGAAAACAAGCTCTTATTTTAAATCGGGGACTATGCGTAGTCGGGTGGATAGTTTGACGTACTCCAATGTATGTATGTATACCGGGGCTAGAGGGGCACTTGCGGGATGTTCGCACAACGAGGAGTCTGTATAATAGTCGGGCGTTGGACTCCGGGATTGGGATCCGTACTTGTGGAATGTCTAAACTTTATTTTATTACTGGGTAGTTGTCATGGCGAGGGTTTGAACCCTTTATTGTAGAGTACATAGGTGCTTGCCCTCAGACCTTGTATTATTTGATGCATAGAATCCGAACAAGTATGCATTAGTGCCATCTTAGTGTAAAATATCTGCATCAGGAATTAAGGTGTTGCATACACTTACATGTTTAGAGTAGTCACATTTAACGCTTTAATTTGCATTCAAGTTTGTGGTTTGTTAAAGTATTAAGATCGTTATACCTTCGGCATAGAGAGGATGGCCGTGTATAACATTTTCGTCGGTTGTAAGCAACTGACATGCCCACAGTTTTATATGTAGGAGTTGGATTTTTCATGAAGATATAAAGTTGATATGCTGCTGTTGATCTATTTGAATGCTAAAGATGTTGCAATTGTATATTATTTTTCTATTATTGTACTTCAATTTACCTTCTGCTGTGTTATAAATGTAAAGGACTCTGTTGTATTATAAAAAGTTCAAACTTCCTTGTAAAATTGTACGAAGTGAAGTGCAAAGATCCTGTGAAACTTTGAATTCGGTCGTACTTGGAATTTAGGGCGTTACAATTAAGAGCTCTCATGATATCTTGTTTGAAGTTCTAGTGCTCTGCCCGAGTGAATGGTGCCCCTCCAGCTCGGCGATCCCTAGGTGTGGCTCGGCTTACTGGAGCATGACTTCTCCGCCAGTGACGTGGAGGGGACTCTCTTCGCCTCCTCGCGGGAGGGGATCTTCTGGTCCTTGGTCTATGGGGGGTCCAGACTCTCGAGGCCCCTGGGTGCTCAGGTTGGGAGACTTCCTCAGGGGATCGCCATTTATTCAAGCGAGTTGGGAGGTTGGTCTCCTACCGAAGGTTAAGAATTACCTGACGGAGATCTGGCCCTGGAGGACTATAGGAAGCCATAGAGTCAGTTGAGGGATTGTGGACCGAAACATGGTCATGATGAGGGTGTTGCTTTGGACATCTTTGATGAGAACCCCGAGGGGAACCCCCCGAGACCCTGGAGGGGCCTGTTGAGGAGGAGGCTATTGATGAAGAAGGTGTTCAGACTGCGGTTGCTGAACTTGCTGATCGAGTTGCGGAAGGACATCTTGGACTGGAGGAGGGGGAGGGAGAGGGGTGGCTCTTCAGCTGGAGACCGCTGCCTTCCCTTTCTCTTTCAGATGAATGGTTTGAAAATGACTTTCGCTGATGAAGGTTGGATTGCTTTTTCGTTTTCCACGGACGGTGCCAATCTGTTGCTGCTGATTTTGGTGTGGGAGCAAACAGATAAATTTGTGGATTCTTTTAGGAAACGAATAAGGCAAACTTATTGACTTTCACCGGCATTTGACTGATTTCTTGCCGCTGTCGTTGCCCTGCAAAAAAGTTTGATACACCGGGATGGATCCCGGCGACAAACCCTCCGACACTCTTGTCAGTAATCAGGAAGATTATGAAAGAGCTTTATTTGGAAAAAGATTGATTACCTTGTTATGGTGGGGGGAGAGGGGTATTTATAGTTGCCTTTAGAGACAGTTTAGAGATAATCATTTATCCTTATGTCCTGGTATTTTTGGTTAAGATGTAGAGTTTAAATCGTTTCATAGTGATAACCATGAATTTGAATTACTCTTTAAATATATGAATTGGTTTGTAACGGATTGCTATCCATACCCAATAGGACAGATCCGTTATGGGTTATTGGGATTTGAAGAAAGACCCACTTCCCATTTCAGACCCGTTTGTAAGTGAAATTACCGTTTTACACTTGAGAGCTTTAAGATTCGGGCCCGATTTGAACGGTCCCCATTTAATTCTATTTTGAGCCATATCACGAACCCCGTACTCCCGAAGACTGAGTTTAACAGCCTTTGAGGAGTAGTTTTGTTGTTTTAATAGCGTACGGGATTTAATCTTAGTTCTTAAGGGAGTTTGGATCCTACTCGAGGTGTAATGGTGTCAATCTGAGCTTGTAAAGTACCCAAAATTATTCTCAGAATTTTCTCCATAATTTTCTCTAAAGTTAGTTAAACTCCATAATTTTGGGTGTTTGCCAAGTTTAGATAAAAGAGTTCCTAGTGAAATTGAGATAACCGGTGTTGACTTTTGGGCTGAAAGAAGTTGAGATAACTGTAGTTATCACAACTCCAAGTGGGCTCCCAAACAACCTAAAGTCGCGAAAACTACAGTTTTGGAGATAACTCTCCAAAACTCCAGTTCTCTTTATTCCATTCCTAAACATATCCTAAAATTTACCTTTGTATTTTTTATGGTGTGAGAAGTGTGTTTAGGTAAGGGACATAGCATCACATTTGCACGAGGTAGCTAGGGTAGTTTTTGTAGCTATTAGTAGAGACCATGAGGCAGTTTTTCTACTCGAGTTAACCTCTCAAATTCTCACTTAGGGTTGTTAATGGGGTCGGTGGAGCTTCCCCTAGTAAAGATCTAAATCCGTACTATAGGATTTTTAAGGCATTAATAATGGGCTCGGTAGAATTGCTCATTCTTATTTGATTTTTCTGAGAAAAAGGTTAAATTTGCAGTCCCCTTGGCCTATAATATGCGTGCTGCAAAAAAAACTTCATTTTAAATGGGCTAGGTAGGGTTGCACCTCTTAGGAGGATGTTGGAATTGAGTATACATTCAAAACACTTCTCTTATTGACAACATTGTCTTATGGCCCAACGGTTAAAGTTTTGAGTTCACATGAGGTCGGGGGTTCAATTCTTACATTCCACATAATATATATATATATATATATATATATATATATATATATATATATATATATATATATCTTTGACCGGACCGGGTCTTAGGGCCTTAGGGGTCTTTTGAAAGAAAAAAACACAACATTTTTTTTGGTTTTAAATAAAAACATTTCCTTTCTTTTTGGCCTATTTTTTGACCAGTAAAATCATTAAAACCATTTTACGGCATTTTATGATCTGGTAGTTATGACATTAAATCAGAAAGAAAGAAAAATGTTTTTACTTTGGATATAAATATATGGGTTATGTCACATAGATGAAGTAGAGAAAAACAAATTATTGATCTTTACTAAAATATTTCTCCATATTGTTGAGAAATTTTTACTTAGAGTGGTGCAAGTTGGTACGTGCTGCTATTAGAGCATTAGACAGCACTGTAGACAAAAGTTCGTTGTATCCCGGGAGAAGTGTTTGGTGATCAAAGATTCATCTCTAGAATTGGCCAAATAGCTTCTTAAAGAAAGTGAAACCCAAGCCTCGAGCCACTTTTCATTTTCTTCCTATTGCAGATCAACTCCAGAGTCATTCTCAGAAGGTTCATTTGGTGCACTCAGGTTTAACCCGTCTTTTAAAACAATTTTAAGAAGCTATTTTCCGTAATCTGTAATGGCTCTAGTTTCTGACCGCAAGTAGCAAACCAACAAACCTGAGAAATTTGCTGGCCTGAACTTCCAGCGATGGAAGAACAATATGTTTTTCTATCTATCGCTGAAGGAAGTTGCCCATGTTCAGTTACCCAAGACTGTCCTGTAATGCCTAACCCAGAACCTGTTGATGTCCATGAATATTAACAAATCATAGATGACATAGAAGAATGGAAGGATGTCGATTTTAAATGTAGAAACTTTATCTTGAATGGGCTATCTAATGAACTGTATGACGATTACTTACAGTTCGATACGGCTAGATCTGTTTAGGAAGCCCTGCAAAATAAATATGACACCGAAGAGGCTGGCTCGAAGAAATTCGCAGTCAGTCGTTATCTCAAATACACCATGGTCGAAGACAAGCTGGTAACTATTCAATCACATGAGTTACAGCACATTTCTCATGAGATCATTTCAGAGGGAAAACCCCTCAATGAGCAATTTCAAGTAGCTGTGATGATTGACAAGTTACCACCTAGTCGGAAAGACTACAAGAATATCCTGCGACACAAATCAAAAGAACTGACCATGGAGATTTTGATAACTAGGGTTAGAGTTGAGGAGGGATCCAGAATACAAGACCAGAAAGAAGAAGTCTTGCTTGTTCAACAGAACAAAGCGAAGGTCCATTTGAAACCAAAAAACAAACCGTTCAAGAAGAATGCTAGTTGGAAGTTCAATTCGAACTTCCGTCAGAATGGTCAGAATGGACGTCAGAATCAGAATAAGGAAAATGACCAGCAAGCCCAAACCAACAACAATGGAACAGATCCTATCGAGTGCTGGAAGTGTCATTGCTTCGAACATATCGCTATGCACTGTCGATCGCGTACTCCTGCACCACAGGCAAATGCTATCGAAGGGCCTTTAGTGGTTATGATCACTGAGATCAACATGGTCGGTGTAACCGACGGGTGGTGGGCTGATACGAGCGCTACTAGGCATGTTTTCAATGAGCATAGCTGGTTCAAAACCTATAAGGAGACTGAAGGTCAGAAAGTGCAACTTGGTGATTCACACTGTATCAATGTGATGGGCACTGGAGAGGTGGACTTGGAGTTTACCTCTGGCAGGACTGTAACCCTCAAGGATGTCTTGCACACTCCTGATATGAGGATGAACTTGATTTTTGGATACCTTCTCAACAAGGCAGGGTTTCATCAGAGCATCGGATCCGACCAATATGTCATAACTAAGAATGAGATTTTTGTGGGAAAGAAATTTGCTTGTAATGGGATGTTTAAACTCAGTATTGAAATGAATAAAAATAATGCTTCTGTTTGCTCCTTGTCTTCTTTTAATTTATGGCACTCTAGACTATGTCATGTTAATAAGAAATTGGTAAATAATATGAGCAAACTTAGCATGATAGAAAAAGTTAACTTAAATGTTTGAGAAATGCACTTCCTGTAGTCAAGCTAAGATAATTAAAACTTCACACAAAAGTGTAGCAAGAGAAACAAAAATTCTAGACTTGATACATTGTGATGTATATGGGATGGATGGAACATTAACTAGAAATAATAAAAGATATTTTATTACGTTTATTGATGATCATTCAAATTATACTCATGTTTATCTTATGACACATAAGAGTGAAGCAATTGACATGTTTAGATATTATGTAACTGAAGTGCAAAATCAAATTGTAAGAAATATTAAGAGATTTAGTAGTGATAGAGGTACAGAATATGATTCCAATGAATTTAAACAATTATATGCATCATTTGAAATTATTCACAAGACTACTGCACCTTATTCACCTGAATCTAATGGAAAAGCTGAAAGAAAGAATAGAACTCTTACTGAATTGGTAGTTGCTTCGCTCATTAGTTCTGGAATATCCAAATCCTTATGGGGTGAAGCTCTTTTATCTATATGTCATATTTTAAATAGAATTCCACATCTATCTTCTGATACTTCACCATACGAATTATGGAGAAGTAGAAAGCCTAATATTGATTATTTTAGAGTTTGGGGGTGTTTAGCATATGTCAGAAAACCTGACCCTAAAAGAATCGAACTTGCTAGTAGAGCGTATGAATGTATTTTTATTGGTTATGCAAATAACAGTAAGGCTTCCAGATTTTTAGACGTGCATAATAATGCGATTATTGAATCTTTAAATGCTGATTTTTATGAGAATAAATTTCCTTACTTATTGAGGAACAATGGGGGTAGTAGTGGGGGTTCACAACCATCTGATTCCTCTAGCGTACCTCAAACTAGTACACATTTTAATGTTGATTTAGATTCTGAGCCTCGTAGAAGTGAATGTGCTAGGACTGCTAATGATTTTGGTGATGATTATGTTGTATATGCTTTAGAATCTAACCCTAGTTTATCAATGGGGCCTTAACCTCACCCGATGCTGATTTGTGGCAAGAAGCCATAAATGACGAGATAGATTCACTAACCTCTAATGGTACTTGGGAGTTAGTGGACTTACCTTGCGGTAGTCGTACAATAGGATGCAAATGGATTCTTAAGAGAAAGCTAAAACCCGATGGTACAATTGAAAATTTTAAAGCTAGACTAGTAGCTAAAGGATATGCACAAAAGGAAAATATAGATTTCTTTGACACTTACTCTCCTGTGAATCGTGTGACTACCATTAGAGTTTTATTAGCTATTTCTGCTGTGCATAATTTTTTGATTCACCAGATGGATGTTGAAACAGCTTTCCTTAATGGAGAACTTGAAAAGGAACTTTATATGGATTAGCCTGAAGGTTTTGTGATTCCAGGACAGGAACACAAAGTCTACAAGCTGAATAAGACTTTATATGGTCTTAAGCAAGCTCCTAAACAGTAGCATGACAAAATTGATCAATTATACTCTCAAATGGTTTTTCTATTAATAATGTTGATAAGTGCCTTTATTATAAAGCATCCAGTAATAGTTGCATTATGTTTTAGACTAGAGATGATTTAGAGGAAATCAACTGTCTTAAATGTATGTTGGCTAAAGAGTTTGAAATCAAAGATCTTGGAACTCTAAGATATTTTTTAGGGATGGAAGTGGCTCGGTCTAAGAGTGAAATTGTCATATCCCAAAGAAAATATATTCTTGATCTTCTTGATGAGGTCGGCCTTCTTGGGTGTAAGCCAGTAGATACTCCCATGGACCCTAACAGAAAGCTAAACAAAAATGAAGGAAGCAGTTCCGTGGACAAAGGAAGATACCAAACGTTAGTTGGTAAACTCATCTATTTATCTCACACTAGGCCAGATATAGCTTACTCTGTTAGTATTGTCAACCAATATATCATTGATCCCAATGAGGAACATATGGATGCAGTATATCGGATTTTGAGGTACCTGAAGTTCAGTCCAGGTTATGGCCTTCTGTTCAAAAAGACACATAATCGAGAAGTAGAGGTCTATACAGATGCTAGTTGGGCAGGAGAGATGACAGACAGAAGATCAACCACGGCTTATTGCTCCTATGTATGGGGTAACTTAGTTACTTGGAGGAGTAAGAAGCAAGCAATTGTGTCGCGTAGCAGTGTAGAATCTAAGTATCGAGCTTTGACATTAGGAATATGTGAGGGAATGTGGCTTCAAAGACTCCTGAACGAACTAAAAGTTCAACCACAGAGTTCAGTGAAGATGTTAAGCGACAACCAAGCTACTATCAGCATTGCCAAGAACCCAGTGCATCACGACAGGACTAAGCATATTGAGATTGACAGGCACTTCATTTCAGAGAAGGTCAACAATGGAATGGTGCAGCTAAGTTATCTACCAACAAGGCTGCAAATTGCAGATGTGCTTACCAAAGCACTTCCGAGAGTCATTTTTGAAGAACTAAACTTCAAGCTTGGATTGTATAACATATACAACCCAGCTTGAGTAAGATTGTAGAAAAGGAAAGGAGGGTCTGATTCTTTATTGTAAATTAATTTCCTTTTTAATTGCCAAATTTATTTAGGAAATATAAGATTTACTTTTTATTCTTTCCTGATGTAAATTGATTAGTTGCTAATTTAGTTAGGATATTTCCTTATCTCTAGGAAGATAGTTTCCTATTTTTTGTTCCTTAAATTGTGGACTGGAATACCGTCCACACCTATATATATTAGGGTGTAATTTCTCAATTAATAAGATGAATATTATCTTTTTCTTCAGTTCTAGTTCAAGGAAATATCTATTGAATTCAGGCAAGTAGTAATTGAATTGAATATCCTAGCTAATTGAATTTCGTTATTGATTCATTATTGATTCGTTATTTTCTTTATCGTATCATGTTTTTTTGATTCATTGTATTCTTATTGTGCTATTGTTATCGATATAAAACTTGAACCGTAAACTTATCGTATTATTGAACATTCAAATATGCCGCCCTGTCATTTTCCCGAGTTTGTACTAAAGTTTCGACCAAGTTCCTGACATCGAAACTTAAAACCTTGTACATATAGATTGTAGCACACCGTGTCTAGTTTCTGGAACATCTTACAGATTCTCAATCCGATTTACAGATTGTAAGTTATCACTGTTTTAATGCTGGCCTGTTATAATTTTCAGAATCGAGACTATGCATGAAACCTGTAAAGAATTGATCGACCTAGTTACTGTAACTATAATGTACCGTGTGAATATGCACTGGAACTGGCAGAGAGTTTATTTTCTAGAATCTCTGACGGAATCGGATTTGCATTCCCTTCGTAGCAGGAAAGTGAATTTGACTACCAATAGGTGATGTTGTTCAGAATCTGTATTGTTATGTTTCTGCATATAGACCTGATATTTTTCATATTTAATGAATTGAACTATGTATATTTCATGTATTGCAAAGCCTTGATATCTCCTTGATATTGTATTGATACCACCGTTCTCATTGATCGTATTGATTACATGTCTATAACTGATCATGATAAAATAATAACAAGCCGGGGTAATTAGGGTCGACTTAGTAGTGGACAATATAGGAGAGTGTACTCGGAATGGCATATTGGTCACAGCCCATATTGGTAATTATTATCGGTCATATTGGTCATCGATTTAATTGTGGATTACTGACTACAGTATCCCTATTTATCGTGTATTGGTCATCGGTCATCAGTCATCGGTCATTGGCCATGGATATTGCAAGATCTGAGTACATGATTCTGTAGAATACACCACTATGGTCTAAACGCTCACTTGAATGTATGCACCCAAATATATGGTATGAAACGCAAGATTACGTGCATTAGATATGTTAATAAAAGACTGATAGACATGAGATGAACACTGAACATTGACACTGATACTGAATACTGATTATTGAAGATTGATTCCCGATTACTGAATTTTTGTTTATCGACTTTTGACTTTGTTATCGTCTGTCATTTATTGACTCTGATATCATTCCAATTTCTGTTCTTGTTATATAGTTTTTTACTTCCTTCACTATTTGCTACTACTTGTCTCCCGAAGTTTGCTCTAACGGGTACTCTCCACCTTTTTTTTGAGTTATTGTTTATACAAGTACAAATGATGAGATACTGGAAGAACTTGACGTACTGTTATTGCATTGTGTATCCTCCGGCTATTTTGCAAGTTCTTGTATCTCAGATATGGGTTATTGTTATTATTATATTATTGAGCTTGCTTGTACTGTACAGTTTATTGATGATATGGGTAGGTACACTTATATCATTCCCTGGGACTCAGTTGCGTGCCCGTATTTCCATATAATAGAAAGCGGGGCGTTATAGGCGGCGACAGTGTTGGGAGTGCGGCAACGGCGGTGGTAGAGGCCGCAGTGGCGAAAAGGAGAAGGACGAGGACAATGGCTAGGAGCAAGGGGAGGGGAGGGGGTGGATTTGGAAAGTGGAGGAAAGAGAAAGAGGGGCTGAAATGAGGAGAGAGAAAGAGAGGGAGATATTTATGTTTGGAAGAATATGGGTAAAATATGCCTGCGTAGTATGATATGACTTTATGTGTGTTGTTTTCAATTAGTGTGTAGTCGGGTCGGGTTCGGGTCGGACTGATATGAACCTGAACCCGGCATGGAAATTAATTCACGCCCAACTTTTGAGCCCCGGTCCGAAACTGTACAAAATTTTCAGGCCCATATGGTGTTAAAATCGGATCAGGCCTGGATGGGCTCGGGTCGGGTTCGGGTTAAATAGTTTGTATTTTAATTTGAATCATGTGAGTGAAAGCTTCTCGGTTTTGCTCCTGTATTGTTTTAGTTTCCTATCTAGAAATCTTTTGCTTTCTGGTTATGTTTATGTTAGAAAGTTCCTTTATTTATGCGTTTTAGAGTTTTTAATCTAATTTCCGTTACTAATATTGTAGGTGGGCATTGTCAATAATTTCTGCCAATCGGCTGATCCAGAAGCTTTACGACAAGAATTAAGACATTTGACGGTTGCATATTGATGGAGTGGTAGTAACTTGTTGGTGGGGAATTGAGGGTTGGAGTCCACACAAATATCAATGGTCTGGCTATAGAGATGTGTTTTAATATAATCAGTGAATTCAAGCTTAAGTTGCAGGTCTGCCTCTATGATATTTGTTCAAATTTGTTCAAATTCAAGCTATGATATTTGTTCAAAATTTTTGGTTTGTTTAGGAATTATTATTGTGTACTCATATTTTGTTGTACCTAAAGTAAATTTTAATTCACTCGTTAATCTTTTGTTTGTAGCCTTGCTTTAGTATTTGGCCACCAAAGAAACATCATTTAGATAAAATGTGGAAAACTATTAAATGCATTTGTTGAATTTACGAACATAAATCAACAAACAAGGTTCTGCACTTGTGTATGTATGAAATGAGGTATTAAATGTGCTAAAATAAATCGCGGGCATCATTGCAATTGAAATAAATAATACAATTTGTAACGTTGTAAAATATAAATAAATGAACTGCATATAGCTTGAGTTTATATGCTAGGACCATCTAAGGCACGTAGAATAAAATGAATGTTTCAGACTTTTGATAGGGGGTTCGTATCAATGGACTCGCAAATGGTGCTCTTTTAGAACACAATGCTCTGTTGAAGACTCCATATCTATCTATACTAGTATAATGCACGTGCGAGGCACGCGTACATAAAGCATATTTACATGACTTGAAAACTTGTAACAAAAAAAAATAACAACCATATTTTGTGCAAGGGCAATAATCTTAAACAAAATAAGTTCAGTATGAGAGAGTCAACAATCTTTGGCTAGAACCGCTTAAATTAAATCAGAAACATAAGCAAACATACGCGACCGTAATTGATCTTATTCTGCATATCTCTTATTCTTAGATTGCATGTTTGGGGTTCTCTTTTGGAGTTGAGATAACTACAACTATCCCACTCAGAAAGTTGAGATGCCCCAAAGCTAAATGCCCAAAGAATTTACCAAACGCCTCATAAAACTACTATCACAGTATCATTGTTGTATTCCTTTATATAGTGTCACTTACCCCTGATCGTGCAGTAATAATTAGATAATAGAGCTTCCCTATGAAGTGAATTTGTTGAAATTTGATAGACTTCCTTATCTGGTTTTGCACTCTCCAATGGAGTTACAGGATACTGTAGTTCAGTCTAAAGTTACCCACAAAGTCTATTTTGATATAAGCATCGGGAAGGAAAGTCCTGTTGGTAGGATTGTGATAGGTCATTTTGGCGATGATGTGCCTAAGACAGCAGAAAACTTCCGGGCACTTTGTACAGGTTGAGCACTAAAATTCATTATCACTTACAGTATGGATTGGTATATATTCCTTGTGTTTGTCTATGAAATCTTTTTTAGTTATTGAACTGTGTCTATATATTTCTTTTTAACCAGGTGAAAAGGGCTTTGGGTACAAAGGATCAGCATTTCACTGTGTCATCAAAAGATTTCATGATCCAGGGTGGAGATTTCACACAGGGCAATGTGCATACTCTGAATTAGTATTTATTGTATTTTTTTGGCTGTTCTGTTGGTATTTCATGCTGCATTGTTAATACTTGATAATTTGGTGGAATCCATTATTTACGTGGAAATATAAAGTCTTTGGTGTAAACTGTAAGGTAAATCTTTGTTCCAATAATAGATCACTGCAAAGTTTTGTAACTCCAACCTCTTAAAATCAGTAAAGAACTAAAAAGATCATACCTTGGCAGATATGTACCAACACATTGTTTATCCTGCGTGAAAGCTTAGTGTAGATATTTGAGGGTTTTCTTGTATAAGGCTAACACCTCACACCACACCACGACAAAACACACTATGTCATTGAAGCTAATAAACTGCAAGCCTTTCATTTGTTTGATCTAATTTGTCGTTAACTCTTCATGTGCTAATATAGAAGTGGTATTTTTGTAGAGTAAGCTTAATCCATTTTTTTCCTTTGAATTTCCTTTGAGATTGTGAAGGGGTAATGGCTTTTCCAAGTACATTAAAATGCATGGAAAACTAAAATATACTAAAAATCTCAAATCACAATTTTGATCTTATTAGCTGCAAGAACTCCATGATGAGACATTAATTTATGATCCACAGTATTGGTCTTAATAGCATGCATAGTACAATCTACAAATAAGAGATATGCAGAATAAGATTAATCATGAAATCATCTTCATACTCGAGCAAAGTCATAATATAAATCAAAATTAATTCAAAAAAAACAAAAAAAAAATTTGATGATTGGGCTTACATTTGAACTGAAGCCAAATCCATTCAGCCAAACGTTTGAGAAAGAAATAGGAAGAAGAGCGATCTTGGTTTCCCCTTCATCATCATCAAGACTGAAAACTA
This sequence comes from Hemerocallis citrina, assembly GCA_017893485.1. Taxonomy (NCBI): domain Eukaryota; kingdom Viridiplantae; phylum Streptophyta; class Magnoliopsida; order Asparagales; family Asphodelaceae; genus Hemerocallis; species Hemerocallis citrina. The sequence continues at coordinate 103,826,638 of CM030363.1, read as the reverse complement.
CTCTAGGTATCGAATCGGGTGTCTGCCTCTTCGACCTCCTACTCCTACACAAATTCAAACAAATACCCATATTGAGAAATCTTGAAGAGTATTGATCAAATGTAAGAAATAGAGAAGTGGGTATTTTGTTCATGACCTGTTGGAGTTGGTTTTTGAAGGAGACTTCGACAGCGGAGCGAGTTGGTTTCCCCTTCATCATCATCAAGACTGAAAACTACTCTAGGTATCGAATCGGGTGTCTGCCTCTTCAACCTCCTACTCCTATACAAATTCAAACAAATACCCATATTGAGAAATCTTGAACAGTGTTGATCAAATGTAAGAAATAGAGAAGTGGGTATTTTGTTCATGACCTGTTGGAGTTGGTTTTTGAAGGGGATTTCGACAGCGGAGCGAGTTGGTTTCCCCTTCATCATCATCAAGACTAAAAACTACTCTAGGTATCGAATCGGGTGTCTGCCTCTTCAACCTCCTACTCCTATACAAATTCAAACAAATACCCATATTGAGAAATCTTGAACAGTATTGATCAAATGTAAGAAATAGAGAAGTAGGTATTTTGTTCATGACCTGTTGGAGTTGGTTTTTGAAGGGGACTTCGACACCGGAGCGGGTGCGAGGGACGGGGGGTCACGCAGCACGAGCAAAGTTCGGGGGGGGGGACTTCGACACCGGAGCGGGTGCGAGGGACGGGGGGTCGCGCGGCGCGAGCAAAGTTCCGGGGGGGAGGGAGAGAGAGGCGGCAGCGAGTGTGAGAGAGAGGTGGGGGGAGTTTGTTTCTGAGAAGAGGGGACAGGGAAGGGATTTTGAGAGAGAGGTATAGGAATGGACGCGGCGGGGGGGGGGGGGGGGGTTGGATTTTTTTTCCGGAGAGAGAGAGTTTGATTTGGGTGAGAATTACAGTTGTGACCTTCTTTTGTATATAATTCAGGGGTAAAATTTGACAGATTTAACCATACATTATTTTTTAGGTGTGTTATGTATAAGAGGGCATAATAGTAAAAAGCCGCTAAAATAGGGGTTTGCTTAATAATAGTATAGATAATAAAACACAAAGAAAGCTATCAAGTGGCTCTCCTTCAATCTCCCCAAAAATCAAAGGTCCAGATGTAATCTCACAAAACATATTTTCCCCCCGAAATTCAAATTCCAATTCAAAGTCCCCATCCAAAACAACTCCTATATTTATTTAATTTTTTTTCCTCTCTCTCCCTCCCTTTTCTATTCAAAAAAATTAAGAAAATAGAAATTTCAAAAATTTAAAAATTTAAAAATTTAAAAATTTAAAAATTTAAATAAAAATCATATAATATGTTTTTTGCTCTATGTTTACTACTTCAATTAATTTGCTGGACCTCCAAAATTATTTTATATGATCAAACAAGGTGCACCGTTCCGAAGATGTGCCGTAGGCACGTGGCAACAGGCAAACCTAGTATATATATAGACCATACCTCGTGTATTTTAAGCCTCATATGCGAGCATATTCATACGAAACCCCCCCCCCCCCCCCCCCCAAACAAATAAAAATCATATAATATGTTTTTTGCTCTATGTTTACTACTTCAATTAATTTGCTGGACCTCCAAAATTATTTTATATGATCAAATAAGGTGCACCGTTCCGAAGACGTGCCGTAGGCACGTGTCAACAGGCAAACCTAGTATATATATAGACCATACCTCGCGTATTTTACGCCTCATATGCGAGCATATTCATACGAAGCCCCCCCCCCCCCCCCCCCCCCCCCCAATAAAAAATCCTTCATCATGTTCTACAGGCCTACGACAGCCAAAGGGGTGCACAATCAAGTATTTGACATTCATTTACCCATCCATCTTATCGATAGAAAAATAAAAAATTCTCTGCCATACAAATTTGTCACGTTATAAAACATAAAAAAATAAACTTCAAATAACTTGATTTTGCACCCTTAAAAATTTTAAGCATGTAGAACAAGATGAATAGTTCGATTTTTTTCATAGGGGTTTTGTATCAATGGGTTCAAATATGAGGCTTTAAAATAAATGGAGAGTTAGGGTCGTACATGTTAATATTATTAATTAGGAATTTGGTCAGTCAAACAAATAGTTACTTGATTCTTTTGAATGAGGAATGCACACCTTTTTCTCAATAATGCTTTTCGTTGTTAGTCTCAATTAATTTTAGTCAATCTCTATTTCTACTTCTCTACTATTATAATGGGAGAAGGGGTTAGTGTCATTTGTTATCGTTTGTCATTTTGTCAACACGTGCAGTGTATGTGTTGATTTTCTTTTATCCTTTTCATTCCCCTTCTCATTTTTCCACGTGCAACGCACGTGTATAATACTTGGTTTTTTTTTTCCTTTTCATTCCCCTCCACGTGCATCGCATGTGCATTATGATTTTTTTTTGTCCTTTTCATTCCCCTCCACGTGCATCGCACGTGTTGGTATTTTTTTTTCCTTTTCATTCCCCTCCACATGCATCGCAAGTGCATTATAGTTTTTTTTTTTTGGTCCTTTTCATTCCTCTCCACGTGCATCGCACATGCATGATACTAGTGCATAATAATTATCAATGGTTTCAATACTTTTTTAAAATTTTAATTTTAATATAACAAATACAGATGATTAAAACACATGTAATACATGCGCTAGAGCTCCATTTTCATACAGATATACACTCCATTTCTCTTGTTAAATAGTAAAAATGAACTATATATATTCCTACTGAAACTATTTTATTTAACTACAGTGCTACGATAAATACTTACAGCAAGATCTTCAAAAAGCAGCAAAATTGAGTGGCCATTCATTCTGGGCTCGGGGACCAGATAATGTTGGATATTATAATTCCAGGCCACACGAAATTGGATTCTTCTCTGGCCGTGGCGATTATGATAGCCATTATGGGCGGTTCTTTCTACACTGGTATTCACAAACCCTTGTTGAGCATGCCAATCTAGTACTATCACTTGCTAACCTTGCTTTTGATGGGACTCATTTAGTTGTGAAAGTATATTGATGTAAACTTAACCCTAATGAAAGAATTTTCAAGAATATTAAAAAATTAAGTTACCAACATGTAAAGAAGATTAAGTTGGAATTTTAAACTATTAATTGGTTTGATGGATTTTCAAAAATTGAAATACGTTTAACAAGCCCAATTAAACATTCATGCCTAACAGTCAACAAATACACCCAATCGTTTTTAACAAGTAAGATATGCAATAAAGATTTGTACTCTAATTAGCAAGTAGAAGTACATACTCTCAATATTTGTGGACGACAGATAAACCAAATAATATTATAGAGATAATAGATAGTATCACAAATAAATGGAGGAGTGGAAAGAGATTATTGGGTTCAAAGAACGTGTTGTTCCGTATTTTGCTTCTCACACAAAGATCAAATTCCTTGTTCCAAACACCAAACACCAAAGATATCCAATCGAAAAGAATCAGATCCGATCTGACCCACTCATTGTTCTGCACTCGGAAGGAGGAGGTCAATAGCTGGCTGTTGGTGGTGGTGGGTGTGCACTGCTAGCTTTGCTTGCACATCAATGGCAAGGTGGAGGCAGACGGGGCTGCGATGGAGGCAGCGATGGAGCGCTGGGGCCAAAATGACAGTGTTCTGCGGTGGTGGAAGGAGGGTGGTAATGAAGGTCGATTGCGGGTGCAACAAGAAAGTTGAAGGCGAAGTCGATGGGTGGTGATGGGTTCTCAGGTGGAGGAAGTGGTGTCGCAAGGTGGAGACAGATGAGGATGGGGCTTCAGGGCTTACGACGTGAGGAGGATGGCTGTAGGGCTGACGCTGGTGGTGGTCGGGTGTGGATGCGTGGAGGAAGGGGAGAGGAGAGCAGCGAGGGAGTTGACGAAGAGGGGTGGACGACGGCGAAGAGAAGGGGGGTTTGGGGGTGGTCAATTTGAGAGGGAATGATGGGGCTTAGGGTGTTGGGTTTCAGGATTCACCCAAGAAGGAGGGGAAGAAGAAGAATAAGGAGAGAGAGGGAAAGTGACTATAGAGTAAATTAGGGTTTGGGTGGAGATTTGGAAATTAGGGTTTAGAGTGTGAATAAAGATTTGGGGATTTGGGGTATAATTAGAGCTTTTCACAAACACTAATACTTTCTTAAAATTTCTCACAGACCCTAATAATTTCTTATGGTCTCACACGCACAAGAAAAAAATGCAGAGCAATAACTCAACACAATAATTTTTTAATCAAGAATATCATACTTTCTCATTATTCTCAAGGCCTATATATAGGCTCAAAACAAATCTCAATACAAATCTCCAAACATTCTGATGCATAAAATAAATGGTGCCAATTACAAAACTACTACATAGAGCTAAATTGCAAAATAAAACAAAGCACAGTTCTCATCATTCTCTCTGGGTGGGAGAGAGCTCGCCTCAGTCGAATCAAAACCAGTAATCATGTCAAAGTGCTTTAAAAGATCTGGATCCAAGTGTCGGAGCTCTTCACGATCAATCTAAGTATTCTCCGACTTCAGCTTGTTCTCCCATTCCCCAAATACCTATGAATACCATCATCTCTACTAGTAGAGATTATTTGATCATCTAAAATATTATTCAATTTGTCTGTCGGTGGGTAAATAGTATTAGGTAAACGGAAAAGTGTGGGAATCTCACAATTAGGCTGCAGGGTAGGCTCATCTATAAGAATTTCTAAGGTTAAATTTTGGGCCTTCATAGGATACTAAATCCTCAATATTGAAAGTCTTACTTATGTCAAAACCTTTAGGAAGGTTAACGACATATATATGTATTATTATTGATTTTATGTAGAATTTTAAATGGGTCTGCGGCACATACATTCAATTTCTTAACGAATCCAGCTGAAAACCATTCTGGAAGAATCCGAACCATCACTTCGTCACACACATCAAGAGTTATAAATTTTCTTCTAGTATCTGTTATTAACTTGTAGTTAAAATTATAATTATTTTTTTTTTGAAAATTTCTCTATGCAAATCATAAATGCGAGATGCAAATGTGGATGAAGACTCTATGATTCTACGATGTTCTAACACAGAGATAAAATCTATAGGTTGTCAAGTGACTTGGGAAGGGATGAGTGACTCAGGTACATTCAATGGAGGTGATTAGATCGACCGAATACAGTTGAGAGACTGGTCATCCTCTTCTTCACCAAAGTCATCACTTACATGAGGTTCATAGCTAAACTCATTGTCGGGCTTATCAGCATGACAGTGGTGCCTTCTATGATGTTGATTCTACTGGGACTGGACAGTTGCCAGCAACATGGCCGTATTCCTTACATTTATAGCACTTAGTGAGAAGATCAATCTTAGAGTAGTCTCTTTAAGTGTACTTACCCGTGTTGTCAGTTCAAGGTGGAAAGGAATTTAAAGTAGGTTGGCTTGGATAAGACTTGTTGGGGTACTGAGATGAGGAGGGCTCAGGCCTAGAGGGCTGAGTGGAGGTCATTCTTGTAACATCCTGGATTTTCTATATTAATTAAATAAGAGTTTTTTACTTTCACGTGTTGTGCACGTAAAAATTTATGCACTTATTTCTCTAAAATATTCTCATGAACATTTTGATCCTATTCTTCTCTTTTAATCTAGAAAGCCTAATTAAAATCATATGCCTAATTGTCTCCTTCTAGCCCACTTTAATTGATTAATTAATTAATTTATTAAGAGCCCATGGTTAATTGGCCCAATAGTGAGCCCATTAATTTAATTTTTTTAAAAATTAACCTAACTTGTAGTGTAGACTAATCTAGTAGGCAATTAAATAATTTCATGAACAAACTTTTAATGGGGGTTACTAGTATTGCATGTGCATTGCACTAGCACGCACATAAGGCATCCTAGGGGGGTGACCAGATTCCACAAAGAGAGAGGGAGAGATGGGAGTAGTGGTGAGGTAGTTGCTCCATCATGGGTAGTTGCTACAACTTTCCAACTCATCCTAGCCTTTGATCCCTAACTATTTGGACTAATCCTAGCCTTCTATTTGCACTCAAAATTTGTATAAATACCCCTACCCTATTCATGTTTACACCTAAGAGATTGAAAGAAAGAAAGAAAATAAGAGACAAATTAGTAAGTTAAATGATTGAGAGAGATTGAGGAAAAGATTGAGTTGTGTGCTTTTGCGTGTGTGTTCATCCCCATTTGAGGCCGACAATTCATCAAGAACAAGGAAGGCTCGGGTTCATCAAGTCTAGGAGGAGAAGGTGCATTCTTGGTGGCACGATCTAGGAGGAGAATGATCGCTCTTTGTTCATGGAGATTCCTAGGAACTTTGAACTTATTTTCTTCAAAATAGGTGGGCAATTTTTTCAAACTTCTAATTAGTTACCATGCTAGGTTTGTGGTTGTGATCATGTGATAATAAATAAGAGAACATTGCTTTATGATTAGTTACCATGATTAAGGAGAAAGTGAATCCATGTGGAATTGCATGAAATCGTTAGAAAAATTGATTGAATGATGTGAATATAAATGTTATCGTGATAACTCGATAATACATTAGTATGTTAATTAAGAAAGTATGAATCTCTATATTAAGATGTTCATGTATGTGGGGAAAATGCAATGTGAAGAAATGTGTTCATTGATAAATGTGAATTATGGGAAACCTTCATACTATGAAAGTAGAACTGACTAATAAATTATACATTATTTTTATTGAGATTAGTATTAAAAATTCCAAATTTGCATGTTTGTTTTGTTGGAAAAAGAAACGAATATTTTGTGAATTAAGACTAATTTATTTAAAAGAATAGATTTTTAGTAATATAGAGAAAAAGTAATTTTGTGGAAACTTCGATTATGAATAAAGCGAAAATTATGATTTTGTTCTCAAATGTCAAAAATATATATCCATGATCTACTTTAAATTGCAACCTGGTGCAATCGACAGTCGACCGAACTAGAGTCGACAGTCGACTGTCAGGTAATAAATTTTAGATTTTAGTTGCAGAACAGTTGATCGAATATATTTTAACAGTCGACTGCCCTGATTATTAGTTTTTGAGTTTTAAATCGTTGCAGAACAGTCGACCGACTATACTTTGACAGTCGACTTCCCTGATCATTGGTTTCCAAGTTTTAAATCGTGACATAACAGTCGACCTACTATATTTTAATGGTCGACTGCCCTGACTATTTGTTTTTCGAGTTTTAAATCCTCACAGAACAGTCGACCGGCTATGATTTAACAGTCGACTGCCTTGACTATTTGGTTGTCAAGTTTTAAATATCTTTAGATAAATAAAAATAAATGTATTGTTTAAAAGAGTTTTGGAAATAGATTTTGATAAAGGGAAAATTGAAAGTGTGAATTTTAGATTTAGTGTTGATAAAATGAGAATAAGAAAATTATGTGGAAAGAATGAATTATGAATGTGACAAATGAATTTATTCTATGCATGAAATTATACATGAAAGTGAAATCAAATATCATGATGAATTATGAAAGATCTTATTAATATGAATACACAAATGCTATGAACATGAAATGGAATTGAAAGCTAGAGGGTAGCTAAGCCTTATACGGGCATTGAAAGAATATTTTTGAAATGAAATATTGAAAAGAAAAGACCAAGTCTGGGTCATGTTGTTGAATTAATGGTTAAGTCCGGTATAGAGGAAGTGCTAACTTTAGGGGATTGATTTTATTCATGATTCAAATAAATTAAGGACTAGATACATAGTGGAGATGTGACGAAAGTAAAAGAAAAACACGAGTATGAGGGCCATCGGATTAGTGGTGTGAGAGAGATTCATAAACTGCCTGCTTGATGCGTCATGTCATGGTGTGATCACTACTCCGGAATTATCGTCCCAGGTGGCGACGCTTGTGGGGTGTTTGGTGACTATGGGTGGTGCCATCGTTCCATGACGGAGTCTGAATTGTCCACAGACCGTCTGCATGCTGCGTCATGTCAGTGCGTGGGATTCTCCTCTAGACTGTCTGGACATGGGCACGTAACTCATAGAACATCTAGGATACTTACCGTAGTAGTTTAAGTCATGGCGAGGGACTGAACCCTACAAGATGAAGAACGATTGAGGGCTTGCCATCGGACCTATGTAGTATGGGATGTATAAAATCTGAACAAGTGCGCATTAGTGTCATATAATATGAATAACTGCATTAAGGACTAAGTGCACAGCACAACACGACATCAACTGGATAGTCCCCATAGTTTTGTTTGTGACAAGTGTGTGCTTTCTAAGTAAGAGAAAATTGATGTATTATATCCTTGCGTCAGTTGAATGAACTGACGAGCCCACAGTTTCCATGCAGGACAAAGTGAATGAAAAAGACTAAAGAGGAACTGATGCTTAAAGAATTATTCAAGTGTTGTTTTATTTTATTCATGTAATTAATGTAAATTTGCTTCCGCTGTTTAAATGTAACTTGATGTAATAAAGTTTTTAATTTCCTTGTAAAATTGTACGAAGAGAAGTATAAAGATCTTGTGGAACTTCGAATTCAGTCTTATTTGGAATTCGGGATGTTACAATTCTAGAGGAATGATCTCTCGATTCATTGAACTTTTAGTGGGAACTTGCTTTAAGAGAATCCATATCGAGAACAAGGGCATAAGTTGCTGCCAATGAATCCACATTTTTATGAATTAGCTCGTTCTTATGATCGGCTCGTAGTCCAGTTCTGAACCTAGAGAGAGTTTGTTCTTCGCTCTCTTTTCCTAAGGCATTGCACCGAATGAAAAAATCGTTGAACTTATCCACATACTCTTGGGTGAATTTTTCCCCCTGATAGAGTTGAGTCCACGAATCAAGCATTCCGGTGTGGATAGATAGGGGCACATACTCTCAGTGAGCTACTCTTTTTGTGGCCTCCCAAGTGGCTATGGGTGCCAGACATTGGCCTCTATAAGCATGTTCAAGATAGGTCCAATATGGTTGAGCTTTACCGGTCAATTTTATAGTGGCAAATTTAACCTTCAGGGCTTTACTCATGTCAAACCATAGAAAGTAATGGTCCATGACATTGATCCAATCGAGATAAGTTTGAGGTTCCATACGGCCTTCAATGTGGGGAACGTCAACCTTAACATTCTTTTTGTATTGTTCATCAGGGTCACGATCTTGACGTTGGTCGTCACGATCATTCCTTTGAGAGATCTGACGACAAAGCTCAGGGGCAACATTTTGATTCAATTCCACCTTTTCAAACCTCTGATTGATATTGGCAAGATTTGCTTGAATGACAGCGCAGGTAGTGGAACTATCAGAGTTGTCCAGCTCAGTTCGAGGAAGGGTTCGCGGAATTGTAGGGGTCGTGATTGGGTAGTTTATATTTGCTGAAATTTGGTAAACGTGTCCTAAATGCACCTATGAATTTTTATTTTTATTTTAAATGAACTTAAAGTGTTGAATGCAAATAATTCTTAAATGAATGAAAAAACTATAGCTAAATGATGCAAGAACTAGGGTTTTAAAAACCTTTGCTCTGATACCAAAATAATGTAAACTTAACCCTAATGAGAGGATTTTCAAGAATGTTAAAAAATTAATTTTACCAACATGTAAAGTAGATTATGTCGGAATTTAAGACTATTAATTGGTTTGATGGATTTTCAGGAATTGAAATACGTTTAACAAGCCTAATTAAAGATTCACGTCAACAATCAACAAATATCCTCAATCGTTCTTAGCAAGTAAGCTATGCAATAAAGATTCTTACTCTAATTAGCAAGTAGAAGCACATATTCTCAATATTTGTGGACGACAGATAAATCAAAGAATATTATAGAGACGGTAGATGGTATCACAATTAAATGGATGAGTGAAAAGAGGTTACCGGGTTCAAAGAACGTGTTGTTCCGTATTCTGCTTCTTACACAAAGGTCCAATCCCTTGTGCCTAACACCAAACACCAAAGCTATTCAATTGAAAAGAATCAGATCCGAACTGACCCACTCATTGTTGTGCACTCGGAAGGAGGAGATCGAAGGCAGGCTATTGGTGGTGGTGGGTGTGCACCGGTAGCTTCGGTTGCGCAACAATGGTGATGTGGAGGGAGACGGGGCTGTAATGGAGGCAGCGACGGAGCCTCGGGGCCAAAATGACGATGTTCTACGGCGGTGGAAGGAGGGTGGCAATGGCGGTCGGTTGCGGGTGCAGTAAGGAAGTTGAAGCCGAAGTCGATGGGTGGTGATGGGTTCTCGGGTGGTGGCAGTGGTGTCACGAGGTGGAGACGGAGGAGGATGAGGCTTCAGGGCTGACGACGTGAGGTGGATGGTGTTGGGGCTGGCGCTGGTGGTGGTGGAGAGCAGGTGGTGGTCGGGTGTGGAGGCGTGGAGGAAGGGAGAGGAGGGCGACGAGGGAGTTGACGACTATGAGGGGACAACGATGGTGAAGAAAAAGGGGTTCGGGGTGGTGGATTAGAGAGGGAACGATGGGGCTTGGGGTGTTGGGTTTCGGGATTCGCCCAAAGAGGGGAAGAAGAAGAATAAGGACAGAGAGAGGGAGAGTGGTTGTAGGAGTAGATTATGGTTTGGGTGGAGATTTGGGAATTAGGGTTTAGAGTTCGAATAAAGATTTGGGGATTTGGGGTGTAATTAGAGCTTCTTACAAATCCTAATACTTTCTTAGAATTTCTTACAAATCCTAATAAAGTCTTATGGCCTCACACACACAAGAAAAAAATGCAGAGCAATAACTCAACACAATAATTTTTTTAATCAAGAATAACATACATTGTTATTATTCTCAAAACCTATATATAGGCTCAAAACAAATCTCTATACAAATCTCCAAAATATTCTAATGTATAAAATAAAGGACGTCAATTGCAAAACTGCTACATAGGGTTAAATCTCAAAATAAAACAAAGCAGAACCGATGTCCTTATCATATATATATATATGGACCCGATAGGTTCTTATAGTCAAGTTTTTGCCAAGTACGATGTTTACTCTTGGATGTCAATTGTTCCATTTGCTGGTATTTGCTTTAGAACTTGATGCTGGATCTGTCTTTACATGTTTTAGGGTATAAGCTTAGTTGCGTTAGAGCATCTGTAGTCGTTCAAGCTAAAATATGGGTATTTTGGCTTGTGGAAATAGAAAATATGAGTGCGCGCTGCAGTCGTTGAAAGCTAAAAAATGGTCGGATGATCGATTATCTGTCGTCCCAATTTTTTTTTTTTTTTAAAAAATTTTTTAAGCACTAAAAGACAAAAAAAAATGGAAAAATGGAAAAAACCCCTGGGACGATTCATTATGCTTCGTTAAAGTGATTTTTGGCATCTAGCTGGCTTTTCAGGATTGACGATGTATAATCTTTCGTCTCTAACATTTTTTAATTTTTTTTTTCTTTTTTCAAACGCTGTTTAATCTTTCGTCCGATGTAATTTTTGTACGTCTCAACCTACGAGACGAAATTTTATCTTTCGTCAATTCTGACGGACGAAATAAAATAGGTCGTTAGCTATATTTTGGCTTTTGCCAAATCGTCTGCTATATTTGGCAAGGCACTATTCATCGTACTGCCAAATTTTTGGTATTTGGACGACGAGTGCAGCTCCCTTTTTTCAAATTTTTGCAAAATTTGGGTATTTAGCCCACGACTACAGATGCTCTTACTGAAGATATAACAAGCCTAGATTGTAATGCCTAATTTAAACACAACCATTATCTTCTGATATTCCTTAATTTCCTTTGTCTTGGGTACTTGCCACCAAGTTGACAAATCTCATATCAAGGTTTAAGTAATTGGCCAATACTGACCCGGATTGGTCTGATTGGATCAATTTTGCACATAGGCAGGCAATCCGATATCTGCCAAAAATTTCTGGTTCGTCTATTTTTAACTTGGGAGCAGTCGAGGTGGGAAGCATATCGGCCAAACCAGTGGATACTGCTACCAGCGAGATATTGAAGATGGAAGAAGCAATGGTGGTTCGGGATGAAAGTGATGGAGGCGGTGGTTGGGGCTGAAAGCAACGGAGGCAGCAGTTGAAGCTGATGGCAATGGAGTGTCGTTGGAGTTAGTAGTGACAAAGACTGATTAAGACGCAACAATGTCTGCCTTGTTTTATTTGTTTGCTCTCTCACTTTATGGCAATGGGGCATTGGGTTATTTGTTTTGTTTTCTCTACTTATTTTTTATACTTCAAATTTTTTAATTTTTTAACTAGGTCATACAGAGGGTGGGTTTGTGGGTAAAGCAAACAATAGGTATTTTAGTTGGGTTTGGTTCCTTCTTTTCTAAGTGGCACACACTGTTAAATACATAGCAAGTGCGTGGTCTTGACACAAACAAAAGATGCCTTTTTTTTTCCTTCTTTCTAAATGAGTATAGAATTACAGAGGAGTGAGGCATATGGGATTTGGGGATAGATATGTTAATTACATTAGCTCTAGCAATATTGTATAAATCTCTAATCTCTAATATTATAATGCAAGAAGGTTTTAGTCTCTAATATTATAATGCAAGAAGGTTTTAGTCTCTAATATTATAATGCAAGAAGGTTTTAGTGTCATTTGTCACTTACTAACACGCATTACATCTCTAATATTATAATGAAAGAAGACCTTAGTGTTATTTGTAAATCTATCAACCCGTGTGACGCACATACATAACTAATGTGAAGGAGATTTCAGGTTCGAGTCCTCACTGCATCAGAATTTTATTTATTAAATTTTTTTTATTAAGACGTGCATTGTCCGTGCATAACTAATATAAAAGAGGCCTCAGGTTCGAGGCCAGAATACGTCAAAATTTTTACTTAAGAAAAATATATTTATTAAAACGTGCATCGCATGTGTAAATTACTAGTGTGCATACCTAATATGAAGGAGTTCTCAGGTTTGAGTCCTCACTATGTCAGATTTTTTACTTATTTTTTTTTATATCGAACATGCGTCATATGTGTAAATTACTATCCATCTATCTATCTATAATATAATATATTTACTTACTATTTAATGGAAGAGTTTGTCACAAATAAACAATTTTTAATATTTTTTTTGTCATAAAAGAAACATCACTTTTGTCACCAAACAAACATATGCATTGCACGTACAACCCCAAATTTATTTATCAACACGTGTATCTCACGTACACATTAATGTTTTTCCTTCTTAATTTTAAAAAAAAAAATGTGTGTCGCCCGTACAGCTCCATTTTTTTAATATTAAGACATTCATCGCACGTGCTAATCACTGTTGACTTATATGTATCGCACGTTTAACTCTAACTCTTTATCAAAACGTGCATCGCACTTCAAAAATACTAGTTTGAAGAAAAGTAAAAGAAAATATTAATGACTAATAACATTTTAATGATTAAATTATAGCAGATGTTGTGCTGAAGGATAATGTTTTTTAAAATTATTTAAATATATTCAGTAGCCAATTATGATACTGCCAATATCTCCAATGTGGAATATATACAAATTTTGTCACTCTGATAACCAAGATTTAAGCCTTGCACTGGGGAAAGGATTTTGTTTTTCTTTTCATGGTAACTTCTTTCGAGTGGAATTCAAAGGACTGGTTATTTCATAATTAATGCTGAACTTAATGTGCTAAAATTGAATGCATCGGCCATTTATATTTTCAATCAAGTCCACTAAAATTAAAAGTATTGCCTATTAAGTCCCCTAATAAATGTTTATGCCGCAGCCCCCCTCAATTAGTTAAATTATTTCAAAACATTCTATGATGTAACTCATTAGATTAAATATGTTTTGTTCTATATATTATGAAGTTTTTAACTATGGATGGGTCAGTTTTATTCATTATTTTTCTGGATCCCATCTGTTTACTGGTGGTACAAAACATGCAGCCATCCTGCAGAGCTTACAGCAGGGTTCTACAACCCTACTAACCGTAATGGTTATTCTTCACTCTTTGAAATACTGAAAAAACATTCTGTAACAATGAAATTCATCTGCTCTGAATCTCATGCTTCTTCCTTGGATGTTGATGATGCATTGGCTGACCATGATGGCTTGAGCTGGCAGGTAAGACGTGCATACTAACTACCATTTCATAATTCCTAACTGTTCATTCTCATCATAACTTCGTTTTATTCATTGCGACACTTTGTTTTTGGAAGGAGTATGTTAAGTTAAGGGGTGTTTGGTTGGTTGTCAAATATTTCCATACTATGAAGATTAAAGATTACTTTAGAGAAAAGAAATATGTAAAAAAGAGTTCTAAAAAAGTGGTTTGTTAGATGTAGTTTTATTATAGTATAAGATAGAGAAGAGAGAGAAAGAAATTTAATTTAGAGGATTATGTGAAATTGTTTTATTGGATAGAAGAAACAAAGAGGTGAGAGAAACAATTTTAAAACAGCTACTACAGTAGCTTTCCGCTGAGTTCAGGGGTTTTTAAAAAAAAAAAATTGGCGCTATAGTAGCTACTTGTAGCGCTACGGTGCGAATCCAAATTTAAGCCAAATCCATTCATACAACCGTGAATAGTGCTTCTTCCTTGGATTTAGTTTCCTTTGATGCTATAGTAGCTACTTGTAGCGCTATAGTGTGAATCTAAATTCAAGCCAAATCCATTCATCCAACCGTGAACAGTGCTCCCCTCAGGCAAACTTTATGCCAAACAAACAGGCCCTAAGGCAAACTTGTGATGCAAGTGTAACCAATTTGAATTGTAACACAGGTCGACCATTTGGCAGGACTAAAGTTCTAATATGTAGTACCAACACTTCTATAGTGGATAGGTAACCGTTTTGGCAAGTGTATACCTCTCTGGAGACGTGTTAGACACTTCTCCCCAGTGACGGAAGCTACTCGGGCACGAGGGTTGGTCAAAATTACACTGGGATTAGCAAATATCATTTGGATATTGTACTCTTTAGTTTGGCCCCCATCAAAGAAATTTAAAAGTTAGGTCCTTCCAATGAATATATTGAAACCCTACTAAATTTTAAGAGCACCAGATTCTAGCCCATTCACCTCCCCAATATCTTTTTGTCTTTGATAAAACTTCAATAATTTTTTTATAGAAAAAGAACAAAAGCCCTTGAGCTCTTCCTCCTATTTATACTAGTATAATGCACGTGCAATGCACATCTATAAAAAAGATTAAGATCTGTGATTCTTCAGCCAACAAACAATTGCATTCATATTCCAACAACATCAGTTGAGATAATACATACATCCATCATTGAAAAGAATAATGAACATTACTAACAATTGGCTGTCAAAACAACAGCTTGCAAATTGCTGACAGGAGTCGGGTCTACATACCATCAGTCCTCCAAAAAGATTAAAAAGGAAAGAAAGAAAAACCCAGCCAGAACTATTGATACAATTCTACAATTGGGAGATACAACTGCACACCTTCACTACAAAATCCACAACCTTGCATAAGATCCAAAACCTAAACCGAAAACACCGATCTGTCTTCAATCCAAACAGCGAGTTGAAGATGTTAACGCATCAGAAAAGATCTCTACATAGCTTCACTGGTTTTTTTCTTGGACTCACAGTATCAACAGTTGGTACTGCAAGCAGGCGCTGATGTGGCTCATCATCATCATCATCATCATCATCATCATCATCACCAACACTGTCACCCATTCCTGATGAAGCTATTGACTCTGATCCATCTGATTTTAGGATGATCGGATTAACAGGTCAGATATATGAAACTTAGACTGAGCCTCATTTTAGAAAAAAATCAATATTTTTCTCGCCTTCTTTTGAACTTCAAACCTTTTTTTTCTAATTAAAATCACGAATTTTCTCCCAAGATCAAACAAAAATAAAACTATAATATCATAGTCACTACATCTGGTGCACTATCTGAGATAAGATATTCTTCATAGCACCAAACAAATTTCTTTAAAAATAAGGGGTAAAAGAATTGTGCTACAGACAAAGGTTCAGGATAGCATTATGGTTTTAAAAATTTTGATCCTTAATTACATCCAGATGACAGATTCTTTAATGTTAGCTTCATTAATAAGAACTAAAATAAAATGTACGGTTAAAGAGAAAGTACGAGAGAGTTCCAGATGCTCTGGACAATATCGTACTGCTGCAATCTGAATATTCTCAGGAAGAAGGCAATTGCAATATGAACCTGATATTTTGGAAGAAAAAAAATATCACTATTAAATGATCTGGCAACGACATAACAAAGACCAAAACAATTTTTAAAAAAAGGACTTTACCTAATTTAGCGAGCCAATTCACCCATCCAGGAATAGGCTTCCCTATCAAGTGCATACAAACATCATTGGTATGGAGAACACATGCATTACACATGGAAGAATTCTGCATTGGAGAACACAGGAATTACACATGGAGAACATTATTATTATTATTATAGCAATTGCTTCAAAATCACACACTATACTTCAAACTACGGATCATATTTTCATAACTGCATTGGAGAACACAGGCATTACACATGGAAGAATTCTGGTAATTACAAATGCACAATATCTAATCAGCTTGTATATTATTGATGCGCGCTCCCAACCAAATAGCAAAAACACAACAAATTTTCACAAAATTAAGAAGAGATATTTACCTGCATCGAGTTAAGAGTAACCCAAGGGACCTTCTCAGTAACCAGCTCCCACAGTACAACTCCATAACTATACACATCAGACCTATTCCAACATTTTTATTTTAAAAAAACATTATTTTGATGCTATTTTACTGCCTCACATCTAACTCAAAGCAAAGCCAAGGACCAAAAACTTACTTCTCATCGGAAGGCTCACTGCGAATAACTTCTGGGGCAATCCATTGAGGCTAAGATAATAAGGAAATGTTGATTGTCAGCATCAGAAAAAATTAAACAAATTCAAGAGGCACATAAATAAAATATCTAAGTTCCATAAGGTGTCTTACATATCAATACCAGATAAAATAAAATAAATTTGAGCGGCATAGACATAAATATAATCTCTAAGTTCCCTAAGGTGTCTTATGTATCAACATACCGTTCCTTTTCCGGATTTTGTTGTCAGATAAGTTTCATGCTTCAAGCGCGAAAGACCAAAGTCCGCAACCTATTAACCAGGAAATATAGACAGAATAATTTCAGTAGATATCAGTGAGATCAATTGAAATATATAACTAAGAAAAATACCTTCACATTGCCATTCTTGTCTACCAACAAATTGCATGACTTCAAATCTCGATGAACAATTGGTGGATGGCAATGGTGAAGATAATTCATGCCCCTTGCCTGAGAGAGACAGAGAGAGAGAGAGAGAGAGAGAGAGAGAGAGAGAGATAGTCTTGTGATTCAGATGCATCAAGAGAGAGAGAGAGAGAGAGAGAGAGATAGTCTTGTGATTCAGATGCATCAATATATTTGACTAAAAATGGATGGTTGAATGTTTATAAATTAAGGTGGGGTGACTGTATATTTCACCATCCCTCGAGCTCGCGCCTCCATCATCGCCATTGTCGCTCAAAGCTCACCCAGGCCCTTCATCTTCCTCTTCACATCGCCCGCATCCACCTTCAACTCCGCCATTGCCGCCGTCGACTAAAGCACCCTACCTTCGAGTGCCTCCCGCATCCACCTTCAAATGATACTTTCAGGATCCTTGATCTGCACTGCAAAAAAAGCCAATTTTTAGTAATTGGAAACTTAAACCAAGTAATTTCTCAGAATACCCTTAATTTGTAGAAATTGATCTTACCATACCCTATCTTACCGTCACAAAAACTGATTCCGTAGTTCATCGGATCTCCAACCTATTAAGAAAAAAAAATCAACAATTTTGATTGTATAATACTGAGATTCTAAAATTATTCTCGAAATTGGGGATTCTGGTTTTTGGGGGAAATGGTCGAAATAGAAATATCTATACTATTTCTATTGAAGAGATATAACTCACTGAATTTGGAACATACTATCTTCATCATAACATTTCGAAACTGAACTAACTCTTTTATCTCTCCCTGGAAATTGCAACCCAAGTACTTATCTTTCATTTTAGTTACCATGGTCCAGCTCAATCAGATGCTATCATCAACACATTCTAACTCAAAAACCATCTTTGGAGAGAACAAAATCCTAAGAGCTAAACCAAACCCTTACAACTATAGACGATGGGTATATGGTTGATAATGTTTTAAACAACCTTAAAGTTTCTCCGGGAAATTGAGAATACCGATATTTGATCACAGAATGCATTCATTCGACCAATTCTGTCACACCCCGCTTCCCAAAAACATAGAATACGAGCGCGTGACGAAACCCAGCGGATGATTTTAACATCATCCATAAGCTGTAGGATCGACTCAGCATCACAACAAGAATATAACAAGATATATATACAACCAAGCATGCATGAATAATTTATTAAGCAACAGAAAATAATTAAAAACAAATAATAATGTTCAAATAATTTTCAAGTCTGGAACGAATGTAAAACTCAGGAACATAAGCCCGTTACAAGTCTTAAACAACAACAAATGAAATAACTAAATTACAAAACGAAATGATTAAAGAAAGATTTTTCCCAAGCAAGGCCTAGAACGTTTGCTCACCGATTCCAGCAGGTAGTACGTCTTCAAAGTCTGCTTAATAAATATAAAAAAAGAAAAAGTAGAGAAGACAAGAGAAAATGCCCTTAGTGCAAGTTAGGGCCACAAATAGTAAAAATGAGTACAAGTAATGTGGAATAAGAATTGGAATCAAGAATGTAACAGGAATACAACAAGTAGTGAAAATCCAAGAACTAACTAGCAAGAAGGACGACTCAAGTATACAGGCTGGATAACAAATACTAATGGTGAAGCAAGTGACAAGTGAACATGTAGGGGTATCTAACTTCAAGTGACAGGTATCTAGTACAAGTGTCAGGTATCAAGTCTCAAGTCTAGTGTCAAGTTGTCAAGTATAAGTATCAAGTGAACAAGTATCGAGTTAAAGTTTCATGTATCAAGTTTCATGTATCAAGTCTCATGTAACATGTAATCAAGTATCGAGTAAGCATGTATCATGTTCAAGTCTTGTAGTTATTACAATCTAGGTAGCACTTCATGCATCCATACTATTACTACATGGTTGCTACAATCAACACAATTTCGTTCAGGCCTAGTATTGGAGTGTATAGGGCGGTGTACTCAGGTATCAAGTATCAAACAAGTGATCAAACCATGGGCTCTAGAGGTAGCTCCCGTAGGCTCTAGATGTGGCCTCCGTCACCCATGACGTGGCACTTAGTTCTAGGTGGCACTTAGTTCCATGTGATCGCAAATATATATATTATGTAATCTTATAATGGGCTCTAGAGGTGGTCCCCGTAGGTTCTAGAGGTGGCCCCCGTCACCCATGACGTGGCACTTAGTTCTATGTGACACTTAGTTCCATTTGACATAAAATTATTGAAAATACGGGCCCCCTTCCGAGCACACTTACCTATGTTGTCTAGTACTATGGTCTTTTCCTTAAACCCCAGCTTGTTACTTTTATTAATTTTTATCAAGAAAATATGAAAGTGTGCGAAACAAGTCAAGAAATCATAATCATGGACATGGAACAAGTCTGAGATATTTATATGGCATATTAGAGGGTCAATACGAATAAAAATATCACGAACAACGAAAATCTCAAATCTGGACAACACAATGTTGCTGTACCAAAACTACGATTCCCGTTGCTACGAGATAGTAAATATGGATCCGTCAGGAGGTCTGAAAACTAGACTCCTGTCCGGTTCCAACGCATATAATTAAGGTACATGAAAGTTATGGTAACATATGTCAAAATAGCGAACTACATAGCTATTGAATTTGTGAATCTAAATTTATACATGTGAAACAAGGTTGAAATATTGTTAATTAATTCTGAGAAAATTTGGGAATGTTATCTAGGGTTTCTAGAAACAGCATATAAAATTTCAAGTCAAACGCTTACTGTTAACATAGTTAAATTAATTTGGAAACTAAAGCTGTACAGCAGTTTTGTGAATCTGCGTCTACCGATATAGCTGCAGTAAAACTGCAATAACTGCTAGACCGTAACGCAGAATTCAAAAATTCTGGAGGCTATCGATATTTAGACATCTAGAGCTACATTTACTATTCAGGGCTCGGGTTCAGATTCTGATGCTAAAGGGTCAAAACAGTATAGTAAGATTCAGGACAACAACATGTGGGAATGTCTTACGTGTATAGGTTGCATGAAAATTGGTTGTTAGGCATCTAGGTTAATGTGTGATACAAATATGGGATAATGGTCCTCAAAACAGCAAGTAACACTTATTTCTCAACTCAAATGGGTGCAAGTTCATCACATATAAGATACAATACACATTTACAAATCTAGGGTTCTTAATTTCATATGTTCATGTGTCTTAGGAGATAAAATGAGTCCAAATAGTTATAATATAACAATGAAATTATTGTGACTCTTAAGATTATGAA
The DNA here is from genome assembly GCA_017893485.1 of Hemerocallis citrina. Taxonomy (NCBI): domain Eukaryota; kingdom Viridiplantae; phylum Streptophyta; class Magnoliopsida; order Asparagales; family Asphodelaceae; genus Hemerocallis; species Hemerocallis citrina. Next base: position 103,806,246 of record CM030363.1, on the reverse strand, counting down.
ATTGATGAGGATTAATATTTGATACACAACGACGAGTCAAAGAGGAGTCACAACTTCTAACTATTTGCAGTATTTTCTAATTAACGCTTGTACTAGAACAAAAATATGTACAAGATGAATACTTGCCTTGATTGACGACGATTAGATCCGATAATTCAGGAGAACGGGATCGAAAAACCCCGGGCGATATCTCCCTAAAGCACGTATGAAGATCGTGCGAAGAACCAACAGTATCCAAGAGAATCCCCACACCAGATCCCTCCCAAAACAGCAAACGACAACCAGATCCACTGTGCACACAACGCGGGACAGCAAAACTCACCAATCAGATCTCTCTCGCACACCAGATCCAAGCCCAAATACGGGACGGTGATTGGATCTGCTGTGCCCAGAACACGGAACACCGATCAGATCAGATCTGATCAAGAGGATCTTGATCAGATCTGACGGCTGAGATTGAATTGTGCCAGCTGTGCTTCTTCTTCCTTCTTTTATTAAACCAGAGAGCGAGAGAGAGAATGGCGACGACACCGGCAGCGGCGAGCGGAGAGGTAGTGGTGCGACTTCGAGGGTGGCGCGATGCTGATGGTGAGACGCGCTGGGCAGCGATGGCAACGTGACTGCGGTGATGCTGGTGATGCCTTGTTTCCGGGTTCGAAACAGGGGAGAAGATTGGGAAATGGTTCGGGTGTTGGCGACGAAGGAGGCGGGGTGAACGATGGGCGATGGTGGAGGTGACTGGCGAAGATGATCAGAGGCAAGGGTAACGGGGATTGGGTTTGGGCGCTGGAGTAGAGGAAGAGACAGGAGGAAGAAGAAGGTGAGCGGCGGGTGAATTGGTTTTATACAGTAATCCATGGGTTAGGGTTAGGGTTAGGCTAGATTAGAGTTATATAGTTAGGGTTTGGGTTAATGGGTATGTGGGTATCGGGTTTGAGGGGGATCCAACTATAGACTAAATCAAAAATGTATTAAAATGGGGGAAAGAGATAGATGAGATAAATAGTCATTTTCTACATGGAGAATGATACAAAAGAGCAGAACGAACAATATAATGGAATTAGATAAAGGTACCAAAAATTGAGCCGAAACAAAATAGTGATTTTATTCAAACGAAAACAAGATACAGGATCTCAAATTGATAAAAGAGTACAATGGGGCAAATTACGTCCTCGAAGTTTGCTTAGGCGGTATATAAGATAGGGCAAATCCAACTTGGAAAAGGGTAACGAAACAGGGAATTAATGGGGAAGGAACAAAGCAAAGGGCAACACCAGAAAGAAGGAGGATGAATAACAATGAGGTCCAGTGGAAGACATGGAAGAGAATAAACAGTATTAAAAGGAACGAAATAACACAAGCTAACAAATATGATAAAGAAGTAGGCAGAACTGGAATCGGAGCGAGAAAAGACAGGGGAGAATTGAATCAAATAATGAATGGGTGTATGATGGTAAAATGGAATGCAAGAAAGAAGTAATCGATATCAAAATGGAGAAGAACACCCCTAAGACTTGCAAAATAACAAGCAAAGGGATGAAGAAATAGATAAGACTGGAATCGAAGAAGGGATGGACAAGAAAAAGATGAACCAAGCAATGAGTCAACGGATGAGAGTGAATGCAAGGGGTAGGGGATAGCAAATAATGCCAGGAAGGAGAAGCAATAATAGGATCCTGGGGCCTGTGGGTTATGGGCCCACCACGCTTCTGCTGCGACACTCTGATGGTGATGTTCCCAGCTCCAGACATGTCGTTGCAGACCACGTGACACCAAGCGACGATCCAAGCAGGAAGGAAAAAATGAGACACCAGGATTAAAGAGAGTATATGTAGGAGAATATGGGTTGGGCTCGAGATAGATATAATAAATAATACAAAATGAATATAAAGTTTGGCTTGAATTTAAATAATTAAAAGATATAATATATATCAAAACTAATGGCTTTAACAGAAATAATAATAACAACAAATATCAATGATAATAACATCTATAGTAATAGAATAATAGTAACGATAATAAAAATAAATATAACAATGATAATAATAAAAATAGTAATAATAATAACAATAGTATTAAAAATATTAATAACAACAATGATACAAGTAATAATGACCATAATAAAAATAATAATAATAACAAAATAATAACAACAATAGTAACAGTAATCAAAATCATCATAATCATACAGGCAATAATAATATAATAAAATAAAAATATCAACAATACTGATAATAATGATAATATATACATGACAGAATAGAATTCAACACATTCATGAAAATAATGCATTAATAATAATAATGATAACATTAAAAATAATATCAATAATGATAATAATAATAATGATAATAGCAATAATAACAATAATATCAATAAAGTAACAGTAATAATAATAATAATAATAAAAATAACAGTAATAAAGATAATGAAAACAATAATAATAACATCAGTTGAAATGACAATAATAATAATAATACCAATAATAATGAAATATTCATTTACCATCAGTTTTATTATATAAGTAAAGAGTCTTGAAATATCAATTAGCAATAGGTAGAAAATCTTGCCTCCTTAACATCAAGTTGCATGTTTGCCTTCACGACATCAGGTTGCAGGTTGCCGTCTGAATATTCGGTTGCACATTTTGCCTCACTGATATCCAGTTGCAATTTGCCTCCATTGACATCGAGTTGCATATTTGCCATCTCAACATTACGTTGCACCGAAATGGTGAAATGTATATAAAATTGAGCATGCTCAGGCTCAAAACAAATTAATAATAATAACAATAGTAACGATAAAAATAACAATACCAATAACAATAATAATAACAAAATATCGATACTAATAAAAATAAGAATAACAATGATAAGGACAATGTTCATAACAATAATAATAACAGAATCGCAAAAAGAATGTTAATAATAATAATAATAATAATAATAACAATAATATTAAAATATTAACAACACTATAAAAAGTAGTAATGCAAGACAAGATATGGTTTGGGCCAAACATTTTTGTGGAAGTAATTTAATATTAACAATAATAATAAAATAATGAAACCAACAATAAGAATATCAATAGTAGTAACAACAATAATAATACAAGTAATGATAATGAAAATAATAGCAATAATAATAATAGCAGTAACAACAGCATTATACAACAGAATAAGAATTTGTCTTATCAAAATAATCCAGTAGAAATATATAGTCGATCAAAAATGAAAAGTGAAGTTAAAATACACCATTGTTTGAAATAACAAAATCTTTGTTGAGGAACACATTTTTTTTTATATAGAAGATCGAAAATAAATATAACAATTAATAATCGAAATATAGAAGGTATTCGAAAAAAAATAATTATAAAGAGAAAAATAGGCAGGAGAAAAACGAAGCTATACCCAATAAAGAGTTAAAGAGGGGGATGACTAGAAGGGACAAAAGAAAATTAAGGAATTGAATATGAAGGAAGAAGGACGAGGGGCAAGATCGGAATCGAAGAGAATAGGCAGGGAAGAAATAACCAACATGATACTCAATATGAATCGACAAAGGAAGATGAATGCAAGGCAGGAAAAGCAATGAACGACACACGAGCTGAAATAAGAAGGGATCAATGAGGCAAGCAGAAAATCAGAGATTGCTTACACCGGAGTCAAAAGAATATGGGTATGGAAAGAATAAATTTGTACCCAATAAGGAATCAACAAATCAGGATGACTGTAAGAGATGGAAGGAAATAATGAATCAAAAAACTGAATATGAAGGGATCAAAATGGATGTAATAAGACTTGTGTCCAGATCGAGTTGATTATCAAATTATTCATGTGTTTGCATGGCCTGTTTAATGTTGAGTGAATCCTGACTGAGTCAAGCCTATCTAATGTATTAGTCAAACTAATACATTAGCCAAACATGAGCTCTGATACCACTAAAAACCTTGTCATGCCCTGCTTCCCAAAAATATGGAATACGAGTGCGTGACGAAGCCCAGCACATGATTTTAACATCATTCATTAGCTGTAGGATCGACTCAGCATTACAACAAGAATATAACAAGATATATATACAACCAAGCATGCATGAATAATTTACTAAGCAACAGAAAATAATTGAAAACAAATAATAATGTCCAAATAATTTTCAAGTCTTGAACGAATGTAAAACTCAGGAACATAAGCCCGTTACAAGTCTTAAACAACAACAAATGAAATAACTAAATTACAAAACGAAATGATTAAAGAAAGATTTTTTCTAAGCAAGGCCTAGAACGTTTGCTCACCGATTCCAGCAGATAGCATGTCTTCAAAGTCTGCTTAATAAATATAAAAAGGAAAAAGTAGAGAAGATATGAGAAAACGTCCTTAGTGTAAGTTAGGGCCACAAATAGTAAAAACAAGTACAAGTAATGTGGAATAAGAATTGGAATCAAGAATGTAACAGGGATACAACAAGTAGTGGAAATCCAAGAACTAACTAGCAAGAAGGACGACTCAAGTACACAGGCTGGATAACAAATACTAATGGTGAAGCAAGTGATAAATGAACATGTAGGGATATCTAACCTCAAGTGATAGACATCTAGTACAAGTGTCAGGTATCAAGTCTCAAATCTAGTGTCAAGTTGTTAAGTACAAGTATCAAGTGAACAAGTATCGAGTTCAAGTTTTATGTATCAAGTTTCATGTATCAAGTTTCATGTAACATGTAATCAAGTATCGAGTAAGCATGTATCATGTTCAAGTCTTGTAGTTATTACTATCTAGGTAGCACTTCATGCATCCATACTTTTACTATATGGTTGTTACTGTCAACATAATTTCGTTTAGGCCTAGTAATGGAGTCTATAGGGCGGTGTACTCAGGTATCAAGTACCAAGCAAGTGATCAAACCATGAGCTCTAGAGGTGGCTCCCGTAGGCTCTATAGGTGGCCTCCGTCACCCATGACGTGGCACTTAGTTCTACGTGGCACTTAGTTCCATGTGATCGCAAATATATATATCATGTAATCTTATAATGGGCTCTAGAGGAGGCCCCCGTAGGCTCTACAGGTGGCCCTCGTCACCCATGACGTGGCACTTAGTTCTACGTGGCACTTAGTTCTATTTGACATAAAATTATGGGAAACACGGACCCCCTTCCGAGTACATTTACCAATATTGTCCACTACTATGGTCTTTCCCTTAAACCCCGGCTTTTTACTGTTATTAATTTTTATCAAGCAAACTTGAAAGTGTACGAAACAAGTCAAGAAATCATAATCATGGACATGGAACAAGTTTGAGATATTTATATGGCATATTCGAGGGTCAACACGAATAAGAATATCACGAACAACGAAAATCTCAAATCTGGACAGCACAACGTTACTGTACCAAAACTGCGATTCCCATTGCTATGAGAGAAAATATTGATCCATTAGGAGGTGTAGAAACTAGACTCCTGTCCGGTTCCAACGCATATAATTAAGGTACATGAAAGTTGTGGTAACATATGTTAAAACAGCGAACTACACAGCTATTATGTTTAGGCAGAATTTGTGAATCTAAATTTATACATGTGAAACAGGGTTGAAATATTGTTAATTAATTCTGAGAAAATTTGGGGAAGTTATCTAGGGTATCCAGCAACAGTATATAAAATTTCAAGTCAAACGCTTACTGTTAACATAGTTAAATTAATTTGCAAACTAAAGGTCTGCAGCAGTTTTATGAATCTGTGTCTACCGACAAGCTGCAGTAAAACTGCGGTAACTCCTAGACCGTAACTCGGAATTCAAAATTTTGGCGGCTATCGACATCTAGACATCTAGTGCTACATTTACTGTTCAGGGCTTGGGTTCAGATTCTGATGTTAAAGGGGTCAAAACAGTATAGTATGATCCAGGACAGCAACATGTGGGAATGTCTTATGTGTATAGGTTGCATGAAAATTGGTTGTTAGGCGTCTAGGTTAATGTGTGATATAAATACGGGGTAATGGTCATCAAAACAGCAAGTAACACTTATTTCTCAACTCAAATGGGTGCAAGTTCATCACATATAAGATACAACACACATCTACAAGTCTAGGGTTCTTAATTTCATATGTTCATGTGTCTTAGGAGATAAAATGAGTCCAAGTAGTTATAATATAACAATGAAATTGTTGTGACTCTTAAGATTATGAAATTGATGAGGATTAATATTTGATCAACAATGACGAGTCAAAGAGGAGTCACAACTTCTAACTATTTGTAGTATTTTCCAATTAACGCTTGTACTAGAACAAAAATATGTACAAGATGAATACTTGCCTTGATTGAGGACAATTAGTTCCGATAATTAAGGAAAACGGGATCGAAAAACCTCAGGCGAAATCTCCCAAAAGCACGTACGAAGACTGTGCGATGAACCAACAGTACCCAAGAGAATCCCCACACCAGATCCCTCCCAAAACAGCAAACGGCAACCAGATCTGCTATGCACACAATGCGGGACAGCAAAACCCACCAATCAGATCTCTCCCGCACACCGGATCCAAGCCCAAACACGGGACAGCGATTGGATCTACTGCGCCCAGAACACGGAACACAGATCAGATCAGATCTGATCAAGATCGGATCTTGATCAGATCCGATGGCTGAGATTGAATGGCGCCAACTGTACTTCTTCTTCCTTCTTTTACTGAACTAGAAAGCGAGAGAGAGAATGGCAACGACATTGATAGCGGCGAGCGGCGAGGCGGTGATGCGACTGCGAGGGCGGCACGATGTTGACAGCGAGGCACGCCGAGCAGCGATGGCAACGCGACTGCGGCGATGCTGGCGATGCCCTGTTACCAGGTTCAAAACAGGGGAGAAGATTGGGAAATGGTTCGGGTGTTGGCGACGAAGGAGGCGAGGGTGAACGGTGGGCGATGGTGGAGGCGACTGGCGAAGACGATCGGAGGCAAGGGTAACGGGGATTGGGTTTGGGCGCTGGAGTTGAGGAAGAGACGGGAGGAAGAAGAAGGTAAGCGGCTGGTGAATTGGTTGTATACAGTAATCCGGGGGTTAGGGTTGGGGTTAGGCTAGGTTAGGGTTATATAGTTAGGGTTTGGGTTAATGGGTATGTGGGTATCGGGTTTGAGGGGGATCCAACTATAGACTAAATCAAAAATGTATTAAAATGGGGGAAAAGAAATAGATGAGATGAATAGTCAATTTCTACATGGAGAATGATACAAAAGAGCAGAACGAACAATACAATTAAGGTACCAAAAATTCAGTCGAAACAAAATAATGATTTTATTCGAACGGAAATAAGATACAGGATCTCAAATTGATAAAAGAGTACAATGGGACAAAATGCAGTATAAAAATACAAATATGGGAAAAAGGAGTTACAGATTCTCAATTGCCAAAAGGAACCTTCTTGCTATATAAAAAAAAAGGACGAAAGACCATTATACCTCGCGGAGCTGCGCCTCCCTGTCGGCCTGCATACCCGACGCTGCCCAAGACATCCTCTGCAGCTCATAATGGGTGGATTCAAGCGCCTGCTTCAGTGCCACATGAGTGCCCCTTCAAGATCGCGTGCTCGGCGGCATCCTTGACGTTGGGATACTGGCTGCAAGCTTCAGCTGAGAGAGCTCGCATATCGGACTGGAGCACTGCCATGAAAGCCATGTCTTCTTGGATTGCGTGATCAGAATCGGAGATGGTAGGGTTTATATAGTGCGAGATCTTAGGGAGTTAGGGTAAGAAGCTTCCAATGGGAGGAATCGATGAAGGGAGAGGCCTTTCGATGAGAAGGGAAGCGGAGGAGATTGGGTTTTGCGATTTCGAATTTTGGGATATGGATATTTGGGGAATAGACGAAGAGCTGCGATTTCGAGAAGGAATTGGGCCCTGAATTCAATTTCCACCTCGTGAGAGAGATTGAAGTAAATGTGAAGCAAAAATTACGCTTGTGCCCTCTGATTGTGTAGGGATCAGGGATAAAATTTGACAAAATTAACCCTGCATTATTTTTAGCTGTTTATGTTGATGGGGGCATGATAGTAAAAAGCCGTTAAAATAGGGCTTTGCTTAATAATAGTATAGATTTATTGATTAATATTTAGGCATTCTAGGGTCTTTGTATATAGGATTTCTATAGACTGTTTTTGTTATCTTAATTATGTTAAATATTTCATTGCCATTAAAGGGTGTAAGTTTTAGTTATATTTTTTAGGGCAAAAGCCAAAATACCCCCCAACGTTTGGCCTAAGTAAATATGCCCATATAACGTTTGAAAAAATACACTAAACCCATTACTTCGTTAACTTAACTTATTCCGTTAAGTTAGAATAATTGAATTACCTTTCTACCCTTACCCTTTCATATCTCAATCTCATCTTCTTTCTTCCTTTGTACATTCCTTTTTTTCTTATTTCATTTTTCTCTTTTAACAACGATTTATTTGGCAATAATTTCTTTGAGACAAAGTACATGAACTGAGGTACATGACTCTTAACAATATCTGTGGAAGAAGAGAGTTCTATGAAATCATTGCACACTAGAAAACCAAGATCTTAACTTAGTCCTTAAGATTCAAATATCAACAGAGAAAACATCTGCAATAAATTTAATATAATAAAAAGAAGAGCACTTGTTTGATCGAGTAAAACTTCTTACAAATTTCAAACTAATCACAACAAATTTAGCAAAACAAATTATCAAATTTAATAATTTAACATATCTCATCCCAAATTCATAATTAGAATGACATATTTGTCTAACTATTTAATGACATTATATTCATCAAAATTGATATCATAATGTGAAATTTGGAAGAAGGTCCACACCTGATTAGAAACTTTTTTAAAATCAAATTCAAGTCGCGGCTAACATTTATACTGTGGATGTTCAAATTGTAAAGGACAATCTGAAAGTAACAACTCTTTCCCTCGTCTCAAAATTATAGTTGTTATAAAATGAAGTCTCTAAGATTACCAAGAACTTTTGATAAATGAAGAAGTTGCATTTGATCTGACTTGCTAATTCTTAAACTGCCACAGGAAATTTCATAAACGTTCATGGATCATTACATGACCAATGAAACAATTTGCATGGTTCATCTATTTCTGTTACAAACAGATAATCATGTGAAAATTAACTTGTTTAATCATGTTCGTTCAATAATACGTGTACATTACTGTAGCATCCCACTCTTCTAAAACGTTCGTGGACAAAAGAAATTGTTGCCGAAGAAATCGTTGTTAATAGCGAAAAATGAAATAAGAAAAAAAAAGAATGAAGAAAGGAAGAAATAAGAAGAGATTGAAATATGAAAGGATAAGGGTAGAAAGGTAATTCAATAATTCTAACTTAACGGAATGAGTTAAGTTAACAGAGTAATGGGTAGTGTATTTTTTCAAACGTTATATGGGCATATTGTACTTAGGCCAAACGTTGGGGGGATATTTTGGTTTTTGCCCTATTTTTTAACACATGATGCTGTGCTTTGGCCTTTAATAACACTATACTTTGTAGGAAAACTATAAAGGTGTTTTCGAGTTACCTTAGAGCATCTGTAGTCGTTTGCTATATATCGATAATATCGATATTTGGGTTAAAGAGCAGCTGCAGTCGTTTGCTATATATCGATATTATCGATAAATCGCTACAGTAGATTGCTATAAATGAGAATCGATATAGCATTTATCGATATCTGAGGAACGGCGTTCGAAGAGCCATCCCACTAAAAAAATTATTATTATAAGCGTCGGACGACACTTCAAGTACCGTCCGTTTGAAAAAATTATATTTTAATCGGCAGAAGACACATATACCGGACGGCACATGAAGTGCCGTCCGTCGAGTTTTAATAAAAAAAAAACATTCATGTGCTTAAGTGAGGTTTGTCAGTGTGTCAGTGCTAATTAATTAAGTGTGTCGGTGTGCTTAAGTATGCATAATAGTGTGTCAGTGTGTCATATGAGAAAGCAGTGTGCTTAAGTATGCTTAATTTTTGGGTCAATTAAGCAGTGTGTCGGACGGCACTTCATGTGCCGTCCTAGACACACGGCCGGGATTTTTTTTTTTTTTTTTTTTTTTTTTTTTTTTTTTTTTTTTTTTTTTTTTTTTTTTTTTTTTTTTTTTAAACGGACGGCACTTCATGTGCCGTCTGACGAATGTGACCCAAATTTTGCAGTTTTTTCTCCTCCGACGGCACATCAAGTGCCGTCGCTTAATATTATACTATTGATTGCTATAAAATAGCTTTCGACGAGTACAGCGAAATCGAAATTTCTATTTCTATTTATCCATATATGGATAATTTTACCATAAACGACTACAGATGCTCTTATTGATTTCTCCATGTTCATTAGTTCATTTAATTTGCCTAGATGTGTTTTGCATAACTACAATCATCTTTTGGTTACACACATCTACATGATTTGAAATAGATATCTATTTAATTTATTAAACCAAAGTGCATACAAAGTGTAAGTGATTGCTTAGAAGCATATGTATTTTGTATCCATGTGTGTATGAAACAAACAGTGTTTCTTTCATTATTTCATTATTCTTTTGTTTTGGGTGGTTCCCCTCCACAGGGGTACATAATTATCCTCAGATGGGAAACTTCTTGGTTACTCGCACCGGAGTAGAAGAAACTTTTTTACGCAGATACTCAAAAAGTAAATCTGTTATTGTTGGTCCCTGGTAAAGACTTTCTTGTTTTATTCCTTCGTCCCTGCCTCTCACACTTGTCCTAGGTTTTTCAATATATTTCATAGGCAGGACACTTCCTGAACACTTTCTTGAACACACAATCAATAATTTTCAATTTCAGTGTTCTTATACTATGTACTCTCATTGCTTGTGGATGGAGTTGCTCTTATTTTGTAATTTTGTGTGGACTATGAGAATAGTATTACTACTGTCTGGATTATCTATCTGTTAGAGCATCTGTAGTCGTTGTTCTCATTTTTTAGATATTTGGCAAATGGAAATAGAAAATAAGACGGCACACTGTAGTGGTCGAAAGTTAAAATTTGGCCAGACGGTGTATAATCTTTCGTCTCAAAAATTTTTATAAAAAAAAAAAAAAAAATTGGCACAAAAGGACAAAAAAATAAAATAAAAATAAAAATAAAAAAAACCTCCAAAAGTGTGGGACGGTGGATTATACACTGTCCCTACACTTTTGTCTTTAGCCAAATGTGTAGGACGGTGTATAATCACCCGTCCGACACTTTTTTTTTTTTTTTTTTAAATCGATTACGACGGAAGATAATCTACAGTCCGATACAAAAAAAATTAAAGCGACGAAAGATAATATTTCGTCCGATCGAAAAATTTTAAACGACGATGGATAATCTATCGTCCAGCTATATTTTGGCAATTGCCATTTCGATTGCCAAATATAGTCGGGTACTGTAGCAGCCAAACCCATTTTTTGGGTATTTGGCCAACAACTACAGGGGTATTTTTTTTCCAATTTTTGGAAAATTTGGGGATATGGCAAACGACTACAGATGCTCTTACTTAAATAATGTAGCTCAAGATTATCCTGTTGGATGTCATTTCGGTTCTATTTGTGTAAATGTGGTATATAATGTTATATTATGTGATATGGCTAAAAATAGAACTAAATCTTGACCTTCAAATCGGGCACGAATTTCAAAGCTCTCGGGGAGAAAATGGTAATTCCTACTACAAATGGGTCAAAAAATTGGAGCTTGGTCTTCTCCAAGCCCAATAGCCCGATAATGGGTCAATCTTACTGGGTCAGGGTGATAACCCATTATAAACACACCCAGGACGTGTAAAGAGTAATTCAAATTCATGAGTATCTTTAAGAGGTGGTTTAAACCATCTCTCTTATCATGAAATGATTAAAACCCTATCCATAAAACATCGGGAAGTATTAAATCATTATCTCGAAATCGATCCCCAAGGCGACTATAAATACCCCTTTACCCCCCACCATAAAGGAGGTAACCAATATTTTTCCACAAAAAGCTCTCTCATATTATTCCCGATTACTAACTAGAGCGTCGGAGGGCTTGTCGCCGGACATTTTGCAGGTCATGAGAAAGCGATCGTGACAGTCAACGTCAACGGAAGTCAAAAAGTTAGATTCTTGATTTTTACACTAACGAATCCACATCACCTGGTTACTTCCGCACAGAAAAATCAAGAATCTGACTATTTGACTTCACCGGTTTTCTGTGCAGAAGTAACAGAAAACCAGATGATGATATTGTAAATTGCATTTGTTGATCATATTAAAGTTGAAGTGTTGAGGCGGAGTGATCAACCGCCGCGATCCACATCACCTGGTTTTCTGGTTATCTGGTGTTCGTAATTGCATTTGTTGATCATATTAAAGTTGAAGTCTTGAAATAATCAAAATTAGATGTGTGAATATGTTGTGCATGTTTTGGATGCAAATTAAAAGTAACAGATGTCGTTATTGTAAATAACGGCATATGTTACCTATAACGTTATTCGCAACAACGACAACACTTCAAAACATGCACAACTTGTTTTAAATTATATTGTTACTTGTTGCCCTTATTCAGAACAACGACACCAGTTAAACTGATGCGGTTGTTCAGAACAACGACATCAGTTAAATCTATTTTTCAGGTGTTCCAAATTGGCTGCCAAACTCTCTGTCTCAACAGACATTGTCTGAGACAACAACATACGGTCAAAATTTTATTACATAATTTTGGTAAGTTTTATTTGAACTGTTGCGGCTGTTCCAAATAACAGCTTACTTTTAAGTGATGTTGTTATTCTGAGTAACGTCTGTGAAGGTAAGGATTTGGAAGATAATCATTTTATTGGAAATAAAAGATATAAATGATGCCGTTGTTCGCAATAACGACACTTTTTGACCCAATGTCGTTTTCTCAGACATCGTCTGTTGAGGCAGAGAGTTTGGCAGCCAATTTGGAACATTCGAAAATAAGATTTAACTGACGCCGTTGTTCTGAACATCGTACAATTTTACAAGAAAATTTAAAACTTTCATTCCATCAGAGTTATAACTTGAATTACATTTAAACAGCGGAAGTCATTTACAATAATTACATGAATAAAAAGTGCAACACTTGAAACATTTTTTAAGCAGCTTGCATACTTAATCTTGTCAATCTCTTTATCCTGCATAGAAACTGTGGGCTCGTCAGTTCATTCAACTGACGCAAGCATATAAAACATCAATTTTCTTTTACTTAGAAAACACACACTTGTCACAAGCAAAACTACGGGGACTATCCTATAGATGTCGTGTTGTGATGTGCACTTAGTCCTTAATGCAGTTGTTATGTTACATGACACTAATGCGCACTTGTTCGGATTCTATGCATCTCATACTACATAGGTCCGAGGGCATGTCCTTAATCGTACTTCATCATATAGGGTTCAATCCCTCGCTATGACTTAAACTACTACGGTAACTACGGTAAGTATCCTAGATGTTCTATGATCTATGAGTCCATGTTCAGGCAGTCTGGAGGAGAATCCCACGCACTGACATGACGCATCAAGCGGGCAGACTATGGACAATTCAACCTCTGCCATGGAACGATGGCACCACCCGTACTCACCAAACACCCCACAAGCGCCGCCATTGGGATGATAATTCCGGAATAGTGCTCACGCCATGTCATGTTGCATCAACTAGGCAGTCTGTGAATCACTCTCACATCGCAAATCCGATGGCCCTCATACTCATGTTTTTCTCTCACTTTCGTCACATCACCACTATGTATCTGCATCCTTAGTTTATTTAAATCATGAATAAAATCAACCCCTAGAGTTAGCTCTTTTCTCTATACCGGTCTTAATCAACAACATGACCAACTTGGTCTTTCATCTCAATAGCTCATCTAAAAAATAATTTATTCACTTGCAGGTAATAGGACTTAGCTACCCTCTAGTTCAAAATCTCATTTCATATTCATAAATTTGTGTATTCATACTCATCAATATTTTCATAAGTCATCATGATTTTCTTCATTTCAATTCTTGTATTACTTTATCCAAAGACACTTTAAACTAACAATTTGTAATAAGTTCTTTCTTGCAAAATAGTCTCAATTTCTCCTTTACACTAGGCCAAGAGTTATAGAAAATTATCTCATAAAATCTGGATATCAATTAAATCGTCAGGTCAGTCGACTGTTAAAGCATAGTCGATCGACTACTATGCGAGGATTAAAACTCGAAAATTAAAAATAGTCAGGACAGTCGACTGTTAAGACATAGTCCGTCGACTGTTCTGCGATGATTTAAAACTAAAAAATAAACAGTCAGGACAGTTGACTGTTAAGACATATACGGTCGAATGTTCAATAACTAAATTCCAAAATTTGGAGTTTATACAGTAACTCAAGATTTTCAAAAACCATTTAACACTCTTTTTTCATATAACGTACCTTTTTTTTTCTTTCTATAATTGTACACGAAAAATCACATAATGTTCTATTAACAATTTCATGTTCATTTCTATCAACAATTAACATACAACTTTAGGATTATTTAGCATCAATCACACTAATAATGAATAATCATAATTTACTAACCAATCTTATTTTAATAATGTAGAGATTCTCACAATTAGCATTTTTCACATACACACATTTATCAAAATTGTACTTTTTCCATAAACACAAATATTTTGACATGGAGAAACATTTATTCTAATTTAGCATGCTAGATCAATACCAAAATATCACAACAACAAACATATTATTCAATCAAGTTTACTTATTCATTTCATGCAATTTCACGTATGTTCCATTTTCACCTTAATCATGATATTATCAAAGAGCAATGTTTTCACCTATATATTCTAGCATGATTACACACATCATAGCATGATACTACTTAGAAGTTAGAGAAAATTGCCCACCTTATTGGAGAGAAAATGAAATGAACTTCTAAAACTCCTAGATTGATCAAAAGAGGCATTCTCCTCCTAGTTTGAGCCACCACAAGTCGTCTCCTCCTCGTCTTGAAGCACACCCGACCTCCTTGTTCCTTGAAGAAATTCAGCCACCAAATGGGAATGAAGAACACACTAACCCAACTCTCAATCTTTTGAACTTACTAAACTCTCAATTTTTTACTCTCTAATTGTATTTCTTTATCTTTCTCTTTTAATATAGAGTAGGTGTGAATATACTAATGTGTGTGTGTGTGTGTGTGTGGGGGGGGGGGGGGGGGGGGGGGGGTATTTATACATAATTTTGAGTGGATTGAATGGCTAAGATTAGATCAAATAGTTAGGGATTAGGGGCTAGGATTAGTTTGAAAGTTGCCATAACCACCCATTAATGAGATAACCACCTCACCACTACTCCCATTTTCCTTCTCCACTTATGCATAATCCGGCCTCCACTCAAAGGGTGTGTTTTGCACACTCTTGTGCATGCACGTGCTACCCTAGTGTCCCCCACTTACAGGTCGTACATACTAGTTTAATTAATTGTCTATTATTTGAGTCTATACTACAAGTTAGATTAAAATAAAGAATAATTAAATTACATGAGCTTACTAATGGGCCAAGAGACTATGGGCTCTATTAATTTAATTGATTAATTAACTAATGTGGGCTACAAAAAGACAAATTAAGCTTAGGATTAAATTAGGCTTTCCAAAAGAATAAATGGGGATTACTAGTTTAATCAACACATTTTTTTTTTTGAGAAATGCATGCATAATTTTTTTTTACGTGCACAACACATAAAAATCAAACAACTTCAAATATAAATAAGATTTGAAAATTCAGGGTGTTACAAATGGCATCAGTTTAACTGGTGCCATTGTTCTGAATAACGGCAACAAGTAACAATATAATTTAAAACAAGTTGTGCATGTTTTGAAGTGTTGCTGTTGTTGCGAATAACGTTACAGGTAACATATGGCGTTATTTACAATAACGGCATCTGTTACTTTTAATTTGCATCCAAAACATGCACAACATATTCACACATCTAATTTTGATTATTTCACAATCATATATCTCATAGTCAATTGATTACATTACCTTATATTACAACAAATGTTCCTCAGATCCAAATTCTTTAAATCATAATAACTTATGGATACAAATTACAAAATGGGACTTCCGCATATTAGGATAGAATACAACTTCATTTATATATTACAATATACGACCTACATTGGGATACAACTTCAAATATCAGTCGTTTGAGATGTGCCTACATTGGGTACCTTCTTACATCTACCCCTATTGTGTCCACTTAATCCGCATTTAGAACAAATTTTGTTGGTGCTCCCGCCCTTTCGAGCATCCATATCGTTGCGAATACGAGTACTCCTAGGGCGACCTTTCAACCTATGTAGACTCGCATCGGCTACGAGTATCGATCCACTCTGTGTCGGCCAATAAGATTCGTCTGGAATAGGATTAAAAGTTAGTGCCCATGTTAGTGCTAATGAACTTGTGGAATAAAATGCATCAATGTAAGGTTAACAATTGCACGGAAGGCACAAACGGCCAATACATGAGAACATGGAATGTCACAGAGCTGAAATTTTCCACAAGTACAAGTACGACTCCCGAGGTCAACTGTGTGCCAATGTCCACCCTTTTGATGTCCATTATCCATTCTAATGCCGGTTTTAACTCCAAAAATACCAGGCCGGTTACTAAACATTATTGCCACATGCAAATTTGATTTCTCACACCGTAAATCAATAATCTCTTGAACACGTGGTCATCATAATTTTCCTTCACTGATAAGGGTCTGTCCCGCTTCACGGCGGTCAGTGAGTACATGTTGAGACGAAAAAATATCATTTTCACAATTGCCGTGATGGGCAAGGTACGAATACCTTTTAAAACTGAACTGAACACTTCCGATAGATTTATAGTCATTATACCATATCAACGGCCTCCATCGGCGGAAAAT
This sequence comes from Hemerocallis citrina, assembly GCA_017893485.1. Classification (NCBI taxonomy): domain Eukaryota; kingdom Viridiplantae; phylum Streptophyta; class Magnoliopsida; order Asparagales; family Asphodelaceae; genus Hemerocallis; species Hemerocallis citrina. Next base: position 103,789,332 of record CM030363.1, on the reverse strand, counting down.
GCCCACTTCTCAATCAGCTTCTCCTTCAACCAATTAGCCCCATCAACATTACCCGCTTCAAGCTGTGCAAACTTGTGCTCAAACTTCTTAAACTAATTTTGATACGTGATCACCACGAGCTTGTTCATCAAAAATTTGCAACCAAATTTTTTATGAAAATTACTAACAAAATGCCGCATACAATAACGATGATAAGCAAGTGGTTCCTTCCTTATTCCGAACTCATTATCCATTGCTGATAAAATGCTTGCATGACGATCAGAAATGACACATAGACCTGCACGGTCCGTGACAAAGCACCGAATACAGTTCATGAACCATGTCTAGGTTTCTATGTTCTCTCCATCAACTATTGCAAACGCAAATAGAAACAACCTACCATTTGCATCCAGTGAAACAGCAATCAACAAACAACCTTTTTTTTCCCGTACAAATATTTTCCGTCAACACTTATAACTGGTCTGCATGCCTTAAACCCTTCAGTTGAAGGCCCGAATGCCCAAAAAAACCCCTTAAAAGTTTTTTCGGCCGGACCGGACACAATCTTAGCCTAATGGACGATCGTTCCTAGATTTGATGCTTGAATTGTATTGAGAAGATAAGGCAATTTAGTGTAAGCTTTTTCAAAGGAACCATTTATATAATTGCTCAATTGCTTTATGTTTCGCCTTTTAAGCTTTCCAGTATGAAATTGTGTAATTGAAATGAAGCTTGACTATCTCAATTATGGCTCTTGGTGTTACTTCTAGTTGTGCCATCACAATATTCAATATGATCGTTGATACAATCGTAGAATCAATTTTTCTGTGATCTTGATTCAATGTCGGATTCACGCATGTGTGCGGACCGTCAATCTTCTTTACCATGAAATAAGTACGGCCTTTTGGAACAATTGCACGCAATCACCAAGAAAAACCGACTATATTTACAAGTGCCGGATTTTCTGTAATGTCCTCGGCTGAATGATTGATGGGTGCGAATTTACATTTGACATAGTATAAACTAGGGGTCGATTTTACCGTCACGAATTCTCGATGGTTTTTCACGGAGTACATCTTCACTTGATGTTGTATAGAATCTTTAGTTGGAAATCTTTGACCTATGGAGAGTTCATCCATGCTGGAAGAGTGGACGAAAGACTGTGTATGTTCATGTATGGTCGCACGAGACATCCATTCACTCGATTGAACTTCATATATAGTTGCACTAATGGACTGATTTGGTAACACCACATTATTCATCGGCACATGAACATTGACATCATTAACTAGAGCTTTATCGGCATTCCCCTCCTCCTCGACTTCAAGACCATGATCCTCGTCTTCTTCCTCTTCTACCAAATCATTATTTACAACGACATTGTCAAAATCTTGCATTACCATGCCGGTGTGGAAAATATTTTGTGTCAAGGTCAACGGATGTACCTATTCATATTCAGTGGTAATAGGTTCTGTTGAAGTTGTGCTAATATCTTATTGTGTATTTGGTATTCTTGCATGTGACTCAGTGATGATTTCAAACTCGGAGCGCACCTTGGACTTTGAATAACAACTGGCCTAGTGTTTGGAAGCCTCATTTGCTCAATATATAACTCCAATGCAGTCCAACTACAATTTGGATCAAGTTTCCTATCAATCATGGACCTCAACGAATTATCATTATCTACGGGAACAACCATGAAATATTGCCATTCCCCTTTACTGGCAGCATAACGGGCTTTGATTTTGACACTTTATTCACCTCTATCCCAATTAGTGACTTCAAATATCTTATCTATTAGTTGTGAGTATATAAAGTTGCGAGGAGTCCAAATAATGACCGGTTCAACATCGCTAAAACAATATCGAATCTTCGGATCTCTAATTATTTCACCCCCAAAATATAACCAAATAGCGATATCATATTCTATACCTAAACATAAAGATTCAAACATATTCAAGTCATTAACTACTCATAAGCATAACCTATGAATACATATCAAACATATGGTTATAATAATACCTTCAAATTAGACCGTATCTTTGATAACTTGAAAATACGTTGTGGATGAGGAATGAGATGAGAGTGAGAGTGAGGAGGTTGGATATATGAAGTTTGAGAGCACTGCAATACTTGGGATTTTGGGTTTTAGGGATCTAGGGTGTGTGGGTTTCAGGAGAGAGAGAGAAAGCAGATCGATTGAGAAAGGGGAAGGAGAAGAGGGGGCCACTGTTTATATGCAAAAAAAATTATAACTGATGCCGTTATTTCAAACAACGACATCAGTTATGAGAATGCCGTTGTTGGAAATAGCGGCATCTGTTATAGGCTTTTCACACTTAGAATTTTTCCCACGAGTGAGGGTGCAAGCAGTTGAGAATAAAAATAACCGATGCCATCACTCCAAATAACGGCACGAGAGTTTTTTTAAAATAGATGCCGCTATTGGGAATAACGACAATGTAAATAACCAATGTCGTTGTTCCTAATAACGTTTTTTGCTGACGTGTCCAAAACTGGGCCAGATCGCTAAATATTTTCGGAAGTGGGTCAGAGCGCCAAATATTTTGCAAAAAGTGGGTCAGTACTGCAAACAAATCATTATTTTGACCCTTATACCCCTCCTTTATCACCCTTGTTAAGATTATTGGATGAGAATAATTCTTTATTGATTGACTTAATAAACTGAATACAATATGGCTGATACATATAGGAGAGAATAGAAGACTAAACTGATACATAATTAATATGAGACTAAACTAATATATCATCTAACACCCCTAATCAAACTTAAGTTGGTTAAAGCAAGAAGAGTTTAGGATACTGACGATGTTGATGTGGAAGGAATGACAAACTGTGATGCAGCGACGGCGCTTGATGGTGCATGTGACAGAACTGAGAAGTAGAGTATTATGGAAGGAAGTAGTGGTGGGGCAATGTTGAGATCTCACCCCGAACTGTGGCGGGATCTCCATATCCCGATCTGTGATGGGATCTCCATATCCCGATCTGTGATGGGATCTCACCCCTGACTTGAGACATAGTCGATGATGGAATCTCACCCCTGAACTGAGAAATAGACTGATGAGATCTCATCCCTGACTTGAATAGGTTCTCACCCAGACTTGAGAATTGTCGATGATGGGATCTCACCCAGACTTGAGAATTGTCGATGAGGTGGGATATCATCCCTGAACTGAGAACTGGATGCTGATAACACCCCTTCTCAAAACTCACGATCGATCAACCGGAGTGAGTTGACGATCACGATCGATCAACCGTAGTGAGTTGACGATCTGGATGTAGAAGCACACGAACCTGCAAGAAATGTTTTAATTTTTTTTACGAATCGGGTCGGGTATGGGAGACAGATTTGGATTTAGAGTATAGGGTAGGGTACATATATTTGGATTCGGGTAATAGGGAAAGTAGGTATTTGGATTTGGGTTTCGGGTATTAGGAGTTGGATTTGGATTTAGGCTTTGAAGAAAGAGGGAAGAAGAGGGCAGCTAAGAGTGAGGTAAATGTTGGGCAGTAGGCGACAATCCCATGGGAAATCCTAGGGGTTGTGTTTGTTGATACACAATCGCATCTCGAGTTGATGTATGTGATTGCAATGAAGGAGTCAATGGTCCATTAAACCTACCAGGTGGAAATTAAGATGGTATATTTGCAGATGACTCTAATAAAGCTGCAGGCAGTAATGCAACAAATGGTGTAGTTGGAGGAGGACCTGGTACTCCTAAACCAGGTGTGAAGGGTCTTAAACCTTCTGAAAGATATGAAAAGGGTGCGGCAGATCTTCCAGAAAAATTTGGCAACTTCTCATTCCCTCGCAACATATCTACTAGATCCTCTTAAATGCAAAGCTTTGAAATTGGAGAGGCGCAAACCGACGAGGTAAAGGATGGGTTTCGCTGTTTGGTGATTTGGAAAGAGGGGGAGGGCGTGATTCTAAAAGAGGGAGATGATCGATAGGTGTTCTGAGGAGATAAGTGCAATGACGGCAGCAGTGAAAGTTGCCTGAGTTGTTTGGAGGGGATGCCGGAGTTGATGTCGGCTAGGGTTTCTTTTCCCTTTTTTTGTTGGTGGCTAGGGTTTTGGAGATGAGTTATTTGATGACGGCTAGGGTTTTGGAGATTTGATTGGGAGAGGAAGAGAGATGTCAGGAGGTGGAGTGATTCCGATGAAAATGAGAACCACTCCACCTCAACGACGAGGATAAATTTTGTGTAGGCCTTATAGGATGATAGGCTCTGATACCATGTTAAGATTATTGGATGAGAATAATACTTTATTGATTGATTTAATAAACTGAATACAATATGGCTCATACATATAGGAGAGAATAAAAAACTAAACTGATACATAATCAATATGGGACTAAACTAATATATCATTTAACAACTCTCAATGGTTTCTTACTCCTTATGTACTTATCCCACCTTCGTACCACCAAATTACTGCTTTGCCTGTCTCAGCACTCGTCCATCCCCATACATCTCCATATTGGAATTCGTGTAATGATAAAGAGATATGGAAGATTTATATGTAGTAAGGGATATTTTTCTAATTAGACAGTAATGGTACAGAGCTGACCATAGTTAAACTAAGGAAAACTAATTGTCTTATTTTAAAATGAAACCCATATTATCAGTGGTTTATATGCAAAATAATGATTTGTAAGGGAGTAATTAGCAAATTTAAAATTTACTAGAGACCTGCGCGCAACAAAAAACCCTATATAAATTTGCAATGTCCGATAGCCAATCTATCCATATCCATGTTTCTTAGGATGCTAGGTATGGTATTTCTACGTCAGTTTCTTTACTAAGATCGAACCCATTAGGTTTGGCTGCTTTTGAACTTTGTAGGTGTGGAATACTGCGTGGGATGCCAGCCTCCCCACTGCTGGTCAGAGTGTTATACCATACCATGATACAGAGGCATGCTTTAAAGTCCTTGAATTTGCAAAATCAAGGAATGATCCCGACCATCACCACCTTTCTTTCTTCACTTACCGGCCGCTGTCACCCTTCATTTTCCAAGGCGATATCTTCCTTTCAGAAATAGATTCATCAAATGCATGCACGGTAAGACGCAAATGTTCCTTTAGAATTAGTAAATAGTCTGATATATGTTGTTTTAATCAAGAAATGTGTGTTAGCCTTTTCTGAAAAACGTGCCAACTGAGTGTTTAAACCATTTTGGTTTCCATCTTGTAGGCTGGGAAGTTGCTATTGTACAGAGTGTGCCTCTAACAATGCAATTAAAGACTTCTGTTTGTTTAGTTATTTCATTAGAATGTAATCATTTATCTGAAAAAAGAAAGAAAAGAATGAAAAGAAAGAAAAAATCTTGGAAACGCTGAAGTAAATTTTTTGTCCTAGATCCATTTAGAAAATCTAGGACTAACCAGAAAATTTTGGGTTATATGGATGGGGTTCCTATTAGAAACGCTGAAGTAAATTAAAAATATGTTAATAGTTAATTTGGAATTGGGACATTAAAAGAAACTTACCGACTGCATTTTTGGTTAGTCCTAGATTTTCTTGAATACTCCTGGTAATATTCAAATGTACATTGCTATGTAAGCTAGGCATAGATTGGAAATTATTCTTCAAGTAGGCCTATTTCAATTTTAGAACATAAAGATTAGGCATAACTGAGATTGGAAAATTCAATGTTAGGAGACCTTTGCAGATTTATAATTTTTTTGTCCGTGGTTATCGTTATGCAGGAGAACTAACTGGTGATATTGAGGCTTGACTGACTTCAACATGGAAAAGCTTTATATCTGACAAACAGATACTAAGGGATTACCAGCATTCATTTTGCCCGAAAAGTCGAGTAACTTGCAAATCAGGGATATCCCACAAAATTCCAACTGTAACCTCTTACCAATATTCAAGTTAGCAGGGTTCACGTCGCCCTTTGGATTGTTTACTTTGTTAAAATATCCCTATTGTTATGAGCTGTGTTCATCTGTAAATGAAAAGTCTTGTAGTCTACTCAGGCTACTCTCGGCTCATCGAAATTTACTTTGCAAATCCCTGGAACCTTGTAACATGTTGTTTGCCCTTACGAAGCTCGGTCAATGTACATAAATGCATCCCAACATTTTGTCCTCCCCCAAGGAACCTTGTAACATGATTTTTGTTGTAGTATGCAAACATTTATACATGTATTGTCCTAGATATTTGACTATATATTAGATTTTGGTATGGAGTGGGGAAGGTTGCTCACAACTTGGTGATAATTTTTTGTCGGTACAAGCAGGTGATTTTACACCCATAATTGACGAGCATATAATACCAAAGCTAGGTATGAAATTTGGTACTCTTGAACAAGTAGAAAATTATTATGACAGTTATGCGAAATATGGGGGTTTTCAAATGCATAAGGGTCCTCATAAACTCAAGGATGGTGAAGTAGTGGAATAGATGTTTCTTTGTAATAAAGTGGGGGCGTCGAAAAGTAAGAATAATGAAGTTAGGATGAGAACTACATCTAGAACTACTTGCAGTGCTTTGGTTCGTGTGAAATTCGTCTGTTTAGCAAATTTATGGTCATTTAATTCATTTCATGAAGTACACAATCATGCTTTCACCTCACCCGGTAGACGACAATTGTTGCTGCAAAACCGTAGTGTGTCAAGTTCCGATAAAATAATAATGGAGCAACTTACGGGTGTTAATATTTCTACATGCAAACAAATGATATTTTTTTGAAAATTTTAGTTGGGGATATGACAGGGTTGGATTTACCGAAACCGATGCTAGAAATCATGAAAGAGACTTAAGAGAGTTAATGAAAGGTCACGATGGCCAAATGTTAATTGACTTTTTCAAATGGCAAAAGGAAAAAGGTCATTTTTTTAATGATTTGGAGCATGATGAATGTAATAGATTATCACATTGTATGTTGGTGGATGGGAATGCTCGGATGAATTATGAAGAGTTTTAGTGATGTAGTTTCCTTTTATGCGACCCATAGTACAAACCGTTACGGAATTCTATTTGTTCCATTTGTTGGAATAAATCATCACTGACACACTACTAAACCTAATGGATATAACGGTATGTCTATCCCGGCACGTATACCGAAACGCCGGGATAGATCGTTGTTAGAAATTTTTTTAATATCGAATGTCTATGACGGCGTTTACATATAACACTGTTATATATATGATATATAGCGGCGTTTATGAATTTAAAATGCCGTGATAGACTGCGGTATCTTTGTGCTAGTTAATGGGGATGTATACCACGACGGTTTTCATTGAAAACGCCGTCATAGGGTAGATTATTTGCCATAACTATTCATTCCCTCCCACCCCCAAAAGAAAAACTCTTCTAACCCTAAATCCTACACCTCCTCTCTCTCGCGAACTCTCTCTCTCTCTGACCGCTCGCCCTCTCTCCTCCTCAGTCGTGCCCTTTTCTTCGTCGTGCCCTCTTCTTCTGAAAAACAAATCGGGAAAAAAGTTAACTACCGTGCCCTCTTCTTCGCTGCTAATAAATAAGAAAAACCCTCGAAACCCAAATCAAATTCCAAGCTCTCCCCAAAATTTCACAAAAAGTTTTAATCTTGGAAGCCGTAATCGTCTAAAGGTAATCGCTTTTTAGTTATTTTTGATAGAAACGATATGGGTTTCCTAATTCTTGTAGGGATTTTGATAATAGTTGTCAATTTCGATGTGGGTTTTTGATTCATTGATTGCTAGAGATTTTAGCAGAGTTATTTTGTTGTTTGGTTATCAACTATAAGGATGTTGTTGATAATTATGTAATGGGTTATAGTAATCCAACATTATTGGTTAAGATAAAGTGGGATATTGGGTTAGGCACTTAGGCTTCGATGATGCTGTGAGGTTTAAAATGTGGGGTTTTGGGTGGATATCCTTATATTATTAGCCTCCAGTTTTTGGGTAAGGATGAGTTCATTTTGGAAGAGAAATTTCATGTCATTCCTTGTTGTTGGCACATAATTGGTCATTGTTTTATGGTATGGAGGATCATATTTCGATGGTTTGTCAGTGGATCTAATTTTTGTTTGATGTATACAAAAACTTGATTGTGTTGTCATACTCTACTCATTGATGTTTGTAGGAGTCATGATTGTGTTGTCATACTCTACTCAAAACTTTAATAAGCCTTATGCTCCAAAGGCCACCCCATTTTATGAGGGCTCTGAATTATGCTTGTTGATCATGCCAATTTGTTATTGTAGGAACTGGTAGGGTGTTTCATTCCTTGCAGGTGGAAATTGCAGTTAATATATTTGTGGAGAGAGTCATATTCAATTATAAGACCATCTCCAACGGCCTCGCTATTTCCCCCCAAATAGCTAAAATAGCGATTAAATCCCAATAAATCTTCTCCCTCGAGATCCTGGCGAGCTGATTTTCGCTCGCGATCCGCTCGCCAAATCTGGCGATTCGATCCCGCTCGCCATACTCCTTCTGCCGGATATCAAGGCGTTGTAACGGTAAGATTTCTTTCCCGCTGATTTAAATCGAGAACGATTTTCTTCAATTTCTTCAATCTCTTCAATTTGTTCTTGGTAGATTGCTGCTCCTTCTTCATTGGGTTCTTCTTCTTGTTCATTCGGTTCTTGTTCATTGGGTTCTTCTTCTTCTTCATCAGGTAAATATTTATCTTTTGAATTTTTTTTTTGTTTTTTTTGGATATGAATTCACTGAGAGTTAAGGTATGAATATGAATTTACAACAATATGAATATGTAATTTTTTTTGGATATGAATTTACTGATAGTTTGGATATGTATTTTTTACTGCAATATAAATTTTTTACTGCAATATGAATATGAATTTACTGATAGTTTAGATATGAATTTTTTGTTTGTGGTTTGGATATGAATTTACTGATAGTTAAGCTATGGATTTGAATTTACTGATAGTCAATTTGGAAGCAATTAAAAATCTGAAACCAATTTGAAAATAGGTAAACAGACAATTTAGAAGTTAGTATACCTGACATGAAGTGCATATCATGAAATTGAGAAGTAAGTATACCTGACATGAAGTGCATATTATAGATACTACTGCATTATTTATGCTTAACACCATTTGATAGGTAAACATGCAATTTGGAAGTAAGTATACCTAGAATTTACAAGTAAGTATACCTGACACTCTGTTAGACTTGCCTTGCCTTCTATATTTATAATATGCACTTCATGTAAGTATTTAGAAGTAAGTATGTATGCTCAGATATAATTCATGTTATTTAATAAGCATATTCTTATTTGATCTGTGAAGTGCTCAGAAGTAAGTATTTATGCTGAGAAGGACATGAAAATGTAGAATTATATATAGTGAATGAGTGTACATTGTCATAATGCAGGATGTGTACATATGAGTGTTGCCTATTGAGTGTTTCTTGTTAGTCCTGATCTTAGAGCTTCACCTTTGCCTGTTATTAGACCGTTGCTCATACCTACTCAGGAAGAGGTTTCCTTGGTCTTGTGCTGTATTTTTGCATCATATCATAATGCTCAGGCTGCTATTTCTACCTGCTTGCAAGGCATTTTGATCAAATTGAAGTTCGAAAAGTTACTATATTCATCTACTCCCTTTCACTACTCTAGTTTTGATTCAGAAAACAATCAATTTCTGTTTTTTGTTGAGATAAAATCGTGATGTATTCAACTATGTATTCAATAACTTAAGGAAAATTACTTAAGGAAAATAACTATGTATTCAACTATTTTCAAGATAACTAAACTATTTTCATTCCATTTTTATACAATTCCCCTTTGTGGGTTCACTAACATAAACTCTTGCATCAGGGCTTCTGGAGAGGAAATGTTCCAGCTCTATTCATGTATATGCCTTATACTGCAATATAGTTTACAGTTCTTCACAAACTAAAAAATTTTGCAGCAGGTTTCTCAAAGACAGGTTTGTATTTGCTGGAATTGTAAGAAGCTGCTTCAGTTTAAAATAAGTAATCTCACCACATCTTTATTATTTTCTGTAAATTACTTACTGTTGTAGAAGTTGTCTTCTAATGAATGTTTATCTGTTAGATTTTTCTGATTCTTTATTCGACTTTGTTTGTATTAACTTTAATGTATTAGTGCTTTATTGGGAAAGAACAGTTTATACTGAACGAAATTAACTCAGTATGCTTAAACCTTCAAGTAGATCTATCGTCAAGGGATCAAAGATATGTTCACAGAACCATGATATAGTTCATTCCTGATGTAATATTCTCAAAGTAATCATTATATATTTTTAAAACTGATATATGATTCCCTCCTATTAACTTTTATTACTAGACGGCTATATTTGCAGCTTTTCTTCAAACTAAAGAATAGTTCAAACCTTCTGTGAAAATAGTTCAATTCCTTTGGTTTATTATTTATAAGCTATCTTGATATAATAGATACATCCATATAGTTCAATACCTAAGATTTATAAGCTATCTTTATACAGATGCATTCGTATAAGGCCAAACAGTTGGGTGACTTGGGTTGTTTGGGAGTTTGGACAGTCCAATTAGTAAAGTAATAAATAAACTCTAAAATTCAGATAATAATGGGGTTCACTTGTATATCTCACATCTATTGTTCTCACCTTCATAACCTAAAAGTCATAAATAATTAAGACATAATATAAAAGTAGTGGATTGCTGTCATCACACTATAATCTGGAAACCTATGATGGATTACACTGCATAAGATTTACTCCGTAATATGTTGATATCACATGATACTATGATAAGCAGCTTTTCATGCAAGTCTCATGGTTCTCCTATCATATAAACTTGAATTGTGTGAAATTTAGATGGTTCACATGAAAGATATTCCAGAAGTAATGAAGACAGAAGCTAGAAAGCAGCATATTGTCTTACTGAACATTTATATGATTAATCACTGGGGCGTGTGCCTTGCTAGTATGATAATCTTTATGCATAAAAAGTTCAGATTGTTGTTGTTGTTAATTGTGGAGAATAGGTAGCCACATTAAGCTTCTAGCATTGCTGAGGAGGCTTTTTTTTTGTCTTAATCTAGTCGTACATCCTATCTGAACGTGTTCAAGATGCAGGCAGAGATTGACGGCTTCAAAGATATTATTGCTTCATTAATCTCCCAACAAAATCTCAACTCTCAGAATCCAGTACGTGGAATTGTAAGTAATCAGCAAAATTTTATGATATCAGTATGAAATTTAACTATTGCATTTGACTGGTGTGGTGAATAAACTAATAAATGAGACTATTGTGAATTATACAGCGCTAGTGAATTCCATCGACTTCTAGTAACGCACATACAACTGGGCGAAATATGGATGGGAATGAAAGCAATGCTGTGCCACACCTGGAGACTTCGCCATAGTTTAGTTGTATTTGGACTTTAGTTTTTTTATGTTTTGTCGAAACTTTATTTATGTTTTGTTATAAGAAACTGATGTATGACGTTTATATTTCTAACTCTTCGTATGGTATAAAATTTTTAGACAAGTAATTATTGTTTATTGTGGTCCGTTATTATATGGTTGTTTATTATGCTGCTATTAGTGATTTAAAGATGTGAACATTTAAATTTGATGTGACTACAGATATTTTTAATTTGTGATTAATTATTTGTGACGGGATAGATATCGATCCACCAAATGCGGTGAATGATTTAAAAATATTTAGTTGACTCTATCTCGGCGTTTCCTAAATGCCGGTATAGGATAATAAAAATTATTTAAAAATATATAACAGCGTTGAGAAACGCCGTTATATGTCAGTATTTTTTTAAAAAATGTAAATGAGAAAAGACCTATGGCGGCGTTTACGATGCGCCGTTATAGCTCTACGACCTATAACGGCGGTTTGAGAAACGCCATTATATGTAAGCAATTTATTAAAAAATGTAAATGAAAAAGACCTATCGCAGCGTTTTAGACGCGCCGTTATAGCTCAACGACCTATAACGGCGGTCTGTAATAATGCCGTTATAGGCTATTGGTTTGTCCCGACATTCGATCCAACGGCGAGATTTATGGCGTTTTTTGAATCGCTGCTACCATCTATCGCGGCGTTTATAAACGTCGCGATAGGTCAAAAAAAATGCCTTAAAAGCCATTCCGATTAGTAGTGACAGTAAGTTTTTCTAGGTTGTGGTTTCATTCCAAATCATCATTGGCAGTTAGTTTCCTTTTGATAACTTGTAGAAGTGCGTTTCGACTCATGGGTTGCGAGATAGGCCATGTATCACTTTATTTTGTTTTTTCTTGTATACAACTGATACATTGCCATATCTTGCAAACCGTAAGTCGAAACTTACTTCTATAAGTTGTGTTAGCTTGTGTGTGGTGAATCCGACATACTCGCAAAGTTTCATAACTTTTGGTTGCCGTATGTGTGGTTTTACAAATATCAAACAACAAATCAAAATTATAGTTGTAGTTGTTGTTGTTAGATAGATATTTACGAAAACGTCAATAAAAAAATTACGAAACTTTACGATTATGTCAGATGCACCACAAAAGTTAACACAGCTTGTAGAAGTGAGATACGACCATGTATCACTTTATTTTGTTTTTTCTTATATGCAAGTGATATATTGCCATATCTTACAAACTGTGAGTCGATGCTCACTTTTACAAGTTGCGTTAGCTTGTGTGATGATTCCGACGTACTCGCAAAGTGTCATAATTTTTTCTTGCTGTTTGTGCGGTTTTATCAAATAACAACAACTACAACTACACTGATAATTTTACAAATTGAGTAAACAACAACAACTACCTCTATAATTCTACCATCTACAATCATTGAACAACTAGATACAATACACATCAAACAACTATATCTATAAACTACACATCACAAAAATAAATAAACTTACAGGAAATTGATTATGAATAGCAAGCAATGATGTATAATTATACATAGTTAGGATTTTTTGATTACCTTGCACAATGCAGAGTTGTACGGCGTAGATGATGTCGATGATGTGGACAGATTTTAACGAAGAAATTGGGTTTCGAGTGTGATTCAGTTTCAAAGATTAGAGGAGGAAGATGAGCGGGTTAAGGGCATTTTCTGGGGGAGCTTCACAATCGGGGAGGCATGGGATTAGAGCTTGAGGAGGAGAGGGGTGTTAGTGATCGGAGTCAGGTGGTCAGGTGAGAGGGAGGTGCTGCCATCGGTCGGGCGGTTGGGGGGAGGAGGATGCTCGGGAGCGGAGGGTCTTGGGAAGGAGAGGGCGGTCTGGAGGAGGAGGTAGTGCAGGCAGTAGGGAGGAGGAGGAGGAGGAGGCGTGGGCTTGGATTTCGTTTAGGTTTCGTTGGTTTCAGAAGAGAGTGAGAGTGAGAGAGAGAGAGAGAGAGGGGGGAGATTGAGAGAGGTGAAGGGGTATTTGGGTTGAAGTCCCAAAATATCCCGTACTCACTTAAGTGAAGAGAAGGAGATGGGCAGGATGAATCAAGACCGTTGGATCATGATCAACTTGATTCAACGGCTAGAGATCCTGTTTGCAATAGAATGATTGTAATATATATGAAAATGAATGATGATGCTTTGAAATATCTAATTTGATTGTGGTTGAATGTATGGATTCATGCTGGTAATTAATATTAATTGTAGTCTTGATACTGGTTCAATGTCATCATATGCTTCTCAGGTTATTCTCGCTTACTGAGATTTGATGTTTGTTACACACACACACACACACACATAAGGAATGCTCCATTGTAAACGTTTCATATGCTTCTCAGGCTATTCTCGCTTACCATTCCAAATGTTTCATATGCTTCTCAGGCTATTCTCGCTTAATGTGATTTGATGGTTGTTACACACACACACACACACACACACACACACAAGGAATGGTCCATTGCAAACGTTAAATATCGTGCAAATGCGTGCAAGCCAAATATTAAATATGAAGCCATTGTTCGTTATTTCGAACAATGGCTTAGGTGGTTTGCACGCTACAGTGGCGTTTGCAATGGAGTAATCCTCTATATATTAGGTGGTTTGCACACGTTTGCATGCTATAGTAGCGTTTGCAAATTGGGCATTCCCCCCCCCCCCCCCCCCCCCCCCCTCTCTCTCTCTCTCTCTCTCTCTCTATATATATATATATATATATATATATATATATATATATATATATATATATATATGTATGTATACTAGGTTTGCCCTTTGACACGTGCTTACGGCACGTCTTCGGAATGGTGCACCTGATTTGATTATATAAATTAGTTATGGAGGTCCAATAAATTAATTGAAGTAGCAAACATATTATATGAGAAAGCAGTATATCTACATTTAAGCTCAACCATCGTCTTCTTGATCATTAACTTGAACTTACCTGAAATGCATATAGTTTGTTAGAAACACTGCATAGAGTTTTATTTAATTACAGCATCACTTTTAGATGCTTGTAACAGTTATGCAAAGACATTATCATATAGGTTTTATAGAGCTTACTCTAATTCCATAATTAGTATGAGCATGTCTAAAAGTAATGGTAACGCAAGTGCATGTGTGAAGGTATCAACACTACCAATAATCTAAATATTTGTTTGTCTTAGACTCAGTTTGCAATTGAAATACTTCTTATTATTATTTCAACCAAAATGAAATACATGAAGTTCTCAAAACTCGAATCCAAGCTAATCAAGTCTTTTATCTCCACTTTGTCTCCCCATTGCACCTTTATAATAAAAAATCAAAATGGATAAATAACAAATTTACCTTAGCTGTCTTTCTTAAGGGGGAGAGTTTGCACCCTTCACTGGCAAACTTCAGTCATCCCAATCCTATGTATCCAAACATACACTAAAAGTTCTTATATGTTATATTATCCATGGTTTCTAATAACCAGTGAAGGGAACACTTCAGGATAGTATTTTTTCTTGTAGTAAAGAAATTAATGTTGCATATTTGCCAAGTTATTTTAGGTTGCTAGTCAACTTACGTGTCCTGCTAGGGTTTGGAAGCCCAAATTGAGGCTACCAAATAATTCATCTCTCACTTGCATACACCTTAAATCAAAACCAATAAAAAACTCATCAAATAAATTACTAAATTAAAATTTTTTAAACCAAAAAATAAAACAATCATACCTCTCTGAACTTAAATCTCACGCACACAAAAAATTCAAGTCAGCGAAAAAACTGAGTAATCCCCTGCACACAAAAGATTAAAAATTAGAATGAGAATTTGGTTAATGAGATGAAATTAGAGTTGTCGCATCGTATATAGAGGCTTTCGATTCGGTGGAGGGGATTCGCCGATACGAAGTCGCTTGATATTCGCGCTCGATTTGGTGGAGGGGAGTCACCGATATGGAATCAACAGCGGATTAGATATCGGCGACGACCTCTTGATTGGGGTTCTATATTAGATTTGGATTGGGATTTGCTTTGAAATTTTCAAATGTTTAAAATTTCAAAATTTTCAAAATTTCAAAATTTTTAATTTTAAATTTTAAATTTTTAAAATTTTAAAATAAAATTTTTAAAAAAATTTTTAAATTTTTTAAAAAAATTTTTAATTTTTTTAAAAAAATTTTTGATATTTTTAAAAAAAATCTAAAATTTCAAAAAAAAACTAAAAAATTTTAAAAAATATTTTTAAAAACTTTTTTTTTATAAGTTTGTGATTTTTTTTTTTGATTTTTTTGAATTATTTTTAAAGTTTTTAAAATTTAATTTTTTTTTTAGTTTTATAATTTTATAATTTTATAATTTTTATAATTTTTTATTTCCTTAAATTTTTGAATAGAAGAAAGAGAGTGAGAGTGAGAGAGAGAGAGAGATAAATAATTAAATAAATAAAGGAGTTGTTTTGGGTGGGGGATTTGAATTTGAGTTTTGGAGGGAAATTTTTTGGGGGGAAATTATGTTTTGTGAGGTTAGATCTGGGCCTTTGATTTTGGGAGGAATTGAAGTAGAGCCACTTGATAGCTTTCTTTGTGTTTTATTATATATATATATATATATACACACACACACACAATATATATATATATATATATATATATATATATATATATATATATATATATATATATATATTCACACACGAATTGTGGTATCTTCTATGTATATATATATTCACACACGAATTGTGGTATCTTCTATGTATAACATTAAACTCTTTCTCTCTCTCTCTCTCTCTCTCTCTCTATATATATATATATACTAGTATCATACACGTGCACACGTGCACGTGGAAAAAATTGAAGGGATAATGAAAAGGATAAAAAGAAAATAATTTCCAAACTGATCCACTCCCGAAAATATTTACCAAACTGGTCCACTTTCAAAAATATTTACAAAAGTTAGTCCATAACCCAAAACGCGCGCTGCACGTGCTGACAAAATGAAAAGGATAAAAAGTAAATAATTTCCAAACTAATCCACTTTCGAAAATATTTACCAAACTGGTCTACTTTCGAAAATATTTACCAAAGTGAGTCATTTTGTCAACACGTGCGCTGCACGTGTTGACAAAATGACATCCGGTGACGGATGACACTAAGCCCTTCTCCCATTATAATAGTAGAGATATAATGATATTGGTTCAATGGCATGTTACTTCACTGATTCATATGTTTCTCAAGCTATTCACATTTGTTACTACACACACATACACACACACGAATTGTATATATATACACACACAAGAATTGCGGTATCTTCTATGTATTGCATTAAACAATATATATATATTCTTTCTTATGCTTCTCAGGTGTTATTCACATCTGTTACAAAACACACACACACGTGAATTTTGGTTCAATGTCATGTTATTTTGGTTCAATGTCATGTCATGTTATTCTCGATTAATGATATTTGGTGGTTGTTACAGCATCAACAACGGTTTTCTATTTTGCCATTTTTTTCATCTTTTAGCAAAAAGAGTTCCACATCGGTTTGCTATTTGGACATTTTTTGAGAATTTTGCTACAGTAACTTCGCATGTTTGAATTTTATTTTTGTGGATTCTCAAAATATAAGGGACGAAACATGTTTTTTCGTCCCAATATATATATTTTAATAAGATCGGACGATAGAACATGTAACGTCCATGATTTTTAAAATTTTTTTTTTTTTGGATCGGACGGAACATGTTGTTCTGTCCCAATTTTTTTTTTAAAAATTATTTTCTCTCATTGAACGGGACCCTGTCCCATTTTTAAAAAAAGTTGGGTGTTTTTTTTTGTGTTTTGACCGTTTTGCCTTCCAACGACTATTTTGTCTCCAATGTCTGCAAATTGAATGAATTCACTGACTCTATGTGTATATATATGTGACCAGCCAACAACAACAAACAAGTATACAAATTTAATCCTTTTTTCAGATGAAAGCAGACTAAAAATTCAATCAGAAACAATGGTGAATCGGGGTTCAAGGGAAAGAGCTTATACGACAAATGAAGACGTCATTATTTCACAGAGTTGGATAGCAATCACTCAAGATTTGTTGACCGGCGGCGACCAATCGGGAATACAGTTTTGGGATCGTATATTTACTACATTTCAAGCTATTTTATGCACTCCTACCGATTGAACATAATATTCTATTTCCAGTCGATTCCACATTATCTCCAAAGAAGTTGCTCTATTTATTGCAAAGTTGGAGAGTGTAACAAATAGAGATGCAAGCGGAACAAATGAGGTCAATAAGGAATGTAAATAATTACAATTCCTATGTTTCTTTTTTTTAATTGTTTGGTATATTTTAAAAATTGTAGTTTGTTGAATATTTCGGTACATACGGGAAGAAAGAACGAATACATGCATTCAACCGGGAAATCATTCAGATTTGATGAATGTTATGAATTACGAAAATATTTTCCTAAATTTTCTTTACTTACCTCCCATGTGTTCGACTCTGCCCCGACTTATCAATCGTGTGAAGGTGCTTGTAATACCCTGATTTTTCAATTAATGAAAAATTATTTATTTTGCACGTAGTGTGCACGTGCAATATTTTGTTTGGATTATTTTATTATGATGTGTATAAATATTTAAATATGTGTTCTCAAATTATTTTTGTACAAAAAGCCTTTCTTTAAATAAATAAAAAGCCTTATTTTAATTTAATGAAAAGGCCTTTTTCTTAAAGCCCAAAATGTATTTTTATTTTATTTATTTTAATAATACTTTTGGCCCAAAATAAAGCCCATGGATTAATCTCTTTTTTAATTAAACTTGTCATGTAGAAGACTATTTTTAACTAATTTATTTTTATACAAAATTAAAATGTACAAATTTGGCCTAGTTGCATGCACGTGCACTACACGTACACGTGCAATGCACACTCTTGAATAGGGCCGGTTTGCATCTTTTTGGGAGGGAATTTTGAATTTAATCATGGTGTTCATGGAGGTAGTTTTGTGGATGTGGGAAGTTTTTATAACTCCTACTCTAATCTTGGCCCTTCATTCTACAACCACCTAATCAACCTTGGCCCTCCATTTCACTTGATTTCAAGTATAAATACCCCCCTCTCATGGCTATTTTCATATGCATTTACATACTTCCAAATTATAGTCTTAATTAGTAATAGTGTGAGTTATAAAAGATAGAGAGATTGTGTGGGATTGCTTGATTGTTCCAAGGAGGAGTGGCCGGCTACTACAAGAGGAAGCATTCGGTTTTGCTTGGTGGCTTGGAGCTTGTGCTTGCATTCGGCTATGAGGAGGTGCATCGTGTTGCAAGGACTTGGTTGCTTTGTGTGTTTCTTTTTCTCTCCATTCAAGGTGGGTAAACATTTCATATTTCTAATATAGGAGTATATGCTAGATCTCATTAGCAAATGGCATGAAAAATGATTAATAAGAAAGCGCCTTTAATTGAATAAATGATCTCTAGTTGATTGAATTAGTGATATGCGAATTATGTGTGATTGTATGCCATAAGAATGTGATTACAAAGTGAGTTGATTATCTTTGTTCCTAATTAAAAATGATTCATGGAAAATGTTAGTAAAATACATTTTTTATGGAAAGTTAGTTTACAAATTGATTAGTATGTTAATGAACAAATTTGCATGTGATTATTATTGTTAATTAAGTTGTAGATAAAATTCTCCATGTTCATTAGAATAAATGAATGATGATAGTATTGATGCTTGAGAACACTAATGAGGATGTTAGTTTAATTGAAAAATTAAAGCATGCAAATTGATTAAGAAAGAGCACGCTTTTTGGAAAGAACAACTTTCTTGAATGTTTGATGTGTGAACCTAATAATTGATAAGTGACTATATATTAATTTGTGATGCACATGATTGAACTAGAAGTGTATGTTGATTTAAAGAAAACACATTTTTTGCCATCACTACTTGCATGAAAAAGAAAATTAATACCTTGTTAGTGCTAATTTGTGAAGAACCCTCTTTAATTATTGTGGGGTTGGACAAATTCAAAGGAAGTAGATTTATGTGTTAGATGAAAGATTAATATCAGCAAATTTGTATAAGGAATTTTGGATAGAAGAGATTTGAAGATTAAGTGTTAACCAATGTCGAAAATTAGAAATATATTAGCTTAATGAACAATTCTTTGACTAGAGTGAAAAATATATTTTATTAGTACAAAAAAATATTTTTATCTTACTGGTATGAAACTCATATGAATGAGAATTGATCTGGAAATTTCAGTGATTTTTTTTACAAAAGCAATAAGAAACAAGGGTTGGTTGAACATCGAAATAATTTTATAACAGTGGGTATTAATCTAAAAAGAATTTAACGCACACTGTAACAACCCGAGCATGTAGCTCGAGTGGTCACAGCGTCACGTTGGGTTCTCTGCCGTGACCGGTTCGAATCCCAGGATCAAACATTATTTTGTTTAATTCTTTCAAAAGAATTAAACAGCAGACTGAGAGCATTTAAAGCTCTCAGTTGCCTTTTATACCGTAGCGGCAACTGGCCTAGTGGCCTGTATTCTAGGCTGTGTCGGTGGTGTGCTTGGGTTCGAATCTTGCTATCGGCAAGATTAAAAAATGTTTTTTTTGGGAGTTTTATGTATCGAAAAATTATGAAAAAAATATGTATATTCTCCTAAAAATGTAAGGGACTTTCTAAAAATAGTTTGGGGATTATTTAAATGAATTTAACTATGGTTTGGAGTTAAAATGCACAAATAGACATATGGTTCTATATAGATTATTGATATGAATTTATAACTTGAAAGAATAAGTGAATTGACACATTAAGAGTTGATTTGGCAAAAAGAAATGTGGTTATGTGACATGATGCAATTATTTTCTCACTTGTGGAACAATATATGAAATGTGCATATTGTTTAGTAATGTGGAATTATTGTGATGTGATAATTGATAAGTATATGCAATTTATGTGCAATGATGGACTTGTGAACAAAAGTAAAATCATGAATTGAAAAGAGAATGTACATGTGAGTATGAGAACTCAACATGGAAATTTTATAAGTTGAAGATTGTGAAATGAAATTTGAAATAGAGTAGCTAAGTCTCCCCGGCATTGAGAATTGAGTTGAAATGAAATTAGACCAAGGTTGGTCATAAGGAAATGAATGAATAAGTCCGGTTGATGGAGAGGCTAACTCTAGAGATTAATTTTGTTCATGATTTTTAATAAAACTTAGGACTAGTGCATAGTGAAGATGTGATGAAAGTAAGAGAAAAACATTGAGTATGAGGGCCCTGGGTAGCGGCGAGAGCGTATCCCAGGAATTCCCATGACGAGTCTGGGTGAGGATACTGCTCCAGAGTACCATCCCAGTGGCGACGCTCGTGGAATGTTTGAAGACTACGGGTGGTGTCATGTTTATGGTGAGAGTGTATCCCAGGAATTCCCATGATGAGTCTGGGTGAGGGTACTACTCCAGAGTGCCTAGACATGAGTTCGTAGGTCAGATAACATCTAGGATACTTACCGTAATTACAGTAGTAGACTAAATCATAACGGGGGATTGAACCCTATAAAGATGAAGAACGAATACGGGCTTGCCCTCGGACCTATGTAGTATGGGATGCATAGAATCCGAACAAGTGCGCATTAGTGTCATGTAACATAAATAAATGCATTAAGGATTAAGTGCACAATCACAACACGACATCTATAGGGTAGTCCCTTTAGTTTGAATGTGACAAGTTTGTGTTTGTTAAATATGGAAAGTTAAGTTATACTATTTCCGGCATAGAGAGGATGGCTGTGTATAATGTTCGTCGGTTGAATAAACTGACGTACCCACAGTCTTATATGCAAGTAAATGTCATGTTAAAGATTAAAGAGGAATGGATGCTTAAAGATTGTACCATGTTGTTGTACTTTTTATTCAATTGTTGTATTTTACTTCCGCTGTGCAAAAGAAAAGTATAATATTAATGTAATCTCTGATGTAAAGTGAAAAGTTTAAATTTTCCTGTAAAATTGTACTAAAGAAAGTGAAAAGATCCTGTAGAACATCTCGAATTCAGTGTATCTGGGATTCGGGGCGTTACAGAGTGGTATCAGAGCCACGCTTTCTACGCTTTCCACACTTATACAAATTTATAGGGAACGACACCCTAGAAGTGGACATTAGAGTGTGTGTTTGTCTAGAGATTTAAATGTAAGTGACTTACATTTGTGTTGCTCTATGATTTATGCTTCTTCGTCCCTATTTCTAAGATGGCTGATCACTTCGACCCTGCTGGAGGCGACGACTGGCATATTATTGAGGAAGAGTACCATCCTGGACAGGCAGATTCCGAGGACGAGTACTATCCAGGGCAAGCAGATTCTGACGGTGAAGAATGGTCTGAATCCTGAGAGATCACCCCACCTCCGGATTCATCTGATGACTCTTCTTCTGACGAAGAAGAAGAACCAGTTCCAAGTGGTCTTGTGACTTCTCTTCAGAGGCAGGTGGAGACACTGCGAGAGAGAGTCGGATTGTTGGAGGCTCAGCTGGCGAAACGGAAGGACGACTTCTCTGTTCTCAGTCATAGGGTTTGGGAACTCGAGAAGAGGAAGAACCTGACTGATGTGCTGAAGGATGAGGTTGAAGAACTACGGGAAGAACTTCGAGCAGCGAAGAGGACCCGTAGGAGTTAGACTGTTGTAGCTTCTACTTTTTTTCATTCTGATGTCAAAAATGTTTTAAATTCGAATGTATAAAGTTTGGAATTCAATGAAATGGAAATATTGACTTGAAAATTCATGTTTCATACTTCGAATTTGATGGACCTTTTACATCAGAATATGGAATGAAAGCTTTTGTATTGTTTGATACTGGATCCTCTCATACATTTGTGTCTCCTAAGTTTGCTAAATTGTTGGGAGTTGAACCGAAGATTTTTCCAGGCAAGATATTAGCAGTAGCTACTCCGTCAGGGGAAACTTTAACCACTGATCGGTATTATGCTGATTGCGAGATTGTGATTGGAGATCGAATCTTTGGCATTGATCTGATCGAGCTGACTATCTTGGGAGTCGATGTTATCATTGGCATTGATTGGATGTCGGTGTACAGTGCAAGCATCGAGTGTAAGACC
Organism: Hemerocallis citrina; assembly: GCA_017893485.1. Taxonomy (NCBI): domain Eukaryota; kingdom Viridiplantae; phylum Streptophyta; class Magnoliopsida; order Asparagales; family Asphodelaceae; genus Hemerocallis; species Hemerocallis citrina. The sequence continues at coordinate 103,766,848 of CM030363.1, read as the reverse complement.
AAGACGGTAACAGTGAAGGCTCCAGGTGGACCTGAAGTCATGTTCCAAGGGAAGAAGAAGTGTTCTAAGCTGGTGGCAACTATCCGCAAGGAAGAGGCTCCTGTGGAAGTGCAAGGGATTCCTGTGGTTCGGGACTATCCGACTGTGTTCTTGGAAGATTTTCCTGGGTTACCCCCGCATCGTGATGTAGAGTTCAGCATCACTGTTCAACCGGGAAGTGCACCCATTTCTAAGGCACCGTATAGGATGGCTCCAGTGGAACAGGATGAGGTGAAACGGCAGATTGAGGAACTGTTGGAGAAAGGCTTTATTCAACCTAGTGCGTCACCTTGGGGAGCACCAGTGCTTTTGGTAAAGAAGAAGGATGGATCGATGAGAATGTGTATCGATTACCGGGAGCTGAATAAGGTCACTGTTCAGAATAAGTATCCGATTCCTCGAATTGATGACTTGTTTGATCGTCTATAAGGAGCAGCTGTATTCTCCAAAATAGATCTTCGATCAGGATATCGCCAAGTGCGAGTGAATGCTGAAGATGTGCACAAAACTGCATTTAGAACTCGACATGGGCATTACGAATTCTTAGTTATGCCATTCGGAGTGACGAATGCACCCGCAATCTTCATGGACTTGATGAACAGAGTTCTGAGGCCGTTTATTGATTCTTTCGTCGTGGTGTTTATCGACGATATCCTCGTGTACTCCAAGTCTGAGGAGGAGCACACTGAGCATCTGGCAGCAGTTTTGCAGAAGCTGGAAGAGCAGAAGTTGTATGCCAAGTTATCCAAGTGTGATTTCTGGAAATCTGAAGTGGCATTCCTAGGTCACATCCTTTCTAAGGAGAGAGTGGCAACTGACCCTCAGAAGATAGAGGCAGTGAGAGATTGGGCTAGGCCTACTACAGTGAAGGAAGTCAGAAGTTTTCTTGGGATGACTGGATACTACAGGAGATTCATTCAAGGTTATGCTCAGATAGCTGTACCGCTTACTGGACTGACCAAGAAGAATGTGAGCTTCAAGTGGACTGAGCATTGTGAGGCGAGCTTTCAGGAGTTGAAAGATAAGCTGACTACTGCACCGATCTTGGCTTTGCCTAGAGCAGGTGTTGAGTATGATGTTTATAGCGATGCTTCACATCGTGGGCTTGGTTGTGTCTTAATGCAAGAAGGAAGAGTAATCGCTTATGGGTCTAGGCAACTACGACCGCATGAGAAAAATTATCCGACTCATGGTCTAGAATTGGCTGCGATTATCTTTGCCTTGAAGCAGTGGAGGCACTACGTGTACGGTGAGAAGTTGAACATGTACACGGACCACAAGAGCTTGAAGTATATATATCAGCAGAGGGATCTCAATCTGAGGCAGCGGAGATGGTTGGAAGTGCTCGAGGATATGCGACCTGAGATCAAGTATCATCCTGGAAAGGCTAATATTGTTGCTGATGCACTTAGTCGCAAGAGCAGTTTGGTCAGTTTGATTACAACTCAAAGGCATCTGATTGAGGAGTTGGACCGAGCAGGTATTGAGGTTGTCTTGCAAGGATTGGGAGCATCTTTGGCTCAGTTGAGGCTTCAGCCTACTTTGAATGCAAGGATCATTGCAAGTCAGGAGGTTGATGCTGATATTTTGGAGATGAAGGAGCAAGTTGGTGCTGGCAGGTTGCCCAGATTTCAAATCAGGGATGGAGTGCTGTGGTTCGGAGATAGGCTATGTGTTCCAAATCAGGCAGACCTGAAAGAGAGTATTCTTCAGGAGGCACATGCTACTCTTTTGTCGGTACATCCTGGGAGTACTAAGATGTACAAGGACATCAAACAGCATTTCTGGTGGTCAGGTTTGAAGCGGGATGCGGCTGAATTTGTCGCGAAGTGTGAGGTTTGTCAGCAAGTCAAAGCCGAAAATCAGAGACCCGGAGGTCTATTACAGCCGTTACCTATTCCGGAGTGGAAGTGGGATAACATCAGTATGGATTTCATTACGGGATTGCCTAAGAGTTCTAAAGGCAATGATGCGATTTGGGTTATAGTCGATCGACTAACCAAGTCCGCTCACTTTTTGGCGATGAAACTCACTGCTTCGATGGACAAGTTAGCTGAGATGTATGTTGGTGAGATTGTCCGGCTTCATGGCGTTCCGTCAACTATTGTGTCTGATCGAGATGCGCGGTTTACTTCGCATTTCTGGAGGAGTCTTCAGACAGCTTTGGGTAGCAAGACAGATTTCAGCACTGCTTTTCATCCGCAAACCGATGGGCAGACCGAGAGAGTCAACCGTATTCTTGAGGATATGCTTTGGTGTTGTATACTAGACTTCGAAGGCAGTTGGGAATGGCATTTACCTTTGGTAGAATTTGCCTACAACAACAGTTTTCAGGCTAGCATCGGGATGGCGCCGTACGAAGCTCTGTATGGCAGGAAGTGCAGGACTCCTGTTTGTTGGTATGAAGTGGGGTTTGGTCCTGAGCTTGTACAGCAAACTTCTGAGAAGATTGATCTGATCAGGAAAAGGTTAGTGGAAGCTCAGAGCAGGCAGAAAAGCTATGCAGACAACCGGAGAAGGGACCTTGAGTTTGAGGTTGGTGACTTCGTCTTTCTGAAGGTATCGCCCAGTAAAGGTGTGGTTCGATTTGGCAAAGGCGGGAAGTTAGCCCCGAGGTTTATAGGCCCGTATAAGATATTGAAAAGGATCGGGAAAACTGCTTACCGGCTTGAATTACCGGAAGAGTTGTCTCAGGTGCACAATGTCTTTCATGTGTCTATGCTGAGAGGTTATATTTCAGATCCGAGTCATCATTTGCCTGAAGTGCCGGAAGGTTTGCAGTTAGACCTGAATTACATCGAGTCTCCTGTTGAGATTGTTGATCGTCGAGAGAAAGTCTTGAGGAATAAGACGATACCGATGGTCAAGGTAGTCTGGAGAAACCACTTGGTTGAAGAGGCTACTTGGGAATCTGAGGAGAGGATGTTGAAGGACTATCCTGAGCTTTTTGCTTGATTGTATTTTTGTATCTTTTGTTCTTGTTGTCGTGTTGTATTTTGTCTGTTTCTCACTCTTGATTGTAGTTCCGGGGACGGAACTATTCTAAGGAGGGAGTGCTGTAATACCCTGATTTTTCAATTAATGAAAAATTATTTATTTTGCACGTAGTGTGCACGTGCAATATTTTATTTGGATTATTTTATTATGATGTGTATAAATATTTAAATATGTGTTCTCAAATTATTTTTGTACAAAAAGCCTTTCTTTAAATAAATAAAAAGCCTTATTTTAATTTAATGAAAAGGCCTTTTTCTTAAAGCCCAAAATGTATTTTTATTTTATTTATTTTAATAATACTTTTGGCCCAAAATAAAGCCCATGGATTAATCTCTTTTTTAATTAAACTTGTCATGTAGAAGACTATTTTTAACCAATTTATTTTTATACAAAATTAAAATGTACAAATTTGGCCTAGTTGCATGCACGTGCACTACACGTACACGTGCAATGCACACTCTTGAATAGGGCCGGTTTGCATCTTTTTGGGAGGGAATTTTGAATTTAATCATGGTGTTCATGGAGGTAGTTTTGTGGATGTGGGTAGATTTTATAACTCCTTCTCTAATCTTGGCCCTTCATTCTACAACCACCTAATCAATCTTGGCCCTCCATTTCACTTGATTTCAAGTATAAATACCCCCCTCTCATGGCTATTTTCATATGCATTTACATACTTCCAAATTATAGTCTTAATTAGTAATAGTGTGAGTTATAAAAGATAGAGAGATTGTGTGGGATTGCTTGATTGTTCCAAGGAGGAGTGGCCGGCTACTACAAGAGGAAGCATTCGGTTTTGCTTGGTGGCTTGGAGCTTGTGCTTGCATTCGACTAGGAGGAGGTGCATCGTGTTGCAAGGACTTGGTTGCTTTGTGTGTTTCTTTTTCTCTCCATTCAAGGTGGGTAAACATTTCATATTTCTAATATAGGAGTATATGCTAGATCTCATTAGCAAATGGCATGAAAAATGATTAATAAGAAAGCGCCTTTAATTGAATAAATGATCTCTAGTTGATTGAATTAGTGATATGCGAATTATGTGTGATTGTATGCCATAAGAATGTGATTACAAAGTGAGTTGATTATCTTTGTTCCTAATTAAAAATGATTCATGGAAAATGTTTGTATAATACATTTTTTATGGAAAGTTAGTTTACAAATTGATTAGTATGTTAATGAACAAATTTGCATGTGATTATTATTGTTAATTAAGTTGTAGATAAAATTCTCCATGCTCATTAGAATAAATGAATGATGATAGTATTGATGCTTGAGAACACTAATGAGGATGTTAGTTTAATTGAAAAATTGAAGCATGCAAATTGATTAAGAAAGAGCACGCTTTTTGGAAAGAACAACCTTCTTGAATGTTTGATGTGTGAACCTAATAATTGATAAGTGACTATATATTAATTTGTGATGCACATGATTGAACTAGAAGTGTATGTTGATTTAAAGAAAACACATTTTTTGCCATCACTACTTGCATGAAAAAGAAAATTAATACCTTGTTAGTGCTAATTTGTGAAGAACCCTCTTTAATTATTGTGGGGTTGGACAAATTCAAAGGAAGTAGATTTATGTGTTAGATGAAAGATTAATATCAGCAAATTTGTATAAGGAATTTTGGATAGAAGAGATTTGAAGATTAAGTGTTAACCAATGTCGAAAATTAGAAATATATTAGCTTAATGAACAATTCTTTGACTAGAGTGAAAAATATATTTTATTAGTACAAAAAATTATTTTTATCTTACTGGTATGAAACTCATATGAATGAGAATTGATCTGGAAATTTCAGTGATTTTTTTTACAAAAGCAATAAGAAACAAGGGTTGGTTGAACATCGAAATAATTTTATAACAGTGGGTATTAATCTAAAAAGAATTTAACGCACACTGTAACAACCCGAGCATGTAGCTCGAGTGGTCACAACGTCACGTTGGGTTCTCTGCCGTGACCGGTTCGAATCCCAGGATCAAACATTATTTTGTTTAATTCTTTCAAAAGAATTAAACAGCAGACTGAGAGCATTTAAAGCTCTCAGTTGCCTTTTATACCGTAGCGGCAACTGGCCTAGTGGCCTGTGCTCTAGGCTGTGTCGGTGGTGTGCTTGGGTTCGAATCTTGCTATCGGCAAGATGAAAAAATGTTTTTTTTTTGGGAGTTTTATGTATCGAAAAATTATGAAAAAAATATGTATATTCTTCTAAAAATGTAAGGGACTTTCTAAAAATAGTTTGGGGATTATTTGAATGAATTTAACTATGGTTTGGAGTTAAAATGCACAAATAGACATATGGTTCTATATAGATTATTGATATGAATTTATAACTTGAAAGAATAAGTGAATTGACACATTAAGAGTTGATTTGGCAAAAAGAAATGTGGTTATGTGACATGATGCAATTATTTTCTCACTTGTGGAACAATATATGAAATGTGCATATTGTTTAGTAATGTGGAATTATTGTGATGTGATAATTGATAAGTATATGCAATTTATGTGCAATGATGGACTTGTGAACAAAAGTAAAATCATGAATTGAAAAGAGAATGTACATGTGAGTATGAGAACTCAACATGGAAATTTTATAAGTTGAAGATTGTGAAATGAAATTTGAAATAGAGTAGCTAAGTCTCCCCGACATTGAGAATTGAGTTGAAATGAAATTAGACCAAGGTTGGTCATGAGGAAATGAATGAATAAGTCCGGTTGATGGAGAGGCTAACTCTAGAGATTAATTTTGTTCATGATTTTTAATAAAACTAAGGACTAGTGCATAGTGAAGATGTGATGAAAGTAAGAGAAAAACATTGAGTATGAGGGCCCTGGGTAGCGGCGAGAGCGTATCCCAGGAATTCCCATGACGAGTCTGGGTGAGGATACTGCTCCAGAGTACCGTCCCAGTGGCGACGCTCGTGGGATGTTTGAAGACTACGGGTGGTGTCATGTTTATGGTGAGAGTGTATCCCAGGAATTCCCATGATGAGTCTGGGTGAGGGTACTACTCCAGAGTGCCTAGACATGAGTTCGTAGGTCAGATAACATCTAGGATACTTACCGTAATTACATTAGTAGACTAAATCATAACGGGGGATTGAACCCTATAAAGATGAAGAACGAATACGGGCTTGCCCTCGGACCTATGTAGTATGGGATGCATAGAATCCGAACAAGTGCGCATTAGTGTCATGTAACATAAATAAATGCATTAAGGATTAAGTGCACAATCACAACACGAAATCTATAAGGTAGTCCCTTTAGTTTGAATGTGACAAGTTTGTGTTTGTTAAATATGGAAAGTTAAGTTATACTATTTCCGGCATAGAGAGGATGGCCGTGTATAATGTTCGTCGGTTGAATAAACTGACGTACCCACAGTCTTATATGCAAGTAATTGTCATGTTAAAGATTAAAGAGGAATGGATGCTTAAAGATTGTACCATGTTGTTGTACTTTTTATTCAATTGTTGTATTTTACTTCCGCTGTGCGAAAGAAAAGTGTAATATTAATGTAATCTCTGATGTAAAGTGAAAAGTTTAAATTTCCCTGTAAAATTGTACTAAAGAAAGTGAAAAGATCCTGTAGAACATCTCGAATTCAGTGTATTTGGGATTCGGGGCGTTACAGTGCTACTAGTCAACATGTGCCCATGACCGTTGATTGTGATAGCACATGACATTGATTCATCTATACCCCTCTCCCACCTCCCTGGTCGATAAGCCAAAAAAAGAAAAGGAAAAAATAAAGCGAAATCTTCTGATTTGGCTAATATGCTTGAACAGACAATTTTTTTTAAACTCTTTTTATAAAGAGACACAAGAACGGAGGATACATACGACAGAAATGAAGCTTGCAATGAAACAAAAGACCACGAACTAAAAGAACGAATGGAGGAAGCTCGGATAATGGGTATGGACTTGAGTCCCTTATCGGACAATCAACGTTATTATTTCGTTTGTAGAAAACTGGAAATTATGCAAAAAAGAGGTTATAATTGGGATTGACATGTACGTAGAGGTTTATTTTTGTTGGAGTAACATCCCAATATCATGAATTGTACCCCTCTCATTATTAGTTCAATATCTATCATGTGAACCTTTTTAATTGAATACAACGTACCTGTATGCTTTTTATAGTCCCAAGTATTTGTAATTGAATGCAAAATAATTATCAATAAACAAATATGTACTTAATACATTAATTACTCGCAGTCGTATGTATACAACAGAATGTACTTTAATGCATAAAATATAAAACCAAACTAATTCATTCACTCATTTATTCATTGTTAACACATACGTGTGTAATAGAACATTTTACACTGGATTATAAGATTATGAACGTGTCTTCCTTCTTAATCGAAATCCCCATATTCATTCCAAATATGGTCGACTAAATCTTGTTGAAGTAGATGATATTTTTGTCTATCATGTAAAACAGGATTGTGTGCCATTCGAGCTGTCTTTTCTGTTGGGGAAGCTTTATTAGGTATGACGGTTGTAGCTGAAGAACATTGGTCATAGTCATAATCATCAATTCCTTCTTCCCGTTCGTCCTCAACAATCATGTTATGGAAAATAATACACGTCTTCGTGATATAAGATAGACTATCTGCATTCACATTCTCGTAGGACCTCTGACTACCACAGATCATGTCTGTAAGACCCCAAATGCATGTTCCACATCTTTTCGCGCACCTTCCTGCATTTGTGCAATTTTATTCTTTTTTTGTGTGTCGGGGTAGTGTAAGTTTTTACTATAGTAGCCAACGAGGGGTATATACCATCTGCTAAATAGTACCTCAGATCATATGAAGCAATCACTTCGAGTATGATTGTAGGTTCACGTGCATGACCTGTATATTGACCATGCCAAGCTACAGGACAATTTTTCCAGGCCCAATGCATGCAATCTACACTACCCAACATAGTAGAAAATCCACGTGATTTAGTCTTTTCGAGTAGTCTGTTAACATCATGTGCATTTGGTTTCCTTGTATACTGCGGACCAACTATATTTACAATTGCAACAGAAAATCTATGCACCGTGTGTAGTACTGTAGTTTCTTTAATTCTTACATATTTGTCAACTGCATCGCCTGAATATGCATACGCTAAACATCGCATCGCAGCTGTCAATTTCTATATCGAAGATAAGCCAAGACATTTTGCTGCATCATGACGTTGTTGAAAGTATCAATCTTAACCAATGCATGCTTCAAGTATCCGATTGAATAAAACTCGATGCATTTGAAATCGACGATGAAAAATACTACCAGGATAAATTGGATTATTGGAGAAATAATCCCTCCACATACGTCTGTGGCCTTCTTCTCTTTCACGGTGAATAAAATGGCGTCGTGTATCTTGTTGGGATTCTCACATACCCAAAGCTAATAGCTGCATGCGGTTGTTAAGCATTATTGGAAGATCGTTTGCATGTACCCGTTTGTCATCTGAGTCAGTGGAGGTAGAAGACGAAGAAAAATGGGACATTGTAATTGAGTAAGCTGTAGATGTGAGAATATTGATATCTCTAGGTTCATGTTGTGACTTAAATAGACTGAATGAATTAAATAGGACGGGGTAGGGTTTGATAAAAACAAATAAGAGTAGGGTTCACGTGAAATTTCATTCACTCATTTCTATAATTCAAATCAATATATCTTGTCAGTCAATGTAGAAGTTGGAAAAAGATGTATACATGGGGAGATAAAATCAACAACAAACATGTGGTTATAAATGAACACCAAAATTGTCAAAAAACTAGATTATCATCAACAATATATGCAAGTGATACTGATCTCCAATACAATTGAATTCTTAATTACATTAAAACAAACAATTGTGGACAATTCTGAACAATAATTAGATTTTCCTTACAAACAAACTAATATGACGATACATTTCTTAATTACATTTGAACTACTCATATTGGGTTGACAGTACAAAAGATGGTGTTCCAATTGAACCATCTACATAACTGTCATCTACATTTGCCAACAAGTCTCTCTGCCTCGATGTAGATGGCCGACTCCTCGAGACTGATCTCCTACCTGATACTGCTATAGGGAGAACAGAATCTCTAAGCACCATTTCGTCCAGTATAAATCTTCGGAGTAGGAAATTATTTCTGGACAATTCCTAGCACCGTCAGTACAACCCCTCCTATAAAAACAGTAATCATAATTCAAAAAATATAGTCATAAACATTTGTACTAAAAAATGCCAAGTGGTGAGTTTCTCACATATGATGGTACGTCACTGTACCACCCGTGAAAATGGGAGCTTCAACTGTGGGCTGACCATGCATTGTAGGTCTCTCAAGTTGCGGTTGTGTTGGATATTCAAAGGGCAACCAAAACGGAGGGGCTGTAAAGGGCAATTGGGCCGAAGGATCACTGCAACTAGCTGTGTCACGCTCCGCTTCCCATTATATGAAAAACACAGGGTCGTAACTGAGGCCCAGCGAATGATGTATTCACATAATTCATAAATTGCTATAATCAACTCAACAATATGAAATAAATACAACCACGCAGGCAAAACTTATAATCACATAAATATGTATAACATAAATAAATCATGTAGTAGTCCATAAATAACCAACATCCAGAAATAGATAAACTATAGGACAACATGCCCGGAATACAGAGTTTGCAGTAAACAAATATAATTGAGAATAAAAACATAAAGCAAGTAAAATCAGGGTGTAACCCATCTCCATTCTTTAGAACACCTGATCACTGATTTCTTCCTGGCTCTAGAGGTAACCCCCGTCAACCCCTGATGTGACACTTAGTTCTTCCTGGCACTGAGTTCTAAATAACTTGTAAACATGTATCATGTAATCATGTAATCATGAAATGGGCTCTAGAGGTAACCCTCGTAGGCTCTAGAGGTAACCCTCATCAACCCCTGACGTGGCACTTAGTTCTACGTAGCACTTAGTTCCATATAACTTGTAATCATGTATCATCATCACGGGAACACAGCCCCCTTGCTGAGTACAATCTCCTATATCGTCCACTACTAGGTCTTTCCCTCAATGCCCCAGCTTGTGATTATTTTATAATAATTAAACATGGTGCAACAACGGAAACAATGTCGGGACATGATCAGGGAGACATTATGGGATCTGTAACGCAGGTAATGAATTTCAATTCATAAATGCAAAGAACATCATGTTTATGTATAAACAAGCATGAAGTTACAAGTTTGGGCAGTCAGATGTCATTGCAGAAAGATCAAATTTCCTGCTACCACAGGATAGCAAATCCAGTTCCGTCAAGGATTCTAGAAACTAGAATCCTTACCTGTTCTAGCACATATTTACATGAAACAATATGAATATAATAGATGGGTCAATCAGACTGTTCTTATTGGGCTAACTGCGCAAGCAGCAACATAGCACGAGATTACACTATGTGAAATTTAACTAGAAACTTTATTAAATTCTCCCAAAAATTTATGTTTACTCTTGAGACCATTCAAAAAAAAATTCTATAACATCTAGCTTCAATTTCTTGAATAAATACACTGATTAGATCATTAGAACATGACGATGTGTAATTAAGCAGTGAATTTGGAGATGATAGTACAGTGGTGAAATTAGGATAACTTGCAATCCGTATGTCGGTTTCCAAATCCGTCAAGTATCTTGGATTCCTCACACAGAGTTCTATGACTTCTATTTAGATGTCTTTAACTGGTTTTAACTTATATTAGGTCGAAACTTGGGTTCTCTACTAGTCTAGTGCACGGATAGCATTTTGGAGTCAAGTTCACATCTATAAAACGGTCTGAAAAACACATACAAAAATCTCATAAAAATCATATTTTGACACCTAATCAAGTATAGTAGCGTGCTGATAAATAACAAGTCTTAATTCACTTATTAATATGACATTTTAAATTGTGAAATGTATAAGTGACAATTTGGAATGTATAGACCTAGCAGTACGAAAAACACGATATCTCATTGTCTGTAACTCCGAATCTGAATCCGTCGAATATTTTGAAAACTAGATTCACAGAGCTACGACACTTGTTTACAAAGTTCCAATCGATTTATATTGCAACTAGGTCATAACTGGTCCACAAGCTACAGCAAGCAGCAGGGCAGCAACTTGCCGGTTCTAGTTTAAAACGATTCTCACTTGCAAACATAGGATTTTTAAAACTAGAATTTAACAAGCATTTGTATTTCGAAATCAGTAAGGGGTTTCTATTTGTTCACATGATGAAGCTCATAATTTATTTTCAAATACAACTATCCAATCACATACAAATCTCAATTTATTCAATCACCTATTTATCTACGTAACATTCTAATATATGTTTCAATTTTTGTGCTTGTGTAATGAATTCGGGAACGAAAAAATCACGCTTTTGACGGAGTCGAATCCTAGAGGCAAAAGGAATTGATTCGACTAACTAGGTATCAAATATCACGAAGAATGGATGTTACAAAATGACGAGTTTCAACACTATTATCCAATTACTAAATGCGGGGATTCAAATGAAATGCTTGTACGGAACAATAAAGATGTACATGTACTTGCCTTAGAGATGATGAAAATTTCAATAATAATAAGGGAATAATGGGACGAGCATCCCGACGGCAACACGTGCAATATATGTGCACCGCAACAATAACGAGTGGTAACAGCAAAATTGATAGCAACAACAGTGAGCGACATCAATAGCACGGCGACTGCAACAACAATAAGAGGAAACAGCAAGACGGTGCAACAATAGTAGCAAGCGGCGAGAGACAGCAGCGATCAACACAGGAGCGACAACAGCCAACGGCGTGAGCGACAACAAGAGCTTCGGGATGGTGGTGATGGTGGGGCAATGTACGTGGAGAGGCTCAGCGGGGTGCAGCTGTCGGTGGCGAGAGAAGGAGATGGAGGTTCGGTGATGGTTGATGACGGGGATGGAGATGGTGATGGAGCAGGAGGTTGGCAGCGGTCACAATAATGGGGAGTCGATGGCAGTGCTGGAGGCTATGGTGTGAGGGGGACGAGGGGCAGGGCGGCAATGAAGCTCGGGCGATAAGGAGGACGGTGGCAACGGCAGTGTGAGGAGGGCTCAAGTGGGGGGGTTCGATGGAGAAGACAAGGGCGATGAGGGTGCTGGGCGAGGACGACGATGAAGGGTGCTAGCTGAGGATGACGATGAAGTGGGCGGAGGTTGCTGTTGTGGTGGTGTTGACGACGGAGAGGGAGGTCGAAGGTGGAGAGCGACGAGTAGGATGGTGGGCGGTCGATGATGACGGTCGGGGGTCAAGTCAAGGGAGGTCGGGGGTTGCACTGTAGTGGAGATGAAGAGGTTGGGGGTTGCACAGTGAAGAAGGTGCAGAGTTTGGAGTTTTACTGTGAGGATTAAGAAGAAGGAAAGAGAGAGAATAAGGGGACTTAAATGGGCAGTTAGTATTAGTGGGGAAATGTGAGAGAGAGGGTTTAATCTGGTCAACAGGCAGGTAGTAGGGGAATTGGATTTGGGTTAATGGGTTTGGGTACACCAAATGCGGGTTTGGGTTTAATAGTTGGGCTTACAATAATAAACAAGGATAATACTATTGTTGGGCTGGGTTTGGGCTTCACATGAAATTAAAATAATCAATGATAGTATGGATTAAAATTGGGCATCAAATAAATCAAAGTAATATTTATAAGTTGAGGGAAGCAAGACTTGGCTTGGGCTTCAAAATAAATAAATAGAAGAAGAGAAAACGAGATTGTAGTCTGGAATATGAGTTTGAGTTTTAAATAAATATTATATGGATTTTAATAGGTGATGCATAAGTAAATGAATTCAAATGAAAGAAAGAATTTACAAGAAAACAGAAATACAAGAATTCGAAGCAAGAAGAAATAAAATCTGTACAATCGGGAACAAAATAATTTATAGACAACAAATACAAGAATACAGAAGATTTCTATATAAATGAAAATGGGGTTTACAATCCTGCCCACCTTACAAAAAAATTTCGTCCTTGAAATTTTCTTAGACGGTAGATAGGATATAACCAAAATAGAGCCGAAGAGATAACGAAGTAGGAAATTAGACCGAGGGAAACATGGTAGAGAAGAAATAACAAGTAGAATACTCAATATTGAATCAATAAATGAAGATGAATGCAAACTATGGAAAGCAATAGATGACGTAAGAACTAAAATATGACAAAACGGTAAAATACCTGCAATCGTGCCTTTGGCGGTCTCTGCCTCCTCTGTAATCAGGTTATGAGCTTGACTACACTCTCCAGCCTGTCCTCCACTAAAAGCTGATCCTCCAGTTGGTGTGCCACTATTTCTCTATGGGCAGTCCTAAACCCTGTGGTCACTTGCTCCGCACACAAGACACAAGCCATTGTCCTTCCAGCAGTCTTTGCGCAAGTTCCCAACCTTGTGGCAATAGTTACAAGTCGGGTCCCTCTTCAGAGTCACCGATGGGTAGGGTGGTGGTCGAGTCATTGGGGTCTGAACTGGCCTCCGTATTCGTCCACTTATAGACCGTGCGGCAGTAGGGCACCATATCTCCTGCTGAGTGACATTCCTCCTTCTACGGGTCGGTCGCTGAATCCTAGCTGAATCGAGCAGGGCAGCTTGGGTGTGAAGCTGGTGCACAAATAGGCTCAGTCGAGTGGATTCTGCAGCATCCTGGATCCTATCCAGACAAGTTCTCATCAGTTCATTGTGTTCCTGTTGTAACTCCATCATTCGTCACATCGTTTGGAAAATGATGACATTCTCTGGTTTTCTAGCCCTGGGTGGAGAAGTTGAAGAGCCTTCACGAGCCATAATCTGAAATGTAAATTCAAACTGGATTAGTATCTGTATGGCAAGTTGGTTATTAATATTCATGTGATCAACGTGGGGTACATATTGTTGAGTTAAAGCCTGGCTAGACCCTCAACTAGTTATGGCCTAACCTGGCTCTGATACCACTAAAAATCCTGTCATGCCCCGCTTCCCATTATACAGAAAACACGAGGTCGTAACTGAGGCCCAGAGAATGATGTATTCACATCATTCATAAGCTGTTATTATCAACTCAACAATATGAAATAAGTACAACCATGCAGGAAAAACTTATAATCACATAAACATGGATAACATAAATAAATCATGCAGTAGTCCATATATAACCAACATCTAGAAATAGATAAACTGTGGGACAACATGCCCGGAATACAGAGTTTGCAGTAAACAAATATAACTGAGAATCAAAACATAAAGTAAGTTAAATCAGGGTGGAATCCATCTCCATTCTTCAGAACACCTGATCACTGATATCCTTCTAGCAATTCTTCTCCCACTCATGTAAATTCATCAACTCAAGTTTGGGAAGGAGAACACCTGTTAGAGCAAGTAACGGGCCGCAAGTAGTACAAGTAAATAGGTACAAGAACAGGAATATAACAAGAACCGAGGATCATGTGTACAAGAAATAAATTATGTAACAAGGAATGAAATAAGTAATCGAGCATCAGGTAACTTGTCTTATGAGCAAGAATCATGAAACTAGTAGACTGAAACTTGTAACATGTAAACGAGAATCATGGGAACTTGTAAACAGGGATCATATAACTTGTTACAGGAAAAAGCACGTGCTCAGTGTAAATATTAAGTCTATTCATTTAATTAGTCATATCTAATGCATGCAATCCTGCTTCCCATACCACAGGTCAAGTGCATACAAGCATGTTAACGTTTAGACACTAGTGGCGAATTATACAGGGTCAAGTACTCAGGTCTTGCAGGAACATGAGCATGTAACTAAGCAATGGGCACTAGAGGTAACCCCTGTAGGCTCTAGAGGTAACCCCCAGTCATGCCCCGCTTCCTAAAAGAATACGGAATACGAGCATGTGACAAAGCCTAGCGAATAATTTTTATCATTCATAAGCTGTAAGGATTGACTTAACAACACAACAGGAATATACAAGAAATATAAAACCATGCATGTATGAAATAAATTTCATAATCAATAGAATTATTTGAAAACAATTACAAAATCCTCCAATAAAACAAGATCTGGTAACAATAATAAACTTCGGGACAACATGCCCAATACAAGTTCAAGTAGCAACAAGGAAATAAATAAACTCAAAACACAAGTAAGATAAAGCATGATTCATCCCAATCGAAGCTTAGAATGTCTGCTCACCCACACTTGCAAGTAATTGATCTCTAAAACATGTGTATTCATGTAACACCCCGCAAAATAGCATAAAACTATTTTGCATTATAATCCGTATACAGTTTAGATTTGCACACGATTATGTACTTTTCTAGTAATAATTGATTTATGTATATATGAATGTTGTGGTGCGATTAAATTTGCTGGACGGTTTGTGTGGATGGTTGCGTTCATGGTGGTGCGCGAGAATGAGAAGGACCGATACTAGTACATACACTAGTTTTGAGTGTGATGCATATACAAATATGTAATTGTATTGTAGTACAATGGATATTCTTTGCATGTAATCAAATCTAACCTCTCATCTCTCATTAAAAACTTGATCAAGGGCTGAAAATTTCAGGCATGTAAATATATCTTCAAAACCATGAGCTTTTAGGACATTATTTTGAAGAAAACCACTATGCCACATCACCCCCCTCCCACCCCTATGGCCGGTCTACCCCCCTCATACCCTCACTCCTTCTCACTTATTAAAAAAAACCCTCCCTCTCACTCTCATTTCAGTTCTGAAATTTCAGAGGAAAAAAGAGAAGGAGAGAGTGAAAGAAGTCAAGTAAAGGAAGTGTTTTAAAGTGCTTAGAGAAGGAAATAGGAGGAGGAAGCCAAAGCCAAATCTCATATTCTTAAGCTACACCAATGGTAGGGAGTTATCTGAACTTTAGTCTTGTTTCTCTTGTTTGATTTTCTTACATGAATCAAGTAGTAATAGCTATGTGAATGATTGTTAAGGAGTAGATTGTTAGAATCTGAAAATGGAAACAGAAAACATGATCTACATGCTCTATTCCCGAATTTCCAGAGAACAAAATAATTAGAATTTAATCATGAAATTTTCACAGAATGATCTCATGTATGTCTAGAAGCTACATGATTTATTTCAGATTTTTATGATGTTATTTTATATTTTAATAAAATCAATTTTGATGACTGAGTTGCAAGGCAGAGATTGGGTCTGTCTGTTGAAACAACTGAACTTGTGGAAATTCTTAGAACTAATTGACATAAATATTTCGGAAATTTTTACCATGTTAACTTGCATGCATCTGGACTCTACAGAAAAATAATAAAATTATTTGGGAAAAATTTGATGCATGTTCAAAATTAATTAATCAAGAATAGTCAAGACAATGACTGATGGATAGTAGAACTTTTACACCTGAATGTAATGAGTAGAACTCCTTGAATATTTGGAATTAGGATGTGATCCTTTATGCATACTATTCATGATTTTGTCTAGTTTCTGGAAACGCAAATTTTATGACCATTAGTTATGCATGTGATTTATTATGAATATTTTAACATGTACTGTGTAGAACCTAGTCAGGATTGACACTCTGATAAGATGGTACCCTTATGGCTCTGTATGAGCAGAATTTGAGAAAGTGTACAACTAGGAAATTGTAGTAGACATCTTGATCTTTTCAAAAAGCCCCATTTCAAGAAATTCCTATAAGTAGAACAATAGATATGATTTTTGCAATTTGGGACAAAAACCAGATTTTGAGCTATACGCTCTATATGAGTAATGCTTTGTGTATGGTTCTGTGTACCTGAGGAAAATGACTGTTTTAAGGTAATCAAATGAAAAAGTTGGGGTTGGTGATCAACTAGAAAGTTGTAGAGGACATTCACACCTTTCCACAGAACCTATATTTGTATCATTCCGATGAGCAGGTAGTGTTTTATTCTATCGGTAATGTGCAGCCAATGTACAGGTAGTACACAGGCTGAGGTTTTTTAAGGCTATTTTGAGGAATTAGATGATTGAATCTGAGGTGATGATCAACCAGAGATTTATAGCCTAGGTCTTTATCTTTCCAGATTGGGCTAGAACACCGAAATCTGAGTTGTATTGTGGGAGTTATGACCTTTTTAAGTTTCAGACAGAAACACCATAGTTTGTTTAGTCATGGTTTTGACTAAGTGTTGGGAGAAACTTTCCCCTTTTGTACGTAAGAGTTGATAACTCGTTGTTTGGGGATGAACGGTGTCTATTACTGTTCTTGTTGGTGTTTGATTCCTGTTGAGGATGTTGTGACTCGAGTTAGTCACAAGGATAGGGTGATACCTTACGACTATCGACCCTAAGATTAGAACTTCCGCCGAGGCGTTGGATGTCTGATCGGTGCCGTCGAGTTGTATTCATGCCGGTTAAGGATGAACGCAGGCCATGGTGAGGGACGAATTCCAAGCTAGAGAAAGTGGCGAGCAGGACATTGTGTCGCCGGGGCCGCGAGTCGATAGGCAGGATTATGGGAGGAACCCTTTATGTCAACTGAATGATTAGAGTAAGACTTGGATTAGAGTGATTGTGTTAGATATGAACATTGCATTAGTACTAGCAGACCATAGTCGGGTGTTGTACTTTTCCTTTCGTAGGGATATGAACTTGGTTCTCAGGTTTTGAGTTCGCGGGTCTCGTATCTCGATCTGTTAATTCCCAAAGAGCCGGGGTAAAGAACGAGGAGAGTAACTCCTGTCGGATAGGGGGATTTGACCATCGAGGCTGTTGTGTTCCTATGCACGTGGGTGTTGTTTATTATCTTGACGTCATGGGTACATGGTTTCGTACCGGAAGGTTTTTCATGTCTTTTTGAGTGAGGCCGTGCGTGGGTACTAAGCGGCAAATGCGACCACCACTTAAGGGACTACAGTAAGGAACTAGAATGAATGACTGTAACCTCCTCAGACACGGAAATCTATTGGGAACAGGATGGGTACAAGAGTAGGATGCATGGCGAGGGATTGAACCCTACAATCAGGAGAGGCAAACTCTTTGGAAAGTATGTAGTATGGGATGCATACGTTCCCAAATAAATTGCATTAGAGAATGTGCATCGTATGCATTCCTTGTTTTGTGCATTAGATTAGGCCATGTCATGCTTTAATCTGGAACGTATGTAGTATGGGATGCATGCGTATCCAGAGTCCCAAAGTCTTGCTGCATTAGAATAAGGAACATGACTGGTGCATTTAGTTGTTAGATCATGGCATACAAGAACACTAGGGAATTATGATGCACGTTTCTTTTCCCATTCAAGATGGTTTGTGGTTGCCAGTTTGGAGATCGTTGTTTCTTATCAGCATTGCGTCATTAGAATTACTGATGTTCCCCACCTTTTAGGTACCGGTTCTACCTTTCGAACAGGTGTAGTAATATCAGAGTCGCGCAGCGGAAGACTCAAGCCGAGGGGCAAGTTCCTGGGAAGCAGATTGACCACTCAGCGGAGCTTCGGCAGCGATCAGTCGGTTACCATTCCGAGAGACAGCTGATAGCTTTACAAGAGGAGTTGGTAAATATTTTGTAATAAGATGTAATGAGTTAATGTAATTTGTATTCTTGTTCAAGAACAAGATATTGGTTGTAATCGATGATGTAATGACCTTATTTCACAATAAAAAGTTTTTTAAGTGTCCGTGTTATTACTGTATTGAGATGCATTTGAAGGCAAAGATTCTAGTTACGTCACTGATGTCCAGTAACGGTGATCCAGGGCATTACGATTCAACATGTGGAAGAAATAGAGAAATATGAGACAAGATGCCTATTAGTGCAAGCTATGGGCAACAAGTAGTACAAGCAAACAGGTACTGGAACAAATACAAGAGAGCCTGGAACAGGGAACTGGAATTAAGAATATACAACATGTCATGGCAGGAATGCAACAAGTGATGGGGTTTATTGAAACTAGCAGGCAAGTAAATCGAGTCAAGTAATAGGATCATGTAACAAGTGAACAACTAAATTTGTAACAGGTATCAAGTAATATGCCAGACAGGTAACAAGTGTGTATAGGTAACATGTTATTCTTAAGTTTATTATTTAATCCTATCCAATGCACCACTCATGCGTCCCATATATATACCACATGGTTATTGCATACAAACAAGCTACGTTTAGGCCTAGTTTTTTTTTTTTTTTTTTGAGGAAAAGGTGGAATAATGCCACCCTGTTTCATTAATAAGACATTAATAAACAACCCCGGAGTACCGGGAGAAATACAAGTGCAATGCGTGAAAATAAAACATAACCCCCAACAAAACCCTGGGGGGTGGGCAACAACATCCAGCCTAAAGCCAACCAAAATACAGATACCACCTACTGAGGCCTGCTACAAAAAGTCATAGTGAGGCGAGAGACCACTCATCAGTCAAGGGTAGGCCCGATCTCTATCTCCTCGTCATCAAATTCATCCACCTGGAACACCCTTGCAATCCTTCCTCGTGCTCCTGAAGCAGCAGCTGTAGCCCAAAAGGAAATTAGATGCATAATATGAGTAAGGTTACTAGAAATAGAGTTACATGAAGCACGGAAGTAAAGATTGTTCCTATCTAGCCATAACACCCAAGTGGTTGCCGCAATGGCAATAAACCATGCATCTTTCATATCGTGACGAAATGAAGCAAATCTCGGACCCACCCACAGTTCCTCATAATCTCTTGGGAAGTCACTAGTTCCTAGTGCTCTGAGCACCTCTGTCAGGACGGCCTTGCTTCTATTGCAATGAAGAAACAGGTGATTCAGAGTTTCCACGTGAACGTTGCAGAACCCGCAATTGGTTGCAATGTGGGGTTGCCTCTTGGCAAGGTTCTCTCTAGTGAGAATGGCCTTGTTGAGCACCAACCATAGGAAGACTCTAATTTTCAGAGGCGCTTTAGTCTTCCAAAGAACCGCTGCCCAGCTGGGCCTGCATCCTCGGTAGTGAATCCGGTGGTAGAGTGATCTAACCGAGAACACTCCCTTGTTCTCGAGTCCCCAACGTAGGTGATCTGGGCCTTGGGCACACAATACCCCAGACTGGGCAATGTGCGTTTGCAGGTCAATCAGTTGCTGAAGGAGATTTGGGCACGTTTAGGCCTAGTTGTGGATTCTATAAGGCCATGTACTCATGCATCATGTATCAAGCAAGCAGGTTCATGAATAGATAATAATATAAAAAGTTCAAGGATCAATAGTAACTAGTCTATGAATTAAATAATAATATAACTAGTTCATGAACGAAGTAGCAAGTGGGAAACACGGGCCCCCTTCCGAGTACACTTACCTATATTGTCCACTACTAAGGTCTTTCCCTTAAACCCCGGTTTGTTACTTATTATTATTATCAAAACAGGCATGAAAGTGTAAAAACAGGGCAAGTAACATGATAGTAAACAGGAAACAAGTTCAGGCTAGGTAGAAAAACATATTCGAGTGTCAAATAAACTTATAATTATCAAAAACAAAAAGAATTTCAATTCTGGATAGCAGGACGTTGCTGCACCAAAATTGATATTCCCGTTGTTACAGGAATGTAAATCTAGATCTATCAGAAGTTCTAGAAACTAGACTCTTTGCCGGTTTCAATGCATATACACATGATATATAAAAGTTACAACAACTAGGTTCAATTACTCATTCTTTTCAGATTTTGTGTTCAGCCAGAACTCTTAAAATTATGTTTACATTCACGAATCAGGTTTGAAAACTCATCAAATAAATCCAGAAAAATTAAGGGTGATTCCCTAGCAAGTTTAGTCTCAGCAAGGTAAATTGTATATTATTATATTACTGATAGCATGTTCAAATTAAATTGCAAAACAGGGTGGCACAATGAAATTATGAATCTGGAAATCCAGACCCACCAGTACTAAAACAACAATATCTCACAACTCATAACTCGGAATTCAATTCCGTCATGTTTTCTGAAAACTAGACACAATGGGCTACAATTCATATTCAGATACTAATTCAAAACTCTGTCATTAACAAGGTCGAAATTATTATGCAAGATCAGGACAGCTGCATTCTCAGATTTCTTTTGCATGAACTGTAACATGATTATTAACTACCATGGATCTAAGTTAACATGTGATACAAATCAGGGATTTATAGTCATTCAACAGTACCCATGTCTATTCTCAACTCATAGCAAAAGGAAAGCAATATTAACACATGCATCATACAACCAAACATCTACAAGTCATGGTGGTTCATAAATTCATATAGCCAAATAATTAGATAAATAATTAGATTTAACTTGTTGTTGTGAAAGAGTGTATTAACGAATGGTTGTGACCCTTACAATTGTGGAAATTGATAGAGACAACGATGAATAGGAACAAGATGTAACAACGATAAACAAGAGGCGAGTCATAACAAGAATCTACATGTGGAATTTTTCAAGGAAAGCTTGTACTAGAACAATGAGTAGTACAAGAAGATAATTGCCTTGATTGGATAGAAGGAATGGCGAAGATCCGCGAATCCGACTCTGCGAGAACACGTGCACACCACGTGCGACAACGAACAACATGTGTGATGCACGACACGCGCATACCATGTGTAGCAAGGCCAAACAACGATTGTGAGAGCGTACATCGGTGGCTTGTGGTGATCGGCACAGGGCTCGATGAGGGCAGGGTGGTTGGCGGTTTGCACTGGAGAAGGAGGAGGTAGGGGGTTTCGGGATGGTGATCAGGGTAGTTGTCGGGAGGTCGAGGAAGGGCAGTCAATGGGCTAAAGTGGGTCGAGGAGGTGGAATGGCAGGACTGTGATGTGGGGTTGCAGTCGAGAGGCTTCAGGTTGATGAGGGTGGCTCGAGGCGAGGCTGCGATGGGGGTTCGATGATGGTCTTGGGTTCTGCAGTGGTGGCGAGGAGGTGAGAGGAGCGATGAGAGCAACGGGAGAAGAAGGGACTGGAGAAAGAGAAAGTGCGGCTGTTGGGGGGGGGGGGGAGAAGGGGGTAGCACATGAATGTGGGGGTTAGGTTTTTACTAGGGTATATACATGAATAGGGTTGTTGGGTTTTGGGTAGAGGATTAGGGGATCCAAATGGAGACAAAGTCAAATAATAAAATAATTTGGCTATATAAACTATATGATTTAGAACCAGTCAAAGTACTAGGTTGAACAAGAACATTGTAAATTCTAGGGTTGACAGGAAAATATAAATGAATCAGATTGGGCACAAAGTTGAGTCGAAAACAATAATGTGTTCCTTTAACAGGTATACAGGGTTCAGAATTTAATAAATAGAGTAAAATGAGAAAAAAAATACAGAAGAAAATACAAATAATGGAAACAGGGGTTACAATCCTACCCACCTAACAAGCAGAATTTCGTCCACGAAATTTAGACATGTGGTACATAGGATAACCCCGAACAAAAAAGAAACAGAGGAACTAAATACTTTCTCCCGCATGTCCAGGATGGAAACTAGTGGGATCTCACAAGACAAATCCGGCTGCACATACAACTCTGTATCATCGATTATATGGCTCTCGTCCCTAATGTACCTCCTGAGTTGGGAGACATAAAAGACATCATGCACCTCCGATAGAGCCGGCGGCAGCACAAGTCTATAGGCCACCTTGCCCACTTGCTCCACAATGTCAAATGACCCAATGAACCTGGGGCTTAACTTGCCCCCACCTCCAAACCGGATAACACCTCTCCACGGTGATACCTTAAAGAACACATGATCTCCCACTGCGAACTCCAAAGGCCTTCTATGAACATCTGCCCATTTCCTCTGTGTATTCTGTGCTGCCTGTAGATGCTTCCTGATCTGAGCCACTACATCGACAGTCCTTGTGATCAACTCTGGCCCCAACAGATTCCTCTCACCAATGTCATCCCTGCTTACTGGTGATCTACACTTCCGACCGTAAAGTGCCTCGTACGGTGCAGCCTTAAGAATTTCTTGATAGTTGTTGTTGTACGAGAACTCTACCAAGTGTAGGTGGTTCTCCCAAGATCCTCCAAACTGCATAACACAGGACCTCAACATGTCCTCCAATGTGTGAATAGTCCTTTCTGACTGCCCATCTGTCTGAGGATGAGAAGCTGTGTTGTAGTTCAATTTACTTCCAAGACTACTTTGACGGCTCTCCCAAAATTGAGATCTAAATCTGGTAGCCATGTCAGATACAATGCTGACCGATACTCCATGATACCTGAATTCTCCTGCATGTACTTCTCTGTGAGAATCTTAGTAGATTGACCAACTCTGAAGAGAATGAAGTGGGCACTCTTCATCAGCCTATCCACAATCACCCAAATGGCATTGTAATCCTTGGGACTCATCGACAACGCAGTCACAAAGTCCATGGTGATGTTCTCCCACTTCCACTCCGGAATGGGAAGGGGTTGAAGAAGCCCGGAGTCCTCTGATGTTCTGCCTTCACCTGCTGGCAGATCAAGCACTACGAAACAAACCTTGCTATGGCCCTCTTCATACCATGCCACCAGAAGTGCAGCTTCAAATCCAGATACATCTTAGTACCACCGGGATAAATAGAATATTATGACTGGTGGGCTTTTTCAAGTAACTTCTGGCGGACTTCACCCATTGGGACACATAACCTAGCCCCAAAGCGAAGTGATCCATCTGAGTGAACAACCATATAAGTCCTTGTACCTGGTTCCACTTCAGCTCAGAACTTCTATAGCTGCTCATCGCCCGATTGGGCCTCCTTGTTCTGCTCCACCAAAGAAGACTGTAACTGAATCATCATACACTGCCGCTCGGCACTGGGCAAAACCACATTCAAATCCAACCTTCTCATCTGCTCAACAAGTTCCTTCTGCTTAGTTAGGACCATGGTGACTGGTCTTCTGCTCAAAGCATCCAGCACAAAGTTAATCTTGCCAGGGTAGTACTGCAAATTGATATCATAGTCCGCCATTAGTTCCAACTAGTGCCTCTGCCTCATGTTCAGTTCCTTCTGGATGAAAACATACTTGAGACTTTTGTGGTCAGTAAAGATTTCCATTCGGTCTCCAAGTAGGTAATGCCTTCAAAGATTCAAGGCAAAGATCACCGCTGCCAGCTCCAAGTCATGAGTAGGATAATTCTTCTCGTGCGACCTCAACTGTCTGGATGCATAGGCAACAACTCAGCCCTTCTACATCAACACTGCACCCAGACCCCTGCCAGAAGCATTGTAGTGAATCACAAAACCACCTAAACGATCTGGAATAGTCAACACTGGCACTGGCGTCAACTTGCTCTTCAGCTCCACAAAAGCTTCACTGCAAGTCCCATCCCAAACAAATTTCTGATCCTTCCCAATTAACTTAGTCAATGGCCTAACAATCTTCGAGAAATCTTGGATAAATGTCCGATAATACCATGCTGGCTCGAGAAAATTTCTCACTTCTGAAACTGACTTTGGCACTGGCCAATCCTTCACTGCAGCAATCTTGGATGGATCAACAGAAATTCCCTCGCCTGATATAATACGCCCCAAAACTGTAACTCGGTCAAGCTAGAACACGCACTTGTTGAGGTTTCCATAAAGTTGATTCTCTCTCAGAGTTTGCAAGACCAATCTCAGATGCTCAGCATGCTCCTCCCCGTTCTGAGAATACACCAAGATATCATCAATAAAGACCACCAAAAATTTTTCCAGGAACGGGGAGAATACCCTGTTCATCAATCTCATGAACACTGCTGGTGCATTCGTGACTCCAAAAGGCATCACCAAGAACTCGTAATACCTGTACCTTGTCGTGAAAGCAGTCTTCTGCACATCTGACGCCTTCACCTTAACCTGATGATACCCCGAACGAAGGTCCAACTTCGAAAAGACTGCAGCACCGCCCAACTGATCAAATAGGTCATCAATCCTGGGTAGTGGTACTGATTCTTCACTGTAACACTGTTCAGCTCTCGGTATTAATGCATAGTCTGCGGCTTTCGTCCTTCTTAGTGACGAACAAGACCGAGCTCCCCATGGTGAAACACCAGGCCGGATGAAACCCAAGTCTAACAACCCCTGAATCTGCACCTTCAGTTCTGTGAGCTTAACAGGTGCCATTTTGTAGGGACTCTTCGATATCGGCAACGTACCCGGCTGAACTTCAATACCAAATTCCACTTCTCGGTCTGGAGGTTACCTGGGAAAATCTTATGGGAACACATCCAAATATTCTCACACCACTAGAGGCGCAGCCTCACAGCCTTCGTGCAACTCCTTTGCACAACCTTCCTCATCAACCACCTTCTTAGCATGCCCACGGGGTGTCTCCCCAGCATGAAACTCAAACTCTGAACGGCCTGGGATACTGAACACAACCTTCTTCGCTCGGAAATCGATAATAGCATGGGACTCCCACAACCAATCCATCCCGAGAATAAGATCAAACCCCAAATTCCCAATCACAATCAGATTGGCCTTGAAGTTTGCACCACCAATTACCATAGGGCTCTGCTTGCACTCCCTAGAACAAACGAAAACAGCGCCACTTGTAGTGATATTCCAAACTGTTGGCATAAACTACACTCCAACTGATGACGATCCACGAAGCAGGAAGAGACGAAAGAATGGGTTGCCGCAGAATCAAATAAGACACGGGCAGGAAAAGAATGAACTAGGAAGATACCTGTGATATAGTCAAAAAGAAGGGGAAGATGAATAAAGAATATAAGAATAATGATGTGAGGAAGACTACATGAATGAATAATGCAAGAGAGAAATAAATAAAGCAAGGAAAACAATAGAACAATAAAACACAAAAAATACCTGCAACGACTTCCTCTGCAGTCTCATCTTCCTCCGCTGTCAGGTTATAGGCCTGACATCTCCTTGGAGTAGAGGTACTCTGACCGACAATCTGATGCTGAGGAGGAAGCGGCGGCCTGACCTGACCATGAACTGGCGTGCCTGCTGGCGGCCCATACCTCCCCTAAGGGCAATCCCGAGTTGAGTGGTCACCCGCACCACACCCGAAACATCGACGATTGGCCTACTTGCAATCCCTGTGCACGTGCCTCGGTATCTGGCATAAGTCAAAGAACTCCCCCCTTCGTGGAGCAGCAGGAGGGTCTGCCCTGACGGGAGGGACCGGGGCTGGCCTCCGAATCGGCCCTCTACGAGCCTAGCAGCAGTGGCAAAGTACTGAGCAACCCATTGAGGAGGAGCCCCCCGAGCTCAAGTCTGCTCCATTGCTCGAGCCGCCTCCAAGGCATCAGCATAGGTACGATGGCGGAGGGCAACCAAGTGCATCTGCATCCCATGATCAAGCCCCAAAAGAAACCTCCGTGCTCGGTCGTCCTCATTCTCCATCAAGGCGGTAGCGAAGCGACTAATCCTGGTGAATTCCGTAGCGCACTCATCTACAGATCTAGTGCCCTGTGTCAAGAAAATTTTCATGTTACGATACCATATATATAATATGTAACAGAATTCAAAACACCAGCACTAACCGACCAACCTACGTCAAGGCGAGAAATTGTTGCTCCATTTCCACCCTGGTGATGTTGGGAAAGAACTTCTCCAAAAAGCTCCAAGTGAAAAAGTGGCCTAAGTGATTGGTCGCTCCAGCCTCTCAGACTCAGCCTTCCACCAGATGTGGGCAAGGTCCACCAGCTGGATGCTCACAACATCCACACGATCCACATCAGCGACCCTAGCTGCCTGCAGTAGCTACTCTGTCCAGATTAGCGACTATTCAGCCTTTAGTGGCATCTTGGTGCCTGCAAACTTGTCAGGATGCAGCCTCATAAAGTCCGCAATGGTACCAGGATGAGGGCAAAGAGCTTCCTGTGAGTGCACAGCGGGAGTCGGCACAACAGGGTTCCGATTGTCAACCTCCAACGTGGTCCTCACCAGTTCACTGTACTCTTGCTGCATTTGGACTATCTGTCGCAGCACCTGCGTAATAGCTGCCAACTCAGGCTGTTCATCCTGGGAGCGGAAAGAAGAAGCATTTATGCGGGCCATAGTCTGCACAAAACCCAAAACAGTTAGTATCCAGATCTAGTTGATTATCAATTGTTCATGTAATTGCATGGCCTGTTAATTATTGAGTTAATCGTGGCTAAGTTAAGTCTGACTAACATATTAATCAAACTAATACATTACCTAAAACCTGGCTCTGAAACCACTAAAAACCTGTCATGCCCCTTTTCTCAAAAGAATACGGAATACGAGTACGTGACAAAGCCCAACGAATGGTTTTCATCATTCATAAGCTGTAAGGATCTACTCAACAACACAACAGAATTATACAAGAAATATACAACCACGCATGCATGAAACAAATCTCATAATCAACATAATTATTTGAAATCAATTACAAAATCCTCAAATAAAACAAGATCTGGTAACAATAATAAACTTCGGGACAACATGCCCAATACAAGTTCAAGTAGCAACAAGGAAATAAATAAACTCAAAACACAAGTAAGCTAAAGCATGATTCATCCCAATCGAAACTTAGAATGTCTACTCACCCACTCCTGCAGGTAATTGATCTCCAAAACCTATGTATTCAACATGTGGAAGAAATAGAGAAATAAGAGATAAGATGCCCGTTAGTGCAAGCTATGGGCCGCAAGTAGTACAAGCAAACTGGTACAGGAACAAATACAAGAGAGCATGGAATAGGGAACTGGAATTAAGAATATACCACATGTCATGGCAGGAATGCAACAAGTGATGGGGTCTAATGAAACTAGCAGGCAAGTAAATCGAGTCAAGTAACAGGATCATGTAACAAGTGAACAAGTAAATTTGTAACAAGTATCAAGTAACATGCGAGACAGGTAACAACTGTGTATAGGATATGTTTTTCTTAAGTCTATTGTTTAATCCTGTTCAATGCACCACTCATGCGTCCCTTATATATACCACATGGTTGTTGCATACAAATAAGTTATGTTTAGGCCTAGTGGTGGATTCTATAGGGCCATGTACTGAGGCATTATGTATCAAGCAAGCAGGTTCATGAATCGGATAATCATATAACTAGTTCACGAGTCAAGTGATAATATGACAGGCTCATGAATCAAATAATCGTATAACTAGTTCATGAATCAAGTAATAATATAACAAGTTCATGAATTAATAATAATATAACAATGTCACGCCCCGCTTCCCGAAAGAAATATGGAATATGGTACGTGACTAAGCCTAGCAGATAGTTTTCACCATCCATAAGCTGTACAGATCTACTTGACTTGTCAAAATAGTAAATATAAAAATATACTCAACTAGGCATGCATAAAACAATTATAACTCAACAGTATTTATTCGCAACAATAATAAATGTCCCAGACAAATACAAGATCTGAAACAAAACAATATTCTGGGACTACACGCCCAAATACAAGTCTCAATAGAGTTCATGAATAAAATAGTTCAACAAAACATTAAGCAAATTTTTCCAATGCACAGCTCAAAACTTTTGCTCACCAGCTCCAGAAGGCAAGCGATCACCAAAACCTGCTTATGTAGCAATTATAGGAAAATAGGAAGACAGAAAAACATAATGCCCGTTAGATGCAAGTTCCAGGCCGCAAGCAGTATAAGTAAGAAAAAGGAAAGGCAAAACTAAAACAAAACAGAAATACTAACATGGAGATAAGCAACAGAGGATGACAGTCTACAAATAACAGAGATAGCAGGATAGCGGTAAAGAGTATAGTAATAACAGTAACAGTGAAATCAACAGTAATAGGGAAGTCAACAGTAAGAGTAACAGTAACAGGATGTGACAGTGAAACAGTTGTTCTTACGTCTAATGTTCATTACTATCTAGGTAGCACTTCATGCATCCCAAATTATACCACATGGTTGCTTCAACAAACAGTTTCGTTTTAAGATTTCGTAGTGGAACCTATAGGGCAGTATATTCAGACAAACATTACCAATAATAGTAATAAAAAACAGTGTCATGGATCATGCCCTCATGCATCCAGAGATAAACAGTAGGTACACATTAAACAGTGGGGAAAATGAGTTCCCTTCTGAATACGCATTTCTATATTGTCCACTACTAGATCTTACCCTTAAACTCCGGCTTGATTAGTTTTCATTATAATTAAACAGGTGTGAACAACACAAACAGGGCTAAAAAATGGCAAGAACAAAGGACAAGTCTAAGATGAATATGAAACACAAACAGATGACAAAAACAACCTATAACAGTCAAAACAACGAAACTTTCAGTTCTGGACAGCAAGACACTACTGTACTAAATCTGAGATTCCTGTCGCTACAGAACTACAAATCTAGATACTTCAGAAAATTTGGAAACTAGACTCACTGCCGAGTCTAGCGTATATATACAGGTCACACATCAGCCACAGAAACAGGGTTGAAAACAACGTTTAATACAGGAGTTATGTTCAGCAAGAAAATGCAAAATCTGGTTTGTAAGCATGAAAAGGATTTGAAAACATCATAATTAATTCTGAGAAAAATCTAGAAGATTCCCTAACATATCTAGTCTCAAAAAATAAAATATCATGAATTTATATTATAGATAGTATAGTCAATACAATTGGGAAAACAGAGTAATCCAATAAAACTTCAAATCTTAAAGTTCAGACACAGCAGCACCAAAACAGAGATAATTCACAAAATATAATTCGAAATCCAAATCAGTCAAAAGTTGATAAAATAGACAAATCAGGCTATAATTCTTATTCACAAAGTTTTTATAAAAAACGAATAGAATCAGGGTGAAAACATAATTCTTCAATGAACAACATGCAGTTTGGAAATATAACGATTAGTTTCATAAGCATGAAATGAGATACAAAGTCATTAATTAATTCCAAAAAAATTAGCAATTGATCACAGTCATGTCTAAACCTACTCAGCAAAATATGGAGTTCAAATTCTATTTTTAGTATCAGTTTTAGAATAATATTTCATACAGAATACATATAGTTCAGAATCTAGAATAACGATATGGCTGCAGTAAAACAGCAATAACTCATGCATCGAAAATCGGAATTCAGATTCGTCGAAAGTTCTGGAAACTAGAAAACAAAGGATACAAATCATGTTCACAAATCTATTTCTTTTACTGATGTTAACAGGGTCGAATTTAGGGGTTCTCTTGGTATCAACGTTTAGGGGTTCACTCGGGACTCTATCAGCTTTTGACAGCTTTTAAACATCTCTTCCACTCCCTCTCCTGTAAGATCTCTCCGAGTTCTGATGATCCTGATCTCCCTCATTCGGACGATTCTAACAAGTCCACCCCACCTGTCACTTCGGTCGCTCTCAGTTGTTGCGTTTCCCCGCCGCGTTCTTTCAAAGTTGAAGCCTCTGCTTCGGTCTTTGCGATTCTTTCGCCCTCCTCGGCGAGGGATGCCCCTCCCCCCGTCAAGCGGAGTTATAAAAAGAAGGTCACTTATCATTTGCCTACTCGTGTGAGTGCTCGCATTCTTGAGAGGAAAACTGCTTCTGCGCCTGTTCATTAACTTCTGCACAGTTGAGTCTTGCCTTCTCGTTGATTCCCTTCTTCTCGTCTGCGCGTCGCCTCCGTTGTGCTGCTAGAGTGCTTCTTTGGACTGCTAGCGGATTGGGATGCCTTAGTTGGGGGAGGATTGCTTTTTCTGTCTTGTATTGGTGTGGGAGTATGCTGAAGCGCTGTTATCTGTATTTTTGGCTCAATAGCCTTTGTCCGTTTATTTATTATTCGCTTTTTATTGTTTTATATCTTGTAAAGCCTTCGATTATTTATTTGTATACTGTTTGTAATACCCCGATTTTCTTAATATATAAAGATTAATTCTCTTTTAGTATGCTTGTATAGCACGTGGCTATTACTCCATGATGTATAAATTATATTTTTCCCTATAAATTACTTGCTTTAAAGCCCAATGTTAATTTGTCTATTTTTCTTTTAATAAAATTTATTTTGGCCCAATTTGGTTTTAAGCCCATGGATTGTAAACTCTCTTATTATTTTTCCACAACTTGTAATGTAACATTTTTCTTGCTCTATTTTTATCCCGGGTATTAAATATGCTATTTGTAGGGTGTGGTTGTGTGTACACGTGCACTCAATGTACACGTGTATTAGGCACAAACTCTTTGGCCGGTTTTGGGAGAGGGTGGGCTAGATCATGGGTAGTTACCCTGAGTTGTGGGTAGTTTTTGCAACCCCCAAATCAATCTCAGCCCTTAATCCTCCAACTCCCTAATAGATCTCAACCCTTCATCTTATTGGTCTTCTAGTATAAATACCCCCCTACTTTCCCTATCTCTTTTACACTTAAAATTTCCTGAGTTTAAAGAGAGTATCTGTGAGTTGTGTGGGAGCTCTTCTGTGGAAGCAAGCAGCATTGCTGGAGATTTCGGTGTGGAGCAAAGGAACAAGAAGTGCTGTGTTATTGAAGGACTTTGCGGGATTTCGGTTTATTTCTTCATACAAGGTGGGTGTTTCTCAGGACTTCTAATGTAGGAATAATGCTACAATGGCTATGATTGATATTATGTTATAAAAGTGATTTAAATGCAGTAGAAATTGCTTGAACTTGCTATTAATATTGAAACGAGGCTGTCGGTACAGTCGGCTGCCATGTGAGCCAGTCGACTGGTACGAGACATTAATTCGCATGATTGCAATGATAAACTTGTGTATAAATGAACATGATGGTATGAATACTATTTGCATGGTTTCCCTATGACACATATGCTGGAGGGAAGGTAAATGAATAAAAAGAGCTCATGGTAATTAATAATTTTGGAATTGTCGAAGCAGTCGACTGATAGTGTGTTAAGTCGACTGGTACCTCAAATCTGACTGTGACTGTTGGGTAGTTTCATAAACTGATATAGTTTCATCGTGTGGACCCAGTTTGATGACCTGGGATTTACATCTTTATTGTTTTAAGACATTATGGGCATATGTGAATGCATGTTTAAAGTATTTTCCTTAACGGAAAGGACATGGTAGTAATTTGATGATCCATGTTGTAGTGTTACTGAATGATAAGAGACCTTGTCTGTGAAACATGAACTTTTGTGTACTGTTAGTTGACATCATGATGAAATGCACGTAAGAACTGTAAATGATCTATTGAAATTAGATCTGTCCAGTCGACCGATTGCGTGTAGCAAGTCGACTGATCTGGACATAGAATTATGCTGATAAAATTGCTAAGACAGACGACTGAGGTGTGAACAGTCGACTGTTGTGTGACTAATATTGTGAACTTGAAAGTTGCGGGACAGGCGACTGGTAGTGTACACAGTCGACTAACCCGAGCCTTTTGATAACCCTGTATATGACTGTATAAGTCGACTGGTGTTCTTCCAAGTCGACTGTACAGAAAGGACTTTGACATATTTGAATTCATGTTATTTTGCTGTTGGTAATTGTGAACTGTATGATTAAAGTCAATGGATTCTGCTTGTGGTTGCATGAATGGTGTAAATGAATCATAGATGAGAAATGGAAGATTAAATGAAATTATGAAATGTGAAATCATGATGAGAAAAGTCTGTGAGACTCAAAAATGAATGATGAGCTGATGATGCTCAATTGGATATTGTGAGTGTGAAATTGAACGGAAGAGTAGCTAAGTCTCCCCGGCAGTGAATGAAATGATATTGAGAATTAGACCAGGTTGGTCAAGTGAAATGAAATGATAAGTCCGGATGATGGAGAGGCTAACTCTAGAGATTGATTTTCATTCATGATTCTAATTAAATTAATACATAGTGTGGAGGTGATGAAGGTGAGAGAAAAACATGAGTATGAGAGCTAGGGTACGGTGCGGGTGTGTGAGCCGCAGAATGCATGCTTGACGAGTCAAGACATGGCGCGGGCACAACTCAGTAATGATCGGACTCTAGTCACGCTTATGGGATGTTTTGGTGACTGCAAGAGGAGTGTGTTCAGGGAGGATGCTGAATTGTCGCAGAATGCATGCTTGACGAGTCAAGACATGGCGCGAAATTCTACTCCAGGGGCCAGGATACATGCTTGTACTCATAGATTCATCTAGGATACTCATTGGAATTACAGAAGTAGAATAAGTCATGGCGGGGGATTGAACCCTACAAAAATGAAGATCGTTTAAGGGGCTTGCACTCGAACCTATGTAGTATGGGATGCATAGAATTCGAACAAGTGTGCATTAGTGTCATGATTAATTAAGTAAATTGCATTAAGGATTTAAGTGCACAGTCACGACACGACATCATTAAAAGTTCCCCCTTATTTGCATGCTTATGTTGAACAAGTTTGTGATTTGTAAGAAATGAGACTCATTATACTGTTTCTGGCATAGAGAGGATGGCCATGTATAATTATCGTCGGTTGAATAAACTGACGTACCCACAGTTTTTATGCAGGATATAACTACATGTACAAGGAATGGATGCATAAAGAGTTCATTATGTTGTTGTTCATTTATGTAAATATTGTATATTTTGCTTCCGCTGTGTAAATTCAAATGTAATGTGTTGTAAACTCTGATGTAAAAGAAAAGTTTTAAATTTCCTTGTAAAATTGTATGTGAAGAAAGTGAAAAGATCCTGTAGAACATCTCGAATTCAGTAATTTGGGATTCGGGGCGTTACAGAGTGGTATCAGAGCCACGCTTTCTACACTTTCACACTCGTACAAATTTATAAGGAACGACACCCTAGATGTGGACATTAGAGTGTGCGTTTGAGTTTAGAGATTTAAATGTAAGTAACTTACATTTGTGTTGCTCTATGATTTATGCCTCTTCCTCTCTATTCTAAGATGGCTGATCACTTCGACCCTGCTGGAGGCGACGACTGGCACATTATTGAGGAAGAATACCATCCTGGACAGGCTGATTCTGAGGACGAGTATCACCCCGGACAAGCTGATTCTGATGATGAGGAGTACCCTGAATCTCGAGAGATCACCCCACCGCCGAACTCACCTGATGATTCTTCTTCTTCCGATGAAGAAAAGGGACCAGCTCTGGGTAGCGCTGTAGCTTCTCTGCAGAGGCAAGTGGATACCTTGAAGTATAGAGTTGGAGTTTTGGAGGCTCAGATGGAGAAGCGGAATGCTGACTATTCTGTTCTCAGCCATCGGATTTGGGAACTTGAGAAGAAAAAGAACCTAACTGATGTGCTGAAGGATGAGGTGGATGAACTGCGGGATGAACTTCGAGCAGCGAAGAGGACCCGTAGAGATTAGATTGTCCTAGTTTCTATCTTTCTTCTGTTCTGATGTTAAAATGTTTTTTTTAAATTCGAATGTATAAACTTTGAAATTCAATGAAATGAAAGTTGGTTTAATTTCTTGTTTTATACTTCGAGTTTAATGGATCTTTTGCATCAGAATATGGCGAGAAGAGGAGCCAGGAACGGTGAAGGTCTGGACCTGGAGGCCGAGTTTGCAAGGGTTTACCAGACGCTGAACGCAGTGGCTGCAAACCAAGGAAGGGGGCCGGTGAATCCAGTACCCGAGGCAATCAAGCTAGTGGAATCGTTCAAGAGAATGAAACCACCAGTGTTCGAGGGGAAGTCAGACCCGGATGCAGCCGATAACTGGATTCGGCAAGTGGAGACAATCTTCGAGGTGTTGGAAACACCGGAGGGCAGCAAGGTCAAGTTGGCGACTTTGCAGTTGGAGAAGGATGCGGCTGTTTGGTGGCAGTCGGTGAAGAGGACTATGGGCGGCTTGTTGTTTGGCTGGGAGGAATTTCTGGAAGAATTCCGCAGCCATTATTTCCCCTCCGACGTCCAGGAGAAAAAGGCCATGGAGTTTCTGTCACTTCAGCAAGGCAGCATGTCAGTAAGGGAGTATGAGACCAAGTTTACTCAGCTCTCCAGGTATGCTCCAGAACTGGTGATGGATGAGGCGAAGAAGGCTCGCAAGTTCGAGCATGGTCTGAGGCCGAGCTTGAGATCTCGTATGATACCCCTTGGTATCAGGAGATTCGATAAGCTGGTGAAGAGGGCGGCAGCAACGGAGGCAGATATGGGGCAGTTCCATGTTGCTCAGCACCAGAAGAGCAACTGGCAGTCCGGGAAGAGGCCCGCGCCATCGGGGAGTTTCAAGGGGCAACCATCTGCACAGAAGTTCAAACCGACAGGGGCGAATGCTGTCAGTGTAGCTGGGAGACCTGGAAACGATGTAGGGAGACCTTCTGCAGTCACTTGCTTTAACTGTGGTGAAGTAGGACATTACCAATCTCGATGTCTCAAACCATGGGCTGGCAATCACAATGTGCCAATACAGCAGACTGGGAAGAGGCCGTACCAGTCAGGGCGAGTATTTGCTTTGACAGAAGCTGATGCTGAGGAGGCGGATCAGGTCATCTCTGGTACGAGGGCTGATGTTTAGTGTGGTTTCTTTTCCATTTCTTCTTCCCGCTCATAGTGTGAAATTGTTATGTAATGATATATGTTATGTAACAGGAGAACTCTATATTAATGGAAAGGGAGCTGTGGTGTTGTTTGATACTGGATCCTCTCATACTTTTGTGTCTCCTAGATTTGCTAAAGTATTGGGAGTTGAACCAAAGATTTTTCCAAGCAAGATCTTAGCAGTAGCTACGCCATCAGGGGAGACTTTGACCACTGATCGGTACTATGCTGATTGCGAGATAGTGATTGGGGATCGAATCTTTGGCATTGATCTGATCGAGCTGACTATCTTGGGAGTCGATGTTATCATTGGCATTGATTGGATGTCGGTGTACAGTGCAAGCATCGAGTGCAAGGCCAAGACCGTCACAGTGAAGGCTCCAGGTGGACCTGAAGTCACTTTCCAAGGGAAGTTGAAGTGTTCTAAGCTGGTGGCAACTATCCGCAAGGAAGAAATTCCTGTGGAATTGCAAGGGATTCCTGTGGCTCGGAACTATCCGACTGTGTTCTTGGAAGATTTTCCTGGGTTACCTCCGCATCGTGATGTAGAGTTCAGCATCACTGTTCAACCGGGAAGTGCGCCCATTTCTAAGGCACCTTATAGGATGGCTCCAGTGGAACAGGATGAGGTGAAACGGCAGATTGAGGAACTGTTGGGAAAAGGCTTTATTCAACCTAGTGCGTCACCTTGGGGAGCACCAGTGCTTTTGGTAAAGAAGAAGGATGGATCGATGAGGATGTGTATCGATTACCGGGAGCTGAATAAGGTCACTGTTCAGAATAAGTATCCGATTCCTCGAATTGATGACTTGTTCGATCGTCTACAAGGAGCAGCTGTATTCTCCAAAATAGATCTTCGATCAGGATACCACCAAGTGCGAGTGAAAGCTGAAGATGTGCACAAAACTGCATTTAGAACTCGGCATGGGCATTACGAATTCTTAGTTATGCCATTCGGAGTGACGAATGCACCCGCAATCTTCATGGACTTGATGAACAGAGTTCTGAGGCCGTTTATTGATTCTTTCGTCGTGGTATTTATCGACGATATTCTCGTGTACTCCAAGTCTGAGGCGGAGCACACCGAGCATCTGGCAGCAGTTTTGCAGAAGTTGGAAGAGCAGAGGTTGTATGCCAAGTTATCCAAGTGTGATTTCTGGAAATCTGAAGTGGCATTCCTAGGTCACATCCTTTCTAAGGAGGGAGTGGCAACTGACCCTCAGAAGATAGAGGCAGTGAGAGATTGGGCTAGGCCTACTACAGTGAAGGAGGTCAGAAGTTTCCTTGGGATGACTGGATACTACAGGAGATTCATTCAAGGTTATGCTCAGATAGCGGTGCCGCTTACCGAGTTGACCAAGAAGAATGTGAGCTTCAAGTGGACCGAGCAATGTGCGGCGAGTTTTCAGGAGTTGAAGGATAGACTGACTACTGCACCTATTTTGGCTTTGCCTAGAGCAGGAGTTGAGTATGATGTCTATAGCGATGCTTCACATCGGGGGCTTGGTTGTGTCTTAATGCAAGAGGGTAAAGTAATCGCTTATGGGTCTAGGCAACTACGACCGCATGAGAAGAATTATCCGACTCATGATCTAGAGCTGGCTGCGATTATCTTTGCTTTGAAGCAGTGGAGGCACTACGTGTATGGTGAGAAGCTGAACATGTACACGGATCATAAGAGCTTGAAGTATATCTACCAGTAGAGGGATCTCAATCTAAGACAGCGGAGATGGCTGGAAGTGCTCGAGGATATGCGACCTGAGATCAAGTATCATCCTGGAAAGGCTAATGTTGTTGCTGATGCACTTAGTCGCAAGAGCAGTTTGGCCAGTTTGATTACGACTCAGAGGCATCTGATTGAGGAGTTGGACCGAGCAGGTATTGAGGTTGTCTTGCAAGGATTGGGGGCATCTTTATCTCAGTTGAAGCTTCAACCTACTTTGAATGCAAGGATCATTGCAAGTCAGGAAGTTGATGCTGATATCTTGGAGATGAAGGAACAGGTTAGTGCTGGCAGGTTACCCGGATTTCAGACCAGGGATGGAGTGCTGTGGTTCGGAGATAGGCTGTGTGTTCCAGATCAGGCGGACCTGAAAGAGAGTATTCTTCAGGAGGCGCATGCTACTCTTTTGTCAGTACATCCTGGGAGTACTAAGATGTACAAAGATATCAAGCAGCATTTCTGGTGGTCAGGTTTGAAGCGGGATGTGGCCGAATTTGTCGCGAGATGTGAGGTTTGTCAGCAAGTCAAAGCCGAAAATCAGAGACCCGGAGGTCTATTACAGCCGTTACCTATTCCGGAATGGAAGTGGGATAACATCAGTATGGATTTCATCACGGGATTGCCTAAGAGTTCTAAGGGCAATGATGCTATTTGGGTTATAGTCGATCGACTTACCAAATCCGCTCACTTTTTGGCGATGAAACTCACGGTTTCGATGGACAAGTTGGCTGAGTTGTATGTTGGTGAGATTGTCCGACTTCATGGCGTTCCTTCGACTATTGTGTCTGATCGAGATGCGCGGTTTACTTCGCATTTCTGGAGGAGTCTTCAGGCAGCTTTGGGTACCAAGACAGATTTCAGCACTGCTTTTCATCCACAGACCGATGGGCAGACCGAGAGAGTCAACCGTATTCTTGAGGATATGCTTCGGTGTTGTATACTAGACTTCGGAGGCAGTTGGGAAAGGCATTTACCTTTGGTGGAGTTTGCCTACAACAACAGTTTTCAGGCTAGCATCGGGATGGCGCCGTATGAAGCTTTGTATGGCAGGAAGTGCAGGACTCCTGTGTGTTGGTATGAGGTTGGGGAGCGTCAGTTGTTTGGTCCTGAGCTTGTACAGCTGACTTCTGAGAAGATTGATCTGATCAGGAAAAGGTTGGTGGAAGCTCAGAGCAGGCAGAAAAGCTATGCAGACAACCGGAGAAGGGACCTTGAGTTTGAGGTTGGTGACTTCGTCTTTCTGAAGGTATCACCCAGTAAAGGTGTGGTTCGATTTGGTAAAGGCGGGAAGTTAGCCCCGAGGTTTATAGGCCCATACAAGATATTGAAAAGGATCGGGAAAACTGCTTACCGGCTTGAATTACCGGAAGAGTTGTCTCAGGTGCACAATGTCTTTCATGTGTCTATGCTAAGAGGTTATATTCCGGATCCGAGTCATCATTTGCCTGAAGTACCGGAAGGTTTGCAGTTAGACCTGAATTACATCGAGACTCCTGTTGAGATTGTTGACCGTAGGGAGAAGGTCTTGAGGAATAAGACGATACCGATGGTCAAGGTAGTCTGGAGAAACCACTTGGTTGAAGAGGCTACTTGGGAATCTGAGGAGAAGATGTTGAAGGACTATCCTGAGCTTTTTGCTTGATTGTCCTGTTGATTGTATTTTTGTATTTTGTGTTTTTGTATCTCTTGTTGTTGTGTCTTCTTTTCTCGCTCTTGGCTGTAGTTCCGGGACGGAACTATTCTAAGGAGGGAGTGATGTAATACCCCGATTTTCTTAATATATAAAGATTAATTCTCTTTTAGTATGCTTGTATAGCACGTGGCTATTACTCCATGATGTATAAATTATATTTTTCCCTATAAATTACTTGCTTTAAAGCCCAATGTTAATTTGTCTATTTTTCTTTTAATAAAATTTATTTTGGCCCAATTTGGTTTTAAGCCCATGGATTGTAAACTCTCTTATTATTTTTCCACAACTTGTAATGTAACATTTTTCTTGCTCTATTTTTATCCCGGGTATTAAATATGCTATTTGTAGGGTGTGGTTGTGTGTACACGTGCACTCAATGTACACGTGTATTAGGTACAAACTCTTTGGCCGGTTTTGGGAGAGGGTGGGCTAGATCATGGGTAGTTACCCTGAGTTGTGGGTAGTTTTTGCAACCCCCAAATCAATCTCAGCCCTTAATCCTCCAACTCCCTAATAGATCTCAACCCTTCATCTTATTGGTCTTCTAGTATAAATACCCCCCTACTTTTCCTATCTCTTTTACACTTAAAATTTCCTGAGTTTAAAGAGAGTATCTGTGAGTTGTGTGGGAGCTCTTCTGTGGAAGCAAGCAGCATTGCTGGAGATTTCGGTGTGGAGCAAAGGAACAAGAAGTGCTGTGTTATTGAAGGACTTTGCGGGATTTCGGTTTATTTCTTCATACAAGGTGGGTGTTTCTCAGGACTTCTAATGTAGGAATAATGCTACAATGGCTATGATTGATATTATGTTATAAAAGTGATTTAAATGCAGTAGAAATTGCTTGAACTTGCTATTAATATTGAAACGAGGCTGTCGGTACAGTCGGCTGCCATGTGAGCCAGTCGACTGGTACGAGACATTAATTCGCATGATTGCAATGATAAACGTGTGTATAAATGAACATGATGGTATGAATACTATTTGCATGGTTTCCCTATGACACATATGCTGGAGGGAAGGTAAATGAATAAAAAGAGCTCATGGTAATTAATAATTTTGGAATTGTCGAAGCAGTCGACTGATAGTGTGTTAAGTCGACTGGTACCTCAAATCTGACTGTGACTGTTGGGTAGTTTCATAAACTGATATAGTTTCATCGTGTGGACCCAGTTTGATGACCTGGGATTTACATCTTTATTGTTTTAAGACATTATGGGCATATGTGAATGCATGTTTAAAGTATTTTCCTTAACGGAAAGGACATGGTAGTAATTTGATGATCCATGTTGTAGTGTTACTGAATGATAAGAGACATTGTCTGTGAAACATGAACTTTTGTGTACTGTTAGTTGACATCATGATGAAATGCACGTAAGAACTGTAAATGATCTATTGAAATTAGATCTGTCCAGTCGACCGATTGCGTGTAGCAAGTCGACTGATCTGGACATAGAATTATGCTGATAAAATTGCTAAGACAGACGACTGAGGTGTGAACAGTCGACTGTTGTGTGACTAATATTGTGAACTTGAAAGTTGCGGGACAGGCGACTGGTAGTGTACACAGTCGACTAACCCGAGCCTTTTGATAACCCTGTATATGACTGTATAGGTCGACTGGTGTTCTTCCAAGTCGACTGTACAGAAAGGACTTTGACATATTTGAATTCATGTTATTTTGCTGTTGGTAATTGTGAACTGTATGATTAAAGTCAATGGATTCTGCTTGTGGTTGCATGAATGGTGTAAATGAATCATAGATGAGAAATGGAAGATTAAATGAAATTATGAAATGTGAAATCATGATGAGAAAAGTCTGTGAGACTCAAAAATGAATGATGAGCTGATGATGCTCAATTGGATATTGTGAGTGTGAAATTGAACGGAAGAGTAGCTAAGTCTCCCCGGCAGTGAATGAAATGATATTGAGAATTAGACCAGGTTGGTCAAGTGAAATGAAATGATAAGTCCGGATGATGGAGAGGCTAACTCTAGAGATTGATTTTCATTCATGATTCTAATTAAATTAATACATAGTGTGGAGGTGATGAAGGTGAGAGAAAAACATGAGTATGAGAGCTAGGGTACGGTGCGGGTGTGTGAGCCGCAGAATGCATGCTTGACGAGTCAAGACATGGCGCGGGCACAACTCAGTAATGATCGGACTCTAGTCACGCTTATGGGATGTTTTGGTGACTGCAAGAGGAGTGTGTTCAGGGAGGAGGCTGAATTGTCGCAGAATGCATGCTTGACGAGTCAAGACATGGCGCGAAATTCTACTCCAGGGGCCAGGATACATGCTTGTACTCATAGATTCATCTAGGATACTCATTGGAATTACAGAAGTAGAATAAGTCATGGCGGGGGATTGAACCCTACAAAAATGAAGATCGTTTAAGGGGCTTGCACTCGAACCTATGTAGTATGGGATGCATAGAATTCGAACAAGTGTGCATTAGTGTCATGATTAATTAAGTAAATTGCATTAAGGATTTAAGTGCACAGTCACGACACGACATCATTAAAAGTTCCCCCTTATTTGCATGCTTATGTTGAACAAGTTTGTGATTTGTAAGAAATGAGACTCATTATACTGTTTCTGGCATAGAGAGGATGGCCATGTATAATTATCGTCGGTTGAATAAACTGACGTACCCACAGTTTTTATGCAGGATATAACTACATGTACAAGGAATGGATGCATAAAGAGTTCATTATGCTGTTGTTCATTTATGTAAATATTGTATATTTTGCTTCCGCTGTGTAAATTCAAATGTAATGTGTTGTAAACTCTGATGTAAAAGAAAAGTTTTAAATTTCCTTGTAAAATTGTATGTGAAGAAAGTGAAAAGATCCTGTAGAACATCTCGAATTCAGTAATTTGGGATTCGGGGCGTTACACTGTTATTATTGATTAATATATTTTTTGATGGCTGGAGTCTTTTGGCTCTATCGATACATCAAAAAGAAAAAAAAACAGGTTCAAATTTACTGTACAAAAATAGGGCAGCAGCAAAACAAAAGTTCTTTTATGCATTTTATCGAATAGTTTAATTGCAAACGATCCAACTCAGATGGCATACAAAACATGGTATATAGGTAACTCAAATCAGCATGACATGTGTATTAATAGTCTAAAATAATATAACACATCGTACAAGCATCCATGAAGCAATCATCTACAACATACGATAAGTCACAACAAGCATATACATCCAAGATGTCCATCTAATCTAATTGTTTTCGTGCAACGGGTGTCAACTACTGTGAACTACTCATGATCAAGAGATGAAGGAACAGAATCAACTAACAAAATATTTTCATCATGAGGGTACTAACAATTTCATGCGAGACTACTTACGGTATTTAACTTGTATGACAAAAAAACACATACAAGCTACTTGCCCGAAAACGATGATGAAGATGAAGAACAGAATAATAGGAATGGATCCCGAACAACGAACACAACACCGACAACACGACCAAGAAGTGAGATTCCACACCAATACAAACACGTGATGTGTACGTGCTCACCCGCACACAACAAAACAGCAGCAACAGCAAGGGTGCATGGAAGCAACATGGCAAGACGACGACAACACTTGGTGTCGGCCTCGGTAAGAGAGAGGACGACGGTAGCTAGGACGGGCAGCGCAGCACTGCAGCACTGTCGACCACAGACGACGGTGAGCAAGGGAGGGAGCCTGGTCACTGCAGCTTGAGCGGGAGATAGGGATTGTGGGGGTGTGCGACGGAGAGGGGAAGAGGAGAGGGGGTCTGCGGTGGGGTCTGCCTGCGTTGAGGAAAAGGACAACGATAGGGAATGAGGAGAGAGAGGAATCGGGATCGGGGGTAAGGGTAGGGCAGATGATGGCTAGAGGAGAGAGAGAGAGAATACTTAGGGTTTGGTAATTAGGGTTAGGGTACAATTAGGAAGGGTATATGGAGTCAAATGTGGGTTTGGGTTAACTGGGTAGTATCCAATAGGAAGAAAAGAGTCCAATAAGAGACAATTAGGCCATGAAATAGGTTTAAACAACAACAAAGACAGGACCAAATTTGTAGATCAAATAAATGAGAAAATAAAAACTGGATCAAAGCAAAAATGGATCACAAGGGGACAACAATACACAATTCAAAGGGATAAAAATCTATAAAATCAGAAATAAAATAAAATACCCATGCATTTAATTAAATACAAATAAAAAAATACAAAAATGAGTAACAGGGGTTATAAATCCTACCCACCTAACAAGAAAAGTTGTCCTCAAAATTCAACAAGAAGTACATAGGGTAACCCCAAAAAAGAAAAGAAAACAATAACAAAAGCAAAAACAACAAAACAAGAACTATACAAACAAATAAGGAAACCTCCGCTGGATATCCTCCTCCAGCTCCCAAGTCGACTCATCCGGCGAGTGAGGATTCCAAGAAATATGGACAAGCTTGATCACCTTGTTCTTCAAAACTTTCTCCCGCCGGTCCAAAATAGTAACTAGCGGAATTTCACAAGACAAATCTGACCTCACAAATAACTCCGAGTAGTCAATCACGTGGCCCTCATCACGGATATACTTTCTCAGTTGCGAGACATGGAAGACTTCATGCAATCCAGATAAAGCCGGTGGCAATGCAAGACGATACCTTGCCTACTCGTTCCACGATGTTAAACGGTCCGATGAACCTAAGGCTCAACTTGCCTCCGCCACCAAAACGAATGGCACCACGCCATGGAGATACCTTAAGGAAAACATGGTCTCCC
Source organism: Hemerocallis citrina (assembly GCA_017893485.1). NCBI lineage: Eukaryota > Viridiplantae > Streptophyta > Magnoliopsida > Asparagales > Asphodelaceae > Hemerocallis > Hemerocallis citrina. The sequence goes on along the minus strand of CM030363.1, from coordinate 103,723,324 downwards.
ACCTTAAATTCCAAGGCTCTCCGATGAACATCAGCCCATTTCTTCTGTCTGTCTTGAGCGGCTTGAAGATGCTTCCTGATCTGACTCACTGCATCCACCGTCCTGGTGATCAACTTTGGGCCCAACAACTTCCTCTCGCCAATGTCATCCCAGCACACTAGTGACCGACACTTACGAACATAAAGTGCCTCGAACAGATTAGCTTTAAGGCTGACCTGAAAACTGTTATTGTACGAGAACTCTACGAGATGCAAGTGATCCTCCCAAGAACCTGCAAATTGTAGCACACAGGACCTTAACATGTCCTCTAGAGTCTGGATGGTCCTTTCTGACTGTCCATCTGTCTGAGGGTGAAAGGCTGTGCTGTACTTCAACTTACTCCCCAGAATACTCTAAAGACTCTCCAAAAATTGCGACCTGAACCTCGTATCCCTATCGAATACAATACTGACTAGACCACCATGAAGTTTGACAATCTTTTACATGTAATTCTTAGCTAGGCTCTCAGTTGACTGTCCAACTCTGAAGGGAATGAAGTGAGCACTCTTGGTCAACCTGTCCACAATCACCCAAATGGCATTGTAACCCTTAAGACTACTTGGTAAAGCGGTCACAAAATTCATGGTGATATGCTCCCACTTCCACTCCTGAATGGGAAGAAGCTGAAGAAGTCCGGTGATTCTCTGATTCTCTGCCTTCACCTGATGGTAGATCAAGCACTGTGACACAAATCTCGCCACGACCCTCTTCATACCATGCCACCAAAAATGAAGCTTCAAGTCCCGGTCCATCTTAGTACCACCAGGATGAATAGAGTACGACTATTGGTGGGCTTCCTTATGTAACTTCTGACGAACCTCACCCTTCGGAACACACACAAGGACCCAAAACGAAGAGATCCATCTGAGTGAACAACCATATTGGTCCTCGTACCTGCTCAACTTTGGCTCTGAACCCTTACAATTGCTCATCACCTACCTGAGCCTCCTTAATCTGCTCAACAAGAGACGACTGCAACTGAAGCACCATATAACTCCGATCAGAACTTGGCAAGATCACATCCAAATCCAACCTCCTCATCTGCTCAATAATCTCTCTTTGCTATGTTAGGAACATGGTGACTGGTCACCTACTCAAAGCATCTGGCACCAAGTTCACTTTACTAGGATGGTATTGCAAACTGATGTCATAGTTAGCCATCAACTCAAACCAGCACCACTGCCTCATGTTCAGTTCCTTCTTAGTGAAGACATACTTGAGACTTTTGTGGTCAGTAAAGATTTCTACTCGGTCACCAAGCAGATAGTGTCTCCACAGTTTCAAAGCAAAGATCACCGTAGCCAACTCCAAATCATAGGTAGGGTAGTTCTTCTCGTGCGGCCTCAACTGTCTGGATGCATATGCCACAACTCGATCCTTCTGCATCAGCACAGCACCTAGGCCCTTGCCAGAAGCGTCACAGTGAACCACAAAACCACCCGAACCATCCGGAATAGTCAACACTGGTGTTGATGTCAACCGGCTCTTCAACTCTGGAAAAGCTCCACTGCAAGCTCCACCCCAAACAAACTATGATCTTTCTCTGTCAGTTAGTAACGGACCAGCTATCTTCAAAAAGTTTTGGACAAACTTCTGATAATACCCGGCCAAAACAAGGAAACTTCTCAGTTCCGAAAATGACTTAGGAACAAGACAATCCTTGAACGTAGAAATCTTGGTCGGATCAACAGAGATACCATCACCTGAGATAATGTGCCCCAAAAAGGTAACTCGATCAAGCCAAACTAACACTTGCTGAGTTTCCCATAGAGCTGATTCTCCCTCAAGGTTTGTAGAACCAACCTCAGATGATCAGCATGATCCTTCCGATTCTGAGAATAAACCAGAATGTCATCTATGAAGACCACCACAAATCTATCCAGAAATGGAGAGAAAACTCTGTTCATCAGACTCATGAATACTACTGGTGCATTCGTGACTCCGAAAGGCATCACTAGGAACTCATAGTGCCTATATATGGTCCTGAATGCAGTCTTCTGCACATCAGCTGCCTTCACCTTCACTTGATGATAACCAGAGCGAAGGTCCAACTTTGAAAAGACAGCATCTCCACCCAGCTAATCAAACAAATCATTGATCCTGGGCAGCAGATACTGGTTCTTCACTGTAACACTATTCAGCTCACGGTAATCCACGCACAGACGATGAATCCCATCCTTCTTGCTGACAAACAAGACAGGAGTGCCCCACGAGGACACACTGGGCCTAATGAAGCCCAAATCAAGCAATCCTTGGACCTGCACCTTCAGCTCTGCTAGCTCAACTGATGCCATCCAGTAAGGACTCTTTGATATCGGTGCAGTACTGGCTGAACCTCAATACCAAATTCCACTTCCCTATCCGGGGGTAGTCCAGGCAACTCCTCTATAAATACATCTAGAAAATTCTGCACTACAAGAGACACAGCCTCACAGCCTGAGTGCAACTCCATTGCACAACCTGCAACGACAACTACTCCCTGACCACGCCCAATGGGTAACTCCCCAGCATGGAACGCAAACTCCGCACGACCTGGCATCCTGAAAACAACCTTCTTCGCTCGTCAATCAATAATAGCGTGGGTCTCACCCAACCAATCCATGTCGAGAAACACATTAAATCCTGAACTACCGATCACAATTAGATATGCTCTGAAATAAGAACTTCCAATCACCATGGGATTCTGCTTGCACTCCTGGGAACAAACGAAAATATCGCCACCCGTGGTGATGTTCCAAGCTACTGGCATCACACTGCACTCCAACTGATGCTGATCCACAAAGCGAGAGGGGATGAATGAATGGGTTGCCCCAGAATAAAAAAAACACAAGCAGGAATAGAATGAACAAGAATAACACATAAGGTAAGAGTCAAAACAAGAGAAAAGATGAACAGATGATAGATAACCAAGAAATATGAAAAGATAGTGTAGGAAACACAACATGAAAAAAGATGAAAGAGAAATAAATAAAATAAGGAACAAATAAAAGAATACCTGCAATGACTTCTTCCACAGGTCTCAGTTTCCTCCGTAGTCAAGTTGAAAGCCTGACCTCTCCCTGGAGCAGCGGTCCTCTGATCGACGATCTGATGCTGCGGGGAAGTAGCGGTCTAACTTGACTACGGACTGGCACGACTGCGGCCTGTTCGTGCCTCCTCCAAGGACAATCTCGAACCAATTGGTCAGCAGCACCACAACCGAGACACCGACAGTTGGGCTTCCAGCAATCCTTATGCAAATGCCCAGGGGCCTGGCAAAAGTCATAAACAAAATTCCTCCGTGGAGGAGCAAAACGGTAGGGAGCTGTCCTGATGGCAAGGACCGGAGCTGGCCTTCTGATCGGACCTCCAGTAGCCCTGGCAGCATCAGCAGCGAGGTACTGCACAACCCTGCTGAGAAGGGGTCTCCTGAGCTCGAGTCTGCTCTGTTGCTTGAGCTGCCTCCAAGGCATCCGCATAGGTACGGAGATGATGGGGGCCAAGTGCACCTGAATACCCTAACCAAGACCCAAAATGAACCTCCGATCATGATCCTCCTCATTCGCCACTAAGGTGGTAGCGAAGCGGCTCAACTTGGTGAATTCCGCGGCTTACTTGTCCACAGATCTAGAGCCCTATTCCAAGAAAAACTTGGTTTTACAATACTAAATATGTAATATGTAAGAAAATCTCAAAACACGACACTAATAAATTAACCAGACAACCAACCAACCAACCAACCTGCTTTAGGGCAAAAAACTGATGCTCCATTTCTACCCGAGTGATGTAGGGGAAGAATTTCTCCAGGAAGCTCTGAGCGAAAGTAGCCAAAGCAATAGGCTGCTCTAGCCTCATGACTTCTGCCCTCCACCAGATATGGGCCAAATCCACCAACTGGACGCATACCACATCCACACGGTCGACATCGACGACCCTAGCTTCCTGTAGCAGACTCCGTCTGTATCAGCCACTGTTCAGCCTTGAGCAGCATTTCAGTACTATGAACTTATCAGGGTGAAGCCTAATGAAATCCGCAACGGTACCCGGACGAGGGGGCAAAACTACAAGGGCAGGCACAACGGGGGTCGGAACAACATTCCGGTTAGCAGCCTCCAAATTGGCCTTAACCAGTTCGCTGTGCTCCTGCTGCATCTGAGCAACCTACTAGAGTACATGAGTTACAACTACCAACTTAGGATGGTCTTCTTGCGAATGAGAAGTCGAAGCATTCCCACGAGCCATAGTCTGCACAAAACCCAAAATAATTAGCATTCAGATCAAGTTGATTAATAATTTTTGTGCAGTGCATGGCCTGTTGGTAGTTAAGTAAATCCCAATCGAGTCAAGCCTGTCTAATGTATTAGTTAGTCAAACTAACAAATTAGCCAAACTTGAGGCTCTAATACCACTAAAAACCTTGTCATCCCTGCTTCCCAAAAGGAATACAGAATACAGTACGGGACTAAGCCCAGCGGATAGTTTTTACCATCCATAAGCTGTACGGATCTACTTGACACGTCACAACAGTAAATATAACAATATACTCAACCAGGCATGCATAAACAAATATAACTCAACAGTATTTATTCGCAACAATAATGAATATCCCAAACAAATACAAGATCTGAAACAAAATAATATCCTGGGACTATAAGCCTAAATACAAGTCTCAGTACAATTCATGAATAAAATAGTTCAACAAAACATTAAGCAAAATTTTCCAATGCACAGCTCAACACTTTTGCTCACCAGCTCCCGAAGGCAAGCGATCACCAAAACCTGCTTATATAGAAATTATAGGAAAATAAGAAGACAGGAAAACATAATGCCCGTTAGATGCAAGTTTTGGGCCGCAAGCAGTACAAGCAAGAAAAGGGAAAGGGAAAACTAAAACAAAACAGAAATACGGGCATGGAGATAAGCAACAGAGGATGACAGTCTACGAATAACAGAGATTTCAGGATAACGGTAAAGAGTGTAGTAATAACAGTAACAGTGAAATCAACAGTAACAGCAAAGTCAACAGTAACTGCGAAGTCAACAGTAACAGTAACAGGATGTGACAGTGAAATAGTTGTTCTTATGTCTAATGTTCATTACTATCTAGATAGAAATTCATTCGTCCCAAATTATACCACATGGTTGCTACAATAAATAGTTTCGTTTTAAGATTTTGTAGTGGAATCTATAGGGCAGTATATTCAGACAAATAGTAACAGTAACAGTAATAACAAATAGTGTCATGGAACATGCCCTCATGTATCCAGAGAAAAACAGTAGGTTCCACAGTAAACAGTGGGGAAAACGAGTTTCCTTCTGAATATGCATTTCTATATTGTCCACTACTAGATCTTACCCTTAAACTCCAGCTTGATTAGTTTTCATTATTATTAAACAGGTGTGAACAACAAAAACAGGGCTAAAGACATTGCAAGAACAAAGGATAAGTCTAAGATTTATAGGAAACACAAACGGATGACAAAAACAACCTGTAACAGTCAAAACAACGAAACTTTCAGTTCTGGATAGCAAGACACGACTGTATCAAATTTGATATTTCCGTCACTGCAGAACCGCTGTAACCCCCGTTTTCCATTTTGTGTATTTTTGAGTGTATTTTTCTTTTAGTGTATTCTTCTCATTGGACTGTTCTTGGACCGTATATTGGATCTTTTGTTTTCAGTATATTCATTTTATTATTTTTATCACCTTTTATTTGAATTCTTGATTAAATTGTCTCTTTTGTTTTGTCTCTGTTGCTCGAGCTATTATTTTTTATTCTCTATATCATATTTGTTCGTGACTATTTTATTTGCTCTTTTTCTGTGCTCGTCTCATTATTTTTTTTGTGCTACCCTTGCTCCTTGTGGGTGTATCCTATTTCACACTCCTATTTCTTATCCAGTGAACCGAAGACCCATTTGTTAGTTATACCCAATTATACTTTGACCCAATTATAACCCTAATACTCAACCTATAACCTGTTAACTATATTCCCTCCTATGTGAAAATCCCCCTAAACCCGTTGGCATAAACCCCAGACCCGTTAACTATCTAACACATTACACCCATTATACCTAAATATAAATCCTTACTCTGTTCCTATTACACTTAAACCCATTCTACCCATACCCGAACCCTATATACCTACCGGTTACCTATTCAGCTGTCAAACCCTAAACTCCCCTTATATTTAAACCCTGTGCATGCCCCCTGTTCATCCCTGCATCTTCAGCTGCTCTCTCTCTAACCCAACCTCCCGACCTCCCTGTCTCATCTCATCTCGTCTGCACCTCCTGAAGACCTCTGCTCTCATCCCACATCTTTTCCTCCCTGTCTCTCCCTTGTGCTGACCTCCGACAGCCGATCCCCACTGTGACCTACGCCGTGTTGCCTTCCTGATAACAGCACAACCCCGTGCTATTTTCCTGTGCAAGGCAGCGCCGCTGGGCTGCCATTCCCCGTCTCTCTTCGTGTGTGAGTGTAGTTGTGGTGTGGGTAGTTTCGTGTTCTCGTTGATTCACAGTTGTTGCTCGCTTTTGGTTCGTCGTGTTTCTTGGGTTCCATTTCGTTCGTTGGGTTTGTTGCTCCGGGAATCCGTTCCCATTATTCTTGATTTTCGTCATTTCGTCATCGGTTAATACAAGTAACTTGTATTAAATTTCTTTGCAAAATACAAGTACTAAATACAGCCTGTAGTGTAGATGGATTCTGGAGACAATTCGTGTGTGAAACCCCTTGTTGATATTGTCTCTATAGTGATGATTGACCAATAGTTGCCTCACAACATACATGACATGAATTAACCTAGGTTGATCACTTTTGATGTATATGTTCATGCTATCTTGAGATATCTGTGTTTGATGTGTTATTCGTGTTATACTTGTCTTGGACTTGAAAAATACCTTATACCATGTTGTTTGGACATCTAGTACATAATATTTCATGTCTGGGTTGATTTGGATGAATTTCGTGTGATCTATGTTAAATTTTGTATGAAGAGCAAATCTGTACTTTTCTGTTCCCAGATGTTGTTCAGTAATTTAGACCCTATTAAGGTCAGTATTTGAAATTATTTTGTGAACATGATTTGTAGAGGATTCTGCCTACTTTCTAACCCTTTTGATGGATCTCAGTTTCGATTTACGGTTTGTGAGTTATATCGATTTTACTACAGTGGTGTCGAAAAATTTTCAGATTGTGTTTTGTATGAATTCTGAAGAGTAATCTATTTTTATTCGGGTATTAAAATTATTATTTTGATCTGAAATTTTGCGCAGTACTTCTAGACCTGATTGGGATTAACCCAGAATTTTTATGGATTTATTTGATGAGTTTTACGAACCGTTCTATGGTTTCAAACAACTACTATTCTAGCAGATTTTTACTACTGTTCAGTAAAGAACTTGATTTTCGTTCGAATTCTACTAGCTGTTTCTAAAATATTTATGAATATGAAAGTTAGTTTACTGTGTCTATTTTATTAACATTTTGGCAGATTTGGATTTCGGTTTATGGTTTGTGAGATATTGTTGTTTTCATACTGCGGCGTTTGTGATTTCAGATTTACAAAACTGTCGTGTCTTGTTATTTTCTGATTTTACTTGACTACTCTATACTTATTGAAATATTCTGAAACTTTATATTCTGATTCTATACATATATGGAAATACCCCAGATTTTTCGTGGATTTAATTAATGAGTTTTCATGCTATTTTCCTGACTGTGAATACAAAATACTGATTTCTGACTGAACACATTTTCTGGATTCAAATCTGTTTTGAGACATATTTTTTGTGAAATGCCATATGACTTATATATGTTTGCTGGATTCGAAAGGGAGTCTATTTTCCAGATTCTTCGACGGATCTAGATTTGCATTTCTGTAGCAACGGAAATCCCTGTTTTAGTACTGTACTGTCTTGCTGTCCTGAATTAGAACTTACACTGTTTCACTCTTTTATATGAATGTCTACTATCTATGCATGTTTATCTGTTACACTGAATCTGTTATACCATGCTAGTTTTGCACTATTTCATACACATTCATGACTGTGTGATAATTATAATAAAATGACCAAGCCGGAGTTTATGGGAAAGATCTAGTAGTGGAAGATATAAAAATGTGTACTCGGAAGGGGACCAGTGTTCCATACTGAGCAATTTGCTACTATTACTTTTACTGTTACTGTTACTGCTACTATTACTTCTACTGTTACTATTACTGTTACTGTTACTGATACCTGAGTACACTGCCCTATATGATCCCCTACAAAATCTAAACGATGAATGTAGTAACCATGTGATAAAAGCTGGGGCGCATGAAGTGCTACCTACATAGTAATAAACACAAGAATGTAAGAACTGACATCTGTTAACTGTTATCTGTTACATGCTACTGATCACTGTTACCTATTACTGTTTGACTGTTATCTGATACTGTTATCGTATACATGTCTGCATACTGTTGACACTTGACACATGTTACTTATACCTGTTAGTATACCATGCTAGTTGATTCTGTTTTCTTGATTCATGTTAGATATTACATTTTTGTTGATATGACTATACCATGCCATGTTTGTTCTATTATTACTTTATATTTGTTATTTATCCCATGTACTTGTATCCTACACTACAAGTGGCCCGCAACTTGCATTGACAGGAGTTTGTTTTCTCTTTTCCTCTTTCCTGCAATTTGATAAATTACAGATTTTGGAGAACAGGTACCAGATGGTGTTGGTGATATGAGATACTAATTGATGGAGTTTTTCTTTTATTATTTTTACTGCTTATTTGAACAATTGTATTTGATATTTGGATTTATTTGTATTTGGGCAATGTGACCCAGGATATTATTGACTTATTCAGATCTGATTTATTTGAGATTATATTCAATTTTGGTTTCAAGTAAATTTCTATTGGTATATTTGATTCAATTATGCATACTTGGTTGATTCTTTTGCTTCCGAATCTGATTATTTCTGTGAGATGTTGTAAAGATTCTGAATAGCTAATGGATGATGAAAATCATTCGCTGGGCTTAGTCACGTATCCATATTCCGTATTTCCTTTTTGGGAAGCAGGGCGTGACAACTGCAAATCTAGATACGTCAGTAAATTTGGAAACTAGACTCACTACCAAATCTAGTGCATATATACAAGTCACACATCAGCTACAGAAACAGAGTTGAAAACAACATTTAATACAAAAGTTATGTTCAGCCAGAAAATGCAAAATCTTGTTTATAAGCATTAAAAGGATTTAAAAACATCATAATTAATTCTGAGAAAAATCTGGAAGATTTCCTAACATATATAGTCTCAAAATATAAAATATCATGAATTTATATTACAGATAGTATAGTCAATACAATTGGGAAAACAGAGTAATCCAACAAAACTTCAAATCTGAAAATTCAGACACAGCAGTACCAAAGCAGAGATAATTCAAAAAATATAATTCAAAATTCAGATCCGTCAAAAGGGTGATAAAATATACAAATCAAGCTGTAGTTCGTATTCATAAAGTTTTTATCAAAACCGAATAGAATCAGGATGAAAACATAACGATTGGTTTCGTAAGCATGAAATGAGATACAAAAGTCATTAATTAATTCAACAAAAATTAGGGACTGATCCCAGTCATGTCTAAACATACTTAGCAAAATATAGAGTTCAAATTCTACTTTTAGTATCAGTTTTAAAATAATATTTCATACAAAATACATACAGATCAGATTCTGTAATATACAATATGGCTGCAGTAAAACAGCAATAACTCATGAATCGAAAATCGGAATTCAGATCCGTCGAAAGTTCTGGAAACTAGAAAACATGCTACAAATCATGTTTACAAATCTATTTCTTTTATTGATATTAACAGGGTCGAATTTACTGTACAAGGATAGAGTAGAAGCAAAATAGAAGTTCTCTTATGCATTTTATCGAATAGTTTAATTGCAAACAATCCAACTAAGATGGCATACAAAGCATGGTATATAGGTAACTCAAATCAGCATGACATGTGTATTAATGGTCTAAAATACGATAATACATCGTACAATGATCCATGAAGCAATCATCTACAGCACACGATAAGTCACAATATGGTTATACATCCAAGATGTCCACCTAATCTAATTGTTTTCGTGCAACAGGTGTCAACTACTGTGAACTACTCATGATCAAGAGATGAAGGAACGGAATCAACTAACAAAATATTGTCATCATGTGGGTACTAATAATTTCATGCGAGACTACTTACGGTATTTAACTTGTATGACAAAAAAACACATACAAGCTACTTGCCTGAAAACAACAATGAAGATGAAGAACAGAATAACAGGAACGGATCCCGAATAATGAACACAACACTGATGGCACGAACAAGGAGCGAGAATTCACACCAATAGAAACACGTGTTGTGTACGTGCTCACACGCGAACAAAAAAATAGTGCCAATAGCAAGGGTGCACGGCAGCAACACGGCAAGACGACGATAGCGCTTGATGTCAGCCTTGGCAAGAGAGAGGACGACGATGGCTAGGACGGGCGGCGCGGCGCTGCAACACTGTTGACCACAGACGACGACAGTGAGCAAGGGATGGGGCCTGATCGTTGCGGATTGAGCAGAGGATAGGGACAGCGGGGGTGTGCAACGGAGAGGGGGTCTGCGGTGGGGTCTGCCGGTGTCGAGGAACAGAACGACGACAGGGAAGGAGGAGAGAGAGGGATCGGGATCGGGGGTTGGGTAGGGCAGATGACAGCTAGAGGAGAGAGAGAGGAGAGAGAGAAAAAGAGAGAGAGAGAGAGAGAATAATTAGGGTTTGGTAATTAGGGTTAGGGTACAATTAGGAGGGTTATATCGAGTCAAATATGGATTTGGGTTAACTGGGTAATATCCAATAGAAAGAAAAAAGTCCAATAAGAGACAATTAGGCCATGAAATAGGTTTATACAATAACAGACAAGAATAAATTTGTAGATCAAATAAATGAGAATATAAAGACTGGAACAAAGCAAAAATGAATCACATGGGGACAACAACACACAATTCAAAGGGACGAAAATCAACAAAATCAGATATAAAATAAAATACCCATGAATTTAATTAAATACAAATAAAAAAATACAAAAATGTGTAACAGGGGTTACAAATCCTACCCTCCTAACAAGAAGAATTTCGTCCTCGAAGTTCAATAAGAAATACATATGCTAACCCCAAAAAGAAAAGAAAACAATAACAAAAGCAAAAACAACAATACAAGAACTACACAAACAAATGATGAAACCTCTGCTGGATATCCTTCTCCAGCTCCCAAGTCAACTCACCTAGCGAGTGAGGATTCCAAGAAACACGAACAAGCTTGATCACCTTGTTCTTCGAAACCTTCTTCCGCCGGTCCAAAATAGCAACTGGCGGAATTTCACAAGACAAATCCGGCCTCACAGATAACTCAGAGTATTCAATCACGTGGCTCTCATCACGGATATACTTCCTCAGTTGTGAGACATGGAAGACGTCGTGCTCTCCAGATAAAGCCGGTGGCAATGCAAAACGATAAGCCACCTTGCCTACTCGTTCCACGATGTCAAACAGTTCGATGAACCTAGGGCTCAACTTGCCTTCGCCACCAAAACGAATGACACATCGCCACGGCGATACCTTAAGAAAAATATGGTCTCGCACCTCAAACTCCAAGGCTTTCCGCTGAACATCAGCTCATCGCTTCTGTCTGTCTTGCGCGGCTTGAAGATGCTTCCTGATCTGACTCACTGCATCCACGTTCTGGTGATCAACTTCAGGGCCCAACAACTTCCTTTTGCCAATGTCATCCCAGCACACTGGTGACCAACACTTACGACCATAAAGTGCCTCGAACGGAGCAGCTTTAAGGCTGTCCTGAAAGCTATTATTGTACGAGAACTCTACGAGATGCAAGTGGTCCTCCTAAGAACCTCCATATTGCAGCACACAGGACCTTAACATGTCCTCTAGAGTCTGGATGGTCCTCTATGACTGTCCATCTATCTGAGGGTGAAAAGCTATGTTGTACTTCAACTTACTCCCCACACTACTCTGAAGAATCTCCCAAAACTGCGACCTAAACCTCGTATCTCTGTTGGATACAATACTGATTGGAATGCCATGAAGTTTGACAATCTCTTGCATGTACTTTTCAGCTAGGCTCTCAGTCGACTGTCCAACTCATGCATGTACTTCCAGGAAAATTAAGGTTGATTCCCTAGCATGTCTAGTCTCAGCAAGGTAAATTTCATATTATTAAATTACTGATAGAATGTTCAAATTAAATTGCAAAACAGGGTGACACAGTAAAATTATGAATCCGAAAATCCAGACCGAGTAGTACTAAAGCTGCAATATCTCACAACTCATAGCTCAGAATTTGATTCCGTCAGATGTTCTAAAAACTAGACACATGGGTTTACAATTCATATTCAGAAACTAATTCCAAATTTTGTAATTAACAGGGTTGAAATTATCAAGTAAGATCAGGACATCTGCATTCTCAGATTTCTTTTGCATGAAATGTAACACGATTATTAACTACAATGGATCTAAGTTAATGTGTGATACAAATTAGGGATTTATATTCATTCAACAGTACCCATGTCTATTCTCAACTCATAGCAAAAGAAAAGCAATTTCAACACATGCATCATACAACCAAACATCTACAAGTCATGGTGGTTCATAAATTCATGTAGCCAAATAATTAGATAAATAATTAGATCTAACTTGTTGTTATAAAAAGAGTGTAGTAACGAATGGTTGTGACCCTTACGGTTGTGGAAATTGATAGAGACAACAACGAATAGGAACAAGATGTAACAATGATGAACAAGATGCAAGTCACAACAAGAATCTACAAGCGGCATTTTTCAAGGAAAGCTTGTACTAGAACAACGAGTTGTACAAAAAGATACTTGCATTGATTGGATAGAAAGAATGGCGAAGATCCGCGAATCTGACGCTGTGAGAACACGTGCACATAACGTGCAATGACAAACAACACGTGTGATGCACGGCACGCGCAAACCACGTGAAGCAAGGCCAAACAACGACGACGAGAGCGTACACGAGCGGCGGCTTGTGGCGATCGGCACAGGGCTCGACGAGGGTAGGGTTGTTGGCGGTTATAGTGGAGAAGGAGGAGGCAGGGGGTTTCGGGATGGTGGTCGGGGTAGTTGTTGGGAGGTCGAAGAACGGCAGTCGACAGGCTACAGTGGTTCGAGGAGGTGGAATGGTGGGACTGCGATGTGGGGTTAAAGTTGAGAGGCTTCGGGTCGACGGGGGTTCAATGAGGGGCTCAGGTTCTGCAGTGGCGGCGAGGCGGTGAGAGGAGCGATGAGAGCAACAAGAGAAGAATGGACGGGAGAGAGAGAATGAGATCTGGAAAGAGAAAGTTTGGCTGGCGAGGGGGGGGGGTAGCACTGGAACGTGGGGGTTAGGGTTTCTAGGGTTATGTTTTTACTAGGGTATATATATGAATAGAGTTTTTGGGTTTTGGGTAGAGGATTAGGGGATCCAAATAGAGACAAAGTCAAATAATAAAATAATTTGGCTATATAAACTATATAATTTAGAACTAGTCAAAGTACTAGGATGAACAAGAACATTATAAATTCTAGGGTTGACAGGAAAATATAAATGAATCAGGTTGGACACAAAGTTGAGTCAAAAATAATAATGTGTTCCATTAAGAGGGAAAATCAATTACAAGGTTCATAATTTAATAAATAGTGTACAATGAGGAAAAAAAACAGAAGAAAATACAACTAATGGAAACAGGGGTTACATCTCCATAAACCCCTGACGTGGTACTTAGTTCTTCGTGGCACTTAGTTCCAAATAACTTATAAACATGTATCATGTAATCATGTAATCATGAAATGAGCTCAAGAGGAAACCCCCGTCAACTCCTGACGTAATACTTAGTTCTATGTAACTTGTCATCATGTATCATCATCATCGAAACACGGGCCCCCTACCGAGTACAATCTCTTATATCGCCCACTACTAGGTCTTTCCCTTAATATCCCTACTTGTTATTCTTTTATAATAATTAAACATGGTGCAACAGCAGAAATAGTGTCAGGACATGATCAGGGAGACATCACGGGCTATGCAACGCACGTAATGCATTTCAAGTTATAAATGCAAAGAACATCATATTTATGTATAAACAAGCACGGAGTTACAAGTTTGGGCAGTCAGATGTCATTGCACAAAGATCAAATTTCTCATTGGCAGGAAAGCAAATCCAGTTCTGTCAAGGATTATGGAAACTCGACTCCTCGCCGGTTCCAGCACATATTTATACGACACAATATGAATAGAATAAATGGTCAAACAGAATGTTCTTATTGGGCTAACTGCGCAGGCAGCAACACAGCACGAGATTACCCTACATAAAATTCAACTAGAAACTTTATTAAATTCTCGCAAAACTTTATGTTTAACTCCTGATACCATTCAACAACAAAAAATTCTATAACTTCCAAGTTCAAATTCTTAAATAAGTACACTGATTGGATCATTAGAACATGAAGATGTGTAATTAAGCAGTGAATCTGGAATTATGATAGTACAGTGGTAAAATGAGGATAAGTTGCAATCCCTCAGTCGGATTCCAAATCCTTCAAGTGTTATGGATTACTCACACATAGGGCTATGACTTCTATTTAGATGTCTCTATCTGGTTTTAACTTATAATGGGTCGAAACTTGGGTTATCTACTAGTCTAGTGTACGGACAGCATTCTGGAGCCAAATTCACATCTATAAAATGGTCTGAAAACATATTCAAAAATCTTATAAAAATCATATTATGACTTCTAATCAAGTCTGGTAGTGTGCTGATAAATAAAATATCTTAATTCACTTAATAATATGACATTTTAAATTGTGAACCATGATGATGTACTATAAGTGGCAATCTGGAATATACAGACCTAGCAGTACGAACAACATGATATCCCATTTTCTATAACACTAAATTTGTATCCGTCGAATGATATGGAAACTAGATTCACATAGCTATGACACTTGTTTACAAAGTTTCAACCGATTTAAACTGCAACTGGGTCAAAACTGGGCCACAAGCGACAGCGGGCAGTAAGGCAGCAACTTGCCGGTTCCAGTTTAAAACGATTCTCACTTGCAAACATAGGTTTTTTATAACAGAAATGCATTTGTATATCAGAATCAGTAAGGGGTTTCTATTTGTTCACATGATGAAGCTCATAATTAATTTCAAATACAACTATCCAATCACATACAAATCTCAATTCATTCAATCACCTAATTATCTACGTAACATCCGAATATACGTTTCAATTTTTGTGCTTGTGTAATGAATGCGAGAACAACAAAACCGCGCCTTTGATGGCGTCGAATCCTAGAAGCTAAAGGAATGGATTCGACTAACTAGGTATCAAATATCACGAAGCATGGATGTTACAAAATGACTGGTTTCAACACGATGATCCAATTACTAAATGTGGGGATTCAAATAAAATTCTTGTACGGAATGATAAAGCTGTACAAGGTACTTGTCCTTAAAGATGACATCGATTCCGATAATAATAAGAGAATAACAAGATGAGCGTCCCGACGGCGCAACCTATGTGCACCGTAACATGTGCAACCTATGTGCACAGTAACATGTGCAATGCATCGCTATAACAACGAGCGGCAACAACAAGATCGATAGCAACAGCAGCAAGCGACAACAACAAAATCGATAGCAACAGTAGTGAGTAGCGAGAGACAACAATGAGAGGCAACATCAAGACGGTGCAGCAACAGCAGCAAGCGGTAAGAGACAATAGCGATCAACATAGGAGCGACAGCAACCAACACCGTGAGCGACAACAAGGGCTTCAGGATGGTGGCGATGGTGGGGCAATGGAAGTGGAGAGGCTCGGCGGGGTGCAGCTGCCGGTGGCGAGGGACGGAGATGGTGGTTCGGTGATGGTGGATGACGAGGATGGAGATGGTGATGAAGGAGGAGGTTGGCTGCGGTCGCGGCAACGGGGAGTCGACGGCAGGGCTGGAGGCTGTGGTGTGAGGGTGATGTGGGGCAAGGCGACAACGTGGTTCGGGAGATGAGGAGAACGGTGGAAACGACAGTGTGAGGAGTGCTCAAGCAGGTGGGGTGGGGGGGAGGGGTTCAACGGAGATGAGGGTGCTGGGCGAGGACGACGATGAAGGAATTGAGCGGAGGTTGTTGTTGTGGTGGTGCTGACGACGGAGAAGGAGGTCGAAGGTGGAGAGAGATGAGGAGGATGGTAGGCGGTCGATGATGGCGGTCGGGGGTCAGGTCAGGGGAGGTCAGGGGTTGCACTGTATAGGAGATGAAGGGGTTGGGGGTTGCACAGTGAAGAAGGTGAAGCGTTTGTAGTTTGCTGCATGCGCCTATGAAATCGACATTTGCTGCATGTGAGAGGGTTGACATAATATGACCTATTGATACATTGGCCCATTACTGATCATATAAACTTTGATGTACATGACAGACAAGTTGAGAAGCATCAATTGGTTGGCAGTAATCATGTGGTTCCATTCTAGACATGACAGTAGGAGGATTTTTTGGGATAGTAATCCCAGTTATTTGGTGATAACACCGATCACCGAGATACTAAACTCCCTACATTAAAACATTAATTAGCGCAAATTGTAATACATCACAATGGAGGCAATGAATTTATTTATGCACAGGAAACATTAATATGATAAGTTATTACCTCATCGCATTATTCAAAGATAACACAGTGACAGGATAAGATGATCGCACATTGAATATCGTACTCGCTCTCATATGACGATCCATTATATGGCTGCCATATAATAGATGTTGTGGACCTCATCTCAAACTGATCCTGGGACATGGAAATGTTGTAACGAATTAAATCGGAGGGGATTCTAGTCCAAATTACTGTGATTCCATAGTGCAATTTTAGGTCGGACATTCGCATTTTGTAGATGAATCATAGAAATCGACCTATCACTCATAGGATTACAAGTACTTGTGTATTCATAAGCCTAATACTGAAAATAAAATGTTAATTAGTATACAGCAACTAAAATAACTAAAAATTATGTATTATTAATATTGTGATGACTTGTATATTATGTAGCAGAAATATTATCTTAAGTACTTGTCATGGCCTATTAAATGCTTTCGATTTCGGTCTGCTACATGAGTCCAGAGATAAATATAGCAGTGCCAATGTGGGACTTCCCCAATCATACGTGCCCACTATGTTCAGATCTTCAAAAGCTGCAAGGAAACCACATTTAACAACCGAAGAAGCATTGGGAAAAAGAAACTCACCCACGAAGTACATGAAGAATGCTTTGCCAACTTTAATTGCCACCAGTGGATCTGTCTTAGCTGCTTCGATCCATTCCTTTTGAAAATACTTCTTTAAGAACGAGCAACGTATTCCGTGACTCATCCAATCTTCTTGTGTAATCTCCTCAAAGAACCGAGACTACACAATATTGAAGGAGTATGCCTCATCGTTACATGACAGTACATCACCGACTCCAATAGATAATCCCGTTGGAATTTCCCAATCTAATGGGATAAATCCCTACTCGCCACCTGGAGGGTGTAAAGTGTGGGTCGTGTCCAACCATCTCTCAAACAATGCCTCAACGAGCCGCATGGACGAGTTCTCTGTATCGAAAGTAAAAAAATGGTGCCAGTAACATTCTTGATCAATTGATTAATTACCAAGACAATGCAAACTAAATTGGAAGCTTTCATCAGAACCTTTCAATTCCCTCTGAATGTAACAAATTCACTGATAGGATGCTTGGTAATATGTTGATGTACTTGTTGTCGATCGCCAACAACTCTGTTCCACTCAGATGGATCGCTATAATTCACAGATGGATTTGATTCTTCTTTGCTTCTTGTTATGTTGTTCAGACCCGGCGTGATGTCTTAATTTGACTTAGCCAATAAACCTTTTGATCGTCGACGACATTTTTTTTATATAACAAAATTTGATTCTGAAGAGGAAGGAGTTAACTCAAGTTTGAAATCAAGATTATGGAAGAGGTGGATTGATGTTTCAGTTGTATATGAATCAGAGGAGGATCATCACTCTAACTAAAGCAACTTTTAGATGAAGGGGTAAAAGTGACTTTTCATAATCAAATAAGCTTGGGAAACAAATTGAATACACTTTAAATAGGGGGAAATAATTGGACGAAAATTAGATCACTCGTCCGATGCCAAAAATACTAAAAAATCACTCCGCCCTTTGGAAGTTTTTTTTTGTCTTTAAAAAAAATTTAGTTGGGATGGTACATGTTGTACCGTCCCTCAAAAGTTTTCAAAAAAATTTTACGGGATAGAACAACATGTTCCGTCTCACGTAATTTTTTTTTTCAAAATTTTTGTGGCCTGAGACATCATGTCCTGTCTACATAAAAAAAAAAAAAATTGTTCTCCAAGTGAGACGATACAACATGTATCGTCTTATCCTTTTTTCCCCCCAAATTATAGCAAACAATCGTTGCACACAATCTTGCTATTTGATATTTCTCATTTTTGAGATGTGTATGCTCTTACATCTGTTTATATATATATATATATATATATATATATATAAGCGCGGGGCTGAAATGACAAGAGGCCTGCACAGAGAAAGAGTTATAACGCGACAAAAGCCGAGCTGAAGACTCAGAAAATTTTCAAGATTTTTTTTTTGGGAACAGCAAAGAAGACTTACCGACATAAGCGACCGAGCCACTTCGAGAGCGTCGTCGCCTGTCGTCCCCGCCTTCAGGGCGGCTCGGTCCTTCAGGGTCGGGAGGTGGCGAACAGCCTGCATGCTCATCGCTGAGTCCCCCAAGAGGCCGTCGCGGTTCATCACCCGCCAATCGGGGACGAACAACTTCTTTTGAGCCTCGGTCAGTATACCCTCAGCATGCTCGGTCAAACGAGGGGCCTCGAGCGCCAGTGCCGCCGAGATAGATAAGCCCTCGGACAGGGCCGATTGAGGAACAATGGCAGCCGGGGTCGGTTGTTGAGGAGAAGTGAGGTCGACCGTTCCGACCACGACCGAAGGAGCCTTGGTGGGTCGACCAGACGAGGGGCTCGCGCTCGTCCTCTTCCTCTTCTTGGCATCCGCGGCCTTGTTTTGCTCAGCCATCATCGCCTTGAAGTCTATGTTCGGAGCCTCTGTCGAAGTGAGAGGAAGAAACAAGTTAGAAAAAATAGTAATACAAGGCATTAAAGAAAAGTAAAGCATAAAGAGAGATGTCAGGAGCGTACTCGGGTCGATCAGACTAAGGCCCGACCTGTGCAGCACCTCCTTGGTCATTTCTCTCCAACTCAACATCGGGAGACCGATCAACTTTGTCGCCACCTCTGCCTCGGCCGGGGTCAACACCAACTTGGCCTTTGCGTACTTCGGCACCTCCTCCTTCCACCGGGTCGGGAAGTCCCACGCCGAGGGGCCCTTGATCAGAAAGAATTTCCCCTTCCATGACTTTATCGAGTCGGGGTTTCCGATCAGCTTGACGCCTTTCCGAGGCGACAGATAGTAGCACGGCTCGAGCTTACTCATTCTGTTGATCCAGTACAAACTCCGGAGGATGACGAGCTGTAGCTCCACCTTTGCCGTCCGGCACTGAAGCAGAAACCCGAGCACATGGCGCCACGTGTTCGGCATGAACTAGATAGGACATAGCCCGTACCACCGGAGAACCACAGTGACGAAGGGGTGAAGGGGAAAATGCAGGCCGACATTCAACGCACCATAGGCGAAGATGCAAAGGTCCAGCGTAAAGGCGGTGTTCGCTCGCACCCCCGGGCCGGGGAGAATCAAGGTTTACTCCGAAGGAATGGCGAAACCCTTCCGAGTTCGGAGTAGGTCCCGCTCGGTTAAAACTGAGGGGATATCGTCCACCTCGGTAACCTCCCTCGGGTCATTCTCCCCGTAGGTTTCCGAACGACCATAAACAGCCTTAGTCAGCAGCTCGCCGCTGTACTGCCTTATTCCCCCATGACCGGACAACACGGTTGGCATCCGACCCTAGCTCGCCCGCCTATTTCACAGTCTCCACCACCGCCTCGACGACCGAGGACCGAACCACACCCTTCCCCTCTTCCTCGGCCGCAGACGACCCTACTATCTCCTTCCTCCTCCTTCGGCTCACCACTTCTCTCCCCTCCTGGGCACTCTGACCTCCCAAGGAGGATGCCTCACTACCCGAGGATACACGTGACATCTCGAAAAATAAATATCTAAGGTTAAGCGAACTGACCTTGATTTGATGTTTACGGTCAGAGAAAGTTTGCCGGAAATTGTCTGGCCTTTGCGACAGCTAACACAACTGCCCTTGTGCTCAAACCTCGGCTAGCAGAGCTACTCGAGAGCGAAAGTAAATTTTGAGAGTGAAAAGTGAAAGAATGAGCTAAGGGGTGGGGGGTTGAGAACTTATAGCCAGTAAGGCAACGGTTGGGCTTTTGCAACGCTTGGGGGCCCATTGGGGGAGACAGAATGACAGAATGAAGAGAGCTGCGACGATTCAGAGGAAGGTTGCGACGGTTTACTCCACATGGCAGTACGGCAACCCCTAACTTGCCGAGCCACCGAGGCACTCTGCCGAGCTACTGGGGCACCGACCTCCACATTTGGAGAAAAATGCCGCTGAGCCACTTTCACCGTCAGATTGTCTCAAAATTCGTGCCGAAATATGGTGGACGGTTCAGATCCCTCCACGCCCACAAAACGAAAAGATAACATTTTCTCATGATCTGAACCTCCAGCCTCGAGATCCACGCCTTGATGGATGCTCCAATCCAACCACGTTGCTCGACGGCTCGTAACGAGCCGAGCCACCAAGGCACTCTACCGAGCTACCGGGGCACCGACCTCCACATTTGGAGAAAAATGCCGCCGAGCCACTTTCACCGTCAGATTATCTCAAAATTTGTTCCGAAATATGATGGACGGTTCAGATCCCGCCACGCCCACAAAACGATAAGATAACGTTTTCTCGTGATCTGAACCTCCATCGTCGAGATCCGTGCCTTGATGGATGCACCAGATCGAGCCACGTGGCGCAACGGCTCGTCCCAAGCTGCCGAGCCACCGGAGTGCTCAGCCGAGCTACCGAACAGCTTAGCTGAGCCACTGATCTACTAAGAAGCAGAGGCCGAGCTGCCGAGCCATCGGAGCGCGCAGCTGAGCTACCGAACAACTTAGCTGAGCCACCGAGCTACTAAGGGCAGAGACCGAACTACCGAGCCACCGAAGCGCTATGACCGAGCTACCAGGGCACCGACCTCCACATTTGGAGAAAAATGCCGCCGAGCCACTTTCACCGTCAGATTGTCTCAAAGTCGTGCCGAAATATGATGGACGGTTCAGATCCCGCCATGCCCACAAAACGACAAGATAATGTTTTCTCGTGATCTGAACCTCCAGCCTCGAGATCTGTACCTTGATGGACGCACTAGATCGAGCCACGTGGTGCAATAGCTCGTCCCAAGCTGCCGAGCCACCGGAGTGCGCAGTCGAGCTACCGAACAGCTTAGCTGAGCCACCGAGCTACTAAGGAGCAGAGGCCGAGCTACCGAGCCACCGAAGTGCTATGACCGAGCTACCGATGCACCTCACATTTGAAGAAAAACGACTGCCGAACTACCCCAACCGTTGGATCGTTTTAAAGATCACGCTGGAACATGATGAGCGGTTCAGATCACTCCACGCCCACAAAGCCACAAGAAAGTATTTTCTCGTGATCTGAACCCCCATCTTCGTGATTCGCGCCATGATGGATGCTCCAGATCTTGCCACATAGCTCAGTAGCTCGCAACGTGTCGAGCTACCGAGCTGCCGAAGAGGACTGGCCGAGCTATCGGGGCACCGACCTCCGCAAGCGGAGAAAAACGCCGTCGAGCTACTCCGATCGTCCGATCCTCCGAAAATTTGCACCACTGGCTGATGGAAGGCCCAGATCGTGCCACGTAATAAATCGGAATTAAAAATTACTTTTTATTTATTATATTCGAATTAATTATTTAAAAATTGCAAAAAATGATTAAAAATTCAGAAAAATTAATTACAAATTCTAAAAAATAATTATAAATTTGGAGAAATAATTTTGATCCCTGGGAAAATAATTATTGCTTAGAATAATTAATTAAGGCCTCCGAATAATGAATCACCGCTTCGCAAAATTAAATAAATGATCCGAAAAATAGAGAAAAATCTAGAAAAATCACCAAAAGTTCAGGAGAGCTTAAGAACAACCTTGAGCACGCAACTAGCTCCGAAATTCACCATAATACCTCATACAAAGATTTGACACTCCTTATTTGGACTCCGATACAACTCCGCAAGCCATTAAAATAGTAAAACTACTCCTCAAAGGCTGATTAAACTCAGCCTTCGGGAGTGGGGGGCTCGTGATTTGACTAAAAATAGGGTTAAATCGGAACCATCCAAATCGGGCACGGATCTTAAAGCTCAGGGGTAAAACGGTAATTTCACCTACAAACGGGTCTGAAATGGGAACTGGGTCTTTTTTTTCAAAAGCCCAACACTACAACAGACAAGCTCTTCGCCGGCATTTTTTTATATCTTCACCGGCAATTTTTTACGCTGGTGAAACATTCACCGGCGTTTTTATAAACGCCGGTGCAAATGCCGCCGAAGCGAGCGTCGCGGAAAGATAGGGGTATACACCGGCATTTCTATTGGATGCCAGTAGATCTTGAAAATACACGGGTGATCAGCTAACGCCGGTATATAGGCATTTCTGAGTGTCGTACTTTTCCCCAATATACATTCACCGGCAGTCACATAATGCCGGTATATTTCTCTTCACCAGCGTTTCCACAAACGCCGGTGTATGTTCAATATTTACTGGCAGTCGACAAATGCCGGTATATGCTTATTTTAGAGTGCCCTATTTTCCCTACTTACAAGCACCGGCGTGTTGCAAAAATGCCGCTATAGTGAGATTCACCGGCATTTTCTAAAATGCCGGTGTTTCTTAGTGCTGTTGCAGCTTATGGGTACACCTGTGTGTGTGGAAATGCCTCTCTATCGAAATTTCCAACTAATCAATTGGATACACCGTTGTATGATCGTTTGTTTCCAAAATGAAATGCCGGTGTATGATCGTTTGTTTTTTGTGCTCCAGTTTTTTCATTCGATTTCAATTCACAATTTCATTTTAAAAACCTGTAAACTAATTCACAACCGATTCAACCAATTTCAGGTATATTAATGCGCAAATCATAACCAAACACAAGAATTAAAGATAATAAAGTTTCACACATAGTCCATTAATCGTCCAAATTCACCGCAAAATTAACAGTGTCATAATTAACAAATACAGTAATGAACAACCCAAATATCTCAACAATTACATAAAACAACAATCCAGGACATAACAATAACAAGGACAACATAACAACAACAACTAGACTAGGCCGACCACAGATTCATACCCCTCGAGTCGCTTCAGTTCTGATCATCAGAATTTCCTTGATCCGGGAGACTCACATTTGATTGATTGATCGGACCGATCTATGAAAAAAAACAGTAATTTAGTTCAACACTAGACCACAATAAAGAATATACATATTTTTTGAACTTGCAAAAAGATCTACCCAATTCATAAGTTCTAAGATTAAAGTGCCAATTGCAAATGTAATTGTTAATGATATATAGAGAGGTAAAATAATTATATTGCAGTGCTAAAAAGCTAGTACTTAATTTTGTTTTTGAATATATCTAAAACAGAAAAACAAATGAAAATCAAGTATCTACCTTGAAACCTTTATATTCTCCTCTGATTGGGAATATCCAGTATCTAAAACAGTAAAACAAATGAAAATCTAGTATCTAAGCATGTCTTTCATGGATTGTTCAGACAATCAATGAAACTGTCATCGTGGAAAGAAACCAAATATAAGAAAAATAAGAAAAATAAGAAGGGGCTCATATCAAGTGTAATTTTAAGGAACTTTCATCGTCGAAGGAAACCAAATATAGAAGCCAGAAATAGAAACTGAAAGAGGAATGGTAGAGAATGAGGATACACCAGGCTAACATAGCGGCATTTTCCTCATCTCTCTCTCATCCCTTCTTTCTCTTCAGCACACACACACAAAGAGACATCAGCAACAACAGCAAGAGCGACAACAACATCAATAATTATAAATTATAATAAACAAGATGTCTCTATATGGGTTTCCAGATCTCCACTAGAGCCCTCTCTTTCTAATCACAGCCCAATTAAGAACATAGACGACAGCCACTAAACAACTAAATAGTAGGGTTTTCAGATTCTCAAAATGGCATTTTCTGACAAATTATCTCACAAACACTAATACGCCTCTTTCATGGATTTTACGACCAACCCCATTTTGGTATACATCATACTTAGATGACAATTAACCCATTTTGGTAAATAGCATGCTTAGATGACAATGATATGGCTAATATCCAGTATCTAAAATAGTAAAAGAAATGAAAATTTCCAGTATCTAAGCATGTTTGTCTATTCTTCATCCCAACTTTGCCAATGATGTTTCCGGCTCCAAAAGAAACCTGCACACAGGTTTGTTCAGACCAATTCTTAACAGATTTGGGAATTCTGAAGATTTTAGATACAGGATGACAAATTATCTCACAAACACTAATACGCCTCTTTTATGGATTCTACGACCAACCCCATTTTGGTATACAACATCCTTAGATGATAATTAACCCATTTTGGTAAATAGCATGCTTAGATTACAATGATATGGCTAATATCCAGTATCTAAAACAGTAAAAGAAATGAAAATTTCCAGTATCTAAGCATGTTTGTCTATTCTTCATCCCAACTCTGCCAATGATGTTTCCGGCTCCAAAAGAAACTTGCACACAGGTTTGTTCAGACCAATTCTTGACAGATTTGGGAATGCTGAAGATTTTAGATACATGATGACAAATTATCTCACAAACACTAATACGCCTCTTTCATGGATTCTACGACCAACCCCATTTTGGTATACAGCATCCTTAGATGACAATTAACCCATTTTGGTAAATAGCATGGTTAGATTACAATGATATGGCTAATATCTAGTATCTAAAACAGTAAAAAAAATGAAAATTTCCAGTATCTAAGCATGTTTGTCTATTCTTCATCCCAACTCTGCCAATGATGTTTCCGGCTCCAAAAGAAACATGCACACAGGTTTGTTCAGACCAATTCTTGACAGATTTGGGAATGCTGAAGATTTTAGATACATGATGTCAAATTATCTCACAAACACTAATACGCCTCTTTCATGGATTCTACGACCAATCCCATTTTGGTATACAGCATCCTTAGATGACAATTAACCCATTTTGGTAAATAGCATGCTTAGATTACAATGATATGGCTAATATCCAGTATCTAAAACTGTAAAAGAAATGAAAATTGGTCAATATCTAAGCATGTTTGTCTATTCTTCATCCCAGCTTTGCCAATAATGTTTCCGGCTCCAAAAGAAACCTGATTTGGGAATTCTAAAGATTTTAGATCCTGGATGACAAATAAAATTAAAAAAGATTAATACGCCTCTTTCATGGATTCTATGACCAACCCCATTTTGGTATACAGCATCCTTAGATGGGAATTAAACCATTTTGGGAAATAGCATGCTTAGATGATAATTATATGGCTAATATTCATTATCTAAAACAGTAAAAGAAATGAAAATTGGTAAATATCTAAGCATGTTTGTCTATTCTTCATCCCAACTTTGCCAATGATGTTTCCGGCTCCAAAAGAAACCTGCACATAGGTTGGTTCAGACAAATTCTTGACAGATTTGGGAATTCTGATGATTTTAGATCCAGGTTGACAAATAAAATTAAAAAAGATTAATACGCCTCTTTCATGGATTCTGTGACCAACCCCATTTTGGTATACAACATCCTTAGATGACAATTAACCCATTTTGGTAAATAGCATGCTTAGATGACAATGATTTGGCCAATATCCAGTATCTAAAATTGTAAAGGAAATGAAAATTGGTCAATATCTAAGCATGTTTGTCTATTCTTCATCCCAACTTTGCCAATGATATTTCCGGCTCAAAAGAAACCTGCACACAGGTTTGTTCAGACCAATTCTTGACAGATTTGGGAATTCTGAAGATTTTAGATACAGGATGACAAATTATCTCACAAACACTAATACGCCTCTTTCATGGATTCTATGACCAATCCCATTTTGGTATACAACATCCTTAGATGACAATTAACCCATTTTGGTAAATAGCATGCTTAGATGACAATGATATGGCTAATATCCAGTACCTAAAACAGTAAAAGAAATGAAAATTTCCAGTATCTAAGCATGTTTGTCTATTCTTCATCCTAACTCTGCCAATGATGTTTCCGGCTCCAAAAGAAACCTGCACACAGGTTTGTTCAGACCAATTCTTGACAGATTTGGGAATGCTGAAGATTTTAGATACAGGATGACAAATTATCTCGCAAACACTAATACGCCTCTTTCATGGATTCTACGACCAACCCCATTTTGGTATACAGCAGCCTTAGATGACAATTAACCCATTTTGGTAAATAGCATGCTTAGATGACAATCATATGGCTAATATCCAGTATCTAAAACCGTAAAAGAAATGAAAATTGGTCAATATCTAAGCATGTTTGTCTATTCTTCTTCCCAACTTTGCCAATGATGTTTCTGGCTCCAAAAGCTAGTACATGCACATAGGTTTGTTCTGACCAAGTCTTGAATGATTTGGGAATTCTGAAGATTTTAGGTCCAGGATGGCAAATTACAGCACAAACACTAATACACCTCTTTCATGGATTCTATGACCAACCCCATTTTGGTATACAACATCCACAGATGACAATTAACCCATTTTGGTAAATAGCATGCTTAGATGACAATGATATGGCTAATATCCAGTATCTAAAACCGTAAAAGAAATGAAAATTGGTCAATATCTAAGAATGTTTGTCTATTCTTCATCCTAACTTTGCTAATGATGTTTTCGGCTCCAAAAGAAACCTGCACACAGGTTTGTTCTGACCAATTCTTGACAGATTTGGGAATTCTGAAGAATTTAGATCCAGGATGACAAATTAAAGCACAAAGAATAATACGCCTCTTTCATGGATTCTATGACCAACCCCATTTTGGTATACAGCATCCTTAGATGACAATTAACCCATTTTGGTAAATAGCATGCTTAGATGACAATGATATGGCTAATATCCAGTATCTAAAACCGTAAAAGAAATGAAAATTGGTCAATATCTAAGCATGTTTTTCTATTCTTCATCCCAACTTTGCCAATGATGTTTTCGGCTCCAAAAGAAACCTGCACGCAGGTTTGTTCAGACCAATTCTTGACAGATTTGGGAATTCTGAAGATTTTAGATCCAGGAAGACAAATTAGAGCACGAAGAATAATACGCCTCTTTCATGGATTCTATGACCAACCCCATTTTGGTATACAGTATCCTTAGATGACAATTAACCCATTTTGGTAAATAGCACGCTTAGATGACAATGATATGGCTAATATCCAGTATCTAAAACAGTAAAAGAAATGAAAATTGGTCAATATCTCAACATGTTTGTCTATTCTTCATCCCAACTTTGCCAATGATGTTTCCGGCTCCAAAAGAAACCTGATTTGGGAATTCTAAAGATTTTAGATCCAGGATAACAAATAAAATTAAAAAAGATTAATACGCCTCTTTCATGGATTCTATGACCAACCCCATTTTGGTATACAACATCCTTAGATGACAATTAAACCAATTTGGTAAATAGCATGCTTAGATGACAATGATATGGCTAATATCCAGTATCTAAAACAGTAAAAGAAATGAAAATTGGTAAATATCTAAGCATGTTTGTCTATTCTTCATCCCAACTTTGCCAATGATGTTTCCGGCTCCAAAAGAAACCTGCACATAGGTTTGTTCAGACAAATTCTTGACAGATTTGGGAATTCTGAAGATTTTAGATCCAGGATGACAAATAAAATTAAAAAGATTAATACGCCTCTTTCATGGATTCTATGACCAACCCCATTTTGGTATACAACATCCTTAGATGACAATTAACCCATTTTGGTAAATAGCATGCTTAGATGACAATGATTTGGCCAATATCCATTATCTAAAACTGTAAAAGAAATGAAAATTGGTCAATATCTAAGCATGTTTGTCTATTCTTCATCCCAACTTTGCCAATGATATTTCCTGCTCCAAAAGAAACCTGCACACAGGTTTGTTGAGACCAATTCTTGACAGATTTGGGAATTCTGAAGATTTTAGGTCGATTATTTGATCGATTATTTGGGGACCGACTTTCGAATGAAAATGCCATTTGGAAGTATGAGGATAAATGTTTGTTGGATCACCCAAACTCCCATTTTTATTGAGAAAAAATAAGAATAGGGCTCATATCAAGTATAGTTTTAAGGAACTATCATCGTGGAAGGAAACCAAATATAGAAGCCAGAAATAGCAACAGAAAGAGGAATGGTAAAGAATGAGGATACACTAGGCTAACATAGCGGCATTTTTCTCATCACTCTCTCATCCCTTCTTTCTCCTCAGCACACGCACACAAAGAGACATCAGCAACAACAGCAAGAGCGACAACAACATCAATAATAATAAATTATAATAAACGAGATGTCTCTATATGGGTTTCCAGATCTCCACTCGAGCCATCTCTTTCTAATCACAACACAATTAAGAACATAGATGACAGTCACCAAACAATCCAATCACAGCCCAATCAAAATTTGTCATCCTGGATCTAAAATCTTCAGAATTCCCAAATCTGTCAAGAATTGATCAGAACAAACCTTGTGCAGGTTTCTTTTGGAGCCAGAAACATCATTGGCAAAGTTGGGATGAAGAATAGTCAAACATGCTTAAGTACTGAAAATTTTCATTTTTTTTACTGTTTTAGATACTGGATATTAGCCATGTCATTGTCATCTTAGCATGCTATTTACCAAAATGGGTTAATTGTCATCTAAGGATGTTGTATACCAAAATGGGGTAATTGTCATCTAAGCATGCTATATGCCAAAATGGGGTTGGTCATAGAATGCATGAAAGACATGTATTGAAGAAAAATAAGAATATGGCTCATATCAAGTGTAGTTTTAAGGAACTATCATTGTGGAAGGAAACCAATTAAATATAGAAGCCATAAATGGAAACAGATTGAGGAATGGTAGAGAATGAGGATACACCAGGCTAACATAGCGGCATTTTCCTCATCTCTCTCTCATCCCTTCTTTCTCTTCAGCACACACACACAAAGAGACATCAGCAACAACAGCAAGAGCGACAAGAACATCAATAATAATAAATTATAATAAACAAGATGTCTCTATATGGGTTTCCAGATCTCCACTCGAGCCCTCTCTTTCTAATCACAGCCCAATTAAGAACATAGACGACAGCCACTAGACGACAGCCACAATGCAGACTCACAAACACTAATACATGTCTTTCATGCATTCAAAATTATAAGCTCTTCAAAATTACCAATTTAAAGACTTACCGGTGGTGGGACTTGAGATTGCTGCCTTATTAACTGGGACATTTGTTCTTGGAGGAGTGCCACTTGTGCCTTTAATTCTGTCATCTCCTCGTCCCGAGTCCCACTTGAAGTAGATTCACTCCGTCCGAATAACCGCGAGGGGGTTGGTCCTAGCCCCATACCACAGACACGTCCATGCCTCTCCTTTCCCCTCACTGCGGTCAAGGCAAGTCGCTGCCGGGTACGAAAATCTGTGGAAGCCGTCGTACGGTCAGAATCTGAAGCGGAAGAGATTTCATCAAACTTTTTCCGAGCATTAGTCTGTAAAAGGACATATAGTCAGAGTTAAAAGCAGAAGAGATTTCGACTATCATTAGCCATTTACAAAAATAAGCTATAAATCATCAAAAAGTAAAAGCAACTGAAGATATATATAAACAATAAAATCAGATATACACATATAAAAAGATGAGCAAACCTTTAAAATAAAACCACTATGAAACTGTTATTTTACTGTTTGTATAATAGTGCACCCGAACATTTATGTTACTGTTTGTATAACAATTTTTCAACACCATTGACCCTGTCATTCTTATGTTAATTGCTAATCGGTCCCGGTGTTGTCTACTAGTATTACTAATTGCATAAACATATAACATTGCTATAGCCTATAGTAGTAAATTTCTAAAAGCTCATCACTAAAATATTATGTCATAGCCTATAGTCAATTTTGTGTTCCAACTCAATTCACCAAATATTTAATTACCCATCACTAAAATAGTTATAATGATAGTCAATTGTAGATCTGATAGATATTAGTTCACAAATTACCACAATCCGTTCTTCCTCAGGGGTCGCATACGTCCCATCCTTCGACTTGTGGGTGGCATCGAAACAATCTATGTCACCAAACTCTGTAGGACCCCCCAAATCTTCTTCCTATATATTAGTAAGATGAATTTATTATAAACAAATAACTATAAGTCAAAACTGTTCGATTTGATTGCGCTTACCAATTCTTCCCGAACGAGAGCATAGCTCTATGCACCAGCGGTGTTAAACACAAGCTGCTTTAACCGACTGGCAACACCGACCTCCGCCCTTTTCTGTACATGCCACAATAAAGTTAACAAAAAATTTAATTAGAGTAGCCATACAACCACAAAGTCAATAAATTTTGGTTAGTAATGTAAATACCTGACTGACCGCCAAACTCTAGTAGTACACAAGGAATTGCCAATCCGAAGGCTCCACATCGAGTGGCACATCCCTTGCATTATCCGCCTCTGACTGGTTTTTGTCAAAATACCTAGCCTTCAAGTCACTCTTGTAGTCTCTCCACTTTTTGGAGAGTGACTTTTCAACCCAAGGCGTCAGGGAGTCCAGGAACGAGAAGTATTGCTGTAAAATTTATGAAGTTTAACAAAAGGATAACTGAATTGCATAAACCAACTACCCATCACTAAAAATACATATTTCATTAATATATAAATGTATGAATTCCCTAATTTGATTTCATACTGTACATGGTTTGATTTTATTAAAACAGGATGTATATAATTCTATTGTGGTGATAACCCCTTTTTCATACTTTCAGATTGCCTATACATATGAATTGCATAAACCAATTATTTATTTTAGATGGGAAATACCTTGATTGTTATAATTGCAGTTGCCTTTGTCGTGGTGAGCACCTTCGGCCAACTCTCGTACGACAAAGGAATTATCCGTGGGTTCCTTGCTATTACCCCAATAAAGGATGGGAATTTGCTTACATTATCACCAACCGGTTGCCCGACACTGTTTTCCTCCACCACAATCCATTCGTCTTTTTTAAGTTTCCATATGTCCGTCATCTTAGTTCGCCCTCGATGTTTCTTGACAGTGGGCGTGCTACCCTCCCCCTCCTCTGTCTGACTGTCACTATTATCTAGTGGCTGCTCATCCCCATGGATTTCGTTGCCATCATTTACGTTGATCCTTTTTCCACGCCTCGGCATCTTGTACCTGTCAAAGATTCAATAAATTTATTAGAGGAGCAAAATTAATTAATAACATAGTTTAATGTAAATGACACCAAGCAGTAGAAAATAGAAACTGTCGTTGCTAACATCAAGGTTACAACAATACACTAATGGTTGAGAGCAAATTGGTAGCTGAAAAAGAATGAATGTATGACCTACATCCATCCCATGTTCAACTTCAATAACGCTAGGCATTGGATTATATAAATTGCAGGCAAAATGGTAGATGAAAATAAAAACATTTGCAATGTTGCTTTGTTAAAGTTAAGATTATTATTATCTCCTCAGAGTTGGAAACGCAATATAAGGAAAACTAGTAAAAAGTTAGCAAAGCATTAAAAATCTAGCATCCATAGCCTTTAATGGTATAGAATAACCATCAAAGGTAATCCATAAACCAGGCGACAAAGATTGACAAAGAGGAACAATCTATAGAAATCCTTCCATTCTTAAATTAACAGATAATTAAACCAATTATTAAATTCACATACAACATGTTCGGAATTACAAGACATAATATTACAACAAGATTTAAGACACAAAAATTATAGGACATATAATATTAAGATTGAAAATCAAGTAAACTACAATACGACATCTTCCAATACGACATCTTCCAAGTCCCACAAATTCCGTCGTCGGTTGTGTTTACATCAAACATAGAAAACTTAGAAGCAATGTAACTGTTCATGACTTCATCGCCTTCATCTTCTGAAGTATCGCCGAGTTGGAATACATCTCTTGGTTGCATAATGAGAGCCACACACAATTTTGGTAGGGTTGGATCTTCAATGTAGAACACTTGTTGCACTTGGGATGGGAACACAAATGGTTCGTGGCTAATGTGTGTACCGATGTGAATCAATTTTGAGAAGTTTATAACTGTGAAGCCTAACTTATCCTTGTTATTAGCAAAATTCCTATCAAACTCAGCCCAATCCCCACGAAATAAGACAACACGAAAATGACCAAAATAATTCAACTCAATGATATCCGTGAGCACTCCATAGTAGTCGAGATCTCCATCTACAGGCCTCGTGTCTGACTTGGAAGCATAACTTCTAGTCTTAGAAGTCACTACCATTCCACTATTTTGAGATTTTAAATTACATTCACGATCCTTAGTACGAAATCTAAAGCCATTGAATATGTATCCTCCGTACCTTTTGACCATCTTATAGGGACCTTTGGCAAGTACTTGTATTTCAGATGACACACCTTCAGGACCCAAAGAATGTACCTATAAATTTTGCACAAATCGTATCAGCACCGTGGATAATGTAGATATAATCAAGATTAACTTGCATTTTCCTAATTCACTTACATGAGATTCAAACCAGTTATGAAAATATTCATTTATCAACTTGTTTTGTTTACGTGGTGGCAGTCTTCTTGGTCTAGCCCTTCGTTTGATGTCCCTGACAAATTCGCTAAAATACAAGCAATTGAAATAAGGAATAACAAATATAAGTTAATATCGAACTCTGCGGTTTTCACTATATTCGATTTAAATTCAAAAACAACTTACTTTCGAAATGGCTCCACTGATGCATGGTGGTCTAGCACATATCAATGTGCCTGTTCCCACGTTAAGTTATCTAGCTCAAATGCATCAACTTTACCAACAGTAGTACCAGTGGTATCGAAAAGATATTTATCACCATCAAGATTGGAAATGTCTGGATTTCTCCTTGGTCTAGTCAAAGATGTCTCTACACCCTGCAGATACTGGAACAAAAATGTGAACACTCCTCTGATAGATATCCCTAAGCTATTGACCCTTCAAGAAATGCTCTATTTTTAACATAACCCTTGAGTCGGTATAGGTACCTAAACATGTACAATTAATGAATTAGAGCGGAGTAAGGAAATAAAAGAAATGAGCTTTTGAGAATTCAGTTTTGTAAGATGCATGAATTCTTTTACCTCTCAATAGGGTACATCCACCGATAATGAATAGGTCTGCCGATTCTGGCTTCACCAGCAAGGTGGATTATCAAGTGAATCATTATAGTGAAGAACGATGGAGAAAATATCATCTCCATTTTACTAAGTTTCAATGTCGCGCGCTGCTCCAATTGGTCAATATCTTCAACACGAAGCATTCTTGAGCAAATACCTTTATATATGCTACAAAGATCTTTCAGGACAGTAGTAATTTGCTCACACATTGAAGACCTTAGGGCCACAGGAAGGAGATCCTGCATTAGGATGTGGTAGTCGTGTGACTTTAGACCCTGAAGCCTCTTCTCCTTAAAGTTGACACACCTTGCTATATTAGAAGAATAGCCATCAGGAACTTTAAGTTCCAGTAAAACTTTGCAAAATAATTTCAACTCCGATTTTGACATTGAATAGATTGCAGGAGGTAAGAGTACTCTCCCGTTCGGTAATTCCTCTGGGTGCAACTCATGTCGGATGCCCATTGACTTCAAATCAAGTCGGCTCTTAAGATTGTCCTTTGTCTTCCGGTCATCTCCCATAACTGTTCCTATGCAATTTTCACCAATATTTTTTCCGATATGCATCACATCTAAATTATGTCGCAATAAATTGAATTCCCAATACGGCAACTTGAAGAAAATACTCTTCTTCTTCAATGCACCTAAACTCGTCATGTTCTGATACTCATCTTCGCCACATAGATCGATCTCCTCATCTTGCTCTGGCCTTGCCCTTTTCTTGCCATTTTTGCTGACTTGCGGTTCTTTTCTATATTTGAACTGATGACCAACCCGCCTCAAAATATCTAACCCAGAAGTAGCTCCAGGAGCATGTTCCCACTCGTCGGTACCATCAAATTTCGCTGTCTCGGCCCGAAATATATGTGTGTCAGGCAACCATCTCCTATGACCCATATAGCAAAACTTTCTGCCATTGTACAACCACCTTGAACTAGTTTGGTTAGCACAACAAGGATATGCATAACGTCCTTTAGTACTATATCCAGATAAATTTGCATATGCTGGAAAATCATTGATTGTCCAAGACAACACGACTCGAAGAGAAAATGTTTCTTTAGCCATTGCATCATAGGTTGGAACACACACCCACAATTTCTGAAGTTCATCTATTAACGGCTGTAGGTTCACATCTATATCATTTCCAGGACCTTTCGGTCCAGGAACTATCATGGACAAAATAAATGAGGACTGCTTCATCCATTTCCAAGGCGGCAAATTTTATGGTATTAACACAACAGGCCATATGCTGTATGTACTATTCATTTGCCTAAAAGGGTTGAAACCATCACTAGCTAGTCCAAATCTCACATTCCGAGGATCTTCCGCAAAATCGGGATATCTTTCATCAAATTTTTTCCAAGATTGAGAATCAGCAGGATATCAAAGAATCCCATCATTAATGCGACCTTCAGCATGCCATTTCATATCAGAAGAAGTTTCCAAAGACATAAACAACCTTTCAGTAGCCTAGGAATCAGAGGAAAGTAATGCAATAGTTTGGCAGGCTTCTTTCTCCTACTTCGCTTAGTAGATCCACTGGCTTGATCGTCTTGATTTGGTGTTTCTGACCATTTCGAAGAACCACAGACTTCGCAATTCTCCAGACTTTCCTTACCTTTCGTGAAAAGCATACAGTTATTTGGACATGCTGCTATCTTCTCATACCCTAGATGAAAGAACTTAGGAAATTTTTGATTTTATAGGCTGAGTTTGGAATACAGATTTCTGGAAATGCTTCATTCAACAGTTCAAGTAGCATAGTGAAGGACTTAGCAGACCACCCGTTTAAACATTTAATCTGAAATAGTCTGACAATGAATGAGAATTTAGAGAATTTGGTGCAATCGCCGTACAGCGGAGTACTAGCATCTTCAAGCAACTTAGCAACGGATTCTTGCTGTTTATTATTTTCAGGGGCGGGGTCAGGCATTTCCTCGTCCACCTCACCACCAATGTGTGATGTTTCTGTTGACTCATTATGAACTTGGGTTGTTGAATTATTGGTGTGGAAAGAAACATTATGAATCCCCAAGGCGTCTTGCAACAAAGCATGCATCTCATCGGGAACACTTAAGTCTTCGTTCACTAAGGGCTCATCTTCATTTTCTAATACAACCGGACGAACAGGAGCTGACATATGATCCTCTCCATGACAAAACCACCGTGTGTACCCTTGAAGAAAACCGTTGACAACCAAATGTGTATATACTACGTCACATGTTCTCAAATTACAATTTGTACATCGGAGACATGGACAAAGATTAGGTTGGGATCACGGGAATGTCGTTTGGCAAAGATAATAAAATCTTTAATACCATCCCGGTACTCCTTAGATAATCGTGGTTTACTAATCCAACTTCTATCCGTTATAACAATAGAAGACAATCTGAAATTAAAATTTGATATATTAAATAGTATTAGATTTAAAAGGCTTTTTTTATAATTAATTTCACCTTTTTTAAAACCATCCCTAGCTGCAAATAAATAAACGATATAACAATTAACTGTAAAATAAAGAAAGCTCAGTTCCAAAAATGTATAAAAAACAATTAAATCTTAATATAATCTACTCTATTCACATAACCCTGAACTACCTTTGTGAAAATTATCTCAACCACCTTAGTGGCATTTTATCGCACACCTTGTGTTTGAGTGTAATATCAATTCGACTATAGTCTCCCCTGTATTTGACTTTCCGTTCAAGGTGATGATGATGGTAAAGGGTATTTGCTGAAGAAGAGGAATAGGACGAATAACAAGGGCACCGTGCTGTAAATACGATAACAAGAAGATCTGATGACTCATGAACTATTCTGTTCATGGTTACTAATAATCAGTTACTTATCCCAAAATAATAATAATAATAATAATAATAATAATAATAATAATAACAATCCCTATACCTCAACTACATTTGTTCTCATTTAACCTTAATTAAAGTGGACTACATTTGTTCTCATCAATCCCAAAATAATAATAATAATAATAAAAATGTGAACTATCAAAGAACAATGTCAAAAGGTATCCATCACCCCAAATCACCAACTCCAGATTTACATTTGCTCATTCTCTCATAAAACACCCATCCCTAAATACCACAAACAAATTATATTCTCCTCTATTATCATTTGTCAAGCAAACAGTTTACTCAATGATGGACAACAACTAAAAAATGGAAATTTCTTATTTAACTTCCTAAGTTTACTCCATACTTGCATGACATCTCAAGCATCTAAAATATAGTCTACAAACTATTCCTTACCAAATGTCAAAACACCTAAACCATGAACCAAATGACATATCTAACACAGAATTGGAAACATTAAATGAAATTTCACACGATAACACATCAATCTAGTAAACCCACTTAATTCCACAGCCAAGATCTCATCTCGCGAGGCATCAAACATCATTATGCAATCAAAAAGACCTTCATGTTCTAGTTCACAGTATCACAAACACAATATGTCCAACATATTTTGTAAACAGTAGCGGATGAAAAATAAACGAAGAACTCTTCCATCATGAAGATGTTCTCATGAAATCCCAAGCATCGAAAAAAAAGGAGAAGAATAAAGCATTATACCACTCAATGTCCGAGGAGTTGTTGACGGTGGGGGGGACTGGGGCTGTCGGAGATGGCTGTCGGAGATGGCAGTGGGGGGGGGGGGGCTGGGACTAGGGCGACGACGGAGGATATGGAGACGGTGACGGTGGGGCTATCGGAGATAGCTCCTTTCGAACGCCTCTCGAATAGGGCATTTTGGGAACTCCAAAATCGACGGGGAGAGAGAAAGAGGGAAGACGAGGGAATGAGGGAGTTTTCATTGGCTTTGGGAACTCCAAATTCGACGAAGGGAAGGAGGGAAAACGAAGGGCGACGCTCGAAAAAATTGGGTTTGGGAAAAAAGCGTGCGAAACGTTAGGGTTCGCGGGGATTTATCCCAGTTAATTCACCAGCGTTTTAAAAAACAAACGCAGTAAATGGGAGTTTTTGGTCACATTCGTCTGTATATTCGCTGGCGTGTTTTATTAAAATGCCGGTGAATATTACCCTTTACCGGCATTTTATCACAAAATGCCGGTGAATCTCATAATTCCCCGGCATTTTATGGAGGCCACCGGCATATAGCCATCCAATCTGACGCTCTTTTCCTAGTCTCTTCCTACCCCGGCGCGAATGGTAAAACACCGGGGAAGATACGCCGGTAAATCGATGATGTGTTGTAGTGCAATAACCCATGAACGGATCCATCCCAACTGGGTGTGGGTTTCAACCTGCATGAAACCCAGTCCAGTAGGATAAAATTAGGGTTTATGGTTATGCCTAACCAACGGCCCTGATTTGCTCTATCCTTTCACTGGGAATTAGGGATTTTATCTCGAAACTGGTTCCTATGGCGGCTATAAATACCCCCCATCCCCCCACCATTAAGAGGTAATCAATCTTTTGCCAATAAAAGCTCATTCATAATCTTTCTGATTACTGACTTAAGCGTCGGAGGGTGCGTCGCCAGGATCAACCCCTATGTTACGCACATTTTACAGGTTAACGGCAGGAGATCACTGTCAAACTCCGGCAGAAAGGTTTCACGTTTGACTATTCGACATCCCAAAGAATCCAAAAATTCTATCTGTTTTTCCTCACACCAGATTTAGCGGTAACAATAATGCACAACGAAAATTACATATAAAATACAACTAACATCATCAAAATATTCAATCTTGCAACATCCCTTGACACTAAACTCATGCCCATGCCACTCGTTAATCCGAGTCCTGCAAAACTTGAGAACTGCGGACACGTAAGTTGAATGCAACTGATGCAATGCTATAACAAAGCGATCATCAACTTTAACAATCACAAACTTGATGCAGAAAACAAAAGCAATAATGAAAAAGATAAATAAAAACAGAAAGTCAATCTAATCTATGTGTATAAGTGTATGCCATGAAACAGAAATCAAAATGCATAAAACAATGACATAAAACAAGTATCTAAGAAAGCAACAAATGCACACAATGCACACTAATGGACACTTGTTCAGATTTTATGGATTCCATACTATATAGTTCCGAGGGCAAGCCCTTAGCGTTCACCTCATTATAGGTTAAATCCCACATTATGCAACCTAACTCGATGACTGTACTCCATTGCGTAATCATGTGCTAATCGCACCCCTAGGATCGTGGACTTTACCGGCTTACCCCTGGCCCACACATGTAGATTTACTGAGCGTATCCTCAGTCATGAACATTCCTAGGAGCCACAATTCTATACCGGCCAATCATCTACCTCACCGGCCTACCCCTAGCCCACACATGCAGATTTACCAGGTGTATCCTAGGTCCCGAACCTAGCGAGTCGATCACCCGTAACTACAAACCAGGCCTACCCCTAGCCCACCATCCGTGGATTTACCAGGTGTATCCCGTCCGTCTCGAACATTTTTAGGAACCGCAAGTTCTTTACCGACTTTTCCGTGAGAGACAGACATACCCCTAGCCCACATATCGCGGATTTACCGGGCATATTCCTCAATCCCGAACTCCTAGGAACTGCATGTTCTCTACCTGAGATGTTCATCATTGTTTTAAGCCATAACTCCACCTACTACCTGTCCTTAAGTTCAAACATAAATGATTTTCACCTAGAGCTAGCTTACCCAACCAGACTTAAATCAACACACGAGAACATTAGCCCATACTGGCCACTTCTCAAACTTTCATAATCACAAATTTGTCTGTACCTTGAGTCTCGCTCAGCTTCTAGAATCCACACATTCTAAAATTCATACTTTCATGGTCATCCATAACCTCTTTTATAATCATTACAAATTTCATTCATACATATACTCAATTTATCTCTTATTCATTCCATCCAACTAATCATTCTCAAATAACTAGATAAAATCTTCCAAACTGTTACAATAGGAGTTCAAATCCATCAATTCAATCAACATCATCTCTGTTCTAATATCTCAAATCTAATTATCAATTCTATACTAAAATTGTTCATTCAAATATGGAATTTAATCTAAAGTATTTGTACCAATTTTCATTAAATATTAATCCTAAAAAATACCAATATCCTTTAAAATCATCTATATTCAAATTCTTCAAATCTAATCACCAAATATGTATTTAATCCTTTATCTAAGTAGAGATATTAATCCAAAAATATTTGTACAATTTTCCATCAAAATATTTCACCTAAAGATCAATTTATATTTCCAATACTCAAAAATACACTACAACAATAAACGTTACATCGGCATTTTTTTCTTGATTCCCCAGTGTTTATAAACATCGGTGTAGCTCATACCGACGTTTTTGAAAATGCCGCTATATACGCAGGGGAATCGAGCATCGCTGTAGAGTATTGGCCTATACCGACGTTTTAAGAAACCACAGGTATAGATAAATACCTACACCGACATTTTAAAATCGCTGGCGTATAGGTATTTTAGTTTTGGGTTCTTTTTCGGCCAACACCTACCCCGGCGTTTGTAAAACGCCGGCGTAGGCTTTTCATTTTTTCATAAAATCTACCCCAGCGTTTGTAAAAATGCCGGGGTAGGTATATAATTTTTAAATTTAAAAAAACCGGCGTTTGTAAAAACGCCGGGGTAGGTATATAATTTTTAAATTAAAAAAAAAACTGCAGCACTCTTACAATCAGTAACCTGAACCTCCTTCATACTTCAATCATAATGAAACATAATAGTATAATATCATCAAATTGTAATCTCATAATGAAACATAATGTGATCTCATCACATCCATAACCAAACTATGGAGTTTAAAACATTGAATTACAAAGAGTGAAAAAGAAATCAACTATGTGCATTACCTAAAATATTCCCCTCTTTGCATGAACTAGAAATCAAGGAGTGTGTATTGTAACATGATACATGAGACTTGATACTTGAGCAGAATACTTGGCACTTGCTACTTGATACTTGTACTTGACAACTTGACACATTAGACTTGTACTTGTTACTCGACACTCGTACGTGGTACTTGTTACTTGATGCTTGATACCATTACATGTCCACTAGCCACTCGTTCTACTACTAGTATGTGTTACCCAATATTGTCACTTGAGTTGCATTTCTTTCTAGCTAATTACTTCAATCCCCACTACTTGTTGCATCCCTATTACATTCTTGATTCCAAATCTTGTTCCATATTTTTTGTACTTGGTTTACTGTTTGCGGCCCTAACTTGCACTAAGGGCATTTGTCTTGTTTTCTCTATTTTTTTATCTTTTTATATTTACATATACAGACTTTGGAAATGAATTGCCAGCTAGAATTGGTGAGCAGACGTTCTAGGCTTCGCTTGGGAAGACTTGGTATAATTTTCTTGTATTTGAGTTTATTTCATTTTGTTGCTACTTGAACCTTGCAATGGAATTATAGTCCCGAGTTTTATCTTGTGATCCAAACTTGAAAACTATTTGGGATATTATTATTTTTGTTTCAATTGTTTTCTGTTGATTAATAAATTATTCATGCATGCGTGGTTGTATACTTTTTTTTGTTGTATTCTTGTTATGATGCTGAGTCGATCCTACAGCTCATGAATGATGAAAATCATTCGCTGGGCTTTGTCACGCGCTCGTATTCTGTGTTTTTGGAAAGCGGGGCATGACAAGATTTTTAGTGATATCAGAGCTCAGGTTTGGCTAATGTGTTAGTTTGACTAATACATTAAACAGGCTTGACTCAGTCAGGATTAACTCAACATTAAACAAGCCATGCCACGACATGAATAATTTGATAATCAACTCGATCTGGACACTAGTCTTATCCCATTCATTTTGATCCCTTCATATTCAATTCATTGATTCCTTATTTTCTTCCATCTCTTACAGTCGTCCTGATTTGTTGATTCCATATTGGGTATAAATTTATTCTTTTCGTACCCATGTTCTTTTGATTCTGGTTCAAGCAATCTCTTATTTTCTGCTTGCCTCGTTGATTCCTTCTTATTTCAACTCGTGTGTCATTCATTGCTTTCCGTGCCTTGCATTCATCTTCATTTGCTGACTCATTTTGAGTATCGTGCTAGTTATTCCTTCCCTGCCATATTCTCTTCAAATTCTGCTTGTGCCTCCTCGTTCCTCTTCCTTTATATTCAATTATTTGATTTCTTATTTTCTTTCATCGCTTGTAGTCGTCCTCCATTGTTGACTCTTTATTGAGTATAAAATTCATTCTTCTCCTGCCTATATTTTCTTTATATATATATATATATATATATATATATATATATATTTCGAGTATTTTGTGTATTTCGATTATTATTTGTTATATTTTGGATCTTCTATAAAATTATTTTCTAAAACGAAAATTTTGTTATTTCGAATAACTGTGTATTTTAATATCACAAATTTCAAAACGTAACTTCGTACTTAAATTGTGCAATCAATATCTAAGTATGTATGGAAGATTGCATCATCTCGTTGATCATTTTGTTGCAACTGGATGTCGAGATGGCAAACATGCAACTATACGTCAATGGAGGCAAATTGCAACTGGATATCGGAAAGGCAAAATGTTCAACCGAATATCCAGATGGCAACCTGCAACCTGATGTTATGGAGGCAAACCTGCAACTTGATGTCGAGAAGGCAAGTCTACAGATGAATATAAATGAGGTGAACCCACATCAAAGAATTTCTACTATTATTATTATTGTTTTCCTTATTATTATTAGTATTATTATTATTATTGATATTACTATTACTATTATTATTATTGTATTATTTTTTTTTACTATTTTATTATTGTTGTTAATATTGAATTACTTTCACAAAAATGATGAACCCCAAATTATATTCTGTCTGGCATTGTTATCCTTACCTGTATTGTTAATATTTTTATTATTATTATTATTATTATTACCAGTATGATTATGATGATTATTACTGTTATTATTATTTTTATTATTTTTTTTATTATTATTTTATTATTAATATGTGTTGACTTTTGTATTATTAATATTATTTTTGTTAACGCCATTAGTTTTTACCTAATTATTTAAATTAAAGCCCTCATCTAAAACCCAATTTTATATTCCTTTGAATGAAGTATTTATTAATATCTCACTCGAGCCCAACCCAAATTCTCCTACCCATATTCTCTTTGATCCTGGTGTCCCATTCTTTTATTCCTGCTCGGTTCGTCGATTGACTGCACGTGATCTATATCGACATGTCAGCGGCTTGGATCATCACCAGAAGAGGAAGTGTCATCGTTGCTCCGAGATGTGCAAGCAGAGATTTCAGGAAGTGTTCAGAATCTGAAGTTGCCCAAAATTCTAACTTCATGCCGGAGTGATGCCGCTTATTCATGCCAAGGATACGGAGTGCCACGAGGCAGATTGCTGTAGCTAATGGATGTTATTGGGAGAATCTTCTAAATCAGAGTGGCGTAGTGGAAGCGTGGTAGGCCCATAACCCACAGATCCCAGAATTCTCTTGGTTCTTCTTCCTCGCATTGTTGCTTTCCTCTATTCCTTGCATTCGTCCTCATCTGTTGACTAATTGCTTGGTTTCATTGTTCCTTGTCCATCCTTTCTTCGATTCCAGCTCTATCTATTCCTTCATCTCCTTTCTATGTTATCTTGTGCTGTTCTTTCCTTTTGATACCGTTAATCTCCCTAATGCATTCCATTTGACATCGTTGTTATCCATTCCTTCTTATCCTGTTATTGCCACCAATTTGACTTTTCTTTTGGATCCCTTGTTTGTTACCTTCCCCTCAGTTGCTTTTGCCTTCTCATATGTACCGCCTAAGCAAATTTCGATAACGAAATTTTGTTGTAAGGTGGGTAGGATTTGTAACCCCTGTTTCCCCATTTCTTGTATTTCGGTGTATTTTCTTTTTCCGTATATTTTCTGTATTTAAAATCTTTGTACATCATTTTTTTTCTGCTTTCAAATTCTTTTTTATAAAATGTATTCTTGGATCTCATATTAAAAATCTATTTTTAATCAATAGTTTTATTGATAACTAGTTCCCAATGATATTTTGTTATAATACAAATATTTTTATTATTACTTTGATTATTATGTTTAAGTTTATGATTATTATAATAATTTTTATCTTTTACCCGTGATTCTTAATTTAAAACCCATCTCTATCGATAATTGTATTGTAGTACTCAAATAAT
This sequence comes from Hemerocallis citrina, assembly GCA_017893485.1. Lineage (NCBI taxonomy): Eukaryota > Viridiplantae > Streptophyta > Magnoliopsida > Asparagales > Asphodelaceae > Hemerocallis > Hemerocallis citrina. The sequence goes on along the minus strand of CM030363.1, from coordinate 103,679,538 downwards.
TTTCATATTGTAAAACAAATATATTTTTGTTATATAACCCTGCTTTGTATTCGTTATTTTATCTCCTTATTGGATTTTATATACTATTGAATTTATGAATACCATGGTATTATTGATTTATTATTTATTTATTATTTTAATTAAAAACCTTATTTCCCTTATTGGATTTTAAAGGAAATACCCATTAACTCTTTTTATCCTATTATACCAAACCCAATATCCAAAAAGACCTAGTACCCTTAACCCCAACCTGTTTACCATACAACCCGTAACCCAATTTCACCTACACCCAATATATATAATTACTGTTAACCTAACCCTATATTTCCTAAACCCTATTCACCACCAGCCGCCTCTTCATCTCTCCTTCCTTTCTCCCCCGTCTCTTTCGCTCTCTCCCTCTCCGATGCATCACTCAGCCGCGGCGACCTCCGGCACTCCACCCTATGTTGCACTGCCTCCAACCAGCCTCAGCGACTGCCCTGTGCCACCAAAACGCACCCCTGTGCTCTGTTTCGACGCTACAGCCGCCGCCACGACAGCAGCGAAGCCAGCCGCGACTCCCCTATGACTGAATACAATGCCTCCCAGCCTCCTCTCGACGACGCAGCATAACTGCCCTCTCCTCCCATCAGCCAGCGCAGCTACACTGCGCCTCCCTCCGCTCCAGTGATGCTCCAAACTGCAGCATGACCCCCGCCTCACCTCGACATCGCGATCCTCCCTCGCGACTGCTGCTCCCCCAGCCCTACCGACGATCCCCCTGGCCTTCGCTCCACTGCCGTGACCTTCCTTCATCCGCGGCAGCCTCGACGGCCCTGTGGCTCCGCCCGCATACCCCTTGTCGCGACTTTTCAGTTGACAACAGCAACCGCGGTTCCTTGTGCTCCCTCCGCCGACCACCGCGGCATCTCGACAGTGTGCGCTCCCACCGCCATTGTCTCGCCGCTGTACTGCCGACGCCCCATGGATGTTTTTGATCTTGTTGAACCTCAGCCGTCCGATCCTAACCATCACGATCTTGATCTCCTTTGATTGGTAGTCGTCCGATCGCCATTGTGATCGCGATCATGATCATCTTGATTGATTGAATTCTGGCTGTTGATTTGATCATCAAGATCATCACCATCTAATCGCATCTCAGTCGTCCGATCGCCGTACATCGCAACCACGATCATCGTCTTCTTGATCTGTTGATCTCGGCCGTTGATCGCATCACCATCATCATCATCATTAAAATCTTGATGCCGACCGTCAGATCTCTTTTGATCATCGCGGTCATGATCATCATCTTGATCTTGATCTTGATCTTGATCTTTGATCTTAGCCGTCCGATCGATCGATTGATCACACTTGATCTCGGTCCTTGATTGTCTCGATCGTCTCGTTCGTCTTATATTTGGTGAGTTAAACATTTTATCCACTTTTGTTCTCATTCATCAAATTGTCAATCATGGTATATTTACTCCTTTGGTACTCTTCTAATTCTTATATGTTTTATTTTTTATCTCGACTGTTGGATTCGCTTGATCTTCATCTTGATCATTATCGAGATCCGTGCCAATCGTGCTCGTCGCCCAGGGAACCATTCCCGTTATTCTTTCGTCGGATTCATCGTCACCCCAAGGCAAGTATTCTTCTTGTACAAATTATTGCTCTAGTACAAGCGTTTAATTGAAAATACTGTAAATAGATAGTAGTTGTGACTCCTCCTTATCTCATCGTTTGTTGATCTTAAATTATTCCTCATCGATTCCATAATCTTAAGAGTCACAACCCTTGGTCGATATTTACAAAACTAATTGGACCATTTTTATCTCCTAATTACTTGAACATGAACCCTTGACTTGTGGACGTGTGTTGTGTGATGTATTGTGTTTATCTTGTATTCTTTAGAGTTGAGAAATACATATGACTTGCTGAATTGATTCCCAATGCATTCGTATTTGTATCACACACTAATCTAGACTCATAATAGTCATTCATCATGCAACTTGCATATAAAAGAAATTCACACTTACTGCTGTTCTTGTCTTTACTTGCTGTTTCTACCCCTATAAAATCAAAATCTGAACTTGAGCCCTGAATATGAAATGTAACCCTAAATGTCTAGTTATCAATAACATCCAGAATTTTTGAATTCTGAGTTATGGTCTGGGAGATATCACAGTTTTACTGCTGCTGCGTTGGTTGTCGCAGATTCACAAAAACTGCTGCACCTCTTTAGTTTGTAATTATTTTAACTATGCTACCAGTAAGTAATTGACTTGAAATTTTACATGCTACTACTGGACACCCTAGAGAACATTTCCTATGTTTCTCAGAATTAATTAATGATGTTTCAACCATGTTTCATATGTATAAACTCAGATTCACAAATTCTGGCTGAACACAAACGCTATATAGTTTGCTATTTTGACACATGTTACTACAACTTTTATGTACCTTAATTATATGCATTGGACCCGGACAGGATTCTAGTTTCTATGCCTTTCGATGGATCCACTTTTGCTATCTTGTAGCAACGGGAATCACAGTTTTGGTGCTGCAATGTCATGCTGTCCAGATTTGAGATTCTCATTGTTCTTGATATTTCGATTTGTTTTGGCCCTCGAACATGTACCCTACTTAGTCTAGACTTGTTTCATGTGCTTGATTATGTTTACTTGACTTGTTTTGCACAGTTTCATACTTGATTAATAATTAATAATAAATAACAAGCCGGGATTTAAGGGAAAGACCATAGTAGTGGACAATATAGGTAAGTGTACTCGGAAGGGGGCCCGTGTTTCCCAGTACTCGGTTCATGAACTTGTTACACCTTGATGTATTCATGAAGCCATTACTTGGCTCATGAACTTGTTGTATTCATGAACCCAGTGTATGGTTCTTGAACTTGTTTGTATTCACGAACTTGCTTCGTGAACTTGTTACTTTATTTTCATATTCATGAACTGTGGTTGCTTGATACTTAATGCCTGAATACACCGTCCTTTAAAATCCACCACTAGGCCTAATTGAAACTGTTTGTATGTAGCAACCATGTAGTAAAAGTATGGATGCATGAAGTGCTACCTAGATAGAATTAAACATTAGACTTAAGAATAACTTGTTACTTGTACACACTTGATACCTTACTTGAGACTTGTTACTTGATGTCGTGATACATGAGACTTGATACTTGAGCATAATACTTGACACTTGTTACTTGATACTTTTACTTGACAACTTGATACTCGAGACTTGTTACTTGTTACTCGACACTTGTACGTGATACTTGTTACCGTATGTTTGACACCATTACATGTTCACTAGCCACTTGTCCTACTACTAGTATTAATTACCAATCTTGTCACTTGAGTTGTCTTTATTTCTAGCTAATTTCTTGAAATATCCCTATTACATTCTTGATTCTAAATCTTATTCCATATTTCTTGTACTTGTTTTTTTACTATTTGCGGCCCTAACTTGCATTATGGGTGTTTATCTTGTTTTTCCTATTTTTTCCTTTTTATATTTATATATACAGACTTGGAGACGTGTTGCCTGCTGGAATTCGTGAGCAGACATTCTAGGCTTCGCTTGGTGCAAGGACTTGATTAGACCCCCGAAAAACCATAGAGAGTATAGCCAGCTGGCTTTAGCCTGTCACGGGAGACTTTTAGACCCTCGAAGGCTTCCAAAAAGATGATATTGACGGAATTGTCGTTATCAACTAGGATGCGGCAAACCTCGTAGTTTGTCATGTATAGGACCACTAGTGCATCACAGTGAGTAGTGCAGAAACCCTCTAAAACATCATCTGCAAATGAGACAGGAATCCCCAGACTTCTGGGAGGAGGGAAGTTATGTGCTGAGTTTACCTATCGGGTGAACGCCTTCTTTGAGGAGTTGGATTCTCCCCCTATGGGTCCACCATGTATGGAATACAAGACCACCATCTGCCCCGACTCCTATGACTCGGGCACCTTTTCTAACGCTTATTGGTTCCTCAGATAGGGGGAGGAGCCGCTTTGTCCTTCTGAGTAAATTTTGATAGGTAGTCTCGGTGGATTATGGTTTCAATCTTATCTCTGAGGGTTCGGCAGTCATCAATTTCATGCATGTGGACTCAGTGGAAAAGACACCAAAACCTTTTGTCCATCTTCTTTCCTGGGATATTCATCGAAGAGGGGTGTCGGATCAGCCCCTCTTCTTCCACTTCCATAAGTATTGCAGAGATACTTGCATTGAGTGTGGTGAATTTCTCAAATTGAGGCGCAGGGAAGGACGTTTCTGACCAGAGGCATCCTTTGTGACTTCTTGGGAGCCTCATCCCTGTCAATCTTCCTTTTCTCTTTCGGCGAGGATTCCTTGCCCCCCTCCCCCCTTCAGGATGGAGGGCCTCCTCGGTCGGGATGTACTTATCGCTCTCGCCGAGGAGCTTAGAGAAATCCGAGGGAGGCTTCTTAGCGATGTAGGTCTTCAATAGGTTGTGTCGGATGTTGTGCCTGAAGGCGACAGTCGCAACCCCAGCATCAAGGGAGGGAATGGACTTGTCATCCACTGTAAACCTCTGGGCGAAGTCCCGAAGCAACTCTCCTTTATTCTGCTTCAAATCTAGCAGGAGGCACTCGTCGATTAAACCTTGTAGCTAGTAATGAAGTGTGTGAGGGAGCTCTCCTTGAACTGGTTAAAGGAGTGGATGGAACCAGGGGCGATCCGGGAATACCACTCTCATGCACAACCTCGTAGTGTGGCAGAGAATGTTCTATAAAGCAGTGCATCGGCAATATTGTGAATCATCATGAGAGTTTTGAAACTCTTGACGTGATCCGTTGGGTCAGATTCGCCAATGTAAGTCTCAAAGGTAGGAGATTTAAATTCTCTAGGTATCAGAGCTTTAAGAATGAAAAAGGGAATTAGGGGGGGGGGTCAGACCGGGCGGTATCTGTAACGCTCCGAATTCCAAAATACGGTAATTTGTAGCACAACAGGATCTTCACTTCATTTCGTACAATTTTACAAGGAATTAAAAAAAATATTATTTGTACAACACTGTTCATCTAACATTAACGGAGTGGAAAAATAAAGATTACGTTATAAAACATGAATAATTTAAGCATCAACAATAAACGGTCTTTAGCTTCAAGTTCATCTTTCAATCTTAGCCAATCCAAGCCTTGCATTGAATACTGTGGGCACGTCAGTTACATACAACCGACGCAATACTATACACGGTCCATCCTCGCTATGCCATAATATAACGACTCACTTACTTTAACAACCACAACCTTGAATGTAAACCAAAGTGTGAAAAGTGACTATCCTAAACATGTCAGTGTATGCAATGTCTTAATTACTAAAGCAAATCTTTATGCTAAGATGACACTAATGCATACTTGTTCGGATTTTATGCATCCCATACTACATACGTCTGAGGGAAAGCACCTATGTATTTCACATTAAAGGGTTGAATCCCTCGCCATGAATTATTACTACGATGACTAAGGTAAGGTTTAAATGTTCTGTGAGTATTAAGCCCACGCCCCGATAATTCCAGAGATGAATCTCACACCTCCAATGAGTTAGGGACAACTCCCAATCACACCTCGATAATTCCAGGGAAACCATCTCACACCGCATGCTATGGCGCTTCCATAGTCCCAAAACACCCCATCGACGTTGCCTCGATCCCGATAATTCCGAAGATGAATCCCATACCGGCGATGCACTGGGGACAACTCCCAATCATACCTCGATAATTCCGGGAAAACCATCTTACACCGTAGACCAACTGAGGCCCTCATACCCATGTTTTTCCATACTTCATCACGTCTCCCCTTAGTGCCTGTCCTTAAATTTTAGTTTTAGAAGAATCATCACAACCTAGAGCTAGCTTACCCTACCGGACTTAAACCAAGACGAGAGACAGTCAGCCTAACCTGGCTACTTCTCAAGAGACGCTCAACCCACACTGGTTAGCTCTCAATTTCACATTAATAACAACAGTCGGTTTCTAAGGGTCTCGCCTAGCCTCTAGATTCTAACAACTATCTCGTTCTAGAGATTAATTTGGTTATATCTAACCTAAACATAAGCATCTTTATCAAAAATTCATCTTTATCACATTTGAACTTTTTTTCATTAAACTTCTTTCATTCAATCATTTGCCAACATATTCCATCTCTTATATTCATATTCTACATAAATTTCTCAATCAAATTTCTTATAAATAATACTCTTTAATTATTCAATCAACTAGTCACTCTCATGATACTAAGTCTACAAGATCTTTTCTCATATTAGACTCCAATCTTGTCAAATTTCTTTAATCAATTTCATCACTTTCTAATGCACAATTTCATTAACGATTTATTCCTAACTTTCCTTCATTTTCAACTTGCATTTTGATTTTTATAGTCAATTTACGAAGTCTATAATTATATCTACATCTTCTTTATAATTAACTTTAACTCACTTAATACATTGATGAAAATGTCTTTAAAACTCCCAAACAGTGAGAAATATTTTTAGATGTTCTTATATTAATTTAAAATATACAAATAATTTTTCTGGATTTTAAAATACCCCAGACGAATCAATTTTTTTATTTTTAAAATGCACAAATGTGCACAGACAGGTTCGAACCCCAGACCTCAAACCTAGTGAGCACTACGTGGCAGCGCGCCTCCGGCTAGCCACTAAGGCCAAAGCCTTAACTGATATAGTATAGGGTAAATATTCTTAAGTATCTAAACCACTGCTTATCTAACTTTCTAAAAAGAAAATGTTTTCTCCTCACAACGGCAGACCCAAGGCTCGAACCAGCACCAACAGAGAGGCGACCAAGCGCCTACCCACTCAGCCAAAGCTTCGTTAAATCTTTCTTTCTATATTTTCAACATTTTTGTTTTTCATTCAATTCCAAAAAAATTATTTTTATAAATAGTTCTAGACTCCAGAACTCCTTCTTTACTGATTTTAATTTGTATTTAAGAGGATTTAGACCCATTTTTTTTAATTAATCATTTTTGGAAACATATAACATATAACTTGATTTTTTTTGCAAATTAACTCATTTCTTCAAAATACTACCATTTTATATCACTAAAACTCCAAAATTGTAATCCTACTAACTTTATTCATATTAATTTATTCATATTTTTGAAAATTTACTTCAATTTTTCCAAATTAAACCTTTCTTTCTCTTGTATGAATTATAATACAAAATGCAACTAGTTAATCTTTTACTACTAACTTAACGCAACATCTGTAACACCCCGAATTCCAAATAAGTCTGAATTCGAAGTTCCACAGGATCTTTACACTTCACTTCGTACAATTTTATAAGGAATTTTGAACTTTTATTACAACATACTCTTTTACAATCAACACGCAGTGGAATAAATGAGATACAACAATGATAAATGTATAATTGTAACAATTTTAGCATGTAAGTAATCATTAGCATCAAATTCATCTTTATATCTTCTTGTAAATTTCAAGTCCTGCATATGAAACTGTGGGTACGTCAATTGCTTACAACCGATGCAATATTATACACGGCCATCCTCGCTATGCCGAAAATATAACGATTGTTTAATACTTTAACAACCACAAACTTAAATGCATCACAAACAACGCTAAAGAGGGACTATCCTATTGATGTTGTGTGTGCTTGTGCAATTAACCTTAATACAGTTACTTATTATCTCATGACACTAATGCACACTTGTTCGAACTTATGCATCCTATTCTACATAAATCTGAGGGCAAGCCCTTAACCGTTCTTCATCTTGTAGGGTTGAATCCTTCGTTATGAGTTTAACTACTACAATAACTAGGGTAAGTATCTTAGATGTTTTATAAGTTACGAGCCCATGTCCAGACAGCCTGGAGGGGAATCCTACATCATAACATGACGCATCATGCAGACAACCTATGGACAATTCGCCTCCATCATAGAACGATGGAGCTACGTAGACACCAAGCACCCCACAAGCATCGCCACAGTCCCGATAATTTCGGAGTTGTATCCACATCATGACATGACGCATCATGCAGACAGCCTGTGAACACTCTCACATCGTAGATCCGATTCCCTCATACTTGTGTTTTTCTCTTACTTCCATCACATTTTCACTATAGTGTTGATCTTAAGTTTTTAGTTTGTTTTAGAAGAAAATCATCACAACCTAGAGATAGCTTATCCTACCGGACTTAAATCAAGACAAGAGCGAGTCAGGACACACTGGCTACTTCTCAAAAGATGCTCAACCCACACTGGTTAGCTCTCGAATTCATAATAACAGCTGCTGGTTTCTAAGGGTCTCGCCTAGCCTCTAGATTCCAGCAACTATCTTATTCTAGAGATCAACATTATGTTATATTCAATCTTAAAATAATACTTCAATTTATTTATTCATAAATCTCTTTCTCAAAGAGAAACTTTTCTTTTTTGTAATCTCATAACATGAAGTAACTCATTTCGACGTCTTTTATCAATTTAATCACTCATAGCATTTCAAATATTCTCAATCAAAGATATTTATAACCATGGACATTAATCAAGAAGAGTCTAATCATATCCCACTTTAATCTTCTTTAACTACACAAAAATCTCTTCTTTAATTTTGAAACCAAGTTCACTAAACGAATTGTGTTAATGCGAAATCCACTTCCAAATCTCACAAAATGTATCAAAAATATTGTGGAAATATTTTTTATAAGGTCTAAATAATTTTACAAGAATAATAGAATTTTTTCCAAATTTATATTACTCTTAAAAATCCAATATACAAAAAATATCAAAATATATTAAAAAGGCAGTGTTCGAACTCGAACCCAAGGCCAACCCCCTCGCCTAGCTACAGTAACCGACCCAAACCGCACCAGAAGACCAAGAAGTCTAAGTCGGCTAGCCGATATGATTCCACTCAAATACATTATGTAGGTACCGTACCTTATTTTGGGGAAAAATCAAAATTCAATAAAACGGAGCCACTTCAAGACTCGAACCCGAGACTACATGCACTGTTCACAGTGCCCTATACTCACACCGAAAGCCAATATATCCAAACCAATCCTCTATTATGATTACGAGTTGAAATTTCTTTATACTTCTTGTCTGATTATGACTTATCTTTACAAATTTCGATTGCCCAACTAATTTGTACCATTCAAAAAAAATCTAAATCTTTTTCCAGAATATTTTCTTTCAAAAAATACAATATAGTGCATACATTTAAACTTTATAAAACTCTCATTTTTGACAATGTAACAAGATTTTCTCCCAAATTGTATTAAAGAACTCATAGTATCAATTTTCAAATAAAGTGTTGTCTCTTATCATAACATCTTTACAAAAATTCCATATACTCATAAAATATATAATAATGGGACTATTTCAACATTTCACTATTATAATAGATTTTTAAAACCATTTTCATACATGTCACATTGTCTTGACTGTTATAAAAATATTCTACGATGCATCAATTTTCATTCCAATATTTCACTAGATATTACTTCACTTTTCACTTTCTAATTTAACAAGGTTCTAATCATTTATTTGAATCACAATATCATTTCAACACGTCATGGCACCATTAAATTAAGATTAAGCAATCTATATTCATTCTACCAATCAAAATTTAATAACTAAACCATACATCAATTAGCATGCATCCTACTCCTAAACTAGAAAGAATTTAAGAAATACCCACCCAAAGAAATATTGATTTCTTAGCAATTGAACCGCAAATGAAGCCTCACTCTGCCTCGAAATCCGCGCACCAAGGCAAAGAACCAAAGCTCCATTTCGGCAGAGCACGGGAAGCACCTTCATTACATATATATATATCTCTACATATATATATATACATAATTATATATATATATATATATATATATATATATATATATATATATATATATATATATATATATATATATATATATATATGATAGAATATGATATAAGGTAGATATATGTATATATGTGGGTAGGTGGAGAAGCAAAGTGGGGTTTGGTGGATTGGTTTCGGATTAGGCAGAGAAAGAAAGGAGGAAGAGAAAGATGAGAGTGTGAATGGTTTAGGGGGTATTTGTATGAATTTATTAGATAGTTATATTAACTAATTGCCCACTAACACCTCCACTAATCCACTCATTAATTCAGAAGTATTACCTTTCCCTCCATCCCAAAAACAGTCGGCTTATCATTTCTTTGATTTTGCACATTGCACGTGTGCACGTCCACGTGCTTTGTGTACACTTCACAAAAATTAATTAATTATTTAATTTAAAATATATCTTTATATATATAATAAAATTAGTTTAATTAAAAATTGTAGTTTTCATGCATGAATAAAATAGGTACACACACATACTTCATGAAATTTTATTTTAAAAGATAATGCAACTAATACGTGCACTACAAACACGTGCGTCGCACGTAAAACAAATATTTAAATACAAAATCGACTTTATCAACCGAAAAATATTTAAAGATAATCAAAATACAATATAAGAAAAATATATTTAATATACGCATTCAATACATTATGTACATTGAAATACGTGCACCACACGTATATAGAATATTTTAATTAAACATAGGAGAAAAATGAATTTCCGTTTATAAAAAGAATTTGAATGAGTCATAAAATAAATAATTGAAACACAAAAAAAATATTACATTTAGCTGTGGAAAAATACGTAATTGACACGTGTATCGATAACATGTATAAAGTACGTAAAAATACAGAGATTGAAATTTTATATTTGAGTTGACTCAAATAGGATTTTAAGAAGATGGGAAATGCATAAATAGTCGGAATCCAAAAATACGTGTTGAAATACATTACGGATATTGCAGTAACGGTACAAAATATATGTGCATAACACACAAGGGACAAAATTGTCATTTCAATTTTGTGGGGTGTTACACTCTCCCACCCATAGAACAGTTCTGTCATCACAACTCACTAGGGTAAAAGTTGTGTTTTGTACACACCAAAGAAAAATATCATTATTGTATATAGAAAACTGTAAATATTAAGAAAATAAATGTTGTATAAAAATAAGCAATGTGGACGAATAAGACAAACTTTATATAAGAAAACTATGAGTATCAAAAATTTACAAGAACGAAACAAGAAAACTAGAAATATAGCATAAGAAAATAAATGTAACAAAAAATAGAATAGATTGAGAGATATTTTCATACGAAAATAATATTTGGTTAAGCATTAGATAAAACGAAAAATAAACTTAGTCATTAATTGTAGAATAGTTCGGAAAATTTATAAGAACGAAACAAGAAAACTAGGAATATAGCATAAGAAAATAAATGTAACAAAAAATAGAATAGATTGAGAGATATTTTCATTCGAAAATAATATTCGGTTAAGCATTAGATAAAACGAAAAATAAACTTAGTCATTAATTGTGGAATAGTTCTGAAAATAATGCAATACAGATTAACATAGTCAATGGATAATTTATAAGTAGATTTAGTAATCAAACTTTTTCAAAGTAATAAGCGGTAGAATAGTCAAAATTTCAAACTGAATTGAATTGTATATTACAAGATAAAAATTGAATTAGCAGTTTTAAGAGAAAATGTTTGGAAAATTCATGAGCATGAAATTTAGTTGAAAGTATCGATAATATAAAATAATTTTGTATAATAAGTTAACATCATAAAATATGTTGTAAAGTAGATATAATAATTATACATACGATTAAAAATTAAAGATATAGAATATTGGTTGACATATATCAAAATACTTTCGACTTGTCAAGTTGAGCAAGAAAATCAATATACAAAATTATATACGTAGATAGGTGTAAAACTTATAGGGTGAAATGAAAAATATTATGATATGAAAAGTATAAATGGTATGTAGGAGTAAAACAAGACATCATAGTAGAAAAAGTAATAACATATTATAGAAACAATACAAAAATAATTATATAGAAATAAATTATGAATCGTAAACAAAAGTATAATGAATAATATATATATATTGTTAGGTGAGTAAGCACCAAATCTAAGATAAGTTAATAGAAAAATAAGATACGATGAAGTGGTATGAAATGCTAACTTTTTATAAACATACAAAATAATAAGAAGAAGACAACAAGATAGTTAAGATTAAGTGATAAACACACAAGTAGGATAGATATAGAAACCAGAAATAATATAATGCTAGGTTGTAAAATATTATAAAATAGTATAAGCTTGTTCAAAAATAGAATAAGGGTAAGTAAATATTATAAAAAACAAAGTAGAAAATTGTCTTCTGGTGTAGGTTCGCCTCGTGGGTGTCCAACTGCAGGCTTGCCTCGTTGACCTCAAGTTGTAGAATTGCCTCTACGACATCCGATTGTAATTTGCCTTCTAGAATTTCGGTTGCAGACTTTGCCTCACCGACGCCCAGGTGCAATTTACCTCCATTGACGTCTTGTTGCGGATTTTCCCTCTCGACATCAGGTTGCACCAAAACGGAAGATGGAAAGATGTAATCTTCCGTATGTACTTGGATATTGGATGTTTAATAAATTATAGTGTTATGATTTGAAATCAGTGATACAAAAGTGGATGGAAAAGTTGTAAATGAAGTAGGAAATTACAACGAAAAAAATATCAAAATAGATATATAGACTTTAAATATAGGATATACAAAATTTGTAGTAATGAAAAGGATTGATAACATTAAGACGAGAATAGGATAAAGTATATGCATGAGCTAAAAATACAGATGAAAACAATAATTATGTAGTGTAGCAAATCAGGACAATAGACATAAACAGTTATATATAAGAATAGTAATGTAGTAATTGGATGAGGGTGAAAGCATATGTAAGTAAGTATATTGAAATATCTGACACGCAGAGAAATCTGTTGAAAATATAGGTAGTAACTAAGAATGTAAAGACAATTAAAATTTGAGAATAGAGATGAAGTATAAATAGTGAGTGCATGCATCATATTAGAGAAGTGTAAAGCTATAAAATTAATGAGTAGTGATTGATAGTAAAAGTGAATATAACAAAGTAAATTAGCAAATAATATGTAGTATCGAATATAGACAATAAAACAAAATGGTATGTCATATTTATATGAGTAGAATATTTCAATCTTGTTAAAAATATACTGAAATATATAAGACAATATAAGAAAATGGAAAATGTAGTATCACAAAATCAAATCATATAAAAAGACTGTACATAAACAAAATTAAAATTTTTTAAAAATATAAAAGAAATAATAAATAGAGAAAATAATAGTTGCAATATTAATTTAATAAGAGGCAGTAAAATACGTAAAGTAATAGCAAAAGTTAACGGATAAACATAAAAGGACATAAAAAACATGAAAGACAAAATTTTAAGACTGATAGACAGATAAAACAAGTTCAAAATTTCAACACTGAGGAAGATAGACAAAATAATATATATCCAATTGATTTATTAATATAAGAAAATATTTATTTGAAAAATATTGAATGTTGAAAAAGTATTATGATAAAAATTCAGGAAGAAAAATTTAAAGAGAGAAGTGTGTCTATGTGTAAGGTATCATGAATGTAGGTTCAAACCTACCACGCTTCCGCACGCCACTCTGATACCAAGAGAAAAATGTGCTCGCATACAATCTGACATCAATGTATACGAGGAGTGCATCATAAATGCGAGTTCCATAACTTCATCATTCATGACTCCAGCCATCTAATAAGGAAGGAGAGGAGAAAATATCAGTGTACAGAGCAACACAAATGTAAATCACTTACATTTAAATCTCTATATACTGAACTCACAATTCTAATATCCACCCTAATATGTCGTCCTTGTAACTTTGTACAACTTATTGAAACGTGGCTCTGATACCACTCTGTAACACCCCGAATTCGAAATAAGTCTGAATTCGAAGTTTCACAGGATCTTTACACTTCACTTTGTACAATTTTACAAGGAATTTTGAACTTTTATTACAACATACTCTTTTACAATCAACACACAGCGGAATAAATTAAATACAACAATGATAAATGTACAATTGTAACAAATTTAGCATTTAAGTAGTCATAAACATCAAATTCAAATTTATATCTTCTTTTATATTCTAAGTCCTGCATATGAAACCGTGGGCACGTCAGCTGCTTACAACCGATGCAATATTATACACGGCCATCCTCGCTATGCCGAAAATATAACTATTCTTTAATACTTTAACAATCACAAACTTGAATGCATCACAAACAAAGCTAAAGAAGGACTATCCTATTGATGTCGTGTGTGCTTGTGCACTTAACCTTAATGCAGTTACTTATTATCTCATGACACTAATGCACACTTGTTCGAATTTATGCATCCCATTCTACATAAATCCGAGGGCAAGTCCTTAACCGTTCTTCATCTTGTAGGGTTGAATCCCTCGTTATGAGTTTAACTACTACGGTAACTACGGTAAGTTTCTTAGATTTTTTATGAGTTACGAGCCCATGTCCGGACAACCTGGAGGAGAATCCCACGGCATGACATAACGCATCATGCAGACAACCGACGGACAATTCGTCTCCGTCATGGAACAATGGCACTACGTAGTCACCAAGCACCCCACAAGCGTCGTCACAGTCCTGATAATTTCGGAGATGTATCCACGTCATGACATGATGCATCATGCAGACAGGCTGTGAATACTCTCACACTGTAGATCCGAGGCCCTCATACTTGTGTTTATCTTTTACTTTCATCACATCTTCACTATAGTGTCATCCTTAAGTTTTTAGTTTATTTTAGAAGAAAATCATCACAACCTAGAGCTAGCTTAGCCTACTGGACTTAAATCAACACAAGAGTGAGTCGACCCATACTGGCTACTTCTCAAAAGATGCTCAATCCACACTGGTTAGCTCTCAAATTAGTAATAACAGCTGTTGGTTTCTAAGGGTCTCACCTAGCCTCTAGATTAAAACAACTATCTCATTATAGATATCAACAATATGTTATATTCAATCTCAAAATAATACTTCACTTTCTTTATTCATAAATGTCTTTCTCAAAGAGAAACTTTACTTTTATAATCTCATAATATGAAGTAACTCATTTCGACGTCTTTTATCAATTTAATCACTCATAGCATTGTGTGCAATTCAAATATTCTCAACCAAAGATATTTATAACCATGGAAATTAATCAATAAAAGTCTAATTGTATCCCACTTTAATCTTCTTTAACCACACAAAAATTTCTTCTTTAATTTTGAAACCAAGTTCACTAAACGAATTGTGTTAATGCGAAATCCACTTCCAAATCTCACAAAATATATCAAAAATATTGTGGAAATATTTTGTCTAAATAATTTTAGAGGAATAATAGAAGTTTTTCCCAATTTTTATTACTCTTAAAACTCCAATATATCAAAGAATATCAAAATATATTAAAATGGCAGTGGTCGGACTCGAACCCAAGACCAACAATCAAAAATATTATGGAAATAATTTTTATAAGGTCTAAATAATTTTAGTGGAATAATAGAAGTTTTTTCCAATTTTTATTACTCTTAAAACTCCAATATATCAAAAAATATCAAAAAATATTAAAATGGCAGTGGTCGGACTCGAACCCAAGACCAACACCCCCACCTAGCTACAGTAACCGACCCAAACCGCACCTGAAGACCAAGAAGTCCAAGGCGGCTAGTTGATATGATTCCGCTCAAATACTTTATGTAGGTGTTGTACTGTATTCTGGGGAAAAATCAAAATTCAATAAAACAGAGCCACTTCAAGACTCGAACCCGAGACTAAATGTACTATTCACAGCGCCCTATACTCACACCGAAAGCCAGTATACCCAAACCAATCCTCTGTTATGATTACGATTTGAAATTCCTTTATACTTCTTGTCTGATTATGACTTATCTTTACAAATTTCGATTGCTCAACTAATTTGTACCATTCAAAAAAATCTAATTCTTTTTCCAAAACATTTTCTTTCAAAAATACAGTATAGTGCATATATTTAAACTTTATAAAATTCTCATTTTTGACAATGTAAGAAGATTTTCTCCCAAATTGTATTATAGTATCAATTTTCAAATAAACTATTGTCTCTCATTGTAACTTTTTTATAAAAATTCCTTATACTCATAAAATATATATTAATGAGACTATTTCCACATTTCACTATTATATTAGCATTTTAAAAACATTTTCATACTTGTCACATTGTCTTGACTCTTATAAAATATTCTACCATGTAACAATTTTCATTCCAATAATTCACTAGGTATTACTTCATTTTTCACTTTCTAATTTAACAAGGTTCTAATCGTTCATTTGAATCACAATATCATTTCAATACATAATGGCACCATTAAATTAAGATTAGGCAATCTACATTCATTCTATCAATCAAAATTTAACAACTAAACCACACATCAACTAGCATGCATCCTACTCCTAAATTAGAAAGGATTTAAGAAACACACACCCAAAGAAATATTGATTTCTTAGCAATTGAACCCCATAGAAGCCACACTTTGCCTCGAAATCCGTGCACCAAGGCAAAGAACCCAAACTCCATTTCGGCAGAGCACAGGAAGCACCTTCTTTACACACACACACACACACACACATATCTACGTATATATATATATATATATATATATATATGATAGAATATGAAATAAGGTATATATATGTATATATGTGGGTAGATGGAGAAGCAAAGTGGGGTTTGCTGGATTGGTTTCGGATTAGGCAGAGAAAGAAAGGAGGAAGTGTCACGCCCCGCTTCCCAGAATACGGGAACACATGCACGTAACTGAGGCCCAGCGAATGATGCGAATACATCATTCATGAGCTATATATTTAACTTAACAACAAGATAGCAATATCAACCATGCAAGCATATAAAATCACAATAGGATAACAAAGTACATGACATAATACAGGATATAACCAACAACTGGAAAAGAAACATAGTTACGGGTAAAATACGCCCGGATTACAACAAAGATTACATGAATAAAATATAAACTAAAATAACATGAAATTAAACAACACTAAAATCTCTGTTCCGCAACACCTTCGGGTAATTCTCCATCTGGGCCTGCAAGTATATTATTACAAGGAAAGAAACAAAGAGGTACCTGTTAATGCAAGTCACGGACCGCAAGTGGTACAAGCTGACGGGACAATATAGAATAAAACAAAAGTAGGAAAAGAACAAGGAATTAAGAATCATATAATAGGAGAATTACAACATGCAACAGAATCAAGAACAAGGTATCGTGGAACAAATAGCATGCATGTAAACAATTAAATAATCCATAGGAACATGTAACATGCGAACGAGTAAGGAAGTAAACGTGTCAACATAAACGAGTAACATGTAGACAAGTAAACAAGTCATCATAACCATATAACATGTAAACGGATCATACAAGTGTAGTTGTTAATTCATATCTTTTATTAACCTAACTAGGTAGCACTTCATGCGTCCCATGCCACATGGTTGCTACGCGCAATCAAGTGAGCATTTAGACTAGTGGTGGATTTTATAGGTCACGTACCGGGGAAACATATCAATTCAGTTGTATCTTGTATCGAGATACGTGCAATGTGGACATAGTGTAACATATAGCGTGAAACATAGAATATAAAATTCGCAAATTTGCAATTTGCAACTTGCAATTTGCATCGGGAAACCACGAGCCCCCGTCTGAGTACGCTATTCTATATTGCCCACTACTAAATCTTTTCCCTTTATACCCCAGCTTGTTATCTTTTTATCACAATCAAACATGAATAATAACTACATGCAACAATAAGGACGGGTAACATGGCAAAGGTAACATGATAGGATCGAGTATCAAGACTTATGCAATGCAGGAAAATATATTTCAGGGTTTATAAAACATGTTGATGCGACTAATGGCATGCATAACACTTAATCAAGAATAAAAGATCTTATAAGAACATGCAACCTTCTAACAAGCAATTCATGCACAACATCATGTATAATTATAAGAGTATATATGTGTATCGTGTTCATGCAATGCATATGGTGACAAAGTATTCGTGATCTTGTATGAATATGGAATCAATAGGTTATGTATAATACGAATGGAGTCCAGGAATATACTAGTGGTATTTTGCAAAGGAGCTTGTACTAGAACAAACGAATTGTACAAGAGATACTTGCCTGTTATTTGACGACGATGAAATTAAAGACAAGAATAACGGGATCAGTATCCCGGACAGCAGAACACGTGCGAGATGTTTGGCAGCCACGCCAAAATAACAATCTTCCAAAATAGCAAACTCCAAATAGCAACTCCAAAGCAGTAACACACCAACTCCACTCCAATCTCCTACTCCACAACACCAAACACCAATACAAATTCAGTACAGTTATCTAATCCCCATAACACCAAAACAGCAACCATCCAGACAGCAACAATCCCAAATCTCCTACTCCTTCTTCTTCTTCATTTCAACACAGACAGAGAAAGAGAGAGCGCGCTCGGAGAAGGCGAGCGGGAGAGAGATTCGGCAGCAACTGAAGAAGGAGTGGCTCAGGCAGTGGTGGAGACAAGACAGCGAGCGGGGATAGGGGCACACTGGGGAGCACAGGCAGCGATGGCTTCGACGAGGAGGAGTGGAGGTGGCACGATGGAAGTGACGAGGAGAGTTCAGGCGGCGGCGCGTGACTGGGAGAGGCGATGCTGTGTGAGGGTGAGCGGGAGGTACTTAGAGACCGGGGCGAGCTCAGGCGGAGGCTAGAACGGGATTTCGATGGGGTGGACTGGCTGTCGAGAGGAGCAGCAGGGGAGCTTCGGTGATGGGTTCGACTGAGGAAGACGACTCGATGGATGGGCGACTCAACGGAGGAAGTCGGGAGTCGGTGCAGGCGGTAAGGTGGGTCGACGAGGGGGCAATTGGCGAAGCGGTGGAGAAGACGATGGCGGAGAGATGGCACCGGATTGAGCTCGGCAATGGTAGAGGATGTTGGCGCGATGACGGAGGCTTCGGTGTGACGATGGAGATGGGCGACGGGGTTCTGTGCGACGACTGGCAGAAGAGGAGGAGGATGGAGGCGAGCGGTGGGCTTCAATGGTGGGCTGCGGCGTGGGTTCTGTGGTCGCTGGGAGATAGAGGAAGAGTGAGTGGGAGATGGAGGAAGGAGATGGGTTGAGTTGTTTTGTTTTGGTTTTAGGAAACAGAGGGAATGAAGAAGAAAGGAAACGGGGAAGGGGTTTATATAATAATATAATAATAATAATGTAGTGGAGGTAGTTACGAGGGGTATGGGGGAGTGCGTGTATGCAGAGTGGGGAGTTGGGGTACGGGAATTGAAAAAATGGGGGAGAGGAAAATATTATATATGGGTAGGGGGTCTGTACAATTATATGAGTTCTGGGTTAGTGGATTTGGGCTTGGACTTAAAAGGGGCTTAAAATATTTAAATAAAACAATTAGGTTGTTGGGCTAGATTTCGAGGGCCAGATTAAATATAATAATAAAATAAAATCAGAATATGGAATTGGGCTTAAAATAAAAATTAAACAATTGGGCTCACATTGATAAAAAAAATAAATAATGTAAACTTGGGCTTAGAATAAATAATTAAAACCAAAATACAAACTTGGTTTATAATAAACAATTGGGCTAAAAAATAGATTAAATAATAAAATCAATTAAGGAAAAATAGTTATAAGATACTGAGGATTTAAATATAGAAAAATACTTTTAAAAATACGTATTAATGAAAATAGGGGTTACAAATCCTACCCACCTTACAACAAAATTTCGTCATCGAAATTTGCGTAGGCGGTATATAGGATAGAGCAAAAGCAAGCTATGGGATAACAAAATAGGGAATTTAAAAAGGAATGAACAAAGTGGTGGCAATACCTGAATTTGAAGAGAATACAGCAAGAAAGAGATACTAGCATGATATTCAATATCGAATCAACAATGGGGATAAATGCAAGTGCAGAAGAATGATGATCCAAGAATTCAATTGTGAAAATATAACAAAATACCTGCAATCGCATTCAGGCAGACTCTGCTTCCACTGCAATCGGGTCGGGGGCTTGACCGCACTCTTCAGCTTGTCCTCCACTGGGAGCTGCTCCTCCAGTTGGTGTGCTTCTCCGTACCTTTCGGCAGTTCCGAATCTTGTGGTCCTTCACTCCGCATGCAAGACAACGGCGATTGGCTTTCTAGCAATCCTTGTGTCGGTGATCGATCTTGTGGCAATAGCTACACGTCAGATTCTTCTTCTCATGGGTCTGCTTCATGATGGCAAAGGCGTGATGCTGCGGTGCAAATATGTTCAGTCGAGTGAGCTTTGCACACTCCTGAATCCTTTCCAGACTGGTTCTCATCAGCTCGTTGTGTTCTTGTTGTAGTTCCATCATTCTTTGCATCTCCTGGAGAGTGGCAGCGATATTCACTGATGTTTCGTCCCTGGGCGGGGGAGTCGAAGTGTCTTCACCAGCCATATTCTACAAAACCATCAAGTTTGTGAGTATCCAGGTTATATGTTGGTTATTTATTATCCATGTGATTAACGTGGTGCTCGTGTTGTTGAGTTAACCTGGATAAACTCTAACATAATTAGAGTCTAACCTGGCCGAGTCATGTCTGTCTAATGTATCAGTCAAACTAGCACATTAGTCAAAACCTGGGCTCTGATACCACTAAAAACCTTGTCACGGCCCGCTTCCCAGAATACGGGAACACAGGCACGTAACTGAGGCCCAGCGAATGATGCAAATACATCATTCATAAGCTGTATATTTAACTCAACAACAAGATAGCAATATCAACCACGCAAGCATATAAAATCACAATAGGATAACAAAGTACATGACATAATACAGGACATAACCAACAACTGGAAAAGAAACATAGTTACGGGTAAAACACGCCTGGATTACAACAAAGATTACATGAATAAAATATAAACTAAAATAACATGAAATTAAACAACACTAAAATCTCTGCTCAGCAACACCTTCGGGTAATTCTCCATCTGGACCTACAAGTATAGAGGTACTCGTTAATGCGAGTCACGGGCCGCATGTAGTACAAGCTAACTTGACAATATAGAATAAAACAAAAGAAGTGAAAGAACAAGGAATAAAGAATCATATAATAGGAGAATTACAACATGCAACAGAATCAAGAACAAGGCATCGTGGAACAAATAGCATGCATGTAAACAATTAAATAATCCATAGGAGCATGTAACATGTGAACGAGTAAGGAAGTAAACGTGTCAACATAAACGAGTAACATGTAGACAAGTAAACAAGTCATCATAACCATGTAACATGTAAACGAATCATGCAAGTGTACGTGTTAATTCATATCTTTTATTAACCTAACTAGGTAGCACTTCATGCGTCCCATACCACATGGTTGCTACTCGCAATCAAGTGAGCATTTAGACTAGTGGTGGATTCTATAGGTCACGTACCCCGGAAACATATCAAGTCAATTGTATCTTGTATCGAGATACGTGCAATGTGGACATAGTGTAACATATAGCGTGAAACATAGAACATAAAATCCACAAATTTGCAATTTGCAACTTGCAATTGGCATCGGGGAACCACGAGCCCCCGTCCGAGTACGCTCTTCTATATTGCTCACTACTAAATCTTTTCCCTTTATATCCCGGCTTGTTATCTTTTTATCACAATCGAACATGAATAATAACTACATGCAACAATAAGGACGGGTAACATGGCAAAGGTAACATGACAGGATCGAGTATCAAGACTTATGCAATGCAAGAAAATATATTTCAGGGTCTATAAAATATGTTGATACGACTAATGGCATGCATAACACTTAATCAAGAATAAAAGATATTATAACAACATGCAACCTAGTAACAAGCAATTCATGCACAACATCAAGTATAATTATAAGAGTATATATGTGTATCGTGTTCATGCAATGCATATGGTGACAAAGTATTCCTGATCTTGTACGAATACGGGATCAATAGGTTATGTATAATACGAATGGAGTCAAGGAATATACTTGCGGTATTTTGCAAAGGAGCTTGTACTAGAACAAACGAATTATACAAGAGACACTTGCCTGTTATTTGACGACAATGAAATTAAAGATAAGAATAACGGGATCAGTATCCCGGGCAACAGAACACGTGCGAGATGTTTGGCAGCCATGCCAAAATAGCAATCTTCCAAAATAGCAAACTCCAAATAACAACTCCAATAGCAACTCCAAAGCAGTGACAAACCAACTCCACTCCAATCTCCTACTCCACAACACCAAACACCAATACAACTTCAATACAACTATCTAATCCCCACAACACCAAAACAGCAACCATCCAGACAGCAACAATCCCAAAACTCCTCCTTCTTCTTCTTCACTTCAACACAGACAGAGAGAGAGAGAGCACTCGGAGAAGACGAGCGGGAGAGAGATTCGGCAGCGACTGGAGGAGGAGCGGCTCAGGCAGTGGCAGGGACAGGACAGCGAGCGGGGACAGGGGCGCACTGGGGAGCATAGGCAGTGACGACTTCGACGAGCAGGAGTGGAGGTGGCACAATGGAAACGACGAAGAGAGCTCAGGCAGTGGCCCGCGACTGGGAGAGGCGATGCGGTGTGAGGGTGAGCAGGAGGCATTCAGAGAACGGGGGGAGCTCAGGCGGAGGCTAGAACGGGGTTTCGATGGGGTGGACTGGCTGCCGAGAGGAGCAGCGGGGGAGCTTCGATGATGGGTTCGACTAAGGAAGACGACGGGATAGATGGGCGACTCAACGGAGGAAGTTGGGAGTCGGTGCAGGTGGCAAGGTGGATCAACAAGGGAGTGACTGGCGAAGCGGTGGAGAAGACAATGGCGGAGAGACGGCACCGGGTTGAGCTCGGCAATGGTGGAGGATGCTGGTGCGATGACGGAGGCTTCGGTGTGACGATGGAGATGGGCGACGGGGTTCTGTGCGATGACTAACGGAAGAGGAGGGAGGAAGGAGGCGAGCGGCGGGCTTCAATGGTGGGGTGCGGCGTGGGTTCTGTGGTTGCTGGGAGACAGAGGAAGAGTGAGCGGGAGATGGAGGAAGGAGATGGGTTGAGTTGTTTTGTTTTGGTTTTGGAAAACAGAAGGAAGGAAGAAGAAAGGAAACGAGGAGGGGGTTTATATAATAATATAATAATAATAATGTAGTAGGGGTAGTTACAAGGGATATGGGGGAGTGCATGTATGCATAGTGGGGAGTTGGGGTACGGGAATTAAAAAAATAGGGGGAGAGAAAAATATTGTATGCGGCTAGGGGGTCTGTACAATTATATGAGTTCTAGGTTAGTGGATTTGGGCTTGGGCTTAAAAGGGGCTCAAAATATTTAAATAAAACAATCAGGTTGTTGGGCTAGATTTCTAGGGCCAGATAAATATAATAATAAAATAAAATCAGAATATGGAATTGGGCTTAAAATAACAATTAAACAGCTGGGCTCACATTAATAAAAAAATCAATAATGTAAACTTGGGCTTAGAATAAATAATTAAAACCAAAATACAAACTTGGGTTTATAATAAACAATTGGGCTCAAAAATAGATTAAATAATAAAATCAATTAAGGAAAAATAGTTATAAGATACTGAGGATTTAAATACAGAAAAATACTTTTAAAAATACGTATTAATGAAAACAGGGGTTACAGGAAGGGAAAGATGAGAGAGTGTGAATGGTTTAGGGGGTATTAGTAGGAATTTATAAGGTAGTTATATTAACTAATTGCCCACTGACACCTTCACTAATCCACTCATTAATTCAAAAGTATTACCTTTCCCTCCATCCCAAAAATAGTCGGCCTATTATTTCTTTGATTGTGCACATTGCACGTGTGCACATGCACGTGCTTTGTGTACACTTCACAAAAATTAATTATTTATTTAATTTAAAACATATGTTTATATATATAATAAAATTAGTTTAATTAAAAATTATAGTTTTTATGCATGAATAAAATAGACACACACAAATACTTCATGAAATTTTATTTTAAAAGATAATGCAACCAATACGTGTACTGCAAACACGTGCGTCGCACGTAAAACAATTATTTAAATACAAAATCAACTTTATCAACGGGAAAATATTTAAAGATAATCAAAATACAATATAAGAAAAATATATTTAATATACGCATTCAATAATGTAATCAATACGTACATTGAAACATCTGCACCACACGTATGAAGAAAATTTTAATCAAACATGGAGAAAAATGAATTTCCTTTTATAAAACGAATTCGAAGGAGTCATAAAATAAATAATTGAAACACATAGAAAATATTACATGTAGCAGTGAAAAATACGTAATTGACACGTGCATCGATAACACGTATAACGTATGTAAATACACAGAGATGGAAATTTTATATTTGAGTTGACTCAAATAGGATTTTAAGAAGATGGGAAATGCATAAATAGTCGGAATCCAAAAATGCGTATTGAAATATGTTACGGATATTACAGTAACGGTACAAAATACACGTGCGTAACACATGAGGGGCAAAATTGTCATTTCCAATTTTGCGGGGTGTTACGACATTTCTTTTTTTCCACTACAACTATCCCTTTTCCCAAAATTGTTTCTAATTTTTCATTTCTATTAGTTTACATTTCATACACGTATTTTAGCCAACTCTTAAAAATCACCACATTTCATGCAATAATCAAGTTGTTCATTTGTGTCTAACAACCTATACATATGCCTTTAATTAAAATTTCTCCATTCTACTCTACTAATTAATTCATATACTCCACATCAACAATACAGTGCAGTCTATGGTTTTCTACAACTAGCAATCTTGTCACCACAACATGCATCAAATTTCACTAATAAGAACCATGAAACTAACAAAAATCAACCATAACACCTAGGCACGATTTCTATACTATTTAGAAAATGAAAAGAGACACCCACCTCAAATTGATACAAATGCAATTATAACTCCTAGAACGAAAGCTCTTAGCTCCTAGCTCCCACCAAAAGCTCATCTTTTTCTCCAAACTAGCCTCTAAGCACAAATGAAGAAAAATCTAGCCACTTCTTTCACACTCTTTCTTTTTCTCTTTTGGTTTTGATTAATATTTTTGTGCAAATGTGAATCAAGAGTTGTAGATATTTATTGGAAATTTTTGTGGTGGAAAATGATCCCACTACTCAAATAACCACCCCACTCCTCACACTCACACATCCACTCTCCCTCTCTCTCTCAAAGGCCGGCCTCTCTCCTAGAGCACAAACACGTGCACATGTTTCACACATGCACACTTCTCATTTTAATAATTAATTGTTATTTATTAGTTGTTACTAGTTTGTTACATGACATGTATGGTTGTACTTTTCTTATTTGAAAGAGTATTTAATAAATAATTAATTTTTGGGCTTTAATTTCCTAGTGGGCTTAAATTAGTCTTTTAGGCCTATGGACTTTTAATTTAGAGAAGAAAATAAATGAGACAAAAATAAATAAAAGGAATGTGTGCATAACTTAGAAAAAAAGTAGAGCAAAAAATGAAATAAAATTGCATGTTCGTTGCACGTGCAAAAATGAAAGAAAAAAAAAAGCATTTTATTCTAAAAATTCTCCCGTGATGTTACAATAGTCCCTCCTAAGAATAGTTCCTCCTCAGAACTACACTTAAAGAGTGAGAAAACAAAAGAATGAAAATTTTACAAATTTTAATTAAAAAGTTCAGGGTGATCTCTCATCATCCTCTCATCTGATTCCCAAGTGGCCTCCTCAAATAGTTGATTTTTCCATACAACCTTGACCATAGGTATAGTCTTTTTTCTGAAGACTTTCTCTCGTCGATCCACAATCTCAACTGGATGCTCAGTGTAGCTCATATCCAACTACAGACCTTCTGGCACTTCGAGCAAATGATGACTCAGATCCAGAATATTGCCTCGTAAAATAGACACATGGAAGACATTGTGTACTTGGGCTAACTCTTCCAGTAGTTCTAACCGATTAGCCGTCTACCCAATTCTCTTCAATATATAATTAGGACCTATGTATCTCGGGGTTAATTTCCCCCCTTTTCTAATCCGAATCACTCCCTTGGTTAGAGACACCTTCACGAAGACAAATTCACCTTCCTCAAACTCCAGATCTCTCCTCCGGTTGTCAGCATAACTTTTCTGCCTGCTCTATGCGTCAAGTAAGCTCTTCCTGATCAACTTGATCCTTTCTGAGGTTTGTTTCACAATTTCCGGTCCATACATCTATCGTTCCCCTACTTTATACCAACATACCAGTGTTCTGCACTTCCTTCCATATAAAGCTTCATACGGTGCCATACCGATACTAGCCTGGAAACTGTTGTTGTAGGTGAATTCCACTAGAGCCAAATGCCTTTCCCAACTGCCGCCAAAGTCCAACACACAACACCTTAGCATATCTTCCATTACCAGGTTGACCCTCTCAGTCTGCCCATCAGTCTGAGGATGGAAGGCAGTACTGAAATCGGTCTTTGTCCCCACAGCTGCCTGAAGAATTTTCCAGAAATACAAGGTGAATCGTGCATCTCGGTCGGATACAATAGATAAGGGAACTCCATGTAGCCTCACGATCTCCCCAACATACAACTCATCTAGTTTCTCCATAGACCAAGTGAGCTTCATCGCCAAAAAGTGAGCCGATTTGGTAAGTCGGTCCTCTATCACCCAAATTGTGTCGTTTCCTTTGAAACTCCTGGGTAATCCAGTAATGAAGTCCATGCTGATATTATCCCATTCCCACTCTGGAATGGGTAACGGCTGCAACAAACCCATAGGTTTCTGATTCTCGGCCTTGATTTGTTGACAGACTGCACATCTAGCGACAAACTCAGCCACATCCTGTTTCATCCCTGACCACCAGAAATACTGCATGATGTCCTTGTACATCTTGGTACTCCCTGTATGTACAGATAACAGAGTGGCATGTGCTTCCTGTAGAATGCCTTCCTTCAATTCTGCTTGATTCGGTACACACAACTGCTCTCCAATCCACAATACTTCATCTTTCACCTAGAATTCTGTCAACTTGCTGGCGCCAACTTGCTCTTTCATCCCTTGGATCTCTAGATTGGTCTTCTGACTGTCAATAATCCTTTCTGTCATGCCCCACTTTCCAAAAAAAGAATACGGAATACGAAATACGCGACAAAGTCTAGCGAATGGTTTTCACCATTCATGGGTTGTAAGAATCTTTACAATAATACACAGGAATAAACAAGAAATAAGCAGAGAATAATCAACCATGCATGCATGAATAAAATTTCTAAATCAACAGAATTTACTTGAAACAAAATACTTAATCTCAAATAAACCAAATCTGGAAACAACAAGTTTTAAGTTTTGGGACAAATGTGCCCAATACAAGATCCAAGTAGCAATAAATACAATTTATTCAATACAGGGAATAACTCAAGCAGGAACTCTAGCCAAGCCTAGAACACTTGGTCTCTTACTCCTTCAGGCAGCTGATCACCGAAATCTACAAATTTGACAATTTGCAGGAAAAGGAAAAAAGAAACTACACGCCCGTCAGTGCAAGTTAAGGGTCGCATGTAGTACAAGCAATAAGTACAAAAAAAGATAAACAAAATAAAGAGTAGCAACAAGAAGCAAGTACTGAAGTAATCATGGAAGGAATGTGACAGAAAAATAGAGCAATTAACTCTAAAATAAGGATCAGAATCAAGTGACATGATTAGATAGCAGGGCATAGGTAACATGTAACGGGTATTAAGTAGCATGCAGGCAGGTATACAAGTAACAGGTGTCAGGTAGTATGTACAGGTAAACATAGAATGTGCAAGCGATCAGGTATTCTTAAGTCTTGTATTTAATCCTAATTAGGTAGCACTTCATGCTTCCTATATTTTACCGCATGTTTGATACATTCATACAAGTTGAGTTTAGATTCGTAGTGGATTGTATAGGGCCGTGTACTCGGGTATCAGGTAAACAGGTAAACAGGATCATATATCATGTATTCATGTAATTATATAACAGGTAATCAGGTATCAGGTAAGACCTATGAGTCCCCTTCTGAGTACACCTTCCTATAAGGAAGTATGTAGCTAGGTAATCAGGTAAACAGGTAATCAGGAGCATGTATCATGTAATCATGTACCATGTAACAGGTGGGACACACGGGCCCCCTTCCAAGTACACATTTCTATATTTTCCACTACTAGATCTTTCCCTAAACCCTGGCTTGATTATTTTTCATTATTACCAAAGCAAGCATATACATGCACAAATAGGTCAAGAAAAACATGGCAAGAAATAAGGGACAAGCTCAAGTTGGATAGAAGACATGAACGGGTGGCAGACAACTCATAATAGATTAGCACAACGAGACTTTCAATTTTGGACAGCAAGACGTTGCTGCACCAAATCTGAGATTCCCATTGCCACAGGAATACAAATCCGGATCTCTCAAGAAATCTAGAAACTAGACTCTCTACCAATCCAGTACATATACACAAGTCATATAACAACTACAGAAACAGGGTCCAAAACAGCGTTTTATACAGAATTCATGTTCAGCCAGAAATTGCAAAGTTTTATTTATAAGCATAAAAATAGTACAAAAACACACTAATTAATTCAAGGAAAATTCTGGAAGGTTCCCTAGCATGTCTAGTATCAGCATATAAAATTTCATATATTTCGATTACAGATAGTATAGTCAATTTAATTTAGAAAACAGAATGATACAACAAATTTATGAATCTGAGATTTTAGACACAGCAGTAACAAAATAGCGATAAATCACAAAATACAACTCAGAATTCAAATCCATCAAAGGGGTTGTAAAATAAATAGACTAGGCTATATTTAATATTCACAAAGTTTCAATCAAAAGTGGCTGGAATCAGGTTGAAAATAGAGTTCTTTACTGAACAACATGCAGTTTGACCATTATATTATTAGTTTCACAAGTATGAAATAAGTTATAAAAATAGTTAAACAATTTCACAAAAATTAGGGGTTGATCCTAGTCATGTCTAGACGTACCCTGAAAAATATTAAATCCAAATTTTACTTCAAACATCAGTTTCAAAATAATAGATTGTGTAACGATCTTATAATTTAGAATCTGGAAATTACAACATAGCTGCAGTAAAACAACGATAACTCACACATCAAAATTCAAAATTGAAATTCGTCAAAAGTTCTGAAAAATAGACATTGAGGCCTACAAATCATATTCACAAAATAATTCATTTTACTAACCTTAACAGGGTCTAAATCGTTGTACCAAATCAGGCAGCAGCAAAAACGAAATTCTTTCATGCATTGTATCAAACAACTTATCCACAAGAGATCAAATTAGGGCATGATGTAAAATATAGTGTATTAGATAATCAAATCAACATGGCATGGGTATATAACAAGTCTACAACGAGATAACACATCTAGCATATAAATCATGTAACAAAATACGCAACATGCTTTAGATCACGAAGAATATATATATACATGTAGCAATAGTCTATCTAGAACTAATTTATTTTCATGTGGTATGTGTGTCAACTTTTTATGATGGGTCAAGACTACGAATGGATCAAACGAATGAGATCAAGATTTATCAAGAGCTCATCATGAGAACGAACACAAAAACGAGAGCATGACAACATGCGGTATTTTGTATTTGTATACAAACAAAATAATATACAAGTTACTTACCTTGGGTGTAGACGATGAATACGAAGAAAGAATAAAGAGAATGGATCTCGGGCTACGAACACGAATACGACGACACACGAACAAGCAGAGAAGCTTGCAGGATGAGAAGTCAACGGCGGCACACGGACAGTGGGGCGGCGGCAGGCTGCGGATGTGGCCGACGGCGAAAGCCAACAGCGGAAGTGGGGGACTCGGCTGAATTGGGGGAAGAGGGTTGTGGGATGGTGGGGTTCGGCATTGGAGGATGAAGGCCGAGGAGGGGGTTGCTGGCGTGGGCGGCACAGGCGTCAGGACGGTGTGGTGGTGAGAGGGGGAGGTGCGACGGGTGGTGCGACGGCGGGTTGCGGCTGCTCAGGTCGATGGGGCTAGGCGGGGGTGTGGGATGTAGTGAAGGGGAAAGAGAGGGAGAGTTGGAGAGAGAGTGGTTAATTAGGAGATAATGACTATAGGGAAAAGAGAACAAATTTGGTTGGGATTATAATAGGATTTTTGGTAAGTTAAGATTGAGGAATCAAGGGGAGATAATGGGGAGCAAGATCTGCTTGTTAGAAAGATATGGAGAACGTGAGGACGAAATTTGAGGGAGACTGGATAAAAGAGGGTACTGGGTAGCAGGTTTAGGATCCAATAGGGTGGATAATAGGGTTTTGGGTCTAAATAGGGTAGATTGGGTTAGAATTTGGATCCAATAGGATAAGAAGTCAATTAATAGACAATTAGAGCATCCACAGTCGTTTGCTATTTATCCATTTTATCCATTTTCTAGCAAACGAAGTGCTGTAGTCGTGTTCTATTTATGCATATTTTGACGATTTCGCAACAGTAGATTGATATATATGAGAGCTGATATGAGAATATGCATATTATTGCAATTATAGTTTTTTTTCTTTTTCGAACGGATCTTCAAGATCCGTCCCACCGTTTTTATTGATTTTTTCGGGAAAAAAATGCCCAAAAAAGAAAGAAACCCCTTGGACGGATCATGAAGATCCGTCCGAGAAGGGGGCCCACTTCCTTTTTTTTGCACTAAAAAGTTATTTCTAATTATTAAGAAAATCAAAAAAAATATTTATAATTCGTGGGACGGATCTTCGAGATCCGTCCGATCATAAAAAGTTTTTGTTTGCTATATTATAACATTTTAACACTGCAGCAAACTTGCTTTGCTATATGTATAATATGCATTTATGCATATTTTAGCGAAGCACGACTGTGGATGCTCTTAGGCCATGAAATAAATAAATTTTAGAATTAAACAATTTTTCCAGAGATTAATAATTGGCAGAAGAATTTGAATCAAGAAGATTGAAAATCACAAAACTTAATTGACGAAAGAAAATAAAGATGGATTTTATTGAGAACGAAGAAACAATCACACGGTTTAGAATGAACAAAAGAATACAATCAGAATAAATACTCAGGAAAAATTAATACATACAAAAATACAAGAAAAGAAAATACAGGGGTTACACTTTCTCTCAATGTGGGCTGAAGTCTCAACTGAGCTAAGGATGCCCCTAATCCTTGCAACACCACCTCAATTTCAGCTTGATCGAGTTCCTCGACCAACTTCTCTTGAGTTGTGATCAGACGAGACAAACTGCTCTTCCGACTGAGCGCATCAGCCACCACATTGGCCTTGCTCGGATGGTACTTTATTTCGGGATGGATATCCTCCAATACTTCCAACCATCTCCGCTGCCTCAAGTTCAGATCCTTCTGCTGGTAGATGTATTTCAGACTTTTGTGATCCGTGTACATATTGACTTTTTCTCCGTACACGATGTGCCTCCACTGTTTTAGTGCAAAGATGATTGCCGCCAACTCTAGATCGTGGGTTGGGTAATTCTTCTCATGCGATCTCAGTTGTCTAAATCCATAAGCTATTACCTTCCCTTCCTGCATTAGCACGCAGTCCAGTCGCTGTAGACATCATAGTCGACTCTTGCTCTTAGCAAAGCCAGTATGGGAGCGGTAGTCAACCTCTCCTTTAACTCCTGAAAGCTAGCCTCACACTGTTTTGTCCATTTAAAATTCATGTTCTTCCTTGTAAGCCCCGTGAGTGGCACAGCTATCTGGGCGTAGCCCTGAATGAATCTTCGATAGTAGCCAGTTAAACCCAAGAAGCTTTTGATATCATTCACTGTAGTCGATCTTGGCCAATCCTTCACTGCCTCAATCTTTTGCGGATCAGTGACCACTCCCTCCTTAGAAAGGATGTGACCCAGAAAAGCAACTTCGGTTTTCCAGAAGTCACACTTAGACAACTTTGCATATAGCTTCTACTCCTGTAGCTTCTTCAGTACCTCTGCTAGGTGCCCAGCATGCTCTTCTTCTGTCTTGGAGAAGACCAAAATATCGTCGATGTACACTACGACGAAAGAATCGATGAACGGTTGCAGAACCTTGTTCATCATGACCATGAAGATAACAGGTGCATTTGTCACTCCGAACGGCATGACTAAGAACTCGTAGTGACCATGTTGAGTTCTAAACACTGTCTTGTGCACATCCTCTTTCTTTACTCGGACCTGGTGATAAACCGACCGTAGATCTATCTTAAAGAAAACAGCTGCACCTTGTAAACGGTCGAATAAATCATCGATTCGTGGAATCGGATATTTATTTGGCACTGTCACATTGTTCAATTCTCTCTAATCGATGCAATCGATGCACATCCTCATCGATCCATCCTTCTTCTTTACCAAAAGTACTGGTGCTACCCAAGGTGACGCACTCGGCCTGATGAATTCTTTGCCCAACAGCTCTTCAATTTGCTTCTTGATCTCATCTTATTCCACTAGCACCATTCTGTACGGTGCCTTAGAAGTGGGTGCACTCCCTGGCTGAATGGAGTTGTTGAACTCTACATCCCGATCAAGTGGAAGTCCGGGTAGATCCTCTAAAAACACTGTTGGAAAATTTCGGACTACTGGAATCTGCTTCACTTCATCAGGAACCTTCTGCATAGACATAGCTGCAATCAACTGCTAACACTTTCTCTTCCCTTGGAATATAACTAATGGTCCTCCTAGAACTTTCAACATAACTTCTTTGCTTTTGCACTCGATACTGGCAGTATAGATCAACATCCAGTCTATGCCGATGATGATGTCGACCCCAAAACTGCCAACTCGATACAGTCGATCCCAAAGATTCTGCTTCCGATTTTGAGGTCACACCCTTTATAATATCGGTCGGTAGTCAAAGTTTCTCCTGACGGTGTAGCTACAGCTAGAACTTTGTCAAGAAAGATTTTCGGTTCAACTCCCAATCATTTTGCAAATGAAGGTGACACAAATGTATGAGATGATCCAGTATCAAATAAAACTATTGCTTTCATTCCATTAATGAGAAGTTCTCCTGTTACATATGAATACTCTCATTACATAACGCTTCTCAATTACAAACTAGAAATAAAAGTAGAGTTTATTCATTTGCTTCCATAACGGTGATGACGTTATTTGTATCATCTGCATCAGCTTCAGTCAGGGTGAATATTCGCCCCTACCGGTATGGCTTCTGTCCCTGCTCTGCCCATTTCTGTCCATTCCGCTGAAGTTGGGGGCAGAAAAGTTTGGTATGCCCCTCCTTCTCACAGTTGAAGCAGGTTAGGGGGTTTTGAGGCTTAGGGTTCTGAAGCATGGTGCAAGCGGACCTGAAATGACCAGCTTCCCTACAGTGGTAAAAGGTTACACCTGAAGCCCCGTTGCTTGGCCCCCCATCACAGAAATGGCATTTGCCCCAATTGGTCGGAACCTCAGCGCTTGGGGTTGTCCCTCGAAGCTACTTGACGGTGCAGACCTTTTGCCTGCGCTCCAGTTTCTCCTCTTGTTCTGTGCTGCCTGGTACTGATCAAAGTCGGCTTCTACGGTTGCGGCCCTCCTGACCAGCTTAACAACCTTCAAAAATCGAGGGGTATCATCCGAGACCTCAGGCTTGGCCTTAATCCCTATTCAAACTTTCGTGCCTTCTTCGTCTCGTCAATAACCATCTCTGGCTCGCACTGGCAGGTTTCCCTATTGCAAGCCCAAGAACTCCATAGTCTTCTTTCCCGTACGTCCATCGGGAAGTAGTGGCTTCGGAACTCTCCCAGAAATTCCTCCTAAGAGATCTGTACATTTTCCAAGGTCCTCTTCATTGATTGCCACCAGACTCCTGCATCTTTCTCCAGCTAGATAGTGACTAGTTTCACTTTACTTGCCTCAGGAGTCTCCATAACTTTACCATGTTTTCCTTAAGGTATCGCCGTGGTGCGGTATCATTCGATTCGGTGGTGGGGCAAGTTTAGCCCTAGGTTTATTGGACCGTTTGAGATTTTGGAGCGAGTAGACGAGGTGGCCTATCGTCTTGCTTTGCCGTTAGCGTTATTAGGAGTGCATGATGTTTTCTATGTCTCACAACTAAGGAGATATATCTGCGATGAGAGTCACATGATCGACTACTCTGAGTTGGCTGTACGGCCAGATTTGACTTGTGAGATTCCGCCAGTTACAATAGTGGATCGGCGGGAGAAAGTGCTTAAGAACAAGGTCATCAAGTTTGTTCATGTTCCTTGGAATCCTCACTCGCATAGTGAGTCGACTTGGGAGCTGGAGGAGGAGATTCAGCAGAAGTTTCCTCATTTGTTTGAGTAGTGGTTGTTTTGTATTGCATTGCCCAGTTTTCTTTTCTTTTGGGGTTACCCTATGTATCTTATTTTTGAATTTCGAGAACGAAATTCTTTTGGTTAGTCGGGTAGGATTGTAATCCCTGTTTTTTATTTTATGTATTTTTGGTGTATTTTTCTCTTCTTGGATATTTGTACTCTTCTTGTATTTCTTGGACCGTATAATGGAGTTGTTTTCAATATATTCATTCATATTTTATTTTTGATCTCCTTGTGTCTGATTGTCTGTCTTTTGTTTCATTCTTGATCGATTACTATTTTTGCTCTTTATTGGGTTCTTGCTCTATTTCATTTTGCTCATGTTTGTGGGTGCTCGTGGTTCCTTTTCTGCCAAATCCTGTTTTAATCCAATTGCCTAATATCCCAAATCAACTATCAAAACCTAATTAACCAACTCCTAAATCCTATTCTAAACCCTATTGATCAATTCCTATTACTACTACCCAAAACCCAATCTCCTACCACCCATTAAACCCAGACCCGAAACCCTCTTATTCCCTACCCGAAACCATGTCAGCTAAAACCCTAAGTCTCTCCCTTCCCCAATATATATACTACTATCCCTCTTTTACCCTGTACACCCATTGATCGAAACCCTAGCCCCCATCAAACCCACTGTGTATCCCGCTCCCGACTTCACCCCTCACCCTCGTTCCCTACATCCCCGTTCACCCTTGCTAATCCCTGATTTCCTGATCCCCCTAGCACCCGAGCACGATCATCTCCATCTCTCTCTCCATTCATCACTCTCCCCATCTCCCCGCACTGTCTATTCGCTCTGTCGCGCAACTAGCGATGCTAGAGCCCGTCGAAGCCAGCACCGACGCTGCCAGTGACCCCCTGGTCGTCTCCGTCCAACAGCATCAGTGGCAGCACCTGCCATTGCGCCAGTCCGTGCACCGTCGGCTTTTCCCCCACCGTGCTCTCACTCCCGAACTCTTTCTCTCTTGTTTGGATTGCACGTGCACGGCTATTGCAAGTGTGGTTGTCTTGGTTCGTGGTTTTTGTTCGTGGGATTCGTCGTTCGATTTGTTCTATGCCGGGATCCGTTCCTGTTATTCTTGGTGTTCTTCGTTTTCATCTTCGGTTAAGGTAAGTAACTTGTACTTAAATTCCTTTGCACGATACAAGTCAAAAATACCACTTAGAGTGTAGTTGGGTTCTAGAGACAACTCGCGCATGTGTTATTTTTATGGGTTTTGTCTCTATAGTTCTATTGACCATAGTTTCCTCACGACACAAAAATTGACATGAAAACAACTAGGTTTGACCGTTCTTGATCTATTCATATATGTGAGATAATTAGGTGAAATTGTGGGTTTAATGAGATCCATGTAATATGATGGTTGTGAATATGTTATATACTCTATTTCATGATGTTTGGACACTTAGTAGACTCTATACCATGTTTGATCGTGATTGGAACGAGTTTCGTGCGGTTTATGTTGGTTTTGTTTTCAAGAGAAAATCTGTATTTGTCGATGATCAGTTTTAATTTGTATTTTAGACCCTATTAAGGTCAGAATTCTTAATTTTTGTATTATACATGAATTGTAAAAAAATCTGTCTTATTTCCAAACTCTCTTACCTTGATCGATTTCATTTTCGTATGAGTGAGTTATGGCTATTTTACTACAGAGATGTATTCTATTTCCAGATTTCGTTTCTTGATGATTTTGATGATTAAACTATTTTGATATTACTCCTAATTATATTATTTTGATCTAAAATTGGTACAGTATTTCTATACCTACCTAGGGATTACCCAGAATTTTGGTAGATTTTATTGATGATTTTATATACCGTTTTATGCTTGTTTATGAAAGCTATATTTGCTGTATTTTGCTCGCTGTTATGTAAAGAATCATATTTTCACCCTGTTTCCTTTTATTGTATGGAAAATATTTATGAAATATGGAAGTTATCTTATTTTGTCTATTTTCATCTACCTTTGATAGATTTGGATTTTGTTTCACGGTTTGCGAGATATTGATGTTTTCGTACAACATGTTGGGAATTCCAGATTTGCCAAACTATCGTTTCTTGATATTTTCTGATTTTTGTTGACTGAACTAATTTTGCTGAAATATTATGAAACTTTATTTTTTGATACTATACATATAGGGGATTACCCCAAATTTTTGATGAATTTATTTGAGAAGTTTTAATTCTGTTTTCCTATCAATAAATACGATTTACTGATTTCTGACTGAACGTGTTTTCTGGATTCAAATCAGTTTTGAGTTATGATTTTGTGAAATACTATATGGCTTATATATAATCGCTGGATTTTTGTGGAAGTCTATTTTCCAGATTCTTTAGCGGATTTAGATTTGGATTTCTGTAGTAACCGAAATCACTGTTTTAGTACTGTACTGTCAGTCTATCCTGAATATGAACACACACTATTTTGCTCGTTTATGTGACCATATATCATCTATGCATATTTATTTATTTTCCTGAACCTAATACTGATTATACCATGTTAGGTTGACACTATTTCATGCACTATCAAGTCTGTTGATAACCATAATAAAAGTGATCAAGCTGGGTTTCTTAAGGGAAGATCTAGTAGTGAAAAATATGGAAACATGTACTTGGAAGGGAACTAGTGTTCCATACTGTTACTGTTACTGTTACTGTTACTGTTACTTTTACTGCTACTGTTACTGTTATATTTACTGCTACTGATACTGTTACTGATACCTTAGTACACTGCCCCATTATGGCCCACTATAAATTCTAAAAGCGAAACTATTTGTTGTAGCAACCATGTGTTATATTTTGGGGCTATGAAGTGCTACATTACTAGTAATACACACAAGACTGTAAGAACATAAGACTGATACTGTTAGACTGATACTGTTGGACTGATACTGTTATACTGTTTCACTGATATACTGAGCTTACTATTACTGGACACTGTTAGTTGTCATATGACACTATACTTGACACATTCATTTGTACTGTTAGTATACCATGCTAGTTGACTGTGTTTTACTGATTTGTGCTAGTTAATACTATTGATGCATTATCCCATGCTATTTGTTTACCTTTTCCATGTACTTATATCCTACATTATAAGTGGCCCGTAACTTGCATTGACAGACACTTGTTTTCTCTTTCGTTCTCTTGCAATTATTAATTGCTGATCAGGATGGTCAGCTGCCCGACGGTATTGGCGAAATGATATATTAGTGCTGAATTTCTTGCTTATTAGTATTACTATTATTGGTTCTTTGAATAATGTATTTTGAGTACTTGGATGATTACTTTGTATTTTGGGCGATGTGACCCAGGATTTTGTCTTATCCAGATCTGATTTATTCGAGATTAATACATTTTGTTTCAAGTAAATTCTATTGGTTTATTAATTCAATTTTGCATATGTGTGGTTGACTCTTTTGCTTCTGACACTGATTATTTTGTGAGATATTGTAAAGATTCTTGAACAGCTTATGGATGATGCAAATAATTCGCTGGGTTGAGTCGTGTATCCGTATTCCGTATTCTTTTTAGGAAGCAGGGAGTGACAAGGCTTTTAATGGTATCAGAGCCCAGATTTAGCTAATGTATTATTTGCCTAATATATTAGACAAGCTTGGCTCGAACTGGGATCGGCTCAATATTTCACCAGCCATGCATACGTAAATGAATTATTATCAACTTTGATTCTGGATGTTAATTGTTTTTATTTTTGTGCAGCTATAGCTCGTGGGAATTCTTCGCAGCCTGATCCGATTGAGGCTGTCATTGTAGTGCTTGAGCGGCTGATCAATCAGCAGCAAAACCGTAGCGATCTAGTGATGGATGCTCTTGAAGCTACCCGGGTTTCACCTCCCGTTGTGCCTATGCAGGCAAATCTTCCGCCTCGTCTAGAAACAGTTACGGATTTTATGAGGCTGCATCCCGACCATTTTTCCGGTACTGAGACACCTTTGGAGGCTGAACAGTGGTTGATCCAGACAGTGCGTTTGCTCTTGGCAACACGTGTTGCCGATGCTGATAGGGTGGACATGGTTTCCATCCAGCTGGTGGATTTTACTCACATTTGGTGGATGGCCGAGTCCGAGCGACTTGAGAGGCCTATTGCTTGGACTACTTTCATTCGGGGATTCTTGGAGAAGTTCTTCCCCAGTAGTACTCGAGTTGAGATGGAACAGCAATTCCTGGCCTTAAAGCAGGTTAAGTCATTATTCTATTTTGGAATTTTGTTACATAATTGTTCAAACAATGTTGTAACATGGTCTTCTTAAAACAGGGTTCCAGGTCAGTGGATGAGTACGTAGCTAAGTTTACTAGACTTAACCACTTCGCTGCCGTTCTTGTGGCTACCGATGAGGATAGGACTCGTAGATTCACAAATGGGCTTGAGCAGGATATCAAAAGGCATCTTGTCTCTCTCCGTTTGCGTACTTATGCTGAAGCTCTTGAGGCAGCTCGAGCTCAGGAGCAGGCTCGTGGTGCTTTGGTTCCTTCTCTGCGAACTGTTCCGCATTCTGCTGCTAGGCCTTCTGGTGGTCCTGTTCGGAGGCCTGTCCCAACCCATTCGGTTAGGGTAGCTCCGTATCCTTCTGCTGGTTTCCAGAAGGGTAGTTTTTGTGACTTCTGTCAGATACCTGGGCATGAGCGTAAGAATTGTTGGCGCGTCAACCTCCGGTGCTTTAGGTTTGGCGCCACTGATCATTCAGTACGCGATTGTCCACAGCAACAGCAAGTGGCTCTTGCAGTCAGGGGTCCTGTTTAGCAAGCAGGCCCAGCTCGTGGTCCAGTTAGGCCTCCGCTTCCTTCTCAGCGTCAGATTGTCGGTCAGAGGACCGCTGTTCTGAGGAGAGGTCAGGCTTTCAACTTGATTGCTGCAGATACTGAAACAGCAGAAGGAGTTGTGGCAGGTATCTTTTTACTTTTTGTTTTTTTGTTGTTGTTTTGCTTTCTCTTTGTTTCTTTCTTTTGGTCTTGTTTTGCTTTCTTTCCGTTATCTTTCTGTATTGTTGTTTTTCTTACCCTTGATTGTCTGTTTTTTCTTTCTCGTTGTCTTTTGCTCTCTTAGGTGTCGTCCTTGTTTGCTCTTTTCCCACTCGTGTTCACTTTGATTCTGGGGCAACCCATTCTTTTGTCTCCTCACGATTTGTTGCTCGCCATCAGTTGGAGTGTAGCAACAAGTCTGAGGCTTGGAACATTTTGACAAGTGGAGGTGTTGTCATTTGTTCCCGTGAGTGCATGCAATGTTCCGTTGTTATTGGGAACGCAGATTTCAAAGCCAACCTGATTATCATTGGGAATTCAGGATTCAAAGTTATTCTGGGTATGGATTGGTTAGGTGAAGCCCATGCCATTATTGATTGCCGTGCCAAGAAATTTGTTTTCAGAATTCCAGATCGAGCAGAATTTAAGTTCCATGCCGGGGAGTCTTTCCTTGGTCGAGCAAAGACTGCAGTTGTACAGGTGGATTGTGCGATGGAATTGCACTCAGACTGTGAGGCTGTGCCTCTAGTAGTTCGGGATTTCTTGGATATTTTTTCGGATGAGTTGCCTAGCTTACCCCCTGATAGGAAAGTGGTGTTCGGTATTGATGTTCATCCTGGAACGACACCGATATCGAAGAGTCCCTACAGAATGGCACCAGTTGAGCTAGCAGAGCTTAAGGTACAGATTCAGGAGCTTCTTGATTTGGGTTTCAACAGACCAAGTATTTTGCCTTGGGGTGCTCCGGTCGTTTTTGTCAACAAGAAGGATGGTAGTCGTCGACTGTGTGTGGATTATCAGGAACTAAACAGTGTTACCGTGAAGAACCGGTATCCTCTGCCTAGGATCGATGATCTGTTCGACCAGTTGAGTGGGGCTGCTGTTTTCTCGAAGTTGGATCTTCGTTCTGGGTATCACCAAGTCAAGGTGAAGGCTGCTGATATACAGAAGAATGCATTTAGGACTAGATACGGATACTATGAGTATCTTGTGATGCCAAATGCGCCAGCTGTATTCATGGGTCTTATGAACCGAGTCTTATCTCAGTTCTTGGATAGATTTGTGGTGGTTTTCATTGATGATATTCTGGTATATTCTCGGAATCAGGAAGATCATGCCGAGCATTTCAGAGTGGTTCTGCAGACTTTGAGAGAGAATCAGCTCTATGGAAAACACAGCAAGTGTGAGTTTTGGCTCAACAAGGTTTCTTTCTTGGAGCACATTATTTCTGGCAATGGTCTTTCTGTGGATTCAGCCAAGTTTGAGGCTGTGAAGGATTGGCCTATTCCTAAGTCAGTTTCCGAAGTTCAGAGTTTTCTTGGTATTGCAGGCTATTATTGGAAATTCGTTCAAAATTTTTCACAGATTGTAGGGCCGTTAACTAAACTGACAGGAAAGGATCAGAAGTTTTGTTGGTCCAGTGAGTGCAATGAGGCTTTTGTTGAGTTGAAGAACAGATAGATGTCAGCGCCTGTGTTGACTATTCCAGATGGTTTAGGCAGATTTGTAATTCACTGTGATGCTTCTAGTAAGGGTCTTGGAGCAGTTCTTCTGCAGAAGGGCCGTGTCGTTACGTATGCATCGCGGCAGTTGAGGCCGCATGAAAAGATCTATCCTACTCATGACTTGGAGTTAGCTGCAGTGATCTATGCTTTGAAGCTGTGGAGACATTATTTACTTGGAGACCGCGTGGAGATCTTTACAGAACACAAAAGTTTCAAGTACGTTTTCACTCGAAGGAATTAAACATGAGGCAAAGGCGATGGTTGGAGCTTATGGCCGATTATGATATTAGTTTGCAATACCATCCTGGAAAAGTAAACTTGGTGCCGGATGCTTTGAGCAGGAGACCGGCAGTTATGTTTCTTACTCAGCAGAGTGATCTCATTGAGAAGCTAAGGAGGTTGGATTTGGAGGTTTTGTTGCTGAGTTCTGGTCGGAGTTTTCTTGCGCTCCAGCTTCATTCTTCTCTTGTTGATCAGATCAAGAAGGCTCAGGCTGGTGATACGCAGTTGCAGGGTTTTCGAGCTGAGGTTGAGTCTGGGTCCAGAACAGACATGATTATTCATGCCAATGTTTCTCTTCGTTTTGTTTCCCGGTTGTGTGTCCCTAGGGGTGAAGTTTGTCAGAGGTTGCTTGTTGGAAGCTCATCAGTCCTCGTATTCTATCCATCCTGGCGGTACTAAGATGTATCAAGATTTGAAGCTTTATTTCTGGTGGCATGGTATGAAAAGGGTTGTAGCTTGGTTTGTTGCTTAGTGTTTGATCTGTCAGCAGGTTAAGGCAGAGCATCAGAGAATCGCTAGACCACTTTCTATTCCGGAATGGAAGTGGGAGCATATCACCATGGATTTTATGACCGCTTTGCCGAGGAGTCCTAAGGGCCATAATGCTGTTTAGGTGTTTGTTGACCGTTTGACAAAAAGAGCTCACTTCATTTCCTTTCGTGTCGGTCAGTCTACTGAGAGCCTTGCTGAGAAGTACTCGTAAGAGATTGTCAGGCTTCATGAGGTTCCAATCAATATTGTATCCGATAGGGATACGAGATTCAGATCTCAGTTTTGGGAGAGTCTTCAGGAAAGTTTGGGGAGTAAGTTGAAGTACAGTATGGCTTTCATCCCCAGACTGATGGTCAGTCAGAGCGGACTATTCAGATTCTTGAGGACATGTTGCAATCCTGTATGTTGCATTTCGGTGGATCTTGGGAGGACCATTCGCAACTCATAGAGTTCTCGTACAATAACAGATTTCAGGCTAGTCTTAAAGCTGCACCGTTCGAGGCACTTTATGGACGTAAATGCAGATCACCAGTCTGCTGGGATGACATTGGTGAGAGATAGTTGTTGGATCCGAAGTTGATCACCAGGACAGTTGATGCTGTGACTCAGATAAGAAAGCATCTCCAGGCAGCTCAGGATAGGTAGAGGCGGTGGGCTGATGTCCATCGGAGGGCTTTGGAGTTTGTTGTTGGTGACCATGTTTTTCTTAAGGTATTGCCGTGGCGCGGTGTCATTCGGTTCGGTGGTGGGGGCAAGCTTAGCCTTAGGTTTATTGGACCGTTTGAGATTTTGGAGCGAGTAGACGAGGTGGCCTATCGTCTTGCTTTGCCGACAATGTTATCAAGAGTGCACGATGTTTTCCATGTCTCATAACTCAAGAGATATATCCGCGATGAGAGTAACATGATCGACTACTCTGAGTTGACCTTGCGGCCAGATTTGACTTGTGAGATTCCGCTAGTTGCTATTGTGGTTCGGCGGGAGAAAGTGCTTAAGAACAAGGTCATCAAGTAGGTTCATGTTGCTTGGAATCCTCACTTGCCTAGTGAGTCGAGTTGGGAGCTGGAGAAGGAGATTCAGCATAAGTTTCCTCATTTGTTTGAGTAGTGGTTGTTTTGTTTTGTTTTGCCTTGTTTTCTTTTCTTTTGGGGTTACCCTATGCATCTTCTTTTTGAATTTCGATGACGAAATTCTTTTTTTTAGGTGGGTAGGATTGTAACCCCTGTTTTTCGTTTTTCGTTTTTCGTATTTTTGGACTATATATTAGAGCTGTTTTCAATATATTCATACATATTTTATTTTTGATCTCATTGTGTCTGATTTTCTATCTTTTATTTCGTTCTTGATTGATTACTATTTTTTCTCTTATTGGGTTCTTCCTCTATTTCATTTTGCTCGTGTTTGTGGGTGCTCGTGGTTCCTTTATGCCAAATCCTGTTTTAATCCAATTGCCTAATATCCCAAATCAACTATCAAAACCTAATTAACCAACTCCTAAATCCTATTCTAAACCCTATTGATCAATTCCTATTACTATAACCCAAAACCCAATCTCCTACTACCCATTAAACCCAGACCCGAAACCCTCTCATTCCCTACCCAAAACCATGTCAGCCAAAACCCTAAGTCTCTCCCTTCCCCCATATATATACTAATATCCCTCTCTCACCCTATACACCCATCGATCGAAACCCTTGCCCCCATTGAACCCACTGCATTTCCCGCTCCCGACATCACCCCGCACCCTCGTCCCCTACATCCCTGTTCACCCTTGCTTATCCCCGACAACCTGATCCCCCTAGCACCCGAGCACCATCATCACCATCATCTCCATGTCTCTCTCCGTTCGTCGTTCTCCCCGTCTCCCCGCCCTGTCTCTTGGCTTTGTCGGGCGACCAGCGACGCTAGAGCCGGTCGAAGCCAGTGCCGATGCCGCCAGTGACCCCCTGGT
This sequence comes from Hemerocallis citrina, assembly GCA_017893485.1. Taxonomy (NCBI): domain Eukaryota; kingdom Viridiplantae; phylum Streptophyta; class Magnoliopsida; order Asparagales; family Asphodelaceae; genus Hemerocallis; species Hemerocallis citrina. The sequence continues at coordinate 103,635,930 of CM030363.1, read as the reverse complement.
CGTCCCCGTCCAATAGCATCAGCGGCAGCACCTGCCGTTGCGCCAGCCCATGCGCCGTCGACTTTTCCCCTACGGTGCTCTCATTCCCGATCTCTCTCTCTTGTTTGGATTGCACGTGCACAGCTATTGCACGTGTAGTTGTCTTGGTTCGTAGTTTTTGTTCGTGGGATTCGTCGTTCGTTTTGTTCGTTGCCAGGATCCGTTCCCATTATTCTTGGTGTTCTTCGTTTTCATCTTCGGTTAAGGTAAGTAACTTGTACTCAAATTTTTTTGTATGATACAAGTCAAAAATACCACTTATAGTGTAATTGGGTTCTAGAGACAACTCGCGTGTGTGTTATTTTGATGGGTTTTGTCTCTATAGTTCTATTGACCACAGTTTCCTCACGACACAAAAATTGACATGAAAACAACTAGGTTTGACCGTTCTTGATCTATTCATATATGTGAGATAATTAGGTAAAATTGTGTGTTTGATGAGATCCGTGTGATATGATGGTTGTGAATATGTTATATACTCCATTTCATGATGTTTGGACACTTAGTAGACTCTATACCATGTTTGATCGTGATTGGAACGAGTTTCGTGTGGTTATGTTGGTTTTGTTTTCAAGAGAAAATCTGTATTTGTCGATGATCAATTTTGATTTGTATTTTAGACCCTATTAAGGTCAGAATTCTTATTTTTTGTATTTGACATGAATTCTAGAAAAATCTGTCTTCTTTCCAAACTCTCTGACCTTGATCGATTTCGTTTTCGTATGAATGAGTTATGCTTATTTTACTACATAGGTGTATTCTATTTACAGATTTTGTTTCTTGATGATTTTGATGATTAAACTATTTTGATACTAGTCCTAATTATATTATTTTGATATGAAACTTTGCACAGTATTTTTATACCTACTTAGGGATTACCTAGAATTTTGGTGGATTTTATTGATGAGTTTATACGCCGTTTCATGCTTATTTATGAAATCTATATTTGCTGTATTTTGCTCGCTGTTTTGTAAAGAATCGTATTTTCACTCTATTTCATTTTACTCTATGGAAAATATTTATGAAATATGGAAGTTAAATTATTTTGTTATTTTCATCTCCCTTTGACGGATTTGGATTTGGTTTCACGGTTTGCGAGATATTGATGTTTTCGTACAGTAGTGTTGGGAATTTCAGATTTGCCAAACTATCATTTTTTGATGTTTTCTGATTTTTGTTTATTTGTTTTCCTGAACCTAATATTGATTATACCATGTTAGTTTGACACTATTTCATGCACTATCATATCTGTTGATAACCATAATAAAAGTGATCAAGCCGGGGTTCTTAAGGGAAGATCTAGTAGTGGAAAATATGGAAACGTGTACTTGGAAGGGAACTAGTGTTCCATACTGTTACTGTTACTTCTTTTTTTTTTGAGGTTAAAGGTGGAATAATGCCACCCTGTTTCATTAATAAGAGGTTAATTAAACAACCCCTGTGAACCGAGAGAAAACAAAAGTACAATGCAGGAAATAAAAAACCATAATCCCCCAACAAACCCTGGAGGGTGGGTCTAATTACCCATACATCAAACAAACAAAAGTACAGTAGGTCGGTACAAAACACAAAGTAGCAGAGACTTGCGGCTAATGAGATTCTGATGCGACTAGATGGTGCCAACCCCTCAGTCCAGTGTCGGCCCGAACTCTACCTCCTCATCATCAATATCCTCCACCTGGAAGACTCTGACTATCCTCCCTCTCACTCATGTGGCCGCAGCTATGGCCCAAAATGAAATAAGATGCATGATATGAGTAAGGTTACCAGAAATACTATTACATGAAGCACGAAAATTAAAATTATTTCTGTCTAGCCATAACACTCATGTTGTTGCCGCAATGGCGATGTACCACGCATCCTTCACTTCTTGGCGAATCGAGGCAAATTTGGGGCCAATCTACAAATCCTCATATTCGCAGGGGTAGTCACCTGTTCCTAAGGCTCGGAGTAGCTCCACCATAGTTGCCTTACTCCTTGGGCAGTGAATAAAAAGGTGATTCAAATTTTCTGTATGCATATTGCAGAATCCACAGTTGGTCGCAATCTGGGGTTGTCTTTTGCAAGGTTCTCTCTGGTAAGGATTGCATTATTGAGCACTAGCCAGAGGAATACTCTGACTTTAAGGGGGGGTTTCGCCTTCCATAACACCTGTGCCCAGCTGGGTCTACATCCTCAAAAGTGAATTCGAAGATACAGAGATCTGACCGTGAAAGCTCCTTTGGTCTCGAGCTCCCAACGCATCTAATCTGGGACTTGGGCGCACATTGCACCGGTCCTTGTGATGTGTGCTTGCAATTCAAGCAATTGTAGATGTAGTTCTGGGGTAAGTGTTCCTCGGAACGATGGCCTCCAATTTTCCCTCTTCCAAGTCTCGGCTATAGAATTATTCGGTCAACTCATTTTCTCATACAGCTCTGGAAAAGTTTCCTTAAGGGTATGAGCACCACACCATTTGTCCCACAAGAATCTGGTGGACCGTCCATTACCAATAGTCGACGTAACTGCTGAATTGAACGGCCCGCTTGCCTTGGTAATTCCTTTCCAGAATTGCGAAATTTTAGACCTTACTTGGAAGCCTAAACTTCTCGTACCTTTCCCCTAGAGGTATGGTTGAATGAAATCCTGCCATCTTTCCCTGTTGTGGTGAAATACCTTCCACCACCATTTTCCCAGGAGGGTGAGGTTCATATCTCTAAGGTCGATGATGCCTAACCCTCCATGCTTCTTCTTCATGCAAGCAATACTCAATTTGATCGGGTGGTAACCTCCCCTATTCGAATCTGCCCCTTTCCAAAGGAATCTTTTTCAGATTCGGTCAATCCTTTGGATCACCTACTTAGGAAGCTCAAAAAATGACATGTAGTAGATTGGCAGATTAGACAACACTAAGTTGATGAGAACCACTCTGCCCCCGAGTGAAAGTGATTTTTCTTTCCAACCAGACAGTATGTCCTCCACCCTGTCTATGATAGGCCGGCAGTCCGATTTAGTGAGTTTTCTTGGCCTGAGTGGGAGCCCTAGGTATTTGATTGGGAATCCATCCGTCATACAATTTAGTATGGTGGCATGTTCCCGTGTTTCGTCATCGGATAGGGTAATTGGAATCAGCGGACTTTTGTGGAAATTCATCCTAAGGCCTGACCAAGCTTCAAAACAGTAGAGGGCCTCTTTAAAGCAGACTGTTTCTGGCCTGGTCCCATTACCAAAAAGTAGGGTGTCATCAGCGTACTGAAGAATCGTGCACCCATGATTAGACGCGCTACTGGCCACTGGCGTAATCCAACCTTTTCTCCGACAGTTCTCTAGCATACCCCTCAGCACATCTGATACGATGGTAAATAGGAGTGGTGATAGCGGATCCCCTTGCCGGAGTCCTTTCTTGCAAGGGAACGGCGGCCCCGGCCGCCCATTCACTGAGATTGCCATTTTGCTAGTGTGCAAACACTATCTGATCCATCTTATCCATTTATTTCCAAATCCCCTTCCTCTGAGAGCTTCCAACAGGCACTCCCAATCGACGGAGTCATAAGCTTTCTCAAAGTCCAGTTTAGTTGGAAGTTCTTAGAGTTGCTCGTATGGCAGCGGTGGATAACTTGTTCAGCGGTGGCCACGCAGTCTAGAATACTTCTACCCTTGATGAAACCCGTCTGAGTTTTGCTAATTAGGCTGTCCATTATACTACCCAGGCGGATGGCCAGGACCTTTGTGATTATCTTAACCGAGCAGTTTATGAGGCTAATCGGTCTAAAATCTCCCACTCTTGTAGACTCCTCCCGTTTGGGTATCAGGACGACTTCCGCAAAGTTGAACATGCCCAATCTAAGATTGTTGTTAAAAAACTCTTCCATCAGCGCCATAAAGTCCCCTTTAATTTCTTTCCAGAATACTTGAAAGAACATCATTGGGAAGCCGTCTGGCCTTGGGGACTTGTCAGCTCCCATTTGATTGATGGCCTTTTTTACTTCCTCTTCCGAGAAAGGAGCTTCCAAGGTGGATAAAGTTTGCGTTGATTCGTTCTGGTATGTATACCAGTAATCATCCCTAAGTGGGATCCTGAAATCATTCTTCTTCCCAAAGAGGACCTTGTAGTAAACTTGAAAGGTTGTGGAAATCACATTTTCGTCTTGCTCTGTCCCCGTGTTCGTCTGTATTGACAGGATTAGGTTGGACCTGCGTCTTGCGCTTGCCACTCAGTGGAAGTAGGCCGTATTCGTGTCTCCCTCTTTGAGCCATGAAATCCTTGACCTTTGTTGCCATTTGATTTCTTCCAACTTATAGAGATTGGCAATGTTCTGTCGGAGCTCGAGAAGTCTGTTTCTTTCATCTTGTGACAGGACTCTCGTTTCTTCCAACCTTTCTAGTTCATCAATTCCTTCCAAAAAGGAGTCTTTTGCATGCCAGATGGTCGAGAATCTAGATCAATTCTATTTACGCAGTCGCTTTCTTTATCTGCGGATTTTTTCACACTATCGGGCTGCAGCATCCGTGCCAGCAACTGGGAGTGCCCAGTTTTCCATCACCATGTGGTGAAACCCCTGAATTTCTAGCCAGGCCTTCTCAAATCTAAATTTCCTAGGCCTTTGAGCTCCCTGTACCCAGTATCAAGTAAGATCGGAGTATGATCTGACGTAGGTCTAGGGATCGATCTAGCTGTTGCTAATGGGAACTTAGCCTCCCAATCCATCGATACTAATATCATTTCCAATTTGGCCATGATCGGAATAGACTGCATATTAGACCACGTAAATAGTCTATCATTAATTAGAATATCTATCAGCTCTAGTTCCGTGATCACCCTATTGAACTCATCTCTGTGCCCGACGGCATTGGCGAAATGAGATATTAGTGCTGGATTTCTTGCTTATTAGTATTTCTATTATTGTTGCTTTGAATAATGTATTTTGAGTACTTGGATGATTACTTTATATTTTGGGCGATGTGACCCTGGATTTTGTCTTATAGATCTGATTTATTTGAGATTAATACATTTTGTTTCAAGTAAATTCTGTTGGTTTATTAATTCAATTTTGCATATGTGTGGTTGACACTTTTTCTTCCGACTCTGATTATTTTGTAAGATTTTGTAAAGATTCCTGAACAGCTTATGAATGATGCAAATCATTCGCTGGGTTGAGCCGCATATTCGTATTCCGTATTCTTTTTGGAAAGCGGGGGGACATTCTTACCACAGGGTCCTTTGCCATTGCGGTTCCTTCGTCCAGCCAATTCTCGGTCATAAAACTTTTCATTAATCACCATAAATAGCACAACTTATATTCTTCTTTCAACAAAACTTTATTCATTTCCAAAGTTAAACTTTATACATTCAGAAAATAAATTTGCTTATACATCCAGTACATAGCTTCAACATAAAGACAACAAAGATCCTACGGTTGCTTTTGGCTACTCTGAGATCTCCCTGCAGTTCATTGATCTCTTTCATCATCTCATCGTACTTTTGATGAAATTCCTAATTTCCCCAACGAGTTTTCCTGTTTAGTTGGGTGAAGTGTCGGGCATTCCTGTGTCGGAGCTTCTCAAGTTCCCATACTCGGTAGCTTAGTGCTTGGATGCGCTCCCTGACTTCCGCCCGCTGTGCTTCCAAGTTGTTTACTCTCCACTTATGGGTATCCAATTCCCTCCGAAGAGAAGCAACAACGCAGTCTTGGTCGCCTCGAATTGGTTCTTCGTCTGAGGAATCAGGTGGAGGTGGAGTAATCTCCCGGGGTTTGGATAGTTCTTCCTTTATTTCTTCTGGGTCTTCTTCCTTCGGGATAGAACCATTCTACTTCATCTTCTGGATAATAACGATTAGCCATCTTGTAGGAAAAAAGAAGAGAAACATCAACGTATAGAGTAACACAAATATAAACTACTAATATTTAAATCTCTATAAGCTGAGCTCACACTCTAATGTCCACCCTAATGTGTCGTCCTCATAAATTTGTACAACTTATTGAAGTTGGGCTCTGATACAACTCTGTAATGCCCCGAATTCCAAAATATGGTAATTCGTAGCACAACAGGATCTTCACTTCATTTCGTACAATTTTATAAGGAATTTTAAAAAAAAATATTTGTACAACATTATTCATCTTACATCAACGCAGCGAAAAAATAAAGATTACATTATAAAACATGTACAATTTAAACATCAACAATAAACAGTCTTTAGCATCAAGTTCATCTTTCAGTCTTAGCCAATCCAAGCCCTGCATTGAATACTGTGGGGATGTAGTTACATACAACTGACGCAATACTATACACGGCCATCCTTGCTATGCCATAATATAGCGACTCACTTACTTTAACAACTACAATCTTGAATGTACACTAAAGTTTGAAAAGTGACTATCCTAAACAGGTCGGTATATGCAATGTCTTAATGCCTATGCATATGTTTATGCTAAGATGACACTAATGCATACTTGTTCGGATTCTATGCATCCCATACTACATACGTCCGAGGGCAAGCACCTACATACTTCACATTAAAAGGTTGAATCCCTCACCATGAATTACTACTACGGTGACTAAGGTAAGGTTTAGAAGTTCTGAGTATTAAGTCCATGCCCCGATAATTTCGGAGATGAAACCCACACCGCCTGATGAGTTGGGGACAACTCCCAATCACAACCCGATAATTTAGGGGAAACCATTTCACACTGCAAGCTATGGCACTTCCATAGTCCCAAAACACCCCCATAGGCATTGCCTCGATCCCGATCTAGCTTTAGGCCCGGTCGTTGAGGCTTGGTAGCGAAATCATTGCGGGTTGTTTTACGCAGACGTCCAAGTACCTCTACCAAATTCCGAAGATCAATCCCACACAGCCGATTTGCTGGGGACAACTCCCAATCACAACCTCGATAATTTTGCGGAAACCATCTTACACTGCAGACCAACTGAGGCCCTCATACCCATGTTTGCCCATACTTCATCATGTCTCCCCTTAGTGCATGTCCTTTAATTTTAGTTTTAGAAGAATCATCACAACCTAGAGCTAGCTTACCCTACTAGACTTAAACCGACACGAGAGACAGTCAGCCCAACCTGGCTCTCAAGAGATGCTCAACCCACACTGGTTAGCTCTCAATTTCACATTAATAATAATTGCCAGTTTCTAAGGGTGTCTAGCCTTTAGATTCTAACAACAAACTCGTTCTAAAGATTAATTTGGTTATATCTAACCTCAAGATAAACATCTTTATCAACAATTCATCTTTATCACATTTGAATTCTTATTCATTAAACTTCTTTCATTCAATCCTTTGCCAACATATTCCATCTCTTATATTCACATTCGACATAAATTTCGGAAAAAAATTTCTAATAAATAATACTCTTTAATTATTCGATCAACTAGCCACTCTCATGATACTAAGTCTACACAATCTTTTCTTATATTAGACTCCAATCTTATCAAATTTCTTTAATCAATTTCATCACTTTCTAATGCACAATTTCATTAACAATTTATTCCTAACTTTTCTTCATTTTCAACTTGCATTTTGATTTTATAATCAATTTACAAAGTTTATAGTTATTTCTACATCTTCTTTATTTTTAAGTTGGACTCACTAAATACATTGATGAAAATAGCTGTAAAACTCCCAAATATACACCAAAATAGTGAGAAATATTTTTATATGTTCTCATATTATTTTAAAATATTCATATAATTTTTCTGGATTTTAAAATACCCCAAAATACTCAAAAAAAAATTTAATGCACAAATGTGCACACACAGGTTCGAACCCCAGACCTCAGACCTAGCGAGCGCCACGTGGCAGTGCGTGAGCGAAGCGCGCCTCCTGCTAGCCACTAAGGCCAAAGCCTTAACTGATATAGTATAGGGTAAAAATTCTTAAGGTAACTAAACCACCCCTTATCTGACCTTTTTTGTAAAAAAATGTTTTCTTCTCACAATGGCAGACCCAAGGCTCAAACCAGCACCAATAGAGAGGTGACCAAGCACCTACCCACTGAGCCTAAAGCTCAGATCACAACTACTATAGGGTTTAATTCATTAAGTACTCAATCTTCGTTAAATCTCCCTTTCTATATTTTTGATATTTTTGATTTTCATTCTTTTCCCAGAAATTTATTTTTATCAAATTAGTTCTAGACTCTATAACTCCTTCTTTACTGTTTTTAATTTGTATTTAAGAGGATTTCTACACATTTTATGTACACAATCATTTTTGGAAACTTATAACATATAACATGATTTTTTTGCAAATTAACGCTTTTCTTCAAAATACTACCATTTCATATCACTAAAACTCCAAAATTGTAATCTTACTAACTTTATTCATATTAATGAAAATTTACATCAATTTTCCCAAATTAATCATTTATTTCTCTTGTATGAATTATAATACAAAATGCAACTAGTTAATCTTTTCCTACTAACTTAATGTTACATTTCTTTTGTTCCACTACAACTATTCCTTTCCCCAAAATTGTTTCTAATTTGTCATTTCTATTAGTTTACATTTCATACACATATTTTAGCCAACTCTTAAAAATCACCACATTTCATGCAATAATCAAGTTGCTCATTTGTGTCTAACAATTATACATATGCCTTTAATTAAAATTTCTCCATTCTACTTTTAATTAATTCATATACTCCATATCAACAATACAGTGCAGTCTATGGTTTTCTACAACTAGCAATATTGTCATCACAACATGCATCAAATTTCACTAATAAGAACCATTAAACTAACAAAAATCAACCATAACAACTATGCATGTTTTCTATACTATTTAGAAAATAAGAAGAGACACCCATCTCAAATTAATGAAAATGCAATTAGAACTCCTAGAATGAAAGCTCCGAGATCCCACCAAAAGCTCATCTTCTTCTCCAAACTAGCCTCCAAGCACAAATGAAGAAAAATCCAGCCTCTTCTTTCACACTCTTTCTTTTTCTCTCTTGATTTTTATTAATATTTGTATGCAAATGTGAATGAAGAGTTATAGGTATTTATAGGACATTTGTGTGGTGAAAAATGATCCCATTACTCAAATAACCACCCCACTCCTCACACTCACACTCACACTCACACATCCACTCTCCCCCTCTCTCAAAGGTCGGCCTCTCTCTTAGAGCACAAACACGTGCACATGTTTCACACCTGCACACTTCTCATTTTAATAATTAATTGTTATTTATTAGTTGTTACTAATTTGTTACATGACATGTATAGTTGCACTTTTCTTATTTGAAAAAGTATTTAATAAATAATTAATTTTTGGGCTTTAATTTCCTAGTGGGCTTAAATTAGTCTTTCAGGCCTATGGACTTTTAATTTAGAGAATAAAAATAAATGAGACAAAAAAAAGGAATGTGTGCATAACTCAGAAAAAAAAATTAGAGCAAAAAATAAAATAAATTGCACGTGCGTTGCACGTGCAAAAATGAAAAAAATGTATTTTATACTAAAAATTCATCCAGAATGTTACATTATCCCCTATTTGGTTGCCTCACATCCTGCCCAATTCGGGTGAGCCAGCCCTTTATGTCCTGAAGGCGCTTCAGGGTCGCGTCTTCATGTCCTTCGGATTGGGTGGACCCGTAGGGCTCCTCATTGTCAGCAGAATCAGTATGTGGGTTGCTCGAAAGGTGGTACCCCCCCCCCCCCTTCCGAGAGCTTGTTGGACCTCGTTCCTAAAGGCCTAGAACTTAGCTCTAGTGACAGGACCCCCATCTTCCCGGTTGGCCTTTGAGGATTGCTAAATTCACAGGAGAGAGGCTCCGCTCATCAATCTGCCCACTGGGGGAGTGACTGTTGTGGATTCTCTAGTGGTCCGAACGGGCGCTCCCATTTTAGGTTCAATTGAACCCAATGTGGTGATAGAGGTCTTCCTCATGCTGCTGGATATTGAGGTCATGTTGGAGGTCCTGATTCGAGAAAGGTTCTGCTCTCCGGTCGGCGGAGTGAAAGGTAGTGTCAATAGGACCGCAACTGTTGGGATGAGGGGGGATTAGATCGGTGTTCTGAGCATCGTCGTTGAGACCTCTGGGCTGCAGCCCTGTTGAAGGAAGGGTAGACCTATGGAGGAGGAGGAAGCAGTTCTACCTAGAGGCTCGTGGCTGCCACTTTTTTGCTTTTGGGGCCATGGGCAGAAGTGTCTTTTGACCGTGGGATCTGATCGGAAGGTTAGATCTGTGGTTTCCCACATATGGTGCCAATCTGATGCTACTTTTTTAAGTGTGGGAGTAACATATGATTAGTTCTTTGATGATTAAGGAACACTTAGATCTCACCAGTTGATCATATCTAATGTGAGGCTGATATTTTGGGATGAATATGGTATGGATGACTGAGATAACTCCAGATGCTTGCAAAAAACCTGAAACATCAGGTTTTTCCAGTGACAAGCCTTCCGACTATTAAGTCAGTACTCAACAGTGAAAATTGATTTTTTGTGAGCAAAATGTTGATTATCTGGTCATGGAGGAGGTAGGCCTGCATTTATAGCCTTGAAATAGAGTAGTTATAGGAAGACTCCTTAATTGATTTAGAAGATCCCCCAAATCAAGAGATCTAATCAGTTATTATCTTCCTATTTTTGGGGGATTTGATTGCTAGCCATGTTTGACCGGTCAATCTCCCCAAATTGGATTGCAAATTAGCCAGCCTTGTGGGTTGAACCAAGATAGTGGGCCTAAGGATGGCCCGTAAGCTAATCGGGTACTTGTAATTGTTGTGAGATTACCATTTTCCCATTAGGGACCTCTAGATTCGTGCGAGAATCGTACGACCATGAGTGGCCGAGCTTTTCACCCATATCAGTTAGTTATTATTATCTCCAAGTTTGAATTTGTAAAGTATATGTGATGGGTTCAATGTATTGAGATGATGAGGAAGATGATGAAGGTTGCATGTGCATTTTATTTTATTTTTATTACCAATTCTTTTATTACTCATTTAATGATTTATTAGTAGAATTTTGTATATAAGTATGATCAACACATAGTCTAACACTACAATTTATTTGGCACTTAGATCATTCCATCTCTTACACATATATACGTATCCATGTTTATGATTATAAAAATATCTATATTGTCCGACTTACTTGAAATAATTAATCGATTTTCTCTAGCTTTTGTTAATAAAATAAAAATAAACGTCTCGTATAAAGAGAAATGGCACCTTGCTTTATGAAGAATTCTAACTTTACCAATTATTCGGTTCAAATAATACTTTTATCAAGAATGACTGAATAAAGGATAAATCCCTTTTCATACAAAGGTGTTCTTTTTAGTTAACAATGATTTTTGTAAAGAAAAATATATTTTTTTTATAAATAAAAATGAATTCTTTTATGAAAGGTTTCAACTTTAAAATTATTTGATTAATAGAATCATTCATTGTTTCTAATAATCAAATAAATATAAATAATTTCACAAAATACTTACTTTGCATAAAACAAATAAATAGTTTTTCTATTAAAAAGAAGATTAATTAATTATTGAAAATAACTCAAATACTTATTCAAATTTTTAACATATCTTGACACTCAAGTCATGTTCATTCATGAATACAAATAATAATTCAAATTGTCTGAAATGTTCATCAAGTCCTTTCTAAATATATTTATCAATCAAAACTCTATTTGCATAAGTCTCGATTTTTTATCGATGAAGATAGTCTCGTTCTATAAGGCACTGTTTGGTTGGAGGGGAATGGAGGGGAGGGGAGGGGAGGGAAGGGGTTTTTTAATACTTTTCTTGTTTGGTTCATTTTTTAGGAGGGGAGGGGAGGGAAATGGGGGGGTGCAACACCCCTCCTGAGTCAATTTTGGCTCCCCTCCAAAAGTGGGGGGATTTGGAGGGAACATAAAATATGGCTAATTTTTTAAAGTGGCTGGACTAAATTGCCCTTTAAATCTAAATTCTAATCTAATAAAAAACCTCTCTTTCTCCCTATCTAGTTCCGACTGTTTCTCTCCCACTCTCTCTTTCTCCCTATTTAGTTCGTTTTACTCTTAAGATATATAATGGCTAGTACTACACTAAGCAGTCAAGATTTTAAGGTTAATCTCTATATGAAGCGGCACTGTTAATTTCTTTATTCATTTGCATTTTATTTGCTGATTAGGAAAAGAGAATCTACCACTCACACTCATTAGCATAATAGAAGGCAATATAGAATTAGGAGTACTACTATAAAAGATTAATGGTGAATGGTGATGAACCAAATCTCCAAATTGAGACTATTTTCTGTCATTTAGTTGAAGATTATATAGCACCTTTCATGAATAAACACTAGCTGTTAGTGAGAATGTGAGTGGAAGAGCTTGGAGAATGCTCACACCCTTGTACCTAATCGACAAGAGGGTTTGCTCAAGGTGAACATTTTGTGCTTGCCTTGTGGATTTCATTGGGTACCAAGTTTATTTCCTAACAGTATTGTGACACAAACAATTTAATACCGGATCAGCATCCATACTAGATGTGATACATCTTGCAATGTCATTTCTGTTTGATGTTTGATCTGTACTATGGTATAATTTGTTTTGTTGAGATATGTCTGTCTATATCTAGTTTTGTGTTTCCTTGGATTTTGTTTGTTTTTTCTGTATACAAGTAATGGAGTTTACAAACTTTGCTGTCAGGAGTATTATAGTTATGATCTAAGGGGCTTTTGGTTTCATTGCAACTGGTGTTGTATTGCAGTTGCAACTAAAATGTACTTTGAAACTTGGCACTAGCAATGAATGATACTTCATGCTCTTATTATATGCAAAAGGGTATAAAAGTAATTTTATTATAAAATCCATTCCCTCCCCTTGTGAACCAAACAAGAAAATAATTATTTTCCCTCCCCTCCCCTCCTTTGAACCAAACAGAGTTTTCATTAAATCTCTCCCCTCCCTTTCCCTCCCCTTCCCTCCCCTCCATTAAAATCCCTCCCCTCCCCTCCCCTCCTTTGAACCAAACAGACCCTAAAGACATCTATTTAATAATTGCTTGATTATTAGCACAATTATTTGTCTAAAAATAATTAGCACAAACAGAGTTTTCATTAAATCTCTCCCCTCCCTTTCCCTCCCCTTCCCTCCCCTCCATTAAAATCCCTCCCCTCCCCTCCCCTCCTTTGAACCAAACAGACCCTAAAGACATCTATTTAATAATTGCTTGATTATTAGCACAATTATTTGTCTAAAAATCAAACAATTCTTAAACATGACATCTTTATCTGGAAGTCTTACTTTCTTGATGAAAATGTGACCTTCTATTAAAATCTTATTTTTGTAAATAAAAGTCATGATTCTCTCAATCAAATGTATGAAATTATTGCCTCACTTTCTCTCATGACTTTAAAAGAGCTTTCTGATCAAACTTATGTCTTATTCACCAATGAGATGCAAGACCTATATTTATAAATATGATTTCTATTTACAAGAAACGACTATTGACTATATGAAACAATTCGAATAAATTTTTTGTATCTTTGTATATATTTAGTTAGTCATTAATTCATTTATTAACATAGACTCATCATTCATTTTCATATATAGACCATATGATTGAAAACTATTTATTCATGATCCCTCCTTTGATCATATGAGACCTCTTCTAAGAGATCTCCATCCGACATATGTAGACCCTAGGGCTCAATTTCAGAATATGACCTCTAATTGTCTGAAATTTCAGAATATTACTTTTAGCTTGAATCTATCCAGAATATAACCTCTCATTGTCTGAAATTCCAGCAAAGAACTACAACCCGTATGTGAAAAAAAAAGTAGTTTTAGTCCAATTGGAGTTCTAGAACTCGAGTTATGATTTTTCCAAAAACGTTGCACAGTTTTGTTTTATGTCAGAATAGAGATGCAAAATATTTTATCGACAGAATGATAATATATCAAAAAATTAATTTTATTCTCAGGTTTGATAGTTAACCCACTGAACTTTCACTCAAATTTGGATCCACCCTATTCCGAGTTTCATAGCTCTTGATATGATTTTTAGAAAACAAGTGTATTCAATTATCTTATAATCAAGCCATAATAGTTTGTATGTATATATGTTTTAATTTAAAAAATTAATAGGAAATGTTGTTTCCTTAGTCGGGCTAAAGAAGATGTAATAACTGTAAGAATAAGTCGATCACAACCACCACACCTGATAATTGTTGTGAACAAAAGAGTCGGTCCGATTCAGATTCCCAGAGGAGAGCTAGTGAGACCCTATCGTGAAGCCTAATTTTTCGTGTTGTCAATAGACCATGAACATCTGAAGTGGTGTTCTGGCTTGTGAGTCCATGGCCTCAGGTTCGCCTGAGCAAGCGTCGGCGGCAGAGTGGTATCCAACCGCCACCTAGACAGTCCTTACTAAGTTACAGTTCCTAATCGGCAATCAGATCGTACTGGGTTGATTCTCCTTATAATGTCTCACATAGTGAGCAACGCCTCATTTAACAGTCAATCAAGGCCTGACAGCCATTGCCTTCGGCTGCTGGACGTCGTAATACTGAAATTGTGGGTGATACCCCTTATCATCAGCTGGCTTCACTGCCATTGGCTTTGGCCTCTGGCCGTCGTAATGCCAAAACTATGGATGAACCCCGATGAGGCAACTGGTCATAGTATCATTGGTTCCGACCACTGGTCACTGTAATGTCGAACTCATGGTTGATTCCTGTACTATCATTGGTGATTTCCTTACAATCATATATAATATGCGTGATTTCCTTACCATCACACAACATGGGTGACTCCCTTACCATCACATAACATGGGTGGATTCCTTTACCATCACATAATATGGGTGATTCCCTCACAATTATATAACAGATGGGTGATCCACTTATAATCATATAACAAATGGGTGATCCCCTTACAATCGCGTGGACATTTGAACACAAACTTGGTCTCAGAATCTCTCCACCACATAGGGCTCAATTGCCAAGATTTGTCAAGCCCACAGTCCGAAGCTAAATGGCCCAAAAGCTACCACTTATATATTAGAACTGGTCTCCCTTTGTAACACCCCGAATTCCAAAATACAACTGAATTCGAGATTCCACAGGATCTTTACACTTCTTTCGTACAATTTTATAAGGAAATTAAAAACTTTTCACTTTACATCAGAGTTGCATGGAATCTTGATACTTTACATTTTACAGCGGAAGCAATTTACAACATTTATATAAAAGTACAACAATATTTGAATAATCTCTAAGCATCAGTTCTCTTTTAATCTTTATCAGGCCATTTACCCTGCATATAAAACTGTGCGTATGTCAGTTTATTCAACCGACGAAAATTATATATGGCCATGCTCTCTATGCCGAAAATAGTATAACGATTCTCATTTCTTAACAAAATCACAAACTTGTTCACAAAACAAAGCTAAAGGGACTATCCTATTGATGTCGTGTCGTGCTGTGCACTTAGTCCTTAATACAGTTGTTATGTTATATGACACTAATGCGCACTTGTTCGGATTCTATGCATCCCATACTACATAGGTCCGAGGGCAAGCCCTTAATCGTACTTCATCTTATTGGGTTCAATCCCTCGCCATGACTTAAACTACTACGGTAACTACGGTAAGTATCCTAGATGTTCTATGATCTACGAGCCCATGTCTAGGCAGTCTGGAGGGAAATCCTACGCACTGACATGACGCATCAAGCAGGCAGACTATGGACAATTTAGCCTCCGCCATGGAACAATGGCACCACCCGTAGCCACCAAAACACCCCACAAGCGTCGCCACCGGGACGATAATTCTGAAGTAGTGCTCATGCCATGTCATGACGCATCCAGCAAGCAGTCTGTGAATCGCTCTCACACAGCCTATCCGATGGCCCTCATACTCGTGTTTTTCTCTTACTTTCATCACATCTTCACTATATATCTAGTCCTTAGTTTATTAGAATCATGAACAAAATCAATTCTCTTGAGTTAGCCTTTCCACTATACCTGTCTTAATTCTTTATTCAACATGACCTAAATCTTCGTCTCTTCATTTCAAATTTCATTTCAATTCATTTCTTTCCAATGCCGGTATGAAGCTTAGCTACACTCTAGTTCTCAATTTCAATTCACAATTACACAAGAATAGAGTCTTTCAAGGTCATAAGTTCATTTTTCATGATCACATCAGATTTTCCTTGTCATGTTCATAGTATTCATAATCGTAAAACTTTTTATAAATTCAGCAGAATAATTTACTTCACTTCATATGCGATTTCGTGCAAAGGTAAATAAAATTCACTTTTCTAATCCATCACATCCAATCTTCATTCTTTCCATTATCAAATCTCTTTCAAGTAGTATATATATATTTATTTTTGTCACGGGACAGAAATTAAAATCTGAGACGTCAAAATAATCTGGACAGTCGACAATCGACTGTTCAGCAAAAGAAAAATATTGAAGAAAATGGTCGGGATAGTCGACTGCTAAACATGACCAATCGGCTGTTCTGAAAAGATTTAAAACTCGAAAAGGATCAGGACAGTCGACTGCTACTCAGACCAGTCAGCTGTTCTGCAGTGTTTTAAACTCGAAGGATTTAATAATCAGGTCAGTAGACTACTACATCTATTCGGTCGAATGATCAGTATTAAAATTTGAAATAATGGAAACATTTCTTCTTTCCTTTCGATCAGTACCCAACATTTTAGTTTAACTACAATATGTTCATTTATCAACACGAACATGCAACTTTATTTGACTACCATCACCACAAGCATGGTTTACTAATTAATGTAGGGATTCTTACGACTAGTATTTTCCACACAACCACGACTTCTAAAAAAAGGTATTTTTCCCTTAATCATCATTTTTCTACAGAGATAAACATTTATTCCAATTTAGCATGCTAGATTAAAGTAAAAAAATAACATAATATTAATCATATCATTCCATTAAGTTCACCCATTCATTTCATACAATTTCACTTGTGTTCCATTCTTACTTTAATCATGGTATAATCAAAGAACAAAATAATGGCATTCATTTATTCTTGCACACTTAGCACACAACCTAACATGGTATCTAAAGTAGAAGTCATGAGAAATACCCACCTTTTTGAAGAAACACGAATAGAAAGCTTTTAGAAAATCCTTTAAAATGCACGAAAGATCCTTCTCCTCCTAGGTGTAGCAAAATTGAGCCTCTCCTAGTGTGATTCCCGACCTTCTTTGGATGAACACTCACACTAGAATCTACTCAATCTTTTTCTCCCCAAAATTCTCAATCTTTTCTCACTTTAATAAATTTTCTAATGTACTAAGATGAGAAGAAACTATGGGGTATTTATACTTAATTTTGGGTGGATTGAATGGCTAGGATTTGATCAACTAGTTAGGGATTAAAGGCTAGGATGAGTTTGGAAGTTGCCATAACCACCCATGACTTGAGAAACTACCTCACCACTACTCCCATCTCTCCCTCTCTCTTAGATCCATTCCGGCCTTAAAAAAAAGTGTGCAATGCACATCATATTGCATGCACGTGCTACCCTAGTGTCCCCCATTCTTAAGTTGTTCGTGCACTAATTTATTAATTGTCTATCATTGAGTCTACACACTACAAGTCACCATAATAAAAAGAGGAATAAACTAAATGGGTTTACTATTTGGGCCAAAAATCATGGGCCCAGAGAGAAATACCTAAAATAACTATAATGGGCTAGAATTTGGCCTAGGATGTTATTTAGGCTTTAAAATAACTCTTGTAGGAAACAAAGAGAATAATCAGTATATTAGGCTATGAAGAAAAATATTGGACTCTAGAAAAATATATGAAATTATGTATGCAAAAATACATACGGTCTCAATTTCTCATAGAATGAAATATATACGAAAAAATATATGTATATATAATAGATCGGGATGTTACAACACTCCCTCCTTTGAATAGTTCCGTCCCCGGAACTACACTTAAAGGGTGAGGAAAACAGAAATACAACAAGAGGAAAGAAAAATACAAATCAAACAAAGAGCTCGGGATGATCCCTCATCATTCTCTCATCAGATTCCCAAGTAGCCTCTTCAACCAACTGGTTTCTCCAGACTACCTTGACCATCGGTATTGTCTTATTCCTTAAGACTTTCTCTCGACGATCAACAATCTCAACTGGGAGCTCAATGTAACTCAGATCTAACTGCAAACCCTCAAGCACTTCGGGCAAATGATGACTTGGATCTGGAATGTAACCTTTCAGCATAGATACATGAAAGACATTGTGCACCTGAGACAACTCTTCCGGTAATTCAATTCGGTTAGCAGTTTTTCCGATCCTTTTCAATATCTTATATGGACCTATGAACCTCGGGGCTAACTTCCCACTCTTGCCGAATCGGATCACGCCTTTGCTGGGCGATATCTTCAGAAAGACAAAGTCACCAACCTTAAACTCAAGGTCCCTCCTCCGATTATCTGCATAGCTCTTCTGCCTACTCTGAGCTTCCACCAACCTCTTCCTGATTAGATCAATCTTTTCAGAGGTCTGTTGCACAATCTCAGGTCCAAACATCTGACGCTCCCCAACTTCGAACCAACAAACAGGCGTTCTACACTTCCTGCCATACAAAGCTTCGTACGGTGCCATCCCGATGCTAGTCTAAAAACTGTTGTTGTAGGCAAACTCTACCAAAGGTAAATGCCTTTCCCAACTGCCTCCAAAGTCTAGTACACAACACCGAAGCATATCCTCAAGAATACAGTTGACTTTCTCGGTCTTCCCATCGGTCTGGGGATGAAAAGCAGTGCTGAAATCCGTCTTGGTACCAAAACCTTTCTGAAGACTCCTCCAGAAATGCGAAGTAAACCGCGCATCTCGATCAGACACAATGGTCAATGGAATGCCATGAAGCCTGATGGTCTCACTAACATACATCTCAGCTAACTTGTCCATCGAAGCAGTGAGTTTCATCGCCAAGAAGTGAGTGGACTTGGTTAGTCGATCGACTATGACCCAAATCACATCGTTGCCCTTAGGACTCTTGGACAAACCCGTGATAAAATCCATACTGATGTTATCCCACTTCCATTCCGGAATAGGTAACGGTTGCAATAGACCTCCAGGTTTCTGATTCTCGGCTTTGACTTGTTGACAAATCTCACACCTCGACACAAATTCAGCCACATCCCGTTTCAAACCTAACCACTAGAAATACTGCTTAATATCCGTATACATCTTGGTACTCCTAGGATGTATAGACAAAAGAGTAGCATGTGCCTCCTGAAGAATACTTTCTTTCAAGTCCGACTGATCCGGAACACGCAGCCTCTCTCCAAACCACAGCACTTCATCCCTGATTTTAAAACTCGGGCAACTTTCCAGCACTAACCTGCTCCTTCATCTTCTGAATCTCTGCATCTTCCTTCTAACTTACAATAATCCTTTCATTCAGTGTCGGTTGAAGCCTCAACTGAGCTAAAGATGATCCCAAGCCTTGCAGAACAACTTCAATACCAGCCCGATCCAACTCCTCTGCCAACTGCCTCTGAGTTGTAATCAAACTCGCCATACTGCTCTGGCGGCTAAGTGCATCAGCAGCAACATTAGCCTTCCCAGGATGATACTTAATCTCCGGACGAATGTCCTCAAGTACCTCCAGCCATCTCCTTTGCCTCAGGTTCAGATCCTTCTGCTGATAGATATACTTCAAGCTTTTGTGGTCTGTGTACATGTTCAGCTTCTCGCCATACACATAATCCCTCCATTTCTTTAAGGCGAAGATAATCACAGCCAACTCCAGATCATGAGTCGGATAATTTTTCTCATGCGGTCTTAGTTGCCTAGACCCATAAGCGATTACTTTTCCTTCCTGCATTAAGACACAACCGAGCCCACGATGTGAAGCATCGCTGTAGACATCATATTCGACACCTGCTCTAGGCAAAGTCAAAATGGGTGCAGTAGTCAGCCTCTCTTTCAACTCCTGAAAGCTTACTTCGCACTGCTCAGTCCACTTGAAGTTCACATTCTTCTTGGTCAAACCAGTGAGCGGCACGACTATCTGAGCGTAGCCCTGGATAAATCTCCTGTAATATCCAGTTAGCCCAAGAAAATTCCTGATTTCCTTCACTGTAGTAGGTCTTGCCCAATCTCTCACTGCCTCTATCTTCTGAGGATCAGTTGCCACTCCCTCCTTAGAAAGGATGTGACCTAGGAATGCCACTTCAGATTTCCAGAAATCACACTTGAACAACTTAGCATACAACATCTGCTCCTGAAGCTTCCTCAAAACGGCTGCCAAATGCTCCGTGTGCTCCTCCTCCGACTTGGAGTACACGAGAATATCATCGATAAACACCACGTCGAAAGAATCAATGAACGACCTCAGAATTATGTTCATCATGTCCATGAAGATTGCAGGCGCATTCGTCACTCCAAACGGCATAACTAAGAATTCGTAATGCCTGTGTCGAGTTCTGAACGCAGTCTTATGCACATCTTCAGCTTTCACTCGAACTTGATGATATCCTGATCGAATATCTATTTTGGAGAAAACTGCAGCTCCTTGTAGACGATCGAACAAGTCATCAATTCTTGGAATGGAATATTTATTCTGAACAGTGACCTTATTCAGCTCTCGGTAATCGATGCACATCCTCATCGAACCATCCTTCTTCTTTACCAAAAGCACCGGCGCTCCCCAAGGTGACGCACTCGGTTGAATAAAGCCTTTCTCCAACAGTTCCTCAATCTGCCGTTTGATCTCATCCTGCTCCACAGGTGCCATCTTATACGGTGCCTTGGAAATAGGTGCACTCCATGGCTGAATAGTGATGCTGAACTCCACATCACGATGCGGGGGTAACCCAGGCAAATCATCCAAGAACACGGTCGGATAATCCCGAACCACAGGAATCTGCTGCACCTCTGCAGGAATCCCTCTCTTCTGGCTGATTGCAGCAACCAAATCTGAACATCTTCTCTTCCCTTGGAAAGTGACTTCAGGTCCTCCTGGAGCCTTCACTGTTACTGTCTTGGTCTTGCACTCTATGTTCGCAGTGTACACGGAAATCCAATCAATGCCCTAACATCGACTCCCAAAACATTCAGCTCGATCAGATCAATCCCGATAATTCAATCTCCAATCACGATCTCGCAGTCAGCATAGTACCGATCAGTGGTTAGAGTCTCCCCTGACGGAGTAGCTGCCGCTAAAATCTTGCCTGGAAAAATCTTCGGTTCAACTCCCAACACTTTAGCAAATTTAGGTGATACAAAAGTATGAGAGGACCCAGTATCGAACAAAACAACAGCTTTCTTTTCATTCAAAATAAGTTCTCCTGTTACACAACATATACTTGTTACATAACAGTTCACTAAATAATGGGAAAGAGAATCAACAGAAAATACTCCTAAACATCCTCCCTCGTACCAGTGATGACGTTGTAGTGCCCCGAATTTCTAATATGATATCTTGGAAAATATGTTGCACAATCCCAGCACCAACTTCAACGTAACATTAAACACAACCAACATAACTAAAATTTTCAACTTCTATTACAACAAACTTTTACATAGCACAGCGGAATTCAAAAACATCTCAATCAAATTTTTCCTTTATTTACAGCACAAAACTATCTCAAATTTGCTTTTACAAATTTACACAAAACTCTTATAAATCCACTTTATCTCAAAACCAACTCAAGCATCCAACCTCCAAACTCTAAGCAACAACCTGCAATATATGAGACTAGAGATGATCCCTAACCCCCAAAACTAAAGGGGTCAGCCATAACTGGTGTGAGTGACATAAAAACAAACAAGCAACATAAATGAACATACCTCATAAATTCTTAAACAACATGTACTAAATAAGAATATGGGAAGTAAGAAATGACAGGGAAAAATGAAAACATCAAGTGGAACTAAACTAAGTGTCAGGTGTAGAAAACAGAAAAACCACATGCATAAAGCCAAGTCAAGAAAACACCAATTCTATATGCGGACTCTCTAACGCGTACTTGTCGAAGTCTATGCATCCCACTCTACATAGATTCGGTGCAAGACCTTAACGTCTTCTCTTCATAGGGTTCAATCCCCCGTTATGCAACTAATCTTATCACGATGACTACTACGAGATAAAGATAAACTGTGAGAATTAGCCCATGCCTGATAATTTCGGAGATAGATCCCACATCTCAGGTACTTTACCTGGATAATTCCGGAGATCATCCCACATCTAAACATTGACACATCATCACATGAATACCACATGTGCGTCGCCTCGACTCCGATAATTCCGGAGATCAATCCCACACCGCAAGTAATTACCTGGATAATTCCGGAGATATATCTCACATCGCAGGTAATTTTACCTGGATAATTCCGGAGATAGATCCGACACTGCAAGTAAGTTACTTGGATAATTCCGGAGATTAAATCCCACAACTAAAGCCATACTGAGGTGCATAACTCATGTTCCCGTTCGTCATATCACCACTAGTGCCTGTCCTTATTATTTTTGGGTTACTTAATTACTCAACGAATCTCCTAGAGTGGTGTACCCCACCGGCCTAAACTCAAAACTGAATAACTGAAATGCCTCAACGGGCCTCAACAAAATAACTCAACACCGGTATACTAGGGTCACGCACCTCTAGAGACTCAAACTCAAATGTCTAAATCAAATTTCCACTAAACAAGTGGCTCAACTAATATCTTAAATCAAATGGCTTAACTGAATATCTTAATATCAAATACTGAACTGAAGATCAAGTATAGATTGAATTATCTGAAAACCATTTATTCGAAATAATCCTCAAGTTTACAAACACTCATCAGCACCAGTCGACTTATACTGTAGTAAGTCGACTGTCCAGAGGACAAATATCCAAAATTTTATGAAAATAAACTAAGTCATGACAGTCGACTTGAAAGCCATCAGTCGACTTAATCGAGACAAAATTCCAATAATTCTCAAGAAAATATTCTAAGTACATTAGTCGACTTAAAGAGGTCATAGGTCGACTGTCCAGAAAGGACTGTAATAATTTTACAAAATAATTTCTCAGTGAACCAGTCGACTGCCTAAGAGCTAAGTCGACTGTCCAGAACGACTTTTCAAGGAAACTAAAATACAGTAGCAGGTTCGTACCAGTCGACTGTACAGTAGACCAGTCGACTGTTGGCCTACAGTTTTTTTTATATAATTTAGATCTGAATACAAAATCAAACTGGAGTTTTCTAAAGATTCTTTGTTCATGAAATAATTCGTATTCAGGAAAAATAACAAATCCCAACAATTCCTCATTATGGATACATTACTCAAAACATCAAATATGTCAAAACTCAAGTTCTCATGTTCTAAATTACTAATTCTCACATTAGGGTTTCTCAATACTAAATTTCTTTCACAACTCTTAATAAAAATCTGATTTACAAATATATGATCCAGATGCTCATCATCCTTTCATAACCATACTCAAATCTTAACATGCATTTTACCAATACAATTTCGTAAGTCAAGATCTACTCAATATTCTTAGATTCCACAAACATGATACAAACAACGATCTTTGCATTGTTCCCATGCAAAATACTAAATAATATTCATGTCAAACAAACAATAATAACAATCGATCACATCAATCAAACCACCACACAAAGTTCATATCATTCATACAACAAGACAAAACAAAATAATTTTATATCACTCACCTTTGGATTGAGAAAATCCACGAAAAAGCCTTCCTTCTTGTTAGATCAAAACTTCCTCTTGCTCCACCAAAACAAATCACCAAAATTCTGTTTTTTTAGTATTGACGGCTGGAGAAAAATCCTTTAAATATCCGGGAATAGGTTTAGGGTTTTACCCATTTTGCAAAATAATCCCTTCCAAAATACAACTTCACATATATAGGTCTAGTCTTGGAAATTCGATCAAAATTCATTTAAAATAGGATTTAAAAGGAAAATATAATTCTAAATCTCAACCAATTCTGTTCAAAATGTCCAGGATTACATTTTTCATTTTAATCCCTAAAAATGTCAAATTTGCAAAAAGGTCCTTCTTTTCTCAAAATTTGCAAATAGTTCCAATTAATTTCAGAAAAATCTGGAAAAATACTAAATAAATCCCAAATATTAAATAATGATTTCTCATGAAGAAAACTTAACTTTTCAAACTTCTCAAAAGGTATTTGCACGTGTTTTGCACATGTAAAAATATAAATTTTTCTGAAAATATTTATTAATTCCTCAAAAATTCATTTAAATTCATTTTCAAATATTTAAAATAATATTTGAAAATACGGGGTTCTACATCACTCCCTCCTTAGAAGAGTTCTGTCCTCAGAACTACTACTAATGAGTCCAAACCACATACCAACAAGGAAATAATATCTCATAAATAGAATATAGCCCAAGCAATTGCATATGACAACACAATCAAAAAAAAGGAATATAACTTAACTCAATCAATGGTACAATCATTCAATAGAATCACAAATCACATAAAAGAAATACACTCATACAAAAAGCTCAGGAAAATCCTTCTGCATGTGATCCTCTGGCTCCCAAGTAGCCTCCTCGAACTGTTGATTCCTCCACAACACCTTGACCATAGGTATCACCTTGCTCCTAAGAACTTTCTCCCTACGATCAACGATCTCAACAGGCTGTTCCTTGTAACTCAAGTTCACCTGTAGGTCTTCAGGAATCTCTACCAACTGATGATTCTGATCTGGCACATACTTCCTCAATAATGACACATGGAATACATCATGCACTTGTGCCAATTCCTCTGGAAGCTTCAATCTATATGCTTTCTTGCCAATCCGCTCCACGATCCTGTATGGCCCAATATACCTTGGCGCCAACTTGCCTCCCTTACCAAACCTGATTACTCCTTTGGTCGGAGAAACCTTGAGGAAAACTGCATCCCCAACCTCAAACTCCAAGTCTCTTCATCGAGTATCAACATAACTCTTCTGCCGACTCTGAGCCTCGATTAACCTCTTGCGAATCAGCTCAATCTGCTCCGATGTCTGCTGCACGATCTCAGGACCATACATCTGCCTCTCGCCAACCTCATACCAAAAAACAGGTGTCCTGCACCTCCGCCCGTACAAAGCCTCATACGGTGCCATCCCAATACTCGCATGGTAACTGTTGTTATAAGCAAACTCAACCAATGCCAAGTATCTCTCCCAACTACCACCAAAATCCATAACACAAGCCCTCAACATATCTTCCAGCACTCGATTCACCCTCTCAGTCTGACCATCGGTCTGTGGATGAAAAGCGGTACCGAAATTAGTTCTAGTGCCTAAAGCTGCTTGTAGGCTCTTCCAAAACCTTGAAGTGAACCTTGCATCTCTGTCGGATACAATCGACACAGGAACTCCATGAAGTCTCACAATTTCACCAATATACAACTCAGCCAATTTCTCCATCGACCAAGTAATCTTCATGGCTAGAAAGTGAGCCGACTTAGTCAAACGGTCCACAACAACCCAAATCACGTCATTGCCCTTCGAACTCCTCGGCAAACCCGTGATGAAATCCATACTGATATTCTCCCATTTCCACTCCGGAATGGGCAACGGCTGTAACAAACCTCCAGGTCTCTGATTTTCTGCTTTGATCTGCTGACAAGTCAGACACCTTGCCACAAAATCTGCTACATCCCGCTTCATACCAGACCACCAAAGTGCTGTTTGATGTCCCTGTACATCTTCGTGCCTCCTGGATGAACTGAAAACAAGGTATTGTGTGCTTCCTGCAAGATGCTATCTCTCAAATCTGCATTATTTGGAACACACAACCTCTCACCCATCCAAAGAATTCCATCTTGGACACGAAACTCTGATAGCTTGCCCTCTGAAACCTGTTGCAGCATCTTCTGAATCTCTGAGTCTGATCTCTGACCTTCCACAATCCTCTCTCTTAAGGACGGTTGCAGCCTCAACTGAGCCAAAGATGCCCCTAAACCCTGCAGCACCACCTCGATACCTGCCTGATCAATCTCTACTGCCAACTCACTTCGAGTAGTGATCAAACTCGATAAACTACTCTTCCTACTAAGTCCATCAGCCACCACATTCGCCTTGCCCGGATGATACTTGATCTCGGGACGAATGTCTTCCAATACCTCCAACCACCTTCTCTGCCGAAATTAAGATCCTTCTGCTGATAAATGTACTTCAGGCTCTTGTGGTCAGTGTACATGTTAACCTTCTCGCCATAAACATAATGCCTCCACTGCTTCAAGGCATAAATGATAGCTGCTAGCTCCAAATCATGCGTCGGATAATTCTTCTCATGCGGACGCAATTGCCTCGAACCATAAGCAATAACCTTGCCTTCATGCATCAAGACACAACCCAAACCTCTGAGAGACGCATCACTGAAGATATCATAATTCTTCCCAGCTTGCGGCAAAGCTAAGATAGGTGTAGTAGTCAACCTTTTCTTTAACTCAAGGAAACTTTCCTCACACTTATCAGTCCATACAAATGCCACATTCTTCCGGGTCAAACCTGTCAAAGGAACTGCAATATAAGAATAACCCTGGATGAATCTTCTGTAGTAACCAGCTAAACCCAAGAAACTTCTGACTTCCTTCACAGACGTTGGCCTGGGCCAATCCTTCACTGCTTCAACTTTCTGAGGATCAGTGGTCAATCCCTCCTTAGAAAGGATATGACCAAGGAAAGCTACCTCAGACTTCCAAAACTCACACTTCGACAACTTGGCATACAAGCTATGCTCCTGCAATTTTGGTAATACCGCTGTCAAGTGCATAGAATGATCTTCCTCTGACTTCGAATACACCAAGATATCGTCGATGAAAACCACTACGAAGGAGTCAATAAATGGCCTCAAAACCCGATTCATCATATCCATGAAAATTGCTGGCGCATTCGTCAACCCGAATGGCATTACCAAAAACTCGTAGAGCCCATGTCGAGTCCTGAAAGCTGTCTTACTCACATCTTCCTCCTTGACTCGAACCTGATGATACCCTGATCTCAAATCAATCTTCGAAAATACAGCTGCTCCTCGAAGCCTGTCGAACAAATCATCAATCCGCGGTAGTGGATACTTATTCTGAACAGTCACCCTATTCAACTCCCGGTAGTCAATACACATCCTCATTGACCCGTCCTTCTTCCTGACCAACAACACTGGCGCTCCACACGGAGAAGAACTCGGCCTAATAAGCCCTTTGCTTAACGGCTCCTCAATCTGCTTCTTCACTTTATCTTACTCTACAGGTGCCATCCTGTACGGAGCCTTGGAAATCGGTGCACTCCTCGGCTGAACATTAATACAAAACTCCATATCTCTCTGCGGCGGTAATCCTGGAAAATCATCCAAGAACACCTTAGGAAAATCTCTGACAACCGGACTGCCCTTGACTTCATCTGAAATTGCCATCTTGGATACCATTGCAGCCACCATCGGAATCTTCTTCTTCCCTTGGAAAGTCACTGTGGGTCCACCTGGTGCTTTCACCAACACCTCCTTCTGCTTGCATTCAATTGTGGCATCATATATTGCCATCCAATCAATGCCCACGATGACATCCACACCCAAGACTTTTAGCTCGATTAAATCAATGCCGAACAACCTCCCACCAATCTCGATATCACAAACCTCGTAATATCGTTCCGCAATCAACTCTTCACCTGATGGCGTTGCCACCGACAAAACCCTGCCTGGAAACAACTTAGGTTCCACACCTAAGATCCTTGCAAAATTTGGCGATACAAAAGTATGCGACCAACCAATATCAAATAAAACCCTTGCCTTTATTCCATTAATTAAAACAACTCCTGTTACAATAAGAATGATACTCAATCTTAAATTGTTCCCAAATAAAGGTTTTACTCATTACATTGATTTAAAATAAAAATCAAATTTCTTGCATACCCTGTATTACATCTTCCGAGTTACCCGCGTCCTCCTCGGTTAATGCAAATACTCGACCTTGCCTCTGGAATTTGCTTCCACTCGAACCATCCTTCCTCAATTGTGGACAATGGGGCTTAGAATGTCCTACCTACCCATACTGGGAACAAATATGCTTCGCCAACTTCGGACACGCAGACCTGTAAGGTCCTGCCTCCTTGCAGTAATAACAAGTCACTCCCTGAGTTGCAGGTGCCTTCTGCACCGGTCCACTGAACTTGGCCTGCTTCGTGGGGAATCCCTTCCCACTCTGACCTGATGCTAGCCTCTTGTTCTGGTTCCATGTATCTTGCCTCTTCTAAAACTGGTCCATGTCCTCCTCAGTCATAGCTGCTCTCCTGACCAGCTTGTCGAATCTTCTGATACCTAACGGGATCATCCTCGACCTCAAGTTTGGCCTCAAGCCCTGCTCAAACTTTTTGGCCTTCTTTGCCTCGTCAACAACCAACTCTGGTGCATACCTCGAAAGCTGAGCAAACTTGGTCTCATACTCCCGCACGGTCATGCTACCCTGCTGAAGGTTCAAGAACTCGGTCGCCTTCTTCTCCTGAACATCTAGGGGAAAGAAGTGATCCCTGAATTCCTTCAGAAAAGCTTCCCAAGTCATCGGCTGATCTCCCAAAGTCCTCTTCAGCGACTCCCACCAGACACCAGCGTCCTTCTCTAGCTGCATCGTAGCTAACTTCACCTTGTTGGCTGCTGGAGTCTCCGATACCTCGAAGATCATCTGCATCTTCCTAATCCAATCATCAGCTGCGGTTGGATCAGATTGCCCCTAAAAAACTGGCGGCCTCATCCTCTTAAAGGATTCGATCTGCTTGATAGGATCGGCGTTAACCAATCCCTGTCCAGCTCCATGATTTGGCTGCGGATTCTGCTGCTGATTCTGAGCTTGCTCCAAATTGAATGCCATCAGCGCATTCAGAGTCGGATACACCTTAGCGAATTCAGCCTCAAGGTCAATTCCCGTTCCTCGAGAACTACCAGATCCATCCTTATTATTGCTACCATTCTTGGGCCTGGGTGCAACCATTCTGAATACTGCAAAACGAGGGAAAAGTTAGAGCATCACACACAATTCAAACTCACATCAATATCCTTTGGCAAAACCTCAATTGTATCCCAAAGGTAAAACATCATATTTCAGTTCTATGTGATACTCACTCTTTAATGTCCACACCTAGGTACTCACACACTAGTGTCCGCACCTAAGTTATTATTTTTTTTTTTACGCCATGTTTATTATTACTATTGAAGCATGCTCTGATACCAATTTCTGTAGCGCCCCGAATTTCTAATATGATATCTTGGAAAATATGTGGCACAATCCCAGCACCAACTTCAATGTAAAATTAAACACAACCAACATAACTAAAATTTTCAACTTCTATTACAACAAACTTTTACATAGCACAGCGGAATTCAAAAACATCTCAATCAAATTTTTCCTTTATTTACAGCACAAAACTATCTCAAATTTGCTTTTACAAATTTACACAAAACTCTTATAAATCCAATTTATCTCAAAACCAACTCAAGCATCCAACCTCCAAACTCTAAGCAACAACCTGCAACATATGAGGCTAGAGATGATCCCTAACCCCCAAAACTAAAGGGGTCAGCCATAACTGGTGTGAGTGACATAAAAACAAACAAGCAACATAAATGAACATACCTCATAAATTCTTAAACAACATGTACTAAATAAGAATATGGGAAGTAAAAAATGACAGGGAAAAATGAAAACATCAAGTGGAACTAAACTAAGTGTCAGGTGTAGAAAACAGGAAAACCACATGCATAAAGCCAAGTCAAGAAAACACCAATTCTATATGCGGACTCTCTAACGCGTACTTGTCGAAGTCTATGCATCCCACTCTACATAGATTCGGTGCAAGCCCTTAACGTCTTCTCTTCATAGGGTTCAATCCCCCGCTATGCAACTAATCTTATCACGATGACTACTACGAGATAAAGATATACTGTGAGAATTAGCCCATGCCTGATAATTCCGGAGATAGATCCCACATCTCAGGTAATTTACCTGGATAATTCCGGAGATCATCCCACATCTAAACATAGACACATCATCACATGAATACCACATGTGCGTCGTCTCGACTCTGATAATTCCTGAGATCAATCCCACACCGCAAGTAATTACCTGGATAATTCCGGAGATATATCTCACATCGCAGGTAATTTTACCTGGATAATTCCGGAGATAGATCCGACACCGCAAGTAAGTTACTTGGATAATTCCGGAGATTAAATCCCACAACTAAAGCCATACTGAGGTGCATAACTCATGTTCCCGTTCGTCATATCACCACTAGTGCCTGTCCTTATTATTTTTGGGTTACTTAATTACTCAACGAATCTCCTAGAGTGGTGTACCCCACCGGCCTAAACTCAAAACTGAATAACTGAAATGCCTCAACGGGCCTCAACAAAATAACTCAACACCGGTATACTAGGGTCACGCACCTCTAGAGACTCAAACTCAAATGTCTAAATCAAATTTCCA
Organism: Hemerocallis citrina; assembly: GCA_017893485.1. Lineage (NCBI taxonomy): Eukaryota > Viridiplantae > Streptophyta > Magnoliopsida > Asparagales > Asphodelaceae > Hemerocallis > Hemerocallis citrina. Next base: position 103,605,442 of record CM030363.1, on the reverse strand, counting down.
CTAAACAAGTGGCTCAACTGAATATCTTAAATCAAATGGCTTAACTGAATATCTTAATATCAAATACTGAACTGAAGATCAAGTATAGATTGAATTATCTGAAAACCATTTATTCGAAATAATCCTCAAGTTTACAAACACTCATCAGCACCAGTCGACTTATACTGTAGTAAGTCGACTGTCCAGAGGACAAATATCCAAAATTTTATGAAAATAAACTAAGTCATGACAGTCGACTTGAAAGCCATCAGTCGACTTAATCGAGACAAAATTCCAATAATTCTCAAGAAAATATTCTAAGTACATTAGTCGACTTAAAGAGGTCATAGGTCGACTGTCCAGAAAGGACTGTAATAATTTTACAAAATAATTTCTCAGTGAACCAGTCGACTGCCTAAGAGCTAAGTCGACTGTCCAGAACGACTTTTCAAGGAAACTAAAATACAGTAGCAGGTTCGTACCAGTCGACTGTACAGTAGACCAGTCGACTGTTGGCCTACAGTTTTTTTTATATAATTTAGATCTGAATACAAAATCAAACTGGAGTTTTCTAAAGATTCTTTGTTCATGAAATAATTCGTATTCAGGAAAAATAACAAATCCCAACAATTCCTCATTATGGATACATTACTCAAAACATCAAATATGTCAAAACTCAAGCTCTCATGTTCTAAATTACTAATTCTCACATTAGGGTTTCTCAATACTAAATTTCTTTCACAACTCTTAATAAAAATCTGATTTACAAATATATAATCCAGATGCTCATCATCCGTTCATAACCATACTCAAATCTTAACATGCATTTTACCAATACAATTTCGTAAGTCAAGATCTACTCAATATTCTTAGATTCCACAAACATGATACAAACAACGATCTTTGCATTGTTCCCATGCAAAATACTAAATAATATTCTTGTCAAACAAACAATCATAACAATCAATCACATCAATCAAACCACCACACAAGTTCATATCATTCATACAACAAGACAAAACAAAACAATTTCATATCACTCACCTTTGGATTGAGAAAATCCACGAAAAAGCCTTCCTTCTTTTTAGATCAAAACTTCCTCTTGCTCCACCAAAACAAATCACCAAAATTCTGTATTTTTAGTATTGACGGCTGGAGAAAAATCCTTTAAATATCCGGGAATAGGTTTAGGGTTTTACCCATTTTGCAAAATAATCCCTTCCAAAATACAACTTCACATATATAGGTCTAGTCTTGAAAATTCGATCAAAATTCATTTAAATTTGGATTTAAAAGGAAAATATAATTCTAAATCTCAACCAATACTGTTCAAAATGTCCAGGATTACATTTTTCATTTTAATCCCTAAAAATGTCAAATTTGCAAAAAGGTCTTTCTTTTCTCAAAATTTGCAAATAGTTCCAATTAATTTTAGAAAAATCTGGTAAAATAATAATGATTTTTCATGAAGAAAACTTACTTTTCAAACTTCTCAAAAGGTATTTGCACGTGTTTTGCACGTGTAAAAAGATAAATTTTTCTGAAAATATTTATTAATTCCTCAAAAATTCATTTAAATTCATTTTCAAATATTTAAAATAATATTTGAAAATACGGGGTTCTACAGACGTGATCCACCTTATCAGTGTCAGCTTCAGTCAAGGCAAATACTCGCCCCTGCTGGTACAGCTTCTTCCCAGTCTGCTGCATTGGTTCCCTACGGGTGACATTCTGCGGCTTCGAGCATTGAGACATGTAATGTCCCGTCTCACCATAGTTGTAGCAAGTCACCACAGGAGATCTCACCCAATTATTCCCAGGTCCTCCAACCACACAGATAGCGTTCGTCCCTGTCGGTTTGAACCTCCGGGCCGGTAGCTGTCCCCTGACACTTCCAGCAACTGCAGGCCTCTTCCCCGCATTCCAGTTGTTCCTCTTATTCTGAACAGCGTGGAACTGCTCCATGTCCGCCTCTGTGGCTGCCGCTCGTTTGACCAGGCTTGTCAAACCTCCTGATACCGAGGGTTATCATCCTGGACCTCAAGCTCGGCCTCAATCCATGCTCGAACTTACGAGCCTTCTTTGCCTCATCCATCACCAATTCGGAAGCATACCTTGAGAGTTCAGTGAATCTGGTCTCATACTCCCTAGCCGACATGCCGCCCTGCTGTAGTGATAGAAACTCCATGGCCTTCTTCTCCGGGACATCTGAGGAAAAGTAATGACTGCGGAATTCCTCTAAGAATTCCTCCCAGCCAAGAGCCAAGCCTCCCATCGTCCGCTTCATCGACTGCCACCACACAGCCGCATCCTTCTCGAATTGCAGAGTCACCAACTTCACCTTACTGCCCTCCGGGGTCTCCAAGACTTCGAAGATAGTCTCTAACTGTCAGATCCAGTTGTCAGCCGCGTTAGGGTCTGACTTCCTTCCAAACACCGGTGGTTTCATCCACGAGTTTGATTGCTTCGGATACCGGATTCGCAGGCACCCTTCCTTGGTTCTGATTCATGGCCACGACATTCAGTGTCTGATAGACCCTTGCGAGTTCCGTTTTCAAGTCCAGACCTTCACCATTTCTTGCTCTTCGTCTAGCCATATTCTGATATAAAAGATCCGTTAAATTCGAAGCATGGAACATGAACTTTTAAGTCAACATTTCCATTTCATTGAATTTCAAACTTTATACATTCGAATTTAAAACATTTCTGACATCAAAATGAAAGCAGTAGATGACACAACGGTCTAACTCCTACGGTTCCTCTTAGCTTTACGGAGCTCTCCCTGTAGTTCTTCAACTTCTTCCTTCAGTACATCGGTCATATTTTTCCTCTTCTCGAGTTCCCATACACGATGACTGAGAACTGCAAAATCATCCTTACTCTTTACCAACTGAGCCTCCAATAGTCCGACTCTCTCTCGCAGTGTTTCTACCTGCCTCTGAAGAGATATCACAAGACTACTTGGAACTGGTTCTTCTTCTTCGTCAGAAGAATCATCAGATAAATCTGGAGGTGGGGTGATCTCTCGAGACCCAGGCCATTCCTCTTCCACTTCTTTGGGATCTTCCTCGTCTGAATCAGCTTGTCCGGGTTAGTAATCTTCCTCAATGATATGACAATTATCGTCTCTAGCTGGGTCGAAGTGATCAGCCATCTTAGAAAAAAGGAGGAAGAAGCATAAGTCATAGAGCAACACAAATGTAAGTGGCTTACATTTAAATCTCTAGACTCAACACACACTCTAATGTCCACTTCTAGGGTGTCGTTCCATATAAATTTGTACTAGTGTGAAGCGTGGCTCTGATACCACTCTGTAACACCCCGGATTCCAAAATACAACTGAATTCGAGATTCCACAGGATTTTTACACTTCTTTCGTACAATTTTACAAGAAAATTAAAAACTTTTCACTTTACATCAAAGTTACATGGAATCTTTACACTTTACATTTTACAACGGAAGCAATTTACGACATTTATATAAAAGTACAACAATATTTGAATAATCTCTAAGCATCAGTTCTCCTTTAATCTTTATCAGGCCATTTACCGTGCATACAAAACTGTGGGTACGTCAGTTTATTCAACCGACGAAAATTATACACGGCCATCCTCTCTATGCCGGAAACAGTATAACGATTCTCATTTCTTAAGAAAATCACAAACTTGTTCACAAAACAAAGCTAAAGGAACTATCCTATTAATGTCGTGTCGTGCTGTGCACTTAGTCCTTAATGCAGTTGTTATGTTATATGACACTAATGTGCACTTGTTCAGATTCTATGCATCCCATACTACATAGGTCCGAGGGCAAGCCCTTAATCGTACTTCATCTTATAGGGTTCAATCTCTCGCCATGACTTAAACGAATACGGTAACTACGGTAAGTATCCTAGATGTTCTATGATCTACGAGCCCATGTCCAGACAGTCTGGAGGAGAATCCCATGCACTGACATGACGCATCAAGCAGGCAGACTATGGACAATTCTGCCTCTGCCATGGAACAATGGCACCACCCGTAGCCACCAAAACACCCCACAAGCATCGCCACCGGGACGATAATTCTGGAGTAGTGCTCACGCCATGTCATGATGCATTAAGCAGGCAATCTGTGAATCACTCTCACACCGCCAATCTGATGGCCCTCATACTCGTGTTTTTCTCTTACTTTCATCACATCTTCGCTATGTATCTAGTCCTTAGTTTATTAGAATCATGAACAAAATCAGTTCTCTAGAGTTAGCCTTTCCAATATACCGGTCTTAATTCTTTATTCAACATGACCTAAATCTTGGTCTCTTCATTTCAAATTTCATTTCAATTCATTTCTTTCCAATGCCGGTATGAGGCTTAGCTACACTCTAGTTCTCAATTTCAATTCACAATTACACAAGAATTGAGTCTTTCAAGCTCATAAGTTTATTTTTCATGATCACATCAGATTTTCCTTGTCATGTTCAAGGTATTCATAATCGTAAAACTTTTCATAAATTCAGCAGAATAATTCACTTCACTTCATATGCGATTTCATGCAAAGGTAAATAAAATTCACTTTTCTAATCCATCAGATCCAATCTTCATTCTTTCCATTATCAAATCTCTTTCAAGCAGTATATATATATTTATTTTTATCACGGGACAGATTTTAAAATCTGAGATGTCAAAATAATCTGGACAGCCGACTCAAAACATAGCCAGTCGACTGTTCAGCAAAAGAAAAATATTCAAGAAAATGGTCAGGATAGTCGACTGCTAAACATGACCAGTCGGCTGTTCTGAAAAGATTTAAAACTCGAAAAGGATCAGGACAGTCGACTGTTACTCAGACCAGTCGGCTGTTCTGCAGTGTTTTAAACTCGAAGGATTTAATAATCAGGTCAATCGACTACTACATCTATTCGGTCGACTGATCAGTATTAAAATTTGAAATAATGGAAATGTTTCTTCTTTCCTTTCGATCAGTACCCAACATTTTAGTTTAACTACAATATGTTCATTTATCAACACGAACATGCAACTTTATTTGACTACCATCACCACAAGCATGGTTTACTCATTAATGTATGGTTTACTACCATCACCACAAGAAACACGAATAGAAAGCTTTTAGAAAATCCTTTAAAATGCACGAAAGATCCTTCTCCTCCTAGGTGTAGCAAAACTGAGCCTTTCCTAGTGTGATTCCCGACCTTCTTTGGATGAACATTCACACTAGAATCTACTCAATCTTTTTCTCCCCAAAATTCTCAATCTTTTCTCACTTTAATAAATTTTCTAATGTACTAAGATGAGAAGAAACTATGGGGTATTTATACTTAATTTTGGGTGGATTGAATGGCTAGGATTTGATCAACTAGTTAGGGATTAAAGGCTAGGATGAGTTTGGAAGTTGCCATAACCACCCATGACTTGAGAAACTACCTCACCACTACTCCCATCTCTCCCTCTCTCTTAGATCCATTCCGGCCTTAAAAAAAAGTGTGCAATGCACATCATATTGCATGCACGTGCTACCCTAGTGTGCCCCATTCTTAAGTTGTTCATGCACTAATTTATTAATTGTCTATCATTGAGTCTACACTACAAGTCACCATAATTAAAAAAGGAATAAACTAAATGGGTTTACTATTTGGGCCAAAAATCATGGGCCCAAGGACAAATACCTAAAATAACTATAATGGGCTAGAATTTGGCCTAGGATGTTATTTAGGCTTTAAAATAACTCTTGAAGGAAACAAAGAGAATAATCAGTATATTAGGCTATGAAGAAAAATATTGGGCTCTAGAAAAACATATGAAATTATGTATGCAAAAATACAGACGGTCTCAATTTCTCATAGAATGAAATATATACGAATATATACAAATATATATATATATATATATATATATATATATATATATATATATATATATATATATATAATAGATCGGGATGTTACACCCTTGATGCCATCCTTATTTTTTGCAACATCCCGGGAACCACTATCAAACCTGCCACCACAGAGGGTGTCAGCCTCCAGCAACCACTCCTTAAGTTTAAAGTCAAATATCCCAAATTCCACCACTATAGAGGCTGCTAGTGAGATCACTGAGCCTGATATCTACCCCTCTATGGTCGCAATTTGCACCCTGAGGATTCTCTGCTATGTAGTCCCTTCTCGGGATTGGTCAGCCACCCCCAAAACTAACAATATGTTGCTCCTGGCCTACATGAGCTAAAATTGTGAACGACTTAATAAATACAACAATAACCTACCCCCTTAAACTTCAAACTCTCGGGCTCTCACTTATATGGAGTTGCCCTTGCTGTGTCTGACCTGTAATATGAGAGTGCTCGCAACCATTGTACACCTTATTTTGATCCTTATTAGCAGGATGTTCCAAAGTTCACCAAGACCCCACATGAGGGTAGTCAGGGCATAAGTTTATAAATTCTGAATTTTTTGTTGAATCAATATATCAAGATGTAATAGCTTTCTCTCCCTGATTAGTCAGTGGCAGTCGAACATATTCTCGTTGCTATTCCATGATGTAATTCATAGTGACTTGGTCCGCGGTCACCGGAAGCATCGAATCCCACCTAAAAATAAAAGTGGCTTTGTCCGCGGTCATTGGAAGCATCAAATCCCACCTAAAAATAAACCTCGCGACCTCTCGGGGGCCTAGGAGTGCATTCGATATAAAATCTTTAGTGAACATTTGGACCAACAATGCAAAATTCCCTTATTTGGATGATTTCTTTTTTATCATGTTTCAAGTAAGTACAAAATAGACGTATTTTCAATAACATAACAATTGGAACCACGTAATACATGGGTAAAAAGCCTCCAAGCATATTTATTATTTGTACGCATGCTTCTACGACAAAAGGATAAATTTCCATTCCTAATTCCTAAAAAAGAAAGTAAGGGAGCTCACATACCCAAAAAAATGAAGCACAAAAAGATTAACCGCTATTTTGGAGAGTGATTTTGGGTATGAATGCCCTTTAAGGCCGAAAATAGGTTTTTTGCATACTTAATTAAAAGTGTGATTTTTCCAAAAGTACATATTCTAAAACTACTATTTTTTTGTATTTTCCTCAAAGCCCCTAGAGTGGTGCAGTTAGCTATTTAAAAAGTGCATTTACTTATTAGAAAATTTATGAAGTTAAACATTATTTTTTCTAAGAGTACTTTTTATCAGTACATTTTAGCGAAAGTATTTTTCATTCACAACAATATCAAATAGAGCCTAAGGGTCATTTTGTTTTACTAATGACTTTTGATCCAAACCAGAAGCATAACATACAATAAAAATTTTACAAATGTATGACCCATTTCTTACAGATAGAAAAAATATTACTCTTATTACTCTGTTTGTAATTACAGTGGTTCAGACAAAAAAAAATGTAACTTTACAGTGTAACACAGTGAATATCAATAATGACGATGAGAAAAAATTAAAACCCCAAAAGACTGAGTATAATCCAATATTATTAATTTCACAACACAAATTGCTTGCTCTTGTGATTATTGAGGACACCCTCATAGTAACCCTTTCATCTAAATATGGTATATGCGTCTCAGATCATGATTCTCCGTACTGTTGTCTATCAAGCCAAACTAGCCGCACACAAGTGAGGCTTTGCGCAATTCATGTACGTAAAAATTTTGTTCACACTTGGCTCGTGTTCGATTAAAGCTTGCCTCATTCATAAGCTTGCTTGAAGCTTGATTCATCTGAGATTGTGAGCTTACTCGTTTAAAGCTTTGAATTGAGCTTGTTTTTGAAGCTCTAAACAAGCTTAAACAAGCCCAAATATGCTCAATCCAAGCTTTATTTGAGATCATTCAGATAGGGTTAGCAATTGGTTCGGTCTGGTCTATGGCCCACCTAGCTCGGTCCGAAATGAGCTTCAGTTCGAACCGGACAGCGATTAGGCGGTCCGAGCCTAGTTTGGCCAGTCAAAAGTTAACAGGCCGGACCGGGTCAGATTTTGGCCAAATTGGCCCAGTCTGACCCGGACCACATAGTGACCGTGCCCGCTCGGTTTTGAATCGGACCGAACGTTATGCCTAGCCGGGCTACCCATTTGGATGTAGATTTTTTCTTTGTTCTTTTTTCTTATTTAATTCTAAATTACCTATTTACCCATATAACGTCTATTAAACAACTAGTTTTTAAATGTAAAATAGGAAACCCAAAAATTCTGAAATTCTATAAATAGCCACCTCTCCCATACAATTTTCTTCACAACAAAACTTTCAACACTCTCAATTCATTCCAAACAATTCTCTCAAGTTTCCAACAATTCATTCCAAATCAATTCTAAACTCTCTCAAGTCTCAAGTCCCAATTTAGTGTTCTTCTTTTGCAATTTGCGGAAGATGGAAGTGATCAAGTGAAGGAACATTCAAGAAGATTTCTCAATTTTCAAGTCTCAACTCTCTCAAGTCTCAATTCTCAATCTGGTTATCTACTCTTGCAATTCTTGAAGTGCGGTATTATTGTTATAGTTCAATTAATACTTGTTAGTTGTTATTTTGTAGCTTGTAACTTTTTATATATATATTTTATCATATCAATTATTCAGTTTCATGATTTTCATACACTAATGGCATCATCACGATCACGTAGCGCCCGTAGCCAAAATGGACAAGAATCCACCAATACATCTCGCACTCCTTATGTTCCACAATTTGAGGCTGATACTATTAGAGATTTTAATAATATTCCCGAGTTTCTTCACACACAATGATGAAATTCGAGTAGAAGAAACCCAAACACAAGACACCGAGCAACCACATCCCTATTCTTCCCAAAAACATAAAGGAATAACTTCCGAAGTCCACCAATGTTATACATTTATCCTATATCATTCCAATCTGAAAGAGGGACAAAAGGTCTGTCACAAGTTTCAAACTGCTTACAAATGGAAAATGGGTGCCAGAATGAGTACACTTAAGTGGCACTTGGAAAGATCACACTCGAACATATTCCAAGACCATCTAGCCCAACAAAAGATCAACCCTAAGACCGGTAAATAGCTATAACAACGATCATGATCTTGTTCGTAGGAAAATGATATTCCGATAGTAGGAATCTAGAGACCTTTAACCAAACCACTCTGAACCTCCATTACAAACAAATTCCTAGAAACACCGTAAAGTCTGATTGTTATAAAATCTATGATGAGCTTAAAGATTTTTTAATTCCTACTTTTCATGCTTTAACTTTGTAAAGTTTCATTAACCGCCAATGGTTGAAAGGTTATAACGATGTTCCAATGATGTGCTTAACTTGTTTTTGATCGATAGTGATTGGATCCTTCAAAAGAGGATCATATAATTTGGATATTTGATGTATCCCTATAATGATGCAGCTATTGCTTCACATATCTTACAAGCATACACTAATTATCATATTCATGATTAAAATTTTTCTATTAGTTTTGATAATGCCTCCAACAATAATAGGGTGAACATTAATTCAAGAGCTTTCTCCATTGCCCGAAATATTTCATGTTAGATGTGCATGTCATATCTTTAACTTTTGTGTGCATGATGCATTGAAAATAGCCAAACCATATATGATTGCAATCAGACATTGCGTTCATTTCATAAATTTGAGTGGTCATATTCTTCACTCATTTAAAGAATGGTGTAATCTTAAGAGAGTACATTTTAGAAAATTCCATAAAGATGTAAGACACCATTGGAATTCTACTTACGAACTACTTGTTGTTGTCACCAAATACAAATCAGTTTTAAATGACTTTTGTATTGCCAAAAGCATGGAAAATTTTCAAAGAAATGATTGCTCTTGTTTGTTTTTTTTTTTTTTGCTAAAATTTTGATAAAACTTTTGCAACCTTTTAAGAACTCAACCCTGTAATTTTCAAAATCTTATGATTCTACTTCTAGTGATATTTTTCTTTCAATAGTTAGTATGATCAAAACTTTTCAGGAAATGATGCATGATTCATACATTAGAGAGACTGTTTCTTCCGCTTGCACCAAAATTTTAAAATATTTTTATTTTCTTCCTATGTTGTATTGTGTTGCTGGTGAAATGGATCCTCGTATCAAGTTAGAACATACGGAGAATTTGATTGGTTGTTTTATAGTGTGGTGGGAGATGATTCTTAGTGTCATGATGCATTTATCGTTAAATTTGAGTCCGTAATAAATAATTTAAATAATATTTATGATAGAACTTTTGCAACTATTTTTAAAACAAAACATACAAGTAAATCATCACCTCCTTTTAGAGATAAGGACATTGCGTTTGAAGATACAACTGTTAATTTATTAAGTCGTATTCAATCTAAAAAACTATGACTAATTCGTGAAAGGAAATACATTGGTATAATTCACAAGATTTACTGCTATGTGAACAGAAGATTGATATACTGTCATGGTGGAAACACAATGAATGTTCATATCTTATTCTTTCTCACATGGCAAAAGATCTACTAAGCCCCTGTAGCGCCCCGAATTCCTAACATAGGAACTCGTGACACGCTCCAGGATCTTCCATCAAATGAGTCACAACACAACAAAATCACAGGAAATTAAAAGTTTTTATTACATCAAAATGTTATTACAATGTCCATTGATTACAAGAATTACAATGAATTAATACATCACGAATGTACAATAGAACTGGATGGTGCACTTCCACTTGGATGCTACCCAAGACTTGAGTATCTCGTGCTCCCATGCATAGGGTGATCCGGCAACTGAAGAGTGGGCACGTCAGTTGAAGGTAACTTACGCAATGCTGATAAAACCAGCAATTCTAAACCTCAACAATCAATATTTGATGCAAAGAAAAACGTGATGTCAAGCAAGTGTTGGTGTATGCCTTGGCCTAAGTCTAATGCACACTCAAAATGCACACGATGCTCTTATTCTAATCCATGCCTGATTGGGGAGATATGCTACACATTTCCTAACCAAATGACGTTCTTCATTTGATGGAGTTCGATCCTCCACCAAGCATCCTATCTCGTGCTCTCTCTTTTCTAGAACATTAGTGATGAAGAGGTTGCAGTCACCGCGGTCATTACAGTCAGTAGTGGTGTCATGTAACCCCCATTTGTTTCCCACTATGCCTGGTAGTAGTCGAACCATTTCTCTTTTCCGTTGCTACAGTTAACATATTATTATTGTAATGATTCCCTCTTCCTGACCTCTCCAAAAACTGTAATATGGGCATAAGGCCCCACGGTACCCCCGCTAGCCAATGATATTAGAGTTCCACGCACGACGTTTCACTCTAAGTCCCTGCCCACGTTGAACAACATCGGACATGGTGAACTCTAAGGGTTTCCCCGCTTCCCTACTAACTCCCGTCCTTACACTAAGCCAAACTTGCAGTCAAGACGATGCCGCCTCGCCAGTCCTCATCAAAAGTTGTTACGTGCATAAAGACAATTTGCGCTAACCACGCATGCCAAGAGTTTCGGATCCTTACTCCTACTCGGAGTCTTGTTTGGCGCTCCCTGCCCGCATGGAACGGAACTTAGGACTTGGCCAGACGTAACGACACCATGCATCCCCTTGACAGGCGAGCACAACACCCACTAGTGCCTGTCCTTACATTCAATAATGACTCGATCTACCCTAAGCCCCTACCAAGCATGGAAGGTATACTTCCTACAACTAGGTTCAATGGTTAAGGAGTACTTCCTCCCTTATTACGTTCTAATACATTATTTGGGTTCCCGATTCTATGGGTTTAACACAAGCTCTAATCCTATTCAATTTACTCAAAACACGTTTATTAATTCACTAGGCGATCTAGTTCTACCCGACTATTCAATTAGTTAGGCGGTTTATCCACTAGTTTCACACCTAGATTAGAACTCACATAACTAGACTCTTTATAACTTCTAGTTAAGTTCTACTTTATAGGTCTCCTTTATTTTACCTAAATCATCTTTTCCTTGAACTTAACCCAACCCACACTAGGGTCCAAAACTTGGCTCACAAGCTGTAACGCCCTGATTTCTATATACTGAAAAACCGTGACATAAGCCAGAGATCTTTTCCTTTAATTAGCCACAATACACAGAAAAATTGGAAAATTTAAAACTTTTTATTCAATACGAATGTATTACAAGTCCGAATGTTATAAAACTCCAACACATTACATCAGTGTTACAATAATGACATATAAGCCCAAGTGTTACAAACTTTCAATAAAAATTACATCAAAGTACAATAAATAATACATAACACTTGGTACATCACTTGGGTGCTTCTTAACAGTTAATAAATTACAACATATATTACAATTGAAATAAATCAACATTTTGCTTCTTTTGCCTTGAGTTCTCCTGAATCCTGTACATGTAGCTCTGCAATCTAGTACCTGTAATTTTGCAATTCAATACCTATAGAAGTGGGGACGTCAGTACATATACTGACGCTTTAAGGGTGATGACTAGCAGCGATTCTTAACTTTAAACAAACAGATTGATGAAAAGAGAAACGTGTGTATATATATATAATTGATGTGTCAGTGTACGCTCTGACTTAGGCTCTAATGCAAGATTAACTAATGCAAGGATGCTCTTATTATAAAGCAAGCGAGTCTCTGGAACAGTATGCGTCCATTACCACATACGCCCATAACAAGCCATTTCTTCATATATTGGGATTTGAACACGCGCCATGAATTCTACTCTTGTACTCAACATGTTTCTAAAGATACAGCGTGACTAGCTACGTATGAGCCAAACAAATTACATACGAGCCAACTGGCTATATGCGACAAATGAATCATATAGAAGCAACCATAAAAGTCTTCTAACAACTTAGAAGCAAAATAACATGCTACTTAGAAGAACTTGATCGTTTATAATTAGAAGCAACAGCAGAATCTTTTATCGTTTATAATTAGATGCAACAGCAGAATATTCTAACAGCCTAATATAAGCATACTACTAATAAGTACACAAAGCAACATAAAAATCCTTCTAACAACCTAGAAGCAAACAGTGTTGCACTTATCAGAATTCGACAAAATTAGACTTTTTAAAAAGCTGAGAACATCTACTACAACTCTCTACTTGAACACTTTTCAGATTCGGTAAGGAAGTCAAAATTTGGTCCGTTAAACACCATTTCAAACAATAACAGTACAGCCAAAAGCTGAAACTTTCCAAGCTCATAACTTTTGCTCTACTTGTCGGAATTTAACGAAGTAGGACGTTTTGAAAAGGTGAGAACATCTGCTACAACTTTCTAGTTGATCACTTTTTCAAATTCCGTAAAGAACTCAAAATTTGTTCCTTTGAACACAATACAAAACAACAAAAGATAGCTCAAAGTTACAGCAAAGCTGAAACATTTAAAGCTTGTAACTTTTGCTCTACTTATCGGACTCTAACAAAACTTAAACGAATACAATACATATATATACTCACTAGTATATATATATAAAGATAAGTTTTTATTTGTAAATTCAAGTAATTTCCATAAAAATATTTTAATTTTAAAAATAATAATAATACAAATATAATATCCGACCGGGATATTACAATATTTCCTCCTTAGAATAGTTCTGACCTCAGAACTACGTTTACTCTGGAGAACAGAAAAATATCCATATACTAAATAACTTGGGAAAAGAAAGCTTATACGGCTTTCCGGCTCCCAAGTGACTCCTCCACGAACTGGTTCTCCAAAGAACCCAATCTCGATCCCAAAGCTGCCTGTAGACTCTACCAAAATCGAGATGTAACTCTTGAATCTTGGTCAGAATCGCTGACACTAGCACTCCTTGCTGCTTCATTACGCCTTCAATGTGAACTTCCTCTAATTTCTCGAGCGACTAAGTCATCTTTATTGGAAGAAAAATGGGCAGACTTTGTCAACTGATCCCCAATAACTCAACTTGAGTCATTCATTTCTGAATTCCTGGGCAATCATGTGATGAAGTCCATACTGATGTTCTGAGATCCACTTGCCACTTCGGTGGTTCAATCCCTGCATCTCCTGCCTAAACCTTCTGACTTGCTTACTTCGACTCGGTTGTAGCTTCCATCGTGCCAAAACTTAGTTTCAATCTTGAGTAATCACTTCAATACTAGCTTGCCTAATCTTCATTATTGAGCTTCTTACTTCCTTCACGGTCTTCGACTGAGGTTAATACTTCACTAACTCGATCTTTCGTGGTTTGGTAGCCACTCCCTCCTTAGAATAGGATATGGCCTACGAACACCACTTATGACTTCAAGCATTCACTTTGACAATTTGCACAAGGTTGATGCTCGTATAGCTGCTCTGAACTGCAGTCAAATGCTCAGCATGCCCTTCTTCCGTTCCTGCTAGGTCCAACTCTAACAAGTTTATACTTAAGGTCTTTCCTTCGATTTGGAGTTTACAGCCCTTATAGCACAAATTTGTAATGAGGATTGCTCCAGATGGTGTAATCAACAAAACCAATCAAGAGTTTACTCTCGCACACATCTCAACTTCTTGTAAAATAATTTAGACAAAAGAATATGATGTGAACTAAGTTTGAACAAAACAGTTACTTGGATTTCATATATATATAAATCCATTCGGTTACAAAAAGTGTTACATCATATATTACTTCTTACTCCAAATAAATTTCAAAATATAACTTTTAAACTTAGTTGCAGCTCCATATGCACATACTGATAATGGCTCTCCTGCCTTCTTCAACTTGCCTCTAGTAAGTGCGAACTCTCACCCTTGGTGAACAGGCTCCTTTCCACTATTGTTCATCTTCGATGTTAATCTATCATCATTCTTATGAAGCTGAAAACAGTTTGGCGTGATATGACCAATCTCCCCACAATTGTAACATGTACGTGTCTCCACCTGAGGGTTTTTCCTCGGACACTGGCTCTTGAAATGACCATGCTCCCCACATAGAAAATAGCTCCCTGTCTTGGCGCCTCCGGTGTTGCCAACAGTCTTCTGAAATTTCTGATTTTGACCCTCGTTCCTAAATCCCACCCCCACCCAAATCGGTTTGTAGGAAGAACTAGCTTGATCCTTCTCCTCCTTGTTCTTACTCCCCTTCAAAGAGAACCCATGAAACCCTAACCCCTCTTTTGATTTGGTCTCTCTTTTTCTTTTCTATTTTTCTCAGTTTTTTCTAAAATAAAAACAAGTAAAAAGAAGTAAAGAGAATGAGACGAGAAGGAGATGGAGGGACAAAATGAAAAGGATTTCTTTCCCTTTGGAGAAGTGGCCGACCATAGGAGGGTTGGGGGGGTTTTATAGGAGAAAAAGGGGGTGGGTTTGTGGTTGAGAAGAGTCCACTTGTCTCTTTCTCTTTTTGGCTCAAAACAATTGGAGTTCAATTTGTAATTTTAAATTACAATAACACCCAAAATCATCTCTAACCCTTCATTTTGATCATGAATGATCAAAATAAGAGGTATTTTCCCAAAATCAAATACTACATGATTTCGTACAAACGTACGAAATCGATAAGTACATATACGTACATATATCTGTCTACACAGATAAATTTTATTAGTTAAAACGAATAATCTCAACCAAAAATATTTTAATTCAGAAATAATAACAAAAATAATTTTATTACTGGCTTGGAAGATTACAATACTAATTTGATACAATTCAGATGTATACATACTATTATATATATATATATATATATATATATATATATATATATATATATATATATATAATGTTTATTAACAAAACCGGGTAATATCCACTAAAAATATTTCAATTCTGATAATAAAAGTTAAATAGTAATAAAATAATATTTTTTAATATCACCCCGGGAATTTATAGACATTTTCTCAAAAATGCATTTTATAGGATTTTGTACAAGTGCACAAAACGAATACAATACATATATATACTCACTAGTATATATATATAAAGATAAGTTTTTATTTGTAAATTCAAGTAATTTCCATAAAAATATTTTAATTTTAAAAATAATAATAATACAAATATAATATCCGACCGGGATATTACAATATTTCCTCCTTAGAATAGTTCTGACCTCAGAACTACGTTTAGTCTGGAGAACAGAAAAATATCCATATACTAAATAACTTGGGAAAAGAAAGCTTATACGGCTTTCCGGCTCCCAAGTGACTCCTCCACGAACTGGTTCTCCAAAGAACCCGATCTCGATCCCAAAGCTGCCTGCAGACTCTACCAAAATCGAGATGTAACTCTTGAATCTTGGTCAGAATCGCTGACACTAGCACTCCTTGCTGCTTCATTACGCCTTCAATGTGAATTTCCTCTAAGTCATCTTTATTGGAAGAAAAATGTGCAGACTTTGTCAACTGATCCCCAATAACTCAACTTGAGTCATTCATTTCTGAATTCCTGGGCAATCATGTGATGAAGTCCAGACTGATGTTCTGAGATCCACTTGCCACTTCGGTGGTTCAATCCCTGCATCTCCTGCCTAAGCCTTCTGACTTGCTTACTTCGACTCGGTTGTAGCTTCCATCGTGCCAAAACTTAGTTTCAATCTTGAGTAATCACTTCAATACTGGCTTGCCTAATCTTCATTATTAAGCTTCTTACTTCCTTCACGGTCTTCGACTGAGGTTAATACTTCACTTACTCGATCTTTCGTGGTTTGGTAGCCACTCCCTCCTTAGAATAGGATATGGCCTACGAACACCACTTATGACTTCAAGCATTCACTTTGACAATTTGCACAAGGTTGATGCTCGTATAGCTGCTCTGAACTGCAGTCAAATGCTCAGCATGCCCTTCTTCCGTTCCTGCTAGGTCCAACTCTAACAAGTTTATACTTAAGGTCTTTCCTTCGATTTGGAGTTTACAGCCCTTATAGCACAAATTTGTAATGAGGATTGCTCCAGATGGTGTAATCAACAAAACCAATCTAGAGTTTCCTCCCGCACACATCTCAACTTCTTGAAAAATAATTTAGACAAAAGAATATGTTGTGAACTAAGTTTGAAAAAAACAGTTACTTGGATTTCATATATATATAAATCCATTCGGTTACAAAAAGTGTTACATCATATATTACTTCTTACTCCAAATAAATTTCAAAATATAACTTTTAAACTTAGTTGTAGCTCCATATGCACATACTGGTAATGGCTCTCCTACCTTTTTCAACTTGCCTCTAGTAAGTGCGAACTCTCACCCTTGTGAACAGGCTCCTTTCCTTTATTGTTCATCTTCGAGGTTAATCTATCGTCATTCTTATGAAGCTGAAAACAATTTGGCCTGATATGACCAATCTCCCCACAATTGTAACATGTACGTGTCTCCACCTGAGGGTTTTTCCTCGGACACTGGCTCTTGAAATGACCATGTTCCCCACATAGAAAATAGCTCCCTTTCTTGGCGCCTCTGGTGTTGCCAACAGTCTTCTGAAATTTCTGATTTTGACCCTGGTTCCTGAATCCCGACGCTGGTGCAGATCTTTTCCCTTGTAGTCATGGACAGATTGATTTCCCGTACCCAACTTCCTCAAAGAAATGGCATACTACAACCTCGGTGGTCCTCTGGATTTGCTCCCATTCTGGAATCAAAGTGTTCCTGCTCCTTTTCTAGGCCAGCTAATGCATCTCTGCAAGCATCTCTCAGTTGCTTAGCTTGACGACCTTTCCTGGTCCTGTACTTCCTCAGCTTTTTTATTTCCCGATGTATGCCGACCACCGCCTCTGTGCATTGATCCACGCTTAGCTCCTGTGATGGAGAAGGCGAGTCCGTCTTGAGGTTAGCTTGTAGTGAAATCTCCTTCAGCTCCTCGCTCGAGATCATTGGATCATCCCTTGAAATCGGCTTACTCTCTTCCATCAACACATCCTCGGTTAGGATACCATCCTTAAAACACATATACTGGAATTAGTCCAGATATAAAAAAATTATAAAACATAAGTTGAAAGAAATAACAATATGAAATATAATTGTCTACAACTAACTAAAATCTGACACCTCAAAGGTATCCAAGTTTAATTTTCCTACTGTGGTGGACTGTAAATTGAAGTCGGCTCTGATACCACTGTGTAACGCACCGTTTTCCATACACTGGAAAACCGTGACATAAGCCAGAAAATTTTTCCTTCAATTAGATACAATACACAGAAAAATAGGAAAATTTAAAATTTTTATTCGACACAAATGTGTTACAACTCCGAATGTTATAAAACTACAGTACATTACATCAATGTTGCAATAATGACATACAATCCCAAGTGTTACAAACTTTCAATAAAAATTACATCAGAGTACAATGAATAATATATAACACTTGGTACTTCACTTGAGTGCTTCTAAACAGTTAATAAATTACAACATATATTACAATTGAAATAAATTAACACTTCGCTTCTTTTACCTTGAGTCCTCCTTAATCCTGTACATGTAGCTCTGCAATCCAGTACCTGTAATTTTACAATCCAACACCTATAGAAATGGGGACGTCAGTACATATACGGACACTTTAAGGCTGATGACTAGCAGCGATTCTCAATTTTAAACAAACAGATTGATGAAAAGAGAAACGTGTATGTATATATATATATATATATATATATATATATATATATATATATATATATATATAATTGATGTGTCAGTGTATGCTATGACTTAGACTCTAATGCAAGGATACTCTTATTCTAATGCAAACGAGTCTCCAGAATAGTATGCGTCCCATACCACATAGGCCCATAACAAGCCTTTTCTTCATATATAGAGATTTGAACCCGCGCCATGAATTCTACTCTTATACTCAACATGTATCTGAAGATACAGCGTGACTGATGAGGTTGCTCTGAAACGGTCTAATCTCGCCATTCGCAGTCATATAGTGGTGTCTCTGTTTGCCACTATTACCCGGCGTACCGTACCGCACTCAAAAATTTGATGAACCCTTGGAGTTAACTACAACACAGGTTAGCTCAAATCATCCCCTGTGCCCCCCTAGCAGATAGACCGTAGTCTATGGCTTGTTCGCCTTTCTTGATATAGAGCATGACGAAGTTCCGGGGGTCCATCCCCTAGTTCCGATAAGAATCACTCCCACCCTTATCATTGCACTTCAGAAATTAACAGACGGGATACGGATCCCTTGCTCCCAACTCGTGAGAAGGCACAGACCGTATCCCTTTGACAGGAAGGGTACAACCAATAATACCACCTAGTATTGGCCTATAGGATAGGTTGGATCATAAGGTATCACCCTTAATACCAACTCTTTCCCTTCGGCGAAAATGATAATAAATAAGGGTTAAGTAGTAATAGCCATAAGTTACTACCCTAACGATGTCACTAACCCTAAATAATCCGAGGTATGACAACAATATTAACACAACATGCTAGGTCTTAAGTTAGACTTTGCAAGATAACTCTACTAGGTACTTAACCTAGACTTACCAGAATCCCTTAGGATCCTGTTCATAGCCTATCCATCCAAGACCCCGACAATACGAACGTATTCGCATGCTACTACCCTGAACCTGGATTCCATCGATACTCCCGGCCCGCAATCAACCTACACCGATTAAGATATGACGGTGCACGAGGGATGACTCCTCCATAGTCCACGAGGAGTAAACTAAATACACGTCTCAATGGTCGATGGCCCCTAGGGGAATGATATCACCCTAGACGAGCACAACAACTGCGTACTACCTAATAAGCTATATACGAGCAAAACAACTTACATACGAGCCGACTAGCTACGTATGAGCCAAACGAATTACATACGAGCTAACTGGCTATGTATGCGACAAATGAATCATATAGAAGCAACCATAAAAGTCTTCTAACAACTTAGAAGCAAAATAACATGCTACTTAGAAAAACTTGATCTTTTATAATTAGAAGCAACAGAAGAATCTTCTAACAGCCTAATATAAGCATACTACTAATGAGTACACAAAAGCAACATAAAAAGCCATCTAACAACCTAGAAGCAAACAGTGCTGCGCTTATCGAAATTCAACAAAATTAGACTTTTTAAAAAGGTGAAAACATATACTACAACTCTCTAGTCGCTCTACTTGTTGGAATTTAACGAAATATGACATTTTGAAAAGGTGAGAACATCTGCTATAACTTCCTAGTTGATCACTTTTTCAAATTCCGTAAAGAACTCAAATTTTGGTCCTTTGAACACAATACAAAACAACAAAAGACAGCTCAAAGTTACAGCAAAGCTGAAACTTCTAAAGCTTGTAACTTTTGCTCTACTTATCGGAATCTAACAAAACTGGAAATTTTGGGAAGGGGAGAATATATACTACAACTCTCTAGTTGAACACTTTTTCTGATTCCGTAAGGAAATCAAAATCCAGTCACTTGAACACATGCAAAAATTTAAGCAAAATGCAAATTTTCAACAGAAAAGCTGAAACTTCTAAAGCTTATAAATTTTGCTCAACTTATCGGAATCTAACAAAACTGGATATTTTGAAAATGTGAGAATCTCTACTAAAACTCTCTAGTTAACAACTTTCTCAGATTAGGTCAATAAGAGATACAAAAATCTTAAACGGTCTAAACAGCGAGCTTTCAGCCCAAGAGCCGGCTGCTGTGATTTGTAAAAGCCATAACTCCTACTTCGCTTATCGGAATTTAACCAAATAGGAAATTTCGTAAAGGTGAGAATCTCTACTACATTTCTCTAGTTGAACACTTTTCCAAATTCAGTGAGTAAAGGTACAAAAACTTTGAACAATCTAAATAGCGAATGCTTCAGCCGAACGGCTAGCTGCTTTCACTTGTAAAGGTCATAACTCTTACTCCGCTTATCGAAATCTAACCAAATAATACATTTTGGAAAGGTGAGAATCTCTACTACAACTCTCTAGTTGATCACTTTTCCAATTTCAGTAAGTAAGAGGTACAAAAACATCAAATGGTCTAAACAGCGAGCTTTCAGCCCACGAGCTGGCTGCTGTGATTTGTAAAGCTCATAACTTTTGCAATACTTATCGGAATCTAACCAAATAGGATATTTTGGAAAGTTGAAAGATTCTAAAATACCTCTCTAGTTTAACACTTTTTCAGATTCAATCAATAAGAGGTGCAAAAACTTCGAACAATCCAAACAGCGAGCTTTTACCAAAAAGCTGGCTGCTCAGATTTATAAAGCTCATAACTTTTGAAATACTTATCAGAATCCAAACAAATAGGTCATTTTGGAAAGGTGATAAGGAACTCAAATTTGGTTTGTTGAACAGACTACAAAAGTTAACCTTTTTGCTAAACTTTCGCTGTTTTGGGGAAACGATTTGTTTCACCCATCAAAATAACCCCAAAAAATCTATAAAAATTAGACCATGATAATAACACATACAAGAACTTCTCTAATTTATTTAGGCTCAAGATTTCGACTTTAGCATAACAAATTAATTCTAACCATCAAACCTACAAGATTGAATCTTTAGGGTTTTATTTTGTGTTCTACCGCTTCAATCTTTATATGCCTATTATTCTAGTCAATCCACTCTCATATGTACATATTTTTAGTCAAAGTTCTTTAACATACAACAATAAAAAAAATAAACAAGGCATAAATGTAAAGAAACCCCCACCGAAATCGGTTTGAAGGAAGAACTAGCTTGATCCTTCTCCTCCTTGTTCTTGCTCCTTGTTCTTGCTCCCCTTCAAAGAGAACCCGTGGAACCCTAACCCCTCTTTTGATTTGATCTCTCTTTTTCTTTTCTATTTTTCTCAATTTCTTCTAAAATAAAAACAAGTAAAAAGAAGTAGAGAGAATGAGATGAGAAGGAGATGGAGGGACAAAATGAAAAGGGTTTCTTTCCCTTTGGAGAAGTGGCCGACCATAGGAGGGTTGGGGGGGTTTTATAGGAGAAAAGGGGGTGGGTTTGTGGTTGAGAAGAGTCCACTTGTCTCTTTCTCTTTTTGGCTCAAAACAATTGGAGTTCAATTTGTAATTATAAATTACAATAACACCCAAAATCATCTCTAACCCTTCATTTTGATCGTGATTGATCAAAATAAGAGGTACTTTCCCAAAATCACATACTACATGATTTCGTACAAACGTACGAAATCGATACAGTACATATACGAACATATATCTGTCTACACATATAATTTTTATTAGTTAAAACGAATAATCTCTACCAAAAATATTTTAATTCAGAAATAATAATAAAATTAATTTTATTACCGGCTCGGAAGATTACAGTACCAATTTTATACAATACAGATGTATACAGACTGGTATATATATATAGATAATGTTTATTAACAAAACCGAGTAATATCCAAAAAAAATATTTCAATTCTGATAATAAAAATAAAATATTAATAAAATAATAATTTTTAATATCTGCTCGGGATTTTACAGATATTTTCTATAAAAATGCATTTTACAGGATTTTGTACAGGTGCACAAAACCGATACAATACATTTATATACTTACTAGTATATATATACAGATAAGTTTTTATTAGTAAAACCAAGTTTTCCATAAAAATATTTTAATTTTAATAATAATAATAATACAAATATAATATCCGACCGGGATATTACACAAGCCCGGCCCAAAACATGTCTAGCAAAAACAGGCGAATTGACCACGTCAATCGCCACCACCCATCACGCTCGGAGTCGCACGCCACCTAAACCTAAAGTAAATCGCTGCTTCCGCTAACCACACTCCATGTCCTCCCGACAAGTGGTAGCTCCCACGATGCTGGATTCCTCCTTAGACGACAAGCACGTCGACGCCCGAGTCATCGCTCCAACATGTTTGGTGTCATGGGATTCCAAACAACCCGACACCAATCTCATAAACGGACCTAGTCCTAGGGTCTGAAAATTCCATTCATGTGACCCTACATAAACAAAAATACACTAGGGACTCTACACAAGTCCATGCCCTAAAAGGGGTATCTCAAGCCCAAAATCGAGGAATTACAAATTCCAAACAGCAAACATACAATCAGTAATTGTGCCAATTCAGGGTTCTTTCTAGCCCCGTTTCCATGGGGAAACATGTTCGGGTGAACCACACATTCATACATGATGTAAACCACAATTTAAGACATCATAAGTGGGGGGCAACTATTCCTCCCTGTAACTACCGTTTTATAATTTTTTCATTTTTTTAATCTTTGTAATAATTTTTATTATTTGCAATTGAATAAAAACCCTATTTTCTTTCGTTCTCATTTATTTTAATTAAGAATTTCTTGAAAATTTCTCATTCTTCTTGTTAAACTTATTATCATTTATTTGATTGTGGGTATTTTATTGAACCCTATTGTTCTTGATCTACCTCCTAATTGAACCCTAAAACCCAATTTGATGTATTCTTGACCCAAAACTGCTATTATTGAATCCTAATTGTACCCTATAAATACAACTCTAATGCAAATCCTAACTTTTGTACACAAATCGAAACCCTAGCCGTCTAATCTCTCTCCTACTCTCTCTCTCCTCCCGTTTTCTCTCTTCCGTCTCTGTTTCCCGCCAAAAACACCCCAACCCACTCCGGCGGCTTCCCCGGCCACTCCGGCCACTACCTTGTGCCACCGACCCCCCCCCCCCCCGGTCGATGCCGCCAGCGACCTAGGAACCACACCCCGACCCACCTTTTCCCTGCCATCGACATTAACAGAGCACCAAACCCGAAACCCTACTTCCCTCTTTGTTTCGATCAAAAACACCGCCAACGCCGCCCCCGTGCGCCTCCGTCGTCGACTTCAACCCCGTCGCTGGCTCTGATCGCCAGCAATGCTGCCGCCCTTTGACTAGCCATTGTTGCTGCTGCCTCTTTGCTGGTGTTGCTGCAGTCTTTTTGTGCATTGGGTTCTTTGAGTGCACATATATTACACGTATTATTGGTGGGTTGAACTAGTTCGTGAGTTCGTTGCTTCGGGATTCTTATTCCGTTATTCTTGGTATTCGTTTTCACCGTCTAACAGGCAAGACACCATCCTCTTGAATTGCTAATTGTATCAAATTCAAGTGTTATTAAAATTCTTGCAAGTAGATCTCTTTGTTATCATATTATCCAGTGTTCATCTCTTCGTTGGGTCTATTGAGGGTTTACACGAGCTAACCCCAATATTCTTGATATCGTGCCACTTTTGACTCTAAAGTTTGGATCTTTCATGAGTGCATATAGAATTGATACTAGGATTGTTTATATAATTAACACACAAATAAACTATTGTATAGACAATTGCTAGGTTGTATGTTGTTAGATTGATTAATGATTGATTGATGATAAATTGATGTATGAGCGTATTCTAATTTTATTTATCATGTTTTGACACCCATCATGCTGATTATACAATTTATTGACTAAAGAATCGATACCCATCATGTTTAATTAATTTAATTTCAAGAAAAATGCCCTAAAAACTGTATATGCTTGTTGACCTGAACTTTGATCGCTGTTTTCGAACCTAGTAAATGACCTTAAAATGAAATACTTTTTGAATATGAATTGTAGCCTTATCTTTCTAGTTTTCAGATCATCTTGAATTTTTGAATTCCGAGTTTTGTAACAAAGTTATGCCCGTTTTACTACAACTGTATTTTTACTTTTAGATTTTCAGATTCTCGTCTCTTTCATGTTCAAACAGCAAAAATGCTGATCAAATGATAAAATTTTGCTTTGAAAATTATCAGATTGTTTCTTAACATGTTTAGAAGTCTAGATTATATTTTTACTAAATTTAATATTGAGTTTTTGCAGATTAAAAAAATTAAAACAACAAGATGTCGAATTTCTGCCTGAACATGAAACCTGTAAAGAAACATGTGTTTGACCTAGCTACTTTGGTCGGAATTTGAACTTTAAGTATGCGTTGGAACTGCGTGGAAGTCTAGTTTCCAGATTTTCTGACAGATTCAACTTTTGATTTCTAAGTCAGCAGAAAACTGTATTTTACAGGTTGCACTTGCTGTCCAGAATTTTGGATACTACTTTTTAATGAATTAATTATTCCTATATCAAATTATTACATGAATTGATGTATGTATGTTGCATTGCATGATCCTAATAGGTTACTGTCATCGTTCTAATTGTCCTATTTCATGTTATCATCCTATTGTTCTCTTATTGATACTATTGTTCATCTCATGTCTTATAATTGCATATTGTATTGTTGCATTGATAAATAATTAACAAGCTGAGATTTAAGGGATTGACTAGAGTAGTTGATGATATGGGTACTGTACTTGGATGATGGCCAGTAATTATTACCATTATCGTTATCGTGTAAGAAATTACACATGTCCAGTATTTTTACCGTTATCGGCATTATGTAAGAAATTACACATGTCCAGTATTATTACCGTTATCGTCATTATACCCAGTACATGAACTATAAAATTTACCACTATAGTCTAAACGAAATTGATTGTATGCATCGAACCTGTGGTACGGCACACATAGGACACAGTAGTACGTGCATTAGTTAAGAGTTAAAATGATTAATAGACATAATGATTGACACGTCACCGACATTGCATATTGTTCATCATTGTTCCTATTTGTAACTGATATTGTTTTAGTGTTATTGATATTAACTATTGATTACCATTATCGAATATTGATTCACCGTTACACCGTTGCGTTGATTATCATGTTAATGATTATTATCATTGTGCTATGTTATTGATTTCTGTTGATCCATTGATTCATTGTTATATCGTTATTTCATTATTTCCTACTTTCTCTACTTGCTGTCCATGACTTGCTCTGAGAACAATTTTTCTCCTCTTTTTAGATGAAGTGTATACAGGTAATGAAGGAGAATTACCTGTTGGAATTGGATAACAAACATTTTGAATATTTCTGCTTTTAAATTGCCTATCGCTTTAATAAACTTACTGTATTGAGACTTGTTATTATTTTGGATTGGATTATTATTGTTTTGGGCTTATGTCCCGGATTTTATTATTGTTTCCAGACGTTGGATTATTATTATTGTATTTAGATATTATATTATTTCATTCCAAGTATTATTGTTCATGAGACTGCGCATTTGTTCTGTATTGATTATATTGTTGAGTTGATCAATTAAACAGCTTATGAGTGACGTTAGTCATTCGCTGGGCTAATGTCATGTGCTCGTATTCCGTATTTTTGGGAAGTAGGGCGTGACAAGGTTTTTAGTGGTATCAGAGCCCGGGTTTAGATAATATATCACTCAAACGTGACTAACGAAAGGAAGTTTAGCTTTGATTGATATATTAATCAGATTGGGATCATATCGGTTTGACTCAACAATATGAGTAATACAGTGATCGCATGAACAATTGATATCCAACTTATGATCTGGACGTTAACCGTTTGATTCTTATTGCAGACCATGGCTAGAAAATGTGCTTCTTCTTCCCATACTAAGGATGACCAGTCTGATGTGCCCACTGTTGCGCAGTTGATGCAAATGCAACGTGAGCACAATGAGCTGGTGATGCGGATGCAGCGGGAACATAATGAGAAGTTGAGAATTGCTTATGAAACTGCGAATAGGGAACCCATTGTGCCTGCCCCCGTCATGCTGCCACCGAGGCCTGGTAATGTAAAAGATTTCATGAGGCTTCACCCGGATAAGTTCTCAGGTACTGCAGGTCCACTTGTAGTCGAGCAATGGCTTATCAGGACTGAACAGTTATTGACCACAGCACATACTGCAGGTGTGGATCATGTGGATGTTGTGAGCATCCAACTTGTTGACCTTGCCGACATTTGGTGGTAGACTAAGGCTGAACATTTGGGCCGACCCATTCCCTGGGCCACTTTTTCTGAGAGCTTCCTCATGAAGTTCTTCCCTAATGTCACCAAGAATGAGATGGAACGGTAGTTTGTTTCTTTAACTCAGGTTTGTCAGATAGTGTTTATTTATGTTTTTTTGTTGTTATTTCATAAAGTATTGACGTTAAACTAAATACTGTATTGAATCAGGGGAATCATACTGTGGATGAGTACGCTACAGAATTCACCCGACTGAGTCATTTTGCTACTTCCATGGTGGCAAATGACGAAGATAGAGGCAGTTGTTTCCTGTCGGGCCTGGATATTGAGATACAGGACCGTATTGCTGCCTTGCGACTTTGTTCTTATGCTGATATCCAGGATGCTACAAGAATTCAGGAATAGACCAGTTCAAGGAAGCGTGCTATTCAGCATTCTGTTGCTGCTAGATCTTCTGTTGGTCCTATAAGAAGGCCAGCTTCGCCCCTTCCTGCTAGGGCATTGCCTTACCCTCCTGCTTTCCAGAGGCCGAACATAGTTCGTACTTACTGTCATAGGACTAGGCATCTGCATCAAGATTGCAGGGTAGCCAACCGCCAGTGCCTTGCTTGTGGAAGTGTGGACCACATGATTCGTGATTGTCCTAAGGCCAGACCCCAGGCACCAGTTGGGGGTTCCGCTCCGTAGGGAGGGCTTGTTCGTGATCAGGCTGGACCTCTTCCTCCGTAGAGGAAGATCTTTAAGCATAAGAGAGCCACTCCTCGGGGTAATCTTCCTGCATGTAACCCCTATTTTCATTTTTGGTATTTTTGAGAGTATTTTTCATTTTTGTGAATTATTATATTCCTTGTATTTTTCTGGACCATATACTTGATTATTTTCAATATATATTATTTTTCTTGCATTGTTGACCTCCTTGTGCTGATTGTGCGCCGTTTGTCCTTTTTTCGTCATTTTGAGATCTTTCTCTCATTTTCTTGGTCCCGTTCATATTTAATAATTATTTTTGGGCCATGATGGATTTTTAGAGGAGTTTTGATCAATTTGAGATTTTTGGCCTTTAAGGAGATTTTAGGAGCCATATGATTCATTGCATTTTGTATTCCCATTTAAAATTTACCCAATAAACATTACCCAATTGTATACCCATTTAATCCTATTGATATCCACTACCCATTAACCGATATTTGATCTCCTATATATACCCCTAATACTAATTAATCACAAACTCTAATCTATTCTTTCCCTCTCCTACTACAAACCGGCCTCCCCCTTCTTGCTTGCTCCCGGCCTGCACCCTCCTACCCCAGGCTGACATTCCCTCTCCCCTCTTTTGCCTTGGCCGACCATCAAGATCCCCCCCATACTCCTTTATACAACTCCTATTACTCAAAACTCCGTCTCTCCTCCTTTCCTTGTGGCCGAAACCAACCAAAACAGCACCCACCTTCAAAAAACAGCCCCCCCCTCTTCTCCCTTTGCTGATTCGGAGTTGTGGGTAGCGTCCGTTTGAGTTCGTGCATCAAGGAGACGATCGTAGGCAAGTTTCGGTTCCTGGGTTTGCTTGGAATCGCACGTGGAAGGACTTTTGCACGTGGGTTTTCATTGCTAGGCTTCGTAGCATCGTGTTCATCGTCAAAGAGGCAAGTAACTTGTATGTCATGTCATTAGCTTGATACAAGTAGAAAGTTCACCTAATAGGATAGTTGAGACTAGAGACGGCCAAAGATTAGATTTTTATTTGTGTATTTCGTCTCTATTGTTCAAAACAGGCCATAGATGACTTAGAACGTGAGTTTTGATAAGGTTATGCCGTAGGTTTCACCCAAAGCGTGATTTTGATCGCATAGGTCAAATAGCGCATGAACCAGGTTTGATTGATTGCCCATATGAAAATATTAGATTTTGACATGTTAGAAACCCTTAGACATGATATTTAGATGATGGGTATGCAGCGTTTCGAATTTGGATGAGTTTGGATCATTTTTGTAGAAGTTATGACGTTTTGAAGTTGAGTTGTGAAATTTGGAAATTTGGGTTGTACTGAACAGATTGCTGTTTTTGCCTGGGTTAGAGTCCGAATCTCAACGTGGACATTTCTGAGTACATTGTAGAGGACTGAATCTATTTTCTAACCCCACTATTTTCACTAAGTTTGGAATTCGTATGAATTAGTTATGATAATTTTAGTGACTGTATGTCGGTAGTTTTCAGATTCAGTTTGGGGTAGATTTTATTATCTATTTATTTTCTAGATCCAAGTTATACATAATATCATGCCACAATATTTTGTCCAGTGTTTCAACATGATGTTAGGTAGTTCCCAGATTTACGTGGTATTTTAAAGATAAGTTTTGAGCGATGTCTTTTACCCTTTTCTATAATGCACTGTTGCTGTAAATTGCGTGCTGTTCGATGTTAAGTCCAGTTTTCACCCTAGTTATAATTACTGTATGGAAATTTTATGTGAGATATGAAAGTTGGAGAATTTTATCTAATTTCACCCCGTTTTGGAAGAGGTGGATTTCGATGCGCTGTTTGCAAGATATGTTGATTTTGTACAGCAGTGTTGAGAAATTTCAGATCCATCAAAACCGTGTTTTGGGTTACTTTTTATTTTTGATACCATATCTATACTTTCTGGAAAATTATAAAAATTATTATTTTGAGTCTAAATATACAGGGGATTACCCCAGAATTTTAGTGGATTTATTTGATGACTCTGCATGCTGTTTTTATGTGTTGGAATTCGTTCCCCTGTTTTCTGGCTGTTCATGAAATCTGTATTGAAATGAGTTTTAAGTTGAGATATTGTGAACTAGTATAGAACTTTATTGTAATCGTTAGAAGCGTGTGGATGTCTAGATTCCAGATCCGTCGACGGATCATGATTTGCATGTCTGTAGTTCTTGGAATCGCTGATTTAGTGCTGACTAGTCCTGCTGTCCTGATTATGAACCTTGTATATTTTGCTCGTATATGTGAACCTTTGTTAACCATGCACGCTGATTTGATAAACTGAACTTGTACCTGATCCCATCATGCTTATTTGACACTAGTTTACTTGTATTCATGCATTTTGGACATTAATAACTAAAAGTAATCAAGCCGGGGTTTACGGGACAGATCTAGTAGTGGATAGTGCAGAAATGGGTACTGGGAAGAACCTGGTTTGGTTTGGAGCTTGCTGACACTTGGAGCTTAACACGATTTGCATGACACGATTCACAATTTGCATGTCACGTGCTCGCATAACATTGGAGCTTGTTTACCTGATATTTGGAGCTTGTTTACATGATACTTGGAGCTTGTACCTGAGTACACTGCCCTGCATGGTCCCCTACGAAATCTAAAGTGAAACTGATGTGTTGTAGGAACCATGTAGGATGGGTTGCATGTCGTGCTACATAGATAGTAATCACACAAGACTTGAACTTAATATAAGAACATGATACATGACATGATACCTGCTTGCTAGATACTTGACTAAATGATACATGAGACATGATATATGAGACATGAACTACATGAAACATGATACCTGATACAAGTTTGCACGACACTTGACACTTGATGCATGTTTATAGGATACTTGATTTATGTCGTGACCCTTGACACTTTTACCATGCTAGTTTGACTAGGTTGACTTTATACCTATACCACATACTAGTTAGTTATCTCATTCCATGTGCTTGTATCCTACTCTATTTTGTGACCCGGACTTGCCATTGACGGGTACTTGTATTTTCTCTTCCCCCTTTCCTGCATTCTATGAATTGCAGATTTTGGCGAACAGGTTCTCGATGATGCAGGTTCACGATGATGCTGGAGACTTGCAGTAGTAGTTGCTTTTGGATTATTACTATTATTTCTGTTTCATGCTAGAACAATATTGTATTTTTGAGACTTGTATTACTTTCGTGTTTAAGACTTGGTTATTAATTTGTACTTAGGCGATGTGACCCAAGATATTTATATTGTTTTCCAGACTCTGTTTATTTGAGAACGTGGTATTTGATTTCAAGTAATTTATGTTGGTGAATTTTATTCAATATTGCATGTGGGTTCCACTTTTGCTTCCGACTCTGTTAAACTCTGTGATGTGTTGCAGAGATTTCTTGAAACAGCTTAAGGATGGTTATAATCATTCACTGGGCTTTTGTTACGTGCTCGTATTCCGTATTTTTGAGAAGCGGGGCGTGACAGGGTTTTTGTGGTATCAGAGCATCAGGTTTGGCTAATGTATTAGGCAACTAATATATTAGACAAACATGGCTCGAACTGGGATCTGCGCAACATTTCACCAACCATGCATGCAAAATTGAAACATAATATCAACTCAGATTCTGGATGCTAATTGTTTTTGGTTTGTGCAGACTATGGCTCGCAGAGGTTCTACCTCCCAATCACAGGTTGATCCGATTGAGGCTGTCACCGCTGTGCTTGAGAGGCTGATTAATCCACATCAAAACCACAGTGATCTGGTGATGGCTGCACTTGAAGCTGCTCGGGTTCCACCTCTTGTTGCGCCTGTGCAGGCAACTCTTCCGCCTCGCCCAGGGACTGTTACAGATTTTATGAGGCTGCATCCCAATCTTTTTTCCGGTATTGAGACGCCTTTGGAGGCTGAACAGTGGCTGATCCAGACTAAGCGTTTATTGGCCGCAGCTCGTGTTGCCGAGGCTGATCGGGTGGACGTTGTTTCCATCCAGCTGGTGGATTTAGCGCATATTTGGTGGATGGCTGAGTCTGAGGGCCTTGAAAAGCCTATTGCTTGGGATACTTTTACTCGGGGATTCTTGGAGAAGTTCTTCCCCAGCAGTACTCAGGTGGAAATAGAACAGCAATTCCTGGCCCTGAAACAGGTTAAGTCTTTGTTCCATTTTGGATTTGATACAATATTGCATGAATAATTATGAACGTTGTAACATGAACTTTCTTGCAACAGGGTTCCAGGACAGTGGATGGGTACGCTGCTGAGTTTACCAGGCTTAGCCGCTTCGCTGCCGTTCTTGTGGCAACCGAAGAGGATCGTGCTTGTAGGTTCACCAACGGGCTCGAACAGGATATCAAGAGGCATCTGGTCTCTCTGCGTCTGCGTACTTATGCTGAGGCACTTGAGGCAGCTCGAGCCCAGGAGCAGGCTCGCGGTGGTTCGTCTTCTGCTCAGTGGTCTGTTCCCACTGCTGTTGCTAGGTTTTCTGGTGGGCCTATTCGAAGGTCTGGTCCCGCTCATCCAGTCAGGGCAACTCCGTATCCTTCTGCTGGAGTTCCTAGGGAAAATTTTTGCGACTTTTGCCAGATTTCGGGGCATAAGCGCAGGGAATGCAGGCGGGCAAATCGCCGTTGTTTTGCTTGTGGTTCTCCTAACCACACTTTGCGGGATTGTTCACAGCAGAGGCCGGCAGTTCCCCCTCGTGGTCCAGATAGGCCACCACTACCTCCCCAGCAGCAGATTGTCGGTCAGAGGACCGCTGTTCCGAGGAGAGGTCAAGCTTTCAACTTGACTGCTGTAGAGGCTGAGACTGCCGAAGGAGTTGTAGCAGGTATATCTTGTTATATTGTTATGTTGTTTTGTTGTTTATTCCCTTTATTTATTTCCTGTAGCCTTCTTTTGTTTCCGTTTGCTATTTTTCATGCTTTGTTGATTTTTCCCTTACCCTTGATGGTCTTTGTTTTTCCCTTGCCCTTGATTTCTTTAGATATCATCCTTGTTTGCTCTTTTCCTGCATATGTTCTTTTTGATTCTGGGGCAACCCATTCTTTTGTCTCCTCTCGATTTGTCGCTCGCCATCAGTTAGAATGCAGCAACATGTCAGAGGCTTGGAACATCGTGACAGGTGGTGGAGTAGTCAGTTGTTCCCGTGAGTGCAGACAATGTCCCGTTGTTATTGAGGACGCAGATTTCAAAGCCAACCTGATTGTAATTGGAAATTCAGGATTCGATGTTATTCTGGGTATGGATTGGTTGGGAGAAGCCCATGCCACTATTGATTGCCGTGCCAAGAAAATTGTCTTCAGAATTTCAGATCGGGCAGAATTTGAGTTCCATGCCGGGGAATCTTCTCTTGGTCGAGCAAAGACTGCAGCTGAACATGTGGATTGTGCAATGGAATTGCATTCAGGCTATGAGGCTGCGCCTCTTGTCGTTCGGGATTTCATGGATGTTTTTCTAGATGAATTTCCTGGCTTACCCCCTGATAGGGAAGTGGAATTCAGTATTGATTTTCAGCCTGGAACAGAACCGATATCGAAGGCTCCCTACAGGATGGCACCGGTTGAGCTGGCAGAGCTTAAGGTGCAGATTCAGGAGTTGCTTGATTTGGGTGTCATCAGACCTAGTGTTTTGCCTTGGGATGCTCCAGTCCTTTTTGTTGATAAGAAGGATGGAAGTCGTCGGATGTGCATGGATTATCGAAAGCTGAACAGAGTTACGGGAAAGAATCGGTATCCATTGCCCAGGATTGATGATTTGTTTGATCAGCTAAGTGGGGCTTCTATTTTCTC
Source organism: Hemerocallis citrina (assembly GCA_017893485.1). Classification (NCBI taxonomy): domain Eukaryota; kingdom Viridiplantae; phylum Streptophyta; class Magnoliopsida; order Asparagales; family Asphodelaceae; genus Hemerocallis; species Hemerocallis citrina. The sequence goes on along the minus strand of CM030363.1, from coordinate 103,572,254 downwards.
AAAGTTGGATCTTCGTTCCGGATATCACCAAGTTAAGGTGAAGGCTGCAGACATACCAAAGACTGCTTTCAGGACTAGATACGGGCACTATGAGAATCTTGTGATGCCGTTCGGGGTCACGAACGCGCCGGCTGTATTCATGAGTCTTATGAACCGGGTGTTCTCTCAGTTTTTGGATAAGTTCATGGTGGTCTTTATCGACGATATTTTGGTGTATTCTAAGAACCGGGAAGATCATGCTGAGCATCTTAGAGTGGTTCTGCAGACTATGAGAGAGCATAAGCTCTATGGGAAGCTGAGGAAGTGCGAGTTTTGGCTCGACAGAATTTCTTTCTTGGGGCATATTGTTTCTGGCGATGGTATTTCTGTAGATCCTGCCAAGATTGAGGCTGTGAAGTATTGGCCTATTCCCAAGTCAGTTTCGGAAGTCAGGAGTTTTCTGGGTTTGGTTGGTTATTATCGGAAGTTCGTTCAGGATTTTTCGAAGATAGCAGGACCTTTGACTAAATTGACTGGGAAGGATCAGAGATTTTGTTAGTCTGATGAGTGTAATGTGGCTTTCGTTGAGTTGAAGAATAGACTGACGTCAGCGCCTGTGTTGACTATTCCAGATGGTTCAGGCGGATTTGTGGTTCACTGTGATGCTTCTGGTAAGGGTCTTAGAGCAGTTCTTATGTAGAAGGATCATTTGTTGCGTATGCATCGAGGCAGTTGAGGCCGCATGAGAAGAACTATCCTACTCATGACTTGGAGTTAGCGGCAGTGATTTTTACTTTGAAGCTGTGAAGACATTATTTGCTTGGAGATCGAGTGGAGATCTTTACAGACCACAAAAGTCTCAAGTACGTCTTCACCCAGAAGGAGTTGAATATGAGGCAAAGGCGTTGGTTGGAACTTATGGCCGATTATGACATTAGTTTGCAATACCATCCTGGTAAACTTGGTGCCTGATGCTTTGAGCAGGAGACCAGCAGTTTCATTTCTTACTCAGCAGAGAGATCTCATTGAGCAGATGAGGAGGTTGGAGCTTGAGATAGTGTTGCCGAGTTCTGGTCGGAGTTGTTTGGTGCTCCAGCTGCAGTCGTCTCTTATTGAGCAGATTAAAGAGGCACATGCTAGTGATGCGCAGTTGCAGAAATTTCGAACTGATGTTGAGTCTGGGTCCAGGACGGACATGGTTATTCATGCAAATGGTTCTCTTCGTTTTGGTTCCCGGTTATGTGTCCCGGAGGTAAAGTTCGTCAGAGGTTGCTTGAAGAAGTTCATCAGTCTTCGTATTCTATCCATCCTGGTAGTACAAAGATGTATCGGGATTTGAAGCTTCAATTCTGGTGGCAGGGTATGAAAAGGGCTGTGGCTCAAATGTTGCTCAGTGTTTAGTCTGCCAGCAGGTTAAGGCAGAGCATCAGAGAGTAGCTGGACTTCTTCAACCGCTTCCTATTCCAGAGTGGAAGTGGGAACATATCACCATGGATTTTGTGACCGCTTTGCCGAGGAGTCCTAAGGGTCATAATGCTATTTGGGTGATTGTTGACCGTTTGACAAAGAGTACTCACTTCATTCTTTTTCGTGTCGGTCAGTCTACTGAGAGCCTTACTGAGAGGTATATGCAAGAGATTGTTAGACTTCATGGGGTTCCAGTTAGCATTGTATCCGACAGGGATATGAGATTTAGATCTCAGTTTTGGGAGAGTCTTCAGAGATGTTTGGGGAGCAAATTAAAGTACAGTACAGCTTTTCATCCCCAGACTGATGGACAGTCAGAGCGGACTATTCAGATTCTCGAGGACATGTTGAGGTCCTGCATGCTTCAGTTCGGTGGGTCTTGGGAGGATCACTTGCATCTGGTGGAGTTCTTATACAATAACAGCTTTCAAGCCAGTATTAAAGCTGCTCCGTTCGAGGCACTCTATGGGCGGAAGTGTAGATCGCCAGTTTGTTGGGATGATGTTGGCGAGAGGCAGTTGTTGGGTCCAGAGTTGATCACCAAGACTGTTAAGGCAGTGGTTCAGATTAGGAAGCACTTGCAGGCAGCTCAGGACAGGCAGAGGCGGTGGGCTGATGTTCATCGCAGGGCATTAGAGTTCGCAGTTCGTGACCATGTTTTTCTCAAGGTATTGCCGTGGCACGGTGTCATTCGGTTTGGTGGCGGAGGCAAGCTTAGCCCGAGGTTTATTGGACCGTTTGAGATCTTGGAGCGAGTAGACAAGGTGGTCTATCGTCTCGCATTGCCGCCAGCTTTATCGGGAGTGCATGATGTTTTCCATGTCTCACAACTTAGAAGGTATATCAGAGATGAGAGCCACGTGATCGACTATTCTGAGTTGACCATTAGGCCGGATTTGACTTGTGAGATTCTGCCTGTTGTTATTGTGGATCGGCAGAAGAAAGTGCTTAAGAACAAGGTCATTAAGTTGGTTCGCATTGCTTGGAATCCTCACTCGCCTGGTGAGTCAACATGGGAGTTGGAGGAGGAAATTCAGCAGAAGTTTCCTCCTTTATCTGAGTAGTTGCTTGTTTTGTTTTGGTTGTTTTGGTTTTGCTTGGGGTTATCCTATGTACTTTTCTTTTTAATTTCGAGGACGAAATTTTCTTGTAGGGGGGTAGGATTGTAACCCCTATTTTTCATTTTTGGTATTTTTGAGAGTATTTTTCATTTTTGTGAATTATTATATTCCTTGTATTTTTCAAAACCATATACTTGATTATTTTCAATATATATTATTTTTCTTGCATTGTTGACATCCTTGTGCTGATTGTGCACCGTTTGTCCGTTTTTCGCCATTTTGAAATCTTTTTCTCATTTTATTGGTCCGTTCATAATTAATAATTATTTTTGGGCCATGATGGATTTTTAGAGGAGTTTTGATCAATTTAAGATTTTTGGCCTTTAAGGAGAATTTAGGAGCCATAGGATTCATTGCATTTTGTATCTCCATTTGAAATCTACCCAATAACCATTACCCAATTGTATACCTATTTAATCCTATTGATATCCACTACCCATTAACCGACATTTGATCTCCTATATATACCCCTAATACTAATTAATCACAAACCCTAATCTATTCTTTCCCTCTCCTACTACAAACCGGCCTCCCCCTTCTTGCTTGCTCCCAGCCTGCACCCTCCTACCCCATGCCGACATCCCTCTCCCCTCTTTTGCCTTGGCCGACCATCAAGATCCCCCCCATCCTCCTTTGTACAACTCCTATTACTCAAAACTCCGTCTCTCCTCCTTTCCTTGTGGCCGAAACCAACCAAAACAGCACCCACCGTCAAAAAACAGCCCCCCCTCTTCTCCCTTTGCTGATTTGGAGTTGTGGGTAGCGTCCGTTTGAGTTCGTGCATCAAGGAGACGATCGTAGGCAAGTTTCGGTTCGTGAGTTCGCTTGGAATCGCGCGTGGAAGGACTTTTGCACGTGGGTTTTCATTGCTAGGCTTCGTAGCATCGTGTTCATCGTCAAAGAGGCAAGTAACTTGTATGTCATGTCATTAGCTTGATACAAGTAGAAAGTTCACCTAATAGGATAGTTGAGACTAGAGACGGCCAAAGATTAGATTTTTATTTGTATATTTCATCTCTATTGTTCAAAACAGGCCATAGATGACTTAGAACGTGAGTTTTGATAAGGTTATGCCGTAGGTTTCACCCAAAACGCGATTTTGATCGCATAGGTCAAATAGCGCATGAACCAGGTTTGATTGATTGCCCATATGAAAATATTAGGTTTTGACCAGTTAGAAACCCTTAGACATGATATTTAGATGATGGGTATGCAGCGTTTTGAATTTGGATAAGTTTGGATCATTTTTGTAGAAGTTATGACGTTTTGAAGTTTAGTTGTGAAATCTGGAAATTTGGATTATACTGAATAGATTGCTATTTTTGCCTGGGTTAGAGTCCGAATCTCAATGTGAACATTTCTGAGTAAATTTTAGAGGACTGAATCTATTTTCTAACCCCACTGGTTTCACTGCATTTGGAATTTGTATGAATTAGTTATGATAATTTTAGTGACTGTATGTCGGTTGTTTTCAGATTTAGTTCGGGGTAGATTTTATTATCTATTTATTTTCAAGATCCAAGTTATACATAATATCATGCCACAATATTTTTTCCAGTGTTTCACCATGATTTTAGGTAGTTCTCAGATTTACGTGGTATTTTAAAGATAAGTTTTGAGCGATGTCTTGTACCCTTTTCTATAATGCACTGTTGCTGTAAATTGCGTGCTGTTCGATGTTAAGTCCAGTTTTCACCCTAGTTATAATTACTTTATGGAAATTGTATGTGAGATATGAAAGTTGGAGAATTTTATCTACTTTCACCCCGTTTTGGCGGAGGTGGATTTCGATGCGCTGTTTGCAAGATATGTTGATTTTGTACAGCAGTGTTGAGAAATTCCAGATCCATCAAAACCGTGTTTTGGGTTACATTTCATTTTTGATACCATATCTATACTTTCTGGAAAATTATGAAAATTATTATTTTGAGTCTACATATATAGGGGATTACCCCAGAATTTTTGTGGATTTATTTGATGACTTTGCATGCTGTTTTTATGTATTGGAAGTCGTTCCCCTGTTTTCTGGCTGTACATGAAATCTGTATTGAAATGAGTTTTAAGCTGAGATGTTGTGAACTAGTATAGGACTATATTATAATCGTTAGATGCGTGTGAATGTCTAGATTCCAGATCCTTCGACGGATCATGATTTGCATGTCTGTAGTTCTTGGAATCGCTGATTTAGTGCTGACTAGTCCTGCTGTCCTGATTATGAACCTTGTATATTTTGCTCGTATATGTGAACCTTTGTTAACCATGCATGCTGATTTGATAAACTGAACTTGTACCTGATCCCATCATGCTTATTTTACACTAGTTTACTCGTATTCATGCATTTTGGACATTAATAACTAAAAGTAATCAAGCCGGAGTTTACGGGACAGATCTAGTAGTGGATAGTGCAGAAATGGGTACTCGGAAGAACCTGGTTTGGTATGGAGCTTGTTTACACTTGGAGCTTGTCACGATTTGCATGACACGATTCACAATTTGCATGTCACGTGCTCGCATAACATTGGAGCTTGTTTACATGATATTTGGAGCTTGTTTACATGATACTTGGAGCTTGTACCTGAGTACACTGTCCTGCATGGTCTCCTACGAAATCTAAAGCGAAACTGATGTGTTGTAGCAACCATGTAGGATAGATTACATGTCGTTCTACCTAGATAGTAATCACACGAGACTTGAACTTAATACAAGAACATGATACATGACATGATACTTGCTTGCTAGATACTTGACTAAATGATACATGAGACATGATATATGAGACATGAACTACATGAAAAATGATACCTGATACAAGTTTACACGACACTTGACACTTGATGCATGTTTATAGGATACTTGATTTATGTCGTGACCCTTGACACTTTTACCATGCTAGTTTGACTAGGTTGACTTTATACCTATACCACATGCTAGTTAGTTATCCCATTCCATGTGCTTGTATCCTACTCTATTTTGTGACCCGGACTTGCCATTGACGGGTACTTGTGTTTTCTCTTCCCCCTTTCCTGCATTCTATGAATTGCAGATTTTGGTGAACAGGTTCTCGATGATGCATGTTCACGATGATGCTGGAGACTTGCAGTAGTAGTTGCTTTTGGATTATTACTATTATTTCTGTTTCATGCTAGAACAATATTGTATTTGTGAGACTTGTATTACTTTCGTGTTTGAGACTTGGTTATTAATTTGTACTTGGGCGATGTGACCCAAGATATTTATATTGTTTTCCAGACTCTGTTTATTTGAGAACATGGTATTTGATTTCAAGTAATTTATGTTGGTGAATTTGATTCAATATTGCATGTGGGTTCCACTTTTGCTTCCGACTCTGTTAAACTCTGTGATGTGTTGCAAAGATTTCTTAAAACAGCTTAAGGATGATTATAATCATTCGCTGGGCTTTTGTTACGTGCTCGTATTCCATATTTTTGGGAAGCGGGGCGTGACAGTGCTGGTCGTGGTCAAGCTTACAACTTGACTACGTAGGATACTGAGACTGCTTTGGGCGTTGTTGCAGGTATATTTTTTGTTGTTTTCATTGTGTATTTCATTTTGTTTTTCCTTCCTATTTTTATTCTTTTATCATGTTGCTATCCATGTTTGTCTTCCATTCATGTTTACTTTCCTTGCATTTTGCTTCTGCCTTGTGTTCTCACTTTGACTTCTTGCTAGGCATCATCCTTGTTCATTCAATTCCTGCCCATGCTCTCTTTGATTCTGGTGCAACTCATTCATTTGTTTCTTCCCGCTTCGTCGATCTGCATCTTTTGGCTAGCAGCTCTATGCCAGTGGCCTGGAACATTTCTACAGGTACAGGTGTTGTCATGTTTTCTCAGATTTGTGAACAGAGCCCCTTGGTTATTGGTGGTGTTGATTTTCTTGTTGATTTGATTGTCATTGGCAATTCTGAATTTGATGTTATTCTGGGGATGGATTAGCTTAGTGCCACTCATGCTGTGATTGACTGCTGCAAGAAGAATGTGGTGTTTCGAATGCCAAAATGTCAAAAATTTGAATTCTGTGTCGGTGAGACGCCGCTTGCTTGTGTTGAGAAGTTGGCTAGTCAGGAAGCTGGAGTTATGGGAGAAGTGTGTGCTAATGATGTTGTCGCACCTTTAGTTGTGCGGGATTTTCTGGATGTTTTTCCTAGGGAATTGTCGGGATTACCGCCAGATCGTGAAGTGGTGTTCAATATTGATGTTCAACCGGGAACAACTCCAATCTCTAAAAGTCCGTACAAAATGGCTCCTGTTGAACTAGCTGAGTTAAAAGAGCAGATTTAGGAGTTGTTGGATAGAGGGTTTATCAGGCTAAGTGTTTCACCTTGGGAAGCTCCAGTTCTGTTCGTCAACAAGAAGAATGGTAGTCGGAGGTTGTGCATTGACTACCGCGAACATAATAATTTCACAGTGAAGAACAGGTATCCATTGTCAAGGATTGATGACCTATTTGATCAACTGGGAGGCGCTTCTGTATTTTTGAAGCTGGAGCTTCATTCTGGTTATTATCAGGTTAAGGTGAAAGCCAAAGATGTACAGAAGACTGCTTTTCGAACAAGATATGGGCACTATGAATTTTTGGTGATGCCATTTGGAGTTACTAATGCTCCAGCTGTATTTATGAGCTTGATGAATCGGGTTTTCTCTCCCTTCTTGGACAGGTTTGTGGTGGTGTTCATTGATGATATTCTTTTCCATTCTCGGAATCGAGATGAGCATGCTGAGCACTTGAAGGTTGTTTTGCAGACATTGATGGATCATCAGTTGTATGGGAAGCTTAGCAAGTGTGATTTTTGGTTGGATCGTGTGGCGTTCTTGGGCCATATTATTTCTAGTGATGGTGTTTCTGTCGATCCGTCCAAGATTTCTGTAGCTAAGGATTGGCTGACGCCGAAGTCTGTATCGGAGGTTCGGAGTTTTCTTGGTCTAGCGGGTTATTACAGGAAGTTTGTTCAGGATTTCAAGAAGATTGTAGGGCCGTTGACCAAGTTAACTGGGAAGGATCAGAAGTTTGTGTGGGATGAGTCTTGTGGAGAAGCCTTTGTTGAATTGAAGAATCGATTGGCATCAGCACCTGTGTTGACTATACCGGATGGATCAGGAGGTTTCGTAATTCACTGTGATGCTTCAGGTAGAGGTTTGGCTGTTGTTCTGATGCAGCGAGGCAAGGTTGTCACTTATGCATCTAAGCAATTGAGGCCGCATGAGAAGAATTATCCTACACATGATTTGGAGCTTGCTACTGTGATTTTTGCCTTGAAGCTTTGGAGACATTATTTACTTGGAGACCGAGTGGAGATCTTTACTGACCACAAAAGTCTCAAGTATGTGTTCACTCAGAAGGAACTGAATATGAGGCAAAGACGATGGTTGGAATTGATGGCAGATTATGATATCAGTTTGCAGCATCACCCTGGCAAGATTAATTCACTGCCTGATGCTTTGAGTATAAGATCTGTTGCTATGGTTCTTACTAAGCAGAAGGAACTTGTGGAAGCTATGAGGAGGTTAGATTTGAATGTGGTATTGCCTGGTTCTGGGCAGAGTTGTATGGTGCTTTAGTTGCAGTCATCTTTGGTGGATCAGATTAAGGAGGCACAGTCTAGTGATGTGAAATTGCAGGAGTTTCGAACTGAGGTTGAAGCTGATTCTAGAACTGATATGGTGATTCATGAGGATGGATCTCTTCGCTTTGGGACTCGTCTTTGTGTTCCGAAGGGAGAAGTCAGGCAGAAGTTACTTGAAGAAGCTCATTGCTCGTCATACTATATTCACCCCGGTGGTACGAAGATGTATTGGGATTTGAAGTTGCATTTCTGGTGGCATGGTATGAAGAGGGTTGTTGTAAGATTTGTTTCTCGGTGTCTGATTTGTCAGTAAGTGAAGGCAGAACATCAGAAGACTGCTGGACTTCTTTAACCGCTTCCTATTCTAGAGTGGAAGTGGGAGAATATCACTATGGATTTCGTGACTTCTTTGTCTAGAAGTCGCAAGGGTCACAATGCCATTTGGGTTATTGTGGACCGTTTGATGAAGAGTGCTCATTTCATCCCTTTCAGAGTTGGGCAGTCTACAGAGAGTCTTGCAGAAAGGTATATGCAGGAGATTGTGAGATTGCATGGTGTTCCTGTCAGTATGATATCAGACAGAGATACTAGATTCAGATCTCAATCTGGGAGAGTCTTCAGACCAGTCTTGGGAGAAAGCTGAAGTTCAGTACTGTATTTCATCTGCAGATAGATGGTCAATCAGAGAGGACTATTCAGACCTTGGAGGACATGTTGAGGTCCTGTGTGCTTCAGTTTGGAGGTTCTTGGGAAGATCATCTACACTTAGTGGAGTTTTCATACAATAATAGATACAAAGTTAATCTTCAGGCAGCTCCGTATAAAGTATTGTATGGTCGAAAGTGTAGATCACCAGTGTACTGGGATGACATTGGTGAAAGGAAGCTTTTGAGGCCAGAGTTGATCACAAAGACTGTTGATGTAGTGTCCCAGATCAGGATGCATTTGCAAGCCGCACAGGACAGGCAGAGGAAATGGGCAGACATGCACAGGTGACCGTTAGAGTTCGAAGTGGGTGATCATGTGTTCCTCAAGGTGTCTCCATGGAAGGGTGTGACTCGTTTCAGTGGTGGGGGCAAGTTGAGCCCTAGATTCATTGGTCCGTTTGATGTGGTGGAGCGAGTAGGCAAGGTGGCCTATAGACCCGCATTGCTGCCATCTCTTGCTGGAGTGCATGATGTCTTCCATGTTTCTCAGCTCAGAAAGTATGTTCGGGATGATAGTCATGTTATTGATTATTCGGAGTTGTCAGTTCGACCAGATTTGTCTTGCGAGATTCATCTAGTGTCGATTATGGATCGGAGGGAGAAGGTTCTAAAGAATTAGGTTATCAAGTTGGTTCGTGTTGCTTGGAATCCTCACTTGCCGGGTGAGTCGACTTGGGAGCTTGTGAGTGTGAATCAGAAGAGTTTTCCCCATCTTTTTCAGTAATTCTTGTTCTTTTCTTTTTCTTGGGATTACCCTACTACCACTTGCTTAAATTTCGAGGACGAAATTTTATTGTAATGTGGGTAGGATTGTAACTATCATTTTGTAATTTTTTTCATTTTTTTCCCTTCGTAGTATTTTTTTTATTTGTAATTGAATAAAAACCCTATTTTCTTTTGTTCTCAATCGTTTTAATTAAGATTTTTTAGGAAATTTCCCGTTCTTCTTGTTGGAGCTTTTCTTGTTGAGCTTATTATCTTTTATTTGATTGTGGGTATTTTATTAACCCTATTGTTCTTGATCTACCTCCTAATTGAACCCTAAAACCCAATCTGATGCATTCTTGACCCAAAACTGCTATTATTGAACCGTAATTGTACCCTATAAATACAAATCGAATGCAAACCCTAATTTTTGCACACAAATGGAAACCCTAGCCGTCCAATCTCTCTCCTACTCTCTCTCTCCTCCCGTTCACTCTCTTCCGTCTCTGTTTCCCGACAAAAACACCCCAACCCACTCTGGCATCTTCCCCGACCACTCCGGCCACTCCCTTGCGCCACCGACCCCCCTGACCCAGGAACCACACCCCGACCCTCCTTTTTCCTGCCATCGACATTAACAGAACACCAAACCCGAAACACTGCTTCCTTCCCACTCTGTTTTGATCGACGAAGCCGCCAGCGCCGCTCCCGTGCGCCTTCATCGTTGATGTCAACCCCGTCACCGCCTGTGGTGGCCAGCAACGCCGCCGCCCCTGGACTGGCTGTTGTTGTTGCTGCCTCTTTGCTGGTGTTGCTGCAGTCTCTTTGTGCGTTGGGTTCTTTGAGTGCACGTATATTGCACGTATTATTGGTGGGTTGAACTAGTTCGTGACTTCGTTGCTTCAGGATTCCTATCCGGTTATTCTTGGTATTCATTTTCATGGTCTAATAGTCAAGTCACCGTCCTCTTGAACTGCTAATTGTATCAAATTCAAGTGTTATTGAAATTCTTGCAAGTAGATCACTTTGTTATCGTATTATCCATTGTTCATCTCTTCGTTGGGTCTATTGAGGGTTTAACGAGCTAACACCAATATTCTTGACATCGTGTCACTTTTGAATCTAAAGTTTGGATCTTTCATGAGTGCATATAGAATTGATACTAGGGTTGTTCATATAATTGACATACAAATAAACTATTGTAGAGACAATTGCTAGGTTGTATGTTGTTTGATTGATTGATGATTGACTGATGATAAATTAATGTATGAGCGTGTTCTAATTTTATTTATCATGTTTTGACATACATCATGTTGATTATACAATTTATTGACTAAAGAATCGATACCCATCATGTTTAATTAATTTAATATCAAGAAAAATACCCTAAAAACTGTATATGCTTACTGACATGAACTTTGCTCGCTGTTTTCGAACCAGTAAATGACCTTAAAAAATACTTTCTGAATATGAATTGTAGCTTTATCTTTCTAGTTTCCAGATCATCTTGAATTTTTGAATTCCGAGTTTTGTAGCAAAAATTATGCCCGTTTTACTACAGCTGTGTTTTTACTTTCAGATTTTCAGATTCTCGTACCTTTCATGTTCAAACAGTAAAAATACTGATCAAATGATTGCTTAACATGTTGAGGAGTCTAGATTATATTTTTACTGAATTTAATATTGAGTTTTTGCTGATTCAAAAAAATTAAAACAATAAGATGTCGAATTTCTGCCTGAACAGGAAACCTGTAAAGAAACCTGTGTTTGACCTAGCTACAGTTATTGGAATTTGAACTTTAAGTATGCGCTGGAACCGTATGGAAGTCTAGTTTTCATATTTTCTAACGGATTCAACTTTTGATTTCTGAGTCAGCGGAAAACTGCATTTTTGTACAGGTTGCGCTTGCTGTCCAAAATTTTGGATACTACTTTTTAATGAATTAGTTATTCCTATATCATATTATTACATGATGTATGTATGTTGCATTGCATGATCCTAATGAGTTACTGTCATCGTTCTAATTGTCCTATTTCATGTTATCATCGTATTGTTCCCCTATTGATATTATTGTTCATCTCATGTCTTATAATTGCATATTGTATTGTTGCATTGATAAATAATTAACAAGCCGGGGTTTAAGGGATTGGCTAGAGTAGTTGATGATATGGGAACTGTACTCAGATGATGGCCAGTGATTATTACCGTTATCAGCATCGTGTAAGAAATTACACATGTCCAGTGTTTTTACCGTTATCGGCATCGTGTAGGAAATTACACATGTCCAGTGTTATTACCGTTATCGTCATCATACCCAGTACATGAACTATAAAATCTAAAACTATAGTCTAAACAAAACTGATTTTATGCATCGAACCTGTGGTACGGCACACATGGGACACAGTAGTACATGCATTAGTTAAGATTTAAAATGATTAATAGATATAAAGATTGACACGTCACCGACATTGCATATTGTTCATCATTGTTCCTAATTGTGACCGATATTGTTTAAATGTTATTGATATTAACCGTTGATTACCGTTACTGAATATTGATTCACCGTTATACCTTTGCATTGATTACCATGTTAATGATTATTATCATCGTCCTATGTTATTGATTTCTATTGATCCATTGATTCATTGTTATACCGTAATTTCATTGTTTCCTGCTTTCCTTACTTGTTGTCCATGACTTGCTCTGAGGACAATTTTTCTCCTCTTTTTAGATGAAGTGTATACAGGTAATGAAGGAGAATTGCCTGTTGGAATTGGAGAACAAATATTTTGAAGATTTCTACTTTTAAATTGCCTATCGCTTTAATAAACTTAATGTATTGAGACTTGTTATTATTTTGGATTGGATTATTATTGTTTTGGGCTTATGTCCCAGATTTTATTATTGTTTCCAGATGTTGGATTATTATTATTGTATTTGGATATTATATTATTTCATTCAAAGTATTATTGTTCATGAGATTATTATTATTGCCTGCGCATTTGTTCTGTATTGATTATATTATTGAGTTGATCGATTAAACAGCTTATGGGTGACGCTAGTCATTCGCTGGGCCAATTTCATGTGCTTGTATTTCGTATTTTTGGGAAGCGAGGCGTGACACTCTCAAAACTAGAATTTCACATAACATTCACATACTAGCCACACCCTTAAGCATGCGAGATTATCACTATGGGCTTAAGAATTTACCACACACCAACTAAGGACATATACCCACTTATAATCTATCTCACATCAGTGCATTTGTCACGCCCTGCTTCCTAAAAATACAGAATACGAGCACGTAACATTGCCCCAGCGAATGACTAACGTCATCCATAAGCTATTTATCCGATCAGCTTAACAATATAATCAATACAGAACAATTGTGTTGGCAATAATAATAATCTCATGAACAATAATACTTGGAATGAAGCAATATGAAATATCCAAATACAATAAACCAACGTCTGGAAACAAATAATAAAATTCGGGTCATAAGCCCAATACAATAATAAATCCAATCAAAAATAATTAATAAGTCTCAATACATTAAGTTCAATAAAACGATAAGTAATTAGAAAGCATAAAATCTTCAGAATGTTTGTTCTCCAATTCCAACGGGCAATTCTTTTTGTTACCTGTGAACACATGATCTATAAAAAGGAGAAAAGTTGATCTTAGAGCAAGTCATGGACAGCAAGTAGAGAAAACAAAGAACAATGGGATAACAATATAATAATGAAATCAATGGATCAACATAAAACAATAGCATGGGACAATAGCAATAATCAATATAATGGTAATCGATGCAATGGTTATAATTAATGATTCAATATTCGATGTCACTATCACTTAGACAATATTTGATATCAATAGGAACAATGATGTACAATATGCAATGATGATGCGATGACAATTCTTAAGTCTATTAATCATTTTAATCCTAACTAATGTAGCACTTCATACGTCCCATTTATTTACCACATGGTTGCTACATACAAACAAGTTACTTTTAGACTTAGTATTGAATATTATAGATCATGTACTTGATAACGATAATCAATATTCAATAGTCACGATTCAATATTCAATGCATGATACGATAATACAGCAATGATACAATACACGATAGATTGGGTTACCGCGATAAGCCACATTCAACCGATAAGACAATAGCCGATACAAATATTTAGGAAAACACGGGCTCCACCTCCGAGTACAGTCCCTATATTGTCCACTACTCTAGTCAATCCATTAAACTCCAGCTTGCTAATTATTTTATCAATACAATAATATATTATGCAATTAAGAGACATGAGATGAACGATAGTAACAATAGGGAAAAACAATAGGATGATAAATTTGGATATGACAATTAGAATGATGACAATAACTTATTAGGATCATGCAATGCATCATACATACTTTAATTCATGCAATACAATGATATAGGAACAATTAATCTCTTAAAATCTGGAATATAAAATTCTGGACAGTAAGAGTAGTCTGTACAGAAATGTAATTTCCCTCTGTTACGAAAATCGAAAACTAAAATCGTCAGATATGAAAACTAGACTTCCACAAGGTTTCAACGCATATTTAAAGTTCAAATTCCGACAATGATAGCTAGGTCAAACACATCTTTCTTTACAGATTTCATGTTTACGCAGAAATTCGACATCATATTATTCTAATTTTAGAATCAGCAAAAACTCAATAATAAATTCATTAAAAATGTTTATTAGACTCCTATGCATGTTAAATAACAATCTGGAAATTATCAGAGGAAAATTTTATCATTGGATCAGCCTTTTAACAGTTTAATCATGAAACATATAAGAATCTGAAAATCTGGAAATAAAAACACAGTTGTAGTAAAATAATTATAACTTTTGCTACACAGCTCGGAATTCAGCGATTCAAGATGTTCTGGAAACTAGATACATGGGGCGACAACTCTTGTTCAGAAAGTTATATATTTTAAGATCATTTTCTGAGTCACAAACATCAGGCAAATTCCATATAGCAAACAACATACAGATTTTTGGGTATCTTTCGTGAAATAAATTAATTAAACATGATGGATATCAATTTTATTAGTCAATAAACTTCATAATCAGCATGATGGGTGAAATAACATGATGAATAAAACTAAAATCACATACATACACTAATTTAATATCAACAAAACAACAATCGATCAATCAAACATACAACCTAGCTATTATTTCTACAATAGATTAATTGTATCGTGATTATATGTGTAACCCTATTATCAATTCTAGATGAATGCATGAAAGATTCAATTTTCGGAGTCAAAAGTGGCATGAAGTCAAGAATATTGGGATTAGCTCATGTAAACCTTCAATAGACTCAACGGAAGATAGTCAATACAATAATGAGATAAACGAATAGGATCTACTTGCGGAATTTCAATAAAAACTTGAATTGATACAATTAGAAATTCAAGAGGAAAAGTGACTTGCCTTTTGGGCAACGTTAAATCCGAATATATTAGAATAATGGGATGAGAATCCCGACAGCAACGACGAAAATCACGGACGAATGGATCCTAATGTGATGATCACGATCGGGTACGGATCTTGACGACGATCGATGATTAATGATCAAGCAATCAACGGTCGAGGTCAAGATCAAGATCAAGTTCAAGATCAAAGATCAAAGACCAACGACCGAGATTAAAAGATCAAGATGACCAAAGATCCAGCATCGAGATGAAGCTTCTAATGTTGATGATCATGATCAGATCAAGGGTCAAGATCCTATGATCAAAAGATCAAGGGCCAGGATTCAATGGTCAAGAACTATTGATCCAAAGCCAGATCAACCCATATGCATTGCAAGGAACGGCAATGCCTTCGACGGCCACTCCGACGACGACTATGATGATTGGCGGCAGTAGGCGAATGTTTGGCGGGTAGAACAGGGGTGACAGCAGTCAGAAGGGAAGAGGAACAGTCGAAAGGCATCGACTGGAGGTCGGATGATGGTGGGCTGGACGACGAATGTCCTTGCACTTGGGGGTCGATGAGGAGTAGTCGAGGAGGGCTGTCGTCACTCGAGGGCCTGGAGGGAAGCAACGGAGCTTTGCGACTTCGGTGATCGAAGAGCACAGCAATGGAGGCATGGTCAAGCGGGAGAGATGAGGGGCGGTCGAGGGGTACTGAAGTGGTCGACGGCAATGGCGGGGAGAAGGTGACGATGAGGAGGGAAGGCAACTGACGGTGAGCGGGAGTGGGTGCAGGCGAGGTGGAGGTCGATTGGGTTCGGTTGGAGAACAGAGGAAGAGAGAGGTAGTGGATGATGGGGTTCAACACTAGATGGGGGTAGGGAAGGGTTTTGGTGCCTGGGGTAGTAGGGTTAGGATTAAAGGGTGTTTTAGGTTAGTATATATAGGGGTTTATTTAGGATATTGGGCTAATGGGTTTCGGGTAGGATCCAATAGGAGATGGGTTTAAAGGGTATGAGTTTAAATCCAATAAGAAAATAGACTTTAGGGTTTATAAAATATACATATAAATATACATTAAATCAAATAGAGAAATACATATAAAATAGAGCATGTTCGGGCTTAAAACAAAATAATAATAACAATAATAATAATAACAACAACAATAGTAATAATACTAATAATAATAATAATAAAATTGGGTTTTCAATAAATAATCAATGGTAACAGAAAAAAAATTATATTAGTAACAACAACGATAATAATAATAACAATAACAATAATAATAATAGTATCACTAATAATAATATGAATATCAAAATACGATTTGAGTTCAACATATTCATTAAAATCCAAATAGTAATAACATATTAGATTTGGGCTAAAATATAAATATTCGATTAATTAGGAATAGAAAAAAAAATAATAAAGTTAAAATATATCATCATTCGAAACAGATATAATTGTTGATCCAAAATGAATTTAAAACATGAATATATAATTAATCAAAATACAGAAAATATTTAGAAAATATGCATTTACAGGAACGGGGGTTACAGAACTAAGTCTTATGGCTCAATAATAGTATTTGCAAACCACAGATCTGCATATGATACTAAAGATATACTTACATCCTCAAACAGAAAGTATATGGTTTAAACATGCAGAACTAGCTTACTGTAAAAATCATTAAAATTAGCCTACCTCAACAATTTTCTCACTCTCAGACTTTATAGAAAGATCTAAGTGTCCTCTATAATTTCTTAGTTAAGCACTTATACTGATTCTGTCGTTTACATGCTTCAAAACCTAAAAAGTTAACTTGCAGTAAATTAATCTCTGAACATTGCATTTTATAAGCTGTGAGAAGTAAAAATACTGAAAAATTAGCAAATGTTAATAGATTGTCATTAAATTTAAGACTTAAGCACAAGACATGTATTAGCAACACATATCCAAAAATCAAGTTATTATACCAAGTATAACTTATGTTATACCTTTTTGAATAACACTCAAAACAGAGCAGGAAACATTAACAGTTCTGTTCGTTTTATTAACATTCTGTGTTTTACGATTTTATTACCATAGCTATATTAGTTCAAACTTCATGAAATTTGAAACGTAGGCTCTACATACACTCTGGATTAACATACTTAAATTTCAAATCATTGTCAGAAGCATACAACAAGTTACAAGTCTCTAAATATATAATTGTGACATGCAGTTCTATTATGTTTTATTCTGACCAGTGTGCAAGTTTGCATTTTATTTAAATAGCGGAAAAAAAATCAAAACAATTTGAAAAACTTACAGAAGGTGCACGACACATTAAGAATAAGATCATAAAAATTTTAGAGATAAATACAACGTATTTTTCATCCTATAAGTTCAAGACTAACTGGAAAATTCTGTGCTTCAGCAGGAAGTTTCCGTTTTGGTTCTTTAGCAAGATTCTAGCAAGTTATCTTCAAAACTCACACATGCATTCATGTCTTAGCATCACAATCATGTTCACATTCTAAACATTCACAACAATTTAAACACACCAAGGAGTAGAAAATCCCACCTTTTGTAGATGAAATTTCGCTCCAACTCCTTTCTTGCCTTTAGCTATTCTAGTTCTGAGTTCTCCTTCTCCTTGGTGCTTCTTGGATCCTCCTTTCTTTCGTTGGCTCCTTCTTGCTCCCAAAATAGCAAAAAATGCCTAAGGAATGGATACTAGAAGTGTAGGAGGGGTTTTCTTGAAGGTAGAAAGAAGTAGGTTTAACTTGAGATGAGATAAATAGAGTGAGAGGGAGAGATGAGAGGGCTGGATTCCAAAGGGGCTGCATTGGTGGAGAGAGAGCTGGAGGTTGAGTGCAAGAATAAGCATGGTGCTTTGGGACTCATGCACACTGAAGTGCTATCCCACATCCTCCCAAAAACCTAGATTGCCAAACTCAAAATCCCACTCTCTTCCATCCAAAATAGCCGGCCAACACTATGCATGCACATTTCAACTTTTTTTGTTTTTTTGTTACATGACATACTACACTACAAGTGTAGAGTCAAATTGGGTCAAGTTGGGTTAGTTAAGTCTAGTCAAGTGAGCCAAGTTGGTTAATTAAAATCATACAATAGAAACTGAAATACACACAAATCATGTTAATACAATTTGTGCACACCATTTGTACTAACATATGTAATTTATTCAGATAAAATTTTTTGACACATGCAATCATATTCATATATTATTATACAAAATAATCGTCAATTATTTATACATTTCATCTTCAATTATAATTGAGTCAGAATATCCCAACTTTGGTTCTACAATTGCACCTTTGTTGTGTTTAAAACATATTGAATAATAATATGTTTCAATACTTACTCAATTAAAATTGAGAAAAAATCCATTAATACATGCAACTCTCAATCGTGCTTAGAATAAAATACAAAATAGATATATTCTATTTTGTAGGGTCTTACATTACTCCCTCCTTAGAATCGTTCTGTCCTCAAAACGATGCTGAGCGTAGAGGTCAAACAAACACACCAATTTAAAAGGTAAAGGAAATACATTCCTTACCCGCCTTCAGATTCCCAAATGGCTCCCTTGATGGACAGGTCCCTCCAAAGTGCTCGACGCCATTTCTCAGCGCCTCCTCACATTTAGTGACTCCTCCTCTTTGCCCATCTTCCTGTGCGTGAAAAGCTGTGCTGAAGTCGGTTCTCATCCCCAGAGCCTCTTGCAGTTTCCCCTGGCACCGCGAAGTAAACTTGCAATCCCCTCAAAAGTTGTTGATACTGGTACTCCGAAAATTTCAAAATCCTTCGATGTGTACTTCTGCTAGCTTCTCGATGGGATTTCTGCTGATATTTCCTATTTTCCATTTTGCAGTAGGAAATGGCCGCATCGGTCATCAGGCTTCCGATCTTAATTTCTGGTTCCTTCTAGTACCTGCAATACCTAACCACTAAGTTAGCAATGTTTTGCTTCATTCCTATCCACCAGCAATGCTGTTTCACACCTTGATACTTCCTTTCTGGGTCGGTGACCACTCCTTCCTTAAAAAAAGGAGCGTAACCAAGAAATGCTGCTTCAGTCTCCTTGTAGCTTGTCGACGTTCCTTCTAAATGCTTGGCAAGATCCTTCTCCGCCTTCTTCCTTGACGCTTGTGTTGTAGGCTCGCCTCCACTGCCGTCCGGCTGCCAGCTCGCCACCTTGACTGTAACCCCTATTCCCGTAAATACGTATTTTTGTGAGTATCTTCCTTTATTTTGATACTTATAAATTACTAGATTTGCCCGTGGACACGTGCCTATGGCACGTCGTCGGAACGATACAACACACGAAAAGCCCTGTAAACAGTAAAACAATATTTATGTAGTTCAAGTTTGAATAGTATGACAATAATTAGTTGTAAATAAAAGCTCATGTTTCTATTAGTATATGTTGAAAAATAATTATAAATGAGGGTGTAAAATCCAACTTCTTAGAACTTTAAGGGTGGAAAATGATGAAATTTAACTTGTTAAAGATATATTTGATATTTTCAATATAACATGTGCAATAAAAAAACATAAAAATTCTGAAAATTTTACAAACCTAAAATCTTAAAATCTAAATTTCTAAATATGTTAAGAAAGAATGGGAGAGAGAGAGGGAGAGAGAGAAAGAGAGAAATACGAAAAAGTGAAGAGAGAAGAGAGAGATAGTAATAAAGTAATGGATTTTTTAGTTTTGGGGGGAAAATTTAATTTTTGGGTTTGAAATTTTTTGGCGGGAAAATATGTTTTGTGAGAATCAATGTAGACCATTGGTTTTAGGGGAGATTGAATGAGAGCCACTTGATAGCTTTCTTTGTAATTTATTATATAGATTATTGTTAAACTCATTTTGAATTTATTGTTAAAGCTTTTCCTAAACAATAGTTGTAATTATTTGGAATAAAACTTATCTCTATTTCTACTTGATCAACTAATTGTGTTTTAACCCTCAAAATATTGTTACTGATTGGAACTATTTCAACGAATTCCTATTTTTATATATTGATATTATTATTCTGTCAATTGCTATTATTATTATTGTTCGTATTTTATTCTTATTGTTTTAATCTTACTAATTGTTATTATTAGTATTATTATTATTTTATAGACATGATTATTTTATTATTCTTATAGTTAGTGAGATTACTTATTTTTATTGATTATGAAAACAAATCAATTCTTTCAATAATTGTGTTTGTATTTGTCTCAAACAATTTAGGTAGCACAAATTGTATATTTTTGGATATCTCATTCTTTTGTATTTGGGTTTATATTGATCTATATATTCATATATAATGTATTTTTATTTATCGGATTTATACCAAATACCCAATACCCACTATCCTACTTTTCCTTTATAAGTACCCTAATTAATTTCTTAACCCAAATTAACCTAACCCGCCATCATTAACCCCTAAACCTTTCCCTGTTCATCACGCTCTCCTTTACCCTCTCCCTGTTTCTGCTCCAAACCCCGTCCAAGCCGCGCTCTTGTCACCCTCTGTTTTGAGCGAAAAACAGAGCTTCGCTCATTCGTCGAGGCCGGCGGTGTTGTGTCGCTTCCTAACCAGTCACCGCCGCTCGTCGCTGCCGCCAGCAGTCCCGAGCGCCTCGCCGCAGTCGCTGCTAGTCTCCCATGCTATTCGTTCTCTCTCTCCGACCGAAGGTTGAAGATGAATTTTGGGTGATCGAGTTGGCTGTTTGGTGTTCGGGGAGAAGGGATCCGTTACCGCTGTTTGGTTTTCGGGGAGAAGGGATCCGTTTCGGCTGTTTGGTGTTCGACCGAGTGGTGAGTGGTTAGTTGCGGTTTTTGGTGTTTTGCCACACCAGATCCCCGCTTGGTTGTTCGCTATTTTGGCCCCCGATCCGGTGTGGAGCGACAGTCCTATTGGCTGGATTCGGTGTTCTGTGTTCTGTGCACACCAGATCCAGTCTTGCTGTTCGCTGTTTTGCCTGGATCCATTGTGGGGAATTGTTGCTGTTTTGCTGGTTTGGTTCGCACGTGATTCGCGTGTGTTTTTGGGATTTCGCACGAGATTCTGATCCCGTTATTCTATTTTTATTAATATCTGCAATAACAGGCAAGTCTCTTCTCGAACCATTTTTATTATTTGTTTTCAAGATTAATTGATCTCATGCAAGTAGATCCGTCCTTTTGTTATCAAAAATCTGTTTTGACAATTCGGTTAAGATTATCGAGGGTTTACACGAGCTAACCCGACATACTCTTAACTTCGTGCTATCTCCTTGATCTTTAACCCAGTCCCCAATGTTTCATGCATATGCACAATTAAAATAATTAGATTTATACTTAAAACTGCTTGATGAAATAGACATGAATGTACTGATTTGGTTTTAATTGATGAATTGACACCACGACTGTAATAAATGTACCATGAATCTTAAAAATTGCATGTTGAAACCTAAGATTCACTTGATTACAAATTTGCATGCGTTATATGATCATATGATTTAGTTATTTGACTATTCATGTTAAGACAATTGCTGGACTGTTGTATGTTCCATTTTGAAATAGATTTTTGACAATGCTAGAGACATAATCTGGAAGAACTTACTAAATGTAAAATGTAGCCTTTGATGTCTAAATATTTTTTCACTACTCTGGATTTAAATTCCAATTTTCCATCTGTTAGTTATCACCATCTTAATGCAACTGTGTTAGTAATTTCAAACATAGATTTTCATGCATTTTCTGTTGTTGTTTATTTTATTTTACCATGTTAATAGTACAAGAAAAATCTGAAATAATTTAGGCTGGACCTAGACATGTATAGGTATCACCCAGAATTTATATAGGTTTTATTAATGAATTCTCTGACCCGAAACAATTAGTAGAACACAACCTACTGCATGCTGCCTGGACTTAAAATATGGTTAGAATAGAGTTTTCACCCAAGTTCCTATACATTTCATATACCCTAATTATACTCACTGGAACCGTGTGGAAGTCTACTTTCCACATCTTCCAGCGGATTCAGTTTTGCTATCTTGTAGTGGTTGTAATCCATGTTTTAGTACAACATGGTCATACTGTCCTAATCATGTGATCTGTGTATAAATGACTTGTTTGCTTCATGCTTTGTCTATAATGCTTAGAATTAGACAGACATAGTAATGAACAACATTGACACCCTCTTGCATGCTCACATAGGATTAAAATGACTAATAAAAAGCCGGGGTGCCATGGGTGGACTAGGTAGTGAACGATCAGAAACTGTACTCGGTCGGGCCCTACAACCTGAACTGCACTGACCGATACTGATGGCCATAAACTACTGTCCGATAAACACTACTCGAGAAACACTGATACTGAATAGGAAATACTGATTACTAGGTCGAGTACACAAACCGAGAATTCACCATCAGTCTAAAATGTTCACGGTGTGTTGCGCGGAACCTGTAGTATGGGATGTAGTAGTACGTGCACTAGGTATGCTAATAAAATACTTAATAACCTGCATTTCCAGCCTGATTCTGATATCTCGCATTACATGCATGATTTACTATAGACCTTTGATATTTTGCCTGCCTTTGCTTTGTTCTTTGATTTTGACTACGTTTCTTTTCTATGATGTTCATGCTTCCTTTATCCTCTGTTTTCTCTACTTGCTACCCACGACTTGCTCTAAGGGCTCTCTTTTCTTTCTTTTTAGATCAAGTATCAACAGGTACCGAAGGAGCAATCATCGAAGAAATTGGTGAGCAAACTCTCTGAAGATTGAAGCTGGACCATTAGACTGCTTAGTTATCTTTTGTTATTTGCTTATTGTATTTCTTTTTATCATACTTTGTATTCATGGGCTTTATGACCTGAAGTTGTTTTTATCCCAGATGTTGGATTATTATTTTATTTCATGATTATCTTTAAGTTTATTCATTGTTTATGTGATTATATTATTTTCTTGCGTGGTTGTTTCTCTTGTATATTGTTGAGTTAGACTGGTACAGCTTATGGATGATGTCTAATCATTCGCTGGGCCTACGTTACCTACTCGTATTCCCGTATTTTGAGAAGCAGAGCGTGACAGGTTTTTTGTGGCATCAAAGCCTAGGGTTGAGTAATATATCAATCAAACATGACTATCTTTACGAGGGTTGGCTTTGATTGGTATATTAGTCGAGTTTGGCTCTTGCTAGGTTAACTCAATAATATGTGTGCCACGTTGATCACATGAACATGTAATAACTTTAATATAATCTGGATATTAATCCTATTTGATCCACATCTGACTCCTTTGCATCCTATCCTTTGATTCCTGGTATCCTCCCATCCCTGGTATTCATTATCATTTATCAATCTACCCACCTATGTCTGGGTACTCACCAACTGAATGGTTTTACAGACTATGGCTCGTGAAGATTCTCCGACTCCCCTGCCCAAGGCTGAAACATCAGAGAATTCCACCATCCTCCAGGCGATGCAACGAATGATGGAGCTACAATGAGAGCATAATGAGCTGATGAGAGCTAGTCTGGAAAGTGCTCAGGAGAGCGCAAAACTCACTCGACTGAGTATATTTGCGCACTAGCATCATGCCTTCGCTATCATGAGGCAGACCCAAAGAAGGAAGGGTCCGACATGCAACTTTTGCCGCAAGATTGGTCACTTACGCAAGAATTGTCGGATGGCCAACGACCTATGTTTTGTATGCGGAGCAAGTGATCACTAGGTTCGAGACTGCCCAAGGAGCAGGAGGAATGCCCCAACTAGAGGATTAGCTCCCAGTGGAGGACAGGCTGGAGAACGTGGTCAGACCCACAACCAGATTGCAGGGAAAGCAAAGGCTACTAAGGGTGCGATTGTAGGTATCTTGCTATTTTGTGCATTTCTGTTCTTGCATCATTTATTCCTCTGTGCTGTATTTATCCTATTTTGTTTCATCATCTTTTGCCAATTCGATATTGTGTATCATGTTAGTTATTTCTCCCTGCTATATTCTCTTCAATTCCGATTTTGCCCCCTTGCTCCTCCTCCCTTCACATTCAATTCTTTGATTTTTCTTTTGTTCCTTCTAGTCATCCTCTTCTTTGAGTCTTTATTGGGTATAAATTTATTTTCTCCTAACTATTTTTCTCATTATAATTATTTTTCCTGAATATTTTCTATATTTCGAACATTATTTGTTACATTTATTTTGGATCTTCTATAAAAATGTTTCTCAACAAAGATTGTGTTATTTCGAATAATGTTGTATTTTAACTTCACTTTTCATTTTTGATCGACTATATATTTCTACTGGATTATTTTGAAGAGACAAATTCTTATCTTTCGTATAATGCTATTATTACTACTACTATTATTGTTGCCATTGTTTTCATTATCATTACTAATATTATTATTATTATTGTTACCACTATTGCTATTATTATTGTTGTTTCCATTATTTTATTATTATTAATATTGAATTACTCTCACACAAAAAAATGTTGAACCCAAAACTATATTTTGTCTTGCATTATTATTTTTACTAGTGTTGTTAATATTTTAATATTATTATTATTATTATTATTAATATTATTATTATTATTATTATTATTATTATTATCATCATCATTTTTGCAATTATTGTTATCATTATTGTTATGATCATTGTTATTATCATTGTTATTCTTATTGTTATTAGTATTGATATTTTGTTATTATTATTGTTATTGGTATTATTATTTTTATCGTTACTATTATTAATATTATTATTATTTTGTTTTGAGGCCGAACGTGCTCAATTTTATTTGCATTTCACTATTTCGGTGCAACCTAATGTCGAGAAGGCAAATATGCAACTCGATGTCAATTGAGGCAAATTGCAACTGGATATCAGGGAGGCAAAATGTGCAACTGAATATCCAGACGGCAATCTGCAACCTGATGTCGTGAAGGCAAACATGCAACTTGATGATAAGGAGGCATGATTTTCTACCTATTTGCTAATTGATGTTTCAAGACTTTTTACTTATATAATGAAACTAATGGTAATGAAATATTTTCTTTAAGACTTTTTGTTATACAATTACACTTTATGTTTCCATACAATTTGAACTAGTATAGCTGATTTATTTATAAAGTTGATAAACCAAATTCTTACTTTGTTTTATAATGCTATTTTTATTATTGCTATTGTTTTCGTTATTATTATTGGTATTATTATTATTATTGTCATTGCTGTTATTATTATTGTTTTCATTATCTCTATTGCTGTTATTATTTTTACTATTATTGTTACTGTTATTTTATTATTATTGATATTATTATCATTATTGCTATTATTTTTTATTATTATTGTTATTATTTTTTATGCCATTATTAATATTATTGCATTATTTTCATGAATGTTTTGAATTCTATTCTTTTATCATTATTATCAGTATGGTTAGTATTTTTTTTATTTATTATATTATTATTGCCTGTATGATTATGAGGATTTTGGATTACTGTTATTATTACTGTTATTATTATTTTGTTATTATTATTTTATTATTATGGTTATTATTACTTGTATCATTATTGTTATTATTATTTTTAATATTATTGTTATTATTATTACTATTTTTATTATTATCATTGTTATTATTAGTTTTTATTATTGTTATTATTATTATATTATTATTCATATTATTATTATTATTGATATTTGTTGTTATTATTTTTGCTAAGGCCATTAGTTTTGATCTATATTATATCTTCTGATTATTTACATTGAAGCTCAACTTTATATCCTTTTGCATTATTTGCTTATATCTATCTTGAGCCCATACTCTCTTTGATCATGGTGTCTCATTCTTGTCTTTCTACTCGGTTCGTCGATTGGTGTCATGAGATCTACAGCGACATGTATGTTGCTTAGAACATCACCATCGGAGTAGCGCAGCGGTAGCGTGGTGGGCCCATAACCCGCAGGTCCCAGGATTCTCCTATTGTTTCCCCTTTCCTGTAGTCTTTGTTTCACTCTATTCCTTGCATTCACCTGCACCTGTTGACTCATTTGCTTGGTCCAACTCTTCCTTGTCCATCTTTCTTCGACTCCAGCTCTATTTATTTCTTCATATCTTTGCTTGCTATCTTGCAAGTCTTGTGTTGTTCTTCTTCATTTTGATACCGGTTACTTCTTTCTTGTCTTCCATATGTCCTCATTGTTAACGACTCCTTTCTTTTCTGGTGTTGCCTCTGCCTTTTTCCTTCCCTTAAACCCTCTGTTTTTGTTACCCCCGATTTCTTTTGCCTTGTCCTATGTACCGCCTAAGCAAATTTCGAGGTCGAAATTTTGTTGTAAGGTGGGTAGGATTTGTAATCCCTATCCCCGTAAATACGTATTTTCGTGAGTATTTTTCTATATTTTGATATTTATAAATTGTTATTGTTAAACTCGTTTTGAATTTATTGTTAAAGCATTTCCTAAACAATAGTTGTAATTATTTGGAATAAAACTTGTCTTTATTTCTACTTGATCACCTAATTGTGTTTCAACCCTCAAAATATTGTTACTGATTGGAACTATTTCAACAAATTCCTATTTTTATATATTGATATTATTATTCGGTCGATTGCTATTATTATTATTGTTAGTATTTTATTCTTATTGTTTTAATCTTACTAATTGTTATTATTAGTATTATTATTATTTTATAGACATGATTATTTTATTATTCTTATGGTTAGTGAGATTACTTATTTTTATTGATTATGAAAACAAATCAATTCTTTCTATAATTGTATTTGTATTTGTCTCAAACAATTTAGGTAGCACAAATGTTGTATTTTCGGATATTTCATTCTTTTGTACTTGGGTTCATCTTGATCTATATATTCATATATAATGAATTTTTATTTATTGGATTTATACCAAATACCTAATACCCACTATCCTACTTTTCCTTTATAAATACCCTAATTAACTTCTTAACCCTAATTAACCTAACCCGCCGTCATTAACCCCTAAACCTTTCCCTGTTCATCCCGCTCTCCTGTCCTCTCTCCTTGTTTTCGCTCCAAACCCCGTCCAAGCTGCGCTCACGTCACCCTCCGTTTTGAGCAGAAAACAGAGCTCCGCTCTTTCGTCGAAGCAACCGGTGTTGCGTCGATTCCGGACCAGTCGCCGCCGCCAGCAATCCCGAGCGCCTCGCCGCAATCGCCGCTAGTCTCCCACGGCGTTCGTTCTCTCTCTCTGACCGAAGGTTGAAACGAATTTTGGGTGATCGAGTTGGCTGTTTGGTGTTCGGGGAGAAGGGATCCGTTACCGTTGTTTGGTGTTCGGGGAGAAGGGATCCGTTTCGGCTGTTTGGTGTTCGGCCGAGTGGTGAGTGGTTAGTTTCGGTTTTTGGTGTTTTGCCACACCAGATCCCCGCTTGGCTGTTCGCTATTTTGGCCCCCGATCCGGTGTGGAGCGACGATCCTATTGGCTGGATTCGGTGTTCTGTGTTCTGTGCACACCAGATCCAGTCTTGCTGTTCGCTGTTTTGCCTGGATCCATTGTGGGGAATTGTTGCTGTTTTGCAGGTTTGGTTCGCACGTGATTCGCGTGTGTTTTTGGGATTTTGCACGAGATTCTGATCCCGTTATTCTATTTTTATTAATATCTGCAATAACAGGCAAGTCTCTTCTCGAACCATTTTTATTATTTGTTTTCAAGATTAATTGATCTCATGCAAGTAGATCCGTCCTTTTGTTATTTCGCACGAGATTCTGATCCCGTTATTCTATTTTTATTAATATCTGCAATAACAGGCAAGCCTCTTCTCGAACCATTTTTATTATTTGTTTTCAAGATTAATTGATCTCATGCAAGTAGATCCGTCCTTTTGTTATCAAAAATCTGTTTTGACAATTCGGTTAAGATTATCGAGGGTTTACACGAGCTAACCCGACATACTCTTAACTTCGTGCTATCTCCTTGATCTTTAACCCAGTCCCCAATGTTTCATGCATACGCACAATTAAAATAATTAGATTTGTACTTAAAACTGCTTGATGAAATGGACATGAATGTACTGATTTGGTTTTAATTGATGAATTGACACCACGACTGTAATAAATGTACCATGAATCTTAAAAATTGCATGTTGACACCTAGGATTCACTTGATTACAAATTTGCATGCGTTATATGATCATATGATTTAGTTATTTGACTATTCATGTTAAGACAATTGCTGGACTGCTGTATGTTCCATTTTGAAATAGATTTTTGACCATGCTAGAGACATAATCTGGAAGAACTTACTAAACGTAAAATGTAGCCCTTGATGTCTAAATAATTTTTCCCTACTCTGGATTTAAATTCCGATTTTCCATCTGTTAGTTATCACCATCTTAATGCAACTGTGTTAGTAATTTCAAACATAGATTTTCATGCGTTTTCTGCTGTTGTTTATTTTATTTGACCATGTTAATAGTACAAGAAAAATCTGAAATAATTTATGCTGGACCTAGACATGTATAGGTATCACCCAGAATTTATATATGTTTTATTAATGAATTCTCTGACACGAAACAATTAGTAGAACACAATCTACTGCATGCTGCCTGGACTTAAAATATGGTTAGAATAGAGTTTTCACCCAAGTTCCTGCACATTTCATATACCTTAATTATACTCGCTGGAACCGTGTGGAAGTCTACTTTCCAGATCTTCTGGTGGATTCAGTTTTGCTATCTTGTAGTGGTTGTAATCCATGTTTTAGTACAGCAAGGTCATACTGTCCTGATCATGTGATATGTGTGTAAATGACTTGTTTGCTTCATGCTTTGTCTGTAATGCTTAGAATTAGACATACATAGTAATGAACAACATTGACACCCTCTTGCATGCTCACATAGGATTAAAATGACTAATAAAAAGTCAGGGTACCATGGGTGGACTAGGTAGTGAACGATCGGAAACTGAACTCGGTCAGGCCCTACTGCCTGAACTGCACTGACTGATACTGATGTCCATAAACTATTGCCCTATCAACACTGCTCGAGAAACACTGATACTGAACAGGAAATACTAATTACTAGGCTGAGTACACAGACCGAGAATTCACCATCAGTCTAAAACGTTCAAGGTGTGTTGCGCGGAACCTGTAGTATGGGATGCAGTAGTACGTGTACAAGATAGGCTAATAAAATACTTAATAACCTGTATTTCCTGCCTGATCCTGACATCCCGTATTACATGCGTGATTTACTGTAGACCTTTTGATATTTTGCCTGCCTTTGCTTTGTTCTTTGATTTTGACCACATCCGTTTTCTTTGATATTCATGCTTTTCTTTATCCTCTGTTTTTCCTACTTGCTGCCCACGACTTGATCTAAGGGCTCTCTTTTTTTTCTTTTTAGATCAAGTATCAACAGGTACCGAAGGAGAAATCAACGAAGAAATTGGTCAGCAAACTCTCTGAAGATTGGAGCTGGACCATTAGACTGCTTAGTTATCTTTTGTTATTTGCTTATTGTATTTCTTTTTATCATACTTTGTATTCATGGGCTTTATGACCTGAAGTTGTTTTTATCCCAGATATTGGATTATTATTTAGTGAACTTATTTCATAATTATCTTTGAGTTTATTCATTATTTATGTGATTATATTCTTTCCCTGCGTGGTTGTTTCTCTTGTATATTGTTGAGTTAGACTGGTACAGCTTATAGATGATGTATAATCATTCGCTGGGCCTACGTTACATGCTCATATTCCCGTATTTTGGGAAGCAGGGCGTGACATTGACATCAAGCTACAGATTTTCCTTCTCGACATCCGGTTGCAGGTTTGCTTTCTGGACATTCGGTTGCAGGTTTTGCCTTTCCGACATCCAGTTGCAGGTTTGCCTCCATTGACGTCCGGTTGCAGATTTGCTCCCTCGACATCCAGTTGCACCATAATAGTTAGTAAAAGAAAAATTACACTGGGGTTAGGTCAGACATCGGAAAAACCATAAACATAATTAACAAAATGCGACAGTATGATTTATGATCATCCCACTATCGAACTAAACCCGACTCTAACGAGCATCCAAGTATAATTTCCTACTGTGTTAGACTACAATTTGAGTAAGCTCTGATACCACTTCTATAGTGCCCTGAATTCCTAACGTAGGAACTCATGACACACTCCATGATCTTCCTTGAAATGAGTCACAACATAACAAAATCACAGGAAATTAGAAACTTTTATTACATCAAAATGTTATTACAATGTCCAATGATTGCAAGAATTACAATGAATTATTACATCATGAATGTAAAATAGAATTGGATAGTAAACTTTCACTAGGATGCTTCCCATGACTTGAGTCTCTCGCAGTTTCATGCATTGGGTGGTCCTGCAACTGAAGAGAGGGCACGTCAGTTGAATGCAACAGACGCAATGCTGATAAAACCAGTGATTCTAAACCTCAACAATCCAATCTTGATTATAAAGAAAAAGTAAGCAAACATAAGTGTTGGTGTATGACATGACCTAGAACTAATGCACACTTAATGCATATGATGCTCTTAGTCTAATGCACACTTGGTTGGAGAGGTATGCATCCCATACTACATATTTCCCAAACAAGCAACGTTCTCCAACTTGTTGGGGTTCGATCCCATGCCATACTTCCTATCTTGTGCTCCATCATGTCTCGAACATTAGTGATGAAGAGGTTGCAGTCACCGCAATCACCGCAGTCACCATAGTCAATAGTGGTGTCAGGTAACTCCTGTTTGTATCCCACTACGCCTAGTAGTAGTGGTACGGTTTCTCTTTTCTGTCACTACAGTTAACATATTATTACTGTAATGATTCCTCCTTTCGGACCTCTTCAAAAACTATAATACGGGCATAAGGTCTCACGGTACCCCCGCTAGCCGAGGATATTAAAGTTCCATGTACGACGTTTCACTCTAAGTTCCTGCCTGCGTTGAACAGCATAAGACATGGCGGAATCTAAGGGTTTCCCCTCTTCTCCGCTAGCTCTCGTCCTTACACTAAGCCGAACTTGCAGTCGAGACGCCGCCGCCTCGCCAGTCCACATCAAAAATTGTTACAGGCATAAAGGAAATTTGCGCTAACCACGCGTACCGAGAGTCACCATGCCTTATTGTAACCCCTGTTCCCGCAAATACATATTCCTGAATATTTTCTGTATTTTGATTATTTATAAATTCATTTTTTAAAATTTTTTTCGGATCTTCTATCAAAGTCTTTTCTAATCGATAATTATATTTATTTTGAATGGTGATACATTTTAACTTTATTTTCTATTCCTAATTGATCGACTATTTCTATTTTAATAAATTTGTTTTAATAAATTCGTTAAACTCAAATCCCATTTTCATTATTATTATTATTATTATTATTGGTTGTTGATTTAAACTATCTTCTATTTATTTATTAATGTGAAGCCTAATCTTATAATTATTATTCTTTCCTTAATTGTTTGTTAGTTTGCAAAAGCCTATAGATCATAATCTATTTTTTATTATTATTGGAGTAGGAGTTTTAAGTATACTATATGATTTAATTAATATGAACTGTAACACCCTAGATTTTTAAATTATGCTTTTGAAATTAATAAATGAATTAAAGTGATTTTTGGTGATTTAATAAATATTTTTCTGAAATTTATCTTTTTACACGTGCGAAACACATGCAAATATTTTTTTGGGAAGTTCAAAGTCAGAAATTATTTTGGAAAAACCTATTATTTATTAGTAGGTATTATTTATAAATTTTCTGAATTTTTCTGATATTTATTTGACATATTTGTAAATATTACAAAAATATGGGCTTTTGTGCAAAATTACGACTTGGAGTAAAAACTCCATATTTTCATATTTTGAGGCTGAGCATGATTGCTAGCCAACTCAGAGGTAAACGTTCTACTTTTTGTTTTAATAGATTTGGTTTATTTCGCAAATTTCTTAAAGAAGGGTCTTTTTTGCAAAATTGCCATTTAGAGGCAAAAAATTACAAATTTCATTTTCTGGGTTTGAAAACAGAGCTGGACATATCAGGTTTTTCATTTTGTTTTTTAAATTTAAATTTAATTGGTTATTTTAATTTCCAAGTATAAGGATTTATATATGTAAAAATATATTCAAAAGGGATATTTTACAAATCTACTCAAAACCCTAATACACCCTATTTCCGGCCTGTTATAAGGGAAATACCATTGTTATAAGGGAAATACAGCCGTCTCTTTGCTGCATTACACAAAGGGTTTTCTTTATTATTGATTTCTTAGAGTTTCAAAGCGAAGATCTTGGTTTTCTTGCGAAAGGAATGATTTTCTTATTCTCTTTATTATCTTTGGTTGATTCTTCAATAAGGTGAGTGACATATGTTTGTTTTCTTATTTTCTAAACATGTTATGTGTGATGGTTTTTCTATTAGGAAGCATGTTAGGGATTGTACGATGATATAATGAATTATTGATGGATGTATGAATAAAAATTGAATCTTTTCAAGAAACCTATGCTATTGATGATTAAAACCCTAAAATAGATGACTTGAGATTGTTATGAACCTAATAGAAATCATGGGAATGTTGTTTTGTATTATAATCTTGATGATTTGAACATATTCTATGAACTGTATGATGAATATTGCTTAAAGTGAACAAAACCTAATCTTTACTGTGTATATGTAGACCTATACTTTGATGGAAAGAAACTTGTTAATACTTATTGTAAATGCGTATATTCATGGGTAAACTATTGTAAGTGATTGCGTATGTGTTTAATGAATTGCAAGAGGGGTTTTTGGATCAAAGAGATCAAATTTTGAAGTAAAAAGAAGGGTTTGAATTTTCGGGTCTGATGTGAATGGCCGAAATTGGGGTTAAGTGATTTTTGTGATATTTTTCAAATGGATTTGAGGTGTTTTGATACTGAGTTAGTTTTGAATAACATACTACACATATACTATGTTTCTTGATGTTTACTAATGGTTAAATACACCTATACATATATATACATATTCATCTTCACTGTTTTGAAGAGTTTGATAAAAAATAATCTTTTATGATCTCGATGTGATTTTTGATTAGTTTTATAAACTCCTAATACAAGTTGTATTTGATCATCTTAGTAACTTTTTTTTGCAAATTTGTGATTTTTAAAGATCGAATTGAAGTATCAATTAAAATGTACACGAATTTCGAAGCTGTGGATTTTCACATATGACAGTCGGCCGCCACATTTTTATACTAAAAATGACAGTCGACTGTCATTTATTTACTTTTGGAATTTTTGCATAACAGTCGACCGTCGCATTTTGAACTGGGTTGGCAGTCGACCGTCAGTATTCTGGCAGATTGTTTTTCTAGAGTTTTCTTCGTTTTCTTGAATGATTGTTTCTTCGATATTACGAATTAGTGATCTACTGTTTTAGATGATGTTTTTACTACAGATTACAGTAATTTACAGAGAGTTATGTTTTGATTAAAATAGAATTTAAATTGAATTCCTATGACTTGCATTTTGAACTGGGTTGGCAGTCGACCGTCAGTATTCTGGCAGATTGTTTTTCTAGAGTTTTCTTCGTTTTCTTGAATGATTGTTTCTTCGATATTACGAATTAGTGATCTACTGTTTTAGATGATGTTTTTACTACAGATTACAGTAATTTACAGAGAGTTATGTTTTGATTAAAATAGAATTTAAATTGAATTCCTGTGACTTTATTAAATGAAATATATACGGTTTTCGAAGGAGTTGATATTTTATGATATTCTACGACTTCAAAATATGATTTTCAGTTATTTAATAGATTAAATACATTATTTCGATTCTGGAAATTTGTGAGTATATTAAATGAATTTGGATTTGTTGATTTTAAAGAATTTTTCTTAATATGAGTGTATTGATAATGGAATTGAGAGTTTTAATGAAAGGTTTGGTTGAGTTGTGAATCTCTAGAGGGTGAGTGGGACCCTAGATACCGGCAGTTGAGATTTTGCATTTTGTTCAGTTGAGATTTTGCATTTTGTTCAGTTGTGACTTTGTTTTTGATCAGGTGAGTTAAGTCCGGTAGAGTACACCAACTCTAAGAGATTCGTAATTAATTAATTAACTCAATAAGATAAGGACATGCATTCAATGTTGATATGATGAAATGAGTGCAAACATGGGTTATGGACCTCAGTATGATCTGCGGTGTGAGATAATCCCCGGAATTATCGAGGTGTGAGTGAAATAGTCTCCAGAATTACCTGTGGTGTGGGACTGATCTCCGGAACTATCGAGGCCGAGGCGACACTCATGTGTTATTGGTGTAATGAGGCGCCATAGCTTACGGTGTGGGGTATTCTCGAAGATTCCCAGGTGTGAGTGAAATAGTCTCTGGAATTATCTGTGGATAGAGATTGACCTCCGGAATTATCGAGACATGGGCTAGATACTCACAGTTTATCTAAATCTCGCAGTAGTCCTTGTAGTAGGATTAGTTGCATAACGAGGAATTTAACCCTATAAAGTGGAGAACGATAAGGGCTTGCACCGTACCTATGTAGCATGGAATGCATAGAACCCGACAAGTATGCATTAGAGAGACATCATATTGCATTTGTGTTTTTTGACTTGGTTTTATGCATGATGTTTTCTGTTTTCCTAAACTTGACACTTAGTCTAGTTCCACTTGATGTTTTCATGTTTTATTTATTGTTATTTCATATTTCCGTTGTTATTACTGTTGATATATGTTGTTTATGACTTTATTCTTTATGTTTTATTTATGATTGTATTTCTTTTGATGTCACTCACACCATTATGGCTGACCCCGTAGTTTTGGGGGTTAGGGTTATCTCTATCCTCATGTTTTACAAGTAGGTACCTATAGTTTGGGATTTGGATGCATGTGGTAGAATGATATTGTGGCTTATGTAAATTGTAAAAGAAAGAATTGTAATTCAAGGTGTTTAATTTTCCGCTGTACTTTGTAAAGAAATGATGTAATAAAATTTGAAAAATTTATCTATGTTTTTGTAGCGCCCCGAATTTCTAATATAATATCTTAGAAAATACGTGGCACAATCCCAGCATCAACTTCAATGTAACATTAAACACAACCAACACCAATGAAATTTTCAACTTTTATTACAATAATCTTTTACATAGCACAGCAGAATTTAAAACATCTCAAATCATAATTTTCTTTTATTCACAACACAGTCTTTTACAACACTGCTTTACAAATTTACACAAAACTCTATTAAATCAATTTATCTCAAAACTAACTCAAGCATCCACACCTCCAAACTCTAAGCAACAACCTGCAACACATGAGGCTAGAGATGATCCCTAACCCCCAAAACTAAAGGGGTCAGCCATAAATGGTGTGAGTGACATAAAAGCAAACAACATAAATGAGCATTAAGCATGGATTATTAAACAACATGTAGAGAACCAAAATACATAAAATATGAAGTAGCAAGAAATGTAAACAACAAGTGATACTAAACCAAGTATCAAGTGTAGAAAATAGGAAACCACATGCATAAAACCAAGTTAAGAAAACACAAATTCTATATGCGGACTCTCTAATGCGTACTTGTCGAAGTCTGTGCATCTCACTCTACATAGGTTCGGTGCAAGCCCTTAACGTCTCCACATTATAGGGTTCAATCTCCCGCTATGCAACTAATCCTAACACGATGACTACTACGAGATAAAGATAAATTGTGAGCATTAGCCAATGCCCGATAATTCCGGAGATAAATCCCACACCACAGGTATTTTACCTGGATAATTCCGGAGATCATCCTACACCGAAACATTGACACATCATCACACGAATACCACATGTGTGTCGCCTCAACCCCGATAATTCCGGAGATCAATCCCACACCACAAGTAATTACCTGGATAATTCCGGAGATATATCCCACACTACAGGTAATTTACCTGGATAATTCCGGAGATAGATCCCACACCACAAGTAAGTTACTTGGATAGTTCCGGAGATTAAATCCCACACCGAAAGCCATACTGAGGTACATAACTCATGTTCCCATTCATCATATCACCACTAGTGCCTGTCCTTATCATTTTTGGGTTATTTAATTACTTAACGAATCTCCTAGAGTTGATGTACCCTACCGGATTTAACTCAAAACTGAACAACCAAAATGCCTCAACAGGCTTAAACATAATGAACTCAACCGTCGGTATACTAGGGTCACACACATTCTCTAGAGACTCAACTCAAATTTCTCAACTAAACTCACATCTTAAACTGCTCAACTTAACATCTTGAAAACATATGTTTAATAGAAGATAAAGTATAGATTAAAAACATTTGAAGAATAAATCATTTGAAAGAACCTTCATAAATATAAAAATACATCAGTACCAGTCGACTATAGAAAGCATAAGTCAACTGTCCAGAAAGGATGTTCCATGATTTTAAGAAAATAAGCTAAGTGTTATAAGTTGACTTATCAAAGTCATAATTCGACTTACCAGAGTGTTTTAAGTTGACTTATAGAAGTCATAAGTCGACTTACCAGAGAAAAATTTACGATAATTTTGAAAAATAAATACTAAGTGTACCAGTCGACTGAAAAAGTCCTAAGTCGACTGTCCAGAACAGATTTTCAAGGAAACTAAATATCACATCATCCGGGTCCTACCAGTGGACTGAAAGGTCTGCCAGTCGACTATCGGCCTACAGACTGCACAGTTTAGGTTGTACATAATAATCAAATTAGAGTTTTCTAAAAGAAATCATTGTTTACTAAAATAATTTGTATTTAGATAAAAACGTCGATCTCAAAGAATCCCCAGTTTGGGTATATTTCCTCAATTCAATCAATTTCTCAAAACCTTAATTTTTATGTCAAGATTCTCTTGATTCATAAATCTTCCACTCAAAATTCTCAAAACTGAATTTCTTCCACGACTCATAACCAAAATCTGATTGTAATCACAAGATTCAATTGTTCATCCAATCCCTTATTGTCATAATCATACTCAAATCCTAAACATGCTTTCTAGCAATAAAATTTATCAATCAAGATCAATTAAACATTCATAGATTTCACATACATAATACAACAACAACCATTGCATCGCTCACATACAAATACACTAAATAAATGAAGATGTCAAAACAAACAACAAAACAATCACGCACATAATTCAAAACAACAAACCAAATTTACAACACTCACATAAAACATACACAAAGCAAAACAACATGTCACTCACCTTAGGAATGAAGAGATCCAACAAGAAAGCCTCTCTTTTTGCGAGATCCAAAAATCCTCTTCTTGTTCCTCCCAAAAAAATCACAAAATTCTTTGTTGTGCAACGAATGATGGTTGCAAATTTCTTTTAAATACCCGGGATAAGAAGTTTAGGTTTTTCCAAACACTTTTGCAAAATGATCCCTTCAAAATACAACTTCATATATATAGCTCTATTCTTGGAAATTCAATGAAATTCACTTAAATTAGGATTTAAAAAAAAAGTATACTCATTAATCTCAACCGGTACTATTCAAAATATCCAGAAAGTAAATTTCACATTTTAACCCCTAAAAATGACAAATTTGCAAGAAGGTCCTTCTTTTCTCAAAATTTGCAAATAGATCCAATTAATCTCAGAAAAATCTGGAAAAATAATAAATAAATCCAAAATATTAAATAATGATTTTACATAAAGAAAATTTGACTTTTGAACTTCTCAAGAAAATATTTGCACGTGTTTTGCACGTGTCAAAAGATACATTTTCAGAAAATATTTATAAATTCTCCAAAAATCCTTTTGATCATTTATAACCCTTTAAAAAAATAATTTAAAAATACGGGGTTCTATAGTTTTGGCTATGTTTACTATTACATTGAAGTAGATGCTAGGAATTGTGCCACGTATTTCTGAGATATTATATTGGAAATTCGGGGTGCTACATGTACTACTATATTGCTATTAATTATATTTTAGCCAAATCAGATCCAATCTTGTTTATTAGTGAATCCATACATTTGATTGTGTCTATTAATATTTGGGTATTAATATAATGCATACTATTTGATTTATTTGTAATATTATATTACTATTGAATCATTTGTTCATATTTAATCTAAAGCCCAAGTTTCCAACCATTCTGTAATAATACTATTTTATTATTGATTATTTTAATGTATATTTGAAACCCAATAGCCTTCTTATTGGATCCCAAACCCTATAACCTACAACTCGAACCCGTTACCCAATAACCCACATCTTAACCCGTACATAAGCTCTATTAACCCACCCCCCCCCCCCCCCCCCCCACCCCCAACCCTAATTACCCAACCTATTACCCAGCCGCCACTGTTCATCCCCTCTCTCTTCTCCCCTGTTTCCTTCTCGAAACAGAGCAACCCATCTTCACCCCGTCGCCACCCTTCACCTCACCGCACCTCCACCATCCCGCCTGCAGACCTCCGCCTTGTATCCATATTGGCACCGTCCTACAGCACCATCGACTACCACCGAAGTCGCCCTCCACCGAACTCCGCCATCATCGTCCTCTACATCGACTGAACCCATCAGCACTCATCCCCTTCGCCTTCCTCTTCATCATCCCGACCTTTGACCTCGATTATGCAACCCCCTCGCCATCTCCGATCACCCTCACCTACAGCGCTGCCATTATTGCCGACTGCTCACCCCCGAGATCCTGTGCTCCTTGCCTCCTCCATCCTCCTCGTTGACCTCCGAGCGCCAGTGCCTCCTCCGTGACTGCACAATCTCCACTCATCCTCTTACTCTCTTCGCCCTACCCTGTTCTCCTCATCGCCCTGCTTTCGTCATCTCGACCACCTATCTCAGTACCCATCTGTTGTTCCTCACTACCGTTGCAGTTGTCTTGCCATTGACACCATCGACCTCTGCCACGACAGTGCGTTGCCGCCCGCCGTCAAAGTCGAACCAAGCCACAGTCGCCGCAATCGCTGATTGCTGGTTGGCCGAATTTTGCCGTTTGCTGTTGTGCTTGCTGTTCTGCTTGATTGCTGTATGCTTTTCGGCTTGATCTGCTGCTATTGTTGTTGTACCCATTGTTGCTGTTGTGTGTTGCCCATGCTGCACTTGTGTTCTTGTCGTGGTGATTGCTTGCACATAGTGTGCATGTGCTTTTGTGGGTTCGTGCGTTATACGTAGCTTGCACGTGTCATCGTCGAGATTCTTATCCTGTTATTCTCTTCATATTCGAATTAACCATCTACCAGGCATGTCACTTTTCTTTCTCGAATCACTATTGTATCATATTCGAGATTTTATTGAATTTTCGCAAGTAGATCCTAATTGTTAATCGAATTGTTATATCGTTATCTCCGTCGAGTATATTGAGGGTTTACACGAGCTAACCCAAAATATTCTTGACTTTCATGCCATTATCGATTCTAGAATATCGAATCCTTCATGCATCATGTATTGTTGATGATAGTATTTATTCATGCATGACACTGCACAAATAAACTATTGCAGAGTTGATTATTAGGTTGTTGTGCTTTAATAATTGATTGATATCTTGTTTGATGTTAAACTAGTGTATGGATGTATTCATCATTGTGTTTACCATGCTGAATATAAGATTTGTTAACTATTGAGTTGAAGTTCATCACATTAGATTGCATATATTTCATGAAATATGTTGAACCCTGATTTTCACTGTCTGCCTGGAATTTGTGAGACCTTTTTGACCCAGTATTCGACATAAAAAATTATAACTTTCTAAAACAATTTGTAGCCCTGTGTTTCTAGTTTTCCAAACATCTAAAATATTAGAATCTTGAGTTTTTTTGAAAAACTTACTGGTGTTTTTACTACTACTGCATTTTTACTTCCAGAATTCCTGATTCATGTACTTCTTCATGTTTAATTTATTAAAAAAAGCTAAGTTAATGTTAGAATATGGCCCTGTAAATTTCAGATTGTTAGTTAACATGATTAGGAATTAATGAATATTTTTGATGAATTTAAAATTGGGTTTTTACTGATCTTACAAATATAACAACTTATTGTCGATTTTCAGTCGGAACGTGTAATCTGTAAGGAATGATATAATTCACCTATCTATTGTTATCAGATGTCGTATTTTAAATATGCGTTGGAATCGTTGGGAAGTATAGTTTCTAGAACTTCTGACGGATCCAGTTTTAGATTTTTATAGTAGCGGAAAACTTGATTTTGGTACAGTAATCTACTGTTGTCCAGAATTGTATTTTCATATTTTCTTAATATAAATGTATATATATCATTATAATGAATGGGTTGTAGTATGTAAATTGCATTGCATTATCCTAATGGGCTATTGTCACCACTCTAATTGTCTCATTCTAATTGATCGTCCTATTGTTACTTCTATTGATATCATTATTATCGAATTTCTCTAAATTACATAATGTATTGATTGTACCGATAAAATATTTAACAAGTCAGGGTTTAAGGGTTGACTTAAGTAATGGACAATATAGAAACTGTACTCTGGAGAGTGGGCCCGTGTTTCTCCAAAATAATGTGTCGGCTAGTATTTATCGATTTATTGTTGGATTACTGACCACAGTATCCAAATTTATCGTGTATCATTTTAGTGTTATCGTGTCGACTAGTGTGCAATGGAGTTGCTATTGTTTTAGTGTTATCGTGCCGAGTACATGAACAATAGAGTCACCACTAGAGTCTAAATGACATTGATTGTATGAATCGAATCTGTAGTATGGGATGCAGAAGTATGTGCTTTAGTTAGGCTAAAAGTTAATAGACTTAAGGATTGACACAATATTGACACTGCATATTGAACATTGTCATTGCTATTGATATTGGACATTGTTTAAGTGATATTGACATCGACCATTGAGTGTTGACATCGAATATTAAAATATCGTTTATTGTTATCCCTATTGCATCGTTATCATTGATATTGATTATATCTATCGTCCATTGTTATTGATTTCTATTGTTTTATTGAATTCATTGTTATACCGTATTTCCATTGTTCATTGCTTTCTCTACTTGCTATCCATGACTTGATCTAAGGAAAATTTGTCTCCTCTTTTAGATGAGGTATTCACAGGTGATGAAGGAGAGTTACTTGCAGGACTTGGATAACAGAGTTTCTGATGATTTACTGCTTTCTAGATTTATCGTTATTTTACTGGATTTCTTGTGTTGAGTTTCATTAACATTCTATTATGGGCTTTTGACCCGGAGCTTGTATTTGTTTCCAGACATTGGATTATCGTCTTTGGTTATTTCATGTTTTATTCCAAGAATTGTTATTCATGTGATTATTTTTTTTTGCATGCATGATTTTATTTATCTTGTTATATAGTTGAGTTGAACAATAACAACTTATGGATGACACAAGTCATTCGCTGGGCGAATGTCACGCGCTTGAGTTCCGTGTTTTTGGAAAGCGAGGCGTGACAAGGTTTTTAGTAGTATCAGAGCCCAGGTTTGACCAATGTTTTAGTCATGTTTGGTCGATATATTAGTTAGATTTGGGTTTAACCAGTTTGCTCAACAATATGTACAACACGTGAATCACATGGATAATTGATAACCAACACATAATCTGGATACTAGTCTTCCATTTTTATCCCTTCATATCCAATTATTACATTCCTTGTTTTCCTTCGTCCCTTGCAGTCGTCCTCATTCATTGATTTCTTATTGGGTATAATTTCATTCTTTCGTACCCACATTCTTTTGATTCTGGTGCTATCCTTTCTTTTTATTTCTATTCAGTTCGTCGATCGGCATCACTTGATCTGCAACGACATGTCTTGTAACTACCGTTTTCGTTCTTTTCATTTTTCCTTCATTGTAATTTTTATTTGCAATTGAATAAAACACTCTATTTTTCTTGATCATCTTAATTAATTTTTTTTCATGAACTACTCTTTTTCTTCTTGTTGATCCTATTTGTATTTGATTGTGAGTATTTTATTTGAACCCTATTGTCTTTAAATCCATCTCTTATTGAATCCCAAAGCCAAATGCATTTAATTCTAGACCCAAACCCATTATTATTGGATCCTAGCCCATTAACCCAACAACCTAATTGTATCCTATAAATAATACCCTAATGCAAACCCTAAAACTACCCTAGCCATCACTCTCTCTCTCCTCTCTACCGTCAGCCAACCCACCCTATCTTCTTCCCTCCCGACCCTTCGATGACCCAACTCCCAGCATCGCCACCTCTGAGCACCCGTCTCCCTGTCGTTGACCCCAGAACCCCAGTCGACCACCGAGCCGCCCTCTGCTGCACCTCTATCCCCTCGCCAACAGCTACCCGAGAACCCCCAGTCGAGCCTACCTCCAGTCGACACCAGCAGCTCTAGTCGTCGCCTATCGCGAGCCCAGTAGTTAACTCCGGTCAAACCCCTAGTCGACCGTTGCCCTTGTAGTTGTTGTTTGCTGTTGTTGTTTAGTTTCTTATGCACGTAGTGTGCACGTGCTTTGCGAATTCGTCTTCGTTGCTCCAAGATTCTCATCTTGGTATTCGAATTAATTTTCCATAAGGCAAATCACTTTCTGAATTAATATTGTATCAAATTCAATTTTTGAAATTCTTACAAATAGATCCAATCATTCATCGTATCGTATATTGTTGTTCCTCTTTCGTTGAGCATATTGAGAGTTTATACGAGCTAACCCAAGTATTCTCAACTTCGTGCCTTTGTTGACTCCAAAAACTGAATCTTTCAGGCATCCATGTAGTATTGATAGTAGGGTTTATTCATACAAACAACACACAAATAATTTGTCGTAGAATTGAATGCTAGCTTGTGTGTTTGAATGATTGATTGATATTTTGTTGTCGTTAAATTAGTGTACGTGTGTATTCTTAATGATGTTTACCATGTTGTTGCACCTACCATGCTGATTGTAAGATTTATTGACTAATTGAATTGGAACCCATTATGTTAGATCACTTTATTTCATGATATATATTGAAAATCTGTATCTGCTTGTTTGTCTGGAATTTGTGAGATGTTTTTGACGCAGTATTTTACATCAAAATAAATAACTTTCTGCATAAGAGTTGTATCCCTATGTATCTAGTTTTCATAACATCTAAGATCTTTGAATTCTGAGTTGTATTGCAAAAGTTATGATGATTTTACTACTATTGCGTTTCATTTCCAGAATATCATATTCATGTATGTTTCATGTTTAAACTATTAGAAAGATAAATTAATGTTAGAATAATGCTCTGATAATTTCCAGAATGATAGTTAACATGTTTAGGAGTCTGGTGAATATTTTTGATTAATTTCTAATTGAGTTTTCGCTGATTCTAAAGATATAACAACTTGATGTCGATTTTCTATCTAAACATGTAACCTGTGAAGAATGGTGTGTTTGACATAGCTACTGTTGTCGGATTTTCTATTTTAAATATGTGTTGGAATCCTTGGGAAGTCTAGTTTCCAGCTTTTCTGACGGTTTTAGTTTTTGATTTCTGTAGAAGTGGGAAAACTGGATTTTGTACAAAGACCTCTTGCTGTCCAGAATTTTGTTTTCCAGATTTTCTTAATATAAGCATCTATATAATAAAACACAAAGAAAGCTATCAAGTGGCTCTCCTTCAATCCACAAAAAATGAAAGTCCCAGATCTAACCTCACAAAACACTTTTTTCCCCCTAAAAGTTTCCCCCAAAACTAAAATTCAAATCCTCCCACCCAAAACAACTACTTTATTTATTTAATTCTCTCTCTCTCTGTCTCTCTCCCCTATTCAAAAAATTAAGAAAATAAAATTTAAAAATTCTAAAATTTTAAAAATTAAAAAATTTAAAAAAAATTAAAACTAAAAAATTTAAAAATTAAAACTTTAAAAATAATTCAAAAAAAAAATCAAAAACTTATAAAAAATTATAATAAAAAATCTAAAAAATTTTAAAATTTTAAAATTTAAAATTTTTAAAAATATATAAAAAACTTAAAATTTAATTTTTTTAATAAAATTTTAAAAATTAAAACTTTAAAAACTTTGAAAAATTTTAAAATAATTCAAAAATTCAAAAACTTATAAAAAATAATAAAAAATTATTGAAAAAATTTTAAAAATTGTAAAAAATTTATAAAATAAAAAACTTAAAAAACTTTAAAATTTCTATAAGAAAACAAAAATTAAAAAAATTTAAATTTTTTTCAATTTTTAAAATTAAAAAAAATTCCAAATTTTTTTTAATTTAAAATTTTAAAATTTAAAATATAAATAAAAAATTAAAATTTTGAAATTTTGAAAATTTGAAAATCTCAAAGCAAATCCAAATCCAATGTTGAACCCCAATCAAGAGGTCATCGCCGATATCTGATCCACTGCTGATTCCTTATTGATGGCTTCCCTCCACCAAATCAAGCGCAAATATCAAGCGGCTCCGTATCAGTGACTCCTCTCCATCGAATCGAGAGCCTCTATATGCGATGCGACGACTCTAATTTCATCTCATTAACCGAATTCTCATTCTAATTTTTAATTTTGTGTGTGCAGAGGATTAC
Organism: Hemerocallis citrina; assembly: GCA_017893485.1. Lineage (NCBI taxonomy): Eukaryota > Viridiplantae > Streptophyta > Magnoliopsida > Asparagales > Asphodelaceae > Hemerocallis > Hemerocallis citrina. Next base: position 103,527,710 of record CM030363.1, on the reverse strand, counting down.
TCAGTTTTTTGCTAACTCGAATTTTGTGTGTGCATGGGATCTAAGTTCAGAGATGTATGATTGTTTTATTTTTGGGTTAAAAAAATTTTAATTTGGTGATTTATTTGATGATTTTTTTATTGGTTTTGATTTAAGGTGAACACTAGTGAGAGATGGATTATTTGGTGGCCTCAATTTAGGCTTCCAAACCATAGCAGGACAGGTAAGCTGACCAGCAACCTAAAATAACTTGGCAAATGTGCAACATTAATTTCTTCACTACAAGAGAAAATACTATCGTGAAGTATTCCCTTCACTGGTTATTAGAAACCATGGATAACATAACATATAAGAACTTTTAGTGTAAGTTTGAATATATATGATTGGGATGACTGGAGTTTACCAGTGAATGGTGCAAACTCTCCACTCAAGAAAGACTGCTAAAGTAAATTTGTTATAAAGGTGTAATGGGAAGACAAAGTGGAGATAAACGAAATGATTAGCTTGGTTTAGAGTTTTGAGAACTTCATGTATTTCATTTTGGTTGAAATAATAATAAGAGGTACTTCAATTGCAAACTGAGTCTTATAAAAATAAATGTTTAGATTATTGGAATTGTAGATACCTTCACACCTGCACTTGCGTTACCATTGTATTTAGACATGCTCATAGTGGTTATGGGATTAGAGTAAGCTCTATAAAACCTATATGATAATGTGCTTGCATAACTATTACAAGCATCTAAAAGTTATACTGAAGTTAAAAAAAACTTTATACAGTGTTTCTAACAAACTATATGCATTTCAGGTAAGTTCAAGCTAATGATTAAGAAGGCGATGGTTGAGCTTAAAGGTAGATATATTGCTTCCTCATATAATATGTTTGCAACTTCAATTAATTTGTTTGGCCTCTAAAACTATTTTATATTTTTATACAATCAAACCAGGTGCACCGTTCCGAAGACGTGCCGTAGGCACGTGTCAATGGGAAAACCTAGTATATATATATATATATATATATATATATATATATATATATATATATATATATATATATATAGGGAAAAAGGGGTATGAGCAACTTGCTCATTTAGTAAATAAGCAATTGATAATGTGGCATACATGTGATTGGAAAATCATTAAAAGGGTTAGTTGTCTAATGTATTACATGCATGACACATAATCAATTGCTCATTTAATAAATGAGCAAGTTGCTCATATCCCTTTTACCCATATATATATATATATATATATATATATATATATATATATATATATATATATATATATCATTGTATTGCATGAATTGAAGTGTATGTGTTGTATTGCATGATCCTAATGTACTATTGTCATCATTCTATTTGTCCCATCCAAAGTTATCATCCTTTTGTTCTTATATTGTTACAATCATTCGTCTAATGTCTCTCAAATTGCATAATGTATTGTTTGCATCAATAAAATAATTAACAAGACGGGGTTTAAGAGATTGACTTGAGTAGTTGATGATATAGTGACTGTACTCGAAAGTGTAGGCAATGTTTTCCAAAATAATGTATGTCAACTAGTGTTATTGATTTATTGTTGGATTACTGCCTACAGTATCCCAATTCATTATGTATTGTTTTAGTGTCATTGTGTCGACCATTATGCACCAATGTTGCAATTAATGTTATCGTACCGTGTACACGATCTATAGAATCTTCCACTTAAGTTTAAACGAAATTGATTGTATGCATCGAACCTGTAGAACGAGATGCAATAGTACTTGCATTAGTTAGGCTAAAAATTAATAGACTTAAGAATTAACACAACATCGACATTGCATATTGAACATCATCGTTTCTATTTACATCGAATATTGTCTAAGTGTTATTGACATCGACCATTGAACATTGTCATCGAATATTGAATCATCATATATAACCATTGCATCGATTACCATTGCTATTGATTATTGTTATCGTCCCATGTTATTGATTCCTAATGATTTATTGAAGTCATTGTTATATCGTTATTCCATTGTTTCCTTGCTTTCTCTAATTGCTGTCCAAGACTTGCTCTAAGGACAAATTTCTCTCCTTTTTTTAGATGAAGTGTTCATAGGTGATCATGGAGAATTATCTGTAGGAAATGGAGAACAAGCTTTCTAAAGATTTATTACTTTCTAGTTGAATGTTATTTCATTGGACTTATTGTATCGGAACTTACTATCATTGTGTTTGGATTTAGTATTGTATTGGGCTTATGAACTGGATATTATTAGTTTTCAGTTGTTGGATTATCATATTTGGTTATTTCATATTATCTTATTCCAAGTATTATTGTTCATGTGATTGTTATTATTGCCTGCGTAATTATTTTGTATTGTTTATATTGTTGAGTTGAATGGGTAAACAACTTATGGAAGACGCAAGTCATTCGCTGGACCAATATCACGTACTTGTATTCCATACTTTTGGAAAGCGGGGCGTGACAAGATTTTTAGTGGTATCAGAGCCCGGGTTTGGATAATATATCAGTCAAACGTGACTAACATATGGGAGTTTGGCTTCATTGATGTATTAGTCAGATTTGGGTTTTGCTGGTTCGACTCAACACTATGTGCAATACAGAAATCACATGGATAATTTATAACCAACTTATGATTTGGATGCTAGCCATTTGATTTTTATTGTAGACCATGACTTAGTCGATTTTCTACTTCTATGGTGGCGAATGACGAGCATAGAGGCCGTCGTTTCTTGTTGGGCTTGGATATTGAGATTCAGGATCGGCTTCTGCCCTGCGACTTCGTTCTTATGCTGATATCCTGGATGCTGCTAGAATTTAGGAGCAGACTAGTATGAGGAAGCGTGCCATTCGGCGGTCTGTTCCGCACCCTAGTGCTGTCAGGCCTTCTGGAAGGACTATTAGGAGGTCTGTTCCGACCTTTCCTACTAGGGCATTGCCGTACCCACCTTGCTGTTCAGAGGTCAGACCTGATCTATTCGCACTGTCGGAAAACTGGGCATTTGCGCCAAGAGTGCAGGATAGCAAAGCATTTGTGCCTTCTGTGTGGAGGTAATGATCACATGGTTCATGATTTCCCAAGGTCCAGATCCCTTGCACTAGTTGGAGGTTGCTCTCCGCAGGGAGCACTTGCTCGTGGTCAAGACTGACCACCACTCCCACCTCAGAGGCAGTCTTTTGATCAAGGGAAAGCCTCTCCTAGGGGTAATCTTCCTGTAGGCCGTGGTCAGGCCAACAACCTGACTGTGCAGGATGCTGAAACCGCGTTGGGCATTGTTGCAGATATATCTTTAGTTGTGTTTATTTTGATTTTATTTTTTCTTGCTATCATGTTATTCTATTCTGTTGCTTTATCATGTTATCCTTCCATTCATGTTTGTTTCTTGCATTTTGCTTTTTGCATGTTTTATTCTCATCTTTAACTTCTTGCTAGGCATTATCCTTATTCACTCCTTTCCTGCTCATGTTCTTTTTGACTCCAGTGCTACTCATTCCTTTGTTTCCTCCCGCTTCGTCGACCTGCATCACTTGGCTAGCAGTGTTATGCTAGCAGCATGGAATATCACTACAGGTGGAGGTATTGTCGTGTGTTCTAAGATCTATGAGCAGAGACCCTAGATTATTAATGGTGTTGATTTTGTTGCCGATCTGATTGTCATTAACAATTCTGATTTTGATGTTATCTTGGGGAAGGATTGGCTTGGTGTCACTCATGCTGTAATTGACTGTCGTGTGAAGAAGGTGGTGTTATGAAAGCTAGGACATCAGGAATTTGAATTTTGTGCCGGTGAAACACCGCTTGCTTGTGTGGAGAAGTTGGCAAGTCAGGAAGTTGGAGTGATGGAAGAAGTGTGTGTTGATGGTCATATTGCACCGTTGGTTGTGCGAGACTTTCTGGATGTTTTTCCTGAGGAATTATCGGGATTACTGTCAGATCGTGAAGTGGTGTTCAGTATTGATGTTCAGCCGGGTACAGCTCCGATCTCTAAGAGTCCCTACGGAATGGCTCTTGTTGAGTTGGCTGAGTTGAAGAAGCAGATTCAGGAGTTGCTGGATAGAGGTTTTATGTCACGCCCCGCTTCCCAAAAGGAATATGAAATACGAGTATGTGACAAAGCCCAGCGAATGATTTTCATCATTCATAAGCTGTAGGATCGACTCAGCATCATAACAAGAAATATAGCAAAACATACTCAACCATGCATGCATGAATAATTTATTAATCAACAGAAAATATTTGAAATAAATATAAATATCCCAAATAAATTCAAGATCTTGATCAAAGTAAAACATCAGGACTACAAGTCCGTTACAAGTTTTAAGTAGCAACAAGAATTAAATATACTCAAGTACAAAATAACTAAAGAAAGTTTTCCAAGCGAAGCCTAAAACGTTTGCTAACCAACTCCTGCAGGCAATTGATCTCCAAAATCTGTATATATATCATATAGAAGGAAAATAGAGAAACAAAGACAGACGCCTGTTAGTGCAAGTTATGGGCCGCAAGTAGTACAAGCAAGGGGTATGAAAACAAGTGCAAGAAAATACGAAACAAAATTTTGAATCAAGGGTATACAACATGATATGACAGGGATGCAACTAGTAGTGAAGTTCAAGAGACTAGCTATTAAGTAGAATGAATCAAGTAACAGGATCGGGTAACAAATACAAGTAGTAGGAACAAGTAACAAGTGAGCATGTAATTTATACCAAGTGTCGAGTAACAAGTATCGACCGAGGCAGGCGTCAAGTGTGTACAAGTAGCAAGTTATTCTTAAATCTATTGTTTAATTTTATCTAGGTAGCACTTCATGCGTCCCAATTATCTACCACATGGTTGCTACATACAAACAAGTTACGTTTAGGCCTAGTGATATATTTTATAGGGCTGTGTACACAGGCATCATGTAACCAGAACAGGCACGAATCACGTAATCGTGAAATCGTGGCATCATGTAATGAAGAACAGGCAAGAATCATGTAATCACGAAATCATGGCATCATATAGTCATATACTAGTAACAGGCATGAATCATGCAATCACGAATCATGGCATCATATAATCAGGTAGTTAATAACAGGCATGAATCGTGTAATCACGAAATCATGGCATCAGGTAATGGGAAACATGGGCCCCCTTCCGAGTACACTTACCTATATTGTCCACTACTATGGTCTTTCCCTTAAACCCCGGCTTGTTATTCATTATTATTATCAAACCGGCATTAAAGTGTGCAGAAAAGGGTAAGTAAACATGATAGGAAAACATGGAACAAGTTTAGGCTAGGTAGAAAGCATATTCGAGTATCAAACAAATTATAATTATCCAAACGACGAGAATTCCAAATCTGGACAGCAGGACGTTGTTGCACAAAAACTGAAATCCCCATTGCTAAAGGAATGAAAATCTAGATCCGTCATAAAATCTAGAAACTAGACTCTCTGCCGAATCCAACGCATATAAACAAGATACATAAAAGTTGTAGCAACTGGTGTCAAAACAGCAAACTACACAGAGTTCTTGTTCAGACAGAATTTGTAAGTTTGTGTTTATAAATATGAAACAGATCTGAAACTTCATTAATTAATTCCAGGAAAATTAGGGAAGGTCCTATAATGTGTCTAGTATCAGAATGCAAAGTTTGAAGTCATTATCTTGTAGGTAACATAGTCAATTTAAATTGGAAAACAGAGCAATGCATCAAATTTAAGAATCTGAAATTTCAGAAATAGCAGCACTAAAACATCAATAATTCACAAACTATAACTCGGAATTCAATTCCGTCAAAAGGGTTGTAAACTAGACATCTGGGGATACCTTTCATGTTTAGAACTCAAGTCAAGAATCTGATGTTATCAGGGTCAAAACAACAACAAAAATAGGAACATAAACATAAGTGGGTTCTTTTATATGAAAAGTGTCATGATTGAAAATATTTATGAGTCTAAATTAGTGTGCGATACAAATCAGGGATTTACAAGCATGAAACAGCGCCCATGGCTATTCTCAACTCAAAAGAGAGCAAAATCAACACATGCATCATACGAATATACGTCTACAACTCAAGGTGATTCTTAATTTCATGTGTTTAAATAATTAGATGATAAAATAGATATATCTAGTTGTGAAGCGAACGTATCAACGAAAGATTGTAACTCTTATGATCATGGAATTGATAAGGATGACAACAGGTAAAATGAGATCATCAAATGATAAGCCAAAGAGAAGTCACAACTACAATCTACTTGTAGTATTTTCAAATAAAAGTTTGTACTAGAACAACGAATTGTATAAGAAGATACTTGCCTTGATTGGATGAGGACGTTGATCGATGATCGAGATCAGATGGATCGGATCGGTGTGGATCTTAATGGCAATCAAGATCAAGGAAATCGACGACAGAGATCGCTCTGATATGATGATAAGATGATCGACAGCTCAGATTTGATCAGATCCTGATGCAGATGATGATGATGATGATGATCCAAATCACGATGAGATCAGAAGGCCAGGATATATTCTTATCTGATGATCAAGATGATCAAGATCGAACGGTCCAGATCTAGCTGATGATGATGGAGATGATGATGATCCAAACCTTGATCAGATCAGACGGTCAAGATCGTGAGCACCCTGATGATGCTGATCTGATGGCGATCAGAATCGCGAGAGAGATTGGGAGGCCAAGATCGATCTGATCGGATGATGGCGATGATCGCGAGGAGATCGAACGGTCGATGTAATGCCCCTGCCCCAAGCTCAGACAACTTTATACAATTTATCAGATAAATAATTTATAGTATAGTACAACTTTCCATCACAGGCTGCCTCTCAAAAGGTGGTTAACCGGATTGGTGGCTCTTGATCATAGGCTATATTATTTATAGTTAATTATTCTTGTATGATTCCCGATACGGGATTAATCTAAACCACATCTCCTCTTAATTCCTGTGCATATGACGTCAGCAAGCAAACCCCCCTCCTACCTCAGGTGGGCCCCCACCACGTCACACACGTCCAAGGAAGCAAACTGCCTTCTTTCAGTGGCTTGGGCCCTAGCATGACGATAGCAGGCAAGACAGCAGTACAACAGTAGCCTTCAATGCTGTTTCCTCTGTCCGTGGGCCCCCACCTACTTCACTCTATTTACATTTTATGCACTCTTATATATATATATATATATCCTCTTTTTGAAAATTACGGGGTGTTACACACACCCCCCTTCAGAAATCAGCGTCCTTGCTGAGCACGGGGCATGCACAATCTAGTGCAGGATCTACTTTCTAGCTGATGTGGAGCATCTGCTCTTCTATCCGCTCGATTAATCATGATCTCAGAATTCACCGCCTGATCAATCATAATTTCAGATTTAATTGAGCTGCCCTCCATCCACCTGACTAGTCATGATCCCGAAATCCACCAGCGATCAATCACAGTCTGAGATTTAATTAGGGCTCACCACAGTCTCGAAATCCACAACCAACTGGGTCTATAGTCCCGGAATCTACTGCCCGACTATATAGACATGCCCCACACTCGATGTCGAAAGTCGGCTCTAATACCATTTGTAACGCCCCTGCCCCAAGCTCAGAAAATTTTATACAATTTATCAAACAAATTATTTATAGTATAATACAACTGCCCACTACAGGCTGCCTCTCAAAAGGTGGTTAACCAGATTGGTGACTCTTGATCATAGGCTATATTATTTATAGTTAATTATTTTTGTGTGATTCCCGATATGGGATTAATCTAAACCACATCTCCTCTTAATTCTTGTGCATATGACATCCGCAAAGAAACTCCCCCCTCCTACCTCGGTGGGCCCCCGCCACATCACACACGTCCAAGGCAGCAAACTGCCTTCTCTTAGTTTCCTGGGCCCCAGCTGGCATCGTCCATGACATCAGTAGGTAGGACAGTACTACAGTAGCCTTCACTGTTGTTTCCTCTAGCTATGGGCCCCCACCTACTTCACTCTATTTACATTTTATGCCACTCTCTTATATATATATTATATATACACCTCTTTTCGAAAATTGCAGGGTGTTACAGTCATGATTCAAAGCTCAATCTCTCTCCCGATCACACAACGACATTGGCAGGGAAGATTCGACTTGCGACTGTGACAGCATTATAGCGGCAACGTCGAGGCTCTCGAGTGGGGAGCAGTCGATGGAGGGCGGCGATGGCGATGGAAGTGGTCGGAGCACTTTATTTTTGGGAGAAAAACAGAGGAGCTGATGGTGGTGACGGGGTAATGGTGGAAGCTCGGGGATTCGGAAATGGCGAGGCAATGGAAGGGGTGTAGTGGTAGGGTATGATGACGGGTCGAGGGTAATGGGTTTGGTGGTCGATAAAGTGATGGGTTCGAGAGATGAAGATGACGAGGTTGATGGGTTAGTGATGAGGCGGTGATGAAGACGAGGGTTATGGGGAGACGATGAGGCGGTGATGAAGACGAGGGTGAGGTCGAAGGTGACAGGGAGCACAGGAACGGGTTTCGGAGTCTGGAGGTAGGAGAAGAGGGTTGGCAGCTGTTAGGTTTACACAGTGATTTAGGGTTAGGTTAATTAGGGTTAGGAGGAGATTAGGGTTATATAGTATAGGGTTGCGGGTTTAGGGTTATTGGATAGCGGGTTTGAATAGGATCCAAAAGCAGAATGAGTCAAAAATCACTATAATTAGGCAATATGTATTAGATGAGTTGAACCAGTCAATTCCCTATGAAGAACAACAAATTAGAGGTGATAGAAATGATGCAAATGACATAGATTAGGAACAAAATTGAGTCGAAACAAAAGATTGACTTTTATTAGAACTGGAAACAAAATACAGAACCCTGAATTGATAAATAGAGTACAATAAAATGAAATACAGCAGAAAAATACAAATACAGGGAACAAGGGTTATATTTTATCAGGCTGAGTGTCTTTCCTTATAAGAAGGATGGTCGCAGGTTGTGTATTGAATACCGTGAGCTGAATGATGTCACAGTGAAGAACCGGTATCCGTTGCCAAGGATTGATGACCTATTTGATCAATTGGTTGATGCTTCTATATTTTCAAAGCTGGATCATCGTTCTGGTTACCATCAGGTTAAGGTGAAAGCCGAGGATGTGCAGAAGACTGCCTTTCGCAAAAGATATGGGCATTATGAGTTCTTAGTGATGCCTTTCGGAGTTACTAACGCTCCAGCTGTGTTCATGAGCTTGATGAATCTAGTTTTCTCTTCCTTCCTGGACAAGTTTGTTGTGGTTTTCATTGATGATATTCTCGTCTGTTCTCGGAATCTTGATGAGCATGCTGAGCACTTGAAGATTGAATTTTCAAACAGTGAGGGAGAATCAGCTGTATGGGAAGCTTAGAAAGTGTGAGTTTTGGCTGGAGCGTGTGGCATTCTTGGGCTATATCATTTCTGGTGATGGAGTTTCTATCGACCCAACCAAGATCTCTGCAGTTAAGGATTGGCCGACCCGAAGTCAGTATCTAAAGTTCGAAGTTTTCTTGGTCTAGCAGGTTACTACATGAAGTTTGTTCGGGATTTTTTGAAGATGGTCGGGCCGTTGATCAAGTTGACTAGGAAATATTAAATGTTTTTTGTGGATGAGTCATGTGATGAAGCCTTCGCTGAATTGAAGAAACGGTTGACATCAGCACCTGTGTTGACTATACCGGATGGATAAGGAGGTTTCGTAATTCACTGTGATGCTTCAGGAAAAAGTTTAGGTTCTTTTCTGATGCAACGAGGCAAGGTTGTTGCGTATGCATCTAGACAATTGAGGCCACGTGAGAAGAATAATCCTACACATGATTTGGAGCTTGCAGCAGTGATCTTTGCTTTGAAGCTTTGGAGGCATTATTTACTTGGAGATCGAGTGGAGATTTTCACTAACCACAAAAGCTCAAGTACGTGTTCACTCAGAAGGAGCTGAATATGAGGCAGAGACGACGGTTATAATTGATGGTGGATTATGATATCAGTTTGCAATATCATCCTGGTAAGATTAATTTGGTGCCCGATGCTTTGAGCAGAAGACCGCTTGCTATGGTTCTAACTTAGTAGGATGAGCTTGTGGAGGCTATGAGGAGATTAGATTTGGAAGTGGTTTTGCCTAGTTCTGAGCAGAGTTTTATGGTGCTTCAGTTACATTCGTCTTTGGTGGATCAGATTAAGAAAGCACACTCTGGTGATGCAGAATTGCAAAAGTTTCGAGCTGAAGTCGAAGCAGGTTCAAGGACTAATATGTTTATTCATGAGGATGGATCTCTCCGCTTTAGGACCCGTCCATGTGTTCCGAAGGGGGAAGTCAGGCAGAAGCTACTCGAAGAAGCTCACTGTCGCAATATTCTATTCATCTCAGTGGTACGAAGATGTATTGGGATTTGAAGTTGCCTTTCTGGTGGCATGGTATGAAGAAAGTTGTGGCAAGATTTTTTTTGCAGTGTCTGATCTGTCAACAAGTGAAAGCAGAACATTAGAGGACTGCTGGACTTCTTCAGCCGCTTCCTATTCTGGAGTGGAAATGGGAGAACATTACCTTGGATTTTTTGACTACTTTGCTTTGAAGTGTCAAGGGACACAATGCCATCAGGGTGATTGTGGATCGCTTGACGAAGAGTGCTCATTTTATTCTCTTCAAAATGGATCAGTCCATGGAGAGCCTTGTAGAGAAGTATATGCAGGAGATTGTCAGATTGCATGGGATCCCTTTCAGCATTATATCCGACAGAGACACTAGATTCAGATCTTAATTTTGGGAGTCTTCAGAACAATCTTGGGAGTAAGCTGAGATTCAGTACTGCATTCCATCCACAGACAGATGGGCAATCAGAGAGGACTATTCAAACATTGGAGATATGTTGAGGTCCTGTATTCTTCAGTTTGGAGGATCTTGGGAATATCATCTACACTTAGTGGAGTTTACATACAAAAATAGCTACCAAGCAAGTCTTAAGGCAGCTCCGTATGAAGCTTTGTACGGTCGAAAGTGTAGATCACTAGTGTGCTGGGATGACATTGGTGAGAGGAAGCTTTTTGGGCAAGAATTGATCCCGATGACTGTTGATGCACTGGCCCAGATCAGGAAGCATTTACAGGTAGCTCAGGACTGACAAGGAAATGGGCACACATTCACAGGAGACCAATGAAATTTGAAGTGGGGGATCATGTGCTCCTCAAGGTATCACCATGGAGAGGTATTATCCGGTTTGGAGGAGGGAGCAAGCTAAACCCTATATTCATTGGTCCATTTGATGTGGTGGAGCGAGTAGGTAAGGAAACCTATAGACTCGTGTTGCCGCCGGCTCTATCTGGAGTGCATGATGTCTTTCATGTCTCCAACTCAGGAAGTATGTCAGGAATGATAGTCATGTTATCGAATACCCAGAATTGTCTGTTCGACCAGATTTGTCCTGTGAGATCTATCCTGTTTCGATTTTGACTGACGGGAGAAGATTTTGAAGAATAAGGTCGTCAAATTGGTTCGAGTTGCTTGGAATCCGCACTCGTCGGGTGAGTCGACTTGGGAGCTTGAGGAAGAAATTCAGAAGAAGTTTCCTCATCTTTTTGTGAAGTTTTTTTCTTTTCTTTGGGGATACCCTATTACCACTTGCTTAAATTTCGAGGATGAAATTATTTTTAAGGTGGGTAGGATTGTAACTACTATTTTTCGTTCTTTTCCTTTTTCCCTTCATCGTAATATTTTAATTGCATTTGAACAAAATAGTTTATTTTTCCTTGATCATCTTAATTAAATTTTATTCATGAACTACTCTTTTTCTTCTTGTTGGACTATTTTCTTGTTGATCCCATTTTTATTTGATTGTGAGTATTTTATTTGAACCATATTGTCTTTAAATCCATCTCTTATTGAACCCAAAATTCAATTGCATTTAATTCAAGACCCAAACCCATTATTATTGGATCCTAGCCCATTAGCACAACAACCTAATTGTATCCTATAAATAATACCCTAATGCAAACCCTAATAAAACAACCTAAAACCCTAGCCGTCTCTCTTTCTCTCTCTCCTCTCTACCATCAGCCAATCCCCCCCCCGCATCTTCTTCCCTCCCAACCCTTCAGCGACCCAACTCCTAGTGTCTCCATCCCCAACGTCGACACCTCGAGCACCCGTATCCCTATCGTCGACCCCAGAACCCCAGTCGACCACCGAGCCGCCCTCTGCTGCTCCTCTTTCCCCTTGCCAGCAGCCACCCGAGAACCCCCAGTCGAGCCCACCTCATGTCGACACAAAAGCTCCAGTCGCCGCCAGTCCCGAGCCCAGTTGTCGACGCTGCTCGATGCCGGTCGAACCCATAGCCGACCCTTGCCCTTGCAATTGTTGTTTGTTGTTTTGCTTTGGTTTCTTGTGTACGTAGTGTGAACGTGCTTCGCGGGTTCGTGTTCGTTGCTCCAGGATTCTCATCTCGTTATTCTCCGGTATTCGAAATAATCGGTCAAAAAGCAAGTCACTTTCCTCATGGATTAAAATTGTATCAAATTCATGTTTTTATTAAAATTCTTGCAAGTAGATCCAATCGTTCATCGTATCGTATATTGTTGTTCCTTTTTCGTTGAGCATATTGAGGGTTTACACGAGCTAACCTAAGTATTCTCGACTTCGTGCCTTTGTTGACTCCAAAAATTGAATCTTTCATGCATCCATGTAGTATTGATAGTAGGGTTTATTCATACAAACAACACACAAATACTTTATCGTAGAACTGAATGCGAGGTTGGGTGCTTGAATGATCGATTGATGTTTTGTTGTCGTTAAATTAGTGTACGTGTGTATTCTTAATGATGTTTACCATACTGCTGCACCTACCATACTGATTGTAAGATTTATTTAATAATTGAATTGGAACCCATCATGTTAGATTGCTTTATTTCATGATATATTAAAAATCTATATGTTGTTGTCTGTCTGAAAATTGTGAGACGTTTTCGACCCAGTATTTTACATCAAAATAAATAACTTTCTGCATAAGAGTTGTAGCCCAATTTCTCTAGTTTCTAGAACATCTAAGATCTTTAAATTCCGAGTTGTATTACAAAAGATATGATGATTTTACTACTTTTGCATTTTATTTCCAGAATTTCAGATTCATGTATTTTTTCATGTTTAAACTATTAAAAAACTAAATTAATGTTAGAATAATGCTCTAATAATTTCCAGAATGATAGTTAACATGTTTTGGAGTCGAATAAATATTTTTGATGAATTTATAATTGAGTTTTCGCTGATTCTAAAGATATAACAACTTGATGTCGATTTTCTGTCTGAACATGTAATCTGTAAAGAATGGTGTGTTTGACCTAGCTACTGTTGTCGAATTTTTTATTTTAAATATGGGTTGGAATCTTTGGGAAGTCTAGTTTCCACAATTTTTGACGGTTTCAGTTTTCGATTTCTTTAGCAGTGGGAAAACTGAATTTTGTGCGGTGCTCTCTTGCTGTCCAAAATTTTATTTTCCAGATTTTCTTAATATAAGTATATATATATATATATATATATATATATATATATATATATAGAGAGAGAGAGAGAGAGAGAGAGAGAGAGAGAGAGAGTCCCCTTCGGTTGCACACTACTTTTGGTGAGCACTCCGTGAGCACTCATGAAATAAAGACCCTATGAAAAATCCGAACCGCTCATATTGTTCTATATGCCTAAGATAGCCTAACAATAAAAAGTCAAGTAATTTGAAGTTCATTTGCCCATCCATCATGCTGTTAGAATTTTCAGCCATACAATTTTGTGATGATGTAAATCATGGACAAATGAATTTCAAATTAATTGATTTTTTATTGTTAGGCTATCTTAGGTATATAGAACAATATGAGCGGTTCAGATTTGTCTTAGGTGCTCTATTTCGTGAGTGCTCACCAAAGTAGTGTGCAACCGAAGATTTCTATATATATATATATATATATATATATATATATATATATATATATATATATATATCATTGTATTGCATGAATTGAAGTGTATGTGTTGCATTGCATGATCATAATGTACTATTGTCATCATTCTATTTGTCCCATCCAAAGTTATGTCCTATTGTTCTTATATTGTTACAATCGTTCATCTAATGTCTCTCAAATTGCATAATGTATTGTTTGCATCGATAAAATAATCAACAAGCTGGGTATCAAGGAATTGACGTGAGTAGTTGACGATATAGTGATTGTACTGGGAAGTGTGGGCCATGTTTCCCAAAATAATGTGTGTCGGCTAGTATTATCGATTTATTGTTGGATTACTGACTACATTATCCCAATTCATCGTGTATTATTTTAGTGTTATTGTGCTAACCAGTGTGCACCAATGTTGCAATTAATGTTATCGTGCCATGTACACGATCTATAGAATCTTCCACTTAAGTCTAAACAAAATTGATTGTATGCATCGAACCTGTAGATTGAGATGCAGTAGTACGTGCATTAGTGTTGTGCTATCTAGATGATCTAAACTAGACACAAATTAAAAACCTCGCAAGTGTACGAATCGTTTAGAGAAGCGTAGTGACGAGCAAGGGTCGATCCCACAGAGATTGTAGAATTTAACTTACTAACCAATAAAATAGAAATAAGGATCTTAAAGTGTTGTTTCTAAAGAAATAAAAAGATTAAAAACTATATCAAGGAGTTCTGAATCACAAATATTTATCAAGTAGTTGGGTTTTGATTTTCACCTGTACTCAGTAATGCTAAGTCACCTTCTTTACTATTCTGGTTACTCATGTTCGTTCCTTTAAGGGCATGGTATCTACTCCTTAAAGTATTGTTTCCCTAGCCAAGAATTAGGCATGGTATCTACTCTAATTCGTTTCTTTCCTTAAGTATTTAGCATGGTATCTACTAAGTTGCACTTAAAGAAAACATAAGAACAATGGAAACGAACAAACACTCAAAGTTCTAGAAATTGGTATCAGATCTAGATCCCTCAAGTTGATTAAACCAAGAACCCCTAAGGACTCCTGTGTTACAAGTTATGAGCACGAGATACGGGTAGTCTCTATACTCATATAACAGATTCAGATTTATAATATGCAAACTTCATAAACTCAGGTTCTGTATGGCAGTTGACTTGCTCTCACTCTCAGTCGACTGCTCTTAGAACTTCTGAACAAGTTTGTCCATTATAAATATATACCAATACTCTCAGGTTTAATCAATAAGTAATAGAATAGCATTCAGAAGAATAGAAGCATTACATAACTACGGTTTCAATCTACCCAACTATGAAATTAGTTCCACATAATTAAACTTTTATTGATCAGCAAGTTCGAATACATGATTAACATAAAAGAACTAAAAAGGGGAGAAATAAACTGATGAAGTCCGGCAGATAGGTCGACTGGCTGTCACTCAGTCGACTGCCTTGGTCCCTTCGGAGTACTTGATCTCCTCTCTCCTTCTTCGATGCTGATAGACTAATGCTCTTGGTTGATGTCTTGATGATTCTGGAACTCTGTGATTCGGCTGGTGGGGAGAGCCCAAAATAATGCCTCTTGATTGATATTTATAGAACACGGCACAAGAATTAGGGTTTGCCACTTTTTCAGGAAAGTCCTCCTCTTTCCTTCTTCATTTGATCGGCGATTTATTTCTTTCTCTTTTCTTCTTTTCTTCCTTATCTGCTAACCACGTGCTCTTGCCAGTCCCTAG
Organism: Hemerocallis citrina; assembly: GCA_017893485.1. NCBI lineage: Eukaryota > Viridiplantae > Streptophyta > Magnoliopsida > Asparagales > Asphodelaceae > Hemerocallis > Hemerocallis citrina. The sequence continues at coordinate 103,512,040 of CM030363.1, read as the reverse complement.
TCTCTAGCTTTGATTTGTTGGAGACGTTGTTATTCGCATATAATCTGGGTTCAGATAGATTTGGATTTAGATGCGGATGCATCTTATCTTTTCACTCCGCCAAATACTAGTCGACTGGTGTTGGAGGTAAGTCGACTGCACCGAACCCCAGCAAACTCTCTGTACGGTCGACTGGTGAAGAGCCAGTCGACTGTTGCACTGCAGTTCCCTGTATATCCTCCTCTTAGTCTGTATTAGTCTGGAATCTGCTTCGTTTTTCTGCTTTTGGTTGTTTCCTATGGAAAAGAGAAAAGAAGAGCCATATAGAGCATTAAAATGTCCAATTGCAATAAGATTATTACTCCTAAATGTGAATATTCTTGAGTTCATCAAATACCCCCAAACTTAGCTTTTGCTTGTCCTCAAGCAAAAAGTGAAATTATGAACAAGGGGAAAATAATAGTCTCAACCCATCACTCCAAGAAAATGTCTCATTGTGCAAGCATCAAAATTTTGCAATAAAAATTATAAACAATTTGCAAATAAACTAAAAACAAGCATACCCACTTTCTCTAGTGCAATTGTCTATTCATAACTCCAAACTCAACCACACTTGTCATGCAATTAATTATAGTTATAGTATGTAACACTCCATCTGTGATTATCCCTTCTCACTACTGCAAACCGAGTAGCAAACTAGAGTTTAGTTTATTTTTTTTTTTTTTTTTTTTAGTCTCTTCTCTATGTTGTCACTTGCCTTTTGACGCGAGTGCAAGACATTTGTGATGAATCCACCCGGTTACTCAACAAGTCACAAACTTTAAGTGCTTTGCATACTCATATTTCAAGTTGCCGTTTGACGTAAAGGTAAACATTGGTGATGAATACCCCTAGTTACTAAGCAACTCAAAACATTGGAGTAGATTGACTTTATTCATATATATATATATATATTTATATATATATGTTTTTTTTTTTTTTTTTTTTTTTACTCTATTTACTTAAACTCTGTTTAGGACTAGATCAAAGAGGATAATCACTAGAAAAAGCATCACATTTGTTTTTTATGTATAATCGCATGACTCATATAATTTTGTAAGGAATTATGAAACTCAACAATCCTAAAGTAAATAAGTATCCTTACTCTTACTTTATAAGAAATTGTTTATCCTAAAAAAAATCAAAAGACTCCAAATGTAACTAACTAATACCCCCAAACTTAGATTGAACATTGTCCTCAATGTTTGCACAAAACATAAAGTATAGGCATGAGTTACCAACTAGTTTGAAGGAAAGAAAATAAAATAAAGAAATAAAGAAATGATTAAAGAAATAAATAACTAGAGAGTGTAAATACTTCCCTGAAAATTTGGGTTGCCTCCCAAAAAGCGCTGTATTTTCTGTCTTCAGCTAGACTTGATGAGTTCATGCAATGTATTGAATGGTTTGAAGATTCACATCTTCCTCGTGCGGCTCTAGACTCATCTCAATGTACGGCTTTGCCCTATGCCCGTTCACCTTGAATGATTGATTTTTCTCTTTGCTATGAACCTCCAATGCACCATGTGGAAAGACTTTTGTAACAATGTATGGGCCATACCATCTTGACATGAGCTTGCCTGGAAAAAGTCTTAATCTTGAGTTGTATATCAATACCTTCTGTCCTTCATAAAACTCCTTCCTTGCTAACTATTTATCATGGTACAACTTGGTCCTTTTCTTGTACAATTTTGCATTTTCATATACGTCGTGCCTCAACTCTTCAAGCTCGTTCAGTTGCAATCTTCTTTTGTCGCCTGCTTGTTTCATATCAAAATTGAACCTTTTAATGGCCCAATAGGCTTTGTGTTCCAACTCCACTGGCAGATGACAGGCTTTTCCAAAAACCAACCGGTATGGTGACATGCCGATGGGTGTCTTGTATGCTGTTCGGTAGGCCCATAATGCATCATTCAAGCGCAGCGACCAATCCTTTCTCCTTGTATTCACTGTCTTTTCCAAAATGCTCTTGATTTCTCTGTTGCTAATCTCTACCTGCCCACTAGTTTGAGGATGATATGGAGTACCCACTCTATGTGTAATACCATATTTCTTCATCAAAGAAGCAAATGAAAAGTTATTGAAGTGGCTCCCTCCATCACTAATTATTGCTCGTGGTGTACCAAACCTAGTGAAAATGTTCTCCTGCAAAAACTTGACAACAACTTTGTGATCATTAGTTTTTGAGGGGACAGTCTCGACCCATTTAGACACATAATCCACACCCACAAGAATATATAAATAACCAAATGAGTTAGGAAAGGGACCCATTAAGTCGATTCCCCAAACGTCAAACAACTCGATTACTTGGATGTTTTGCAGTGGCATTTGATTTCTAGAAGAGATATTGCCTGTCCTTTGGCATTTGTCACAAGTCCTGCAAAAAGAAAAAGCATCTTTGAATACATTAGGCCAATAAAAACCAGATTGTAATACCTTGAGTGCTGTTCTTTTTGGTCCAAAATGTCATCCACATGCATATTGATGGGAATGTTGTAGAATACTAATTTGCTCTTCTTCTGCCACACATCTTCTTATAATTTGATCAAGGCAAAATTTGAACAAATAAGGATCATCCCAATAATAGTGCTTGCACATGGCCACCAGTCTCTTTCTTTCCTGAAGTGTCATACCTGGAGGGAAAACATGAGCAGTGAGATAATTTACAATATCTGCAAACCATGGAAGTTGTATATTTATTTCAAATAAATTTTCATCTGGGAAATTTTCATTAAGTGGGGGCACAATTCTTTCTTCCTCATGCAGTAATCTGGACATGTGATCTGCCACAACATTGTCACTTCCTTTCTTGTCTCTAATCTCAAGATCGAATTCTTGAAGCAACAGCACCGATCTGATCAACCTAGGCTTAGCATCCTTTTTAGCAAACAAATATCTCAAAGCAGCATGGTCAGTGAAAACAATAACTTTAGAACCAATCAAATATGATCTAAACTTCTCTACAGCAAAAATGACAGCTAACATTTCTTTTTCAGTAGTGGAATAATTAAGTTGTGCATCATTTAAAGTTCGAGAAGCATAGTAAATAACATGGGGTACCTTATTGATTCTCTGACCTAAAATAGCTCCTAAAGCATAATCACTTGCATCACACATAAGCTCGAAAGGATGGTTCCAATCTGGTGCCATGACAATAGGTGCAGAAATGAAAAGATTTTTCAATGTAATAAAAGCATTTGTGCACTTTTCTGTCCATGCAAACTCAACATCCTTAGCCAACAATTCACAAAGGGGTTTGGAGATTTTTGAGAAATCTTTTATAAATCTTTTATAGAACCCTGCATGTCCAAGAAAACTCCTAACACCCTTGACTGTAGTGGGAGGGAGTAGCTTTGATATGATGTCAATTTTTGCCTTGTCCACCTCTATGTCCCTTTTTGACACCACATGTCCCAAGACAATACCTTGTTGTACCATAAAGTGACACTTTTCCCAATTCAACACTAAATTGCATTCTTTACATCTCTTAAGTACAAGCTGCAAATGGTTAAGGCATTCATCAAAACAAGATCCAAAAACACTAAAATCATCCATAAATACCTCGATGAACCTTTCCACCATGTCTGAAAATATACTCATCATGCATCTCTGAAATGTAGCTGGTGCATTGCACAATCCAAAGGGCATCCTCCTGTATGCAAAAGTACCAAAAGGACATGTAAAAGTGGTTTTTTCTTGATCTTCTGGAGCAATAGCAATTTGATTATAGCCACTATAACCATCTAAAAAATAATAATGACTATATCCTGCTAATCTTTCTAACATTTGATCAATAAAAGGAAGAGGGAAGTGATCTTTCCTAGTTTCGTTATTCAGCTTCCTGTAGTCAATGCATACCCTCCATCCTGTGGTCACTCTCGTAGGGATAAGCTCATTCTCTTCATTCTTCACCACTGTGACTCCACTTTTCTTAGGTACCACATGTATAGGACTCACCCACTTGCTATCTGAGATAGGATAGATGATGCCAATATCTAATAGCTTTAAGACCTCTGTTCTTACCACTTCCTTCATGTGTGGGTTAAGCCTTCTCTGTGCTTCCCTGCTTGGTTTTGCGTTGTCTTCAAGAAGTATTCTATGCATGCATTTGGATGGACTTATTCTCTTGATATCTGCAATGGTCCATCCTATTGCACCTTTGTGTTCTCGCAGTACCCTCAGCAGCTTTTCTTCTTCCTGTGCACTCAAGTTTGCAGCAACTATCACTGGTAGCGTCTGGTTTTCACCCAAATATGCGTGCTTCAGATGTTCAGGCAGCGGCTTCAGCTCCACATCTGGCATCCTGGTAGCAGTCGGGACAGTCGACTTATCTTGTCCACCAGTCGACTGGTCCGAGGAAACACAAGTGTCATCAGTCACAATATTTTCAAATGCAGGTGCGAGTTTACCTGAGTATGACTTTGAGTTTCAAGGTGATGTACTGTCTCTGCAATCCTGCAGTCATCGTATTCCTGTTCAACATGAGTTAAAGTTAGAGATTGTGTAATTCTGGCTTGTAGTGGTTCAATGCTATGTACCTGAAATGTTTGATCAACAATTTCCTGTACCACATCAACATTATAGCATTCATGGTCATCATGTGGTAATTTTAGTGTATCAAACATTTTAAATTCAACCTTTTCTCCATTTATTTTCATGCTTATAGTACCCTTTTTAACACAAATTTTTATATCAGCCGTACTCATAAATGGCCTACCTAAAATGATCGGTAGAGAAGATGGCATTGAAGAGTCCTCCATGTCTAACACAACAAAATCTGCAGGCAAAATGAAATCATTTACCTGAACTAGGACATCTTCCAAAATACCTCTAGGTCTTTTGATGCTGCGATCAGCCAACTGTAAAGTGATGGATGTTGGTTTGAGTTCTCCCAATCCTAGCTTTCGTAAACAGTGTAAGGAAGAAGATTGATGCTTGCCCCCAAGTCTAGTAGTGCCTTTTCAAAGAAGTGCTCACCAACCCCTGCAAGGAATGGTAAAACTACCTGGGTCCTTCAATTTAGGAGGTAATTTCCTTAACAGAACAGCGCTCACTTCCTCTGTCAAAGCCACATCCTCCCTAACCTGAAATGTTCTTTTGTGAGTACAAGATTCTTTCAAAAATTTGGCATAAGAAGGAATTTGTTTAATAGCATTAAGTAGGGGGATATTAATTTCTACCTTTCTGAGAGTTTCAAAGATGTCAAATAAATGTTGTTCTTTCTTTTGCTTGACTAACCTTTGAGGGAATGGTGGCAATATTGCCCTTTCTTTTTCACTTACCTTGTTGGAATCCAAAACTTTTGATGGTTGTATTTCTGCTTCTTCTGTGTGTGTTCCAACCTTGTTGTCAATTGTCTTACCACTTCTCAGAGTTGTTACTGCCTTGAGCTGTTCTTGGCCTCTAGGATTTGGTATGGTTTGTGAAGGAAGTTCTCCTGCCTTTCTTTCACTCAACTCCTTCGCGATTTGCCCGATTTGAGTTTCCAATTTCTGAATTGCTTGCCCTTGTTGGTTGCTTGTTTGATGTTATTGTTGGAGCAATTGAAGAACGGTGGATTCAAAATCCAACTTCTTCTATTCTTGAACTGGCCTATCAAACCCACTTCCAATTTGGAAGTTCCGTGCATGTCCTTGCGAAGATTGAGTGCCTTGATTGTTGCTCCATAAGAAATTTGGATGATTCCTCCACCCTGGGTTGTATGTGTTCGAGAATGGGTTGTTCTTTGGTGGAAACACTCCTTGTCCCACATAGTTTGCATGCTCCTGATCTGTGAAAGAAGACATGGGACATGTGTCAGTTGTATGATCATAATGAGAACAAATTGCACAAATTTCTTTTGTTAGATTTTTGACACTGCCCATTGTTGTCATTGCATTAACAAGCATATCAATTTTTTTGTTCATATTTGCCATTTCTAATTGTATGTTATTACTACCAGAAATTTCATAAACTCCCTGTTTTTTCGAAATGCCTCTTCCCCTTGTTGAGAATTGCTGTGAGTTCTCGCTTAGTTCTTCAAATAATTCGATGGCCTCCTCACCACTTTTCCTCATCAAGATCCCGTTACAAGCTGAATCCACAATTGCCTTATTAGTATCATTTAAACCCTCATAAAACTCTTGTACCTGATCATCTTTAGGCATGTTGTGTGTAGGACACTTGAGAAGCTTGTTCTTGAAATCCTTCCATGCTTTGAAGAATAAATCTCCATCTTTTTGTTGGAAGAGTTGAATCTCCCTCTTTAGTTATTTGGTTTTCTGGGCTGGAAAGAATTCTTTCAAGAATTTTGTGGCCAATTGCTCCCATGAAGTAATTGATCCTGGTTCCAAAGAATTATACCACAATTTAGCATTAAGTTTTAAAGAGAATGGAAACAAGATTAACCTGATTTGTTCAGGGGTAAGCCCTTGGACACTTTGTGTTCTGCAAAGATCAAAGAAGTCTTGCAGATGAAGGTGAGGCTCTTCGTCTGGTTTGCCACTAAAGTGGGGAACCATGCTAAGTAATTGGGGAGAGAGATGCATATTCCTTATGACATTAGGTTGATAAGCAATGCAGGAAGGTTGCTCAATATTCTTAGGTGTGAATTTGTCCTGTATTGGTACTCGATTTGGTACTTCCTCAGCCATTGTTGCTTGTGAATTGGGTCTCTGTGCAGTCGACTGGTCTCTTGTAGCAGTCGACTAGTTGGTCGCAGACAGCCGACCTAGTCTGTGCAGAGTACGTTCTGTTTCCGCGTCAATAGGTAGTAGCTATGGACGAAGTGATCGCCTTCCGTGCATCCACCAAAATCCTGTAACCTAGAAGAAAATGTTTATTAATAAAAGAAAATAAAATAAAAGAAATTTTTTTCACTGATTTGTAAGTTAAAATGCTAACAATCCCCGGCAACGGCGCCAAAAATTTGTTGTGCTATCTAGATGATCTAAACTAGACACAAATTAAAAACCTCGCAAGTGTACGAATCGTTTAGAGAAGCATAGTGACGAGCAAGGGTCGATCCCACCGAGATTGTAGAATTTAACTTACTAACCAATAAAATAGAAATAAGGATCTTAAAGTGTTGTTTCTAAAGAAATAAAAAGATTAAAAACTATATCAAGGAGTTCTGAATCAAAAATATTTATCAAGTAGTTGGGTTTTGATTTCCACCTGTAGTCAGTAATGCTAAGTCACCTTCTTTACTATTCTGGTTACTCATGTTCGTTCCTTTAAGGGCTTGGTATCTACTCCTTAAAGTATTGTTTCCCTAGCCAAGAATTAGGCATGGTATCTACTCTAATTCGTTTCTTTCCTTAAGTATTTAGCATGGTATCTACTAAGTTGCACTTAAAGAAAACATAAGAACAATGGAAACGAACAAACACTCAAAGTTCTAGAAATTGATATCAGATCTAGATCCCTCAAGTTGATTAAACCAAGATCCCCTAAGGACTCCTGTGTTACAAGTTATGAGCACGAGATACGGGTAGTCTCTATACTCATATAACAGATTCAGATTTATAATATGCAAACTTCATAAACTCAGGTTCTGTATGGCAGTTGACTTGCTCTCACTCTCAGTCGACTGCTCTTAGAACTTCTGAACAAGTTTGTCCATTATAAATATATACCAATACTCTCAGGTTTAATCAATAAGTAATAGAATAGCATTCAGAAGAATAGAAGCATTACATAACTACGGTTTCAATCTACCCAACTATGAAATTAGTTCCACATAATTAAACTTTTATTGATCAGCAAGTTCGAATACATGATTAACATAAAAGAACTAAAAAGGGGAGAAATAAACTGATGAAGTCCGGCAGATAGGTCGACTGGCTGTCACTCAGTCGACTGCCTTGGTCCCTTCGGAGTACTTGATCTCCTCTCTCCTTCTTTGATGCTGATAGACTAATGCTCTTGGTTGATGTCTTGATGATTCTGGAACTCTGTGATTCGGCTGGTGGGGAGAGCCCAAAATAATGCCTCTTGATTGATATTTATAGAACACGGCACAAGAATTAGGGTTTGCCACTTTTTCAGGAAAGTCCTCCTCTTTGCTTCTTCATTTGATCGGCGATTTATTTCTTTCTCTTTTCTTCTTTTCTTCCTTATCTGCTAACCACGTGCTCTTGCCAGTCCCCAGTCTCTAGCTTTGATTTGTTGGAGACGTTGTTATTCGCATATAATCTGGGTTCAGATAGATTTGGATTTAGATGCGGATGCATCTTATCTTTTCACTCCGCCAAATACTAGTCGACTGGTGTTGAAGGTAAGTCGACTGCACCGAACCCCAGCAAACTCTCTGTACGGTCGACTGGTGAAGAGCCAGTCGACTGTTGCACTGCAGTTCCCTGTATATCCTCCTCTTAGTCTGTATTAGTCTGGAATCTGCTTCGTTTTTCTGCTTTTGGTTGTTTCCTATGGAAAAGAGAAAAGAAGAGTAAAATACCACATATAGAGCATTAAAATGTCCAATTGCAATAAGATTATTACTCCTAAATGTGAATATTCTTGAGTTCATCAATTAATTAGGCTAAAAATTAATAGACTTAAGAACTAACACAACATCGACATTGCATATTGAACATCATTATTTCTATTTACATCGAATATTGTCTGAGTGTTATTGACACCGACCATTGAATATTGTCATCGAATATTGAATCATCGTATATAACCATTACATCGATTACCAATGACACTGATTATTGCTATCGTCCCATGTTATTGATTCCTCATGATTTACTGAACTCATTGTTATATCGTTATTCCATTGTTTCCTTGCTTTCTCTACTTGCTGTCCATGACTTGCTCTAAGGATAATTTTTCTCCGCTTTTTAGATGAAGTGTTCACAGGTGATCATGGAGAATTACTTCTAGGAATTGGAGAACAAGCTTTCTAAAGAATTATTACTTTCTAGTTGAATTTTATTTCATTCGACTTATTGTATTGGCACTTATTATCATTGTGTTTGGATTTATTATTGTATTGGGCTTATAACGCGGATATAATTATTTGTTACCAGATGTTGAATTATGATATTTGGTTGTTTCATATTGTCTTATTCCAAGTATTATTGTTCATGTGATTGTTATTATTGTCTGCGTAATTGTTTAGTATTGTTTATGTTGTTGAGTTAAATGGGTAAACAGCTTATGGATGACGCAAGTCATTCGCTGGGCCAATGTCACGTGCTTGTGTTCCGTATGTTGGGAAGCGGGGCATGACGTGTCAGCAGCTTGGAACATCACCAGGAGAGGAAGTGTCATCGTTTGCTCCAAGTTGTGCATGCAGAGTCCCAGGATCTCAGGAAGTTTTCTGAATCCCAAGTTGCCAAGAGTTCGAATTTCATGCTAGAAAGACGCCGTTTGGACGTGCCAAGGATATGGTGAGCAACGAAGCATAATGCTAGAGTTAATGGACGCTATTGACAGAGTCTTTCCGATTAGAGTAGCGCAGTGGAAGTATGGTGGGCCCATAACCCACAGGTCCAAGGATCTTCTGGTTCCTTTTCCTTCTTTGCACCGTTTACTCCCTTCTCATACATTGCATTTGTCATCATTCATTGAATCCTTATTCAACATCATTTTTGATCACTCCATCGCTATCTATGTCTTCTTGTTCGTGTGTTGCCACCAATTCGTTTCTTTCCCTTCATTCTCTGTTTTGTTGTTTCACAAGTTTTCCTTTGCTTTGCCCTACGTTCTGTCTGATTGAATTTCGATGAGGAAATTTTTTTGTAAGGTGGGTAGGATTGTAACCCCCGTTCCCGTAAATACATCTTCCTTAATATTTTCTGTATTTTGATTATCTATAAATTCATTTTTTGTTTTTATATTCGTTTGGGATCTTCTATCAAAGTCTTTTCTAATCGACAATTATATTTATTTCGAATGATGATATATTTTAACTTTATTTTCTATTCCTAATTGATCGACTATTTATATTTTAATAAATTTGTTAAACTCAAATCTCAATTCGATATATATATATTATTATTATTATTCTTTGTTGTTTATTTAATCTATTTTCTATTTATTTATTGATGTGAAGGCTAATCTTATAATTATATTTCTTTCCTTAATTATTTGTTAGTTTGTAAAAGCCTATAGATCCTAATCTATATTTCATTATTATTGGAGTAGGAATTTTATGTATACTATCTGATTTAATTAATATGTACTACTATATTGCTATTTATTATATTTTAGCCAAATCAGATCCAATCTTTTTTATTTATGAATCCATACATTTGATTGTGTCTATTAAAAGTTGTGTATTAATATAATGCATACTATTTGATTTATTTGTACTATTATATTACAAATAACCTTCTTATTGAATCCCAAACCCTATAACCTGCAGCCCGAACCCGTTACCCAATAACCCACATCTTAACCCCTATAAGCCTTGTTAACCCCCCCCCTTCTAACCCTAATTACTGTGTAACCCTAATTACCTTACCTATTACCCAGCAGTCACTGTTCATCCCCTCTCTCTTCTCCCTTGTTTCCTTCCCGAAACAGAGCAACCCATCTTCACCCCGTCTCCACCCTTCACCTTGCCGCACCTCCACCATCCCGCATGCAGACCTCCGCCTCATCTCCATCTCGACACCATCCTCTAGCACCGTCGACTGCCACCGAAGTCTCCCTCCACCGAACTCCACCATCATCATCCTCTTCATTGACCGAACCCAACAACACTCATCCCCGTCGCCTCCCACCTTGTCATCCCGACCTCCGACCTCAACTGTGCAAACCCCTTGCGATCTCCGATCACCATCACCTATAGCGCCGCCATTATGGCCGACTGCTCACCCCTGAGAACCCATCGAAGGTCCACCATTACTGTGCTCCTCGCCTCCTCCATCCTCCTCGTCGACCTCCGAGCGCCAACGCCTCCTCCATGACTGCACCATCGCCGCTCGCCCTCTTACTCTCCTCGCCCTCCCCTGTTCTCCCCGTCGCCCTGCCGTCGTCATTTCGACCACCTGTCGCAGCACCCATCTGTTGTTCCTCACTTCCGTTGTCGTCGTCTTGCCGTTGCCGCCCTCGACCTCCGCCACTGCAGTGCACCGCTGCCCGTTGTTGAAGTCAAGCCAACGCACAATCGCCTATTGCTGATTGGCCGAATTTTGCCGTTTGCTATTGTGCTAGCTATTCGGCCTGATTGTTGTTTGTTGTTCAGCTTGATCCACTACTGCTGTTGTTGTACTCGCTGTTGCTATTGTGTGTTGCCCTTGCTACTCTTGTGTTCTTGTTGTGGTGATTGCTTGCATGTAGTGTGCACGTGCTCATATGGGTTCGTGCGTTGTACGTAGCTTGCACGTGTCACCATCCGGATTCTTATCCTATTATTCTCTTCATATTTGAATTAACCGTCTATCAGACAAGTCACTTTTCTCTCTCGAATCACTATTGTATCGTATTCGAAATTTTATTGAATTTTCGCAAGTAGATCCTAATTGTTTATCGAATTGTTATATCGTTAATCTCCGTCAAGTATATTGAGGGTTTACATGACCTAACCCAAAATATTCTTGACTTCGTGCCATTATTGACTCTAGAATATCGAATCCTTCATGCATTCATGTACTATTGATGATAGAAGTTATTCATGCAAGACACCACACAAATAAACTATTGTAGAATTGATTATTAGGTTGTTGTGCTTGAATGATTGATTGATGTCTTGTTGGAAGTTAAACTAGTGTATGGATGTATTCTTCATTATGTTTACCATGCTTTTTTGTTTACCATGCTGAATATAAGATTTGTTAACTATTGAGTTGAAGTTCATCACATTAGATCGCATATATTTCGTGAAATATGTTGAACCCTAATTTTCACTGTCTGCCTGGAATTTGTGAGACCTTTCTGACCTAGTATTTGACATAAAAAATTATAACTTTCTAAACAAAAATTGTAGCCCTGTGTTTTTAGTTTCCAGAACATCTAAAATATTTGAATTGCGAATTTTATTGCAAAAGTTATGGTGTTTTTACTACTGCTGCCTATTTACTTCCAGAATTTCTGATTCATGTACTTCGTCATGTTTAAGTTATTAACAAGCTAAGTTAATGTTAGAATATGGCACTGATAAATTCCAGATTGTTAGTTAACATGATTAGGAACTTAATGAATATTTTTGATGAATTTAAAATTGGGTTTTTACTGATCTTTCAAATATAACAACTTGATGTTGATTTTCAATCAGAACGTGTAATATGTAAAGAACGATATAATCATTTATCTATTGTTATCAGATTTCGAATTTTAAATATGCGTTGGAATCGTTGGGAAGTTTAGTTTCTAGAACTTCTATTGTTATCGGATTTCATATTTTCTTAATATCTATATAATAAAACACAAAGAAAGCTATCAAGTGGCTCTCCTTCAATCCCCCCAAAAATTAAAGGCCCAGATCTAACTTTACAAAACATATTTTCCCCCCAAAAGTTCCCCCTAAAACTCAAATTCAAATCTCCCACTCAAAACAACTCCTATATTTATTTAATTTTTTTTTTCTCTCTCTCTCTCCCTCCCTCTTCTATTCAAAAAATTAAGAAAATAAAAATATTAAAAATATTAAAATATTAAAGAACTAAAAAAAAAATTAAAAACTTTAAAAATAATTCAAAAAAAATCAAAAAAATCATATAATATGTTTTTTTGCTCTACGTCTGCTATTTCAATTAATTTGCTGGACCTCCAAAAATATTTTACATGATCAAACAAGGTGCACCGTTCTGAAGACGTGCCGTAGGCACGTGTCAACGGGCAAACCTAGTAAATGTATATATATCATTAATATATCATTATATTGAATGGATTGAAGTGTATAAATTGCATTGCATGATCCTAATGTACTATTGTTACTATTTTAATTGTCTCATTCTAATTGACCGTCCTATTATTACTTCTATTGGTATCATCATTATCGAATTTCTCTAAATTGCATAATGTATTGATTGCATCGATAAAATGTTTAACAAGCCGGGGTTTAAGGGTTGACTTAAGTAGTGGACAATATAGAGATTGTACTCGGGAGAGGAGGCCCGTGTTTTCCCAAAATATTGTGTCGGCTAGTGTTTGTAGATTTATTGTTGGATTACTGACCACATGTAACGCCCCGAATTTCCAATAAATAAATTTAGAAGTACGTGGCACAATTCACAGCATCTACCTCAATGTAATAGTAAACATAGCCACACAAAGAAAATTTTTCAACTTTTATTACATCAATTCTTTACATAACACAGCGGAAATTAAACACCTTGAAAGCTCCGTATGTTCCGTGCATAGGCCTGCCAACCCTCGACACGTGAACATACAAACTGTCCTCTAGACATTCCGTGAATAGGCCTGCCGACCCTCGACACGCGAACATACTAGGGACACAACAACACACAGTCCTGGAATACATCCGTTGGACTAACAACAGAGCCCATACTTATATTTTCGAAGTTCTATCACATCTCCACTAGTGTCTGTCCTTAGGTTGATTATTATTAATTAAATCACAATTCCCCCTCCCTAAAGTTGGTGTACCCTGCCGAACTTAATTCCACTAAAACAACACCAAGGCCCCAACTGACCAAGATCCACAAAATCTCATTTGCCGATTTACACGAATCCCACCCAACTTCTAGAGACTCACAGCTCAAAAAATCAACACGAATCTTTCATCAAAACTCTTGATTCTATCATCAATTCGTTCATGTTAAGAAAACTCTTTTAAATCAAACAAATCCAAAATTATCTGAATACTCACAAAATTTACTGAAATAAAATTTGAGATTAAATCTCTTAGACAACTGAGTTTCATATTTTGAAGTTATAGAAAAATCACAAAACATCAATCCTCCGAAATTCGTATATAATTGGCTTTCTAAAGTCGTAGCAATACGAGTTAAATTCCATTATAACCAAAATATAACTCTCTGTAAAATACAGTAATCGGTAGCAGAAACTTCATCTAAAACAATAGTTCAATAATCCATAAGTTCGAAGAAATAATCTTTCAAGAAAACAATGAAAAACTCAACAAAACAATCAGCAACGCAGCTGTCGGTCGACCGACGCTTCAGTTGAAAAGCAGCGGTCGACTGACATGCTAAAATTTCAAAATCAAAGAATTGACAATCGACCATCATTTCATATGCAATTCTGGGTGTTCGACTGATATGTCAACACTACAAAACTAAACAATTGGCAGTCGACCGACATTCCAAGTGTTGTTCTTGGGTGTTCGACCGTCATGCCAAAAATAGCTCCACCGGTGCCATCCTGTATTGACTGCATACCCAACTTCAAACTCCAAGTCCCTTCGTCGAGTATCTGCATTAATCTCCTGCCCGAACATCTGCCTCTCACCAGCCTTGTACCAACAAACGGGTGTCCTGTACTTCCTCCCGTACAGAGCTTCATACGGAGCCATACCAATACTTGCAAGGTAACTATTGTTATAGGCAAACTCAACCAATGCCAAGTACTTCTCCCTAATTTCCACCAAAATCTATAACACAAGCCCTCAGCATATCCTCCAATACCCGATTCACCCTTTCAGTCTGACCATCGGTCTGCGGAGGAAAAGCAGTACAGAAATCGGTTCTGGTACCCAAAGCTGCTTGCAAACCCTTCCAAAACCTCGATGTGAACCTCGCATTCCTGTCGAAAACAATCGACACAAGAACCCCATGAAGTCTCACAATCTCATCAATATACAGCTCTGCCAATTTCTCCAACGACCAAGTAATCTTCATAAACAGAAATTGAGCTGACTTGGTCAAACTATCCACAATAACCCAAATTGAGTCGTTGCCCATCGAACTCCTCGGCAACCCAGTGATGAAATCCATGCTGATATTCTCCCACTTTCATTCCGGAATAGGCAATGGCTGTAACAAGCCTCCAGGTTTCTGATTCTCTGCTTTGGTCTGTTGGCAAGTTAGACACCTTGCCACAAAGTCTGCCACATCTCTCTTCATCCCCGGCCACCAAAAGTGTTGTTTGATATCCCTGTACATCTTCTTGCCTCTAGGATGTACTAACAACAAGGTACTGTGTGCTTCCTGCAAGATATTCTCCCTCAAATATGCATTCTTCGGTACACACAACTTCTCACCCATCCACAGATTCCATCCTGGACACGAAATTCTGATAACTTGCCATCGAAAACATGCTGCAACATCTTCTGAATTTCTACATCTGATTTCTGGCCCTCCATAATCTGCTCTCTCAAAAAAGGTTGCAACCTCAACTAAGCCAAAGATGCTCCCAAACCCTGTAGTACAACCCCAATACTTGCCTGATCTAGCTTTGCTACCAACTCTCTCCGAGTAGTGATCAATCTCGACAGACTGCTCTTCCGACTAAGCCCATAGGCCACCACATTTGCTTGCCCGGATGATAGTTTATCTCAGGACGAATGTCTTCCAGCACCTCCAACCACCTTCTCTGTTGAAAATTTAGATCCCTCTGCTGGTAAATGTGCTTTAGGCTCTTGTGGTCAGTGAACATGTTAACCTTCTCTCCATATACATAATGTCTCCACTACTTCAAGGCAAAAATAATAGCTGCCAATTCCAGAACGTGTGTCGGATAGTTCTTCTCATGCGAACGCAACTGCCTCGAACCATATGCAATAACCTTTCCTTCCTGCATCAAGACGCACCCCAAACCCTGAGTAACGCATCACTGTAGATATCATAGTCCTTTCCATCTTGCGGCAAAGCTATGATAGGCGTATTCGTTAACCTCTCCTTTAGCTCTAGGAAACTCACGTCACACTTATCAGTCCAAGTGAGAGCCACATTCTTCCGAGTCAACCCCGTCAAAGGAACTGCAATCTGTGCATATTCCTGAATGAATCTCTTGTAGTACCCAGCCAACCCTAAGAAACTCCGGACCTCCTTCACTGTCGTCGGTCTCGGCCAATTTTTCACTACTTCAACCTTCTGAGGATCGGTGGCCACTCGCTCATTAGAAAGGATATGACCAATGAAAGCTACCTCGAACTTACAAAACTCACACTTCGACAGCTTGGCATACGAGTTATGCTCCTGTAACTTCTTCAATACCTCTGCCAAGTGTTTAGAGTTCTCTTCCTCCGACTTCGAATATACCAGAATATCATCAATGAATACCACCACAAAGGAATCAATAAATAGCCGCAAAATTCGGTTCATCATGTCCATGAATACTGCAGCGCATTCGTCACCCCGAATGGCATCACCAAAAACTCATAAAGTCCATAACGAGTTTTGAAAGCTGTCTTGCTCACATCTTCCTCCTTAAATCGGACCTGATGATACCCTGACCACAGATCAATCTTCGAAAATACAGCTGCTCCCCGAAGCCTATCAAAAAGATCATCAATCCGTTGAAGCGGATACTTGTTCTGAATAGTCACCATGTTCAATTCCCGGCAGTCAATGCACATCCTTATTGACCCATTCTTCTTCTTCACCAACAACACTGGTGTTCCCCACAGTGAAGTACTCGGCCTGATGAATCCCTTACTCAGTAATTCCTCAATCTTCTTCTTAACTTCATCCTGCTCCACCGGTGCCATCCGGTATGGAGCCTTAGAAATCGGAGCACTTAACAGCTGAATATTGATGCAGAACTCAACATCTCGCTACGGCGGTAACTCCGGTAGATCTTCCAAGAATACTGTAGGAAATCCCTGACAACTGGAATGCTTCTGACTTCATCCAAAAATATCAACTCAGATACCATTGTAACCACTTTCGGGTTCTTCTTCTTTCCCTGAAAGTCACTATGGGACCTCCTGGTGCCTTCTCCGACACCCCTTTCTTCTTACAATTGTGGCATCATATATTGCCATCCAATCAATGACCATGATCACATCCACACCCAAGACTTGCAGTTCAATTAGATCAATGCTGAATAATCTCCCACCAATCTCCGTGCCCTCATAATACCGATCAACAATCAATTCTTCTCTTGATTTCCACTGACAAGACTCTACCTGGAAATACCTTAGCTTCCACACCTAAAACTTTAGCAAAATTAGGCGACACAACTGTATGCGAATAACCAGTATCAAATAAAACTTTTGCTTTTATTCCATTAATCAAGACTAATCCTGTTACATAAAGAAATCAAATCTCCAATTTATTCTTAAACGAAGTTTTACTTAATACATCAAATAACTGAATTTAATATTCTTGCATACCGTGGATCACACCTTCTAAGTTACCCGCATCCTCCTCAGTTAATGCGTACACTCGCCCCTGCCTCTGGAATATACCTCCGCCTGCACCTTCCTTCTTCAACTTCAGACAGTTTGGTCTGATATGGTGATGAACCCAATAATATTCACATTTAGGAGCAATAATCTTAGTGCAATTAGACATTTAAATGCTCTATATGTGGTAATTTACTCTTCTTTTCTCTTTTTTATAGGAAACAGCCTAAAAACAGCTAAACAAAGCAGATTTAAGGCTAATACAGACTGAGAGGATGATATACAGAAACTGCAGAGCATAAGTCGACTGGTTCTTCCAACAGTCGACCGGACAGAGAGGCTGAAGCTGCTCGGCACAGTCGACTGATTCCAAAACCAGTCGACTGGTATCCGGCAGAGTCAAAAGATAAGAACAGCGAAGATTCATCCTCATCCAAATACGAAGCAAGATTAAAATATCCAAACCCAGGTCGTCTGCGAATAACAACTCGTCATTAATCAAGTTAAAGGACCGGGGTTGGCAAGTAAGAAGGTGGACTCAGTCTTATACATGTAGAGATAAGAAATCAGGAATTCAATATCTGCAGAAAAGGAAGAAAAGAAGAAAAGAGAAAGAAATAAAACGCAGATCAAATAAGGAAAGAAATAAAAGAAAGAAGATGACTTTTCTGCAAAAATGTGCAAACCCTAAACTCTCTTCCCGTGTTCTATAAATATCAACCAAGAGGAAGAGGAGAGGGAATGGGAGGAATCGTCCAGCAAGCATCAAGAAGGAGAACAAGTCGACTGCTGATTGGGCTCAATTTCAACATCATACAAATCAGTGTTCTTCTGTTCTTCCTTTTACTTTTATTTGTATTGTAGAGTCATGAATTCTATTTCATTAATCAATAAAGGTTGTATTATGTGCAACTAAATTCATAGTTGGGTAGATTAAAGCCGTAGTCATGTAATGCTTATATTCTTCTGAATGCTACTCTATTACTTATTGATTAAACCTGATTGAATTGGTATAGATTTATAATAATCAAACTTGTTCAGAAGTTCTAAGAGCAGTCGACTGAGAGTGGCAGCAAGTCGACTGCCATACAGAACCTGAGTTTATCAAGTTTGCGTATTATAAATCTGAATCTGTTTTATGAGCATAGAGACGACCCGTATCTCGTGTTCATAACTTGTAACACAGGAATCTTTAGGGGTTCTTGGTTTAATCAACTTGAAGGATCTAGATCTGATACCAATTTCTAGAACTTTGAGTGTTTGTTCGTTTCCATTGTTCATATGCTTTCTTCAAGTGCAACTTAGTAGATACCATGCTAAATACTTAAGGAAAGAAACGAATTAGAGTAGATACCATGCCCTTAAAGGAAAAAACATGAGTAATCGGAGGAGTATATGACTTAGCATTATTGACTATAGGTGGAAATCAAAGCCCAACTACTTTAATAGATATTCGTGACTCAAATTGTGATGCTACTTAATTTAGATTTTTATCTTTTCATCAGACTTTTAGCACAAACTTTATGATTTGCATATTCTTTTGTTTTATTGATTAGTGAGTTAAGTACTACAATCTCTGTGGGATCGACCCTTGCTCGTCACTACGCTTCTCTAAACGATTCGTACACTTGCGAGGTTTTTAATTTGTGTCTAGTTTCTCTACTTATTTAGATCATCTAGATTGCACAACATATGGCCTTCACGATCACACTGATAACAAGACCGCACATTAGGTGGTTTGGTGCATGCTGACTAATAATGGCCTGCTTCTCCACAGTTGAAACAAGTCACGCATTGAATTGTGGGCGCCTTCTTCTCTTGTCCACTGAACCTTCCCTACTTTGCTGGAAACTTCTTCCCACCTAGATTAGCTGCTGGCCTCTTGTTTCTGTTCCAGGTCTCCTGCATCTTCTGGAACTCATCCATATCTTATTCTGTCATTGTTGTTCTCCTGATGTAACTGCCATTTTCGTTCTTTTCTTTTGTAATATTTTATTTGTAATTGAATAAAATACTTGATTTTCTTGACAATTTAATTAAAATTTTTCATTAAATTACTTTCATTATTTTGTCATGCCATTTTCTTGATGATCCTATTTTTATTTAATTGTAGGTATTTTATTTGAACCCTATTTTAGTTAATTCCATCTCTTATTGAACCCAAAACTCAATCACAATTAATTCTTGACCCAAACCCACTATTATTGGATCATAAACCATTAACCCAACATTCTAATTGCAATCTATAAATACAATCCTATTGCAAATCCTAAAATCACACAATTTGAAACCTTAATTAGTCATCTTTCTCTCTCCGCCCATTTTCTTTCTCCCCTACCTCAGTTTCCCACCCAAATCCTGAGCTCCTTCTTCGACCAAACTCCGGCGACCCCCCAATCGTCGACCCCCGACCTCCTGGCACAGCCCATCCCGTCGACGCCATTGACAGACCCAACAGCCCCGATCCTCCTCTGTTTCCCGTATTTCCTGTTCGCCCCCGACCCGACGCTCTAATCCTCCGTTCTCTGTCGATCCCCGTCAGCCAGCAAGTCATCGACGCCACGCCCTCCTCGTCGTTCGCCGCAAGAACGCCCTCGAGCCCCTTGGATGCTGTCGTTGCTGTCTCTGGCTATTGTGCTTTGGGTCTTTTTTGCACGTAGTATACACATGTTATTTCGCGTGTTCGTGGGTTCGTTGCTCCGGAATTCTCATCCCCTTATTCTTGGTATTCAATTTAATCGTCTATAAGGCAAGTGACTTTTCTTTTGAATTGAATCTTGTATCAAATTCAAGTTTTTATCGAAATTCTTGCAAGTAGATCCTAATCGTTTATCGTATCGTTGTATTGATTATCTTTCGTTGGGTCTATTAAGGGTTTACACGAGCTAAACCCAATATTCTTGACTTCGTGCCACTTTTGACTCCAAAGATTGAATCTTTCATGCATTCATATAGAATTGATATTAGGGTTATTCATATAATCACTACACAAATAATCTATCGTAAAAACTAATGCTAGGTTGTATGTTTGAACGATCGATTGATGTTTGGTTGTTGTTAAAATAGTGTATGTATGTGTTTTAATTGTATTTATAATGCTATCACACCCATCATGCTGATTATAAGATCTATTGACTATAGAATCGATATCCATCATGTTTAATCAATTTATTTCAAGAAAATATCGAAAAACTTGTATGTTGCTTGCTATCTGTATTTTGCCTGACGTTTTTTGACCTATTATTTGATCTTAAAATAAATAACTTTCTGAATAAGAGTTGTAGCCCTATGTTTCTAGTTTCCATAACATCTTGAATCGCTGAATTCTGAGTTGTATTGCAAAAGTTATAATCATTTTACTACTATTGTGTTTTTTACTCTAGAATTTCAGATTCTTGTATGATTCATGTTTAATCTGTTGAAAGGTTGATTCAACATTAAAATATTACTTCGAAAAATTCCAGAACATTAGTTAACATGCTTAGAATTCTAATAAATATTTTGATGATTTTATTATTGAGTTTTTGCTGATCCTAAAAATATAATAACTTGATGTCAAAATTCTGCCTGAATATGAAATCTATAAAGAATGATGTGTTTGACCTGGCTACTGTTGTCGGATTTTTAACTTTAAATATGCATTGGAACCGTGTAGAAGTCTAGTTTTCATAATTTCTAAAGGTTTTAGTTTTTGATTTTGGTATCAGCGGGAAATTCAATTTTAGGACAGACAACTCTTGTTTTCCATAATTTTACTTTCTAGTTTTCTTAAAGTAATTATTCCTATATCATAGTATTGATGAATTGAAGTGTATATGTTGCACTGCATGATCCTAATATCCTATTGTCATCATTCTAATTGTCCTATTCCATATTATTATCCTATCGTTCTTGATAATATTGTTCATCTCATGTCTCGAATTGCATATTGTATTATTGCATCGATAAATAACTAACAAGTCGGGGTTAAGGGATGGACTAGAGTAGTTGATGAAGATATAGGGACTATACTCGGATGATGGCCCGTGTTATTACCGTTATCGTCATTGTGTAAGAAATTGTCCCAATGGCACGTGTTATTATTGCTATCATCATTGTGCAAGAAATTGTCTCAATGGCCCGTGTAATTATTGTTATCGTCATCATACTCTGTACTTGATCTATAGAATCTACCACTATCGTATAAATGAAATTGATTGTATGCATCGAACTTGTGGTATGGAACATATGGGACATAGTAGTACGTGTATTAGTTAGGATTAAATGATTAATAGACTTAAGAGTGGACATGACATTAACATTGCATATTGGTCATCATTGTTTCTATTGATATTGAATATTAGCTAAGTGTTATCGACATTGACTATTGACTATTGTTATCGATTATTGAATAAATGTTTAAAATCATTGCATCGATTATCATGATGATGATTATTGTTATTGTCCCATGTTATTGATTCCTATTGATCCATTGAACTCGTTGATATATCGTTATTCCATTGTTCTTTGCATTCTCTACTTGCTGTCCATGACTTGCTCAAAGGAAAATTTTTCTCCTTTTTTTAGATGAAGTGTTCACAGGTAATGAAGGAGAATTGTCTGCTGGGATTGGAGAACAAATCTTCTGAAGATTTAATGTTTTCTAATTGTTTATTGTTTTATTGAACTTATTGTATTGAGACTTATTATTATTGTGTTGGAATTTATTATTATATTGGGCTTATGACCTGGATTTTATTATTTTTTTCAGACATTGGTTTATTGTATTTGGATATTCCATATTGCTTCATTCCAAGTATCATTGTTCATGAGATTATTATTATTGCCTGCGCAACTGTTCTATATTGATTATATTGTTGAGTTGATCAGATAAATAGCTTATGGATGACATTAGTCATTTGCTAGGCCAATGTCATGTGCTCGTATTCCGTATTTTCAGGAAAGCGGGGCATGACACCTGACTAGCTTATCAAATCTTTTGATGCCCAACGGTTTCATCCGAGACCTCAAATTCGGACACAAGCCCTGCTCGAATTATTTGTCCTTCTTCGCTTCATCAACTATCAGCTTTGGTGGAAACCTTGACAGCTGGGCAGACTTAGTCTCATATTCGCGCACTAACATGCTGCTTTGGTGTAGGTTTAAGAATTTCATTGCCTTCTTCTCCTAAATGTCCAGAGGAAAGGAGCGATCCCTGAACTCCTCAAGAAAAGCCTCCCAAGTCACATGTTCATCCGCAAAAGTCCTCTTTACTGACTGCCACCAGATGCCATCATCCTTCTCTAACTGTATTGTAGCCAATTTCACCTTGTTGGTTGCTGGGGTTTCCAAAACCTCAAAGACTAACTCCATCTGTATAATCCAATCATCACCATATTCGGATCAGATTGCCCTTCAAAAATAGGCGGCTTCATCCATTTGAAGGACACAACCTGCTTAATTGGATCAGCATTAACAAGCACTAGTCTAGCCACTTGATTCTTATTCTGAGTCATGTTGGCTACCATGAATGTGTTCAAGGTCTGATACACCCTGGTAATTTCCATTTCTTGATCAAGTCCGGGCCCCTCGGAACCCTTAGCTCCATCATCATTTCTACCATTCCTGGTCCTGGGTCCTGCCATTATACTAAATACTGTAAAATGAGGGGAAAATTATAGCATCACAACACAATTCATATTCACATCAATACCTTATGGAAAAATCTCAATCATGCCCTAAACCATTTCATCTTGTTTTAATTCCATGTGATACTCACACTCTAATGTCCACACCTAGATACTCACGCTCTAATGTCCACCTAGGTTTATTCTTATACCATGTTTATCATTACTATTAAAGCATGCTCTGATACCAACTTCTGTAGTGCTCCGAATTTCCAATAAATAAATTCAAAAATACGTGGTACAATTTCCAGCATCTACCCCAATGTAATAGTAAACATAGCCACACATAGAAAAATTTTCAACTTTTATTACATCAATTCTTTTCATAGTACAGCAGAAATTAAACACCTTGAGTTACACTTTCTTTCTGTTGCAACCCATTCTTTACAATTTGCATAAGCCATATTATCATTATACCACATGCATCCAAATCCCAAGCTAATGGTACCTACCCGTAAAACATGAGGCTAGAGATAATCCTAACCCGCAAAACTATGGGGTCAACCATAACGGTTTGAGCGACATCAAAAGAAAATACAATTTAAATGAATCATAGAGAATAAATTCGAAACCAACACAATCCTACAGTAGTAACAAACGGAATAAAAAATAACAGTAAATAAAGCCTAAAACATCAAGTGAAACTAAGCTAAGTGTCAAATGTAGGAAAAAAGAAAAACATCATGCATAATACAAGTAAAGAAAATACAATGCAGTATGATGACTCTCTAATGCATACTTGTCGGATTCTATGCATTCCATACTACATAGGTCCAGTGCAAGCCCTTATCGCTTTCCAATTTATAGGGTTAAAATTCCTTGTTATGCAACTAATCATACTACGGTGATAGAAACAAGATCTAGAATACTCCGGGAATAGGCCTAACAATCCTCAACGTGCAAGCATCATGTAAGCATAGCTCTAACTCCGGAGAATCACCTCCCTGCCATGTACCCCACAAATAGGCTTGCTGACCCTCGACGTGCAAATACACAGTACATCCCGCGAATAGGCCTACCAACCCTTGACGGGCGAATTCTCCGTATGTTCCGTGAATAGGCCTGCCGACCGTTCGACACCCGAACATACAAACTGTCATTTAGATATTCTGTGAATATGCTTGCCGACCCTCAACACGCGAACATACTAGGGACACAACAACACATAGTCCTGGAATACATCCGTTGGACTAAGAATAGAGCCCATACTTACGTTTCTCAAGTTCTATCACGTCTCCACTAGTGCCTGTTCTTAGGTTGATTATTATAAATTAAAACACAATTCTGCCTCCCTAGAGTTGGTTTACCCTTGCCGGACTTAATTCTACTAAAACAGCACAAAGGCCCCAACTGGCCAAGATCCACAAAATCTCATTTGCCGGTTTACAGGAATCCCACTCAACCTCTAGAGACTGATAACTCAAAAATTCAATAGGAATCTTTCATCAAAACTCTTAATTCCATCAACAATTCGTTCACATCAAAATTCAATACTCACAAAATTTTTTGAAATAAAATCTGAGATTAAATCTCTTAGACAACTGAGTTTCACATTTTGAAGTTATAGAAAAATCACAAAACATCAATGCTCCGAAATTCGTATATTATTGGCTTTCTAAACTCATAGAAATACGAGTTTAATTTTATTATAACCAAAATATAACTCTCTGTAAAATACAGTAATCTGTAGCAAAAACTTCATCTAAAATAGTAGTTCAATAATTCATAAGTTCGAAGAAATAATCGTTCAAGAAAACAATGAAAAACTCAACAAAACAATCAGCAACGCAGCTGTCGGTTGACCAACACTTCAGTTCAAAAGCAGCTGTAACCCTTGTTTCCCCAAATACGTATTTTCTGTGTTTTTTTTGTATGTAAAATTTTTGTAAATTAACTTTTTTCGCTTTCAAATTCTTTTGTTAAAATGTATTGTTGGATCTTCTATTAAAATCTATTTTTGATCTATAATTTTATTTGTAACTATTTTCTATGATTTTTATATTGTAATACAAATCTAATTATTGTTATTATTACTTTGATTTCTAATATTATTACTATTACTGTAATTATTATTATTAATTTGACTGGTTATTAAAAATCCATTTCTATGTACTAATTGTATTTGTAGTTATTTCAAATAATTTTCATATTGTTGTACAAATTATATTTTGTTATCTAAACCTACTTTTTATTGGTTATTTTAATTTCCCTATTAAATTTTAAACCCAAACAAAATTCATTATTGGATCCTACCCGTACCCAAAATCCTATTTTTAAAATCCATTATAATCCAATATCCTTTAACCTATGAACCCAATAAACCCATACCCGTTTGCAACCCTACCACTAGCCCAACCCTAATACCCTGTTTCTATCCCCGATACACGATAACCCTATCCCCCCTATATATTCCTACTGTGCTACCCTGATACCTCTAAACCTTATTACCCTCTCAGCCGCCTACTTCTATACCTCATCCCTTACCTCTACTCGTCCCGAACCTCTTCATCTACCCCTATACAGCCGACCTCCTTCTCTCACTCTCCCTCTCCCCCGCTTCTTCTCCTCCTGTCGCAACAGCCCTGGTGTCGCAGCGCTCCCGACCACCATCCTCTTCTCCTCGTCCCTATGCTCCTCCTTTCTATAGCGCCCTCGTCGATAGCCAGCCAGCGACGTGCTCCCATTCGCGACACCCTGCAGCGCCGCTCGACCTTTGCTACTTTCCTTCTCGGCCTCCCCAGTCGCGCCGCCTACCCATGACGCCGCCCCAGCACCCTGCAGCAACGCAGCCCAAGTGATCCAGCGCCGCCCTCCTGCAGTGATGCCAGATCGCAGCCCGCTGCCGTCCTCAGTCAGCCCCCATCGTCTCCCCTGCTTCCTGTCGCGCCGACAACCGCGACGAAACCACAGCCTCGACAACACAGCTGCAACGAGCAGCGACTTACTCCCCTCGCCGCTTGCTGCTACTGTAACACCTGTTTTCTCAAATACGTATTTTCTGTGTAATTTTAGATTTTTGATTTTTGTAAATTATTTTCTTTTCGCTCTTAAACTCTTTTTGTTAAAATTTGTTTTTAGATCTCCCATTAAAGTCTATTTTTAATCAATAATTTTAATCATAGCTATTTTTCCAATGATTTTTATACAAACCCTATTAGTATTGCTGTTGTGACTATTCTTCAGTATTATTGTTATTACGATTATTTTTATTTTTATTATTATTATTATGATTATTGTTATCATTGTTATTATTATAACTTTGATTGTTCATTATGAAAAAATCCATTTCTATTGTTAATTGTGTTTGTAGTTATTTCAAATAATTTCCATATTGTAGTACAATTATATTCTGTTATATAAACCTACATTTTTTTGATTATTTTATTTTCTATTGAATTTAATACCTTAACTACCCATACCCATTTAAATACCCTAAAACCCATTTAAACCCGTTTACAACCCTATACCCTAACCCATTACCCGTTAATACCCCAACATCAGTCGTCACCCTTCACACAACCCAAACCCTATATTTACCCACCTATTTATATACCTCCCCCTAGCTGCCTGTTCATCCCAGTCCTCTACCTTCACATGCAACCCTATCCTGATCTCTCCTGACCTCTCTACTTCCTGTCGCTGTCGTCATCTTCTCCGACGACCACTCTGACCCCCAGTCTCCCTCCGTCGTCTTCCCCAACGGTCGAGCTCCTTTCCATCCCCCTCGTCCACCCCCTCGACAGTATCTCGACCACTCTTTCTTCCTGCTCCCGATCCTCCTTTCCATCCCTGTGCGCGCCCTGCCTCCCGACGCTGCAGCAACGTCAGCCACCCATAACAGCAGCTCAGGCCAGTGCCACTCCACCATCCTCCTCTCCCTGTGTCGACCGCCGCACGACAGCACCAGTGCCCCACCTGGAGGGTTGCGCCCCTACTGGCGATCCCCTCCTGCTCACGACCCCCTAGCCAGCTGCCTGCCTCCTCCGGCCTACCCTCCTTCCGCAGCAGCACCCCCTATCCTTCACCTATCGTTTGGCAGTGATGCGCCACTGCCCGCCGTCGTAGCCAAGCCAGTCCACCCTCTGGCATTGCTGTTATATGGGTTTTGATCATCTTTGATGTGGGCCGTTTGATCTCCTCTTGATCATCACGATCATCAT
Source organism: Hemerocallis citrina (assembly GCA_017893485.1). Taxonomy (NCBI): domain Eukaryota; kingdom Viridiplantae; phylum Streptophyta; class Magnoliopsida; order Asparagales; family Asphodelaceae; genus Hemerocallis; species Hemerocallis citrina. The sequence goes on along the minus strand of CM030363.1, from coordinate 103,484,990 downwards.
CATCTTCATCTGCCTTGATCTGGCTGTTCGATCTGATCCGATCATCTTGATCTTGATCTCTTCGATCTAGCCGTTCGATCTCTTGATCTTCATCATCTTGATCCTGATCTTCAATCTCATCCGTGTCGATCTGCCCGATCATTGTTTGATCATCTTGATCTTGTTCATTTGTTGGATTGTGTTCATGATTCGTTCGTTCGCTCGTGTTCATGCCTGGGAATCCGTTCGCGTTATTCTCATCCTTTGCATTGTTTCCATTATCATCTCCAGGCAAGTAACTTTATTCTTTTTTTGTGTAATACAAGTACCAAATTCCGCCTGTAGTGTAGCTGTGTTCTAGAGACAATTCTTGTGTGAAACCCTGTTGTATCTTGTCTCTATTGTGTTGATCCGCCCGTAGTTGTCACATGACACCCCCGACATGAAATAGCTTAGGGATGACCACTTTTAGTTGTATACATGCATGTTGTTCATATGATTGTCGTGTGCTTGGTTGTATTAGTTGTAGTATACTTGTTGTAGACTTGCTAAATACCTTATACTATGTTGCTTGGACATCTAGTATATCCTATTTCATGTTTGGTTGTGTTTTGGATGAGTTTCATATGAACTAGTTGATTTTGTGCTTGAAGGATATCTTCTGTTTTGCCGGATTTCCCATTTTTTATCAGTATTTTAGACCCTATTAAGGTCAGTATATGAAAATTATTTGTGAATATGAATTATAGAAAATTCTGTCTACTTTCCAGATTTTCTGACAGACCTCAGTTTCGATTTATGAGTTGCGAGTTATGACTACTTTACTACAGATGTGTTTAAAATTTCAGATCCAGTTTTATATGAATTCTGTATGACTATTTATTTTTCTACTGATGCTAAAGATAATATTTTGATCCAATATTTTGCTGGTTATAACTAGACTTGATTGGTATTAACCCCTAATTTTTGTGGATTTAATTAATGACTTTTATACACAATTCTATACTTGTAAACAACTACTTTACTGGCAGAATTTTCATGCTGTTCAGTAAAGATACCTAATTTCAACCTGATTCTATTTCCATTTTATAAAAACTTTGTGAATATGAATTATAGCCTACTGTATCTATTTTATCACCCTTTGACGGATCTGGTTTCGATTTATATTTTGTGAGATATTGCTGTTTTAGTACTGCTGTGTTTATAATTCCAGATTGACAAAACTACCGTGTCTTGTTGTTTTCTGATTTTACTTGACTATTCTATTTATGTTGAAAATTATGAAACTTTATTTTCTATTACTAGACATACTAAGGAATACCCCAGATTTTTCGTGAATTTAATTAATAAGTTTTCATACTGTTTTCCTGTTTATGAATACAAACTTCTGATATCTGGCTGAACACGTTTTCTGGATTCAAATTTATTTGGAGACTTGTTTTTTGTGAAATACCACATGACTTGTATATATTTTCTGGATTCGGCCGAGAGTTTATTTTTCAGATTCTTTGATGGATCCAGATTTGCATGTTTGTAGCAACGGAAATTCCAGATTTAGTGCAGTACTGTCTTTCTATCCTGAACTAGAATTTTCGCTTGTCCTAATCTTTTATGTGTTGTCTTTCACTTGTGCATGTTTATCTTTCAACCTGAACTTATTACTTGTTTATACCATGTTATTCTTGCTCTGTTTGTGATACATACATGCCTATTCAATAATAATAATAAATAAGCAAGTCAGAGTTTAAGGGAAAGATTTAATAGTGAAAAATATAGAAACGTGCACTCGGAAGGGGATCTATAGATCCTACGTGATTACTTGAGGCTTGATATTTCACTCTTGAGGCTTGATATTTCATACTTGAGGCATGATACTTGATACTTGAGGCTTGATATTTCATACTTGAGACTTGATACTTCACACTTGAGGCTTGATACTTCCTCTTGAGGCTTGATACTTGATACTTGAGGCTTGATACTTGTTACTTGATTACTTAAGACTTGTCCCTCAGTACACTGCCCTCTATGATCCACTATGAAATCTAAAACGAAACTATTTGAATGTAGCAACCATATGGTAAAAACCACGCATGAAGTGCTACCTAGATAGATATAATACAAGACTTGAAAGAACATGATACTTGATACTTGATACTTGTTACTTGCTACTTGTACTTGATACTTGACATGATACTTGTTACTTGTTTACATGATACTTGTTCACTTGACACTTGATATTTACCACTTGCACTTGTTTACCTTGCCATGCTAGTTGTTCTATTTTGTTATCATGTTTATTCCATGTTATATTGTTTACTCCTTTCATGTACTTGTGTCTGCACTACAAGCGGCCCGTAACTTGCATTGACGGACATTTTGTTTTCTTTTCCTCTTCCTGCAATGTATTAAATTGCAAATTTTGGAGAACAGTTGCCTGATGGAGTTGGTGATATGAGATTCTAGATGCCAGAGTTCTTGCTATTATTATTATTATTTCTTATTTCTTATCTTGAATATTGTATCTGTTATTTGGATTATTTGTATTTGGGCAATGTGACCTAGGATTATTGACTTATTCAGATCTGGTTTATTTGAGATTAATATATTTGGTTTCAAGTAAATCATGTTGGTATTTTGATTATATGCATGCGTGGTTGACTTCTCTTGCTTCCGACTCTGATTATTCTTGTGAAATGTTGTAAAGATCCTTATAGCTTGTGGATGATGAAAATCATTCGCTCGGCTTTTATCACGTATCCGTATTCCGTATTCTCTTTTTGGAAATCGAGGCATGACAGCCGCTCCCCGTCAGCCGTTCCCTATCTCTCTCCCTCTTGCTCTCTTGGTGTGCGTGTGATCTCGTTGGGTTTGTGTGTTCGTTATTGGCTCGTGGATTCGTTCGCTTGTAGTCGTTCGTTGTTTTCGTGGTTGCGAATGTGATCGTGTGTTCGTGATTAGTTTGTGATTCGTTCGTTCGTTGAGTTCGTGCCTGGGAATCCATTCCCGTTATTCTTTCTCTCTCTCTATCGTTTTCATCGTCTCTCAGGCAAGTAACTTGTATTCTTTTCTTTGTGTAATATAAGTACTAAATGCCGTATGTAATGTAGTTGTGTTCTAGAGACAATTCTTGTGTGGAACCCGTGTTATGTCTTGTATCTATTGTGTTGACCCGCCCGTAGTTGTCTCATTACACACATGACATAAAATAACTTAGGGATGACCTCTTCTTGATGTATACATGCATGTTGTTCGTATGATATCGTGTGCTTGGTTGTGATAGTTCTAGTATACTTGTTGTAGACTTACAAAATACCCTATACCATGTTGCTTGGACATCTAGTACACCGTATTTCATGTTTGTTATGATTTGGATGCGTTTCATATGATCTATGTGGATTTTATGCATGAGGAATATTTTTGTCTTTTGTTGTTATCCCATTTTTTATCAGTATTTTAGACCCTATTAAGGTCAGTATATGAAAATTATTTGTGAATATGAATTATTGAAAATTTTGTCTACTTTCCAAATTTTCTGACAGACCTCGGTTTCGATTTATGAGTTGCGAGTTATGACTACTTTACTACAGATGTGTTTAAAATTTCAGATCCAGTTTTATATGAATTCTGTATGACTATTTATTTTTCTACTGATGCTAAAGATAATATTTTGATCCAATATTTTGCTGGTTACAACTAGACTTGATTGGGATTAACCACCTAATTTTTGTGGATTTATTTAATGACTTTTATACACAATTCTATACTTGTAAACAACTACTTTACTGGCAGAATTTTCATGCTGTTCAGTAAAGATACCTAATTTCAACATGATTCTTTTTTCATTTTATAAAAACTTTGTGAATATGAATTATAGCCTACTGTATCTATTTTATCACCCTTTTGACGGATCTGGTTTCGATTTATATTTTGTGAGATATTGTTGTTTTAGTACTGCAGTGTTTATAATTCCAGATTGACAAAACTACCGTGTCTTGTTGTTTTCTGATTTTACTTGACTATTCTATCTATGTTGAGAAATTATGAAACTTTTTTTTCTGATACTAAACTTACTACTACCCAGAGTCTTGTTCGGCACTCCCTACCCGCATTGAACGGAACTTAGGACTTGGCCAGACGTGACGACACCATGCGTCCCCCTTACAGGCGAGCACAACACCCACAAGTGCCTGTCCTTACATTCAACAATGACTTGATCTACCCTAAGTTCCTACCAAGCACGAAAGGTCAATGGTTAAGGATACTTCTTCCCTTATCAAACTCTAATCCATTATTTGGGTTACCGATTTTAAGGGTTTAACTCAAGCTCTAACCCTAAACCCAAAACACGTTTCTTAATTCACTAGGCAATCTAGTTCTACCCGACTAATCAATTAGTTAGGCGGTCTATCCACTAGTTCCACACCTAGCTTAGAAGTCACATAACTAGATTATTTATAACTGCTAGTTAAGTTCTACTTTATAGGTCTCCTTTATTTTACCTAAATCATCTTTTCCTTGAATTTTACCCAACCCACACTAGGGTCCAAAACTTGGCTCTCAAGCTCAGCCCTAAACATGGCTAGCGAAAATGGCGAATCGACCATGTTGATCACCACCACCCGTCACGCTTGGATTCACACGCCACCTCGGCCCGAAGTAAATCGCTGCTTCCGCTATCCATCGCACTCCATGTCCTCTTGACAAGTGGTGCCTCCCACGATGCTCGATTCCTCCTTAGAGACCAAGCACGTCGACGCCCAAGTCGTCGCTTTAACACGTTTGGGGTCACGGGTTCCCAAAAAACCTTGCACCAATCTCATACACGGACATAGTCCTAGGGTCTCAAAATTCCATTCACGTCACCTTACATAAACACAAATATGCTAGGGCAACTCTACACAAGTCCATGCCTTAAAAGGGGGTATCTCAAGCCCAAAATCGAGGAATTACAAATTCCAAACAGCAAACATACAATCGGTAATTATAACCCTTGTTTTCGCCAATACGTATATTTTGTGTATTATCTGAGTTTGGGTTCTTTATAAAAATTTTTGTTTTCTTAAATTCGTTTTATTTCAAATTTATTTTGAATCTCCTGTTAAAATTCGTTCTTTTCATTAATTGTATTTATTGTTATTTTCAAATGACTCTTATATTATAATACAAATCTTATTATTGTTGTTGTTGTTGTTATTATTATTATTATTATTATTATTATTATTTGAAGTAAAAACCAAGTATATTATTTGTACATGACTATTCTAATTGTTGTGAAAAGCTAAATATTAATCTAATTGTATTCTTCAAATTAATTTTTATTGAACACTGTAAAATATTGTTTTGCAACCAATGAGAATTTGTGAAATTTGTATTTTATAAATCCTATTTATTTTTTCCTATCGCATTTTGAACCCTTTAACCCATATCCTAAATCTCTTATTGGTTTTTAAAACCCAATAGCCCATTACCCACTTCTATCTTCTATATAAACCCTATTAACACTTAACCATAATCTATCTTAACCCTAATCCCCTTCAAAACCTCAGCCGCCTACTGTACTAACCTAAGTCCTGTTCACCCGTCTTCAACCTCCAACTTGACCTCCTTCGACCGCCACCATCGCACGTCCTCTGCCTCGTGACGCCCCCTCTCCTCCCTTTCCTCCCTCCATCCTCGCCTGCAACCAGTCGAAGCCCCTTTGCATCTGCCGTCTAATCCCCCTCGTCCTGCTCATCTTTTCCACCTCTCCTTAAGCCCCCCGATCGCCTTCTCCATCCCCAGTCATCGTTGGCCACGTCCTTTCCTCATAATCTTCCTCTTCCCGTTGTGCACCTCGCATTCATCCCCTATAAACCCATCGAGCTCATCGCCTGTCCTCCGAAACCCAACCTCGCGACCTCCCGTAGCCTCGTCGTCAGTGCACTTCGGCTGCGTCCCTGCCCTTGTCCTCATCCTATCAACCCACCATTGCCGAAGTCCCCGAGCTCTGCTCTTTGCTGATCGCCGTCGACCACTAGGCGTGCTTCCCTTGCTGCCTCCCACCGAGCTCCTCACCATCGAGCTCCACCCTTGCTGCCGTCGATCCTCCAGTGCAACATCGGCATCAGGGGAGGTTTGATCACTTTGAATTTGGGCTGTCCGATCTCTTCTTCATCATCACGATCATGATGATCATCAAGCTTCCTTTGATCGCAGCCGTTCGATCGATCGTTGTTGATCATCTTCATCTTCAGGGAGATCTGGACCGCCTGATCTGATCGTGATCATCATCAACTCTTGGATCTAGCCGTTCGATTGTGTTTGTGATCATCTTGTTTTAGATCCATTCATTGGTATTGTGTTCGTGCCTGGGAATCCGTTCCCATTATTCTTGTTCTTGCTTCGTTTTCATCGTCAATTTCAAGGAAAGTAACTTGTATACTTTTCTGTTGCATATACAAGTACTAAATACTGCCTGTAGTGTAGTTGTGTTCTAGAGACAATTCTTGTGCAAAATTCTTGTTATATCTTGTCTCTATGTGTTGATCCATCTGTAGTCGTCTCTAGTAACACACACGACATGAAATTTAACTTAGATCTAATTAATCTCTATTGCATATATGTATGTTGGTTGTGAACCATATTATGATGATCTGTTAAACACCCTATACCATGTTGTTTGGATATCTAGTATACTCTAGTTCACGTTTTGTTATGATTTGGATGTGTTTCATATGATCTAGTTGATTTTATGCCTGCGGAATATTTCTATTTTTGTTGTTACCCTATTTTTGTTCCGTATTTTAGATCCTATTAAGGTCAGTATATGAAAACTATTTGTGATTATGAATTATAAAGAATTCTGTCTAATTTCCAGAATTTCTGACAGATCTAGTTTCGATCTAGTAGACCCTCCGAAGCTTGGAAGGTAGGCGGCCTCTTCGGCACAAATGTACTTGTCACACCTGAGAAGGAGGTCGGCAAAGTTCTGTGGAGGCTTCTTAGCAAGAGAGGAGCGGAGGCTGGAATTGAAGACGTTGGATTGGAAGGCGGCTGTTGCGATGGATTGGTCGAGGGAGGCTATGGACCTGACCTCCGCAGTGAACCTCTTCACATAGTCTCTCAACTTCTCTCCTTTCTCCTGGCGGAGCTGGAGTAACGAGATGTTGGTCTTCTTCGTGCGTCTGCTACTCACAAAATGAGTGATGAAGAGGCTCTCGAATTGCTCGAAGGAGAATATGGAAGACGGGGCGAGGCGGGAGTACCACTCCCGAGCCGAACCCTTAAGTGGCGGGGAAGGTTTTGCACAGCAAAGCATCGGAAGCTTGGTGGATTAGCATGAGGGTCTTAAAGCTTTCGATGTGGTCCACGGGATCCGACTCCCCCGAGTAAGTTTCGAACTTTGGGGGTTCGAAACCTCTTGGGATAGGAGCTTCCATGATGGTCTGGGAGAAGGGGGGTCTGCTCGGACGGATGGTTCTGCTGTTCGACCCCTCCCCCTCGTCTATCCGACCGATTCGTCTCTCCACCTCATGGAGATGGTGGTATAGGACATCGTCCTTCCCGCGGTAGTTGAACGAGCCTCTGGACTCGTCTTCGTAGGAGGGAGAGCCGGGGCTACGACGATGGTCGTCCCGGGAGCGGCGAGGGTTAAGATCATGCTGCTGGTGGTTAGGAGTCGGCGGAGGAGAGGCACACCTGCGGCGAGGACTGGGAACCCATTGGGGCGAAGGAACCCTTTGAGCCTCATTGTTGTTAGGTCGGAGGTTAAGAGCCTGCAACACCGTTGCTTGAAACTGCAGGAACTCGGCGCGAGTGATGGGCGCCTCATTGTTCCTCGGCTGATGCCGACCGGAAGGAGAGTGGCGCCTCCTCCTGTAATGCTCAGGTGACTCTCTCTGCCCTCTCCTGGTAGGAGACCTTCTACCCTCGCGGTGGTGAGGATTCCGCTTATCTGGACGTTTTAGGCGGGAGGCTCCCTCTCGGGACCGCTTTTCGTCCAGACGGTGGCGGAGATCCTCATCCTTCTGCCGGTTGAGGATAGTATTTCGAAGGTCAGGGGCCTGAGGACTATGGGAGGTGTAAGAGTCTGTAGAGGCGTTGCGTACCGATATGTGGTCTTGATAGAGAGGTTGTTTTTGCTTCCGTGGATCGGGACCGTTTGGGGGTAGCTGGTTCGGAAGAGGAGGTGGGTCCTACTGGACACGGTCCTCGACGGGCGGAGGGAGCCCCCCAGTTGTTGAGAGGGATGGACAGGGACTTCTTGCTGGTCCGCGGGGTTGGGTGCACGATTGGACCCCCTGGATCTTACTTTTCTGGGAGGCATGGCTGGAGAAGAGCTAGTCGACGAGGAAGAGGAGGAGGCTATTCGTATGATTTCCCACAGACGGCGCCAATCTGTTACCGCTGATTCTGGTGTGGGGGTAAACAGATAGAATTTGTGGGTTCGTGGAAAAACCTGAATAGCGAGTCCGAACCTGTTCGTCGGAGTTGGGATGCCGACTCCCGCCGAATACCTGTTCGTTGGAGTTGGGATGCCGAATCCCGCCGAATACCTACAAGGAAAGTGCGAAACACCGGGGTTGATCCCGGCGACGCACCCTCCGACGCTCTTGTCAGTAACCAGTGATGATTAAAAAAGAGCTTAAGTTGGCAAAAAGTGATTAACCTGTAACAGTGGTAGGTAGGGGGTATTTATAGTCGCCGTTGGGATCAGATTAGGAATGTGATTCCTGTGATCTGATAAGGCATAAAATCCTCGTAATCAGATTAGGAATGTAATCCCTTAATTCCCGGTGAGAGGAGAACTGCAAATCAGGCCCGTTGATTTAGTCAAATCAGTGACCCTTATCTCCTCTTGCTGGTCTGAGTTTGTATCGAGTCGGGATCCGTACCCAGTTGAGATGGATCCGTTCGCGGGTTGTTGGATCTGTGAGGAGGAGACCCAGTACCCGCTTCGGACCCGTTAGTAGGTGAAATTACCGTTTTACCCCTGAGCTTTAAGATTCGTCTCCAATGTGAACGGTCCCGATTTAATCCTATTTTTAGCCATATCACGAGCCCCCCACTCCTAGAGACTGAGTTTTTCAGTCTTTGAGGAGTAGTTTTACTGTTCTAATGGCATACGGGATTTTATCGATGTTCTTAAGGGAGTTTTGGATCTTGCTTGGGGTATAACGGTGTTATTCTGGGCTTGTAAAATGCCCAAAAATATTCTTACGAATTTTCTGGATTTTTGGTGATTTTTCCAGATTTTTCTGAATTTTTTCTCATTTTTTTGAATTTTTTATTCATTTTCTGAATTAAATAATTAATTATCGAAATTATTAATTAATTATTCTAATTTAATAATTATTTTTCCAGAATTTTAAAATATTTTTTCTGAATTAATAATTATTTTTTAGAATTTTTAATTAATTTTTTCGATTTTTTAAATATTTTTTCTAATTTTTTAAATAAAAAAAACAATTAAATAAATAAATAAATTAAATTAAATAATACGTGACACTTGGCGCGTTCTGCACCGTCGGATCCTGGCACGAATCTCGAGGGGGCGCGTTTTTCGAAAAATCGTTATTTTGTCGTTTTGTACAGACGTGGCGCGATCTGAACCGTTCATCAATTTTTGCGCGATTTTTGAGAAGATCCAACGGTTGGAGTTGCTCGGTGGCTTTTTTCTCCGTTTGCCGGATCAGAAAGGGACTTGTTTGGCAACCGACCGAGCCACTTCGCGCAGCTCGGATCTGATCCATCTCGATCTGCCACGTGGCGGCCACGTGGCACTTTTTTTTTTTTCTTTCTTCTCCTTCTCTATTCTTCTCTTCCGTCTCCTTCGTCTTCAACTTTCTCCTCCAACCTTCGTCGAGAGCTTCTGTGGAGCTCGAAGGGGGGGAGCTTCGTCGAGTGCTTCAGTGAAGGTGACGAGCTCGGTGGGAGAGCTCCGTAGTTGGCGGAGGCTCCGACCTTGGGGCTCGACGAGAGCATGAGGTGAGATCCACCTCGTCGATGGAGAAGAGCTTGATTGGAGCTCGAGGTCGGGGATAATGGAGCTCGACAACGCTTAGAGAGGGGCTCGAAGACGAAGGAGGACCCAAGAGCTCGGCATGGGTGCTTTGGCGAGGTGGAGGAGCAGAGGCGAGGCCAACGTCGGAGCTCGGCAACTCATCGAGGTGGTCTCGAGCTCGACGAAGAAGGCTTTTGGTCGCTCAGTTTCGAAGCAGAGGTTAGAGTGGAGCTCTGGCTTGGGTTCGGTGCACGACGCTTGTGGAGTTTCGGCCATGGGCGGAGCTCTCGGAGAAGGAGCTGGCGCTGGCATGGTTTTCGAGCTCGACAGGCCATGGTTTCGGCCACGTGGAACTTCGATGTGGTGACGAGTTCGGCGAGGGGAGCTCGCGAAGGGGGGAGCTCGACCTTGGGTGTGATGGTGATGGCGAAGTCGTGAGGTCGTGACGGAGCTCGTTGGAGGAGAACTCGGGATGGAGGCAGCTCGACACTGGTGGATACTGGAGCTCGGCTCGATGGGTTCGACACTGTAGGTCGGCGAGATGGAGCTCGGCCATGGAGGTGGAGATTCGAGTTCGGCATTGGCGAGCGTGGAGCTCGTGGTTCGGCCATGGCGGTTGGTGATGGATGCTAGCTCGGTGACGGAGCTTGACGCCACGGTGAAGCTCGTCAAAGCTTGACGCCACGGCGAAGCTCGTCGGAGCTTGGCGACGAAGGAGGTGAGTTCGGCATTGGCGATGGAGCTCGGCCGTGGTGGGTAGAGCTTGAAGAAGAAGGTGACGAACTGTGTTTGTTTTTGCCTTGGTTCCTTCTTTGGCGCCAAAATGCTGAAGAAGGAGATGGGAAGGGGTTCGGGTTGGATCCCCTTAACGGGTCCAAACCCGGCCCCTTGTGTCCCCCTCCTTTTTTTTTTTTTTTTTTTTTGGTTCGGCGAATCCGGGCGCGAATTTTGAGGCAATTTTTGGCCATTTTGCAGCTCGGAATGGCAGTACCTCGGATTGGAGATCCGAACTATGTGGCTTGATCTGGGCCGTTGAATGGTGGCACAAATCTCGAGACGGGCTCAATTCCCAAGAAAACGCTATCTTGTCGTTTAGCGTCGTTGGCAAGATCTGGGCCATCTGATCGAGATCATACACGAATGTTGAGGAGAAAGTGAGTTTTCTCCGTTTGCAGGCTCGGAAAGGCACTTGCTCGGTTTGCCGACCGGGCTCTTTGATGTTGAGGCTTGGATGGGAAGAGCTCGGATTCTTGCTCGGGTTCGGCTCGGATTTCTCCCTCGCGCGAGTGGCTCGGCTCGGATTCCCCAGCTATTCGGCGCAGCTGCATTGAGATCCACTTTTCCAGTGCTACGGAGGTCCGATCGGGATGTGCGACCCTTCGTTTCGAAGCTAGTTCGAAGATCTACAACTTCTCTTTAGGAGTGGGATGAAGATTCACCCTCCTTCATGGTCAAAATAGCCCCGCAAGATGCTTGTCTTCATGAAGTTGATAAGTACTTTGGTCTTGGGGATTTTGGAAGAGGAGCTCCACTCCTAGGGGCGGAGAAGATGTGCTAGGAAGACCCTTGTGCTTGGAAGACCCTTGGGCTAGGAAGACCCTTGTAAGGTGTGCTAGGAAGGCCCTTGTGCTTGGAAGACCCTTGGGCTAGGAAGACCCTCGGGGCGAAGAAGAGGCGCGAGTGGGTCGGATCGCTAGTCGCTCGGCTAGGAATACTGAGCGACGTGGAGCGATCTGAGCTGCTGGATCTCAGCACGGATCTCGAGGTGGGCACGGTTTCCAAGAAAACACTATCTTGTCGTTTAGCGATGCTGGCAAGATCTGGGCCGTTGGATGATGGCACGAATCTCGAGACGGCTCAGTTCCCAAGAAAATGCTATCTTGTCGTTTAGCGACGCTGGCAAGATCTGGGCCGTCTGATCGAGATCTTGCACGAATGTTGAGGAGAAAGTGAGTTTTCTCCGTTTGCAGGATCGGAAAGGCACTTGCTCGGCAGCCGACCGGGCTCTTTGATGTTGGGGTCGGATCGGCACTTGCTCGGCATTCGAGCGGATGGAAGAGCTCGGCTCTGGAAGAGAGCCATTTGGGAGACGAGTTTGAGGAGCAACTCTAGGAGAGAGTTGTGAGCTCCGAACTCGTTGAGAGGAAGTCCGAGCGAAGCGAAGAGCTCGGCTCTGGAAGAGAGCCATTTGGGAGATGAGTTTGAGGAGCAACTCTAGGAGAGAGTTGTGAGCTCCGAACTCGTTGAGAAGAGGTCCGCTTCGGTGGCGGGCGGAGGGAAGAGCTCGGCTCTGGAAGAGAGCTATTTGTGAGACGAGTGTGAGGAGGGACTCTATGAGAGAGTTGTGCTCCAAACTCGTGGAGAAGAGGTCCGCTTCGGAGGCGAGCGGAGGGAAGAGCTCGGCTCTGGAAGAGAGCTATTTGTGAGACGAGTGTGAGGAGGGACTCTATGAGAGAGTTGTGCTCCAAACTCGTCGAGAAGAGGTCCGCTTCGGGGATGAGCGGAGCGACGAGCTCAGCTCTGGAAGAGAGCTATTTGTGAGACGAGTGTGAGGAGGGACTCTATGAGAGAGTTGTGCTCCAAACTCATGGAGAAGAGGTCTGCTTCGGAGGCGAGCGGAGTGAAGAGCTCGGCTCTGGAAGAGAGCCATTTGTGTGATGAGTTTGAGGAGCAACTCTTGGAGAGAGTTTTGAGCTCCGAACTCGTTGAGAAGAGGTCCGCTTCGGCGGCGAGCGGAGGGAAGAGCTCGGCTCTGGAAGAGAGCTATTTGTGAGATGAGTTTGAGGAGCAACTCTTCGAGAGAGTTTTGAGCTCCGAACTCGTTGAGAAGAGGTCCGCTTCGGAGGCGAGCAGAGTGAAGAGCTCGGCTCTGGAAGAGAGCTATTTGTGAGATGAGTTTGAGGAGCAACCCTAGGAGAGAGTTGTGAGCTCCGAACTCGTTGAGAAGAGGTCCGCTTCGGGGGTGAGCGGAGGGAAGAGCTCGGCTCTGGAAGAGAGCCATTTGTGAGATGAGTTTGAGGAGCAACTCTTGGAGAGAGTTTTGAGCTCCGAACTCGTTGAGAAGAGGTCCGCTTCGGGGATGAGCGGAGCGAAGAGCTCAGCTCTAGAAGAGAGCTATTTGTGAGATGAGTTTGAGGAGCAACTCTTGGAGAGAGTTTTGAGCTCCGAACTCGTTGAGAAGGGGTCCGCTTCGGGGATGAGCGGAGCGAAGAGCTCCGCTCTGGAAGAGAGCTATTTGTGAGACGAGTGTGAGGAGGGACTCTATAAGAGAGTTGTGCTCCAAACTCGTGGAGAAGAGGTCCGCTTCGGCGGTGAGCGGAGTGAAGAGCTCGGCTCTGGAAGAGAGCTATTTGTGAGATGAGTTTGAGGAGCAACTCTTGGAGAGAGTTTTGTGCTCCGAACTCGTTGAGAAGAGGTCCGCTTCGGCGGCGAGCGGAGGGAAGAGCTCGGCTCTGGAAGAGAGCCATTTGTGAGATGAGTTTGAGGAGCAACTCTTGGAGAGAGTTTTGAGCTCCGAACTCGTTGAGAAGAGGTCCGCTTCGGGGATGAGCAGAGCGAAGAGCTCAGCTCTGGAAGAGAGCTATTTGTGTGACGAGTGTGAGGAGGGGACTCTATGAGAGAGTTGTGCTCCAAACTCGTGGAGAAGAGGTCCGCTTCGGAGGCGAGCGGAGTGAAGAGCTCGGCTCTGGAAGAGAGCTATTTGTGAGATGAGTTTGAGGAGCAACTCTTGGAGAGAGTTTTGAGCTCCGAACTCGTTGAGAAGAGGTCCGCTTCGGCGGCGAGCGGAGGGAAGAGCTCGGCTCTGGAAGAGAGCCATTTGTGAGACGAGTGTGAGGAGCAACTCTAGGGGAGAGCTGTAGCTCCGAACTCGTTGCTTATGTGAGAGAATCAACGGTTGTGGGAGCAATTCCGAATGACGAACCACTTCTAACTCGCTGAAGAGCAAGTTATTTGAAGGAGAATCGAGCCAAGTGTTGGACTCCGAACCATCGGTAGAGGTAGTCAACGGTTGTGGGAGCAATTCCGAATGGCGAACCACTTCTAACCCACTGAAGAGCAGGTTATTTGAAGAGGAATCGAGCCAAGTGTTGGACTCCGAACCATCGGTAGAGGTAGTCAACGGTTGTGGGAGCAATTCCGAATGGCGAACCACTTCTAACCCGCTGAAGAGCAGGTTATTTGAAGAGGAATCGAGCCAAGTGTTGGACTCCAAACTCGTTGTTTAAGGTTAGTAAGTTGCGGGAGCAGCCCTGTAGAAGAAGCTGGACTCCGAACCCACTATTTAAGAGAGAAGTAAGAGCAATAATTTTTAATGAAAAGATGTAAAGTTTGAAATAAACTAAGTGGCCGCTTCAATAGGGCGAGCCATTATTACATGCTATCGGCCTGGATTACAAGCATCGGCCTTATTGAAAATCAGGGTCCTACTTCTACAATAAGGTGAAGACATCTTGGGAAGAGCCGGGAGGTTCTGAGTCTTAAAGCTCGGCGGGCCCTTCGGTTCGTTTGTTGGCTCCTCAGGGGGGAAGCTCGGCCCCCTCTTTCTGGACGAACTTGGTCAGGTGCCCCCGCTGTATGAGCTCTTCGATCTCTTCCTTCAGAGCCCGACAATCTTCCGTGTCGTGGCCGTGGTCCCTGTGAAAGCGGCACCACTTATCCTTGTTCCTCTTCTTTCCAGGTGTGTTCATTCTAGGGGGAGCACGGAGTAGCCCTTCCTTGTCCACTTCCATAAGAACTTTTGATATATTGGCAACGAGGGGGGTGAACTTCTCAAACCGAGGAGTCGGGCGGTGCTGGCCATTGCCGTCCTTTTGAAGCATCTTAGCCTCTTCTTCTTTGGTCAGCTTTCGTTTTGTCCCTGAGGTAGACCCTCTGAAGCTTGGAAGGTAGGCGACCTCTTCGGCACGAATGTACTTGTCACACCTGAGAAGGAGGTCGGCAAAGTTCTGTGGAGGCTTCTTAGCAAGAGAGGAGCGGAGGCTGGAATTGAAGACATTGGATTGGAAGGCGGCTGTTGCGACGGATTGGTCGAGGGAGGCTATGGACCTGACCTCCGCAGTGAACCTCTTCAGATAGTCTCTTAACTTCTCTCCTTTCTCCTGGCGGAGCTGGAGTAACGAGATGTTGGTCTTCTCCGTGCGTCTGCTACTCACAAAATGAGTGATGAAGAGGCTCTCGAATTGCTCGAAGGAGAATATGGAAGACGGGGCGAGGCGGGAGTACCACTCCCGAGCCGAACCCTTAAGAGTGGCGGGGAAGATTTTGCACAGCAAAGCATCGGAAGCTTGGTGGATTAGCATGAGGGTCTTAAAGCTTTCGATGTGGTCCACGGGATCTGACTCCCCCGAGTAAGTTTCGAACTTCGGGGGTTCGAAACCTCTTGGAATAGGAGCTTCCATGATGGTCCGGGAGAAGGGGGGTCTGCTCGGACGGATGGTTCTGCTGTTCGACCCCTCCCCCTCGTCTATCCGACCGATTCGTCTCTCTACCTCATGGAGATGGCGGTATAGGACATCGTCCCTCCCGCGGTAGTCGAACGAGCCTCTGGACTCGTCTTCGTAGGAGGGAGAGCCGGGGCTACGACGATGGTCGTCCCGGGAGCGGCGAGGGTTAAGATCATGCTGCTGGTGGTTAGGAGCCGGCGAAGGAGAGGCAGACCTGCGGCGAGGACTGGGAACCCATTGGGGCGAAGGAACCCTTTGAGCCTCATTGTTGTTGGGTCGGAGGTTAAGAGCCTGCAACACCGTTGCTTGAAACTGTAGGAACTCGGCGCGAGTGATGGGCGCCTCATTGTTCCTCGGCTGATGCCAACCGGAAAGAGAGTGGCGCCTCCTCCTGTAATGCTCGGGTGACTCTCTCTGCCCTCTCCTTGTAGGAGACCTTCTACCCTCGCGGTGGTGAGGATTCCGCTCATCTGGACGTTTTAGGCGGGAGGCTCCCTCTCAGGACCGCTTTTCGTCCAGACGGTGGCGGAGATCCTCATCCTTCTGCCGGTTGAGGATAGTATTTCGAAGGTCAGGAGCCTGAGGACTATGGGAGGCGTAAGAGTCTGTAGAGGCGATGCGTACCGATATGTGGTCTTGATGGAGAGGTTGTTTTTGCTTCCGTGGATCGGGACCGTTTGGGGGTTGCTGGTTCGGAAGAGGAGGTGGGTCCTGCTGGACACGGTCCTCGACGGGCGGAGGGAGCCCCCCCAGTTGTTGAGAGGGATGGACAGGGACTTCTTGCTGGTCCGCGGGGTTGGGTGCACGATTGGACCCCCTGGATCTTACTTTTCTGGGAGGCATGGCTGGAGAAGAGCTAGTCGACGAGGAAGAGGAGGAGGCTATTCGTATGGTTTCCCACAGATGGCGCCAATCTGTTACCGCTGATTCTGGTGTGGGGGTAAACAGATAGAATTTGTGGGTTCGTGGAAAAACCTGAATAGCGAGTCCGAACCTGTTCGTCGGAGTTGGGACGCCGACTCCCGCCGAATACCTGTTCGTTGGAGTTGGGATGCCGACTCCCGCCGAATACCTGCAAGGAAAGTGCGAAACATCGGGGTTGATCCCGGCGACGCACCCTCCGACGCTCTTGTCAGTAACCAGTGATGATTAAAAAAGAGCTTAAGTTGGCAAAAAGTGATTAACCTGTAACAGTGGTAGGTGGGGGGTATTTATAGTCGCCGTTGGGATCAGATTAGGAATGTGATTCCTGTGATCTGATAAGGCATAAAATCCTCGTAATCAGATTAGGAATGTAATCCCTTAATTCCCGGTGAGAGGATAACTGCAAATCAGGCCCGTTGATTTAGTCAAATCAGTGACCCTGATCTCCTCTTGCTGGTCTGAGTTTGTATCGGGTCGGGACCCGTACCTAGTTGAGATGGATCCGTTCGCGGGTTGCTGGATCTGTGAGGAGGAGACCCAGTACCCTGCTTCGGACCCGTTAGAAGATGAAATTACCGTTTTACCCCTGAGCTTTAAGATTCGTCTCCGATGTGAACGGTCCTGATTTAATCCTATTTTTAGCCATATCACTATCGATGTACGAAAATTATGAAAATTTATTTACAAGGTAATACCCCAGATTTTTCTTGGATTTAATCAGTAAGTTTTTACGCTGTTTTCCTGTTTATGAATACAAACTTCTGATTTCTGGCTGAACATGTTATCTGGATACAATTCTGTTTTGAGTCATGTTTTTGTGAAATACCATATGACTTGTATATATTTTCTAGATTCGGCCGAGAGTCTATTTTCCATATTTTCTTATGGATATAGGTTTTTATATGTGTGACAACGGGAATTCTAGATTTGGTGCAGTACTGTCTTACTGTCCTGAACTAGAATTTTCACTGTCCTAATCTGTTATGAGTTGTGTATCACCTATACATGTTTATCTTCCAACCAGAACCAGTTACTTGTTCATGCCATGTTATTCTTTCTCTTTTTGTGCACGTACATGCCTGTTTGATAATAATAACAAATAACGAAGTTAGGGTTAAGGGAAAAACCTTAGTAGTGGACAATATAGGTATGTGTACTCAGAAGGGGCCCGTGTTTCCAATTACTTGTTGTCATGTTTCATGATTACATGATTCATGCCTGTTATTACTATATGTTGCCATGTTTCATGATTACATGATTCATGTCGGTTATTACTATATGTTGCCATGTTTCGTAATTACATGATTCATGCCTGTTATTACTACCTGATTATATGTTGCCATGTTTCATGACTACGTGATTCATGCCTAATCCTATTACCGCAATTTCATGATTATGTGATTCTTGCCTATTACCTGTTACATAACGCCTGAGTACACGACCCTATAGAAACTTACCACTAGGCCTAAACGAAATCTGCATGTAAGTAGCAACCACGTGGTAAAAACCTGGGATACATGAAGTGCTACCTAGATAGTAATAATACAAGACTTGATATAACATGATACTTGATACTTGACACTTACTACTTGCTACTTGTACATGATACTTAATACTTGACACTTGTTACTTGTTACTCATTTACACGATACTTGACATTTGCTACATGACACTTGCACTCATTCATCATGCCATGCTAGTTGTTTCTGTTCTTGATTTAGAGTTAGTTCTCTACTTTGTTGTTACATCCTTTCCATAATATACTTGTTTCTGCTGTTACTCTATACTTGTTTATCTTTTTCTGTACTTGTACCTGCACTATAAGCGGCCCGTAACTTGCATTGACAAGCATTTTGTTTCTCTTTCCTTTTCCTACAAATTATTAAATTACAGATTATGGTGATCAGCTGCCCGATGGAGTAAGTGATCGGAGATTTTAGATGCTGGAGTTCTTTCTATTATTATTATTTCCTGTTGCTTATTTTGAATAAATGTATCTGATACATGAATTTTGTATTGGGCAGTGTGACCCAGAATTATTAACCTGTTCAGATCTGGTTTACTTGAGATTATTAAAATTTGTTTCAAGTAAATTATGTTGGTATATTGATTCATTCATGCATGCGTGGTTTATTTCTCCTTGTTTGATTCCTGATATTCCTGTGAATGTTGTAAAGATCCTGACAGCTTATGAATGGTGAAAGTTATTCGCTGGACTTAGTCACGTATCCGTATTCTGTATCTTTTTTTTGGGAAGCGGGGCATGATAGTAATTGTGCCAATTCGGGGATCTATCTGGCTCTTTTCCATGGGAAACATGTCCACGTGACCCACACATTCATACATGATGAAAACCACAATTTAAGACATCATGAGTGGGGGGCAACTATTCCTCCCAAAACTACAATTTCACATAACATTCACATACAAGTCACACCCTTAAGCATGTTAGATTATCACTAAAGGCCTAAGAATAACCACACAACAACTAGGGACGTATAGTCACTTATAATCTATCTCACATCAATGCACTCAGTCTTATGGCTCAATAATAGCATTTGCAAACCACAGATCTTCATATGATACTCAATATACACTTCCATCCTCAAACAGAAAGTATAGGGTTTAAACATGCAGAACTAGCTTACTGTAAAAATCATTAAAATTAGCCTACTGCATCAATTTCTCACTCTCAGACCTAACTGCCATCTATAATTTTTTAGTTACGAACTTTTACTGATTCTGTCGTTTACATGCTTCAAAACCTAATAATTTAACATGCAGTAAATTAATCTAAGAACAGAGCATCTTATTAGCTGTGAGAAGTAAAAATACTGAAAAATAGAAAATGTTAATAGTGTCATGAAATTCAAGACCTAAGCACAAGACATGCACTAGGAACACATATCCAAAAATCAAGTTATTATAACAAGTATAACTTATGTTATACCTTTTTGAATAACACTCAAAATAGAGCAGGAAACTTTAACAATTCTATTTGTTTTATTAACAGTCTGTATTTTCAAGATTTTATTACAATAGCTATATTAGTCCAAGGCTCTACATACATTCTAGATTAACAAACATAAATTTCAAATCATTTCCAGAAGCATACAGCAAGTTACAAGTCTCTAAATATATAACAGTGATATGCAATTCTGTTATGCTTTATTCCGACCAGTGTACAAGTTTGCATTTTATTTAAATAGCAGAATAAATCAAAAAATCTGAAATTTTCACAGAAGGTGCACGACACATTCATAATAACATCATAAAAAAAAATAGATGTAAATACAGCGTATTTTTCATCCTATAAGTTCTAGACTAACAGGAAAATTATGTGCTTCAGCAGAAAGTTTCCGTTTTGGTTCTTTACCAAGATTCTAACAAGATATCGTCAAAAGTCACACTTGCATTCATGTCTTAGCATCACAAATAGATCATGTTCACATTCTAAACATTCACAACAATTTAAACACACCAAGGAGTAGAAACACCCACCTTTTGTAAGCAAAATTTCGCTCCAACTCCTTGCTTGCCTTTAGCTCATCTAGCTCTGATTTCTCCTTCTCCTTTGTCCTTCTTGGCTCCTCCTTGCTCTTCCTTGGCTCCTTCTTGCTCCCAAAACAGCAACAAATGCCTAAGGAATCGGTACTGGAAGCGTAGGAGGGGTTTTCTTTAAGGTAGAAGAAATGAGAAGTTAGTTTAACCGAGATGAGATAAATAGAGTGAGAGGGAGAGAGATGAGAGGGATGGATTCCAAAGGGGCTGCATTGGTGAGAGGGAGGTGGAGGTTGAGTGGAAGAATAGGCTTGGTGGGACTCATGCACATTCAAGTGCTATCCCACATCCTCCCGAAAACCCTAGATTCCCAAACTCAAAATCCAACTCTCTTCCCTCCAAAATGGCCAGCCAACACTATGCATGCACATTTCAAAAAAAAATCTTGTTACACAACATACTACATTACAAGTGTAGAGTCAAATTGGGTCAAGTTGGTCCATTTGGGTTAGTTAAGTCTATCCAAATAAGTTAAGTTGGTTAACTAAAATTACACAATAGAAATTGAAATACACACAAATCAAGTCAATACAATTTGTACACACCATTTGTAATAACACATGTAATTTATTCAGATAAAATCTTCTCACACGTGCAATCATATTCATATATTATTATACAAAATAACAGTCAATTATTTATACATTTAATCTTCAATTATAATTGAAACAGGTATATCCCAGCTCTGGTTCTACAATTGCACCTTTGTTGAGTTCGAAACATATCGAATAATAATATGTTTCAATACTTACTCAATTAAAATTGAGAAAAATTCATTAATACGTGCAACTCTCAATCATGCATGGATTTAAATACAAAATAGATATATGCTATTTTACAGGGTCTTACACCCCCATGTGTCCACAACTGCATCAGAATGTGGTTTTTTCTAGGTGGCGGGATATTGAGCGATGCAAGGAATCACTTAAAGCCGGAGACTTTGAAGATGCTTGTGTGCAGTGAATATTGGATGAAAGCAGAGAACATAATTCAAGGAATACTACAAGAAAGCTAAACCAGTGGAATCAACACTCCAGATGATGAAGCCGAAGCTCACTAGGGAATTTAGGGCGATGAGATGCTATGTTTATGTTAAGTTGAGGTGCATGACAGGAGTCCAATGTCCTCTCTTCAATCTAACTATAGATTATCTCAAACTCTTGATCACCCCCTTACCATGTAATTTTATCATTGTGTGTATTATTAGTTTATTACAATTTTTTTTATCTTTGTAAGGGATGATTCCAAACTTAAACAATTGAGAAAAATAATACATACTTTTTTATATGATTCTTGTACATCGAAATTTCCTGCAATATTATTATTATTTTTTTTATCTATTTTATATGTTGATTCTTTTCTTAACTGACAGAGGGGGAGGGGGAGGAGGAAAAAACAAGTTAAAAAAAACAAAGTTGAAAAAAAAAATCCGACCCGGTCCAACCCGACTTAGCTTTGGACTGGGGCGGGCGGGTTGGGGGGCCATTTTGGGCTGGAGTTTCACTCCATTGTGACCAGCCCAGTCCGGACCGATCCAAATGGTAGCTCGACCGCTACAGGGTTGGGCCCCATGGGCTGCATCCCGGACCGGTTGCCAATCCTACATTTAGAGCTTCGAGTATAGATTGGTATAGATTATGGAGCAATTACTCTTCTTGTTTTTGGTATAAATATAGTTGCAAATAAAGCTTAAGAATGACACAATTCAGTAACTAAATTAGAAAATCCTAAACAATATTGTCTAAAGGCTTTTTTCATATATGTTCTTGTAATTATTTTTAGGATATGTAGTTTATGAAATTGGTTTTTAGAGTATGGACAAATTGAAAAAAAAAATAAATAATCTTTCCTTATCTTTTATCTTTTATCTTTTTGAATGTCGGTTACGACGGTCAAAATGAAGTGAATTTGAGATGATCCTACGGGTAAAATGGGGATTTTATGTTTTCATTAAAAAAGTTATTAAATAAGAAAAAATGAAAGGAGTTAAATTAAAGACTAAATTGATAAAATCATGTTTATTGAGGGGACTAAATTGCATTGAATAATTTGGAGTGGTGACTCCCATAGTTTGGAGGATTAGATTGCAATTACTTCCGCATTGCAAAAATAAATATTTAACCATAAGAAATAGGAAGGTGAACTCGAACTCAGGGCGCTACATGAACAATTAGCGCTACCGGGAAAATACAGTAAGAAAGGTGAACTGTTACAGACTCATTATACAATTAATTAAGGACATAAACGGCTTAAAATCGTTCCTAGAGGCTCATTCATGCTCATAAAAGTTGTTGCACTTTGGTGTAATATGTTCACTATATTTCTTCACAGGTTAGCCTTTTTGAATTACAAAAATAAGATTTGGCCTCGCATACAAACTACTGCTATTGTAATCGAAGCCTCGATCTTGAAGGCTTATATTAATCTTTCCATACAAAAATTATAATATTGAACTAAAAAATTGTTATGAATTAAGGTTGGAACAAGACGAACTCAAAACAAACTAGGATATTAACTTGTCTGCATTGAAAAACAATTTTGGCTAGTAAATAGCCTAACAAGTCCTAACTGATAAGTAAATCTACAGCGCACGTTTTACACTAAACAATAATGTGGTAATGTGCAATGGAATGAGTCAAAATAGAAACAAACTACCCTAGTTAATAGGGGTTATTCAAACAGAAAACAAAATTCTATCTGCAAGGAGTCCTAAAACTGCAAGGAAACCCAACATCTTGACACCCTCCCTATAACTAACTACTAACAGCAATTAGTTCACTTCTGGAACTTCACAAACACCCAGAAATCCTCTAAGCTTCAGCAATATCAAACTTGAGGGGATTCGTCATCACATATGCAATTTTCTTTTGTGTGCCACAATGAACTAACCCCACAACTCCCTCCTTTGTAAGATGAAGAGAAAATGGAAATGCACATCTATGTGCTTGCTGCGTCCATGCATCACATGGTTCTTCGACGACTTAATAGTTGAACTGTTATCACACAATACAGTAGTACAATCACCTTGTGAATGACTAAGCTTCTCTAAGATCCTCCTCATCCAAACAACTTGACACGCACATGATGCTGCAGCTACAAACTCAGCTTTGGTTGTAATCCTCCTCATCCAAAGTGTGATAATAGGCTGCTTTCTGAAGGACCATGACATCAATCCTGAAGTCAATAAGAACACAGCCTAATTTACATTTTCTATCCTCCAAATCACCAGCATAGTCACTACCAGTGTATGCACTCAAGTTTTTGTTCCCTCTGTCATGCCCCGTTTTTTTAAAATACGGAATACAAGCGCGTGACATTGGCCCACCGAATGACTTTCGTCATCCATAAACTGTTATAACAAGATAGATATAACCACGCATTCAATAAGAACAATCACATGAATAACAATACTTGGAATAAAATATGAAATAACCAAATACGATAATCCATCGTCTGGAAACAAAATAACAATCTTCGGGTCAAAAGCCCATAATACAGTGTTTTAATAAAAGACGATGCATAAAGTCCAATAACATAAATAACTGAACAACAATTTAAAAAGTGGTCAATCCTCAGAATCGCTGCTCTTCAAGTCCTGCAGGTAACTCTCCTTAATCACCTGGGAATACTTCATTTAAAAAGATAAGAAAAATTGTCCTTAGAGCAAGTCATGGACAACGAGTAGAGAAAGCAATGAACAATGGAAATATGGTATAACAATGAATTCAATAAAAACAATAGAAAACAATAACAATGGTAACATTACAATAATCAATATCAATGGTAACATTACAATGGGTATAAAAATAACGATATTTCAATATTCGATGTCAATACTCAATGGTCGATGTCAATATCAATAAACAATATTCGATATCAATAACAATGACGATGTTCAATATGCAGTGTCAATATTGTGTCAATTATTAAGTCAGTTAGTTTTTAGCCTAACTAATTCACATACTACTGCATCCCATACTACAGGTTCGATGCATACAATCAATATCGTTTAGACTCTAGTGGCGGGCTCTATAGTTCATGTACTCGGCAATAGCAACACCGTTGCACACTAGTCAGCACGATAACACTAAAATGATACACAATGAATTGGTAATACCGTGTTCAGTAATCCAACAATCAAACGATAAACACTAGTCGACACAATATTTTGGGGAAACACGGGCCCCCTCTCCCGAGTACAGACTCTATATTGTCCACTACTTACGTTAACCCTTAAACCCCAGCTTGTTAAACATTTCATCGATGCAATCAATACATTATACGATTTTAGAGAAATTCGATAACGATGATTTCAATAGAAGTAACAATAGGACGATCAATTAGAATGAGACAATTAGAATGGTAACAGTAGTATATTAGGATCATGCAATGCAACTTATACACTTCAATCCATTCAATGATATACATACAATTATATTATGAAAATATGGAAACACAATTCTGGACAGCAATAGGTTACTGTACCAAAATCAAGTTTCTCACTGCTATAGAAATCTAAAATTGGATCCGTCAGAAGTTGTAGAAACTAGACTTCCCAATGATTCCAACACATATTTAAAATACGAAATCCGATAACAATAGATAGGTGAATTACATCATTCTTTACAGATTATGCGTTCTAACTGAAAAACGACATCAAGTTGTTATAATTGTAGGAACAGTAAAAACCCAATTTTAAATTCATCAAAAATATCCATTAAGTTCCTAATCATGTTAACTAACAATCTGAAATTTATTAGGGCTATATTCTAACATTAACTTAGCTTTTCAATAACTTAAACATGAAGAAATACATGAATCAGAAATCCTGAAAGTAAAAGCGCAGCAGTAGTAAAAACACCATAACTCTTGCAACAAAACTCGGAATTCAAATATTTTAGATGTTCTGGAAACTAGAAACACAGGGCTACAATTTCTATTCAGAAAGTCGTATTTTTTAATGTCAAATACTGGCTCAAAAAGGTCTCACAAATTCCATGCTCACAGTGAGAATCGGGGTTCAACATGTTTCATAAAATAAAAGTGATATAAACATGGGGAACTTCAACACAATAGTTAACAATTCTTATATTCAGCATGGTAACACAATAACATAGGTAAACACAATGAAGAATACATCCATACACTAGTTAAACATCAACGAGGCATCAATGAATCATTTAAGCACAACAACCTAATAATCAATTCTACAATAGTTTGTTTGTGCGGTGTTATGCATGGATAACTTCTATTATCAATACTACATGAATGCGTGAAAGATTCGATATTTTAGAGTCAATAATGGCACGAAGTCAAGAATATCTTGGCTTAGCTCATGTAAACCCTCAATATACTCCACGGAAGATAAACGGTATAATAATATGATTACAATTTATGATTTACTTGCAGAGTTTCAATAAAAACCTTGAATTTGACACAATATGTAATTCAAGAGCGAAGTGACTTGCCTTGATTATATTAGTTATGAGTGAACAAACAAAAAAGTGACAGGAACACGTGCAACCTACGGGCAAAGCACGTGCAAATGGAGAACACGTGTAGCAACAAATACACATGCAACAACGGAGGACCTCGGCGGTGACTGCGCTGGCGGTGGCAGTCAGAGGTCGCCGACGTGGAGTCTGGCGGCAGCTTCAGGGTGGAGTAAGGGTGGTCAGTGGTCGAGGTGGGTGTTATTGGTAGTGACAATGGTGGGCAGCGGTGGTCGACATGGAGTGAGAGCCAGGGAGGCAGCACTAGGGGGTTGCGGTGCTGCGGGACGCAAGGTGGAGGTGCACGCAAGGCAGCATCAGGGGTGCAGGCGGACAGTGGAGATGGTGGATTTCGACGGTGCACAGGGGAAGGGGCAAAGTCAATGGCAGCATCGGCTATGGGATGCAGGCGACCTAGGTCGAGGTGGTTGCAGTGGCGGAGAGGCTCGGGGAGTGGTGGTCCAAGACAGCATCGACTGAGGAGCAGGCATCAACTGTGGATGAGGATGATCGGAGACGATGAGAATGGAAGGTTGGTTTGGAGGTCGAAGAGGATGATTGGCGTCGAAGATGGAGGACGGGGATGACTAGGAGCTCGACGAGGATGAAGACGAAGGCAATTGGGTGGCCGAAGCGACGGGGAAGATGAAGAGAGATGGCCGGCTTAGTGGCTCTGTTTTCGGAAGAAGGGAGAGAAAGAGAGACTGGGGTTATAGGGGGTAGCACAGTACTAGGGTTAGGTTAGGGTTAGGGTTAGGTTTGAATAGGATTAAGAAGATGAAGAGTTGGGTTGTACAGGGAAGATACTAATAGTACTATAATGATTATAATAATGGGAAAGGATTGAATGGCTGATTGATAGGGATTTAAAATTGGGGGTTACAGGATGAGATAATGGGGTTAAGATTTGAGAGTGATTAGGAGGGATAGAGGGAGAGAAATGTGGAGATTGAGGGGATTGAACTGATTAGTGGGGATATGAAGGGTTGCGGGTTAGTGGGTTTGGGTTATAGGTTTAAAATTCAATAGCGAACAAAAATTAGGATTTAGATAAAAAATTGAACAAATTATCAATAATAATATAATATAACAATTAAATCAAATAATATGCATTACATTAATACTCAACTACTTATAAATACAATAGAATGTATGGATTCACAAATAAATAAGATTGGATCTGATTTGGTTAAAATATAATAGATAGAATTATAGTATTACATATTAATTAATTAAATCAAATAGTATACATAAATCCATACTCTAATAAAAATGAAATGTAGATTAAGATCAATATGCTTCCAAAATAATAAATAACAGAAGATGAATTTTAGTAAACAATCAAGAAATAATAATAATAATAATAATATATATATATATATATATATATATATATATATATATATATATATATATCAAAATAGGATTTGAGTTTAACAAATTTATTAAAATCCAAATAGTAATGATACATTTTATTTGGGCTCAAATATAAATAGTCGATCAATAAGAAATAGAAAATAAAATTTAAATACACCATTATTCGAAATAAATAAAATTTTCGATTAGAAAAGATTTTAATAGAAGATCCAAAATGAACTTCAAACAAAAAAAAATTATAATTAATCGAAATACAGAAAATATTCAGAAAATATGTATTTGCAGGGAACGGGGGTTACACCCTCCCTTCTTGTAGAAGATCCCAAGATATGGCGTGCCTTTCAAGTATCTCACCGCCCTCTTTGCAGCTTGCAAGTGGAGCTCAGTTGGTTGCCCCATGAATCTATTAATTAAACTCACCACAAACATCAAGTCTGGTCGAGTCGCTGTTACATACATAAGACTCCCTACAACCTGCTTGTAAAATGTTGCATCCACTTTCACCCCATTTTTATCCATAGAGACTTTGAAACCTGGAACAATTGAATTATGAACAGAGGTGCTCTCCTCCATACTAAACCTCTTCAAAACATCTAAGGCATATTTTTTCTGACTAATGTAAATACCATCAATCCTTTGCAATTTTTCAACTCCAAGAAAATACCTCAACTTCACCAAATCGGCCATATCGAATTCACGCATCATAGAACTCTTGAACTCATGAAACACTGATTCATCATTAACTGTAAAAATGTGGTCATCAACATACAAAGTGAAAATTAAAATTTTACCTCCTTTGTCGGTCTTGACCATCAAAGCCAGCTCATTGTGACACCTCTCAAAGCTTTGTAAACCCATTTGACACCAATCTTCTTTGTCCTTACTGGTAAGTCTATTAGCACCCATGTGTCATCTAATGCCCGTATTTGGATATGTGTGTGTGTGTGTGTGTGTATATATATATATATATATATATATATATATATATAATGAGTATATTGTGGGCCTAATATATTAGAAATATTTATATATACATGTCATGCCCCGCTTCCCAAAATACAAAATACAAGTATGTAACGTAGGCCCAGCGAATGATGTAAACATCATCCATAAGCTGTACCAGACTAACTCAGCAATATGAACAATAAACATAGCCACGCAAGAAAGATATAATCACATAAATCAAAGATAAACATCAATAATAATGAAATAATCCAAATAATATCCAACACAATATCCAATGTCTGGGAATAAAAATAAACGACGAGAACATAAGCCCAAAAGAAAGTATAATAACCAAACAATGTTCAAAAGAAATAAATTTAGCAACAAAATAAACTAAGCAGCTCAATCTTTAGTTCCGTCTTCTAGAATCGTTGCTCACCAATTTCTGCTAGTATGGATCCTCCAGTACCTGTAAATTCTTGATCTAAAAAGAAAGAAAATAATATCCTTAGAGCATGTCGTGGTAGCAAGTAGAGGGAAACCGAGAATAATAGGAAGCATGTATATCAAAGAAAAGTGATGGGATCAAAGTCAATAACACAATCAAAGGTAGGCAATAATGTCAAAGGTCTATATTTAATCATGCATGTAATGAATGATGTCAATTTAATTTCGATCTTGTTGACGATATACAGGATCATGCATGGAATATCAAATGCAGGTTATTAATCATTTTATTAATCTATCTAGTACACGTACTACTGTGTCCTATATGTTTCATACCACAGTTTCAGTGCATTCACACAATGAACATTTTAGACTGATGGTGAATTCACGGATCATGTACTTGGTAACAAGATGACAAGATATCATGATAGCGTGATCACACGATGACAATCAATTCTCCTCCTTCCATGTAATAAATCATGCAAGCAAGAAGGCCTTTACCGAGTATATTTTCCGATCGTTCACTACCAAGTCATCCCATAATACCCCGACTTGTTAATATTTTATTTCATCCTATGTGATCATGCAAGAAGGTGTCGATGTTGTATTATACTAGGTGTGACTAATTCTACTCGTTACAGACCAAACAAGAAGTAAACATATTAATCACACACAAATTATACAATCTGGACAGCATGACGTTGCTGTACAAAAACACATATTACCGCTACTAAAGAAATGAAAATCTGGATCCGTTAGAAACTCTAGAAACTAGACACTCTGCCGGTTCCAGCGAATATATATACAATATATAAAAGTTACAGAGACTAGGTTGAAACTCCTATTCTTTTCAGATTTTATGTTTAGGCAGCAAGTTGTAAATTGTATAAATACATGTGAAACAGGACAGAAAACTCATCAATCAAATCTACAAAAATTCAGGGTGATTCCTATACATGTCTAGTCTCAGCCAAATTTATTTCATATTTTTATTTTACTGTTAACATGTTCAATTTAATTAAGAAACAGAAAGATATGCATGGATTTGCGAATCTCAAAATTCAGACACAGTTGTACTAAAAATAAGATATCTCACAGATTATAACTCGAAATTCAGATTCGTTAAAAGTCCTGGAAAATAGATTCATGTGGCTATTATTCATGTTCAGAATGCTATTTCAAATTACAACATCAACATGGTCGAAAATCTGATACAGAAAGACACAAACAACAGTCCAGAAAATAGTTTGATACGAATAGGCAATAATTTCATCATACAACCATATAGTTCATGCTAATTAATAATCAAAGTGATGCTAGATGTTTAACATGCATATTTCCAGTTTTAAGATGCAATTTCACAGGCATGGTAATCAATTGAAATTCAATTTAGCATATTCAATTCATCAAGTAATCTATAACACATGGATTTAGTTATTTTTTTCATGTAAACGTGCATATGCAATGTGCAAAGGGGACTAGATTTTAGATCAAAGATGTAGGCACGATGTTAAGAATATATCAGGTTAGCTCGTGTAAACCCTCAATATACTTGACGGAATTTCAATAGCAGTACAATAAAAAAAAGGATTTGGATCTACATACAGAGATCAGAGAATCTTGAACAAAATAATAAACTAGTTCAAGAAGAGACTTGCCTTTTAGTTGTTAATTTCGAATATATAGAATAACGGGATGAGAATCCCGGGCGATGAACCACGATCACGGAATCATGATCGAGCCACGCACAAATGCCCACACACAGAACAGCAAACACGGCAACACACCCACACAGCAAATCGGTGGATCCTCTTCACAAAACACCAAACACGGGATCGGGATCTCCCCCCACCAAAATAGCAAACACCAACTCTCTCCCTACTTCTTCTCCATAGTCGACGGAGAGAGAGAGAGAGAGAGAGAGAGAGAACGCAGTGGGGACCAACGGTGGCTACTGTGGAGACTGGCGATGGCAGTGACCCACGGCGAGGGAGGCTGACGATAGGTGCTGGCAATCGGGAAGACACGCAGCGGCGAGAGAGGCAGCGAACGACTCGAACGGGCTTTGTTTCTTGACGAAACAGAGGAGGAAATGGTGGGATGGGGATTCGAGCTCTTGACGGCGATGATGAGGGGTGAGGGATCTTCGGTGGTTGCGGGGAGGATCACGGTGGACGACGAGGTCAGGGGTGCGAGGTTGAAAGTCAAGGAGATGGGTTCGGTTGTAGACGACGGGGATGAAAGGCGAAGGGGATGGTCAGATATGGCAGTGATGACGCGGGGGTCGACAAGGAGAGGTGGAGACGATGGGTGGTCGAAGAGGTGGACGGAGAAGACAGTTAGAGCGACGGCTGGTGGTGAGTTGGGCTGAAGAGAAAACCAGGGAGAGAGCCGAATGTGAGGAGAGAGAGTAGAGCGGCGGAAGAGAGAGGAATAGAGATTATAATAAAATATTAAGGTTTAAGGGGTTATTAATATAGGGGATTGAGATGTTGGGGTGTTGGGTTGCGGGTTATTAGGTTTAGGGTACAGGTTTAGGATCTAAAAAGAAAAAAAACACATAGAAATCAATGGGATGAACATATAGCGGAACAATTCAAATTCAAAACACGAAGGGCAAAAATTTGCAATGAGCCAAAAAAATAGCAGATTTCAAGCCAAAAGAGTACAGAACGATCAAAAGAGAATGAAAGAATCCAATGAAAGCAAAAATTTATTATAAAATGGAATTCAAATACAATAATCAAGAAAATAAAATAAAATCCAAAATGGGAAAATAGGGGTTGTAATACATATATAATATATGGGCTAGAGTGTGGCGGTTGTTTGGGCCCGGATTATGCATGGTGGGAGTGCATGAAGGGGGGCCCACCATTTGCATGTGTAAGCAGGCATACATCAAGTGAGAGTGCTTGCAAGCATGGCTCACGTGAGTGGAGAGAAATGCATGGTAGGTAGGAGAACATTATCCCATATCATGTGTGTACTATAAGAGAGGTGCCATGTCTGAGCTTACCCTCCATCTAGAGATGGCTAGCGTACTTACATCTTTTATCAATATGGCCATGTCGGAGTTCAAGAGGAGGGGATGCCGACACTTTGAAGGGGCTTATCTCAGGGAGCTCAGACTCAATCACCTCCACGGGAACAGACACCGCGGTACGCATCACCAATTCCATGGGGGCGATGCTAGTCATCACTGCTTCCCATCATATCAACCAAGGGAACAGGCCCATAGAGAGAGTCCTTATACTGGCCAATGTAGGCATAAAAGGAACCCAATCAAAGACTATCGTCACCAACTGTGGGAGAGGGGGGATCATCGGAGTTTTCGCTACAGGCATTAGACTCAGAAACAACCACAACAGCATCAGGTCTTCCCGACGCCTCACACACAACCACTTTTCAGTCATCAAACACAATGCCATCAAATTCAACCTACTTTCTCACCCAGTTTACCTCCTAACAACCTACATCAACCCCCACCCATCAGTACAAACACCTCCCCCACCAATACTCAACATTCCCCAATTCATCAGCTCAATCCTACTATCATCTCCAATCCCACAATTATCCCCAATCCCCTTCCAAAAGTGGTCTATTTCAAATGTGGGGACTTGGGTCAATACCAAAAAGCTTACACTAGAGAGTTTTGATGCATTGATTGCATGAAATGGAGCAATGCATGCTTCAAGCAATTCATTATTATCACGCCCCGCTTCCCAAAAGAATACAGAATACGAGCACCTGATAAAGCCCAACGAATGACTTTCATCATTCATAAGTTGTAAGTATCGACTCAACATCACAACAGAAATATACAAGAAATATACATCCACGCATGCATGAAATAAATCTCATAATCAAAAGAATTATTTAAAAACAGTTACATAATCCTCAAATAAAATTAAGATCTGGAAAACACAAAAAAAATCCGGGACAACATGCCCCATACAAGTATCAAGTAGCAGCAACAATGAATTAATAAACTCAATTCCGAATAACTAAAGCATGAAGGATCCCAGTCAAAGCTTAAAACACTTGGTTGCTTACTCCTGCAGGTAACTCGTCTCCAAAACCTATACATTTATCATTTGAAAGAAACAGAGAGACAGGAAAATAATCTGCACGTTAGTGCAAGCTACAGGCCGTAAGTAGTACAAGCAAAAAGGGTACATGAGCAATATAGATAGGATGCAGAACAGCAAATAAGAATCAAGAGTACTGAACATAGCATGAACGGATGCAACAGGAAAAACGTAGTCAAGTAATCGAAAAGCAAGTAAACATGGTCAAATAACAAGTAAACTAATAAAAGGTAATAGGTAACACGTAATGTAACATGTGATAGGTAGCAGGTAACAAGTAATAAGTAACAGGAATGTGCATGTGAAACATATTATTCTTAAGTCCTTTATTTAATCCTAACTAATGCACCAATCATGTGTCTCATATATATACCACATATTTGATGCATACAATCAAGTTACGTTTAGACACTAGTGGTGGATTCTATAGGGCCATGTACTCAGGTATCATGTAAACAGGAACAGGCACGAATCACGTAATCATGAAATTGTGACATCATGTAATCAGAAACAAGCATTGATCATGAAATCATGGCATCATGTGGTCATGTAATTAGTAACAGGCATGAATCATGTAATCATGAAATCATGGCATCTTTAGTCATATATTTAGTAACAGGCATGAATCATGTAGTCATGAAATCATGGCATCAGGTAATGGGAAACACGGGCCCCCTTCCGAGTACACTTACCTACATTGTCCACTATATCTTTCCCTTAAACTCTGACTTGATTACTTATTACTTATTATTTTTACCAAAACAGACATGAATGTGCACAATCAGGGACAGGCAAACATGACAGGGATAGAAGATAGGTTCAAACTTGTTGAAAAACATGATCAGGTGTCATAAACAAAATATATAATGTTGGAAAAACAAGAACTTCAATTATGGACAGCAGAAAGTTGTTGCACCAAAACTGAAATTCTCATTGCTACATAAAAGCAAATCTGGATCCGTCAGAAGTTCTAGAAACTAGACTCTCTGCCGGTTCCAACGTATATACACACGATATATAAACATTACAGAAACTAGGTTCAAATTCTTATTCTTTAGAAATTTCGTGTTCAGGCAGCATGTGAATGTCAAATTCATTTGTATAAAAAGTAACTGTAAATTCATTCAAAAATCTTATAAAATTCATAAATCAACTCAAAATCATGTTTAGTAACATATTGGAAAATATCAGGTCTTAATTATATTCTTAGCATGGTATTCAAATTAGTTAATCGAGGAAATATACTTCAAAACACAAATCTGGAATTGAAAATGTCACAACACTAAAAATAGCATTTCTAGCAATCTACACATCAGATTCCAGATCTGTTAAAAGTTCGGAAAACTAGAAATAGGGGATACAACTCTTATTTAGAAAGGTCTAACAGATTCAGAATATAACTAGGTCAAAATTAGGCTACAAGTCAGAACATGTAGAAGGGCAGAAATATGCAATTGATGTCTATGATCTTTTGATGGGCATCGAACCATAAAGGGCAAATAGATTGATTCGATTCAATATATGACCACTGATGAAGGATTTCAATACATGAATAATGCGATAGTTCAATCAATTGAGTTTGCAAAGACGTTTTTAATGAACATGGACGAGTTTCCAAAACACGATAATCAAGTAAAATTACTAGTTGCAGGAGATCAAATAAAAGCTTGTACGAAACAATAAGAATGTACAAGGTACTTGCCTTACGAGATGATGAACGATGATTCCAATAGCAATAGAATAACGAGACGAGCGTCCCGATGGCAATAATACACGTGCAAGCAACACACAGCACGAACTCCAACAAGGAAACATAGCGAGATCCACAACAGCAAACGACAACATAAGCCAACACAGAAAACAGCAACACCAGATCTCCAATACAGCGGACAGCAAGATCCAACAGCAATAATAGGGCGCACAATAGCAAACATCGAACACCAAATCCAAACACAGCCAATCAGCAGGATCGTCAATAGCAATAGCGGCGACTCTGGCGGCGGCGCGAGGTGTAGGTGGTCGGGGATCGGCTGTCAACTAGGGGAAGAGGTGAGCGGGGATCTGCAGACAAGAGAGGGATGAGAAGATCGGCAATGGCGGTGGACCAAAAGGATGGGTTCGACGAGGCAGTGGGAGCGGGTTACTTCAGGTTGGTGGCTGGCGGTGGTGGAAGGAGCAGTGGAGCTGCGACTGGCTGATGATGGCGAGGTGGTCGGTAGCAAGACTTCGGCGGTGCGCGCTATTACAATTAAATCAATAATATGCATTACATTTATAATCAAATACCAACAAATACAATGGGATGTATGGTACACAAAAATAAAGGAGACTGGATTAGATTTAAGCTAAAATATGATAAGGACAATATAGTATTACATATTAATTAATGAAACAAAATAGTTTAGACAAGATACGTACTCCAATAATAATAAAAATAGATCACGATCTATAGGCTTTCAAAAATTAATAACAATAATTTTAATGATTATAATAATAATAACCATAAACATAATAATAACAAAAATAACAACAATAATTGGATTTGTATTACAATATAAAAATCATTTGAAAATAACAATAAATACAATTAATGAAAAGAAATTGATTTTAATAGGAGATACAAAATAATTTGAAACAAAATGAGTTTAAGAAAATGGAAAATTTTATAAAGAATCCAAACCTAGATAATACAGAGAAAAATACATATTGGCGGAATGGGGGTTACAATTATCGACAAGAAGGTGGAAGTGGAGGCGACGCATTTGGCAACAACACCAGCATCCACCCACACATCCGCAATCGATCCCATAGAGGCTATCACCGTGGCACCATTACAGTCGAGTGGCCAAGATGGGGCATCGACCATAACGAACAGCCATGATCACGGGGTGTGTTTCAAAAGTTGCGCAAACCCCCAAAAAAACATCAATCGAATCTGTGGTTTTCAGACTCAACAGGTGGTGCACAAAAACAAAAAAAAGGGGCAGCTTTGGGGTTCGCACCAGAGCAGACAGGATTCTTATTCGGGAAGAAGACTGGGAACAAGTCGATGAACACCTCAGATAGAAAAGAAGACAATGAGAAGAGGTCGATGGATGAGGAACCAAGGCACCGCTCCATGTGTCCTTCAATTGGGGTTATGAAGGTCTTGGCAATTAGTGGGCTACGAGTGTTTTGGGCCCACAGAGGGGCCCAACAAATTGATCTTAGGCAATAATCATCTGCAACCTATCAGTAGTAAATTATTTACTGACAATCTAGAGGACATCGAGAGTGTCTTTGAGATGTTTGGGCCTGGTTCTCTATTATCTAACAGACCCAAGACAGGGACGGGCAGTCCGAGCAAGCCAACTAGTGATGAGGACGATGAATCTTATTGGAAAACAGACTCAGAAACAGAAAAAGTACTCAGACACTCCTCAGATCGATAAGATGCCAGACTTGGACCCTCCCTCCTTCACCGAGTTGGCGGCATGCTCCTCCAATACTGTTTCAGAGCCACAACCAAGGAATAGAGGTCTGCTTGTGCAGCAGATCGCTAAGAGGAGTCAGGACGAGTAACTAGATGACTACCTGGAGATTGTTGCTACTACCACGATGGCTAAGAACAAAAGTGGAGGTTAATTTTTCAATTTTATGACTGACGCTCAAATTTTCAATCTTGCTAATGCTAGTGGTCTGGCGGTTAACGATAATGAACGAAATGCGATGCTCCTTAACAAGATTAGATGGCGGGAGTTATCTATAGAGAATCTTATCTTAATCAGTGAGTCCAACCCAGATTGTCGCTCCATTCATGTTGCTAATGCTAGCGATCATTAGTAGAGAGAAGGAGAGAAGCAATCGTGGGACGATTAGAGTCCTCAGTGCCTGTTGTATGCCACAACGAACTAGGTTCTTTGTTCTGAGCTTCGTCTGTTGTGCAGGGTCTGAGAGGAAGGTTTGGAGGGTTTGTGTTGGTTTCGTACGCTCTAGCTGCGGTTGTATTTGATTTACTGCTCTTACTGCTCTTGTTGTTGCTATCATTCCCACCCTCCTATATCAGTTGGAGGCACTATGTGTTTGTTTATTATTGTACTATTTATTTTGCTTTGTTTTTTACCGAGTTCTTTGGGTTGTTTCATTAAAGTCTTATTAATGAAACATGGTGGTTATATTCCGCCTTTTCTTTAAAACAGAAAAAAAATTTATCCCATATCGGATGTGGTTCGTGAATAGGAGTGTGTATAATATATGCCCATGATCCAAAGAGTACCTACAAGCTATAGCACTTTTTGGTGAGGATGTGCCCTGTGATTGGGCCGTGGTTAGGTTTTATTTTATGCGTACACATGCGTATGTGTGTACAAAGCAGAGCCGGACTCGGGGCATTACATGTCATTCATTTCTAAGGCTTTTATCTTAGAATCCATGGCTGTTCTACACTTTGCACTTTTCATAGCTTCTTCAAAATAAAAAGGATCAGTAGACGTAGACATTGCTAGATTAGCTTCATTATCTTCTTAAGAGAGACCCTCACCACTTTCATAATCTCCCATCCAAACCGGTGGCCTTCTAATTCTCCCTTCATTAGAGCTAGGTGAGCTTTCTTCATTCACTGGATCTGGAGAAACATTATCAACCTCTTCAGCACTATTATCATCTTCACTCTCAGCCTCCCCTTCATCATTCACAGTAGCACCTTCCTCGTTATCTCCCCATTACAAATCAGCCACTATTTATTCTTCATAACTCTTATCTCAATCCCAAGATTTGTTCTCTTCAAAAATTACTTACCTGCTAACTACAATCCTCTGGGCTGTTGGATCATAAAGCTTATAAGCTTTGTACTCTTCACTAACTCCCAGCAGCATACAGTTAATGCTCTTGTCCTCCAACTTTGTTCTTTTGACATCAAGTACCTGAACATGTGAAATACAGCCAAACACTTGAAAATGCTCAACTGAAGGCTTGACTCGACTCCAAGCTTCCTCCAGAGTCATGTTCTTCACTGCTAGAGTAGGGCTTCGATTTGGATGTGCACTATCCAGTTAACAGCTTCTGGCCAGAATGTCTTTGGGATATTCTTCTCTGGAAACATACTTCGAACCATGTTCATGATGGTCCTATTCTTCCTCTCTGTAACTCTGTTCTGTTGTGGAGTGTATGCGGCAATCAATTGCCTCTTCATGCCATTTAGTAGTCATTGAATTCTTGTGAGGTGAACTCACCCCCACGATCAGTGTACAAACACTTAATATAAGAACTTGTTTCTCTCTCAACACAGTGCTTATAATATTTGAAAGTGATTAAAGCTTCAGATTTTTCAACCAAGAAGTAAATCCATGCCTTTCGACTAAAATCATCAATGAAGCTAATTAGATACCTCTTCTTGTTGTTTGAGATAGGTGTAATAGGGCCACATTTGTCAACATGAATGAGTTGAAGCTTTTGAGATGTTGTTCAAGTGCTCTTCTTTGTGAATGGATATCTGTGTTGTTTTCCAACCATTCAGTCCATGCACACAGTTGATAAGGCTTCAAGGTGTGGTAATCCATGCACCATCTTCTTGTATTGAAGAGTCCTTTGGCCTTTATGACTCAAATGTCTATATCTGCAGTGCCATAGATGTGATAAGTCTTATGTAGCTGTGTGAAAGCAGGCATGCTTCTTCAATTGTGACGTAGCCAACAAGACAAACATTCTTTTGGCAGACATCTCAATTTGAATTATCAAGCCCTTCTCATGTCGATAGATTCTACACTTGCCATGTTGAATGTGGATTGCTAAACATCTCTCCTATAGCTGCCCAATGCTCGATAGACTGTTCTTTAAATCAGGCACATAAAACATTTCGGTGACTACATGATTGAATCCATTCTCTTTCAGCCTCACATTACCCTTCCCCATTACTGACATCCTTGAGTTGTTTCCTAGCTTCACCATCTACTTGAAGCTTCATTGAAGTCACAAAATAAAGCTTCATCTCCACACATATGGTTGCTGCAGCCCGAATCCAAAAAGCAAACATCCTCTCTGTTAGCTTCATTCATCTCAACATAGGCCATCAACAGCATCTCTTCTTCTTCTTCGAGCTTAGTGTAATTGGCCTCATTGTCCCAACTTGGACACTCATAGTGAAAGTGTCCAAGTGTAGTACCCCGAATTCTCAATAACGAAACTCGAGACACAAGCCAGAATCTTTCCTTCAAATGAGTGCGAACATAGTAAAATCATAGGAAATTTAAAAATTTATACTGCCACCACAATTAAAACAAGTACAAATCTGTTCATCAAGAATTACATCATGAATTCACATAAATTACATCAAATAAATTTACTGTACAAAATTTATAATCGCATATTGTACGACAATCAGAAATCTCCACAACAAATAAGACAACAACTTCCACTAATTGCTTCCCGCAGGTCGAGTCCCCTGTTCCACGTTCAGCAATCCTACAACTAATAACCTATGGGAACATCATTTGAATGCAATTGACGCAATGCTGATAAAACCAGAAACTTTCCAAAACTCAACAACCAATATTTGATGGAAAGGAAAACATGTAGTCAAATCACAAGTGTTACAGTATGCCATACTCTAGAGTCTAATACACAATTCCAAATGCAAGCAATGCACTTACTCTAATGCAATTTATTTGGAAAATTATGCATCTCGTACTACATACTTTCCCGTATGAAACTTCAATGAAAACATATGCATCACATACTACATACTTCACAAAGAGTTCGTAGTCTCCAGATCAAAGGGTTCGATCCCTCACTATGCATCCTAATCTTGTACTCTTTCTCATTCCTGACATTCATCAAGTGACTGGTAAGGTTGCAGCTGTTCAGCCCAAATCCTGCCTCTGCAGTCAGTAGTGGTGTCCCCGTTTTTCACTATATCTGGTCCCCGTAGTCCCATAGCTCCGGACCTCACCCAAAAGTTGCTACGAACATATTGATGGCCCCGCAGTAACCCCCGCTCACCGAGGCGCCTAGAGTCTTACTTGCAATTTTGAATCTTACTCTAGCTCCCTGTCCATATTAAACATCATAGAATTTGCGAATTCTTAAGATCCATTCCTAACTTCCAACAGGAGATTTATAGTATGCACTTCCCGTTCTTATCACTAGACCCCAGGAATAAATAGGCGAGACTACATTGCTCATGTCCCCTGACAGGCGAGACGGTGTCGCACGTGTCCCCTTGACAGGCGAGTACAACCACCCGACTAGTGTCTGCCCTAACAATCAATGACATGCTCTTCTCTTAGGATACTACTACTAGTTCATCAATCCTACACTAGTCCTGGTTAAGCAACCACAGATCTTATTTGTGCATAGATTATAGATTACCAGCCGATTACTTACTAGTAAAAAAAAATAAGTTCTTTATCAAAATTCACAAAACCCTAGGGAAAACAAACAAAGCCCCCATATCAGGATCAAGAGTTGTCCCAACTTGGCCCAAACTTGACCCAGCGACATTGGTGATTCGACCTTCGTCGATCGCCAATCACCCTCTTGGTTGGATATCGACCCCGTCTCCGTTCCACGATCAGTCCCTCCAAGGGTAGCGATCAGCCGGTGCACGAAGACTGTCTTCATCTATAGCAACTTGAGGAAAAAGGTTACTAATTATCAAGGGTTAAATGGATTGATAGTCCTAGAGTGATAACCATTACCCTAGGCAACAACAGGCTAATTTACATAGCCATACACATCTCAATACAGTAGACATTCACAAGTCCAATTCAAACTTGTTCAATTCATGATTCATAAGCTAACAAACAATTGTCTAACTCCATTATATAGCCTTACTATAATAATCACTTACATATTCCCAAAACAGTAAGCTATTCATCCAATCCTACGACTGGTGCTAGTTGCAAGAATCACAATTAATTACTTATTTAATGAAATTCCATTTTTTTAGTTTCTACGGAAAGGTATTTGAATTTACTTTACTTTCTCAGTTGGAAAATTTCTAACAATGGTTTAGTTAGATGATGAAAAAGACCTCACACTGATATGTATACAAATTCTCAAGATATGCAGGAACTGTGAACCAGTGTATGCTTAAAACTCAGTTAAAAATAGCCATGATCTCAAAATCTCATAATTGGCTTCTTCAAATCGTCTATAGGTCTCAGAAATTTGGTATGCATAATCCAGATTCAAATGGGCAGTACATATCCAAAAATTAGCACACAAATCCAACTATACAGAAAGTTGTGTCAATGTGAATAGGATGCAAATTACCCAATTGCAACCACACTGCTTCTTAACAACAGCAATACTTTATATTTTAAAGAGATAACAATTCTTATTAAAAAATTAAGAAACATGGTAGAAATGTTCCACACTAACTTAAGAAACTACTGTAAAAATTTCAAATTCAAATTCCTTTTTTATCATGGAGTTATACTTTCCAGCGTAACTAGAACACATAATGAAAATAGAGCTGAAACACTTTTATCTCTGTATAGAAACACGATTTTTATTAAATATCAAATTATTTCAAATTGGAAGGATTGCTGTAGACACATATAAGAACCATGCATAAAAATTTCAGCTTAGGAAACCTTATTTTGGAATGAATGAATTTCCAAGCTGAACACAAAATTCTTGAAACATAATTGAAAGACAGTTCAATATTTTTATTACCCAGTATAGACTTAACATTTACTAAAAATATTATACGTCATCCAAAAATTATGAAAATTTGGGGAATTGATCTAGACATATATTATTACCTACAGTAAAAATTTCAACTCTAAATTCACGATAGACAAGGAGATATGATTTTTGTATGTCAGGCATGCTAGATTCAAACAGAGCAAATAATTTATCTCACACCAGCAGAATGTTCGATTCAGAAATTACGAAATTTGGTGGATTTCATAAGGACTCAATCAAGATGCTACTGTAAAAATTTCAAGGCTAAATCCTATCATGGCACAAAGTTATGATTTTCTAATCCAATCATGCTAATTCTTCTCAAGATCATATATCAATTACCATTCTTAGCTAAAGAACTTTAGTTTGATCATACAAAATTACTTCCATTCAATTTAGCTAGCCTCAAATTAGCAACTTTCCTTTATACACAAAAAAAAATATATATATATATCCACAAGTATAGAGTTT
Organism: Hemerocallis citrina; assembly: GCA_017893485.1. Taxonomy (NCBI): domain Eukaryota; kingdom Viridiplantae; phylum Streptophyta; class Magnoliopsida; order Asparagales; family Asphodelaceae; genus Hemerocallis; species Hemerocallis citrina. The sequence goes on along the minus strand of CM030363.1, from coordinate 103,443,613 downwards.
AGAAAGACACTCACTATGAAGTTTGTTGGTGATCTCTTCTGTTCTTTCTCCTTGTTTAGCTCCTCCTCCTCCTAGCTCCATGATCCTTTCTTGTCTGCTTTCTCTCCAACTTCCAAGCCAAGCTTGAAGAACAAATTGAAATTGAAGAACAAAAAAGTTTTGAAAGAAGAAATTTTTGGGGTTAGAAAAATGAAGGGAAAATGAGTTTAGATCACCCTAGGGTCTAAATAGGGAGGGGTGAGATGGTGGCCGGCTTGGGAGGGGGGGGGGGGGACGCACACCGAAAAACAAGCCCGTAGTTTTTCAATAGTGTTTTAGGGTTTAATTAGTGGTTTAGAGTTTTATTTGTATGGATAATTATACATATACATACACACATACAATACACACATAATACTTAATAAAAAAAATGTTCGTATGTACATAATAAAACAATTTATTATTATAGAAACAATATATGTTCCGTTTTGATTATAGTTCTGACAAAGGAACAATTTAATTGAGAAATTATTCCAACTCCGGTTCAATTATTGTACAATTGTCGGATTCAAAAAATATTCAATAATATGTCTCAATATTTATTCAATTAAAATTAAGAAAAATCCTTTAATTCGTGCGACTCTGAATTGTGCACAGACTAATGAACAAAATAGTTATATACTATTTCGCAGGATCTTAGATTACTCCCTCCTTGAAATCGTTATGTCCTCAGAACGACATTTAGTGGAGAGGAAAACAATACACAATTTTAAAATTGTTCAGGAAGTGCGTTCCTTAACAGTCTTTAGATTCCCAAATGATTCCCTCGGCGAGCTGGTTTCTCTAAGATACTTGTTGCCAGTTAGTATGCCTCTTAGTGTAACACCCCGTAATTTCTAAAAGATATGTATGTATGTATGTATGTATATATATATACATACTAGGTTTGCCCGTTGACACGTGCTTGCGACACGTCTTCGGAATGCTGCACTGATTTGATTATTTAAAATAGTTTTGGAGGCCCAGCAAATTAATTGAAGTAGCAAACATATTATATGAGAACGCAATATTTCTACCTTTAAGCTCAACCATCGCCTTCTTGATCATTAGCTTGAACTTACCTAGAATGCATAGAGTTTGTTAGAAACACTGTATAGAGTTTTTTTTAACTTCAGCATCACTTTTATATGCTTGTAATCGTTATGCAAGGACATTATCATATAGGTTTTTTAGAGCTTACTCTAATCCCATGACTACTGAGCATGTTTAAATACAATGGTAACGTAAGTGCAGGTGTGAAGGTATCTACAATACCAATAATCTAAACATTTGTTTGTCTGAGACTCAGTTTGCAATTAAAATACTTCTTATTATTATTTCAACGAAAATGAAATACATGAAGTTCTCAAAACTCTAATCCAATCTAATCATTTCTTTTATCTCCACTTTGTCTCCCCATTGCATCTTTATAAAAAAAAAATTCAAAATGGATAAATAACAAATTTACTTTAGCTGTCTTTCTTAAGTGGAGAGTTTGCACCCTTCACTGGTAAACTTCAGTCATCCCAATCCTATATATCCAAACATACACAAAAAGTTCTTATATGTTATATTATCCATGGATTCTAATAACCAGTGAAGGAAATACTTCACGATAGTATTTTCTCTTCTAGTAAAGAAATTAATGTTGCATATTTGTCAAGTTATTTTAGGTTGCTGGTCAGCTTACCTGTCCTGCTATGGTTTGGAAGACCAAATTGAGGTCACCAAATAATCCATCTCTCACTTGCGTACACCTTAAATCAAAACCAATAAAAAAAACTCATCAAATAGATCACTAAATTAAAAAAATTTAAACTTAAAACTAAAACAATCATACCTCTCTAAACTTAGATCTCATGCACACACAAAATTCGAGTCAGAAAAAAACTGAGCAATCCCCTGCACACACAAAATTAAAAATTAGAATGAGAATTCGGTTAATAAGATAAAATTAAAGTCGTCGCATCGCATATAGAGGCTCTCGATTCGGTGAAAGGGAGTCACCGATACGGAATGAGCAGCGGATCGGATATCGACGATGACCTCTTAATTTGGGTTCGACATTGGATTTGGATTTGGATTTGCTTTGAGATTTTCCAATTTTCAAAATTTCAAATTTTAAAATTTTTTTATTTTAAATTATTTTTTTAATTTTTTTGATTCTAAAAAAAAATTAACTGTTTTTTATTCTTTAATTTTTTAAATTTTTTATAAGTTTTGATATTTTTGATTTTTTTAAACTATTTTTAAAGTTTTTAAAATTTTAAAATTTTTAGTTTTTAAGTTTTTTTATTTTTAATTTTCTTAATTTGTAGAATAGGAGAGAGAGAGAGAGAGAGAGAGAGAGAATTAAATAAATAAAGGAGTTGTTTTGGGTGGGGGAAAATTGAATTTGAGTTTTGGGGGGAAAATGTGTTTTATGAGGTTAGATGTGGGCCTTTGGTTTTGGGGGGATTGAAGGAGAACCACTTGATAGCTTTCTTTGTGTTTTATTATATATATATATATATATATATATATATATATATATATATATATATATATATATATGGTGATGGCAGAGTTGTAAATAAAGTGAATGGGGGGGGGGGGCACGGGTTGAGAACAGCAATGTGCTGTGTTGCGGCTGTGGAAGCGCTGACGTCATGATAACTTCAGCAGAGGGGGGCCACCCGTGGATTATGAAGTGTAGCAGGGTTGTGTTGTTCTCTCTCTTTGATGACGTGTGCCCATTGGGCCCACGTGAGGGGCTTTGTGTATACCCGGGATTTGAGAGAGGAGGTGTGAGATTAGCCCCACATCGGGAGTACAAATAGAATATATAATAATAAATAATATAGCCTATGATCAAGAGTCACCAATTCGGTTAACCACCTTTTGAGAGGCAACATGTGGTGAGTAGTTGTACTATACTATAAATAATTTGTCTGATAAATTGTATAAATTGTCTGAGCCTGGGGCAGGGGCGTTACAAATGGTATCAGAGCCAACTTTTGACACCGAGTGTGGGACACGTCTATATAGTCGGGCGGTGGATTCCAGGACTATAGACCCAATCGGACGGTGGATTCCGGGACTGTGTTGAGCGAGACGGGCCTCAATTAAATCCGGCATTATGATTGATCAGGAGGTAGATTTCGGGATCATGATTAGTCGGACGGATATGAGAGCAGATGCTCCACATCGGCTACAAAGTAGATCCTGCACTAGACTGTGCATGCCCCTTGCTCAGCGAGGACGCTAATTTCGGAAGTGGGGGTGTATGTAACACCTCGTAATTTCTAAAAGTTATATATATATATATATATATATATACACACACACACACACACTAGGTTTACCTGTTGACACGTGCCTACGGCACGTCTTTGGAACGGTGCACCTGGTTTGATTATATAAAATAGTTTTGAAGGTCCAACAAATTAATTGAAGTAGTAAATATATTATATGAGGAAACAATATGTCTACATTTAAGCTAAATTATCGTCTTCATGATCATTAGCTTGAACTTACTTGAAATGCATATAGTTTGTTAGAAACACTGCATAGAGTTTTTTCAACTTCAGCATCAATTTTAGATTCTTGTAATAGTTATGTAAGGACATTATCATATAGGTTTTATAGAGCTTACTCTAATCCCATAACCACTATAAGCATGTCTAAATACAATGGTAATGCAAGTACAGGTGTGAATGTATCTATAAAACCAATAATCTAAACATTTATTTTTTAACATTTATTTTTTAAAATTTATTTATTATTTTTTTTTTAAAAAAAATTTAAATTTTATTTCTAAAATTTCAAAAAATTTAAAAAATTTATTTTTAATTTTTTTTAAATTAATATTTTTTTAATTTTAAAAAAATAATTGTTTTAAATTTTTTTTATAAGTTTTTGATTTTTTAAATTTTTTGATTTTTTTTATAAAAAATTTTAAAATTTTAAATTTTTTTGGTTTTGTTTTTTTTTAAAAAAAAATTAAAATTTTTATTTTCTGTATTTTTGAATAGAAGAGAGAGAGAGAGAGAAAGAAAGAAATAATTAAATAAATAAAGGAGTTGTTTTGGGTGGTGGATTTAAATTTGAATTTTGGGGGGAAAATATGTTTTTTGAGGTTAGATATGGACCTTTGATTTTGGAGGGATTGAAGGAGAGCCACTTGATAGCTTTCTTTGTGTTTTATTATATAGATATAGATATATATATATATATATATATATATATATATATATATATATATATATATGATGATGATGGAAGAGTTGTAAATAAAGTGAATAGGGGGGGCATAGGTTGAGAACAACAATGTGCTGTGTTGTAGCTGTGGAAGCACTGACGTCATGATGACGTCAGTAGAGGGGGCCCACCCGTGGATTATGATGTGCAGCAGGGTTGTGCCGTTCTCTCTCCTTGATGACGTGTGCCCATGGGGACCACGTGATGGGCTTTGTGTGTACACGGGATTGGAGAGAGGAGGTGTGGGATTAGTCCCACATCGGGAATACAAATAGAATATATAATAATAAATAATATAGCCTATGATCAAGAGTCACCAATCGGGTTCACCACCTTTTGAAAGGCAGCCTGTGGAAGGTAGTTGTACTATACTATAAATAATTTGTCTGATAAATTGTATAGATTGTCTGAGTCTGGGCAGGGGCGTTACACCTAGCACTCAGTGTGACTCCCTCTGTCGCCTCATCCACCTCCGCATGGAACGCTATCTGCAGTCAGTTCCCTTTCCCATAACTTCTTGTAGATTTCCCAGATACGCGAAGTATACATTGCATTCTCATTGATGTCTATCGATGCTGAGTCACCCTAAAGCTCCAGAATTTCTTGTTACATACTTATGCTAGCTTCTCGAGATCGTTGGTGATATTCATTCATTTCCATTCTGACAATAGTCGTAACACTCCTCCAGGCTTCTGGTCTAAATTTTCTGTTGCATGTAATATTAATATCTAACCATAAAGTTAGTAATGTTCTGCTTCTTTCATGCCCACCAGTGATGCTGCTCCACGCCTCGGTACTTCTTCTTTGGGTCGGTGGCCAAATGCCGCTCCAGTCTTCTTGCAGCTTCTTTCGATGCTCCTGCTAAATGCTTGGCATGATCCTCCTCCATCTTCGGTACTTCTTCCTCCTTGATGAGGACCCAGTGTTTGCCTGAAAACAAGTTGGCCTTAGAGAACACTACTGCTCTTGAAGTCGATCGAACAAGCCATCAATGGATACTTGCCTCGAGCGGTAACATGGTTCACGCATGTTGCTTGATGCGCAACTGCACTGATCCATTCTTCATTTCCTTAAAGAAAAAATGGTGCTTCTTAAGATGAAGCATTAAGCTTAATGAATCTTTCTAGTAGTATCTCTTCTGTCTGCTCGGAGTTTGAAAGATTCGACCACCGGGACATGATTTGGAAGATTGCTTCCAGAATTTCCGCCTGTGGCTTCAGCTTATGGTATCTGATCCTTGCTGGCTTCCCTCAAGTTCCCTTCAATCGATGTATTCTGGTGAATTTTCGTATCGATATTGAGGTCACCGTCGTCGGCTCTACTACTTCGTTCCTCATCTCTTGTGTTGCGTAATCACCTCCATCGACGTCCGGCTGCTGGTTTACCTCCTCAACATCTCGTTGCACCAATGACCGTTGGTAATAAAAATTACACCAGGGTTAGTTCAGACTTAGGAAAAATCACAAACATAAGTTGCAAAATGCATCCGTATGATTTACGATCATCCTGCTATCCAACTAAACCCAACTCTAACTGGGGCATCCAAGTCTAATTTCCTACTGTGTTAGACTGCAATTTGAAGTCGGCTCTGATACCACTTTGAAGCGCCCCAAATTTCCAATACCTGGAACTCGAGACACAAGCCAGAATCTTTCCTTCAAATAAGTCCGAACACATTAAAATCACATAAATTTAAAACATTATATTGCCACCATAGTTAAAACAAATACAAATTAGTTCATCATAGAATTATATCATGAATTCACATAAATTACATCAAATAAATTTACTGTACAAAATTTATAATCTCATATTGTACGACAATCAAAAATCTCTGCAACAAATAGGACAACAACTTCCATTAATTAATTTCTGCAACTCGAGTCCCTTGTTCCACGATCAGCAATCCTGCAACTAATAACCTCTGGGCACGTTAATTGAATGCAACTGACGCAATGCTGATAAAACTAGCGGCTCTCCAAAACTCAACAACCAATATTTGCTACAAAAGAAAAACGTGTATAGTCAAATAACAAGTGTTAGTGTATGCCATGCCCTAGAGTCTACTGCACAATTTCAAATGCATGCAATGCACATACTCTAGTGCAATTCATTTAGAAACGTATGCATCTCATACTACATATTTCCCCAAATGAAACTTCAATGGAAACATATGTATCCCATACTACATACTTCCCAAAGAGTTCATAGTCTCCAGATCAAAGGGTTCGATCTCGCGCCATGCAACCAATTCTTATACTCTTTTCCGTTCCTGACATTCATCTAGTGACTAGTGAGGTTTCAGTTGTTCGGCCCAAATCTTGCCTCTGCAGTCAGTAGTGTGTTCTGTTTTTCACTATGCCATGTCCCCGCAGTCCCACTGCTCCGGACCTCACTCAAAAGTTTATACGAACATAAAGGTAGCTCTGTGGTAACCCCCTCTCACCGAGATGCCTAGAGTCTTACTCGCAATTTTGATTCTTACTCTAGCTCCCTATCCGTATTAAACATCATAGAACTTGACGGATTCTTTGGATCCATTCCTTACTTCCGACAAGAGATTTATAGTACGCACTTCCCGTTCTTATCGCTAGACCCCAGGAATAAACAGACGAGACTATGTCGCCCGTGCCCCCTGACAGGCGAGACAGCGTCACACGTGTCCTCTTGACAGGTGAGTACAACCACCGGACTAGTGTCTGCCCTAACAATCAATGACATGCACTGGTCTTAGAATACTACTACTAGTTCATCAGTCCTACACTAGTCTAGGTTAAGCAACTTCTGATTTTATTTGTGTAGAGAATATTGATTACCAACCGATTACTTGCTAGTAAAAAAATAGTTCTTTATCCAAATTCACAAAGCCATAAGGGAAGCCAACACAGCCCAGACCAGGCTCATGAGTTGGCCCAACTTGGCCCAAACTTGACCCAGTGACATTGTCGATTCGATCTCCGTCGTTCGCCAATAACCCTCTTGCTTGGATTTTGACTCCGTCTCCGTTCTGCGATCAAGCCCTCCATGGATAGCTATCCGCCGGTACACGAAGGTTGTCTTCATCCATAGCATCTCAAGGTGAAAGTTTACTAATTATCAATGGTCAAATGGATTAATTGTCCTTGGGTGATACACATTACCCTAGGCAAACAACAAGCTAATTTACATAGCCATACACATCTCAATACGTAGATATTCACAAGTCAAATTCAAACATGTTCAATTCATGACTCATAAGCTAACAAACAACTATCTAACTCCATTATATGGCCTTAATATAACAATTTCTTACATATTTCCAAAACAATAAGCTATTCATCCAATCCTACGACTGGTGCTTGTTGCAAAATCACAATTAATTACTTACTTATGAAATTCCATATTTTTAGATTCTACATAAAGGACTTTGAATCTACTTTACTTTCTCAGTTGGAAACTTTCTCAAAATGGTTCATTTAGAGGATGAAAAAGACCTAACAATGATATGTATACAAATTCTCAGGATATGGAGAAACTATCAATCAGTGTATGATTAAAACTCAATTAAAAGTAGCCATGATCTGAAAATCTCATAAAAATTGGTTTTCATAATCCAGATGCATATGGGCAGTACATATCCAAAAATAGCTCACAACTCCAAGTATACAAAATGTTTGGATAATTTGAATAGGATGCAAATTACCCAACTACAACCACATTGTTTCTTAACAACAACGGCGAGTTGTATTTTAAAGAGATAACAATTCTTATTCAAAAATTATGAAACTTGGTAGGTGTAACATCCTGTAGTAAATTTTTAAATAAAAATACATTTTTTTATTTTTGCACATGCAACACACGTGCAATTTTATCTCATTTTTATTCTAAATATTTTATTAATTTATACAGAAGTTCTTTTTTTCTTTTTTCTCATTTATTTTTCTTCTTTCTCTAAATTAGAAGTCCATAGGCCTAAAAGACTAATTTAGACTCATTAGAAACAAAATAAATAAATAAAAAATAAATAAGAAGCCCACTCGAAAATAAGCCCACTAATAAATCCTACATTTAATTTGTACACTTTTTTTTCTACACTTATCTAGTAACAAACTAGTAGCTATAAAAATTAATTAAATATAAAATAAATTATAGTGTGCATGTGCACTACACATGCACGTACTTAGCCCAAGCAAGTGTGGCCGGCCAATGAATGGAGGAGTGGGGGAGTGGAGGAGTGGGGTGAGATCATGGGTAGTTATTTGGGTAGTGGAGTTAATAATAGCCACACAAATTCCCTATATAAACCCCTCCCCCCCCCCCCCCCCCCCCCCCCCCCCCCTATTGTATGTCATTTGCACCTAAACTGAAGAATCAAATAGAGAGAAAAAGAAAGAGAGCTAGAGAGATTTCGGCTTGCATTCTTTGGAGCTTGGAGTTTGTTTTTGCTAGAAGGAGAAGTGCTAGGCCTTTGGAGTGGATCTAGGAGCCTTCCTTCAAGAGATTTTCATTTGTGCACAAAAAGAGGTGGGTGATTTTTCTTACTTTCAAGATAAATTTGTAGTATGCATGCTTAACTAGTTGTGATAATTTTGTGGCATGAATTGTAGACTTCTAATATGGTTAATTTGCTTGTGGTATTGATCTTGTTAGAAGCAATTGCATACTAGATAGATTGATCCTTTATAATTTTTCACGTTAGTAACTTAAAAATAGAAATAGAAGTTGTGGAAGTATTGTTGGATGCATGTTAGTAGGTGATATGGCTAAAAATAGGATTAAATCGGGACCGTTCACATCGGACGCGAATCTCAAAGCTCAGGGGTAAAACGGTAATTTCACCTACCAGCGGGTCCGAAGCGGGTACTGGGTCTCCTTCTCACAGGTCCAATAACCCACGAACGGATCCACTCCAACTGGGTACGGGTCCCGACCCAAGACAAACCCAGATCAGCAAGAGGAAAATCAGGGTTACTGATTTTACCAAATCAACAGGCCTGATTTTCAGTTATCCTCTCACCGGGAATTAAGGGATTACATTCCTAATCTGATTACGAGGATTTTATGCCTTATCAGATCACAGGAATCACATTCCTAATTTGATCCCAACGGCGACTATAAATACCCCCCACCTACCACTGTTACAGGTTAATCAATATTTTTCAATAAAAAGCTCTTTCTTAATCATATCACTGGTTACTGACAAGAGCGTCGGAGGGTGCGTCGCCGGGATCAAACCCGGTGTCTCGCACTTTCCTTGCAGGTATTCGGCGGGAGTTAGCGACCCAACTCCGGCGAACAGGTTCGGATCTGCTATTCAGGTTTCTCGCGAATCCACAAATTCATCTGTTTACCCCCACACCGAAATCAGCGGTAACAGATTGGCGCCGTCTGTGGAAACACCATACGAATAGCCTCCGCCCCTTCCTCGTCGACTGGCTCTTCTCCAGCCATGCCTCCCAGAAAGGTCAGATCTAGGGGGTCCAACCGTGGACCCAACCCCGCTGATCAGCAAGAGGTAGTCCCCATCCAACCCGCTCCGCAGCAGGGACAACCCCCGCTTCAAGTGGAGGACCCTCTTCAAGATCAGCCTCCTCCTCAGAATCAGCAACCCCCCAGGGTTCCCACCGGTCCTCAGAATGCCGGTGCGGGGGGCTCTCGTATGAAGCAACCGCTCAATCAGGACCGCGTCTCCATACACAACACCTCTACGGATTCCATGGCCTCTCACAATCCCCAAAATCAGAAGAAGGAAGAGGACCTACGCCACCGTCTGGACGAGAAGCGGGCCCGAGAGGGAGCCTCCCGCCAACAACGTCCGGGTGAGCGGTCCCCTCACCACCGAGATTATAGAAGGTCTCCTGTCCGAAGGGGAAGAAGAGAGTCACCCGGGCATTACAGGAGGAGGCGCCACTCTCCTACCGGTCGGCATCAGCCGAGGAACAATGAGGCGCCCATCACTCGCGCCGAGTTCCTGCAGTTTCAAGCAACGATGTTACAGGCTCTTAACCTCCGACCCAACAACAATGAGGCCCAAAGGGTTCCTTCGCCCCAACAGGTTCCCAGTCCTCGCCGTAGGTCCGCCTCTTCTCCGCCAGCTCCTAACCGCCGGCAGCATGAACTTAGCCTTCGCCGCTCTCGGGACGACCATCGTAGCCCCGGCTCTCCCTCCTACGAAGACGAGTCCAGAGGCTCGTTCGACTATCGCGGGAGGGACGATGCCCTATATCGCCGTCTCCATGAGGTGGAGAGGCGAATCGGTCGGATAGACGAGGGGGAGGGGTCGAACAGCAGAACCATCCGTCCGAGCAGACCCCCTTTCTCCCGAACTATCATGGAGGCTCCCATCTCGAGGGGATTCGAACCCCCGAAGTTCGAAACTTACTCGGGGGAGTCGGACCCCGTGGACCACATCGAAAGCTTCAAGACCCTCATGCTCATCCACCAGGCTTCGGACGCCTTACTTTGCAAGACCTTCCCAGCCACCCTGAGGAGGTCGGCTAGGGAATGGTACTCCCGCCTTGCTCCCTCTTCCATCTTCTCCTTCGAGCAATTCGAGACCCTCTTCATCACCCACTTCATAAGTAGTAGACACACAGAGAAGACCAGCCTCTCATTACTCCAGCTCTGCCAGGAGAAGGGAGAGAAGTTGAGAGACTATGTGAAGAGGTTCACTGCGGAGGTCAGGTCCATAGCCTCCCTCGACCAATCCGTTGCAACAGCCGCCTTCCAATCCAACGTCTTCAACTCCAGCCTCCGCTCCTCTCTTGCTAAGAAGCCTCCACGGAACTTTGCCGACCTCCTTCTCAGGTGTGACAAGTACATTCGTGCCGAAGAGGCCGCCTACCCTCCAAGCTTCGGGGGGTCTACCTCAGGGACGAAGCGAAAGTTGACCGAAGAAGAAGAGGCTAAGAAGTTTCAGAAGGACGGCAATGGCCAGCGCCGCCCGACTCCTCGGTTTGCGAAGTTCACCCCCCTCGTTGCCAATATATCAGAAGTTCTTATGGAGGTGGACAAGGAAGGGCTCCTCCGCGCTCCCCCGAGAATGAACACACCTGGCAAGAAGAGGGACAAGCATAAGTGGTGCCGCTTTCACAGGGACCACGGCCACGACACAGAAGATTGTCGGGCTCTGAAGGAGGAGATCGAAGAACTCATACAGCGGGGGCACCTGACCAAGTTCGTCCAGAAAGAGGGGGCCGAGCTTCCCCCCTGAGGAGCCAACAAACGAACTGAAGGGCCCGCCGAGCTTTACGACTCAGAACCTCCCGGCTCTTCCCAAGAGGTCTTCACCTTATTGTAGAAGTAGGACCCTGATTTTCAATAAGGCCGATGCTTGTAATCCGGCCGATAGCATGTAATAAGGGCTCGCCATATTGAAGCAGCCACTTAGTTTATTTCAATAAAACTTTATATTTTTTCATTGGAAATTGTTGCTCTTGCTTCATCTCCACCTCTACCGATGGTTCGGAGTCCAAAACTTGGCTCGAGTCTGCTTCGAATAACCTGCTCTTCAGCGGGTTAGAAGTGGTTCGCCATTCGGAACTGCTCCCACAGCCGTTGAACACCTCTACCGATGGTTCGGAGTCCAACACTTGGCTCGAGTCTGCTTCGAATAACCTGCTCTTCAGCGGGTTAGAAGTGGTTCGCCATTCGGAACTGCTCCCACAGCCGTTGAACACCTCTACCGATGGTTCGGAGTCCAACACTTGGCTCGAGTCTGCTTCGAATAACCTGCTCTTCAGCAGGTTAGAAGTGGTTCGCCATTCGGAACTGCTCCCACAGCCGTTGAACACCTCTACCGATGGTTCGGAGTCCAACACTTGGCTCGATTCTGCTTCGAATAACCTGCTCTTCAGCGGGTTAGAAGTGGTTCGCCATTCGGAATTGCTCCCGCAACCGTTGATTCTCTCACATAAGCAGCGAGTTCGGAGCTACAGCTCTCCCCTAGAGTTGCTCCTCACACTCGTCTCACAAATGGCTCTCTTCTAGAGCCGAGCTCTCCCCTCCGCTCGCCGCCGAAGCGGACCTCTTCTCGACAAATTCGGAGCTACAGCTCTTCCCTAGAGTTGCTCCTCACACTCGTCTCACAAATGGCTCTCTTCCAGAGCCGAGCTCTTCCCATCCGACCAGGAATCCGAGCTCTTCCCATCCGAGCTCTTCCCATCCAAGCAAGGATCCGAGCTCTTCCCTCCGCTCGCCCCCGAAGCGGACCTCTTCTCCACAAGTTTGGAGCTCAACTCTCTCCTAGAGTTCCTCCTTACACTTGTCTCACAAATAGCTCTCTTCCAGAGCCGAGCTCTTTGCTCCGCTCGCCCCCGAAGCGGACCTCTTCTCACCGAGTTTGGAGCTCAACCCTCTCATAGGGTCCCTCCTCACACTCGTCTCACAAATAGCTCTCTTCCGGATCCGAGCTCTTCCCATCCGAGCCCCAACATCAAAGAGTCCGGTCGGCTGCCGAGCAAGTGCCTTCCCGATCTGGTAAACGGAGAAAACACACTTTCTCCTCAACATTCGTGTAAGATCTCAATCAGACGGCCCAGATCTTGCCAGCGACGCTAAATGACAAGATAACGTTTTCTTGGGAACTGAGCCGTCTCGAGATTCGTGCCATCATCCAACGGCCCAGATCTTGCCAGCATCGCTAAACGATAAGATAGCGTTTTCTTGGAAACTGTGCCCGCCTCGAGATCCGCGCTGAGATCCAGCGGCTCAGATCGCTCCACGTCGCTCAGTATTCCTAGCCGAGCGACTAGCGATCCGACCCACTCGCGCCTCTTCTTCGCCCCAAGGGTCTTCCTAGCACACCTTACAAGGGTCTTCCTAGCCCAAGGGTCTTCCTAACCCAAGGGTCTTCCAAGCACAAGGGTCTTCCTGGCACATCTTCTCCGCCCCTAGGAGCGGGGCTCCCCTTCCAAAATCCCCAAGACCAAAGTACTTATCAACTTCATGAAGACAAGCATCTTGCGGGGCTATTTTGACCATGAAGGAGGGTGAATCTTCATCCCACTCCTAAAGAGAAGTTGTAGATCTTCGAACTAGCTTCGAAACGAGGGGTCGCACGCCCCGATCGGACCACCGTAGCCCCAGGAAAGTGGACCTCAATGCAGCTGTGCCGAATAGCTCGAAAATCCGAGCCGAGCCACTCGCACGAGCCGAGCCGAGCCACTCCCATCCGAACTCTTCCCATCCGAGCTCTTCCCATCCGAGCCACTCGCACGAGCCGAGCCGAGCTACTCCCATCCGAGCTCTTCCCATCCGAGCCCCAACATCAAAGAGTCCGGTCGGCTGCCGAGCAAGTGCCTTCCCGATCTGGTAAACGGAGAAAACACACTTTCTCCTCAACATTCGTGTAAGATCTCGATCAGACGGCCCAGATCTTGCCAGCGACGCTAAACGACAAGATAACGTTTTCTTGGGAACTGAGCCGTCTCGAGATTCGTGCCATCATCCAACGGCCCAGATCTTGCCAGCGTCGCTAATCGATAAGATAGTGTTTTCTTGGGAATTGGGCCCGTCTCGAGATTCGTGCCACCATTCAACCGTTCAGATCGAGACACGCTGCTCGGATCTCCAATCCGAGCTACTGCCCTACCGAGCTGCAAAATGGCCAAAAATTTGCCTCAAAATCCGTGCTCGGATTGGCCGAACAAGAAGCAGAGGAGAGGAGCTCGGATCTGCCAAACAAGAAGCAGAGGAGAAGAAGAGGACAAGAAAAAAACAAAAAAAAAGTAATATAAAAAATATGTATTTTGTGCCACGTGGCGCCGCGTGGTTGGGCGAAGTTACCTCTCGGTCGGCTGCCGAGCAAGTGCCTTCCTGATCTGGTAAACGGAGAAAACACACTTTCTCCTCAACATTCGTGTAAGATCTCGATCAGACGGCCCAGATCTTGCCAGCTGCACTAAACGACAAGATCGTGTTTTCTTGGGAATTGGGCCCGTCTCGAGATTCGTGCCACCATCCAACGGCCCAGATTGAGCCACATAGTTCGGATCTCCAATCCGAGCTACTGTCCAACCGAGCTGCAAAATAGCCAAAAATTCGCCTCAAAATCCGTGCTCGGATTCGCCGAACAAGGCGCCAAAAAAAAAAAAAGGAGAGACAAGGGGCCGGGTTCGGACCCATTAAGGGGACCCGAACCCAAACCACGTCACCCTCCTTCTTTCTCCTCCTACGTTTGGCGCCAAAGCCCCAGAAATGAAGAACCCAATTTCCTCTTCGAACGAACCCCTTCTTCTCCATCTCCCCGCCAAAACAGCTTCGTGTTCGCCACCTCCAACGTCGAACTCAGTGGCCGAGCTCCACCTCCGACGTCTCCGCAGCGCCGACTCCACGGCCAAGCTTCGAGCTCCTCTCACCTTCCGTTCGTCGGCGAACTCCCCTCTACCCGTCGAAGCCCACAAGCGAGCACCACTCCGCTCGTCGAACTCCTTCATCGAAGCTCACCGAGCTCCAACAGTCGAGCTCCACCACCACATCGACCAAAGCTCCGAGCTCCCATCATCCTCTCCTCCTCCAAACTCCACAAACGAGCTCCGAGCGCCACCGTCGCGAGCTCCATTCGTGTCGAGCTCCGTTGTCGAGCTCCACCTCCGGCGACCACCGTCGAAGCTCCTTCTCCATTACCGAGCTCCCACATGGCCGGACGACGAGCTGTCTTCCTCAACGAAGCTCCGAGCTCCACTCGTCGACCACCTTCGACGAGCTCCCCTCGTCGGGCTCGACCACACCTCCGCCACTGAACTCCTCTCCGAGCTCCGTCTCCATCACCTTCGACGAGCTCCCCTCGCCGAGCCTCACATTCGACGAGCTCTCCTCGCCGAGCTCTGAGCTCCTGGCCAAGCTCCTCCTCGTCGAGCTCGAGCTCCATCTCCCATGGCCGACCGCCCGAAGCTCCCCGCGACTGCCGAATCCTCCTTCGTAGAACTCCTAACCCATCGACGAGATCACTCTCCGCGCCATGCTCCTGCTCTGTCGAACCCATCGCTCGAGCTCCTCTTCTCCCCTACGACGAGCTCCATCCTCGAGCTCCGCACCAGTCGAAGACGGGGTGAGGCGATGGAGAAGTCGTCGTTTGGGGCTTCGCTGAGAGAAGACGAAGGAGAATGGAGGAGAAGAGAAGTAGGGACGAAGAAAAGAAGGAAGCGCGGAGAGAAAGAAGAAGAAGAAGAAGAAAAAAAAAAAAAAAAAACGCCACGTGGCGAGCCACGTGGCTTCACCACATTGGTCGGCTCCAAAACAGGCGTTGGTCGAAGTCACTCTCGGTCGGCTGCCGAGCAAACCCCTTTCCGTCCCTGTAAACGGAGAAAAAAGCTAGCCGAGCAACTCCAACCGTTGGATTTTCCAGAAAATCGCGCAAAAGTTGATGAACGGCTCAGATCGCGCCACGTGCGCTAAACGACAGGAATCCGACGGCGCAGATCGCGCCACGTGTCCAGGTATATTTAATTAATTAATTTATTTATTTAATTGTATTTTTTATTTAAAAAATCCGAAAAAATATTTAAAAAATCGGAAAAAATTAAATAAAAATTCTAAAAATAATTATAAATTCAGAAAAATTATTTTAAATTCTGAAAAATATAATAATTTAATTAGAATAATTGTTTAATATTTTCGATAATTAATTATTTAATTTGGAAAATGAATAAAAAATTCAAAAAAAATGAGAAAAAATTCAGAAAAATCTGGAAAAATCACCAAAAATCCAGAAAATTCTGAGAGTATTCTTGGGCATTTTACAAGCCCATAATAACACCGTTACACCCCGAGCAAGATTCCAAACTCCTTTAAGAACACCGATAAAATCCCGTACGCCATTAGAACAGTAAAACTACTCCTCAAAGGCTGATCAAACTCAGTCTTCGGGAGTGGGGGGCTCGTGATATGGCTAAAAATAGGATTAAATCGGGACCGTTCACATCGGACGCGAATCTCAAAGCTCAGGGGTAAAACGGTAATTTCACCTACCAGCGGGTCCGAAGCGGGTACTGGGTCTCCTTCTCACAGGTCCAATAACCCACGAACGGATCCACTCCAACTGGGTACGGGTCCCGACCCAAGACAAACCCAGATCAGCAAGAGGAAAATCAGGGTTACTGATTTTACCAAATCAACAGGCCTGATTTTCAGTTATCCTCTCACCGGGAATTAAGGGATTACATTCCTAATCTGATTACGAGGATTTTATGCCTTATCAGATCACAGGAATCACATTCCTAATTTGATCCCAACGGCAACTATAAATACCCCCCACCTACCACTGTTACAGGTTAATCAATATTTTTCAATAAAAAGCTCTTTCTTAATCATATCACTGGTTACTGACAAGAGCGTCGGAGGGTGCGTCGCCGGGATCAAACCCGGTGTCTCGCACTTTCCTTGCAGGTATTCGGCGGGAGTTAGCGGCCCAACTCCGGCGAACAGGTTCGGATCTGCTATTCAGGTTTCTCGCGAATCCACAAATTCATCTGTTTACCCCCACACCGAAATCAGCGGTAACAGTAGGCCATGTTTGAGTTGCATGAATTGAAATTGATCTTTTATGAACAAATTGTTAAATTGTATAAATAAGTTGGGTAAACAATAGAGAGAATTGTAGATTAATGTGAAATAAATTATTCTCATGAAATGGATTAAAAAAGGGATGGAATGAAATTGAGAAGTTTTGAATTGAGATTGAAAGAAGCAGTTTTTTTACTAATAAATGAAAGTGTATGATTATGTTTTTCTAACAATCACCATTTTTACAAGATGTATGTATAAAAATAAATTTTTTTATGGTTAAAATTAATAGATAATTTTCTGGAGTTTGTAGTGATAATTTGTGAATAATTTGGGAAAACAAATAAAATGGTAGAGTATAAGAGAAATTAAAAATAGAAGAAGGAACAGAGACTGGGTTATAATTAAATAAACCCATATACTATAAGCTAGGATGCTTGTCCTGAGTGGCTAGCTCGAGTGCGAAGCGCCGCACGCCGCTATGTGGCTCGCGGGTGCCTCTAGGTCTTGGGTTCGAATCGGCTTGAGCACATAAGTGTGCCTTTTTCGTTTTTTGAATTTTGACCCTTTTAAAATTCAGGAAAAATTACAGGTTAATTTCTAAATATTATTTTAGACAATTAGAAATATTTTCTCACTATTTTGAGTATATATATATTAGAAGTCAAATTTTATATTTTTGTTAAAAAGTTATGGATTAATATTATAATAAGAAACAAATTGGGTTGAATAAATTGATTAAGAAAATTGAACCCTCTTAAGAAATGTTGTGAATACGACTTTTTGGCTTAGGAAAAATAATTGAAGAGATTGAATAATTGAATAAAAATATGAACAAGGGTTTGAAATCGAAGTTATAATAAATTGTTTTATTAAGAGGCATTTATAGAACTTGATATTAGAGATCAAAGTAGTACTCAAACTATGGTTAATGTGATAAGATTTATTAATCAAAGAATGTGGGAAATGGTTAAAGTAATTATTTTCGACGATTTAATAAGTATTGGTCTTCAAGGAGTTGATTAAAAGCATTGGTTCCTAAATGTGACTCAATTTGTTCATGTTCAAATTATGAAGGAAATGAATTAAGTGAATGACACATGTATAAAGAATGCGAGATTTATGTTGAAGATAGTCATGATTTAATTGACTCAATTAATGAGATGTTTGTTGTAATTTAGATGCTAAATGAGACTCCCATACCGGCAAGTGACGAAAGAGTTAATTAATTTGAGAAATGGCTATATGGGCTATAGTTCTCGGTATTTTTTTAAAGACCGGTAGGAGTGTAAACAAGCATCTAAGTTGTGATGAAGTTAATTAAACATAGGGAAAGGCACTAGAAGAAGATATGATAGAAACAACGACGAACATGGCCGGTAAAGGACTTGAAACTCCTAGGGGTCCGAGATAGAGTAGTACGGCCGATAAATCCATGTATATGGGCTAGGGATACATCCATCTATCATCGGAAAGGCCGGTAAAGAGACTTGAGTCCCTAGGAATGTTCAGGACGGACAGGATACGCCCGGTAAATCCACTAAGGTAGGCTAGGGGTAGGCCTGGTTCGTAGTTATGAGATATCCACATGCTAGGGTTCGTTGTTGAGGATGCGCCCTGTAAATCAACTCAGGTGGGCTAGAGGTAGGCCGGTAAGGTCCAATATTGTAACGCCCATGCCCCAAGCTCAGACAATTTTTATTAATTTTAGAAGACAAATTATTACTTATAGTACAACTACCCGCCAAAGGCTGCCTCTCAAAAGGTGGTTAACCAATTAGGTGACTCTTGATCATAGAAAATTATATTTATATTATATTATTCTAGTTATATTTCTGATATGGGACTATACAAATCCATCTCTTCTCTACTCCTCAAATCCAGTTCCGTGTAAACAGCCGAAGACCTGTGGGCCCTGTGCCACGTCATCGATCTAAAGATAGCACACAACAGCGGCTGTCACAACTCACGGGTGGGCCCCCAACCGGTGACGTCTCCCTCTCAAACCACACGCAGCACAACTGCTGTAATCAATCTGTGGGCCCCCCTTCTCAACCTTCTTTCTCCAACTATATATATATATATATATATATATATATATATATATATATATATATTATACTATTTAGAAATTATGGGGTATTACATACACCTCTCCATTTAGAAATCAGCATCCTCGCTGAGTACGGGGCATGCACATCTAGTGCAGGATCCTTCTTTCTAGCCGATGTGGCATCGTTCTCGATCCCGGAGATCAGTGACTCTCAACACCGCAGATCATACCCAATCCCGGAGATCAGTGACTCTCAACACCGCGGATCATACTGAGGCCCTCTTCCACACCCGGTGTCGAAAGTCTGCTCTGATAACATTTGTAATGCCCCTGCCCCAAGGTCAGACAATTTTTTTTTATTTATAGAAGACAAATTAATACTTATAGTACAACTGCCCACCACAGGCTGCAACTCAAAAGATGGTTAACCAATTATGTGACTCTTAATCATAGGCAATTATATTTATATTATATTATTCTAATTATATTCCCGATCTGGGACTAATATTCTCACCTTTCCCACTGTTCTCCTTCAAGCCCCGTGGGACCTCCCCAATGCCATGTCACCGTAAGGTGACGTCAGCCCACTAGCAACCAAGCAATGACTGCTTGTTTTTTTTTTCTCCTTTCCCCCGTGGCCCCCTACCTCCATATGATGCCCCCCACATGAGCACAACAACTTCCCAAACCAGGCATCTCATATATTCCACTTTCATTCAGTTCCGTGTAACACCCCCATAGGAAACTCCTATTGGTCACCTACCTCTCATTATATACATATATATTATATATTTATATGTTTAGAAATTACAGGGTGTTGCACGCATCCCCCTTCAGAAATTAGCATCCTCGCTGAGCACAGGGCATGCACAATCTAGTGTAGAATCTACTTTCTAGTCGATGTGGAGCATTTGTGAGCGTCGCTCTTGTCTTTGGAATACTGGAGACCAATCCCACTCCGCGGATCATTCTGTGGACCTTCTGTTCTTTATGAGGCTTTCAATTGAGAATTGATTGGTTTTAGTACTGAGTTTGAGTCTAAACATTATATTATTCCTATTTGAAGAACCTTGATGCTATAACTAACATTTGAGCACTTATATATATATATATATATATATATATATATATATATATATATATATATATATATATATACATATATATTCTTTTGCTATTTATGAAACATTTTTGTGAAAAAAGTCTATTTTGAGATCTTGAAATGTTTTGAAGTGTTTTAATAACTCCTATATGTTATACAAGATATTTTTAATCATCTCATGAAATTCAATTTTGATTTTACAAGGATTTAATCGAGTACCATACCAAAACATGCACAAAAACCCAATTGGCTGTATAACAGGTCACGGTCGACCGTCATGCTTTTATTTTGAGAATTCGCAATTGACAGTCGACTGCCCTTCTTAAGCGTTCGACCGTCAGGTGTTCTTTTTGCTGATTTGTCATATTTTCTTCGTTTCTTTTTAAATGGTTATATCTTTGATGTTATGGATTATTACTCTATTGTTTTAGATGATATTTTTACAACAGATTTCAGTATTTTACAAAGAGTTATATTTTATTTATAATAGAGTTTTAAATGTGTTCTTATGACTTTATTAAGTAAACTATGTGTGTTTTCAACGAATTGATGGTTTTGGTGATATTCTATGACTTCAAAATATGGTTTTCTGTTATTTAATGGATTTAATATTTTATTTGAATTCTGGAATTTTACGATTACATTTTATGAATTGAATTTAGTTGATTTAAGAGGTTTTCTTATTACAAACATTTGGATGATGAATTTGTGAGTTTTATTGAAAAGTTTTATTGTGATGGTTGAGTTGTGAGTCTCTAGAGGGTGCGTGGGATCCTAGGCACCGGTAGTTGAGGTTTTATGGTTTGGCCAGTTATGGCTGTATTGTTGATCAGTTGAGTTCAGTCCGGTAGGGTACACCAACTTTAGGAGATTCGTAATTAATTAATTAACTTAACAACATAAGGACAGGCACTAGATGGTAATATGATGAAATGAGTGCATACGTAAGTTGTGGACTTCAGGATGATCCAACGAGTGAGATATTCCCTAGTATTCCGGGACGATGGACGTTTGGGCCACAGAGTGATCTACGGAGTGGGATTGGTCTCCAGTATTCCAAGAACGAGAGCGATGCTCATGGTATGTTTGTGCAATGAGGGTTCCAGGATGACCTGCGGAGTGAGGCAATCTCTAGTTTTATGGGATGATGGAGGTAAGGGCAACAGAATGATCTGCAGAGTGGGATTGGCCTCCAGTATTCCAATGGCGAGAGCCGATACTTGCAGAATGTCTAAATCTCGTAGTAGTCATCGTAGTAGGATTAGTTGCATAATGTGGGATTAAACCCTATCATGTGGAGAACGATAAGGGCTTGCATCGGACCTATGTAGAGTGGGATGCATAGAATCCGACAAGTATGCATTAGAGAGCCAACATATAGAATTGGTATTTTCTTGACTTGGTTTTATGCATGTTGTTTCCTGTTTTTCTATACTTCACACTTAGTCTAGTTTCACTTGATGTTTTCATATTTTATTTATTATTATTTCTTACTTCATTTATTCTTGCTGTTAATACATGTCGTTTATGACTCTATACTTTATATTTTATTTCTGTTGCATTAATTTTTATATCACTCACACCGTTATGGCTGATCCCTGTAGTTTTGGGGGTTAGGATTATCTCTAGCCTCATGTTTTACAGGTAGGTGCCTTTAGCTTGGAATTTGGATGCTTGGGTAGAATGATATATGGCGTATGTAAATTGTAAAGAATGTTTTGTAAAAGAAAGAAATTGTAATTCAAGGTGTTTAATTTTCTGCCGTGCTTTGTAAACAATTGATGTAATAAAAAGTTTTAAATTTCCCTGGAATTGTGCCACGTATGTTTATGTTTATGATTATATTGTTTATGATTCTGGAATTGTGCCACATATTTTTGAGATATTATATTGGAAATTCGGGGCACTACAAATATCCTGGGGACGTGACTCTTCGGTGACTACGCGTTGGAGTATATTCATTGGGTTAGGTTGCATAGCGTGGAATATAAAACCCTATCATGTGGAGTACTTTAAGGGCTTGCCCTCGACCTATGTAGTATGGGATGCATAGAATCCGAACGAGTATACATTAGTGCATTGTAGTATAACATCTGCATTAGGCATCTAAGGCATATCATACACTTACATGTTTAGGATAGTCATATTTACACTTTATAATGCATTCAAGTGTGTGATTGATAAAGTAAGTAAATCGTTATATAAATGTAACTACTGTTTCCGCAATTTTCATATTTTCTCCTTTTGTAATATTTTATTTGTAATTGAATAAAATAATCTATTTTTGTTTTTTGATTATTTTAATTTAATTTGTTCATGGAATTCTTCTTTCTTCTTGATTGAGCTTTTCTTGTTGATCCTATTTTCTTTTTATTAATGGCGGATAATTTTATTTGAACCCTATTATTTTAAATCCATGTCTTATTGAAACCTAAAACCCAATTTCAATTGTTCTTGACTCAAACCGCTATTAAGGATCCTAAACCACTAACCCAACACCCTAATTGTATCATATAAATACAACTCTACTGCAAACCCTAAAAATTGCAAAATTTGAAACCCTATAGCCGCTTATTCTCTCCTCTCTCCTCCCGTTCTCTCTCTCCCGATCAATTTTACCGCCCAAACTCCACACTGTCCTTCTCTGACCTATCCCCGGTCATCTCTGGTGATTTCCTCGTCGCCACCTCTCGTTGCCACCTCCCGCCAATGCCGGTGCCGCCATAGCACCACCTCTCCTCACTCTTGCCTTGTTCCGTTCGTCTACAGCCACCGAACTCAAACCCGACCTCCCTTGATCCTCTTCCCGATCGTCGGCAGTGTCGTTCCCCCCCCCCCCTTCGCCGTCGATGTCAGCCAGCAATGCCGAAGACCCCCCTTGCCGTTCTGACATTGCTGCTATTGTCCCTCTTTTGCTATTTCTGCTTGGTCTCTTCGTTGCTGTGTGGATCCTTGTGCATGTATATTGAACGTGTTATTTGTGAATTGTGTTAGTTCGTGGGTTCGTTGCTTCGGGATCCTTATCCAGTTATTCTTGGTATTCATTTTCACCGTCTAAAAGGCAAGTCACTTCCTCTTGAATTGTAAATTGTATCAAATTCAAGTTTTGTTGAAACTCTTGCAAGAAGATCCCTTCGTTTACCGTATTATACATTGTTCGTCTCTTTTGTTGGGTATATTGATGGTTTACACGAGCTAACCCCAATTTACTTAACATCGAGCCACTTTTGACTCCAAAGATTGAATCTTTCAGGTGTACATATAGAATTGATAATAGGGTTGTTCATAAAATTATCACACAAATAAATTATTGTAGAGAGAATTTCTAGGTTGTATGTTGTTTGATCGATTGATGGTTGACTGATGATATATTGATGTATGTGTATGTTCTTAATCTTATTTACCATGTTTTTATACCCATCATACTAATTGAGAAGTTTATCGACTAATAGAATTGATACCAATCATGTTTAATTAACTTATTTTATGAAAACTACCCAAAACCCTGTATGTTGCTTGCTGGCTGTATGTTTACTGCTATTTTCAATCCATTAAATGATCTTAAAATAAATTACTTTCTGAATATGAATTGTAACCTTATCTTTCTAGTTTCCAGAACATCTTGAATTTCTGCATTCCGAGTTGTGTAGCAAAAGTTATGCCAGTTTTACTACAGCTGTATTTTTACTTTCAGATTTCCAGATTATTGTACGTTTCATATTTAAACAGTAAAAAGGATGATCAAATAATAAAATTTTGCTCTAAAATTTCCAAATTGTTGCTTAACATGTTTGGGAATCTAGAAAATACTTGTAATGAATTTATTATTGAGATTTTGTTGATTCTAAAATAATAATAACATGATATCGAATTTCTGTCTCAACATGAAATCTATAAAAAACAACGTGTTTGACCTAGTTACTGTTTACGGATTTTGAACTTTAAATATGCGTTGGAACGTGTGGAAGACTAGTTTCTAGAACTTTGATGGATTCAGTTTTCAATTTCTGAAATAGCGGAAAACTGCATTTTTGTACGGACTACTCTTACTGTCCAAAATTTTATAATCCAGATTTTTAATAGATTAATTATTTCTATATTGTACTATTGCATGAATTAATGTATGTACGTTGTATTGCATGATCCTAATGAGTTATTGTCATCATTCTAATTGTCCTTTTTCATGTTACCATCTTATTGTTCGTCTATTGATACTATTGTTCATCTCATGTCTTAAATTGCATATTATATTGTTGCATTGATAAATAATTAGTAAGTCGGGGTTTAAGGGATTGACTAGAGTAGTTGATGATATAGTGACTGTACTTGGATAATGGGCCGTGTTATTACCGTTATCGTCATCGTGTAAGAAATTACACCATGGCCCGTGTTATTACCGTGATCGTCATCTTACCCAGTACATGAACTATAAAATCTACTACTATAGTCTAAGTGAAATTATTTGTATGCATCAAACATGTGGTATGGAACATATGGGACACAGTAGTATGTTCATTAGTTAGGATTTAAAATGATTAATAGACATAAGGAATGACACATCACCGATACTGCATATTGTTCATTATTGTTCCTATTGATATCGAATATTGGCTAAGTGTTATTGTTATTGATTCATTGATATTGTTATCGAATATTGAACCATTATTTATACCATTGCATCACTTACCATGATATTGATTATTGTTATTGTCCCATGTTATTGACTCCTATTGATCCATTGAACTCATTGTTATATCGTTATTCCATTGTTCTTTGCTTTCTCTACTTACTGTCGATGACTTGCTCTAATGACAATTTTTCTTCTCTTTCTAGATGATGTGTTCACAGATAATGAAGGAGAATTGCCTGGTGGGATTGGAGAACAAACTTTCTAAAGAACTACTGCTTTATAATTGAATGTTATTATTTAATGAACTTATTGTATTGAGACTTATTACTATTGTGTTTGGAATTTATTATTATATTGGGCTTATGTCCCAGATTTTATTATTGTTCCAGATGTTGGATTATTATTGTATCTGAATATTCCTTCACTCCAAGTATTATTGTTCATGAGATTATTATCATTGCCTGCGCAATTGTTCTGTATTGATTATATTGTTGAGTTGATCGAATAAACAGCTTATGGATGATGTTAGTCATTCGCTGGGCCAATGTCATGTACTTGTATTCCGTATTTTTTGGAAGCCGGGTGTGACAAGGTTTTTAGTGGTATCAGAGCCATGGTTTGAATAATATATTAGTCAAACGTGACTAACGAAAGAAAGTTTGGCTTTGATTGATATATTAATCAACAGTATGTGTAATCGGTTTGACTAACTTCAGATTTGGGTTTTAATCGGTTTGACTCAATAGTATGTGCAATACAGTGATCGCATGAACAATTGATATCCAACTTATGATTTAGACGCTGACTGTTTGATTTTTATTGTAGACCATGGCTAGAAAAGATGCTTCATCTTCCTACACTGGGGATGATCAGTCTGATGAGCCACTATTGCACAGTTCATGCAAATGCAGTGTGAGCACAACGAACTGGTGATGCGGATGCAACGGGAACATAATGAACCGTTGAGAATGTCTTATGAAGCTGCTAATAGAGAACTCGTTGTGCCTGCACTTGGATTGCTGCCGCCGAGACCTGGAAATGTGGCAGATTTCATGAGGCTCCACCCAGACAAGTTCTCAGGCACTGAAGGTCCACTTGAAGCCAAGAAATAGCTTATCAGGACTGAACAGCTGTTGACCGCAACACGTATAGCGGATGTGGATCGTGTGGATGTGGTGAGCATCCAACTTTTGACCTTGCCCATATCTGGTGGCAAATTAAGGCTAAACGATTGGGCCGACCCATCTACTGGGCCGCCTTCACTAAGAGCTTTCTCACGAAGTTCTTCCCTAATGTCACCAATAATAAAATGGAAAGACAGTTTGTCTCATTAACTCAGGTTTGTCAGATAGTTTTTATTATGCTTTTTCGTTGTTATTTCATAAAGTATCGGCGTTAAACTAAACACTGTCTTGAATCAGGGGAGTCGGACCGTGGACGTGTACGCTGCGGAATTCGTCGGACTAAGTCGTTTTGCTATTACTATGGTGGCAAATGACGAAGATAGAGGTCGTCGTTTCCTATTGGGCTTGGACATTGAGATTCAGGACCGTATTTATGCCTTGTGACTTCGCTTTTATGCTGATATCCTGATGCTGTAAGAATTCATGAACAGACCAGTTCAAGGAAGCGTGCTATTCAGCGTTCTGTTGCTGCTAAACCTTCTAGTGGGCCTATTAGGAGGCCAGATCCGCCCATTCTTGTCAGGGCATTGCCTTACCCACCGGCTGTCCTCAGGCCGAACATGGTCTGCACCCATTGTCACAAGACTGGGCTTTTGCACCAAGATTGCGGGATAGCAAACTGCCAGTGCCTCGCATGTGGAGGTGTGGACCACATGGTTCGTGATTTCCCTAGGGCCAGACCTCTTGCACCGGTTGGAGGTTCCGCTCCTCAGGGGGTGCTTGTTTGTGGTCAGGGTGGACCACCACTTCCTTCTTAAAGGCAGGTCTTTAATCAGAGGAGAGACGCTCCTAAGGGTAATCTTCCTGCAGGCCATGGTCAGGCCTACAACTTGACTACGCAGGATGGTGAGACTGCTTTGGGCGTTGTTGCAGGTATATCTTTAGTTATTTTTCATTTTGGATTTCCTTGCTATTTTATTCTTCTATCCTATTGTTATTCATATTAGCCTCTCATTCATGTCTGTTTCTTGCATTTTTCTTCTACCTTTTTGTGTTCTCACTTTGACTTCTACTAGGCATTATCCTTGTTGACTCCTTCCCTGCTCATGTTCTCTTTGACTCTGGTTCTACCCATTCTTTTGTTTCTTCCCACTTCGTCGATCTTCATCACTTGACTAGCAGTGCTATGCCAGTAGTTTGGAACATTTCTATAGGTGGAGGTGTTTACGTGTGTTCTCAGATTTGTGAGCAGAGCCCTTTGGTTATTGGTGATGTAGATTTTGTTGCCGACCTGATTGTCATCAATAATTCCGGATTTGATGTTATTCTAGGGATGGATTGGCTTAGTGCCACTCATGTTGTGATTGACTGCCGCAAGAAGAAGGTGGTGTTTCATATGCCAGAACGTCAGGAATTTGAATTCTGTGCCGGTGAAACGATGCTTGCTTGTGTGGAGAAGTTGGTTAGTCAGGAAGTTGGAGTTATGGAGGAAGTGTATGCTGATGATGTTGTCACACCGTTGGTTGTGCGGGATTTTCTGGATATTTTTTCCTGAGGAATTACCGAGATTACCACTAGATCGTGAAGTGGTGTTCAATATTGATGTTCAGCCAGGGACAGCTCCAATCTCTAAGAGTCCGTACAGAATGGCTCTTGTTAAGTTGGCTGAGTTAAAGGAGAAGATTCAGGAATTGTTGGATAGAGGTTTTATCAGACCAAGTGTTTCGCCTTGGGAAGCTCATGTACTGTTCGTCAATAGGAAGGATGGTAGTCGCAGGTTGTGCATTGACTACCGTAAGCTCAATAATGTCACAGTGAAGAACATGTATCTGTTGCCAAGGATTGATGACCTATATGATCAATTAGCAGGTGCTTCTGTATTTTCGAAGCTGGATCTTCATTCTGGTTATCATCAGGTTAAGGTGAAAGCCGAGGATGTGCAGAAGACCTCCTTTCGTACGAGATATGGGCACTATGAATTCTTGGTGATGCCTTTTGGAGTTACTAAAGCTCCAGCTGTGTTTATAAGTTTAATGAATCAGGTTTTTTCTCCCTTCCTGGACAAGTTTGTAGTGGTGTTCATTGATGACATTCTTGTCTATTCTCGGAATCGGGATGAGCAAGCTGAGCACTTGAAGGTTGTTTTGCGAAATTTGAAGGATCATCAGTTGTATGCGAAGCTTAGCAAGTGTAAGTTTTGGTAGGATCGTGTGGCATTCTTGGGTCATATTATTTCTGGTGATGGAGTTTCTATCGATCCGTCCAAGATCTCTGTGGTTGAGGATTGGCCGACACCGAAGTCTGTATCTGATGTTCGGAGTTTTCTTAGTCTAGCGGATTACTACAGGAAATTTGTTCGAGATTTCTCGAAGAATGCAGGGCTATTGACCAAGTTGACTGGGAAGGATCAAAAGTTTGTGTGGGATGAGTCCTGTGAAGAAGCCTTCGTTGAACTGAAGAATCGGTTGACATCAGCACCTGTGTTGACTATACCAGATGGATCAGGAGGTTTCGTAATTCATTATGATGCTTCAGGTAGAGGTTTGGGTGCTGTTTTGATGCAACGAGGCAAGCTTGTCGCATATGCATCTAGAAAATTGAGGCCACATGAGAAGAACTATCCTACACATGATTTGGAGCTTGCTGCTGTGATATTTGCCTTGAAGCTTTGGAGACATTATTTACTTAGAAACCGAGTGGAGATCTTCACTGATCACAAAAGTCTTAAGTAAGTGTTCACTTAGAAGGAGCTAAATATGAGGGAAAGGCAATGGTTAGAATTGATGGCGGATTATGATATCAGTTTGCAGTATCACCCTGGCAAGATTAATTCGGTACCTGATGCTTTGAGCAGAAGACCTGTTGTTATGGTTCTTACTGAGCAGAAGGAACTTTTGGAAGCTATGAGGAGATTGGAATTGGATGTGGTATTGCCTGGTTCTGAGCAGAGTTGTATGGTGCTTCAGTTGGAGTCGTGTCACGCCCCACTTTTCAAAACGGAATATGGAATATAGGTACGCGACTAAGTCCAGCGAATGGCTTTCACCATTCATAAGCTGTAGGATCGACTCAACATCATAACATGAAATATAACAAAATATACTCAACCACGCATGCATGAATAAATTATTAATCAACAGAAATTATTTGAACAAATATAAACTTCCCAAATAAATACAAGATCTAGATCAAAAGTAAAACTTCGGGACAACATGCCTGTTACAAGTTTCAAGTAGCAACAAAATCAAATAAACTCAAATACAAAATAATTGAAGCAAATTTTCTCAAGCGAAGCATAGAACATTAGCTCACCAACTCCTTCTGGCAGCTCGTCTCCGAAGTCTGTATATATCATGCAGAAGAAAAATAGAGAAACAAAGACAAATGCCCTCA
The DNA here is from genome assembly GCA_017893485.1 of Hemerocallis citrina. Classification (NCBI taxonomy): domain Eukaryota; kingdom Viridiplantae; phylum Streptophyta; class Magnoliopsida; order Asparagales; family Asphodelaceae; genus Hemerocallis; species Hemerocallis citrina. Next base: position 103,414,571 of record CM030363.1, on the reverse strand, counting down.
GTGGAAGTTCGGACCGCAAGTAGTACAAGCAAGGGCACAAGAACGAAAATATAATAAAGAACAAGAATCAAGGTATAACAAGGAACAAAGACAAGAATCAAGGAACACAAAATAAAACGAAGTCAAGTATGATGCAACTAGAAATAAACATATGAACGGAAGGACAACAACTTGCAACTGAAAAACAAGTAACGGAAATGGGTTCATGCTAACTTCTGAATCAAAATCATGTGACTTCTAAATCAAAATTATGTAGCTTGTAAATCAAAATCATGTAACTTGTAACGAAATTAGGAAACTGGTAGACAGGATCATGCATGTGCTTAGTGTCAACTTAAGTCTATTGTTTAATTCTATCTAGGTAGCACTTCATGCGTCCCATACATTTACCACTAGTTGCTTCATACAATCAAGTTATGTTTAGATTTCATAGTGGATTCTATAGGGCTGTGCACTCAGGTATCAAGTAGTGGTGCACCATTTCAAGTAATCCAAATCATATTAACCAAATCATATCGAGTATTCCAAATTATCCAAATGTAATCAAAATCATCCAAATTTAATTCAAATTATCCAAATGTAACCAAATTAGGTGTCACTATTACGGGAAACACAGGCCCCCTTCCAAGTATACTTTTCTATATTGTCCACTACTAGATTTTTCCCTTAACCCCGGCTTGTTACTTTTTATTACAAAATAAATATGATCAAGAGATATTGAGAACAAAATTTGGACATGATAAGGATGTATCAGGAGCTTATATGATGTAAGGAACATGTTCTAAATCACAAAATGTAAGAAAGAACATGCAAATATTTAAACATGGCAAAATACAAATTATGGACAGCAAGACGTTGCTGCATCAAAACTGAGATTTCCGCTACCACATAAATACAAATTTGGATCCGTCAGATAATCTAGACACTAGACTTTTTGCCGAATCGAAAGCATATAAACAAGATACATAAAAGTTGTAGCAACTAGTGTCAAAACAGCAAACTACACAGGATTCATGTTCAGCCGAAATTTGTAAATTTGTGTTTAGAAACATGAAATAGGTCTGAAACTTCATTAATTAATTCAAGGAAATTTAGGGAATGTTCTTTAGTGTGTATAGTATCAGCAAGAAAAATTTAAAGTCATTATCTTACAGATAGCATAGTTAATTTAATTTGTAAAGCAAGTGACACAGCAAATTTATGAATCTGAAATTCTACGACATAGCAGCAGTAAAACTACAATAACTCACAAACCATAACTCTGAATTCAATTCTATTAAAAGGGTAGTAAACTATATCTGGGGCTACATTTCATGTTTAGAATCAAGTCCAGATTCTGATGTTATCGGGGTCAAAACATCAAGCAAAGACAGGAACGGTAACAAACAAGGATATTCCTGCATGAATGTATTATAATCATACGAGTTGTAAAATGAACGTATCAATGGAAGGTTGTGAATCTTATGATCATGGAATTGATAAGGAGTAGAATGAGATCATCAAATGATAAGCCAAAGGGGATTCACAACTACAATCTACTTACAGTATTTTCAAATAAAAGCTTATACTAGAATAAACAAATTGTACAAGAAGATACTTGCCTAAACGACGGTGAATCCGAACATGAACAAATAATGGGATGAGAATCTCGAGAAACGCAATATGAACATGGACACATGAAAGCACATGCGATCTACGTGCAAAATCAAACAGCAAATCAAGATCCATACAGCAAAACCCCAAACAGTGGATCAGCAAGCACACACGGGATCCCCTACACCCACGAATAGCAAACACCAATCCCCACTATGCTCCTTCCTCAACTCAACAGAGAGAGAGACAGAGTTGGCGGGAGAGGAAGGGGAGAAGATAGGGCATTGCTAGTTGTCATGGGTGGCAGGGCGACGACGACAGGAGGTCGCGATGGGCGATGCGAGCGATGACGGGAGCTGATGGACGAAGACGATCAGGGAAAGGCGGGGCAATGGCAATGGGGAAGCAGGTGGTGGTGTGAAGGGATGTCGAGGTGATGGGCTGAGAGGCGCGACCGGGATAGGATGACGATAGATTGGAAGGTGATGGGGATGATGGTGAGACGGTGAGGAAGATGATGAAGCGGAGTGAAGGCGGCTCAATGCTGCGGCTTCGGAGGTGAAGCACAGAAGAAAAAGAAGAAGGAGGAGGAGGAGGAAGGAGGTGACAGGTGGAGAAGATGAACAGTAGGGGTTTGCACAGTAGAGGGTAATAAGGTTTAGGCGGCTGAGGGTTAATGGGGGCTAAGGCTAGGTTAGGGTAGGGGTGTTATAATAGAGTGTTTATAGGGGTTTTAGGATGTAGGGTTATTGGGTAATTGGGTAGATGAGTTTGGATCCAATAACAGATATGCTTATAGGGTATTGGGTTTAAAATCCAATAGGGAAACAATTAGGATAATAGGGTTTATAAAACATACATATATACATGTACATTAAATCAAATAATGAATACGTATAAAATAGATTACGTCTGGCTTAAAATAAAATAATAATAATAATATTAACAATAAAAATAATGATACTGCAAAATATTAATAGTAAAAATATTACTAATAATACTGATAACATTAATAATAAAAATGTTAATAATAATAATAATAGGGGAAAAAATTGATAAAATAATAATAATAATAATAATAATAATAGTAATAATAGTAATTATAATAATATATGTACATCAAAATGCAAATTCAAATTTAACAGATTTATAAAAATAATCCAAACAATATATAATATAAATAGTAGATCAAATAGAAATAGAAATTGAGGTTAAAATATACCATTATTCGAAATAAATAAAATTTTCGATAAGAAAATATTTTAAGAGAGAATCCTAAACGAATTTAACACAAGGTAAATTATAATTAATCGAAATACATAAAATATTTAGAAAATATTTATTTACGGAAACAGGGGTTACAAGTCGTCTTTGGTAGATCAGATTAAAGAGTCACAGTCTGGTGATGTGCAATTGCTGCAATTTCGAGCTGAGGTTGAAGCTAGTTCAAGAACAAAAATGGTGATTCATGAGGACGGATCTCTCCACTTTGGGACCCATTTATGTGTTCCGAATGGAGAAGTCAGACAGACGTTACTTGAAGAAGTCCATTGCTCGTCATACTCTATTCATCCCGGTGGTATGAAGATGTATCGGGATTTAAAGTTGCATTTCTGGTGGCATGGTATGAATATGGTTGTTGCAAGAGTGTCTAATCTGTCAGCAAGTGAAAGTAGAACATTCAGAGGACTGCTGGACTTCTTCAACCGCTTCCTATTCCAGAGTGGAAGTGGGAGAATATCACTATGGATTTCGTGACTGCTTCGCCTAGAAGTCCCAAGGGTCACAATGCCATCTGGGTGATTGTGGATTGCTTGACGAAGAGTGATCATTTCATTCCTTTCAGAGTTGGTTAGTCTACAGAGAGCCTGGCAGAAAGGTATATGTAGGAGATTGTGAGATTGTATGGTGTTCCTACAAGTATTATATCCGACAGAGAGACCAGATTCAGATATCAATTTTGGGAGAGTCTTCAGAGAAGTTTTGGGAGTAAGCTAAAGTTCAGTACTGCATTCCATCCGGAGAGAGATGGAAAATCAAAGAGGACTATTCAAACCTCGGAGGATATGTTGAGGTCCTGTGTGCTTCAGTTTGGAGGATCTTGGGAAGATCATCTACACTTGGTGGAGTTTTCATACAATAATAGCTACCGAGCTAGTCTTCAAGCAGCTCCGTATGAAGTCTTGTATGGTTGAAAGTGTAGATCACCAGTGTGTTGGGATGACATTGGCGAGAGGAAGCTTTTTGGGCCAGAATTGATCACGATGACTGTTAATGTAGTGGCCCAGATCAGGAAGCATTTGCAAGCCACACAGGACAGGTAGAGGAAATGGGCAGACATGCATAGGAGACCGTTAGAGTTCGAAGTGGGTGATCATTTGTTCCTCAAGGTGTCTCCATGGAAAGGTGTAAATCGGTTTGGTGGTGGGGGCAAGTTGAGCCCTAGATTCATTGGTCCGTTCGATGTGGTGGAGCCAGTAGGTAAGGTGGCCTATAAACTCGCATTGCCACCAGCTCTTTCTGGAGTGCATGATGTCTTCCATATCTCTCAACTTAGGAAGTATGTCAGGGATGATAGTCAGGTTATTGACTATTCGGAGTTATCAGTTCGACCAGATTTATCTTTTGAGATTCATCCAGTTTCGATTGTAGATCAGCAGGAGAAGATTTTGAAGAATAAGGTTATCATGTTGGTTCGTGTTGCTTGGAATCCTCACTCGCCTGGTGAGTCGACTTGGGAGCTTGAAGATGTGATTCGGAAAAGGTTTTCCCATCTTTTTGAGTAGTTCTTGTTCTTTTCTTTTCTTCGGGGTTATCCTACTACCACTTGCTTAAATTTCGAGGACGAAATTTTATTGTAAGGTGGGTAGGATTATAACTACTGTTTCCGCTATTTTCATTTTTCCCCCTTTTGTAATATTTTATTTGTAATTGAATAAAATACTCTATTTTTTTTTTTGAATTCTTTGTTCTTCTTGATTGAGCTTTTCTTGTTCATGGAATTCTTCGTTCTTCTTGATTGAGCTTTTCTTGTTGATCCTATTTTCTTCTTATTAATTGCGGATATTTTTATTTGGACCCTATTATTTTAAACCCATCTCTTATTGAACCTTAAAATCCAATTTCAATGGTTCTTAACCCAAAACTGCTATTATTGGATCATAAATCACTAACCCAACACCCTAATTGTATCCTATAAATACAACTCTACTACAAACCCTAAAAATTGCACAATTTGAAAACCTAGAGCCGCTTATTCTCTCTCCTCTCTCTTCCAGTTCTCTCTCTCCCGATCAGTTTTCCTGCCCAAACTCCACACCCTCCTTCTCTGACCTATCCTCGGCCATCTCTGGTGATTCCCTCATCGCCACCTCCCTTCGACACCCTTGTCGACGCCGATGCCGCCACAGCACCACCTCTCCTCGCCCTTGCCCTGTTCCGTTTGTCTACAGCCCCCGAACCCCATCCTGACCTCCCTTACTCCTCTTCCCGATCGTCGGCAGTGCCATTTGCCCCCCCTCCGGTCACCGTCGACGTCAGTCAGCGACGCTGACGACCCCCTTGCCGTGCTGACATTGCTGCTACTGTCCCTCTTTTGCTGTTGCTGGATGGTCTCTTCATTGCTGTGTGGATCCTTAAGCACGTATACTGCACGTGCTATTTGTGGATTGTGTTAGTTCGTGGGTTCGTTGCTTCGGGATCCTTATCCTGTTATTCTTGTTATTCGTTTTCACCGTCTAAAAGGCAAGTCACTTCCTCTTGAATTGTAAATTGTATCAAATTCAAGTTTTGTTGAAACTCTTGCAAGTAGATCCCTTCGGTTATCGTATTATACATTGTTCATCTCTTTTGTTAGGTATATTGAGGGTTTACATGAGCTAACCCCAATCTACTTGACATCGTGCCACTTTTGACTCCAAAGATTGAATCTTTCATGTCTGCATATAGAATTGATAACAGGGTTGTTCATATAATTATCACACAAATAAATTATTGTAAAGAGAATTGCTAGGTTGTATGTTTTTTGATCGATTGATGGTTGATTGATGATATATTGATATATATGTGTGTTATTAATCTTATTTACCATGTTTTTATATCCATCATGCTGATTGAGAAGTTTATCGACTAATAGAATTGATACCCATCATGTTTAAGTAACGTACTTCATGAAAACTACCTAAAGCCCGGCATGTTGCTTGCTAGCTGTATGTTGACTGTTATTTTCGACCCAGTAAATGATCTTAAAATAAATTACTATATGAATATGAATTGTAGACTTATCTTTCTAGTTTCCAGAACATCTTCAATTTCTAAATTCCGAGTTGTGTAGCAAAAATTATACCCGTTTTACTAGAGCTATATTTTTACTTTCAGATTTCCAGATTATTGTACGTTTCATGTTTAAACAGTAAAATAGGCTGATCAAATGATAAAATTTTGCTCTGAAAATTTTCAAATTGTTGCGTAACATGTTTAGGAATCTAGAAAATATTTTTAATAAATTTATTATTGGGATTTTCCTGATTCTAAAATTATAATAACATGATGTCAAATTTATGCCTGAACATGAAATCTTTAAAGAACAATGTGTTTGACCTAGCTTCTGTTGTTGGATTTTAAACTTTAAATATGCGCTGGAACCGTGTGGAAGTCTAGTTTCTAGAACTTCTGACGGATTCAGTTTTCAATTTCTGAAACAGCAGGAAACTAAATTTCTGTACACACTACTCTTGCTGTCCATAATTTTATAATCTAGATTTTAATAGATTAATTATTCCTATATCTTACTGTTCCATGAATTAATGTATGTATATTGTATTGGATGATCCTAATGAGTTATTGTCCTCATTCTAATTGTCATATTTCATGTTACCATCCTATTATTCTCCTATTGATACTATTGTTCATCTTATATCTTAAATTGTATATTGTATTGTTGTATTGATAAATAATTAATAAGCCGGGGTTTAAGGAATTGACTAGAGTAGTTGATGATACATAGACTGTATTCAGATGATGGCCCATGTTATTACCGTTATCATCATCGTGTAAGAAATTACACCATGGTCCATGTTATTACAGTTATCGTCATCGTGTAAGAAATTACACCATGGCCAGTGTTATTACTGTTATCGTCATCATACCCAGTACATGAACTATAAAATCTACCCCTATAGTCTAAGCAAAATTGTTTGTATACATCGAACCTATGGTATGGAACATATGCGACACATTAGTACGTGCATTAGTTAGGATTTAAAATGATTAATAGACATAAGGATTGACACATCACCGGTATTGCATATTGTTCATCATTGTTCCTATTGATATCAAATATTAGCTAAGCGTTATTGCTATTGATCACTAATATTGTTACCGAATATTGAACCATTATTTATACCAGTGCATCGTTTACTATGATAACGATTATTGCTATTGTCCCATGTTATTGACTCCTATTGATCCATTGAACTCATTGTTATATCGTTATTCCATTGTTCTTTGCTTTCTCTACTTGCTATCGATGACTTGCTCTAAGGATAATTTTTCTTCTCTTTTTAGATGAAGTGTTCACAGGTAAGGAAGGAGAATTGCCTACTGGGATTGGAGAACAAACTTTCTAAAGAACTACTGCTTTATAATTGATTGTCATTTTTTAATGAACTTATTATATTGAGACTTGTTACTATTGTGTTTGGAATTTATTATTGTATTGGGCTTATGTCCCAGATTTTACTATTGTTCCAGATGTTGGATTATTATTGTATTTGGATTTTTCATATTTCTTCACTCCAAGTATTATTGTTCATGAAATTATTATCTTTGTCTGCACAATTATTTTGTATTGATTATATTGTTGAGTTGATCGGATAAACAGCTTATGGGTGACGTTAGTCATTCGCTGGGCCAATATCCTGTTCTCATATTCCATATTTTTGGGCATCGGTGCGTGACAATAACAGCATAGAGAGGATCGTTATTTTATAATATAGCATCGGTTGTAAGCAACTGACATGCCCACAGTTTCAAATGCAGGTATTGAATTTACAAGGAGATATAAAGATGATTGATGCTAAAGATTACTTTCCATTTTAAGTTGTTGATGTTTAAATTGTACTTTTATACCATGTTGTACTTTATTTAATTTCCGCTGCATTGTTGTTATAAAAGAACTTGATGTAATAAAAGTTTCAAAATTCCCTGTAAAATTGTACGAAGTGAAGTGTAGATTCTGTTGATCTACGAATTACCGTATTCTGGTATTCAGGGCGTTACAGAGTGGTATCAGAACCACGGTTCAATGAATAGTACAAATTTACAAGGACGACACATTAGAGTGGACATTAGAGTGTGAGTTCAGCTTATAGAGATTTAAATGTAAGTAGTTTACATTTATATTGCTCTATATGCTGATGTTTCTCCTCCTTTTTTCCTATAAGATGGCTAATCATCATGACCCAGAGGATGAGGTAGAATGGTTCATTCCTTTCGAAGAAGAAATAAAGGAAGAAGAGGAACTGATAGAGGAAGAAGACCCAGAAGAAATAGAGGAAGAACTACCAGAATCCAGGGAGATTACTCCACTTCCACCTGATTCCCCAGATGAATCCTCAGACGAGGAACCCATTCGAGATGACCAAGGTAGCATTGTTGCTTTTCTTCGGAGGGAGTTGGATACCCAGAAGTGGAGAGTAAACCACTTAGAAGCACAGTGGGCAGAAGACAGGGAGCGCATCCAAGAACTGAGTTACCAAGTATGAGAACTTGAGAAGCTCCGACACAGGAATGCCCGACACTTCATCCAACTGGACAACATAACTCGTTGGGACAAGCAGGAAGGTCATCAGAAGTTCGAATAGATGAAGAAAGAGATCAAGGAACTACGGGGAGAGCTCAGAGAAGCCAAGAGAAACTGTAGGATCTCGGATGTCTTTATGTTAAAGTTATGTAACGGTTGTAAAAGCAAGTTTTCCTTCTGAATGTAAAAGTTCAACTTTGGAAATAAATAAAATTATATTGAAAGAATGTAAAGTTGTGCTATTTATGGTGATTAATGACATGTTTCATGACTCAGAAATGGCCGGACGAAGGAACCGCAATGGCGAAGGACACAGTGGTGAGAACAATGGACTCAACCTGGAAACTGAACTAGCTCGAGTGTACCAAACCTTGAATTCTTTCGCTGCAAATTTTGCCGGGAACACTAGGTCGAGGCCAGCAGTACAGGTCTCTGAAGCAATCAGACTGATAGAGTCGTTCAAAAGAATGAAGCTGCCTGTGTTCGAGGGCTAAGCCAATCCAGACGCAGCAGACGACTGGATTAGGCAGATTGAGACGGTCTTTGAAGTTCTAGAGATTCCCGAGGCGAGTAAGGTGAAACTGGTCACCATCCAGCTGGAGAAAGATGCAGGAGTCTGGTGGCAATCACTGAAGAGGACTTTGGGAAATGTACAAATCATGTGGAAGGAGTTCCTGGGAGAATTCCATAGCCACTACTTCCCCATGGATGTACAGGAGAAGAAAGCCATGGAGTTCTTGGGCTTGCAACAAGGAGGCATGACAGGTGCGAGAGTATGAGACAAAATTCAATCAGCTCTCCAGGTATGCCCCAGAAATGGTTCTTGACGAAGCTAAGAAGGCACGGAAGTTCGAGTTAGGTTTGAGGCCAAGCTTGAGATCCTGAATGATACCCCTCGGTATCCAAAGGTTTGAGAAGTTAGTTAGGAGGGTGGCAGCCACTGAAGCCGAAATGAACCAGTAAGAGGCAGCTCAGAACTTGAGGAACACCTGGAACACTGGCAAGAGGTCTACAGCAGCCAGCAATTTCAAGAGACAGCTCCCAGCGCAGAGGTTCAAACCCACCGGAGCCAATGCAGTTGTTGTAGCAGGAGCGCTAAGTACTTGTTTCTTGTGTGGACAGAGTGGTCACTAAAAGACAGAGTGCCTGAACAGGAGGAAGGCAACCTGTTTCAATTGCGGGAAAGAGGGCCACATGAAGCCAGACTGCCCTCAGTTTCAGTAGGGAGGACCGAATCAGAAGCAGACCGGCTCGGGACAAAAGCCAAACCGGCAGGGGTGAGTATTCGCTCTGACTGAAGCCGATGCCGATGAAGCAAACATCGTCATCACAAGTATGGGAGAAACTGATTAGGGTCCTTTGTTGATATTTCCAGTTTATGTAATAAGCATTATGTAATGAGAGTACTCTTTATGTAACAAGAGAAATTCAGATAAATGGAATAAAAGCATCAGTTTTATTTGATACGGGATCATCTCATACATTTTTGTCACCTTCATTTGCAAAACGATTGGGAGTCGAACCAAAAAAATATTCTGGCAAAGTTCTATCTATAGCTACCCCGTTAGAAGAAACGTTGACCACCGACCGATATTATGAAGGGTGTGATCTTGAAATCGGAGGCAGAATCTTTGGCATCGACCTTATTGAGTTGGCAATTTTGAGGGTTGACATCATCATTGGCATAGACTGGATGTCATTCTACAGTGCCACCATTGAGTGCAAGAGTAAAGAGGTTGTGATAAAGGCACCAGGAGGACCCGCAGTTACATTTCAAGGGAAGAGAAAGTGCAACAGTTGGTAGCAACTCTGACTAAGCAGAAGGTTCCTGAAGAAGTGAAGCAGATTCCAGTAGTCCGGAATTTTTCAACAGTATTTCTAGAAGATCTACCCGGGCTTCCACCTCAGTGGGATGCAGAATTCAGCATCTCCGTTCAGCCAGGAAGTGCACCCATTTCTAAGCCACCGTACAGAATGGCACCAGTGGAACAAGATGAGATCAAGAAGCAAATTGAAGAGTTGATAGGCAAAGGATTTATCATGCCGAGTGCTTCACCTTGGGTAGCACCAGTTCTCTTGGTAAAGAAGAAGGATGGGTCGATGACGATGTGCATCGATTATAGAGAATTGAACAAGGTGACAGTGCAGAACAAACATCTGATTCCTCGAATCGATGATCTATTCGACCTTCTATATGGAACAGTTGTTTTTTCTAAGATAGATCTACGGTCAGGTTTTCACCAGGTCCGGGTGAAGGAAGAACATGTGCACAAGACGGCATTCAGAACTCGACATGGTCACTACTAGTTCCTAGTTATGCCGTTTGGAGTAACCAATGCACCTGCTATCTTCATGGACATGATGAATAGGGTCATGTGGCCGTTCACCGATTCTTTCTTCGTTGTGTTTATCGACGACATATTGGAATACTCCAAAACCGAAGAAGAGCATGTTGGGCACCTAGAAGAGGTACTAAAGAAGTTACAGGAGCAGAAGTTGTATGTAAAGTTGTCTAAGTGTGACTTCTGGAAAACCGAAGTCGCCTTCCTGGGTCACATCCTTTCTAAGGAGGGAGTGGCTACCGACCCACAAAATATAAAGGCAGTGAGAGATTGGCCGAGACCGACCACAGTGAAAGAAATCATAAGCTTCTTTGGTTTAACAGGCTACTACAGAAGGTTCATACAGGGCTATGCCCAGATAGCTGTGCCACTCACGGGACTTACAAGGAAGAACGTGAGTTTTGAATGGTCAGAACAGTGCGAGGCTAGCTTCCAGGAGTTGAAGGAGAGGGTGACTACCGCTCCCATTATGGCTTTGCCAAGAGCAGGAGTCGATTATGATGTCTACAGCGATGCTTCCTATCGTGGACTGGGCTGTGTACTATTGCAGGAAGGAAAGGTAATAGCTTATGGGTCTAGACAGCTGAGACTACATAAGAAGAATTACCCTACTCACGACCTGGAGTTGGCGGCAATTATTTTTGCACTAAAGCAGTGGAGGCACTACGTGTACGGAGAAAAAGTTAACATGTACACGGATCATAAGAGTCTGAAGTACATCTATCAGCAGAAGGCCCTGAACCTAAGGCAATGGAGGTGGTTAGAAGTGTTGGAGGATATCCAACCTAAATAAAATACCATCCAGGCAAGGCCAATGTGGTGACTGATACACTTAGCTGGAAGATCAGTTTGTCTTGATTAATCACGAGTTAGGAGAAGTTTGCAGAAGAACTCGATCGAGTGGAAACTGAGGTGTTGCTGCAAGGATTAGGGGCATCCTTAGCCCAGTTAAGAATTCGACCCACATTAAGGGAAAGAATTATTGACAGTCAGAGAACCGATCTAGAGATTCAGGGGATGAAATAGCAGGTTGGCGCCAGCAAGTTAACAGAATGCCGGGTGAGGGATGAAGTATTGTGATTTGGAGAGTGGTTGTGTGTGCCGAATCAAGCAGAACTGACAGAGAGTATTCTACAAGAAGCACATGCCACTTTACTATCCATACATCCAGGGAGTACCAAGATGTACAAGGACATCAAGCAATGTTTCTGGTGGTCAGGGATGAAGCGGGATGTAGCCGAGTTTGTCTCTAGATGTGCAGTCTGTCAGCAAATCAAGGCCGAAAATCAGAAACCCGGGGGTTTGTTCCAGCCATTGTCCATTCCGAAGTGGAAGTGGGATAATATCAGCATGGACTTCATCACAGGATTCCCTAAGAGTTCAAAGGTAACGATGCAACCGACTCACCAAATCAGCTCACTTTTTGGAGATAAAGCTCACTTTGTCTATTGAGAAGCTAGCCGAGTTGTATGTTGGGGAGATCGTGAGGCTACATGGGGTTACCTTATATATTGTGTCCAACTGAGATGAGCGATTCACCTCGCATTTCTGGAAAGTCTTCAGGCAATTTTGGGGACGAAGACTGATTTCAGTACTGCCTTCTATCCTCAAACTGATGGGCTGACTGAGAGGGTCAACCGGTTACTGGAAGATATGCTAAGATGTTGCGCGTTGGACTTTGGCGGCAGTTGGGAGAGGCATTTGGCCCTAGTGGAATTCACCTACAACAACAGTTTCCATGCAAGTATCGGTATGGCACCATATAAGGCTCTATATGGAAGAAAGTGCAGAACTCCGGTGTGTTGGTATGAAAAGGTAGATGTATGGGCCAGAGATTGTGCAACAAACCTCAAAAAAGATCGAGCAGATCTGGAAGAGGTTAGGCGACGCGCAGAGCAGGTATAAGAGTTATGCCGACAACCGGAGGAGAGATCTGAAGTTTGAGGAAGGTGATTTTGTCTTTGTGAAGGTGTCTCCAACCAAGGGAGTGATTTGGTTTGGAAGATGAGGGAAATTAGCCCCAAGGTACATAGATCCTTATAAGATATTGAAGAGAATTGGGAAGACAGCTTATCGGTTAGAACTACTGAAAGAGTTGGCCTAAGTACACAATGTCTTCCATGTGTCTATGTTACGAGGCTATAATCTGGATCCGAGTCATCATTTGCCCGAAGTGCCAGAGGGTCTACAGTTGGATTTGAGCTACACTAAGCGTCAGTTGAGATTGTTCTAAGCATGTTGTTCTAAGCATGTTGTATGTGATGATCTGTCTATTAGAAAGCCTGTTAGGGGTTTGTATGACGATATGATGAATTTTGATGGATGGATGAATAAAAATTGAATCTTTTCATGAAAACTATGCTATTGATGATTGAAACCCTATGTAGATTACTTGAGATTGTTAAGAACCTAATAGAAATCATGAGTAGGTTGTTTTCTTTCATATTCTTGCTGTTTGATTGTTTATGTTGAGTTGTATGATGGTTATTGCATAAAACAAGTAAAAATTTAGACTCTACTATGTATATATAGACATACACTCTGTTTTGATATTTTGATGACTAAAACTTGACGAATAGTCGTTACAATTGCATATTATTCATGGGTAAACTATTGAAATCAGTGGGGTATGTGTAAAACAAATTGTAGAAGGGGTTTTGGATCAAGAGATCAAGTTTTAAATGATTAAAAGGAGGGTTGAAGTTTCGGGTTTGATGGATGATCAGCCGAAATTTGTTTTTTGTGACTTTATGAAGTTTTTCAATTGGATCTTGATTGTTTTGATACTGAGATTAAATTAAACCTTACACTACTCCTATACACTAATTCTTTATGCTTAAACACACACACACACACACACAACACACACACACACACACACACACACACACACACACACATATATTGACATATATACACATATACACACAGAACCCTAAGTTGTTGTTTTGAAGAATTGCCGAAATTGAATTTTGATGTTTTTGTGATGTTTTCTAATTGAATTTAAGTTGTTTGGATACTGAGATGGTTTTGAACAATGTACTACCCATATGCTATGCTTTCTTGATGCTTTAACTGATGCTTGAACACCTATATGAACATACATATATATATATATATATATATATATATATATATATATATATATATATATTGTTGTTTCGAACAGTTTTGTTGAAAATTTTCTCTTTTATGAATTTGATGAGGTTTTGATTTGTTTTATAAGCTCCAGTATGTTATACAAGTTGTATTTTACAAAGCATAATCGAAGTATCAGTAAAAATGTGCACAAACTTCAAAGTTGTTGAATTTGGAATTGTCGATCGACTGTCAGGATTTTACACATGAATTGACAGTCGACTGTCAATTAGTTGATTTGGGAAATTTTTCATGCCGGTCGACTGTCACTTTTTGCACTTGTTTTGGCAGTCGACTATTAGTGTTCTTGCTGATTGTTTCTTGAGTTTTTGTTCGTGTTTTCTTGAACGAGTGTTGTATGTAATACCCCGTAATTTCAAAGAGCTATATTTTATATACATATATATATATATATATATATATATAGAGAGAGAGAGAGAGAGAGAGAGAGAGAGAGGCTTCTTCCATTGCAAACGCTACTGTAGCAGTTCCGAATGTGCGCACCACTTAACCCGTCATCCCCAATGACGGGTTAAGGCAAAACACATAACCCGTCATCGGTGATGACGGGTTATGTGTTTTGCCTTAACCCGTCATTGGGGATGACGGGTTAAGTGGTGTGCATGGGTGTGCACGATATTTGCGTTTGCAATGGAAGATAGCTCTTATATATATATATATATATATATATATATATATATATATATATATAATAAATTACAAAGAAAGCTATCAAGTGGCTCACAATCATTCCCCCCTAAAATCAAAGGTCTAGATTAAACTTCACAAAACATATTTTCCCACCAAAATTTCAAACCCCAAAACCAATTTTTTTCCCCTAAAACTAAAAAAACTTATTACTTTATTACTATCTATCTATTCTCTTTTCACTTTTTCATATTTCTCTCTTTCTCTCTCTCCCTATCTCTCTCTCCCATTCTTTCTATATTTACTTAGAAATTTAGATTTTCAGAATTTTAATCTTATATTGAAAATAGTAAATATCTCTTCAACTCCACACTTAAAATTCTAAGAAGTCAAATTTTATACCCTTATTTATAATTATTTTTCAACATATACTAATGGAAACATGGACTTTTATTTACAACTAATTATTTTCATACTATTCAAACTTGAGCTACATAATTGATGTTTTACTGTTTAAAGATTTTTCGTGTTTTGTATCGTTCCGAAGACGGGCCGTAGGCACGTGCCCACAGGCAAATCTAGTATATATATATATATGTATATATATATATATATGAGGAATTGGTGTTGTCCAATAGAAGAGCTCTATAGGGGTTAAGTATGGAATTAATTAAGTTTGGAGGGTATATATATATATATATATATATATATATATATATATATATATATATATATATATATGAGGAATTGGAGTTGTCCAATAGAATAGCTCTATAGGGGTTAAGTATGGAATTAATTAAGTTTGGAGGGGTGCTGTTGTTGCAGTGACGTCACCAGCGACGTCACCCTGGGGGCCACCCGGGATTGAAGAAACAACGCATTTGTTGTGCCTTGTGTGACGTGGACAGCATGGGCACCACGGGAGGGGCTACTGTGTGTGCCACGAGATTTGGGGAGAGAGGATTTGAATTGTCCCATATCAGGAATACAAATAGAATAAAATAATAATAAATAATAATGTCGATGATCAAGAGTCACATAATTACTTTAACCACCTTTTGAGAAGCAGCCTGTTATTAATTTGTCTTTTAAAATATACAAAAATTGTCTGAGTATTGGGGCGAGGCATTACAGTGGATCGACGAAAGAAAGTCTTGAGAAATAAGACTATACCTATGGTCAAGGTTGTATGGAGGAACCAACTAGTTGAGGAGGCCGCATGGGAATCACAAGAGAAAATGATGATACATCACCCTGAGCTTTTTAATTAAAACTTGTAAAATTTTCCTTCTTTGTTTTCTCACACTTTAAGTGTAGTTCCGAGGACGGAACTATTCTAAAAAGAGAGTGTTGTAACATCCCGTAGAAAATTTTTAAATAAAAATACATTTTTTATTTTTGCACGTGCAACGCACATACAATTTTATCTCATTTTTTGTTCAAAAAATTTTATTAAGTTATGCACATGTTCTTTTTTTTCTCATTTATTTTTCTCCTTTCTCTAAATTAGAAGCCCATAGGCCTAAAAGACTAATTTAGACTCATCATAAATAAAATAAATAAATATATAAAATAAGAAGCCCACTAGAAAATAAGCCCACTAATAAATCCTACATTAAATTTGTACACTTTTTTTTTACACTTGTCTTGTAACAAACTAGTAGTTACAAAAATTAACAAAATATAAAATAAATAAGAGTGTGCATGTGCACTACACGTGCACATGCTTAGCCAAAGCAAGTGGGATGCCCAATGAATGGAGGAGTGGGAGAGTGGAGGAGTGGGGTGAGATCATGGATAGTTAATTGGGTAGTGGAGTTAATCCTAGGCACACAAATTCCATATATACCCCCCCTCCCCCCCACCCCCTATTGTATGTCATTTGCACCTAAACTAAAGAATCAAAGAGAGAGGAAAAGAAAGAGAGGTAGAGCGATTTCGGTTTGCATTCTTTGGAGCTTGGAGTTTTCTTTTTGCCAGGAGGAGAAGTGCTAGGCCTTTGGAGTGGAGCTAGGAGCCTTTCTTTAGGATATTTTCATTTGTGCAACAAAAAGAGGTGGGTGATTTTCCTTACTTTCTAGATGAATTTGTAGTATGCATGTTTAACTAGTTGTGACAATTTTGTGGTATGAATTCTAGACTTCTAATATGGTTAATTTACTTATGGTATTGATCTTGTTAGAAGCAATTGCATACTAGATAGATTGATCCTTTATAATTTGTCATGTTAGTAACTTGAAAATACAAATAAAAGTTGTGGAAGTATTGTCGGATGCATGTTGGTAGGCCATGTTTGAGTTGCATGAATTGAAATTGATCTTTTATGCACAAATTGTTAAATAGTATAAACTAGTTGGGTAAACAATAAGGAGAATTGTAGATTTGTAATACCCTGACTTTTCAAATATATGAAAAATTATTTACTTTTACACGTGGTGTGCACGTGTAATATTGTTGACTAGTATTTTTTCCATCATGATGAGTATAAATCTCTAATTTTGTGTTTTAATTATTTTTTTTAACAAAACTTTCCTTTAAATAAATAAGAAAGCCCTATTTTAAAGTCTTTTCCTAAAGCCCAAAATTTAGTTTGTTTTTCTTTAAAATAAATTATCTTGGCCCAAATTAATTTAAGCCCATGGTTTAATTCTTTTTCTATTTTTTCTACAACTTGTAATGTGTAACATTTGTTAAAAGGAGACTTATTATTTATGTACAAGTTCTTGTAGGGGTGATTTGTGCATGCACGTGCATTTCCCATACACGTGCATTGAGCACTATTTTTGGCCAGATTGGGTAGAGAAGTGGGTGTGAGTCATGGGTAGTTATGTGGAGTGTGGGTGGTTATCACAACTCCCTAGTCCATCCTAACCCTTGATCCTATAACTATCTACTAAATCCTAGCCCTCCATCCTACTCAAATTTGTATATAAATACCCCCTCTCATTCCCTATTTCTTTTACACTAGAATCATTATTATAAGAGAGGTATTTTGTGAGAGAGTTGTGTGTGCTTTTCCGTGGAGGCCGAGTAGCATTTCTGAAGGCTTCGGTGTGGAGCAAGGAGCAAGAAGCGAGGAGTCGTCCACTACATTAAGGAGCTTTTGCTGGATTTCGATTATTTCGTCAAATAAGGTGGGTGTTTCTCAGGACTTCTAATGTAGATAATATGATATGATTTTGATGATTGCTACATGTTTATGAAAAGTGAATTCGAACATATTAGAATTTGCCTGAGTATGACTATGATGATGATTATGAAAGATAAATAGGGTAATAACGACACTGTAAATTAAGAATGATTTGGGTCTGTACAGTCGACTGCCAATTAGATGAGTCGACTGATACAAGACGTGTGCCCTCAAATGTTGTTAGAAAGTTTCATGATGTGTATTAACTAGAATGAAATAGAAATGCAAATTTGTATCTTCGATGTCGCATATGACTAAGAAGACAGGAACACGTGGAAAGAAACTAGTGGTAATTAGTAAAACTGAGAATGGCCTGTGCAGTCGACTGACGATGTGAACAGCCGACTGGTGCATTGATTAAATTATGATTATTCTGCAATTCCATGAAATGAGATATTCCATTGTGTTGACCTAGTATAATAAATTGAGATTAACATCTCATCTCTGCAAGAAAGTTATGAATAAGTGTAAATGTATGTCTAGTATTTTCCTCGAAGGAAGGACAATATTAGTTACTTGAAATTCCGTGATTATGATGTTACTGAATAGTTAAGAAATTACATGTTTTGTGACATGGATATATTGTAATTTGACACCCTGATGCATGTGTATATGGTGACTGATGGAAGAATAATCCCTTAATTTGAAATATGAACCTGTTCAGTCGACTTAATGCGAGTAGTAAGTCGACTGAGCTGAGCATGAAAATGTGTATTATTAAGACTCGGTGCAGACGACTGAGCTAGAGATAAGTCGACTGATAGATGAATGATTTTGAATATAGAAAGTTTCGGGACAGCCGACTGGTCATGTGCAGCAGTCGACTCTCCCGAGCAATTGTGAAGAGTTTGATTTGACTGAACAAGTCGACTGGACTTTCTCCAAGTTGACTGTCCAGAGTATATTTTGATATGTCAGAGATTTCATTTGATATTGTGTGAAAAGTTGTGAATCCTGTGATTAATGTTGGAAATCCTATTTTGTTGCTGCATATGAAATGAATCATAGTTTTGAATCGAGAATTAAATGAATATGAAAGTTAAAGAACATGATATGCTGAGGCAATGATAAATGAATTCATGAGTAGGAAATGCTCAAATTGGAAATTGTGAATTGTAAATTGAAATGAAGAGTAGCTAAGTCTCCCCCGGCATTGGAAATGAATGAATGAAATGAAAATTGAAAGGAAGGCCAAGGTTGGTCATGTGTAAATGAAATGAGTAAGTCCGGTTTGGTGGAGAGGCTAACTCTAGAGCTTCGATTTTTATTCATGATTCTAATGATTTTAGTACATAGTGAAGATGTGATGAAAGTGAGAGAAAACATAAGTATGAGAACTAGAGTTTACGGTGCGGGTGTGTGAGCCATAGAATGCATGCTTGATGAGTCAAGACATGGCGTGGGCACAACTCAGTAATGACCGGACTTTAGCCACGCTTGTGGGATGTTTGGTGACTGCAAGAGGATCGTGTTCAGGGAGGAGGCTTGAATTGCCACAGAATGCATGCTTGATGAGTCAAGACATGGCATGGGGTTCCCCTCCAGGGTCCAGGATACGTGCTTGTACTCATAGATCATCTAGGATACTCACCGTAATTACAGTAGTAGATTAATTCATGGCGAGGGATTGAACCCTACAAAAATGAAGTACGAATAAGAGGCCTGCCCTCGGACCTATGTAGTATGGGATGCATAGAATCCGAACAAGTGCGCATTAGTGTCATGTAAATTAAGTAATTGCATTAAGGATTAAGTGCACAATCACAACACGACATCATTAAGATTATTTCCTTTGTTTTATGTTTGATATGTGAACAAGTTTGTGATCTGTTAAGAAATGAGAATCATTATACTGTTTCTGGCATAAAGAGGATAGCCATGTATAATTGTCGTCGGTTGAATAAACTGACGTACCCACAGTTTTGTATGCAGGATGAATGGCATGAAAAAGGTTAAAGAGGAATAATTGCTTAAAGATTCATTCAATGTTGTTGTAGATTCATTCAAATGTTGTATCTTTTACTTCCGCTGTGCAAATGTAAATGTGATATATGATGTAACTCTGATGTAAAATGAAAAATTTAAATTTCCTTGTAAAATTGTACTAAAGAAAGTGAAAAGATCATGTAGAACATCTTGAATTCAGTGTATTTGGGATTCGGGGCGTTACAAGTAATATGAAATAAATTATTCTCAAGAAATGGATTAAAAAAAAAGATGGAATGGAATTGAGAAGTTTTGAATTGAGATTGAAAGAAGCAGTTTTTTTACTAATAAACGAAAGTGTATGATTATGTTTTTCTAACAATCGCCTTCTTTACAAGATGTCTGTATAAAAATTAATTTTTTTTTGGTTAAAATTAATAGATTAACTTTTCTGGAGTTTGTAGTTATAATTTGTGAACTATTAATTTGGGAAAACAAATAAAATGGTAGAGTATAAGAGAAATTAAAAATAGAAGAAGGAATAGAGATTGGGTTATAAGTAAATAAACCTATATACTATAAGCAAGGATGCTTGTCCTGAGTGACTAGCGCGAGCACGAAGCGCCGCACGCCGCCACGTGGCTCGCGGGTGCCTCTGGGTTCTGGGTTTGAATCGGCTTGAGCACATAAATGTGCCTTTTTTCGTTTTTTGGATTTTGACCCTTTTAAAATTCAGGAAAAATTACAGGTTGATTTCTAAATATTATTTTAGACAATTAGAAATATTTTCCCACTATTTTGAGTATATATATATATTAGAAGTCAAAATTTAAATTTTTGTTAAAAAGTTATGGATTAATATTATAATAAGAAACAAATTGGGTTGAATAAATTGATTAAGAAAATTGAACCCTCTTAAGAAATGTTGTGAATACGACTTTTTGGCTTAGGAAAAATAATTGAAGAGATTGAATAATTGAATGAAAATACGAACAAGGGTTTGAAATCGAAGTTATAATAAATTGTTTTATTAAGAGGCATTTATAGAACTTGATATTAGATATGAAAGTTGTACTCAAACTATGGATAATGTGATAAGCTTTATTAATCAAAGAATGTGGGAAATGGTTAAAGTAATTATTTTCGACGATTAATTAAGTATTGGTCTTCAAGGAGTTGATTAAAAGCATTGGTTCCTAAATGTGATTCATTAGTGCATGTTCAAATTATGAAGGAAATGAATTAAGTGAATGATACTTGTATGAAGAACGAGAGATTTATGTTGAAGAAAGTCATGATTTAATTAACTCAATTAAGGAGATGTTTGTTGTAATTTAGATGCTAAATGAAACTCCCGTACCGGCAAGTGATGAAAGAGTTAATTAATTTGAGAAATGTCTATATGGGCTATAGTTCTCGGTATTTTGTTTGAGACCAGTAGGAGTGTAAATAAGTATCTAAGTTGTGATGATGTTAATTAAACTTAGGGAAAGGCACTAGAAGAAGATAATATAGAAACAACGATGAACATGGCCGGTAAAGGACTTGCAACTCCTAGGGGTCCGAGATAGAGGAGTACGACTGGTAAATCCATGTATATGGGCTAGGGGTACATCCATCTATCATCGGAAAGGCTAGTAAAGAGACTGCAGTCCCTAGAAATGTTCAGGACGAACAGGATACGTCCGGTAAATCCACTAAGGTAGGCTAGGGGTAAGCCTGGTTCGTAGTTACGAGAGATTCACTTGCTAGGGTTCGTGGCTGAGGATGCGCCCGGTAAATCCACTAAGGTGGGCTAGGGGTAGGCTAGTAAGGTCCAATTTCCTGGGGGTGTGACTCTTCGGTGAATATGCGTTGGAGTATATTCATTGGGTTAGGTTGCATAGCGTGGGATATGAAACCCTATAATGTTGAGTACCTTAAGGGCTTGCCTTCGGACCTATGTAGTATGGGATGCATAGAATTCGAACAAGTATGCATTAGTACATCGTAGTATAACATCTGCATTAGGCATCTAAGGCATATCATACACTGACATATTTAGGATAGTCATATTTACACTTTATAATGCATTCAAGTGTGTGATTAATAAAGTAAGTAAACCGTTATATAACAGTATAAAGAGGATCGTTGTTTTATAATATAGTATCGGTTGTAAGCAACTGAAGTGCCCACAGTTTTAAATGCAGGCATTGGATTTGCAATGAGATATAAAGATGATTGTTGCTAAAGATTACTTTCCATTTTAAGTTGTTGATGTTTAAATTGTACATTTATACCATGTTGTAATTTATTTAATTTCCGCTGCTTTGTTATTGTAAAAGAACTTGATGTAATAAAAGTTTCAAAATTTTCTGTAAAATTGTACGAAGTGAAGTATAGATCATGTTGAGCTACGAATTACCGTATTTTGGTATTCGGGGCGTTACAGTAGGATTCCTCTACACTGACTTAAGATACTATTGTATATATTTCAAGTTCAAATTCCCTTCTTATCATGGAGTTATGCTTTCCAGGGGAACTAGTACTCATAATTAAAATAGAGCTGAAGCATTTTTATCTATGTATAGAAACATGATTTTTTGTTAAATATAAAATCATTTCTAAAAATTATAAAAATTGGTGAGATTGTTGTAGAAACATATAAGAACCATGCATAAAAATTTCAGCTTAAGAATCCTTATATTTTTTAATGAATTTCCAAAGTGAACACAAAATTCTTGAAACAGAATCGAAAGAATCGAAAGACAGTTCAATGGTATCATTACCCATTATAAATGTAGCATTTTCTACAAATATCAAACATCACCCAACAATTATGAAATTTTGGGGAATTGATATATATATATATATATATATGTAAGAGAACCTACAGTAAAAATTTAAACTCTAAATTCATGATAGACAAGGAGATATGATTTTTGTAATTTAGGCATGCTAGATTTAAATAGAGCAAACAATTTATCTCACACCAGCAACAAGTTCGAATTTATTAAAATATCAAATCATATTCAAAAATTATTAAATTTGGTGGAGTTCATATTGACTCAATCAAGATTCTACTGTAAAAATTACAAGTCCAAATCCCATCATGGTACAAAGTTATGATTTTCTAATCAAATTATGCTAATTCTTCTCAATATCATATCTTATCCTATCAATTAGTATTCTTAGCTAAAGAACTTAAGTTTGAACATAGAAAATCTCATTCATGTCATTTAGCTAGCCTCAAATCAATAATTTTTCATCATACACAAAAAAAAACCCACAAGCATAGAGTTTAGAAAGACACCCACTATGAAGTTTGTTGATAATCTCTTCTTCTATTTCTCCTTACAAAGACTACTTCTTTCATGAATTACAAGGAATTTGAAAAGGAGGGAGATGGTGGCCGGCTAGGGATGATGGGGGGGGGGGGGGGGGAGGTGGGTTTAAAAGTGGTTTATGGTTTAATTAGTGGTTTAGGGTTATATTTGTATAGATAATTATACATATACATCTATATAATAAATTACAAAGAAAGCTATCAAGTGGCTCTCATTCAATCTCCCCTAAAATCAATGGCCTAGATTGATTCTCACAAAACATATTTTCCCTCTCAAAATTTCAAACCCCAAAATTAAAATTTCCCCCCAAAACTAAAAAACTCATTACTTTATTACTATCTCTCTCTCCTCTCTTCACTTTTTCATATTTCTCTCTTTCTCTCTCCCTCTCTCTCTCTCCCATTCTTTCTTTATTTATTTAGAAATTTAGATTTTAAGATTTCAGGTTTTGTAAAATTTGTATAATTTTTATGCTTTTTTTATTGCACATGTTATATTGAAAATAACAAATATCTCTTCAACTATTAAATTTCATCATTTTTCACACTTAAAGTTCTAAGAAGTTGGATTTTACACCCTCATTTATAATTATTTTTCAACATATACTAATAGAAACATGGACTTTTATTTACAACTAATTATTATCATACTATTCAAACTCGAACTATATAATTGTTATTTTACTGTTTACAGGGCTTTTCGTGTGTTGTATCGTTCTGAAGACGTGCCGTAGGCACGTACCCACGGGAAAATCTAGTACACACATACAATACATACATAATACTTAAATAAAAGAAATGTTTGTATGTATATAATAAGACAGATTACTATTATAGAAACATTATACGTTCTGTCTCGATCATAGTTGAGACAAACGTACAATTTAATTGAGAAATTATTTCAACTCCAGTTCAATAATTATACCATTGTCTAGTTCAAAACATATTAAAGAATATGTCTCAATATTTACTCAATTAAAATTGGGAAGAATCCATTAATATGTGTGACTCTGAATTGTGTACAGACTAATATACAAAATAGTTACACACTATTTTGCAGAATCTTACACTACTCCATCCTTAGAATCGTTATGTCCTCAGAACGATGTTTAGTGAAGAGGAAAACATTACACAATTTTTTAATTGTTCAGGAAGTGCATTTCTCAACAGTTGTTAGATTCTCAAATGATTCCTTTGGCGAGCTGGTCCCTCTAAGATACTTCTTGCCAGTTAGCATGCCTCCTGGCGCTCAGTGTGACTCCCTCTGTCGCCTCATCCACCTCCGCATGGAATGTTGTGCTGCAAGTCGATTCCCAATCCCAGAACATCTTGTAAATTTCCTAGAGACGCACCTTGCCTCCCCGTTGAAGACTATCGATGCTGAGTCTCCCTAAAGCTCCAGAATTCCTTATTGCATACATACGCCAGCTCCTCGAGACCCTTGGTGATATTATTTTGTTTCCATTCTGACAATAGCCGTAACGGTCCTCAGGGCTTCTAGTTTTAATTTTTTGTTGCCTACAATATCAATATTTAACCAAAAAGTTAGCAATGTTCTACTTCTTCCATGCCCTTCAGTGACGCCGCTCCATGCCTCGGTACTTCTTCTTTGGGATGGTGGCCACTCCCTCCTTAGAAAAAGGACGAAGCTAAGAAATGTCGCTCCAGTCTTCTTGCACCTTTTTTCGATGCTCTTGCTAAATACTTGGCGTGATCCGCCTCCATCTTCGGTACTTCTTCCTCCTTGATGAGGACTTGGTGTTTTCCTGACTGCAAGTTAACCTTAGAGAACAATGCTGCTCTTTAAGCCGATCCAACAAGTCATGGATGGATACCTGCCTCGAGCCCTAACTTGGTTGACTCATGTTGCTTGATGCGCAACCCCACTGATCCATTCTTCATTCCTAACAAGCAAAAACGGTGATGCTCAAGGTGAAGCATTAAGCCTAATGAATCTCTCTAGTAGTAGTTGTAACTACCGTTTTCGTTCTTTTCCTTTTCCTTTCATTGTAATATTTAATTTGTATTTGAAAAAAAAATACTTTATTTTTTCTTGATAAGGTTAATTAAATTTTGTTCATGAACTACTCTTTTTCTTCTTCTTGGGCTATTTTCTTGTTGATTCCATTTTTATTCGATTGTGAGTATTTTATTTGAACCACATTGTCTTTAAATTCATCTCTTGTTGAACCCAAAACCCAATTGCATTTAATTCTAGACCCAAACCCATTATTATTGAAACCTAGCCCATTAACCCATTATTATTGGATCCTAGCCCATTAACCCAACAACCTAATTGCATTCTATAAATACTACCCTAATGCAAACCATAAAAATACAACCCTAAACAAACCTAGCTGCCTTCTCTCTCTCTCTTTTCTCTCCCCGCCAGCCAACCTGACCCCTTTTGCACTCCATCTTCCTGCCTAATCCCCGACCACCTCCGAAAAACCTTATCAACATCGTCAGCCCCCGAGCTCCGCCCTACACCCAACCCCCGATGCCCTCTGCTGCTCTTGTCAGACTGCGACACCCAGCACCACCCGAAGACCCCCGCGGCTATTCCCCCCGACTACAGTGATCGACGCCGAGACCCCTCAATGTCAGCCGCCGTCGCGCTTAACACCAGTCCCGCCCGTCGCCGCCAGCATCAACAACAACTCTGCTGTTGCTTCCACTCTCCTATTGTGCTGTCTTGCTCTTCCAGTTGTGTTGATGTGTTTCTCTTGTGCACATAGTGTGCATGTGCTTCGTGGGTTCGTGTTCGTTGCTCCGAGATTCTCATTCTGTTATTCTTTGGTATTTGAATTAATCGTCCATAAGCAAGTCACATTCCCCTTGGATTAATATTGTATCAAATTCAAGTTTTTACTGAAATTGTTGTAAGTAGATCCAATTCTTCATCGTATCGTATACTATTGTTCCGCTTTCGTTGACTATATTGACGGTTTACACGAGATAACCCAAATATCGTCGACTTCGTGCCTTTGTTGACTCTAAAAATTGAATATTTCATGCATCCATGTAGTATTGATAGTTAGGTTTATTCACACAAATAAATTATCGTAGAATTGATTGCTAGGTTGTGTGCTTGAATGATCGATTAATATTTTATTGTTGTTAAACTAGTGCATGTGTGTATTCTTAATTATGTTTACCATGCTATTGTACCTACCATGCTGATCATAATATTTATTCACTAATTGTCATGCCCCGCTTCCCAAAAGAGAATACGGAATACGGACACATCCATAAGCCCAATGAATGATTTTCATCATCCATAAGCTATCAGGATCTTTATAATAATTCACAGGAATAATCAGAGTAGGAAGCAAGAGAAGTCAACCACGCACGTATATATGAATCAATATACCAACATAATTTATTTGAAACAAAATATATTAATCTCAAATAAACCTGATCTGAACAAGTCAATAATCCTGGGTCACATTGCCCAATACAAAAAATAATCCAAGTAACCAAGTACAATTATTCAAGTAGCAACAAGAAATAATAATAATAATAGCAGGAAATAATAATGGCAAAACTCCAGCAACTAGTAACTCGGATCACCTACTCCATCGGGTAGTTGATCTCCATGATCTGTAATTTAATAACTTGCAGGAAGAGGAAAAGAAAATAAAATGCCCATCAATGCAAGTTACGTGCCGCTTGTAGTGCAGGCACAATTACATGGGAAAGGTAAAAAAATAGCATAGAATAAACATGATAACAAAACAGGATAACTATCATGAATCAAAAAATAGAATCAAGTAACATGATATACTAACAGGTACAGGTAAACATGTATCAAGTGTAAAGTAAGCAGGTAAACAGGTAACAGATAATCTGGTATACAAGTAACATGTATCAGGCAAGCATGTAACAGGTGTCATGTTATGTCATGTCAAATCTTGTATTTATTACTATCTAGGTAGCACTTCATGCGTCCCAGGTTTTTACCACATGGTTGCTACATTCAAATAATTTTGCATTTAGATTTCGTAGTAGAGTCTATAGGGCCGTGTACTCAGGTATCAGGTAAACATGCACAGGTACAGGTATCATGTAATAGGTAATCATGCACATGTACAGGTATCATGTAACAGGTAATCATGCACCAAGTAGGACTAATTCCCCTCCAAGTACACCCTCTGATAAGGAAGTATGTAGTTGGGTAACAGGTGGGAAATACGGACCCCCTTCTGAGTACATCCTCTCATAAGGAAGTATGTAGTCAGGAATCAGATAACAAAATCATATGTCAGGTAATCATATCACAGGTAACAGAATCAAATCATCAGGTGGGAAATACGAGCCCCCTTCTAAGTACACATTTCTATATCTTCCGCTACTAGATCTTTCCCTTAACTCCGGCTTGGTTATTTTATTATTATTAAGCAAACAGGCATGTATGTGTCACAAACAGGTCAAGAATAACATAGCATAAACAACTAACAGGTTCAGGCTGAAAGATAAACATGTACAGCTTAAAGACAACTCATAATGGGATAGAATAACGAAAATTCTAATTCAGGACAGCAAGACAGTACTGCACTAAATCTAGAATTTCCGTTTCTACAAAAATGCAAACCTGGACCCGTCAGAAAATCTAGAAAATAGACTCTCGGCCGAATTCAGCAAATATACATAAGTCATATGATATTTCACAAAAACAAGTCTCAAAACATATTTGAATCCAGAAAACATGTTCAGCCAGAATAAGAAGTTTGTATTCATAAACAGAAAAACGGCATCAAAACATACTGATTAAATCCAAGAAAAATATGGGGTATTCCCTAGTGTAATGCCCCGATTTTTGGTAACTGGAAAACTGTGACATAAGCCAGAATCTTTCTTTAATTAGCCACAATACACAGAAAAACAGGAAAATTTAAAACTTTTTATTCAACATAAATGTATTACAAATCCGAATGTTACAAAATTGCAATACATTACGACAGTGTTACAATAATACCTTACAATCCCAAGTATTACAACTTTCAACATATTACATCAGAGTACAATGAATAAAAAAACAACACTTGGTATTCCACTTGGATGCTTTCCAACAAATAAATAATTTACAACAATTATAACAAATGAAATTACAACATATTTACAGGGAAAACTTTAATGAAATCAACTCCTTGCCCTCTCGCCTTGAGTCCTCCTGAATCATGTACCTGTACCTGTACCTGGACTTCTGTAATCCAATACATGTACCTCTGCATTCCAATATTTGTACTTATGCAATCCAGTACCTATTGAAGTGGGGATGTCAGTATTCACTGATGCTTTAAGGCCGATAACAAGCAGCGGATCTCAACTATAGCAAACAGATTGATGAAAAGGGAAACGTGTATATATATATGATGTGTCAGTGTATGTTTTGACTTAGACTCTAATGCAAGGATGCCCTTATTCTAATATAAGCAAGACACTGGGACAGTATGCAGTCCATACTACATATGCCCCATATCAAGTCGTTTCTTCATATGTAGGGATTTGAACCCACGTTATTAATTCTACTTTGTACACAATCCTGTTCCTGACAATACAACGTGACTAGTGAGTTTGCAGAAGGGGTCAAGTCCCCCTATGCAGTACACTTTTGGTGTCTCTGTTTGCCACTACTACCTGGCGTACCGGACCTCACTCAAAAACAAGGTTACAGGTACGGTCTAGTTTCGTTACTGCAGCCACTATAGTGGTGATCGCGTTTGCCACTATTGCTCGGCGTACCGGACATCACTCAAAAAGCGAACGAACATAGGGTCTCGCAAGCGCAGGATAGCACGAAGCCTACCCTGTGGCACCCACAAGTCACGGTATTTCAGGAATTAACAGTGCGAGATACACGACCCGTGCTCCCAACTCATGAGAAGGCACCGTACGTATCCCTTTGACGGGAAGGTACAACCCAATAACACTGCCTATAGGACAGGTCGGATCATAAGGTATCACCCTTAACACCAACTCTTTCCCTTCGGTGAAAAATGATAACAAGTAAAAATTAAGTAGTAATAGCCATAAGTTACAACCCTAACTATGTCACTAATCCTGAACAAACCTAGGGATGACAACAGTATAAACACAACATGCTCGGTCTTAAGTTTAGACTTCGCAAGATAACTCTACTATGCTGCTCAACCTAGACTTACCAGAATCCCTAAGGATCTAGTTCATGGCCTATCGATCCAAGACCTCGGCAATACGAACATATTCGCATGCTACTACTCTGAATTTGGATTCCGTCATACTCTGGTCCGCGATCAAGGTTAAGATCTGACAATACACGCGAGTGACTCGTCCAAAGTCCCTTAGGAGTAAGGTAAACACACGTCTTGATGGTCGATAGCCCTAGGACAATGATATCACCCTAGCTGAGCACAACAAACTGCGTATTAGCTAAGAAGCTACATACGAGTAACCAAAAATACATACGAGCTAAACAAGCTACGTACGGGACCAACATCTACATACGGGCCAGGCGAGCCATGTATGAGACAACAACAAACATACGAGCCAAATAAGCTACGTATGAGACTAACAGCTATACGGGACGGGAGAGCCGCGTATGAGCAAAACCACACATAAAAACAACCATACAGTTAATCAACCTAGAAGCAACCAACCGTGCTCACTAGAAAAACTTGATCTTCTATAATTAGAAGCAACAAAAGAATCTACAAATAGTCTAGTACAAACATACTACCAAAGAAAAGCGCGATAAGTGACATAAAAACCTTCCGACAACCTAGAAGCAACCAGTGCTGAGCTTGTCGGAATTCTACAGAAATATACTTTTTAGAAAGGTAAGAATATTTGCTACAACTCTCTACTGGAACACTATTTCAGATTCTGTAAGGAATCTAAAATCCGATCCATCGAACACACGCAAACAGTTTAACCCAACTGCAGATTTTCAACAAAAAGTTGAAACTTCGCAAGCTGGTAACTTTTGCTCCACTTGTCGGAATCTAACAAAACTAGACAATTTGAAAAGGTGGGAACACCTACCAAAACATTCCAGTTGACCAATCGCTCAGATTCCGTCAGGAAATCTAAGTTTCAACCCGTCGAACATACGCAAACAGTTACCAAACTACCGATTTTCAACAAAAAGTCGAAACTTCCTTAGCTTGTAACTTTTGCTCCACTTATCGGAATCTAACAAAACTAGACAATTTGAAAAGGTTGGAACACCTACCAAAACATTCCAGTTGACCAGTCGCTCAGATTCCGTAAGGAAATCCAAGTTTCCACCCGTCGAACATACGCAAACAGTTACCAAACTATCGATTTTCAACAAAAAGTCGAAACTTCCGTAGCTTATAACTTTTGCTCCACTTATCAGAATCTAACAAAACTAGGACAATTTGAAAAGGTGGGAACACCTACCAAAACATTCCAGTTGACCAATCGCTCAGATTCCGTTAGGAAATCTAAGTTTCAACCCGTCGAACATACGCAAACAGTTACCAAACTACCGATTTTCAACAAAAAGTCGAAACTTCCTTAGCTTGTAACTTTTGCTCCAGTTATCGGAATCTAACAAAACTAGAGAATTTGAAAAGGTTGGAACACCTACTAAAACTTTCCAGTTGGCCAGTCGCTCAGATTCCGTAAGGAAATCTAAGTTTCTACCCATCGAACATACGCAAATTGTTACCAAACTACCGATTTTCAACAGAAAGTCGAAACTTCCGTAGCTTGTAACTTTTGCTCCACTTATCGGAATCTAACAAAACTGGATAATTTGAAAAGGTGGGAACATCTACTAAAACTTCCCAGTTGACCAGTCGCTCAGATTTCGGAAGGAAATCCAAGTTTCTACCCGTCGAACATACGCAAACAGTTACTAAACTACCGATTTTCAACAAAAAGTCGAAACTTCCGAAGCTTGTAACTTTTGCTCCACTTATCGGAATCTAACCAAACTGGACAATTTGAAAAGGTGGGAACATCTACTAAAACTTTCAGTTGACCAGTTGCTCAGATTTCGTAAGGAAATCCAAATTCTTACCCGTCGAACATACGCAAACAGTTACCAAACTACCGATTTTCAACAAAAAGTCGAAACTTGCGTAGCTTGTAACTTTTGATCCACTTATCGGAATCTAACAAAATTGGAAATTTTGAAAAGGTGGGAAAACCTAATAAAACTTCCCAGTTGACTAGTTGCTCAGATTCCGGAAGGAAATCCAAATTCCTACCCGACGAACATACGCAAACAGTTACCAAACTACCGATTTTCAACAAAAAGTCAAAACTTCCGTCGCTTGTAACTTTTGCTCTACTTATCGGAATCTAACAAAACTGGACAATTTAAAAAGGTGGGAACGTATGCTAAAACTTCCCAGTTTACCAGTCGCTCAGATTCCGCAAGAAAATCCAATTTCCTACCCGTCGAACATATACAAACAGTAACCAAAAATAGCAGACTTAACCCATAAAAGCTGAAACTTTGGGAGCCTATAAATTCTACTCCGCTTATCAAAATTTAACCCGAGAGGTCAATTCGGAAAGGGGAGAACGTCTACTATAACTCTCTAGTTGGCCCAAACCTCAGATTCGGACAGTCAAGTTGTTGTCCTGTTTTTGTAATGACCGTAACTTTTGCGTCTCTTATCGGAATTTAGCCCGAGAGGTCAATTCGGAAAAGGGAGAATGTCTACTAGAACTTCTTTACTGGATCTCCACCTCAGATTCCGTAAGGAAGACCACTTTCTAGCCCCCCAAACACACTGCGACACAATCCCAAAACAGTGAGTCCACTGTTTTGGCTCAAATCTCGCTGTTTTGGGAAAACGGCTTGTTTCACCAACCAAAACTACTCCGAAAAATCCCCAAAAATTCTAGCATACTAATAACACCCCTAAGAAAATCTCTAATAAGTTTCGGGTCGAGATTCTATCGTTTACATGGTTAATTAAAATCAACCCTACAACCCTAAAATGCCTCTAATTTGTGTTCTACCACTTCAAATTTTACATGATCTTTAATCTAACCCCCATGCATATTAAATTAACTCCATACAACAATATACAACAATATAACCCTAAAAATATCTAAAAAGACATGAGAATGAGAAACCCCCACCTTTGAAGCGTATAGGAAGGATTTGCTTGCTTTCCTTCTCCTTGTTCTTGCTCCTCCTCTCAAGAACTCTATGAAGAAAAGGAACCCATGAAAATGCTCTCTCTTTTCTTTCGATTGATCACTCTTTCTTTTCTTTCTCAAACTTTTTTAAAACAAAACCTTTAAAAGAGTAGAAGTACAAGGAGAAATGGAGTGAGATGAGATGGATTGAGAACACACACACACAAAAGGGTTTCTAACCCTAATAGAAGTTTGGGGCCAGCCAAAATGGAGAGGGGGAGAGAAGGGGGTGTTTTATAAAGAGATAGGTGATGTTTTGTGGCGGAAAATCAGTCCAAGTGTCACATACACTTGTGGCTACAATCAATTAATGTTTCTTTTGCAAATAAACCTTACAATCAAGCCCTAATCCATCCTAACCCTCCATCTCATCATGATGGATCAAAAATAAAATACAATTTCCCAAAATCACATACTACACGATTTGTTCAAACGCCCAAAATCAATACAGTTCGATTTCGTACGAATATCTAATTATACCGATATTTTTCGTTCGTGAGAACGAACAAATCAGTACAAAAATAATTTAATTCCGAGAAATAAATTAAAATAATTTTATTACTGGCTCGAAAGATTCCAGAATCAATTTGATACAAAACAATCGTATACCGACTAGTATATATATACATATATAATGTTTATTAATAAAACCAGGTGATGTCCACCAAAAATATTTCAATTCTGAAAATAAAAATAAAATAATAATTTTTAATATCTGCCCGGTATTTTCCAGTCGTTTTTCTCAAAAATGCATTTTTCAAGATTTTGTACAAGTGCTTAAAACTGATACAATTCCTGTATATACATACTAGTACCTATGTCCAGGTACCCTTTTTATTGAAAAAACCAAGTAATTTCCAAATAAAAAATATTTTAATTTAAAAATAATAATTATCGAAATATAATATCCGTCCGGGATATTACACCTAGTATGTTTAGTAACAGAAAATAAAGTTTCATGATTTTCCAACATAAATAGAATAGTCAAGAAAAATCAGAAAACAGCAAGATACAGTAGTTTTGTAAATCTGGAATCATAAACACTGCAGTACCAAAACAGCAACATCTCACAAAATATAAATCAAAATGCAAATCCATCAAGGGTGATAAAATAGATATAATAGGCTATAATTCATTTTCACAAAGTTTTTATAAACAACAAATTGAATCGGGTCGAAATTATGTTTCTTTACTGAACAGTATGAAAATTCTCCAAGTATAGTAGTTGTTTCCAAGTATAGAATAGTTTGTAAAAGTCATTCATTAAATCCTAAAAAATTAAGAGTTAATCCCAATCAAGTCTAGTTGTAACTAGAAAAATAATGGATCAAAATATTATCTTTAACATCAGTAGAAAAATAATTTACCATACAGAATTCATATAAAACTGGATCTGAAATTTTAAACACATCTATAGTAAAATAGTCATAAATCGAAACTCATAAATCGAAACTGAGATCTGTTAGAAAATCTTGAAAGTAGACAGAATTCTCTATAATTCATATTCATAAATAATTTTCATATACTGACCTTAATAGGGTCTAAAATACTGATCAAAACGGAAAAAACCGGCAAAACAGAAAAAATCCTTAATGCTCAAAATCAACTAGTTCATATAAAACTCATACAAAACATAACCAAACATGAAATATGGTGTACTATATATCCAAGCAATATGGTATAGGGTATTTTACAAGTGTACAACAAGTATACTACAACTAACGCAACCAAGCATACGATATCATATGAACCACATGCATGTATACAACAAGAAGTGGTCATCCCTAAGTTATTTCATATCATGTGTGATGAGGTAACTACGGGCGGGTCAACACAATAGAGACAACATATAACAGGGGTTTCACACAAGAACTGTCTCTAGAACACAACTACACTACAGGCGGTATTTAGTACTTATATTACACAAAGAGAAGATTACAAGTTACTTGCCTGAGAGACGATGACGGAAACGACAACGCAAGAGCAAGAATAATGGGAACGGATTCTGGGCATGAACACAACGAACGATCGAGAATACGAGGACACGAGCTACGAACACACGGACCCAAAAACGAGCACAACCCACGAACCAACACGAACACACAAACAATGAAGAGACACACAAACCACGAATATCGAAGATCCAACACACGCACAACAAACACATTTGCACACAAGGGGGAAGCGAGAGAGGCCGATGCACCACGGGGGAGGGAAACGACGGCGGCCAGGAAGTGGCTGCCGCTGGCTGTCAGTCGTCGGAGGAAGCACAAGGGCTGGCGGCACGGTAGAGGGTAGGCGGGGCTGCTGTGGGGGTGCAATCGCTGGCATCGCTCTAGATCTGAGTCCACCTCGACTGTGATCCCATGCTCCCACCCATTCCCAAGGGAAATCGCTCCGTCAGCCATCCTGCAAGGAGTGGACACGGGAATTAGCCTAGATATAGAAATATCATAAAATATAAGTTGAAGGAAACAACAATATGAATTATAATTATCTACAACAAGCTAAAAACCTACCTCCTACAAGGCATCTAAGTCTATTTCCCTACTCTGTTGGACCATAAATTGAAGTCGGCTCTGATACCACTCTGTAATTCCCCAAACTTCATATATGGAGAATTCGAGACACGAGCCAGGACCTTTACATTCAATTAGCCACAATACAAAGAAAAATAGGAAAATTTAAAACTTTTTACTTAATACAATTATTACAAGTCGAGTGTTTCCTTTGTTTCAATAGATTACATCAGAGTATACATGAACGAAACAATAAACATCGGGCTCTTCACTTGGAAACCATTCCTTGACTAGAGTTCTCCCGAATTGGTGATCCTGTATCCATAACCTATTTGAGTGTAGACGTCAGTACATATATTGACACTTAAAGGCTGATGACTAGCAGCGAATCTCAAAAACAAACATATTATAAGCATTGTAAAAATGTGTCAGTGTAGTTTAAGTGTTCGTGGGTGCTATGACTTAGAATCTAATGCAATGTCAACTAAAGCTATGATGCACTTATTCTAATGCAAGCGAGAATCTGGAGTCGTATGCATCCCATAATTACATATGTCCATATCACGCCATTCTCCATAAGGGATTTGAACATGCGTTATGAATTCTACTTTTGTACACAACCTGTTCCTGACAGATACAACGTGACAGATGAGGTTGCAGACGTGGTCAAGTCCCACCAATGCAGTACGCTCATGGTGTCTATGTTTGCCAGTACTACCCAGCGTACCGGACCTTACTCAAAAACCAGACGAATGCAGGGTATCCGCAGCACAGGATAGCACGAAGCCTACCCTGTGGCACCCATAACTTATAGATCGTGGTCTAGGGTCTGTTCACTTCCCCGACATAGACCGAGACGAAATTCCGGGATCCATCCCCTAGTTCCGAAAGGAGAACCTCCCATTCTTATCATGGTACTTCAGGAATTAAAAACGTGAGATACGCAACCCGTGCTCCCAACTCGTGATAAGGCACCGTATGTATCCCTTTGATGAGAAGGTACAACCCAATAATACTGCGTAGTGTCGGCCTATAGGACGAGTTGGATTATAGGGTATCACCCCTAATACTAACCCATCCCTTTTGGCAAAAATGGTGAAGTAATGATCTTTATAAGTTACGAACCTAATGATGTCACTAAACCTAAACAATCTTACGGGATTTTCAATTTAAACTTTCTTAAGATTATCATGGTCCAACTCATGGCCAATCGATCCAAGACATCGGTGACGGAATATTCCTCATTCATCACTACCCCTAACTCGGATCTCGTCAACATTCTCCTGCGATCAACCCACACTGGTTAAGATCTGTCGGCGCACGATGTGTGATTTATCCATAGTTTCCAATGTGGTAAGATATGAGTCTTGATGGTCGATGACCCCTAGGGTAACTATAAGTCCCTAGACGAGCTTTTATCAAGCTAACAATAATAGTGACTTTCCCAACCATCATTACTCATACATTGAAGATGAAGAACGTTCACATGATATGGTCCAATTTTAAT
The DNA here is from genome assembly GCA_017893485.1 of Hemerocallis citrina. Classification (NCBI taxonomy): domain Eukaryota; kingdom Viridiplantae; phylum Streptophyta; class Magnoliopsida; order Asparagales; family Asphodelaceae; genus Hemerocallis; species Hemerocallis citrina. The sequence goes on along the minus strand of CM030363.1, from coordinate 103,378,416 downwards.
TAGAACCACATACAACTAGAATTCATAGGTTCTCTTTCCCAAATTTGAACTAGAACAATATGCAACCAGGTTCATGGATTCTTTCTCAAATTTAAGCTAGAACATACGTAACTTGGTTCATGGGTTTTTGTCAAATTTAAGCTAGAATCACTTAGAAACTAATGCATAGGTTCTTCATCAAATTGAGTTAGAAATACCTTGGAACTAATTTCATGAGTTTCTTTTAGAAATTGAACTAGAACATTCATGGAACTATAACATTCATGGTTTCTTTTTAATGGTTTAACTAGATTAGCATGCAAGCCAAATTCATGGGTTCCTTTAATAGTTTGACTAGATTAGCATGCAACTATAACATACAACTCAAACGTGCATGGGTTCTTTTAGCAACCTAGAGTAATTAGAGCATGCTACTACAACACACTACTCAAACATGCATGGATTCTTTTAGCCATATACGACTCAAGCATGCATGGGTTCTTTTAAATCTTTACTAGAACAACTACAACTCAAGCATGCATGGGTTCTTTTGAATCTTTCACTAGAACGACTACAACTCAAGCATGCATGGGTTCTTTTGAATCCTTCACTAGAACAACTACAACTCAAGCATGCATGGGTTCCTTTGAAATCTTTACTAGAACAACTACAACTCAAGCATGCTTGGGTTCTTTTGAAATCTTTACTAGAACAACTACAACTCAAGCATGCATGAGTTCCTTTGAAATTTTTACTAGAACAACTACAACTCAAGCATGCTTGGAAGTAAAACTTATAACAATTATCAAGGACTTTACCTACATATTACAAAGACTACTATCTTAGGAATTTCTACATATTACAAAGACTACTTCTTTCATGAATTACAAGTCTTACATATTACAAAAATCTAGTCTTATTGAATTTAAAAGTCCTACATACAGCAAAATTTACTTTTATTGAATCTACAAATCCTACATATTACAAAACCTACTTTTCTTTAATCTACAAGTCCCTACATATAACAAGGTCCACTTTTTTTTTATGAACTAGGGTTAGTAAAGACTTGATCTTTAACATGGTAGAAAGCAACATAAAACAAAAGGAATCATCTTTTAATATGCTTGTTGAGTTCTACAACCCCAAATTTGGTATGTAAGCATTCTCACTTCACTAATCTTTATATGCTCATAGTTTAGTACAAGTTGTATAGTTTTGTGTTAACAAAAATAATAATAACAACAATAATCATATCAAAGCTAAAGATTCCATCTTTATGGGTATTTAGTGAGTTCTCCTCTTCAAAACTTTTCATGTGATCAATCTTGATCCACACGACTCATATGCACAAATCAATTAGTCCACGTTTTAGTTTAGCAAAAATAACCATAACAACAACAATAACCATAACAAGGTCTTAAAGACTCAACCTTTTTATTTTGTTTGAGTTCTACCATCCATCTTTTCATGTGATCATTTTGATCCATACAACCATTTATATGCTTATGATTTAGTCCAAGTTAGTTTGAACATACACATACAACATACAACAAATAAAAGAGAAGAAAAAAAAAACAATACAATAAGAAGTAGAGAAACCCCCACCTTTGATTTCTTTGTAGGAAGAACTAGACAAGAATCCTTCTCCTTCCTCCTAGCTCCTATAAAAAACCTACAAATGAAGAACTCCCTAGTTAGGGTTTCTTTCTCTCTTTCTTTTGCTCCCTATTTTTTTCTTGAGGCAAATGAGGCAAGAGGTGAGGTGGGGGGGGGGGGGGGGGGGGGGGTTTGAAAGGGTAAGGGTGCAAAATACACTTAGGTTTTTTTTTGCGAAAACCCCCTTGGATCAAGGGGTGGCCGGCCAAGGGTTGTGAGGTGGAGGAGTGTTCTAGTAGAAATACACCTATTAAACTCTTATGTATTTCCATTAATCCTAATCCCTCACAACAAATCCTAGCCATCCATTTTTTATTAATCATGACAAAAATAAGATGTTTTTGTCCAAAACACATACTACACGATTTGTACAAATGTATGAAATCGATACAATATGCATACGTATATATTAATATATATACCGTTAATTTTTGTTTGTTAAACCACACAATCCGTATCGAAATAAATTAATTCCGAAAATAATAATAAAAATAAATTTTATTATCGGCTCAGAAGATTCCAGTACAAAAACGATATAACGCATACACATATGGACTGGTTACATACAGATGATGATTAGTAATTAAACTAAGTAATATCCACCAAAAATATTTCAATTCTGAAAAAACAAAATTAAATAATTAAATAATTAAATAATAAAAAAATATTATTAATAACTGATTGGGATATTACAGTATTAGGCAAGCGGGTATGGATAGTTAGTGTGGGGGTTTTAATTGTGATGGGTTATAGGGTATTCAGTGGGTTTGGGTTAATTAAATGGGATCCAAATAGGAAATAGAATAGGATTATCAAAAGAAATATAGTGATCCCAAAAATAATGAGATGGCACCAAAAAATGGATAAACAAAATAGGACATGAACAAATAAAACAAGGAGGATCAAAGAAAATGATAGCTCAATCAAATGGAGACGAAACAAAAGACTGACAATAGAATCAAGAACATCAAATAAAAAGACGACAAATCAAATAGATAAATATATTGAAAGATAAGATCCAATATACCGTCCAAAAAGATGCACAATAAGAATAAAATACCCAAAAAAAAATACACCTAAAAAACACAGAAAATGGAAAACATGGGTTACACTTATTGAATTGAAACCCATCATGTTAGATCGCTTTATTTTATGAATTATATTGAAAACCTATATGTTTGTTGTCTGCCTGAAATTTGTGAGACATTTTTCGACCCAGTATTTGACATCAAAATTAATAACTTTCTGAACAAGAATTGTAGCTCTATGTCTCTAGTTTTCATAACATCTAAGACATTTGAATTTCGAGTTGTATTCCAAAAGTTATGATGATCTTACTACTGCCGCATTTTATTTCCAGAATTTCAGATTCATTTATGTTTTCAAGTTTAAAGTATTAAAATGCAAAGTTAATATTAGAATAATGCTCTCATAATTTCCAGAATAATAGTTAACATGATTAGGAGACTAATGAATATTTTTGATGAATTTATAATTGAGTTTTTGCCAATTCTAAATATATGACAACTGGATGTCGATTTTCAGTCTAAACATGTAATCTATAAAGAATGTTGTATTTGACCTAGCTACTGTGTTTCGGGTTTCGTATTTTAAATATGCGTTGGAATCGTTCGGAAGTCTAGTTTCCAGAACTTCTTACATATTCAGTTTTTGATTTCTGTAGCAGCGGGAAAAACTGATTTTTGTACAGTGACCTCTTGCTATCCAGAATTGTATTTTCCAGATTTCTTTAATATAATTATATATATATCATTGTGTTGCATAAATTGAAGTGTATGTGTTGCATTGCATGATCCTAATGTACTATTGTCATCATTCTATTTGTCTCATCCAAAGTTATCATCCTATTGTTCTTCTGTTGTTACTATCGTCCATCCAATATCTCTAAATTGCATAATATATTGTTTGCATCGATAAAATAATTAACAAGCTGGGGTTTAAGGGACTAACTTGAGTAGTGAACAATGTAGAGACTGTGTCGGTCAGTATTTTATCGATTGATTGTTGGAGCGCTGACTACGGCACCCCAATCTTTCATGTATCATTTCAGTGTATCATTATAGTGTATCATACAACAATATTGTTATCATATCAGTGATTATCGTACCGACACATGATCTATAGAATTCACCACTGGAGTCTAAACGACATTGATTGTTTGCTACGAACCTGTAGTATGGAATGCAGTAGTACGTGCATTAGTTAAGTTAAAAAATTAATAGACTTAAGAATTAACACAACATCCACATTGCATATTGAACATCATCTTTTCTATTGACATCAAACAATGTCTAAGTGATATTAACATCGACCATTGAATATTTTCATCCAATATTGAATCATTATTTATAACCATGGCATTGACTATCATTGTTATTGATTATTGCTATTGTCCATTATTATTGATTCCTATTGACCCATTAAACTCATTGTTATATCGTTATTCTATTGTTTTCTTGCCTTCTCTACTTGTTTTTCATGACTTGCTCTAAGGACAATTTTTCTTCTCTTTTTAGATGAAGTGTTCACAGGTGATCACGGAGAATTACCTGCAGGAATTTGATAACATGCTTTCTAAAGATTTATTGCTTTCTAGTTGATTGTTATTTCATTGGACTTATTGTATTGAAACTTATTATCATTGTGTTTGGATTTATTATTGTATTGGGCTTATGACCCGGATATTATTATTTGTTTTCAGACGTTGGATTATCGTATTTGGTTATTTCATATTGATTATTCCAAGTATTATTGTTCATGTGGTTGTCATTATTGTCTGCGCAATTATTTTGTATTGTTTATATTGTTGAGGTGAATGGGTAAACATCTTATGGATGACACAAGTCATTCACTGGACCAATGTCACGTGCTTGTGTTCTGTATTTTTGGGAAGCGGGGCTTGGCAAGGTTTTTTAGTGGTATCAGAGCTTGAGTTTGGATGATATATCAGTCAAACATGACTAACATATGGAGGTTTGGCTTTGACTTATATATTAATTAGATTTGGGTTAGACTGGTTGGACTCAACAGTATGTGCAATGCATGAATCACATGGATAATTAATAACCAATTTATGATCTGGATGCTAACCATTTGATTTTTATTGCAGACCATGGTTAGAAAGGGTGCTTCATCTTCTCGAGCTGGGGATGATCTGTCCGATGAGCCAACTGTGCACAGATGATGTAGATGCAGCGTGAGCACAACGAACTGATGAGGGTGGCTTTTGAAGCTACCAATAGGGAACCGGTTGTACCTGCACCCGGATTGCTGCCACCAAGACCTGGTAATGTGGCAGATATCATGAGGCTCCATCCAAATAAATTCTCGGGCACTAAGGGTCCGCTTGAAGCGGAGCAATGGCTCATTCGGACTGAGCAGCTGTTGACCGCAGCACGGATCTCGAATGTTGACCGTGTGGATTTCGTACGCATCCAGCTTGTTGATCTTGCCCACATCTGGTGATAAGCTGAGCCTAAATGAGTGGGGTGACCCATCCACTGGGCCATCTTCACTAAGAGCTTCCTCACAAAGTTCTTTCCTAATGCCAAGGTGAACGGCAGTTTGTCTCGCCAACTCAGGTTCGTCATATAGTGTTTATCATGCTTTTCATTGTTATTTCATAGAGTACTGATGTTAAACTAAACTATAATCCTTGTTTTACATTTTTTGTATTTTGAGTGTATTTTTTTCGTTTTGGTGTATTTTCTCTCTTTGTATCCCTCTTGTAATTCTTTGACCGTATATTGGTTTTATTTTCAATAAATTAATTTTGTTATTTTTTCATCTTTATATTCTTGATTCGTTATCCGTCTTTTGTTTGTCTCCTTTTGATCGAGCCATTATTTGTGATCCTCCCTATTTTATTTATTCGTGCCCTATTTTTATTTCCCTATTTTGTGTCCGTCTCAATTTTTTCCTGTAACTATTTTTTATCACCATATTTCTTGAATCATTCAACCCATTTGTGAACCAATACCTATTATAAATCATATTCACTAAAACCACCCAAACCATATAACCATTATTACCCATATATACAACGACTAACCTACACCAATGCCCTGTTGTTTCTTATCCTATACCCATTAGTTCATCACCTAATCTATTATACCACATATCTATTAATCACCCAAATGAATCCTATCCACTAATTCCACAAGCATATATTAATCCCCCCAATTCTTACCATGTTTACATCCTACCGAAAACCAAAGTCACCCCAACCTATTGCATGTATACCCACCCGATAGCCTATGCCTGTGCCGCCCCATGCAACCAAACCGTAAAAATCTCTCCATATATATATTAACATACTCTCCATGCACTGAGTACTCCTACTCTCAGCTGCCACAAGCTTTCCCCTGTTCTCCCTCTCTCCCGAGCGTGTGCACCTCTCCCGACCCTATTTTGGCACTTCCGACCTCATCTGAACCTCTGCCTACCCCTCGCCGCAGTCAACAGTGACTGCAGCGACTCTCTTCTCCGCCGTCTCTTCCTCTCTTCGAGTGCGTGGCGGTCTTATTAAGTTCGCGCATTCGTTCGAGAGTTGTTCGGATTGTTTTTGTGTCTTGGTGTTCGTGGGTTTTGGTGTGTTCGCATTCTCGTTCGTGGTTCGTTGGTATTTGTTGTTCGTGGCCTGGGAATCCGTTCCCGTTATTCTTATTCTTGATTTTTTGTCGATTTCGTCTTCGGTTAAGGCAAGTAACTATTACTCAAATTTCTTTGTATATACAAGTCATAAATACCACTTGTAGTGTAGTTGGATTCTAGACACAACTCGTGTGTGTGTATTCTTGATGAGTATTGTCTCTATAGTATTTTGACCATAGTTGCCTCAGGACACATATGACATGAATTAACCTAGGAGTGACCGTCTCTTGATGTGATGTATATGTGAAACAATTATGAGAACTCGTGTGCTTGTAAGATCCATGTGATATACTTGTTGTGGACATGTTGTATACCCTATTTCATGTTGGTTGGACACCTAGTAGACTCTAATTCATGTTTAGTTATGTTTCGATCAAGTTTCGTGTGATTCATGTTGGTTTTGTTCCTAAAGGAAATTCTATGTTTTGTCGATGATCTGTCTTGATCAGTAATTTAGACCATATTAAGATCAGTATCTTAATTTCAGTATAAAACATGATTTGTAGAGAAATTCGTCTTCTTTCCAACCCCTCTGACCTTGCTCGATTTCGTTTTCTTATGAGTGAGATATGACTATTTTACTACAGAGGTGTAGATCATTTCTAGATTTCGGTTCTTGATGATTTTAATGATTAATTTATTTTGATACTAGTGTTAAACATATTATTTTGATCTAAAACTTTGGTCGGTGTTTCTATATCTAATTAGGGATTACCCAGAATTTTGGTTGATTTTATTGAGGAGGTTTATATGTCGTTTCATGCTTGTTTATAAAAACTATACTTGCTGGATTTTGCTCGCTGTTCTGTAAAGATTTGTATTTTCACCCTAATTCTTTTTTCTGTATGAAAAATATTTACGAGATACAAAAGTTAGCTTATTTTATCTATTTTCAAGTCCCTTTGGTAGATTTGGATTTTGTTTCACGGTTTGCGAGATATTATAGTTTTCATACAGTAGTGTTGGGAATTCCAGATTTGCCAAACTATCGTTTCTTGATGTTTTCTGATTTTTGTTGGCTAAACTAATTTTACTGAAAAATTATGAAACTTAATATTTTGGTACTGGACATATAGGGTAATATCTCAGATTTTTCCTGGATTTATTTGAGGTGTTTTGATGCTGTTTTCCTGGCTGAGAATTTAATTTACTGATTTCTGGCTGAATGTATTTTCTGGATTCAAATCAGTTTTGAGTTATGTTTTTGTGAATTATTATATGACTTATTTATATTCGCTGGATTTGGTTCGGAGTCTATTTTCTAGACGTTTTGACAGATTCATATTTGCATGTTTGTAACAACAAGAATTTCAGTTTTACTGCAGTGTGGTATTGCTGTCCTGAACTTGAGATTTGGTTCTTTTATTCTTTTATGAGTTATCTTGAACCCGTACGTGTTTATCTTGCAACTTGAATTTGTCTCATGATCATGCCATGTTATTCTTGATATATTTTGCACACCTACATGCTTGTTTGACATTAATAATAAATAATTAAGTCGGGATTTAAGGGAAAGATCGAATAGTGGATTATTCAGAAATGTGTACTCGGAAGGGGATCCACTGATCCTATGTGATTACTTGAGACATGATACTTGACACGTGATTACTTGACACTTGCACGTAAGACACGTTACTTGCCATTTGCACAACTTGACACGTGATTACATGATACTTGATACATAATACTTGGAGCTTGAAGCTCGATTACCTGACTTGTCCCTGAGTACACTGCCCTCTATGGTCCACTATGAAATCTAAAGCGAAACTGTTTGTTGTAGCAACCATGTAAGGTGGGCTGCATGAAGTGCTACCTAGATAGTAATCACTACAAGACTTGAACATGATACTTGAACATGATACGTGCTTATTTGATACTTAACTAAATGATACATGAGACTTGTTTACATGAGACTTGATACATGACACTTGACACATGATTACATGATACTTGACAGTTGATGCTTGTTTACATGATACTTGTTTACTTGACACTTGATTCACACCATTTATACTTGTTCACCTTACCATGCTAGTTGTTATACATTATCATCATGCCTGTTCCATGTTATTAGTTAGTTTTCCCAATGTACTTGTATCTTGCATTACAAGCAGCCCGTAACTTGCAATTGACAGGTACTTATTTTCTTTTTCCTATCCCTGCAACTGTTAAATTGCAGATTTTGGAGAACATGTTCCAGACGGTATTGGTGACATGAAGTATTAGTGCTGGATTTTATTATTATTATTATTTGTAGCTTGCTTGAACAATATTGTATTTGATTATTTCGATTATTCTTGTATTTGGACAATGTGACCCAGAATTTTGATTTATTCAGATCATGACTATTTGAGATTTATATATTTGGTTTCAAGTATTCTTGTTGATATTTTGGTTCATATATGCATGTTGGTTGATACTTTTGCTTCTGACTCTGATGATTCTTGTGAATGTTATAAAGATTCTTGAACAGCTTATGTATGATGAAAATCATTCGCTGGGCTTTTGTCGCGTACCTGTATTCCGTATTCTCTTTTGGGAAGCGGAGCGTGACATAAATACTATCTTGAATAAGGGGAGTCGCACCGTGGACGAATACACTGCGGAATTTACCTGACTGGGTCGTTTTGCTACTTATATGGTGGCGAATGACAAAGATAGAGGTCATTGTTTCTTATTAGGCTTGGATATTGAGATTCAGGACCATCTTGTTGCCCTGCGACTTCATTCTTATGCTGATATCCTGGATGCTGCTAAAATTCAGGAGCAGACTAGTATGAAGAAGCGTGCCATCCTGCGCTCTATTCTGCATCCTGTTTCCGTCAGGCCTTCTGAAGGGCCTATTAGGAGGCCAGTTCTGACCCCTCCTGCTAGGGCATTGCCGTATCCACCTGCTATTCAGAAGCCACACTTGGTCTGTTCGTCATGTCACAAGACTGGGCACTTGCGCCAGGAATGTCCGATAGCAAATCGCTAGTGCCTTCTGTGTGGAGGCAATCACCACATAGTTCGTGATTTCCCTAAGTCTATATCCCTTGCACCAGTTGGAGGTTCCGCTCCGGAGGGAGTGCTTGCTCATGGTCATGGCAGACCACCACTCCCACCTCAGAGGCAGATCTTTAATGAGAGGAGAGCCGCTCCTAGGGGTAATTTTCCTACAGGTCGAGGTCAGGCCTACAACCCGACTGCGCAGAATGCTGAAACCGCTTTAGACATTGTTGCAGGTATATCTTTAGTTGTGTTCATTTTGGATTTTAACTTTCTTTTGCTATCTTGTTATTTTATTCTGTTGCTTTATCATGTTATCCTCCCATTCATGCTTGTCTCTTGCTTTTTGCTTTTTGCTTTCTGCATATTGTGTTTTCATCTTTGACTTCTTGCTAGGCATTATCCATGTTCACTCCTTTCCCGCTCAAGTTCTTTCTTAATCTGGTGATACTCCTTCTTTTGTTTCCTCTTGCTTCATCGACCTGCATCACTTGGCTAGCAGCACTATGCGAGCAGCATGGAATATTACTACAGGTGGAGGTGTTGTCGTATGTTCTCAGATCTGTGACTAGTGTCTTTTGGTTATTGGTGGTCTTGATTTTGTTGTCGATCTGATTGTCCAAAACAATTCTGGTTTTGATGTTATCTTGGGGATGGATTGCCTTGGTGTTACTCATGCTGTAATTGACTACCGTGTGAAGAAGATGGTGTTCCGAATGTCAGGATGTAAGGAATTTGAATTCTATGCCGGTGAAACACCGCATGCTTGTGTGGAGAAGTTACCAAGCCAGGAAGTTGGAGTGATGGAAGAAGTGTGTGCAGATGGTGATGTTGCACCATTGGTAGTGCGAGACTTTATGGATATTTTTCTTGAGGAATTGCCGGGATTACGGCCAGATCATGAAGTGGTGTTCAGTATTGTTCAGCCGGGTACAGCTCCGATCTCTAAAAGTTCGTACAGAATGGATCTTGTTGAGTTGGCTAAGTTGAAGGAGCAGATTCAGGAGTTAGTGGATAGAGGTTTTATAAGGCCGAGTGTCTCGCCTTGAAGAGCTCCGGTACTGTTCGTCAATAAGAAGGATTGAAGTCGCAGGTTGTGTATTGACTACCGTGAGCTAACTAATGTCACAGTAAAGAACCGGTTTCCGTTGCCAAGGATTGATGACCAATTTGATCAATTGGGAGGCGCTTCTATATTTTCAAAGCTAGATCTTCGTTTTGGTTACCATCAGATTTAGGTGAAAGCTGAGGATGTGCAGAAGACTGCTTTTCGTACAAGATATGTGTAATACCCCCGATAATATAATGCTTTTGTCTATATATATATATATATATATATATATATATATATATATATATATATTGTCTGTGTGTATATATATATTGCAGTGTTGTTTGATTATATATGTATGAATGATGGAGTGCATTTTAGTTTGCGGAGCGGTTCGGATGGATGGTTGCGTTCTTGATGATGCACGAGAATGAGAAGGACCGGTGCTAGGACATACACTAGTTTGAGTGCGGTACGTATGCAAATATATAATTGTACTAGATTTGCCCGTGAGCATGTGCCTATGGCACGTCTTCGGAACGATACAATACAAGAAAAAACCCTGTAAACAGTAAAACAAAAATTATGTACTTCAAGTTTAAATAGTATGATAATGATTAGTTGTAAATAAAAGTCCATGTTTCTATTAGTATATGTTGAAAAATAATTATAAATGAGGGTGTAAAATCCAACTTCTTAGAACTTTAAGTGTGGAAAATGATGAAATTTAACTATTGAAGAGATATTTGCTTTTTCAATATAACATGTGCAATAAAAAAAACATAAAAATTCTGAATATTCTACAAACCTGAAATCTTAAAATCTAAATTTCTAAATAAATAAAGAAAGAATGAGAGAGAGAGAGGGAGAGAGAGAAAGATAGAAATATGAAAAAGTGAAGAGAGAAGAGAGAGATAATAATAAAGTAATGAATTTTTTAGTTTTGGGGGGGAAAATTTAATTTTGGAGTTTGAAATTTTTGACAGAAAAATATGTTTTGTGAGAATCAATTTAGGTCATCTTCGGAACGATACAATATAGGAAAAAACCCTGTAAACAGTAAAACAAAAATTGTGTACTTCAAGTTTGAATAGTATGATAATGATTAGTTGTAAATAAAAGTCCATGTTTCTATTAGTATATGTTGAAAAATAATTATAAATGAGGGTGTAAAATCCAAAATCTTAGAACTTTAAGTGTGGAAAATGATGAAATTTAACTGTTGAAGAGATATTTGCTTTTTCAATATAACATGTGCAATAAAAAAGCATAAAAATTCTGAATATTTTACAAACCTGAAATCTTAAAATCTAAATTTCTAAATAAATAAAGAAAGAAAGAGAGAGAGAGAGGAGAGAGAGAGATAGAAATATGAAAAAGTGAAGAGAGAAGAGAGAAATAATAATAAAGTAATGAGTTTTTTAGTTTTGGGGGAAAAAAATTTAATTTTGGAGTTTGAAATTTTTGGCAGAAAAATATGTTTTGTGAGAATCAATTTAGGCCATTGATTTTAGGGAAGATTGAATGAGAGCCACTTCATAGCTTTTTTGTAATTTATTATATAGATTACAAAGAAACCCTGTAAACAGTAAAACAAAAATTATGTACTTCAAGTTTGAATAGTATGATAACGATTAGTTGTAAATAAAAGTCCATGTTTCTATTAGTATATGTTGAAAAATAATTATAAATGAGGGTGTAAAATCCAACTTCTTAGAACTTTAAGTGTGGAAAATGATAAAATTTAACTGTTGAAGAGATATTTGCTTTTTCAATATAACATGTGCAATAAAAAAAACATAAAAATTCTGAATATTTTACAAACCTGAAATCTTAAAATCTAAATTTCTAAATAAATAAAGAAAGAATGAGAAAGAGAGAGGGAGAGAGAGAAAGATAGAAATATGAAAAAGTGAAGAGAGAAGAGAGAGATAATAATAAAGTAATGCGTTTTTTAGTTTTGGGGGAAAAAATTAATTTTGGAGTTTGAAATTTTTGACAGAAAAATATGTTTTGTGAGAATCAATTTAGGCCATCTTCGGAACGATACAATACTGGAAAAAACCCTGTAAACAGTAAAACAAAAATTATGTACTTCAAGTTTGAATAGTGTGATAATGATTAGTTGTAAATAAAAGTCCATGTTTCTATTAGTATATGTTGAAAAATAATTATAAATGAGAGTGTAAAATCCAACTTCTTAGAACTTTAAGTGTGGAAAATGATGAAATTTAACTGTTGAAGAGATATTTGCTTTTTCAATATAACATGTGCAATAAAAAAAACATAAAAATTCTGAATATTTTACAAACCTGAAATCTTAAAATCTAAATTTCTAAATAAATAAAGAAAGAATGAGAGAGAGAGGGGGGGAGAGAGAGAAAGATAGAAATATGAAAAAGTGATGAGTGAAGAGAGAGATAATAATAAAGTAATGAGTTTTTTAGTTTTGGGGGGGGGGGGGAAATTTAATTTTGGAGTTTGAAATTTTTGGCGAAAAAATATGTTTTCTGAGAATCAATTTAGGCCATTGATTTCAGGAAAGATTGAATGAGAGTCACTTGATAGCTTTCTTTGTAGTTTATTATATAGATGGTACTACTATGGATATATTTTGCATGCACTCAAATCTAACCTCTCATCTCTCATTTAGAGCTTGATCAAGAACAAATAATTTTAGCCCAAGCCTTGTTTCAAAAACAAGGTGCTAGACCATGGTTTTTGGCAAAACCACCTAGCCACCTCACCCCTACCCCCTACCCTATTGGCCGGCCCCCTTCCCCTCTCTTTCCCTCACTCCTCTCTTGATAAAATACCTCCTTTCCCACCTCTTGAGCTCTGGAATTTCAGAAAAGTAAAAGAAAGGAGAAGGAAAGAGTGAAAGGAGCAAAAGAAAGAAGAAGTATTTCCAAGCTTGGAGTAGGATTTTGGAGGAGCAAGCTCAAGGCACACCTCATCTTCTCAAGCCAACTAAGGGTGGGGAGTTCTCTGACCTTGTTCTTGTTCATTTTTGTTTAATTACTTGCATGCAATGAGTATGTAGTATGAGAATGGTTGTTTAAGAGTTGATTGTTAGAATCTAAAACTAAAACAGAAAACCAAGATCTGCATGCCTTAGTTCTAAATTTCCAGAGATCAAAATAATTGGAATTTGATCTTCAAATTTTCACAGAATGATCTCATACATGTCTAGTAGATTCATGATTTATTTCGGAATTTTCTAATGATGTTTGATATTTTAATAAAATTTATTTTGAGAACTGGGTCATGAGACAAAGACTGGGTCTGTCTATTGTGACAACTGAACCTGTGGGAATTCTTAGAATTAATTGGCTTATTTTCTAGTTCTGAAATTTTTACCATGATTTCTTGCATAAATCTAGACTCTATGAAAAAATCATGAAATTATTTGGATGAAGTTTAATGCATGTTCAAAATTAATCAATCAACAATAGTGTAGACAGTAACTGAAGAACAGCAGAATCGTTATGCATGTTTACAACAGGTAGAACTCATTGATTACTTGGAATTTGGATATGAAACTTTTTGCATGTTACACCTGAAGATGTCTAGTTTCTGTAATGCAAATTTGATGACCATTTGTTAAGTATATGATTTATGATGGATTTATTAGCATGTACTGTGCTTAACTCAGTTAGTATTGACAGTCTAATAAGATGGTACATTAGTGGCTCTGTAGGAGCATAATTTCAGGAAGTGTTCTACTAGGAAACTGTAGTAGACATCCATAGCTTTCCAAGAAGCCCTATTTGAAGAAATTCCTGTGAGTAGATTATTAAATATGATTTTTGCAAGATTGGACAGAAACCAGATTCTGAGCTGAATGCTCTGTTTGTGTTTTGTCTTATGTGTGGTTCTGTACACCTGAGAGAAATGTCTATTTTAGGGTGATCAAATGATATAATTTGGATTGGTGATCAACTAGAAAGTTGTAGAGGACATTCACGCCTTTCCACAAAATCCAAATTTGTGTCATTCCGATGAGCAGGTAAAGTTTTATGCTATCAGTAAGGTGCAATCAGTGTACATGAAGTACACAAGCTGAGGCTTGTGAGACTATTTTGAGGATTTAGATGACTAAATCTGAGGTGATGATAAACTAGAGAGTTGTAGCCTAGGTATTTACCTTTCCATATTGGGCTTGAACACCCAAATATGAGTTGTACTGTGGGAGTTGTAATCTTTTTAAGTTTCAGGCAGGAACACCATTAATTGTTTAGTCCTGGTTTTTGACTGAGCATTGAAAGTACTATTTTTCCCTCTTGTAGATAAGGTTTAATGGACTTGCTTTTGGGGGTAATAGGTGATATTCATGCAACCCATTACATGGATTAGAAGATATGGACTTATGGCTAGTAGCGTTGTAATACTTGAGAAATCGACCTTATCACTTTTGGAGTATGTTTGTTTGTGTTTATCTCCTTAGTCTGTCAATAGTTGGATGTTGTGATTGAAAGCATTGCCGGTAAAAGGCATTTCTTGGGCACCGTTGTACCACTCGTGAGGGTCACGGGCCGGTAAGTGGTCATGGACCAACAGGAGCGTGGCAGTCGATAAGTATCGACTTGCCAAATTATTATTTTGACAGGCCAGTTGGGGATCAATTGTTCGATAGCACTACGTGCATGATTTTGGAAGACAAGCCTATTTTAGTATTTTTTATTTAATTAAGTTTCTTACTTCCACTTAAGGACCAAGTTGGTATTATGGGTGATTCCCTATCATTCGACTCGTTTTGAGGGCCAGCACTAGGCGGTGATAACCAGGGTTGTTCTCTTCCTGTCAAAGGGATACGGGCTGTGTTCGCTCACTAGCTGAGCACACGGAAGCCGTATCTCGCTCTATTAATTCCTGAAGTGTCGTGATAAGAATGGAGAAAAACTCTGTCGGCTAGGGGGCTTAGACCCTGGAGGCCGTCATGTTTTTATGTTGGTGGACAAGAACGGACCATAAGGAGAGGCATTCTCATGGATCTTCGGCGCCATGGATATGCAGAACGCATATCTGTAAGATTGTCATGGCATTTGGTGTGATCTAGACTGGATTGGGCACGAGTGGCAAATGGGGACACCATTGTGTTAGCAGTAATAACTATAGAATTAACCAGCCACGTGGTATCTATCAGGAACAGATTGAGTACAATAGTAGAATGCATTTTCATGACGAGGGTTCAAAACCCTGAATTTGGAGAAGACAGCTTTATTTGGAGCGTATATAGTATGAGATGCATGTGTATCCAGAGTCTTGCTAACATTAGATTAAGTGCATCTGTTTCTGTGCCTTGTATTATGCATTAGACTTCAGGTCATGGCATACACGAATACTAGAGAATTAGGATGCACGTTTCTTTTTCCATTCAAGATGGTTTGTGGTTTCCAGTTTGGAGATCACTGTTTCTTATCAGCATTGCGTCAGTTGAAGTACTGACGTTCCCACCTTTAGGTACTAGTCCTACCTATCGAGCAGGAGCAGAAATACCAGAGTCGCGCAGCGGAAGACTCAAGCCGAGGGGTAAGTCCCAGGGAAGCAAATTGACCACTCAACGGAGCTTTGGCGGTGATCAGTCGACTGCCATTCTGGGAGACAGCTGATAGCTTTACGAGAGGAGTTGGTAAATATTTCGTAATAAGATGTAATGAGTTAATGTAATTTGTATTCTTGTTCAAGAACAAGATATTGGTTGTAATCAATGATGTAATAACCACATTTGGCAATAAAATGTTTTTAAATTTCCGTGTTATTACTGTATTGAGATGCATTTGAAGGCAAAGATTCTGGTTGCATCACGGATGTCCGGTAACAGGGATCCGGGGCGTTACAAAAGTGGTATCAGAGCTGACTTCAAATTGCAGTCTAACACGGTAGGAAATTAGACTTGAAGGCCAGATAAATTGAGTTTAGTTTGGCAGATAGGATGATCGTAAATCATATGAGCGCTTTACAACTTATGATTATGATCTTTCCTATATCTGAACTAATCTCAATGTACTTCGTTTTTACTAACAAACTTGGTGCAGTCAAGTTCAGATGGCGGCTAGTCTGTAACCAGACATCAATCGAGGCAAACCTGCAACTGGATATCGGAGGGCAAGTCTGCAACCGAATGTCTAGAAGGCAAACCTGCAACTGGATATCGAAAGGAAAATCTGCAACTGGAGGTCCAGAAGGCAAACCTGCAACTGGATATCGGAAGACAAGTCTGCGACCAAATGTCTAGAAGGCAAATCTGCAACTGGATATCGAAAAAGCAAATTCATGACCTGATGTGTAGGTAGCAAGTCTGCAGTCGAACGACAAATAAGGACAAGCCGCAGCACAAAGTTGAGGAAGAACGACAAGGCCACACCGAGACTCAGTATTGAGACTAGAATTTGCGACATACCAAGGAAGGCAATGGAGGAAATATGTGAAACGAAGAATGGGAAGAGAACCCATAGAATGGGGAGGACTTCCTGGATGAGTTTAAGCAGCATTATTTTCCCCCAGACTTACAAGAAGAAAAGACAATAGAATTTCAAAATCTAAAGCAGGGAGGTATGACCATCCGGGAATATGAAACCAGATTTACTCAACCATCTCGTTATGCCCCAAGAAATGGTGCAAGACGAAGTAAAGAAGGCCAAGAGATTTGAACAAGGATTTAGGCCTGGACTTAGAACCAAGTTAGTACCATTGTTCATTCGAAGGTGTGAAAAATTGGTTCGACGAGCTTCAGCTTAACTAGAAGGAAGTATGAAGGGGTATGGACTATCATGGTACAGAAGTAGTAATATATTTTTGTTAGTTGTATTTTGGCAGCCATGGATGACGAACTTGTAATATGTTCTACAGCAGGATAGTATGACTTTTATTAAAGCATGAAAGTTTTTGGGCATTTGGTCATCTCGTGTCTTGTGCTTATTTTATTAAGTGTTTGGGATAAGGCATAAAGTTGAAATTTTTGTCTTCTCCATGGTAAGCCTCATTTTCTTCTAAGGAGGAAGTGGTCACCGACCCTCAAGTAGTGCAACCGAGAGCTAGAAGATATACTGAGAACTTGACTCGGGCACTAGAAGGAGATATGATGAAGCAAGAATGATCGTGACTAGGGAGGCTCCAGAATGATCCACGGAGTGAGATATTCCCTAGTATTCCAGACGAGGGATGAAATAGGTCTCAGAGTGTTCTGTGGAGTGGGATTGATCGCCAATATTTCGGGACGAGAGCGATACTAACGGGGAGTTCGTGTGATGAGATGAGGTCGGCTCCAAAATGATCCATGGAGTGAGACATTCTTCAGTATTCCAGAGGGATGAAATAGGCCTCATAATGATCTCAGGAGTAGGAAATGGTCTCCAGTATTCCAGGGATGAGAGCGATGCTCATGGGGGAAGATTGTATGACGTTGGCTCCAGAATAATCTATGGAGCGAGACATTCCCCAATATTCCGGAACATGGAATGAAATAGGCCCCAGAATGTTCTATGGAGTGAGATTGATCTCCAGTATTCCAGGGATGAGAGCAACATTCACAAGAAGGTTAGCGGGACATTGACTCCAGAATGATCCAAGGAGCGAGATATTCTCCAGTATTCTAGACGAGGGATGAAGTAGGCCCCAGAATGATCTGTGGAGTGGGATTAATCTCCAGTATTTCGAGGATGAAAGTAATACCCACGGAGGAATTCAAGGATGAGTAGGGGCTCCAGAATGATCCACGAAGTGAGATATTCCCCAGCATTCCAGATGAGGGATGAAATAGGCCCCGGAAAGATCAGTGGAGTGGGATTGATCTCCAGTATTTCGGGACGAGAGCAATACTCATGGGGAGTTCGTGTGGTGAGGGCCCCAGACTAATCCATGGAGTGAGATATTCTGCAGTATTCCGGAATGTGGGACGCGATAGACCCAGAAAATTCTGTGGAGTGGGAGTGATCTCTAGTAGTCCAGGACGAGAGCGACATCACCCAAGGTGATTCATCCCCAATACGATGGATGCGGGATGAGGCAGGCCCCAAAATAATCCACATGATGAGATTAATCTCCAGGATGGGAGAATGCGTTGAGCACTTAAGGCTAGTGAGCCGGTATTGAGCACTTTAAGAGTCAGTTTTCGAGGGTTTCCTCGAGGAATTGGAGATGATCAAGGAAAGTATCATCTGATAATGGATGACTGTCAGCTATTTTCCCTAGCGTCGTTCTGGAGACAGAACGATGCTAAGGAGAGAGTAACGTAATACCCAAGATAATATAATGCTTTTGTCTACATACATACATACATACATACATATATATATATACATATATATATATATATATATATATATATATATATATATATATATATATATATATTGTCTGTGTGTGTATATATATATTGCAGCGTTGTTTGATTATATATGTATGAATGATGCAGTGCATTTTTGTTTGTAGGGCGGTTCGGGTGGATGGTTGCGTTCTTAATGATGCGCGAGAATAAGGACCGGTGCTAGTACATACACCAGTTTGAGTGCAGTACGTATGCAAATATATAATTGTATGGTACTACTATGGGTATACTTTGCATGCACTCAAATCTAACCTCTCATCTCTCATTTAGAGCTTGATCAAGACCAAAGAATTTCAGTCCAAGCCTTGTCTAAAAAACGAGGAGCTAGACCATGGTTTTTGGCAAAACCACCTAGCCAACTCACCCCTACCCCGTTCCCTATTGGCCAGCCCCCTCCCCCTCCCATTACCTCACTCCTCTCTTGATAAAACCCCACATTTCCCACCTCTTGAGCTATGTAATTTCAGGAAAAAAATAGAAAGGAGAAGGAAAGAGTGAAAGGATCAAAAGAAAGGAGCATTTCCAAGCTTGGAGTAGGATTTTGGAAGAGCAAGCTCAAGGCACACCTCATCATCTTAAGCCAACTAAGGGTGGGGACTTCTCTGACCTTGTTCTTGTTCATTTTTGTTTAATTATTTGCATGCAATGAGTATGTAGTATGAGAATGGTTGTTTAAGAGTTGATTGTTAGAATCTGAAACTAAAACAGAAAACCAAGGTTCGCATGCCTCAGTTCTGAATTTCCAGAGAACAAAATACTTGGAATTTGATCTTCAAATTTTCACAGAATGATCTCATACATGTCTAGTAGATTCATGATTTATTTCGGAATTTTCTGATGATGTTTGATATTTTAATAAAATCGATTTTGAGAACTGAGTCGTGAGACAGGGACTGGGTCTGTCTATTGTGATGACTGAACTTCTGGGAATTCTTAGAATTAATTGGCATATTTTCTAGTTCTGAAATTTTTACCATGATTTCTTTCATGCATCTAAACTCTTTGAAAAAATCATGAAATTATTTGGATGAAGTTTAATGCATGTTCAAAATTAATCAATCAACAGTAGTCTAGATAGTAACCGAATAACAGCAGAATCTTTATGCATGTTTACAACAGGTAGAACTCATTGATTACTTGGAATTTGGATATAAAACTTTTTGCATGTTAAACCTGAAGATGTCTAGTTTCTGTAATGTAAATTTGATGACCATTTGTTAAGTATGTAATTTATGATGAATTTTTTAGCATGTACTGTGCTTAACTCAGTCAGTATTGATACTCTGATAAGATGGTATATTTATGGCTCTGTAGGAGCATAATTTGTGGCTCATAAAATCTATAACTGTTCCTGGACGAGGCGGAAGATTTTCCTGCACAGGCACAATAGGAGGCAGAACCCGTGCAGTTTCAAGAGCAGCCATCAAAAGATCTCTGTGGTTTTGCTGCTGATTAATCAGCCGCTCCGGCAAAGTAATGACAGCCTCAATCAGATTAACCTGTGACTGAGAAGTAGAACCTCTGCGAGCCATAGTCTGCACAAAACCAAAAAACAATTAGCATCCAGAATCAGAGTTGGTATAAATTCATTTATGTATGCATGGTTTGTGAAATGTTGAGCTGATCCCAATTCGAGCCAAGCTTGTCTAATATATTAGGTAACTAAAACATTAGCCAAACCTGGGATCTGATACCACTAAAAACCCTGTCATGCCCTACTTCCCAAAAAGAATACAGAATACAGATACGTAACAAAAGCCCAGCGAATAATTTTCATTATCCATAAGCTGTTTAGGAATCTTTATAACATATCACAGGAATAATCAGAGTCGGAAGCAAAAGATACAACCAGACATGCATAATTGAAACATGATACCAACAGAAATTACTTGAAACCAAATATAATAATCTCAAATAATCAAATTTTGAACGAGTCAAATATCCTGGGTCACATCGCCCAAATACAAATAAATATTCAAGTCATCAAGTATATTTTTATTCAAGTTCAAGCAAAAAGTAATAATAATAATAAAGCAGAAAATTCAGCACTGATACATCATCTCGCCAATACCATCTGGCAGTGGACCATCCTGATCTGCAATTAGTAAATTTGCAGGAGAAGAAAAAAGAAAAACAAGTACCCATCAATTTCAAGTTATGGGCCATTTATAATGTAGGATACAAGTATAGGGAATAGGTAATTCTACGTAACAAGTATAGCATGGTATAAGTGTGTCAACAGAAATATAATATTCAACATGAATCAGGAAAATAGAAACAAGTAGCATTGTATACTAACAAGTACAGGCAACATGTATCAAGTGTCAAGTAAACAGGTAAACAGGTAACAGGTATCAGGTAACAGGTAACAGGTAATCAGGTATACAGGTAACAAGTACAAGTACAGGTAATCATGTAACAGGTATCAGGTTATGTCAAGTCTTGCTTTATTACTATATAGGTAGCACTTCATGCGCCCCAAAAACATAACACATGGTTGCTACAACAAATAGTTTCGCTTTAGATTTCGTAGTGGAGTCCATAGAACAGTACACTCAGGTACAGGATAACAGGTAACAGGAATCGGTAGAACCTAGTGGTTCTCTTCCGAGTGTACCTTCCTATAGGGAAGTATGCAGTTAAGTTCAGGAAACAGGCATAACCTAGTGGTAATCTTCTGAGTACATCTTCCTATAGGGAAGCATGCAGTCAGGTACAGGAAATAAGATTGTGAATCATGTAGTCATGAACACGTAACAGGCAGGCAGGACACAGGTCCTCTTCTAAGTACACGTTTCTATATTTTCCACTACTAGATCTTTCCCTTAACCCCGGCTTGGTCATTTATTTTTATAATCAGGCATGCATATATGTGTCGCAAAACAAAGCAAGGATAACAGGGTATAAACATGTATCAGGTACAGGGTATAAGATAAACAAGTATAGGTACAAGATAACACATAACAGGGTAAAATAACTAGCTTTCTAATTTAGGACAGCAAAATAGTGTTGTACTAAAACAGTGTTTTACGCTACTACAAACATCCAAATCTGGATCCGTCGAAGGACCTGGAAAATAGACTTCCACACGAATCTAGCGAATATAATTAAGTCATATAGTAATTCACAACATCATAACTCAAAACAGGTTTGAATCCAGAAAACATGTTCAGTCAGAAATCAGTAAAACGAATTCTCAGTAAGGAAAACTGCATCGAAACCTCTCAAATAAATTCAGGAAAAATCTGGGGTATTCACCTATATGTCGAGAATCAAAATATAAGGTTTCATAATATTCCAGTAAAATTTGTTTAGTCATCAAAATAAGAACACATCAAGAAACGGTACTTTAGCAATTCTGGAATTCCCAACACTGCTGTACGAAAACTGAAATATCTCGCAAGCCGTGAAACGAAAACCAAATCCGCCAAAGGGAAATGAAAATAGACAAAATATATTAACTTTCATATCTCGCAAATACTTTTCATACAATAAAAGGAATCAGGGTGAAAATAAGATTCTTTACAGAACAGTAAGTAAAATACAGCAATTGTAGTTTTCATAAATGAGCATGAAACAACACCTAAAACTCCCCAAAAAATTTACCAAAATTCTGGGTAATCCCTAGATATGTATAGAAAGACTGGCCAAAGTTTCAAATCAAAATAATATGTGTAGCACAAGTATCAAATTAATTTAGTTATCAAAATCAACAGGAAATGAAATCTAGAATTTATCTACACCTCTGCAGTAAAACAGTCATAAGTCACTCATACGAAAACGAAATCAAGCAAGGTCAGAGGGATTGGAAAATAGACGAAATTCTCTAAAACTCATGTTTTATACCAAAATTAAGTTACTGACTTCAAGGCAGTCCAAAACAGCAAACAAAACAGATCAGCGTCAAAATACAAATTTTTCCCTTTAATGACAACTCAACATATATCATACAAAACTTGTTCAAAGCACAACCAAACATGAAATCGAGTCTACCAAGTGTCCACATCATTAATTAGGGTTATTAACATATCTAAATCAAGCCTATCAAATGGTTCTCAACAATTATCTAAATTCTCACAAAAAGTCTCACATACATGATCAAATCAAGAACGGGCAAAACCTAAGTTAATTCATATCAATATTGTTTCGTGAGGCAACTACAGTCAAGTTTTCACAATAGAGACAAAACCCATCAAGCAAAACACAAATAAGAGTCGTCTCTAGACCCAATTATACTATAGGTGGTATTTTTGACTTATATCAAACAAAGGAATTGAAGTACAAGTTACTTGCCTTAATCGGAAGGAAACGAACTTCAAGAATAACGGGAACGGATTCCCGGGCAACAAGTGAAAATCCACAAACAAGAGAATCCAAATCCAAGAGCAACAAACCCATGCACAAATGCACGAACACACGGCACGCTTCTCAAAGCAAGAGAAGAGAAACCCACAACAAGAAAGATGTGAACTTGAGGTGCTTGTGGCTTGGGAGTGTTGATCGGCAAGGGGGGAGAAGATCGGGATGAGGGGGATGTATGGTGGCCGGAGGTGGTCGAAGGGTGGCTCGGGTGTGCGGGTTGGAGATGCAGCCGGGAAGAGGAAGGGGTCGGGTGCTGGCCTGGGGCTGGCGTCGGGTTGGTGTACAGCGGCGCAAGCAAGGGAGGGTGAGGGAGAGAGACCGGGGGCTAGGGTGAGGGTTTAGATTTTAGGGTTAGGGTTTGAGGGGAGATATACAATTATATATATATAGAGGATTAGGGTTATTGGGTATTTGGGTTAATTGGTATTTGGGTAGATTAGGAGGAGTAGTAGGATTAATCCTATAAGACAAATGGGAATCAAATTGAATAGGATTCAAACTATGATTGAGTTTAATTTAGCTTTGGTAATCAACTAGGGATCAAAATAATAGGATTAGGAATGGGGTAGACCACCAAATCACCAAGAGCACCCAAAAAAAAAAAAGATAGAACGAGACAACAATAAGGAGCGAAAACAACAACCATGAACATGAACAACCAAGAAATTGGAAATAACTCAAAAAAATCAAGAATGAGTTAAGAAAATGACAATATATTGAAACAACTCAAATACGGTTCAGAAAAATACGAGAGTACAAATATATTAGAAAAGAAAAATACACGAGAAATACGAAAAATGAAAAACAGGGGTTACAGCGGACTTTCGACACCGCTAAGATTTGACTGAATCAGGGGTACGCCACTCCACAACGGCTAGAAAGGTGATCCTAGCGCTACGTTGCAAGTCCCGGGTTCAGCGAGGATGCTGAATTCTTAAGGGGGGCTGCGTGTAACACCCCGTGTTAAATATATATATATATATATATATATATATATATATATATATATATATATATATATATAGAA
The DNA here is from genome assembly GCA_017893485.1 of Hemerocallis citrina. NCBI lineage: Eukaryota > Viridiplantae > Streptophyta > Magnoliopsida > Asparagales > Asphodelaceae > Hemerocallis > Hemerocallis citrina. Next base: position 103,354,350 of record CM030363.1, on the reverse strand, counting down.
TTAATAGAGATTTCCCTATAGAATATTCTATAGGGGTGATTTATATGGAATTAATGAGGGTGGGGGGGCAGGTATGAGGGCTCTGTGTTGCTGACATCAGAGTGAGGGAGGCAGCGGATGGGATTCAATTTGATCCCATATCGGGGATTTGGAAGATTAATTAAATATATATATAATTGCCTGTGATTAGAGGCCACCAATCAGCGATAGTACCTTTTATGAGGCAAACCTGTGGTGGGCATTTGTTAGAAAAATCGTTGTTTCGGGTTGGGGTGTTACAATCATCCTGGTACGATTAATTTGGTGCCTGATGCTCTGAGCAGAAGACCGGTTGCCATGGTTCTAACTGAGCAGGATGAGCTTGTGGAAGCCATGAGGAGATTAGATTTGGATGTGGTTTTTCCTGGTTCTGAGCAAGGTTGTATGGTGCTTCAGTTACAGTAATCTTTGGTGGATCAAATTAAAGAAGCACAGTCTGGTGGTGTGCAATTGCAGAAGTTTCGAGCTGAAGTTAAAGCAGGTTCAAGGACTGATATGGTCATTCATGAGGATGGATCCCTCCACTTTGGGACCCGTCTATGTGTTCCGAAGGGGAAAGTCAGGCAGAAGCTACACGAAGAAGCTCACCGTTCGCCATATTCTTTTTATCCCGGTGGTACGAAGATGTATCGGGATCTCAAGTTGCATTTCTGGTGGCATGGTATGAAGAGAGCTATGGTAAGAATTGTTTTGTAGTATCTGATCTGTCAGCATGTAACATCCCGTAATTTTCAAAGAGTAATATATAATGTGTAAATATATATATATATATATATATAAAGGGCCAATGGCATGGTCCGTAAATAAATGGAAAAGGAATAGTAGAGGGGGGGTCCACACTGGTCTAACAGCATGAACATGTTGTTGCTGCTCCCCGTGTGTGACGTCACCCTCGATGACATGGCATGTATGCGGGGCCCACCTACTGCTGCTTCCGCTTTGCCTCTGCAAGATGAGCTGGCATGTGGGGCCCCCGGGATTGAGGGTCTACACGTGAGAGAGCACTCGGAGAGAGAGAGAGAGAACGGATGAGAAGTGGAGGAAATTGTTCCATATCGAGATTGCACATAGAATTAATTAATAATAAATAACTTTACCTATGATCAAGAGTCACCAATTCGGTTAACCATCTTTTGAGAAGCAGCTTGTGGTGGGCAGTTGTACAACATAGTATCTAATTTGTCTCCTAAATTGTATAAATTGTCTGAGCTCGGGGCAGGGGTGTTACACAGCAAGTGAAAACGGAACATCAGAGGACTGCTGGACTTCAACCGTTTCCTTTTCCGGAGTGGAAGTGGGAGAACATTACCATGGATTTTGTGATTGCTTTGCCTAGAAGTCCCAAGGGTCACAATGCCATCTGGGTGACTGTGGATCGCTTGACGAAGAGTGCTCATTTTATTTCCTTCAGAGTGGGTCAGTCTATGGAGAGCCTTGTTGTAAGTCCCGTTTTCATTTTTTTTCCTTTTATTATTGATTCCCATTGTAATCTCCATTGTAATTCTATTTCATTTCATTTTGTCTCATTATTGTACTGAGTAATATTAACTCTAATGTTATTCATAATTTATTCCTGATCTTAATTTGATTATTTAAATCTACTCCTTATATTCCTAATTCAGATTTAGTTTCATAATTTGTCTGTCTTTTTGGTTTGTGAATTGTCCTCCTATTTGATCCATTTTGTACCCAAAGCCCAATATCCACCTCCTATTGGATCTTGTACCCAAAACCCACTAACCCAAAACAATTCCCAAGTTCTCCATAACAGTCAAATCCCAAAGATCTTTCCTAATCACTCCTCACACCCCCTCCCCCCCCCCCCCCCCCAAAAAAAAAAAATTTAAAGATTGAATCCCTATTATTAAGCCCCATAATCTCTCCCATTACTATTTTAATCAAACCCTAACCTAATACCCCCCTAATGCACAGCTGCCATACCCAAAAACCCTAACCCCATACTGTTCACCCTACTACCCCCTACTGTTCAAACCTAATACCCTCACTCCTGTTCATTCCCCTCTCATCTCCCTCTCTCTGTTTCTGCTTCAACCCAATGCCCAAGCCACCCCTCCCGTCGCCAAGCCAGCTCTGACCACCTTTAACCTCCATCATCGTCGTCTCCTCGCCACCTCCATCCCATCGCTCGAACCCAACTCAACCGAACCCATTACCATCGTCGCCAACGTCTTCCACCATCGTTCCCATCGCCGCTCATCGCCTTCGCCTTCGTCCTCCGTTCATCCCTTCATCCACCGAAGGTCCCTCGCCCTCGTCTTCTTCGTCGAGCACTCAAGTTTCCCCACCGCTCTCGCCTCCTCTGTTTACGGAGCGAAACAAAGCCGCTCGAGCGCCGCCAGTCCCCACCGCTGTCGTCGCTCCTCGACCACAGCGCTGCCACGCGTCATCGTCGATGCTGCCGCCGCCCCGTACCGCCGCTGTCACCGTCACTCTCTCTCCCTCTCTCAGTAGCGTTGGAGAAGAAGAGACGGAAGTGGGTAGTAATGCTGTTTGCTGTTCTGGTTTGAGAATGGATCTGTTTTTTTGTTGTTCTGTGTTTGTTGTTGTGTGGAGGATCTCGATTCGGTGTTCGGTGTTTGCTATTTTGTCTAGTGGGGGATCAAGCTCTTGGTGTTTTGCTATTTTGCACTTGCTCTTGCTGTTTGGTGTTGGCACGTAGTTCGCACGTGCCTTGGATTCTTATTATTACCGGAGCTAACGTCATCTAAAGGCAAGTCATTTCTTATCGAATAGCTATTGTATCATATTCGAGATTTTTATTGAATCCCGCAAGTAGATCCAAATTAATTATTGTATACTTCTTATTGTATTCTATCATTGGGATACCACAGATTTACACGAGCGAATCCAAGTGGTAGTCTTGACTTCGTGCCGTATTTTTGCCACTAATGTATAGAGATCTTTCATGCACTCATGTAGTTAGTTATTGAATATAAGAATAGAAAATTATTGTTGCATTTTATCTCATGACAATATACATAACTATTGTAGATCGTATATTAGGGTTAATTGTTCATGTGATTGATAATGATAAATTTGTTGATTGTAATTAGTAGAGCTATGTACATTATATATCTTAATACCATGTTCACATAAACGTACCTTGTTGTGATTTATGATCGTTAACCTCTAACTCACCATTCATAATGTTCCAATTATTTTGTGCATGAAAAATATATTGAAACTCTGAAAATTTATGCCAACCTGAACATTGTTGTGTTGTTTCACTCTACATAATATCATTAAAATCAGTCACATTCTGAATATGAAATGTAGCCCTAAGTATCTAGTTGTCAATAACATCTAGAATTTTCGAATTCTGACTTATATTGTCTGAGTTATGACTCTTTTTGCTACTGCTGCGCTGTAATTTCATATTCATATACATACCATGTTAGGCTGATGAATTAAGTGAACTAATGATCAAATATTGCCATGATAAATTCCAGGTTGGAAGATAACATGCTTAGGTTGATAAAAACTATTTTTACTGATTTTACAATGAATATTTACTGCCCTTACAACTGAAATTAGTCAACATCGATAACCAGCCAGAAACTAAAATCTGTAAAGAACACTAAAATTCACCTAGTTGCTGTTGTCAGGATTTAGATTTTAAATATGCGTTCGAACCGGACAGGCATCTAGTTTCAAGAACTTCTGACAGATCCAAATTTGCTATCCTGTAGCAACGAGATTTCTGATTTTAGTACAACAACCTACTGCTGTCCAGAATTGGATTCCTATATTTAATAATATATAATTGAATCTATACTGTTATATTTGGAGCATTTAATTGTATAGAGTATATTGCATGATCTTAGGGTTGTTTTACCATCTTTCTAGTGTCCCTTATTAATCGCATTATTGTATGTTAATTGAATAAAGAATGTTAATCAAGCCAGGGTTAAGGGTTGACTAGGGTAGTTGATGACATAGTGACTGTACTCGGGAGTATGGGCCAGTGTTTCCCATGTCTTATCGTTAAGTGGGACTAGGTGCCATATCAAGGATTGACGGGGGACACCTCTAAGTCCTACGAGGGCTACCTCTAGAACTAATCATATGGAACAAAGTGCCACGTAGAACTAAGTACAACGTTAAGGATTGATGGGGACTACCTTTAGGACCTACGGGAGCCACCTATAGAATACATTACATGATCGTGTTATTATTGAAATGTTATATTGTGCCGAGTACATAAACTATAGAATCTACCACCTTAGTCTAAACGAAATTGATTGTACGCATGGAACCTGTAGTATGGGATGCAGTAGTACGTGCATTAGCTAGGATTAAAAATGAATAATAGACTTAAGACCTTCATCACATTGTCATTGCATATTGTCATCTTTATTGAACAGTGTTATCATTATTATTACCATTATTGTTATTGTTTACCGTTATCGTTATAAATCATCATTATTGCACATTGCACTGTTATCGCTTTGTCACTGTTCAACACTATTGATTTCATCGTTTATTGAATTCATCGCTATACCGTTATTGTCATTATTCTCTATTTTTCTACTTGCTGTCCACGACTTGCTCTAAGGACATTTTTCCTCTCTTTAAATGAACAGTTTACAGATAATCAAGGAGATTTACCTGACGGACTAGGGGAGCAACAATGGTGAAGGAGATGCTTTGCTGTGCCACTTAGATAAATGTTGCTTTATTTGAGAACTTTAATAAATTGAACAAATATTGTTTCCTTTGTATTGTGGGCTTTGACCCGAATGTTGTTTGTTAAATTCCAGATGTTGGGTTATTTTGATGTTGGTTATTTTTATGCTTAATTTTCAATGTTGTTATTTATGTAATTATTCTCTTATTGCATGCGTGGTTGTTTTACTTCTTATTTATATTGTTGAGTTGGATCGATAACAGCCTATGGATGACGCAAGTCATTCGTTGGGCCGTGTCATGTGCTTGCATTCCATATTTTTGGGAAGTAAGGCGTGACACTTGTAGAGAAGTACATGCAAGAGATTGTCAGATTGCATGGGATCTGTGTCAGCATTATATCTGTAATATCCCGGTTGGATATTATATTTGTATTATAATTATTTTAAAAATTAAAATATTTTTTATGGAAATTACTTGGTTTTACTAATAAAATGTTAATATATATATATATATATATATATACAAGTAAGTATATATATATATATACAAGTAAGTATATACATGTATTGTATCGGTTTTGTGCACTTGTACAAAATCCTGTAAAATACGTTTTTGAGAAAATATCTGTAATATCTCGGACTGATATAAAAAATTATTATTTTATTATTATTTTATTTTTATTTTCAGAATTGAAATATTTTGGGGGATATTACCCGGTTTTACTAATAAACATTATCTATATATATATATATACTAGTCTGTATACATTTGTATTGTATCAAATTGGTACTGAAATCTTCCGAGCCGGTAATAAAATTATTTTTACTACTATTTCTGAATTAAAATATTTTTGGTAGAGATTATTCGTTTTAGTTAATAAACGTAATCTGTATATATAGATATATGTACGGTATGTACTGTAACGATTTCGTACGTTAGTACAAAATTATGTAGTATGAAGGGTTAGGATTAGATTAGGGTGTGATTAAAATTTAAATTTGCAAATTAATCACCCAATTGATTTAACCATGAGAATGAGAACACTTGTCTCATTCTCTACCACATCCCTCACTCCCCTTCTCCTATAAACCCCCCCCCTCGCCTTTGGCCAGCCATTTCCAAGGGCAAAGCCCTTTTCATTTGTTCCTTCATCCCATCTCCATCTCATCTCACTCCATCTCTTCTTCTCATACTTCTTCTAGTTGTTTTAATTTAGAGAAAAAAAATTGAAAGAAAAGAAAACGAGAATAGATATGAAATCAAAGAAAGAAAAGAGTGGGTTTCTCTCATGAGGTGATCTTCAGAAGGGGAGCAAGAACAAGGAGCAAGGAGGAGAAGGGAACTAGCAAGTCCTTCCTACACTTTTGGGTGGGGGTTTCTCAACACATTTGTTATTGTTTTGTTGTTTTATTTACTTGTTATGTAAAGAACTTGGACTAAATCATGTGCATAATGATGACTATGGACTAGTATAAAAGGCATATAAAGATTGAAGTAGTAGAGCACAAATAAAACACCAAGATTCAACTCTAAATAACTAGTATGTTGTTATAATAGTTAGAATTAATTACTTGTGTTAAAGTTGGAATTTTGACTCCAAATTAATTTGAGAGCTTCTCAAATGTGTTACTACCATGCTCTAATTTTTGTAGATTTTTTGGGGTTAATCTGATAGATCAAACAAACATTTTCCCAAAAACAGCGAGCTTTTATGCAAAATGTTGTTTTGGTTAATTTTTGCGTGTATTCAAAGAGCTGGATTTTGAGCTCTATAAGGAATCTGAAAAAATGGTCAACTAGAAAGTTGTAGTAGATATTCTCACCTTTCCAAAATGTCCAATTTTGTTAGATTCCGATAAGTATAGCAAAAGTTGTGAGCTTTACAAGTTTCAGCTTTCGCTGTCTTTTTTGTTGATTTTGAATTGTGTTCAAAGAGCTGGATTTTGATCTCTACAAGAAATCTGAAAAAGTGGTCAACTAGAAAGTTTTAGTAGATGTTCTCCCCTTCTCAAAAAGTCTAAATTTGTTAGATTCCAACAAGTATAGCACTAGTTATGACATTTACAAGTTTCAGCTTTGCGTTGTCTTTTGTTGTTCTGGAATTCTGTTCAAAAAGCTAGATTTTGAGCTCTATAAGGAATCTGAAAAAGCGGTCAACTATAAGTTGTAGTAGATGTTCTCCTCTTTCAAAAATGTCCAATTCTGTTAGAATCCGACAAGTATAGCAAAAGTTGTGAGCTTTACAAGTTCCAGCTTTGTGTTGTCTTTTGTTGTTCTTGAATTTTGTTCAAAGAGCAGGGATTTGAATTCCATAAGGAATCTAAGAAAGTTGTTAACTAGGAAGTTGTAATCGATGTTCTTAGCTTTCCAAAAAGTCAAATTTTGTTAGATTCCGACAAGTATAGCACTGGCTATGACCTTTACAAGTTTCAGCTTTGTGCTGTCTTTTGTTGTTCTTGAATTTTGTTCAAAGAGCATGTGTTTGAATTCCATTAGGAACCTGAGAAAATTGTTAACTAGGAAGTTGTAGTAGATGTTCTTAGCTTTCCAAAAAGTCCTATTTTGTTAGATTCCGACATGTATAACAAAAGTTACGAGCTTTACAAGTTTCAGCTTGTGCTGTCTTTTATTGTTCTTTAATTGTGTTCAAGGAGCTAGATTTTGAGTTCCATAAGGAATCTGAAAAAGTGGTCAACTAGAGAGTTGTAGTAGATATTCTTCCATTTCTAAAATGCCCTATTTTGTTAGATTCCGATAAGTATAGCAAAAGTTACGAGTTTTATAAGTTTCAGCTTGTGCTGTCTTTTGTTGTTCTTTAATTGTGTTCAAAAAGCTGGATTTTGAGTTCCATAAGGAATCTGAAAAAGTGGTCAACTAAAGAGTTGTAGTAGATGTTCTCCACTTTCCAAAATGTCCTATTTTGTTAGATTTTGATAAACGAAGTAAGAGTTATGACCTTTACAAGTCACAGCAGCTAGCCTTTTGGCTGAAGGTACGATGTTTAGATTGTTTGAAGTTTTTCTACCTCTTATTGACAGAATCTGAGAAGGTTATAAACTAGAGAGTTATAGTAAAGGTTCTCACATTTCTAAAATGTCCTATTTGGTTAGATTCGGATAAGCGGGGTAGGAGTTATGACCTTTACAAGTCACAACAGCTGGCCTTTTTTGACTGAAGCTCGATGTTTAGGTTATTCGAGGTTTTTTTCTACCTCTTATTGACTAAATCTGAGAAGGTTATCAACTAAAGAGTTGTAGTAGAGGTTCTCACCTTTCCAAAATGTCCTATTTGGTTAGATTCCGATAAGCAAAGCATGAGTTATGACTTTTACAAAGTCACCGCAGCTGGCCTTTTTTGGCTGAAGTTTGCTGTTCAGGATGTTCGAGGTTTTTTCTACCTCTTATTGACTAAATCTGAGAAGGTTGTCAACTAGAGAGTTGTTGTAGATGTTCTCACCTTTCAAAAAAGTCGGATTTTGTTGAATTCTGATAAGAGTAGCATGTTTAATTGCTTCAGGATGTTAGAAGACTTTTATGTTGCTTTCACGAATAAAAGATCAAGTTTTATTAGTAGTTTGAATCATGCACTTGATTATGAGTAATAAGTGTTCCTTGTGTTCATAAGTAGCATGTTTATGTTAGGATATAGTTCACGCTAATTATTAGCGAATTGTTGTGCATACATAGTCAATCGGCTCGTATGTAAGTTGTTTTGACTGTATGAAGCTTATTAGCCAGTTCGCAGTTATTGTGCTCGTCTAGGGCGATATCATTGCCCTAGGGATCATCGACCATCAAGACGTGTATTTATTTTACTCCTCGTGGACTATGGACGAGTTCACCCCTCGTGCATCGTCAGATCTTAACCGGTGTAGGTTGATCGCAGGCCGAAAGTGTAGACGGAATCCAAGTTTAGGGTAGTAGCATGCGAATACATTTGTATTGCCAGGATCTTGGATCAATAGGCTATGGACAGGATCCTTAGGGATTCTGGTAAGTCTAGGTTAAGCACCTAGTAGAGTTATCTTGCGAAGTCTAACTTTAGACCTAGCATGTTATGTTAGTACTATTGTCATCCCTCGGATTGTTTAGGGCTAGTGACATCGTTAGGGTAGTAACTTATGGCTATTACTAAACCTTTATTTATTATCATTTTGCTGAAGGAAAAGAGTTGGCATTAAAGGTGATACCTTATGATCTAACCTGTTCTATAGCCAACACTAGGTGGTGTTTTTATTTGTACCCTTCCTGTCAAAGGGATACGGTCTGTGCCTTCTCACGAGTTGGGAGCACGGGATCTGTATCTCGTCTATTAATTTTTGAAGTGCCATGATAAGGGTGGGAAGTTTCCTGTCGGAGCTAGGAGATGGACCCCCGGAACTCCGTCATGTTCTATATCAGGAAAATCGAACAAGCCATAGACTACGCTCTATAAGCTAGGGGGGCACCGGGGATGCTTCGAGCTAACCTGTGTTGTAGTAAACTCCAAGGGTTCGTCAGATTTTTGAGTGAGGTCCGGTACGCCGGGCAATAGTGGCAAACGAAGACACCACTATATGACTGCGAATGGCGGGATTAAACTGTTTCAGAGCGACCTCATCAGTCACGCTGTATCTTCAGAAACAGGTTGAGTACAAGAGTAGAATTCATGGTGCGGGTTCAAATCCCTATATTTGAAGAAACAGCTTATTATAGGTGTATGTAGTATGGGATGCATACTATTTCGGAGACTTGCTTGCATTTGAATAAGTGCATCATTGCATTGCTTAATTTTGTATTAGACTCTAAGTCATAGCATATACAGACACATCAATCTATTTGTTTAAAATTGAGATTCGCTGCTAGTTATCAGCCTTAAAACGTCAGTATATGTACTGACGTCCCCACTTCAATAAGTACTGGATTACAAAACTACAGGTACACGATTCAAGAGGACTCAAGGCAAGAGAAGCAAAGTGTTAATTTTGTTTCAATTGTAATATATGTTAGTTACCATTGTTTCAATTGTAAATTTATTTATGTTGAGAAGCATCTAAGTGAAAGTACCAAGTGGTATATATTATTCATTGTACTCTGATGTAAATTTTATTGAAAGTTTGTAACACTTGGGCTTGTATGGCATTATTGTAACACTGATGTAATGTATTGCAGTTTTATAACATTCGGACTTGTAATAAATTTGTGTTGAATAAAAAGTTTTAAATTTTCCTATTTTTCTGTGTATTGTGGCTAATTGAAGGAAAGATTCTGGTTGATGTCACAGTTTCTCAGTGTATGAAAATCGGGGCATTACAGAGTGGTATCAGAGCCGACTTCAATTTACAGTCCAACACAGTAGGAAAAATAAACTTAGATGCCTTTTAGGAATCGGGTTTTAGCTAGTTGTAGACAGTTATAATTCATATTCTTGTTTCTTTCAACTTATGTTTTATAATTTTTCTCTGTCTAGACTAATTCCAGTATATGTGTATTTTAAGGATGGTATTCGAGGATTTCCTAACCGAGGATGTGTTGATAGAAGAGAGTAAACCGATTTCGACGGATGATCCGATGATTTTGAGCAAGCAGTCGAAGGAGACTTTACTACAAGATAACCTCAAGGCGGACTCGCCTTCACCACCACAGGGGCTAAGTGTGGATCAACGCACAGCGACGGTAGCCAGCATACATCGGAAAATAAAGAAGTTGAGGAAATACAGGACCAGGAAAGGTTGTCAAGCTAAGCAACTGAGGGATGCTTGCACAGCTGCATGAGCAGGCCTAGCAAAGGATCAAGAACACTTTGATTCCAGATTAGCACGACTACAGCATGAATGGGAGCAAGTCCAGGAGACCACCTGATGGAACTGCGATGATTTCCAGGACCACGGATTGGTGTGCGTATCGATCATAAAAGCTTAATAGATTTAATACGTGATCTAACCCTTTATAGCGGAATCTAGGATTCACGAATTATACCTGCGATGAGAAGAAGACGATAGTTTCTAGCAACCTCGAGCTGTCAGCGACCCCAAGATCTTCTGCACGTATTCCTTCCTCGGGTTGGACGTCGTGTGGGCGACGGTCTACCAACCTTTCTTCTCCTTGGCTAACCTCTCTTTCTCTCCTTACGTGAATCACGAATTTAGAAAAAACTTCTTATCTCTGATAATGATATGACGGCCAGAGAATAGAGGATATATATATAAGGCTACGGCAGGGACCATGAGGAGAAATTAGAGTTAGGTCTCCTAACGAATCTGGGTATCCCGTGTTCAGCCCGAACACACAACCCAAGCCCATTAACAATAGCTCGGTCCACTAAAGAGCTATTGTTGCACTATCTTCCTAATCCCAAATTATATTTATGGGCTCCTTTTATTATATGCTCGTTCAGCTTTCCATGTTAAGATATCGAATGTCCGTCGATCAAATTAAGTTACTGACAACTATATTGATCAACATCTTTTATCCTTAAGTAGTACCACTCAATATTATTTGTCATGTCGGATGTAATCCACCTGCAGGGTTTACATGACAATCCTTATGAGCTCCTTAAGGGGACATCATCAACCCGACATATCGGGACATGGATTCCTTTTACAATCAACAGCCCATCATACATACAATGCTATTACCCAATTCATAGAGGTTGTTGATCCATAATGAATCTCACTCTTTTATGAGTCAAAGTAATGCACACTGCATATACATGTCTGTTACTATATCTGGATTAAGAGCATAAGCATCCATAATAACAGAGGTGTTTGTTCTCTTTTGTAGTCAGTACAAAGAGAACAACCTCAAGTGGTCCTGTTCAATACACACAAAGTGTACTAGTGTAAACCTATAGTCAAGATAGACTAATACCAGATTACACTACAACCTTTCCAATGGATTGTCCAAGTCCGTCTAGGTTGTGAACTATTTATATATTCCATAGGGAACTGATAATATGATCTTCTGTGTGTCTCCTCACACCATATTATCAACCTTATAGAATATCAGATACTTGCATTAATATTATAATAAATACAATATGCAAACATATGCCCATATGATTCTCATTCAAAAAAAAATAAGAAAATAAAGTTAATACAAAAGTGATGCTTTCAGTATTTAACCCTAACACCACCAAGTTTGTAGTATGCTATTTCTGTGAGGAGGTTGGGCACGAGAAATCAGTCTGTCCACGACTACAAGGAAAAAGATCTGCTCCAGCATCAGGGTTCAAGAACCAAGGTCAGAAGCAGAAAACGGAGGGCAAGCTTAGAGACGCCAAGCCAGGAAGTTGTTTTCTATGTGGTGAGCATGGTCATTTCAAGAGCCAGTGTCCGAGGAAAAACCCTCAAGTGGAGAACCGTACGTGTTACCATTATGGGGAGATTGGTCATATTAGGCCGAATTATTTCCACTTTCATAAGAATGACGGCAGATTAGCCCCGAAGATGAACAATAAAGGAAAGAAGCATGTTCACCTAGGGTAAGAGTTCGCACTTACTAAAGGTAAGTTGAAGAAGGTAGGAGAGCTATTTCCAGTGTGTGAATATGGAACTACAACTAAGTTTAAAAGTTATATTTAGACTGAAAAAGTAATATAAGATGTAACACTTTTGTAACCGAATGGATTTATATATATATGAAATCCAGGCAACCGTTTTGTTCAAACTTAGTTCATCATATTCTTTTGTCTGAATTATTTTTCAAGAAGTTGAGATTGTGCGGGAGTCAACTCTAGATTTAGTTTTGTTGATTACACCATCTGGAGTAATTCTCATTACAAATTTGTGCTATAAGGGCTGTAAACTCCAAATTGGAGGAAAGACCATAAGTATAAGATTTGTTAAAGTTGGACCTAGCAGGAATGGAAGAAGGGCACGCTGAGCATTTGACTACAGTTCAGAGCAGCTACAGGAGCATCAACTTTGTGCAAATTGTCAAAGTGAATGTTGGAAGTCGGAAGTGGTGTTCGTAGGCCATGTCCTATTCTAAGGAGGGAGTGGCTACTGAACCGCAAAAGATCGAAGTAATGAAGAATTAACCTCAGCCAAAGACCATAAAGGAAGTAAGAAGTTAATTGATGAGATCAGGCAAGCCAGTATTGAAGTGATTACTCAAGATTAGAGCTTGGTTTTGGCACGATGGGAGCTACAACTGAGTCGAAGTAAGCAAGTCAGAAGGCTTAGGCAGGAGACGCAGAGATTGAAGCACTGAAGCAACAAGTAAATCTCAAAGCATCAGTATAGACTTCATCACATGATTGCCCAAAAGTTCGAAAATAATGACTCAATTTGGGTTATTGGGGATCGGTTGACGAAGTCTGCACATTTTCTTCCGATGAAGATGACTTAGTCGCTAGAGAAATTAGTGGAAGTCCATATGGAAGGCGTAATGAAGCAGCATGGAGTACCAATATCAGCGATTTTGACCAAGATTCAAGAGTTACATCTCAATTTTGGTAGAGTCTGCAGGCAGCTTTGGGATCAAGGTCGGGTCTTTGGAGAACCAGTTCATGGAGGAGCCACTCGGGAGCAGGAAAGCCGTATAAGCTTTCTTTGCCCGAGTTATTTAGTGTATGGATATTTTTCTTTTCTCCTGACTTAACGTAGTTCTGAGGACAAAACTATTCTAAGGAGGGAGTATTTGTATTATAATTATTTTTAAAATTAAAACAAAATATGGAAATTACTTGGTTTTACTAATAAAATGTTATATATATATATATATATATATATATCGTATCAGTTTTGTGCACTTGTACAAAATCCTGTAAAATGCGTTTTTGAGAAAATATCTGTAATATCCCGGGCTGATATTAAAAATTATTATTCTATTATTATTTTAATTTTATTTTTAGAATTGAAATATTTTGGGGGATATTACCCGGTTTTACTAATAAACATTCTCTCTATATATATACCAGTCTGTATACATTTGTATTGTATCAAATTGGTACTGAAATCTTCCGAGCCGGTAATAAAATTATTTTTATTATTATTTCTGAATAAAAAGTTTTATAACATTCGAACTTATAATACATTTGTGTTGAATAAAAAGTTTTAAATTTTCCTGTTTTTTGTGTATTGTGGCTAATTGAAGGAAAAGATTCTGGCTGATATCACGGTTTCCCAGTATATGGATATCGGGGCGTTACAAAATCAGAGAAAGACAATAGGTTCATATCTCAATTCTGGAAAAGTCTTCAAAACAGTCTTGGGAGTAAGCTGAGATTCAATACTGCATTCCATCCGCACACAGATGGGCAATCGGAGAGGACTGTTCAAACATTGGAGGATATGTTGAGGTCCGATGTTCTTCAGTTTGGAGGATCTTGGGAAGATTATCTACACTTGGTGGAGTTTTCATACAACAACAGCTACCAAACAAGTCTTAAGACAACTCTGTATGAAGCTTTGTATGATCGGAAGTGTAGATCACCAGTGTGCTGGAATGACATTGGTGAGAGAAAGCTTTTGGGGCCAGAGTTGATCACAAAGACTGTTGATGCAGTGGCCCAGATCAGAAAGTATCTATAGGAAGCTCAGGATAGACAGAGAAAATGGGCAGACATTCACAAGAGGCCATTGGAATTCGAAGCGGGTGATCATGCGTTTCTCAAGGTAACACCATGGAGAAGTGTTATCTGATTTGGAGGAGGCGGGCAAGCTAAGCCCTAGATTCATTGGTTCGTTTGATGTGGTGGAGCAAGTAGGCAAGGTAGCCTATAGACTCGCGTTGCCGCCGGCTCTATCTGGAGTACATGATGTCTTCCATGTCACCCAACATAGAAAGTATGTCCGGGATGACAGTCATGTTATCGACTACTCGGAATTGTCTGTTCGACCAGATTTGTCCTGTGAGATCCGTCCAATTTCGATTTTGGACTGATGGAAGAAGATTTTGAAGAAAAAGGTCATCAGATTGGTTCGAGTTGCTTGGAATCCTCACTCGCCAGGGTGAGTCGACTAGGGAGCTTGAGGAAGAGATTCAGAAGAAGTTTTCCCATCTTTTTGTGTAGTTCTTTTCTTTTCTTTGGGGTTACCGTATTAACACTTGCTTAAATTTTGAGGACGAAATTTTATTGTAAGGTGTGTAGGATTATACCGTTTTCATTCTTTTCTTTTCCCCTTCATTGTAATATTTAATTTGTATTTGAAATAAAATACTTTATTTTTCCTTGATCATCTTAATTAAATTATGTTCATGAACTACTCTTTTTCTTCTTGTTGGGCTATTTTCTTGTTGATTCCATTTTTATTCGATTGTGGGTATTTTATTTGAACCATATTGTCTTTAAATACACTTATTGAACTCAAAACCCAATTAGATTTAATTCTAGACCCAAACCCATTATTATTGAATCCTAACAAATTAACCAAACAATCTAATTGCATTCTATAAATACTACCCTAATGCAAACCCTAAAAATACAATCCTAAACAAACCTAGTCGTCTTCTCTCTCTCTCTCTTGTCTCCCCGTCAGCCAACCCGACCCCCTCAGCACTCCATCTTCCCACCTAACCCCCGACCACCTCTGGCGAACCCTATCAGCGTCGTCAGCCCCCGAGCGCCGCCCTACACCCAACCCCCGACACCCTCTGCTGCTCACGTCCGCCTACGATGCCCAGCACCACTCGAAGACCCCCCATTCTGTTCCCCCCGACTGCAGCGATCGATGCCGAGATCCCTCGATGTCAGTCGCCGCGCTCGACGCTAGTCCCGCCCATTGCCGCCAGCGTCGACAGCAACTCTGTTGTTGCTGCCGCTCTCCTATTATGTTGTCTTGCTCTTGCGATTGTGTTGCTATGCTTCTCTTGTGCACGTAGTGTGCACGTGCTTCGTGGGTGCGTGTTCGTTGCTCAGGATTGTCATCCTGTTATTCTTTGGTATTCGAATTAATCGTCCATAAGGCAAGTCACTTTCCTCTTGAATTAATATTGTATCAAATTCCAGTTTTTATTGAAATTCTTGCAAGTAGATCCAATTGTTCATCGTATCGTATACTATTATTCCTCTTTCATTGAGTATATTGAGGGTTTACACGAGCTAACCCAAATATCCTCAACTTCGTGCCTTTGTTGACTCCAAAAATTGAATATTTTATGCATCCATGTAGTACTGATAGTAGTGTTTATTCATACAAACAATACACAAATAAATTATCGTAGAATTGAATGCCAGGTTGTGTGCTTGAATGATCGATTGATGTTTTGTTTTTTGTTAAACTAGTGTATGTGTGTATTATTAATTACGTTTACCATGCTATTATGCCTACCATGTTGATCATAATATTTATTGACCAATTGAATTGAAACTCATCATGTTAGATCACTTTATTTTATGAATTATATTGAAAATCTATATGTTTATTGTCTCTTTGGAATTTGTGAAACATTTTCGACCCAGTATTTGACATCAAAATTAATAACTTTCTGAACAAGAATTGTAGCTCTATATCTCTAGTTTCTAGAACATCTAAGATATCTGAATTTCCAGTTGTATTGCAAAAGTTATGATGATCTTACTACTGCTGTGTTTTATTTCCAGAATTTCAGATTTATGTATGTTTTCATGTTTAAAGTATTTAAAGGCTAAGTTAATATTAAAATAATGCTCTGATAATTTCCAGAATGATAGTTAACATGATTAGAAGTCTAATGAATATTTTTGATGAATTTATAATTGAGTTTTTGCTAATTCTAAAGATATGACAACATGATGTCGATTTTCAGTCAGAACATGTAATCTGTAAAGAATGTTGTATTTGACCTAGCTACTATTGTCGGATTTTGTATTTTAATTATGCATTGGAATTGTTGGGAATTCTAGTTTCCAGAACTTCTGACGAATTCAATATTCGATTTATGTAGTAGCAGGAAAAACTGATTTTTGTACAGTGACCTCTTGCTGTCCAGAATTGTATTTTCCAGATTTCCTTAATATAATTATATATATATCATTGTATTGCATGAATTGAAGTTTATGTGTTGCACTGCATGATCCTAATGCACTATTGTCATCATTCTATTTGTCTCATCCAAAGTTATCGTCCTATTGTTCTTCTATTATTACTATCGTCCTTCCAATGTCTCTAAATTACATAATATATTATTTGCATCGATAAAATAATTAACAAGTCGGGGTTTAAGGGATTGACTTGAGTGGTGAATAATATAAAGACTGTGTCGGCCAGTGTTTTATCGATTAATTGTTGGAACGCTGACTACCGCACCCCAATCTTTCGTGTATCATTATAGTGTATCGTACAACAATATTGTTATTGTATCAATGATTATCGTACCAATATATGATCTATAGAATTCACCACTATAGTCTAAACGACATTGATTGTATGCATCGAACCTGTAGTTTGGGATGCAGTAGTATGTGCATTAGTTAGGTTGAAAATTTAATAGACTTAAGAATTGACACAACATCGACATTGCATATTGAACATCAACATTTCTATTGATATCGAACATTGTCTAAGTGATATTGACACCGACCATTGAACATTGTCATCGAATATTAAATCATTGTTTATAACCATGGCATTGACTATCATTGTTATTGATTATTGCTATCGTCCATTATTATTGATTCCTATTGACCCATTGAACTCATTGTTATATCGTTATTCCATTGTTTCCTTGTCTTCTCTACTTGCTGTCCATGACTTGCTCTAAGGAAAATTTTTCTTCTCTTTTTAGATAAAGTGTTTACAGGTGATCACGGAGAATTACCTACAGGAATTGGAGAACAAGTTTTCTAAAGATTTATTGCTTTCTAGTTGATGTTATTTCATTGGACTTATTGTATTGAAATGTGTTATCATTGTGTTTGGATTTATTACAATATTGGGCTTATGACCTGGATATTATTATTTGTTTCTGGACATTGGATTACCGTATTTGGTTATTTCATATTGATTATTCCAAGTATTATTGTTCATGTGGTTGTCATTATTACCTGCACAATTGTTTTGTATTATTTATATTATTGAGTTGAATGGGTAAACAGTTTATGGATGACGCAAGTCATTTGCTGGGCCATTGTCACATGCTTGTATTCCGTATTTTTTGGAAGCGGGGCGTGACAGTATCTCTTCAGTCTGCTCGGCACTTGAAAGATTCGACCACCAAGACAAGATTTGGAACACTGCTTCCTAAATTTCTGCCTGTGGATTCTGCTTATGGTATCTGATCCTTGCTGGCTTCCCTTAAGTTCCCTTCATTCGGCGTATTCTGGCGAATTTTCGTCTTGATATTGAGGTCGCCGTCGTCGGCTCTACTGCTTCCTTCCTCGTCTCCTGTGTTGCGTGATCACCTCCATCGATGTCTGGCTGTAGGTTTACCTCCTCGACATCCAGTTGCACCAATAACCGTTAGCAAAAAAAATTATACCAGGGTTAGTTCAGAATTAGGAAAAATCACAAATAGAAGTTGCAAAATGCATCCGTATGATTTACGATCATCCTGCTATCCAACTAAACCCGACTCCAACTAGGGCATCCAAGTCTAATTTCGTACTGTGTTAGACTACAATTTGAAGTCGACTCTAATACCACTTTGTAGCATCCCGAATTTCCAATACCCGGAACTCGAGACACAAGCAAGAATCTTTCCTTCAAATGAGTCCAAACACAGAAAAATCACGAGAAATTTAAAACTTTATATTGTCACCATAGTTAAAACAAGTACAAATTTGTTCATCATAGAATTACATCATGAATTCACATAAATTACATCAAATAAATTTACTGTACAAAATTTATAATCTCATATTGTATGACAATCAAAAATCTCCACAACAAATAGGACAACTTCCACTAATTGCTTTCCGCAGGTCGAGTCCCCTGCTCCACGATCAACAACCCTGCAACTAATAACCTGTGGGCACGTTAGTTGAATACAACTGACGCAATGCTGATAAAACCAGCGACTCTCCAAAACTCAACTACCAATATTTGATGCAAAATGAAAATGTATAGTCAAATCAAAAGTGATAAGTGTATGCTATGCCCTAGAGTCTAATGCACAATTTCAAATGCACACAATATACTTACTCAGCGCCAATTCATTTGGAAACGTATGCATCTTATAGTACATACTTCCCCAAATGCAAGTTCAATGAAAACGTATGCATCAATTACTACATACTTTCCAAAGAGTTCGTAGTCTCCAAATCACAAGGATCGATCCTTCGCTATGCATCATACTCTTGTACTCTTTCATGTTCCTGACATTCATCTAGTGACTAGTGCGGTTGCAGTTGTTCGGCCGAACCTCTGCAGCCAGTAGTGGTGTACCCATTTTCCACTATGCTCGGTCCCCGCAGTCCCACTGGTCCAGACCTCACCCAAAAGTTGCTACGAACATAAAGATGGCCCCGCTGTAACCCCCGCGCACCTAGACGCCTAAAGTCTTACTTGCGATTTTGAGTCTTACTCTAGGTCTCTGTCCGTATTAAACGTCATAGAATTTGGCAGATTCTTTGGATCCATTCCTAACTTCCGACAAGAGATTTATAGTACACACTTCCCGTTCTTATTCACTAGATCCCAGGAATAAACAGACGAGACTACGTCACCCGTGCCCCCTGACCGGCGAGATGGCTCCGCACGTGTCCTCTTGATAGGTGAGTACAACCACCGGACTACCCTAATAATCAATGACATGCACTGGTCTTAGGATACCACTGCTAGTTTATCAGTCCTATGCTAGTCCTAGTTAAGCAACTACTGATCTTATTTATGTAGAGATTATTGATTACCAACCGATTACTTGCTAGTAAAAAACAGTTCTTCATCCAAGTTCACAAAGCCCTCGGGGGAGCCAACACGGCCCCCAGACCAGGCTCAAGAGTTGGCCCAACTTGGCCCAAACTTGACCCAGCGACATTGGCAATTCAACCTCCGTCGATCGCCAATCACCCTCTTATTTGGATCTCAACCTCGTTTCCGTTCCGCGATCAATCTCTCCATGGGTAGCAATCCGCCGGCGCACAATGACTGTCTTCATCCATAGCATATCGAGGTGAAAGATTACTAAATATCAAGGGTCAAATGGATTGATAGTCCTAAGGTGATACACATTACCCTAGGCAAACAACAAACTAATTTACATAGCCATACACATCTTAGATATTCACAAGTCAAATTTAGACATGTTCAATTTATGATTCATAAGCTAACTAACAACTATCTAACTCCATTATATTGCCTTAATATAACATTGGCTTACATATTCCCAAAACAGTAAACTATCCATCCAATCCTACGACTGATGCTAGTTACAAAAATCACAATTAATTATGTCATGCCCCGCTTCCCAAAAAGAATACGGAATACGGATACGTAACAAAAGCCCATCGAATGATTTTCATCATCCATAAGCTGTTCAAGAAATCTTAACAACATTCTCAAGAAACATCAGAGTCAGAAGCGAATTAATCAACCACATGCACATAATGAGTCAAAATACCAACAAGAATACTTGAAACCAAATACATAAATCTCAAATAATCATAATCTGAATAAAACACATGTCTTGCGTCACATCGCCCAAATACAAGATAAATTCGAGTCTCAAAATACAATATTGTTCAAGCAAGATACAAGAAATAATATAATAGAATGCAGCACTAATACTTCATGTCTTCTATACCATCTGGAACCTGTTCTCCAAAATCTACAATTTAACGAATGCAGGAAAGAGAAAAAGAGAAAACACATGTATCCGTCAATTACAAGTTACGGGCCACTTATAATGTAGGATACAAGCACATGGGAAAACTAACTAGCAACATGGCACAAGTATGATGTCAAAGTAAACAACTAGCATGGTAAAATTGATCAAGTGTACATGGCATAAATCAAGTGTCAAGAAATCAAGTATCTTCTTAACATGCATCAAGTGTCAAGCATCATATAATCATGTATCAAGTATCAAGTTTTATGTCTCATGTATCATGTAGTCATGTATCAAGCAAGCATGTATCATGTTCAAGTATCATGTATCAAATCTTGTAGTGAGTTACTATCTAGGTAGCACTTCATGCAGCCCATACTACATGGTTGCTACAACAAACAGTTTTGCTTTAGATTTCATAGTGGACCATAGAGGACAGTATACTCGGGGACAAGCAAGTAATTGAGCTCCAAGCTCCAGGTATCATGTATCATGTAATCACGTGTCAAATTGTGCAAGTAGCAAGTATCGTGTCTTCCGTGCAAGTATCAAGTAATCACGTGTCAAGTTTCATGTCTCAAGTAATCACGTAGGATCAGTGGATCCCCTTCCGAGTACACATTTCTGAATTATCCACTAATAGATCTGTTCCTTAAACCCTGACTTGGTTATTTTAGTATTAATGTCCAACAAGCATGTATATATGCAAAAATATATCAAGAATAACGTGACATGATCATGTGACAAGTGCAAGTTGCAACTAAACATGTATGAGTGCAAGATATCTTTTAAAAGACTAAAATAAACAAATCTCAAGTTCAGGACAGCAAGACCATACTGTAATAAAACAGTGATTCCCAATGTTATAAACAAGCAAATCTAAATCCGTCGAAGGATCTGGAAAATAGACTTCCACACGAATCCAGCGAATATAAATAAGTCATATATTAATTCACAAAAATATATCTCAAAACTGAATTGAATACAGAAATTAGGTTCAGCCAGAAATTAAGAAAACGAACTCAAGAACAGGAAAACGGCCTGAAAACGCATTAAATAAATTCACGAAAAATCTGGGGTAGTCCCCTATATGTCCAATATCTAAATATAAAGTTTCAGATTTTTCCAGTAAAAATAGATTAGTCATCAAAAATAAGAAAGCATCAAAAAAACATAGTTTGACAAATCTAGAAATCCCAACACTTCTGTACGAAAACTATGATATCTCGCAACCAGTGAAACGAAATCCAATTCCGCCAAAGGGATATGAAAATAGATAGAATATACTAACTTTCACATTATACAAACATTTTTCATACAGTAAAAGGAATCATAGTGAAAATAAGGTTCTTTACAGAACAGCGAGCAAAATACAACACGTATACATTTTATAAACGAGCATGAAACAACACATAAAACTAATCAATAAAATTCACCAAAATTCTGGGTAATCCCTAACTTGATAAAGAAACACTGACCAAAGTTTTGGATCAAAATAATATATATAACATAGTTCTTTAAAATGATGTCATCAAAATTACCGAAAAACAGAATCTGAAAAAGATCGACACCTCTGTACTAAAACAGTCACAACTCAGTCATACAAAATCAAAATCAAGCAAGGTCAGAGGGGTTTGAAAATAGTTAAAATTATCTAAAACTCATGTTTTACACCGAAATCAAAATACTGACTTTAACACAGTCCAAAACAGAATCAAAACATAACAGCAACATAATACATATTTTTTCCCCTTAAAACAAAATCAACATAGATTCAAGAAAATTGATCCCAACACATCCAAATATGAAATCGAGTCTACCAAGTGTCTAAACATCATGATTTAGGGTATCTAACATGTCCACGCCAAGAATTTCACATAGATCTCAACCAAAATACGAATTCTCACAAAAGTCTCACATACACGATCCAATTCAAGAACAGGCGAATCCTAAGTTAATTCATATCCATATTGTGTCGTGAGTCATCTATGGTCAAATTTTCACAATAGAGATGAAACTCATCATGGAAAACACAAACAAGAGTCGTCTCTAGACCCAACTACACTATAGGTGAATTTTTGGACTTGTATCAACAAATGAATTGGAGTACAAGTTACTTGCCTTAATCAGAGATAAAGAACGATGAAATCAAGAATAGAAGCAAAACCCACGAACGAAAATCTGCTAATCTACGAATCCAAGCAACTCAAGCAAGAATCTCCATACGAACGAACTTCCAAAAGCGCACAACGATCAAAGTGGCTGGCGGCTACTTGAGAACACCACGAGAGAGAACTAGGGGCTTATATGATGCAAGGGGGTGTTATGGTGGTGAGTAGGAGGTGCAAGGAGATGTTGGCAAGGGAAGGAGAAGGGGCTCGAGTTGTGGTGTGCCGGAGTGGAGGTAAGGCCGAAGGTGGGGTGGCTCGGCCTGAGGGGATGGCCGGGCTGTGGGTGGTGTGTGTCGGCCTGGAGGTGGGTAGGCGGGTGTGGGTGTGCAGCCGCAAGGAGAGGGAGAGGATAGGGGGCGGATGAGAGGGAGAGAGAATTAGGGTTAGGGTTTGGGGTGAGTGTTTATATATATGGTTAGGGTGTGGGTTAATGGGTTAATGGGTATTAGGAGTAGCAGTAGGTTTACAATTGGGTTTTGAATTTTGGGTCAAACAAAAATAGGAATGCAAATAGGATTGGGAAATATAGGACAATCAAATCACCACCACAACACCAAGAAAAATAAAAAAAATAAAGATATCGAGACCAAAAATGAGGGAAATATCAAAATAATGAAGAACGGAACAAAAGAGACAATCAATCAAACAAGGAGCTCAAAAATGAAATAAAATGAATATATATATTGAAAACAACTCCAATATACGGTTCAGAAATACAAGAGAGAAAAATACACCAAAATGAAAAATACAGTCAAAAATACACAAAATGAAAAACATGGGTTAAAAATTACTTAATGAAATTCCATATTTTTCGATTCTACAGGACTTTGAATCTACTTTACTTTCTCAGTTGGAAATTTTCTCAAAATGGTTCATTTAGATGATGAAAAAGACCACACAAAGATATGTATACAAATTCTCAAGATATGTAGAAACTATCAATTAGCGTATGCTTAAAACTCAGTTAAAAATAAACATGATCTCAAAATCTCATAAAATTTATTTTGCATAATCAAGATGCATATGGGTAGTACATATCAAAAAATTAGCTCAAAACTCCAAGTATATAGAAAGTTATAACAATTTGAATATGATGAAAATGACCAAACAGTAACCACACTGTTTCTTAACAACAGCAACAAGGTTTATTTTAAAGAGATAACAATTATTATTCAAAAATTATGAAACTTTGTAGGAATGTTCCAAACTGACTTAAAATACTACTGTAAAACTTACTAGTTCAAATTCCCTTTTTATCATGGAGTTATGCTTTATAGGGTAACTAGTACTCATAATGAAAATAGAGCTGAAACACTTTTATCTCTGTATAGAAACATAATTTTTTGTTAAATATCAAATAATTTCCAAAAATTACCGAAATTGGTGGGATTTCTGTTGTAGCGCCCCGAATTTTCAATAAATAAAATTATAAATAAGTGGTACAAATTCCAGAATCAACTTCAATTGCAATCATAAACACAGTATCAAATACAGGGAAAATTAATATTTTTTATCACACCTTCTCTTCTTACAAAACCCAGCAAAATTAAATACATTAATTACAAATCTGTACAACACATAGAATCTTCAATTTGCATTTATACTACAAGCTTTATTTACATCGATGCAATCCATAACTGAAAATACTGCAAAAGTGTATTGAAAAGTGGGCACGTCAGTTAAATGCAACTGACGTCAAATATAATAATAGTGATACTTCTAAATCTCACAATTACAAACTTAATGCATATTAATAAAACAATAATAAATGATGCATAAACAATAACAAATGGAACATAGAACAACAAGTGAAGCTAGGCTATGTGTCAAGTGTATGAGATGAAAACATAAAGCAAGCATGCATAAAACAAGTCAAGAAACACAAATGCATATGATGATTTCTAATGCATACTTGTCGAATTCTATGCATCTCATACTACATAGGTCCGGTGCAAGCCCTTATCGTTCTCGACATTATATGGTTCAATCCCTCATTATGCAACTAACCTACTACGATAATTACTTTAAAATTTAGAATATTCTGTAAGTATCTATGCCATTCCCCGACAATTCTTGAGAATCAACCTCCCATCGCACAGTGATCTTGGGTACACTACCTCACATACCGATAATTTTGAAAATTGAAACCCACACCGCAGGGTCAAATGGTACCTCGTCACACGAATATCCAATGAACGTCGCCTCGATCCCGATAATTTCGGAGATACATCCCACACCGCAAGTAATTACACCCCGATCATTCTTGAGAATCAACTTCCCACTGCGCAGTGATTTTGAGTACACTCTCTCACACCCAAATAATTTTGGAAATTGAAACCCACACCGCAAGTGATCACACCCCGATCATTCTTGAGATCATCTCCCACCGCGAATCATATGAGGCCCCCTACCCATGTTTGCTCTTATTTCATCACAACTCCAACTAGTGTCTGTCCTTATATTTATTATTATTAATTAAATCACAGTCCCCCCTAGAGTTGATGTATCCAACCGAACTTAACTTTACAAAACTAGGAATGAAGGCCCCACTGACCCACTTCCTTAAAAATCTCAATTTGCCGGCCCACTAGGGTCCCACTCAACCTCTAGAATCTCACAACTCAAGATACCATCTCATTCATTTCTTTTAATCACATAAATTCAAAATCGACTAACTCACAAGGAGTATTTCCCTCAAACCAATAGTCAACCAAAATACCTACATGTGCATACCATATCCACATATTTAATTAAGAAACTGAAACTAAACATCAATTAAACTGGGATTTTACATCTTTGGGAAACAGTAGAAAAATCTGAAATGTGATACTCTTGGAACTCGAGAATGTTTACTTTCCAAAACCACGAAAATCTGAGCTAAATTCTATTAAAAATAGAAAGTACACACTCTCTGTAAGTAGTAAGGTCTGAAACTAATTACTTAGGAAAACTAAAAATCATCGTTTGCAATTTCGAAGAAACATTCATTCCAAGAAAAGGAAAATGCAGTAAAACAGATAGTGAACAACTCAGCCATGGCAGTCGACCGACTGTAGCAGTACAAAAGGTTGCGGTCGACCGACTACAGTCGAATGGCACACAGCCAGTCGCTGCAGTCGACCGACAGGCCAGTAGTGTAACGCTGCAGTCGACCAGCTGCAGTCGACTGGCATGCAGTTTGTAGCAACCAGTCTAGTGCATGACTGTAAGTAATGACACAACTCCAAGCAAATACATATATATGTGTGCACTGTATTATTTCGACAAAACACTTACATATAGATTGAAACCCAAAATCATAATAGTGAATAGGGAGATTATAAAGAAAACTCTTCGTATGAACACTGTGAATATTAACAATGCAATTATGATTCTTTCACATACAGAGAATTGGATATCTATATGTCAATACTGAAATCTATCATACAATGGGCATACATTAATCGATATATTCCAATTCAAAACTTAACTAACTCAAAATCTTCCATTATTTATTAAATCCAACCCCAAGTCGATGATCAATCCTCTCATTCAAAACCAAACAGTGTACAATATCAAGAAAATAGCAACCACTAATTCTTTACCTATTCTTGTGCACATGTGAACCCATTACTTAATCTCATCCTAGTTCACACATGATATAATTGCAAAAAACAAGCAACTTTCATAAAAAACAAGGTTTAGATCTTTTCAAATTTAGACAACGACTCATACGAGTCTCATACAAATTAGGAAAAATATTCACGCAAAATGTAGAAAAATGGATGGTAGAAAACTCAGTCGTGACAGTCGACCGCTGCAACAAGTACGAAAAGTTGTTGTTGACCGACTGTAGTCAAATGGCAACAGCTAGTCGCAGCAGTTGACCAACCCGTAAACTGTATAAGCGTTGCGGTCGACTGACCGCAGTCAAGCCTCCATTCGACTGACATGCAATTGGGGAAATACCAAGTCTTGTGCATATGTGATTACTGAGGCATAATATAGGAAAAGTAAGAATTTTGTGCATTACTAATGTCTAACATTCTTCAACCATCTATGATAAGTGACCACTCATCAATTTATGTTCTTATACATGAAAGATGTTATTTTGACTACTCATTCATTGAGATTCATTCTCTAATAGATCTACATCAAGTTTTATAATCATACAAAATCCTAACATATATCTTACTTGATCAATCATCATATTCTACAAGTATATCACAAATCAAGAGATGAAAAGTACCACCCACCTCAAAGAATACCAATTGAAGGATAATAATAATAAGAAAGAAAAGCTCATCCTGCTTGTGAAAATACAAAGATCCAAGCCTTCAAACTCCAAGAAATAATAAATGAGATAATATTGGTTGAAAATAGAAGAACAGAAACGGCTGCTGCTATTCTATTATAGGCCGGGATCTGTTTTTAGGGTTTCTACGAAGATTTTACAAAAAGATCCCTTAAGAAAATAAATCTTTACATATATAGATCTTTCCAAATCAATTAGTTAAATCAAATTAAATCAATTAGAGTAAAAATCTAATCCCCTAACTCCTCGGATCTAGCCAGTCCTCAAGTGCAGCTTAGAAAAACAAACTTTCAAAAATTTGCCTCCAAGTGGCAATTTTACACAGAAGTCCTTTAATTTGCAAACATGACATAAATTATTCATAAAAATCAAGAAAATTCAGAATTGTTATCTACTAATAAAGATTAGATTTTTCAAATAAATTTCTTGACTTTTATTGCCTAAGGAAAAAAAATTGCACATGTTTTGCATGTACAAAAATGATAAATTTCAGAAAAATACTTAATAAATCACAAAAAAAATTTTCCAAATCATTTATAAATTCCAAAAACATATTTAATATTTCTAGGATGTTACATCTATTGACACATATAAGAATAATGTATAAAAATTTTAGCTTAAGAATCCTTATATTTTGGATTGAATGAATTTCCAAAGTGAACACAAAATTTTTCAAACAGAATCGAAACACAGTTCATTGTTTTCAATACCCAGTATAGATGTAGCTTTTTCTTAAAAAATCAAACATCATCAAAAAATTATGACAATTTGGGGAATTGATATAGACATGTAAGAGAACCTACAGTAAAAATTTCAACTCTAAATTCATGATAACACGGAGATATGATTTTTGTAAGTCAGGCATGCTAAATTCAAACAGATCAGAAAATTTATCTCACATTTGCAGCATTTTCGAATTTATTAAAATATAAAACTATATTCCAAAATTATGAAATTTTGTGGAGTTCATAGGAACACAATCAAGATGCTACTGTAAAAATTTCAAGTCTAAATTTCATCATGGCACAAAGTTATAATTTTCTAATCAAATCATGTTAAGTATTCTCAAGATCATATCTTTTCCTATCAACCAGCATTCTTAGTTCACGTACTTATGTTTGAACATACAAAATTTCATTCATGTAATTTAGCTAGCCTCAAATCAGCAATTTTTCATCATACACTCAAAAAAAAAAAAAAAAAAAATCCACAAGTATAGAGTGTAGAAAGACACCCACTATAAAGTTTATTTATGATCTCTTCTTCTCTCTCTCCTTGTTTGGCTCCTCCTCCTCCTAGCTCCGTGCTCCTTTCTTGTCTGCTTGCTCTCCAACTTCCAAGGCAAGCTTGAAGAAGAATTGAAGTTGTAGGAGATGCTAGGAAATGAGAAAAATGAAGTTTTTTAAAGAAGAAATTTTTGGGTTAAAAAAATGAAGGAAAAATGAGTTTAGATCACACTAGGGTTTAAATAGGGAGGGAAGGAGATGGTGGCCAGTTGGGGGGGGGGGGGAGGGGAAACCCAAAACAAGCCCATAGTTTTTTTAAAGTGGTTTAGGGTTATATTTGTATGGATAATTATACATATACATACACACATACAATACATACTTAATACTTAAATTTAAAAAATGTCTGTATGTATATAATAAAACAGTTTATTATTATAGAAACACTATACATTCCGTCTCGATTATAGTTAAGACAAACGTACAATTTAATTGAGAAATTATTTCAACTCTAGTTCAACAATTGTACCATTATCGGGTTCAAAATATATTAAATAATATGTCTCAATATTTAGTCAATTAAAATTGAGAAGAATCCATTAATATGTGCAACTCTGAATTGTGCACGAACTAATGTACAAAAAAGTTATATATTATTTTGCTAGATCTTACACCAAACTTGTGACACTGATAGCACTCCATATTTGCATTTTTTGAAGGGTTGGCGTCCTCTGCCTCTCCCTCTTCCTCTAAAGAATCCACGACCACGACCTCTTCCTCCTAATCGATCTTCATAGGTTAATTTCAATGCTTGCTCTTCTCCATTGTGCCTATGAAATTTCTGCTCATGAACAATTAATGAACTTTGCATTTCATCAATTGATACTTTAATATCTTCGGACTCCTCAATGGAACAAACTATATAGTTGAATTTGTCGCTCAAGGACCGCAGTATCTTCTTTACCATGGTAACATCCCCTATTTGTTCACCATGAATTCTCATTTGATTTGCCATAGACATGACTTTCGAGAAATAATCAGAGACATCCTCACCATATTCCATCTCAAGTGTTTTGAACTCTTTGCGGAGTGCTTTCATATGAGATTGTTTCACTCTTGCATTGCCTTCGTATTTCTTCTTCATGGAATCCCATATCAGCTTGGATGTATCTTTCTTGAGAATGGTTTCCAGAATCGTGTAATTAGTTGCCTGAAACAGGTAGTTCTTCACCTTCAAATCCTTCAGCTTCAACTCATCAAGCCTTTTTTGTTGTACGTCTATCTGTAATATCTCGCAAAATTGAGTTATTACAATTTTGCACCACATGTGTGTTGTTACGTGTAATATTTGTAACATTATAAATATTGTACGTATTTTCTACGTATTTCGATTATTTATTTTTACCATTTTTTCGAATTCATTTTCGTATTTGAATTCATTTTGAGCCAACTCAAATATTTTTTAATCCGTATGTATGTATTTTTCATATACATTTTGATACACATACACTCATTTCACTCACTCACTCTATATATATATAGATAGGGAAAGCTTCGGTTGAGCACTCCTCTAGTGCTCACCGCGTGAACACTAGGCCTTCGGGCGTTCATATCGAAGATCCGAATCGTTCACATTGATCTACACATCTAAATTAGTATAACTTATATAGTCACATGATGGATGGGCAAATGAATTTCAAATGATTTGATTTTACATATTTAGACTAACTTAGATGTGTAGATCAATGTGAACGGTTTGGATTTTCGATATGAATGCCCGAAGGCCTAGTGTTCATGCGGTGAGCACTAGAGGAGTGCTCCGAAGCTTTCCCTATATATATATATATATATATATATGCACACACACACAAGCATATCCTTCCTAATCTTTCTATTTATATAGGAGTGCTCAACCGAAGCTTTCCCTACACACAAGCATACCCTTCCTAATCTTTCTATTTATAGAGGAGTGCTCAACCGAAGCTTTCCATATATATATATATATATATATATATATATATATATATATATATATATATATATATGCACACACACACAAGCATACCCTTCCTAATCTTTCTATTTATTATTTCCTTCGCTCTTTCTTTCTTCCCCTTCACGTTTTCTTCTCCCGTCAAACCCCACTCCATAACTTCTAACTCCACTAAATTCCAATCTCCCAAACTCGCTCATTCACCTCAAAACACTCATAACTCCCCACTAATCCAAAATAACTACTCCATTATAACTCATGTATATATATATATATATATATATATATATATATATATATATATATATATATATATATGCACACACACACACAAGCATACCCTTCCTAATCTTTCTATTTATTATTTCCTTCGCTCTTTCTTTCTTCCCCTTCACGTTTTCTTCTCCCGTCAAACCCCACTCCATAACTTCTAACTCCACTAAATTCCAATCTCCCAAACTCGCTCATTCACCTCAAAACACTCATAACTCCCCACTAATCCAAAATAACTACTCCATTATAACTCCTATATATATATATATATATATATATATATATATATATATATATATATATATCAACACATAATCAAACTCCACTCTCTCTCTCTCACTCTCTCCCTCTCTCTCTCTCTCTACATTTATATATATTTACATCTAACATACTCTATTTCATCTCTCCTTCCCTATACATACTAGTAATTTACACGTGCAATGCATGTATTAACAATTTCAAAAAATAAAAATAAAAATTCTGATGTAGGTAGGACTCGAACCGGAAACCTCCTTTATATTAGTTATATACATGCGTTGCACATGTTGGTAGAATGACAAATGACACTAAGGCCTTCTCCCATTATAATATTAGATTAGATTAGAGATATATTATACATATAATCCTACATACATCTATAACTACACACACTCTTACTCATCTTAATTTCTTTTCTTTCTTCTCCTCCACTATACAACCCAAGCCTTCTCTCTTCTTCATTTTTTCATTTCCCGAAACTCCAAACTCTCTCTCTCTCTCTCTCTCTCTCTCTCTCTCTCTCTCTCTCTCTCTCTCTCTCTCTCTCTCTCTCTCTCTATATATATATATATATATATATATATATATATATATATATATATATACACTCCACGTCATCTCAAGTTTTGGAGTATTTGTGTTAGAGTCTAGGAGCAATCAATTTCGACAACCACTGGGTAAGTGTTCCTTTAACTTTATAAATCTTGTGTAGTAGTATTCATGCTAGATTGTGCAAATATACATAAATGTGTGGGTGTTTTTTTAATTTTCTAACCTTTATGTAGTAATTTGATGCTTTGGACGTAGGTATATTATGGCTAGATTCTTATATGTTAAAAATACATGTGTAAGTGTTCTCAAATTTTTCAAATTTTGCATAGGATTATTCATGATTAGATAATATATAGTTTGTGTTTCTATTTTGTGTGTGAAATGTGTATATTAAGATGCTCTCTTGCTTCTAGTGTTAATTATGCATATAGGTTGCATGTTTAGATTTAATAACAAACAAACACACTATTATTTTTCTGAAACTTTTTATGATTCTGAGTGAATTAGAGCCGAGGAAAAGCCATTTAAAATTGAAATTTCATGGTGTTTTAGATCCTAAAAATAATTAGCAGGTTGTGAATTTGTGAGTGGTGGGTTGTGGACTCAAGGGGACCCGACCCGTTAATTTTGAGTGTACATATAGCGAGATGAGCGCAAGAGTAATCGCGAGATCGAGTCTCGAGTTGGTTTTAGACTTCATATTTGATTTAATTACTTCAAAATAGAGGGCTCTAATTTAAGTTGGATTCGTGTCACTTACTTTGACAGATCGTGAGGCCTTAGAGCATGGTTAGAATGTGTGGATTATAGCACTATGTGCGGGGGTGGTCTTGGGTTTCAATTGGCCTGAGTGGTAAAATTGCTTTTATTTTGTTGAAAAATTATTTGAGTGATGGATTGCTTTATATTAATTATTTGAAGGTAAGATGACAACTTTAGAGGCTTGACAACCTAGTTGTCTCATTTGTATTTGAGCGCTGTGCTTGTACAAGTTGCGGGTTCGAAACCAGAGACGGCTTGGGTTATTTTTTTTTATATTAATTCATTCTTCCTTAGTTTATTTTATTTGGGATGTGGTTTTAACATGGTTTTAATCTAGTTTTTATTGGGATGAAATATATTTTAATCAATTAAAAATTTTTATTTCTGAACTAAATTAAGTTGTGAATGGGATTGCTCAAGAAGTAAATTTAATTGGTTTTGATCTAGATTTATTCTAAAACTATTTTCGTTTTAAACTAGATTCGATTTGGTGTTCATCCAAATTTGTTTTGGGGATAAACTAACACTTTAACTCAAATTTCGATTTGGAGAAATAAATGAATGATATTAAATGAGGTTAATGATAACCTAAAAATGATTAAGTGAATATTTGGAGAAAAAACAATGAAAGATTTTTAAAGAGGTTAATGGTAACCTAGAAATTATGAACATTTTGGGAATAGTGGACTCTAGGGAGGCTGAGCGAGCATCCTGGGTGCCGGCAAATTGTGTTTTTGTGAAATTTGAGAAATTGCCAGTGTGGGCTGATGTTCTCGTGTGTCATTTTAAGTCCGGTAGGGAAAGTTAGCTCCAGAATTTTTTTTACCTATATGTGAATTTAAGGATAGACACTGGATGGGAGATGTAACGAGGCGAATGCAAACGTGAGTATGAGGGCTTCAGAATTATCCGCGGCGTGAGTTATTCCCCAGTATTCCAATATGGAAATGTAATAGTCTCCAAATTTATCTACGGTTAGGGTTTAATCTCAATAATTACCGGAAAGGGAGCGACGCTCATGGGACATTCGTGTGATGAGGGTTCTGTTGTTGGTTTCTAGTTCCCTAAATAAATAGACTAAACTAGACACAAATTATAAAAACCTCGCAAGTGCACGAATCGTTTGACAAAGCGTAGCAATAGCAAGGGTCGATCCCACAGAGATTATAGATTTCAACTTACTAATCAATAAAACCTAAGAAATTACCAATCATAAAGTTTTGTTCTAAAAGTCTAAAAGAAATAAAAAGATTAAACTAAAGTAAGAAGTGTTGAATCACAAATATCTCTTGAATAGTTGGGTTTAGATCTCCACCAATAGTCAGTAATGCTCAGTTACCTTCTAAACTCACTTCTAATTACTCATGTTTGTTCACTTCAAGGGCATGGTATCTACTCCTTAAAGTATTGATTCCCTAGGCCAAGAATTAGGCATGGTATCTACTCTAATTCGTTTCTTTCATTAAGTCCTTAGCATGGTATCTACTAAGTTGTACTTAAGGAAAATATAAGATTAGTGGAAACGAACAAACACTCAAGATCCTAGAAATTGGTATCAGATCTAGATCCCTTAAGTTGATTGAACCAGGAACCCCTAAAGATTCCCTTGTTACAATTACAAGCACGAGATACGGGTCGTCTCAATATGCTCATATAACAGATTCAGATAAATGGTAACACAAACTTGATATTCTCAAGCTCTGTTTGTAAGTCGACTGGCTCTCACCTCAGTCGACTGCTCTCAGGCTTCGAGAACAAGTTTTGGTTATCACAAACCTATATCAATTCAATCAGATTCAATCAATAAGTAAATAGAAGAATTCAGAAGAACATAGCACTACATAACTACGGCTTCAATCTACCCAACTATGAAATTTAGTTCCACATAATAATACTTTTATTGCTTAATAAGTTCAAATACATGATCAACATAAAAGAATAGAGATGGAGAAAATAAACTAATGAAGTCCGGCAATAAGGTCGACTGGCTGTCACCCAGTCGACTGCCTTCGAGTACTGGATCTCTTTTCTCCTTCTTTGATGCTGATAGAATGATGCTCTGGTTTGAAGTCTTGAAGTGGTTGTTGGTGGTGATGGATCAAGAGATCTGATGAATAATGCTTCTTTTCTCATATTTATAGAACACGGCTCTTTTTCAGGAAAGTCCTTCTTTATTTGATTTGGTGATTTATTTCTTTCTCTTTTCTTCTTTCCTTCCTTATCTGTTCACCACGTGCTCTTGGAAATCCCCAGTCTCTAGATTTGATTTGTTATTCGCATAAAATCTGGATTCCAATAGATTTGAAATTAGATTTGGATGAATCTTCGAATATCTTATCTTTTGACTCTGCCGTCGATCAGTCGACTGGTGTTTGGTATAAGTCGACTGTGTCGAGCAGCTTCAGCTTCTCTGTCCAGTCGCCTGTTAGCATAATCAGTCGACTGATCTCTTCAGTTTCTTATGTATCATCCTTAAAATCCTGAATCTGCTTCGTTTTGCACTTTTATGCTGTTTCCTGTGGAAAAGAGAAAAGGAGAGTAAAATACCATATATAGAGCATTTAAATGTCTAATTGCACTAAAGTTATTGCTCTAAAATGTGAATAATATTGTGTTCATCAGGTTCCAGAATGACCGTCAGTGTAAGATATTCTCCAAATATTCCCGAATGTGAGTGAAATGGTCTCCAGAATTATCTAAGGAAGGAGTTTGACCTCCAAAATTATCGGGGTCAGGACCAATATTTACAGTATGTCTAAATCTTGATTTTTTGTTACGGTCATAGGTTTGCATAACGAGGGATCGAACCCTATAATGAGGAGAACGTTAAGGGCTTGCCATCGGACCTATGTTATATGGGCGGCATAGAATCCGAACAAATGCGCATTAGAATTGCATTGTGTGCATAGATATTTGTATTAGTCATTAAATTCATGGCATACACTGACATACTTAGGATAGTCACTTTTATACTTCGTTTTTTGGATTCAAGTTTGTGATTGTTAAAGTTGAGGATCGCGTTATTATAGCATTGCGCCAGTTGCATTCAACTGACGTGCCCGCAGTACTCATGTTTTGCAGGACTCGGATTAGCAAGCAACATGGGCATGAGTTTGGTGTCGAGGGATGTTGCAAGATTGAATATTTTGATTATATAAATTCTATTTTATAGGTAATTTTCGTTGTGCATTATAAAGAACTATTTTGTATTGAAAGAGTTATAAATTTTCTTGTAATTTAGTACAAAATTGAAGTAATGATCATGGTTTTGCTATGATTATCTGCGTTTGAAATTCAGGGCGTTACACTATCCCTGTTGCTCCGCTTTCTAGTTCAACAAAACCAGTTTCCACAAGACTCCAATACTCCTTCGATCTGAGGAAATTCTCCATCAGCATGCTCCAATGATCATAATGACCATCAAAGCGAGAAATTGCACGTTGCACGGAATTTTCTTCAGTTATCATAGCTCTTGCTGTTGCAAGTCACACTAAGTCGTTGCTTTGTTCCCTCGGGCCCAGTGGGGGCTCTGATACCAGAATGATATGAATCAAGGTTAGAACAAGACGAACTCAAAACAAACTGGGAGAATAACTTGTCTGCATTGAAGAACAACTTTGGCTAATAAATAGCCTTACAAATCCTAAGTGGAAAGTAAATGTGCAGCCCATGTTTTACACTAAACAATAACGAGGTAATGTGCAATGGAATGATCAAAACAGAAACAAACTACCCTAGTTAATAGGGGTTATTCAAACAGAAAGCAAAATCCTACCTGCAAGGATTCCTAAATAAGGAAACCCAACATCTTGACAAAAATTTAGTACATGCCTCTAATTAAGAGGACATAACTTTCATTCAAGGTGTTTAAACTTGCTACAACATAACTGCGGTTCGCAGATCATGCTTTGTTGATACTTTTAGCATCACTTGTAAGATATTGATCGTCGAGTTCTATGGACTTTCACGCAAAAAGGTCCCATTATTTTCTATTTTTTTGGGGAAAAAAACATGAACAAGAGAAAAAGTACCATGAACATCGTTCCAATGTCCCCTTCACTCCAATGCTCATTCCACCCTATTTACTTGGATTTGGTGTGCACTTTCATCAAACCATGACTACCTGACAACATCATTGCACTCTCCTATGGATACATATTTTGGACACTATAAACTAAGAAATGACACCTTCTCACCATATCAACATTCAACATAATGGTAGCTACAGCCAACATTTGACCCAAAACTGTATCACCTGCAAAATTTGACTAACATGCATATTCGTCCACGCTTCAAAACCTCATATGATTTATTTCCCTACTAACCATGACGACAGAGTGACATATATAGGCCTTCTCTAGATCATCCACCACCAATAATCTCTCCTCTTGCCTATATATCGCTACAGATGATCATGATCTGATCTTGATAGGACGGCTAGCGGCCGAGTTCGCACATAATCAGATGTGAACCAGTTCATATATATATATATATATATATATATATATTCAATGGCTCAGATCGATCCCCATATATATATATATATATATATATATATATATATTCAATGGCTCAGATCGATCCCCCCCCCCCCCCTCTCTCTCTCCATTCACTTAAGTTGAGAGAGGTATAATGGGTATTTCACCCCATTATAACCCTTCAACGCTCAACTCTCTCTCTCACTTACTCTCTCTCTCGATGCAGTTCAGTATTTATTTTTTGCAAAAATATAACTTAGCCTGTCGTTTCCAACGACGGACTATATTATATATATATTTTTAAATATTCCCTAGCCCATCGTTGGCAACGACAGGCTAAGGTGTAGTAAGGTTAAATTTTTTTTAAGTCCTTAGCACTCTATCCTTTCTCTCTCACCCCCTACTCGCTCTCTATTCTTCTCGATCTCAAACTGAAACCCAACCGCCTCACCCAAATCCTCTCTTACTCCACCGTAGCCTCCTCCTTCACTTCACTCTTTCACTCACCCTCTACCTCTTCTCCCTCATTCTCTCTTCCGAAGGACCTCCCGAAACCCCAAAAACCCTACCGTAACCCATCATTGAAATCCCTCATCCATCCACTGTTGCTGCATCTCCTCCATTCTCATACTCTCTCACTCCTAATCTCTCCTCCAATTGTAACCCCTCCTCCTTCAATCTTCAGAAGCAAATCGAGAACTCGACTAAATCCGAACTTCCTCTTCAAAAACACCTAAATTGTGCAAATCTCAATTGTACTAGGCATTTATGTTGAATTTATGTATTTATTTTGATTTTTTACTTTGTAGGTGTATTTATGTAGATTTTTATGTTTACTAATTACTTGAATTTATTTTTGTGATTCGTAATTAAGTAGATGTAGTAGTTAGTATGGAGTTAATTGATGATTGTATATGGTAGAATTGTAGACGTAGTTATTGTTATTTGCTCAAATTGTTGATTTAATAAATATTTTTAATTGTTCGATATTAGTAAAACCACACAAACGCCAAAAAAAATTTAAAAAAAATTCCAAAATTTTGTGAGTTGGTCGGATTCAAGACACACAAGCTAACACAACATCTAGGTGTAAGTTTTAACTTACGATTTGCAAGATACGGCCATGTATCGCTTTTGGTGAAGGAAAACTGAAATAAAGTGATACATGTCATATCTCGCAAATCGTGAGACGAAACTCACCTCTAGAAGTAAAGTTGGCTTGTGTTACGTGAGTCCGACCAACTCACAAAGTTCTAAAATTTTTTGTTGTTATTTGGGTGGTTTTCACACGTATCTCGAACAACAACAATTATAACTTCAAACAATTTGAGTACGATAACTTGAGAAAACCACATAAACGACATCTAAAATTACGAAACTATGTGAGTTGGTCTGACTCACCCCATACAAGCCAAAGCAACTTTTAGAGTTGAGTTTCGAGTCATGATTAGGGTCTGTTTGGTTGGACGGAAATTGAGGGGATGGCAGGGGAGGGGAGGGATTTTTTTAAACATTTCTTGTTTGGTTCATTTTTTAGGAGGGGGGAGGGGAATGGAGGGGTGCAGCATCCCTCCTGATTCAATTTTGGCTCCCCTCCAATATTAGGGGGATTTGGACGGGAGAGAAATTGAGTCAAATTTTTGTATAGGGATTGGACAAAATTGACCTTTAAATTTAATTATCTTTAATACTTGCACAACAAAATTATAACTTAGTACACAGTGTTTATAACTTCAGCAAACTTCCATTTTGCAAGTAATTAACGTATTTAGTTTCTTAGATCTAGCTATTACATACAAATGATGATCTGAAATGTTTAATTTGTTTGCAGACGAAGGTCCAGTTGAGATTGTTAATAATGCAATGGAATGCTTCAATGATCGATATGTATGTAATTATTCCATATCACCCTAGAATCTGATATGTTCGTTCTTTAATGACTTTAGCTGCTGTAATTTTAATTGGAAATATATACTTTTTTCTCTCTTAAAGGTGTAATCTAAATCCTTTTAATCACACCATTAAAATTTCTAATCACTCCATTTTAAATTTAAAAAAAAATAAATTTAAAATTTAGGAAAAAGAACTATCAGCAAGAACTATCAACTTACTTAGTTGATTGCTTTAAATTTTGCATCTTCCCTTCTTATTATAAATGACTTAAGTGCTTTCCTCAACCATGGACATTTTTTAAAACAATCCAAATGAATGTACTTATGACTTACAGAATGTGTTTTGTTAGAGACACTTGATGTTTTTTTTTGTGGTTGAGTTTTGTTATAAAATGTAAAAGGGTATAAAAGTAATTTTATTATAAAATCTCTTCCCTCCCCTTGTGAACCAAACAAGAAGATAATTATTTTCCCTCCCCTCCCCTCCTGTGAACCAAACAAAGTCTTAATTAAAATTCCTCCCCTCCTTTGAACCAAACAGTCCTTTAGCGAGATACGACCGTATATTGCTTTCCATCCTTTTTCATGAATGAAAGTGATACACGGGCGTATCTTGCAAACCGTGAGTCGAAACTCAATCCTACATGTTGTGTTGCCTTATGTAGGGTGAGCCTGACCTACTCGCAAAATTTCGAAATTTTTCATTGCCATTTGTGCAGTTTTATACGTTTTTCGTACTAAAATCAACTAAAACAACTATTTTTTGATAATTTGAGTACGTAAACGTTATTTTTAAAATTTTAAATAAAAAAAAAATCTCACAAACGGCAACCAAAGATTACGAAACTTTGTGAGTAGGTCGGATTCACCCCACACAAGCCAACGCGACTTGTAGAATTGAGTTTCGACTGCAAGATACGGCCGAGTATCACTTTATTTTGGATTTTCTTGAAATAAAGCGATACTCGGTCGTATCTCGTAAACCATTAGTCAAAACTCAATTCTACAAGTTACATTGGCTGGTGTAGGGTGAGCCCGACCTACTCGCAATGTTTCATAATTTTTCGTTACCATTTGTGCAGTTTTATACGTTTTCGTAGCAAAAACAACTAAAACAACTATTTTTGATAATATGAGTACGTAAACGTAGAAAACCTCACAAACAACAACAAAAAATTACGAAACTTTGCGAGTAGGACGGGCTCACCCCACACAAGCCAATGCAACTTATAAAATTGAGTTTGGACTCACAGTTTACAAGATACGGCCGTGTATCGCTTTATTTTTTATTTTCTTGAAATAAAGCAATACTCTGCTGTATCTCACAAACCGTTAGTTGAAACTCAATTCTACAAGTTGCGTTGGCTTGTGTGGGGTGAACCCGACCTACTCGCAAAGTTTCAAAAATTTTCGTTGTTGTTTGTGCATTTTTTCACATTTTTGCTTTCTTGTGTGGGGTGAGCCCGACCTACACGCAAAGTTTTAGAATTTTTCGTTGTTGTTTGTGCATTTTTTTACATTTTCGCTTTGTTTATTGTTAGTAGAGAAATGACTAAGCACTTATCAATTAACCTTATGTTTATTGTTAATAAAGAAATAGCTAGAACGAGGCAACCGAGAAGACCTTCTTGTAGCTCTAGTGGTGAACCATTTACAGAGGTACGATTTATTATTATTATAAGTTTTAAATAC
This sequence comes from Hemerocallis citrina, assembly GCA_017893485.1. Classification (NCBI taxonomy): domain Eukaryota; kingdom Viridiplantae; phylum Streptophyta; class Magnoliopsida; order Asparagales; family Asphodelaceae; genus Hemerocallis; species Hemerocallis citrina. The sequence goes on along the minus strand of CM030363.1, from coordinate 103,314,402 downwards.
GAATATGTAACATTGTATCAATAATAACAAGATTTGTATTCGTTCGTGCAGGTTGGCAGTTGTTATTCGTCATCGGCCGAGTTGTATCCGTTCATGTACGTTAGGCGATTGCGGCCTTAGCGTCATTGTATCGGAACTTGTGCACTTGTGCATTAGTTCCGTAAAGATGGGTGGGCCGATGATTTTGTTGCAAATTTAGAGTTTGGGGCGCATCCACATCGGTCGATCCTGTATTATTGAGGCAACACCGAATTGGTTGGTTGAAGCACCGAATGCAGAGATGTCGCCTCCTTTAGGAATGTACTGGGCAGGGCGGCACACGTGGGTCAATAACCCACGCACATCTCTCGCGTAGTACAGAGATGAGTTGGATGCTTTGCGAGATGAGTTTGTTAATTGGTTTCCATACACCCCCGATAGGTTGCAACGAGTTCCACTAATGTGTTTGGTTAGCAAGCTTTGGTTGACGACTATCCCACTCGTCAACTTCTCTGTTGTGGAGTTCCAATATCCAGATAGAGTAATGCGGCAATTCGGATACCAACAGAAGATTCTTGAAGCTCGCTCGTACAATAAAAAATTGCATGAGGTGAAAGGAATGGGTCGCGTGCCCAATTTGGACTAGGCGGATGTCCATCGGGTACATGTGTCAAATTGGAATACCTTACAATATCATATGACACCCAATATGACGTATGTTGATATATCTTACGATGGCTCATTCCAACAAGTGTATATGACGTGCTACAAGCGCATTACAAGATTGTATATATCTCTGCATACCGCTATACCAGCCGAAGTCCAGTTACCGATTTTCCCAACCGAGGAGGAACCACCACCGGCATATTCCTCTTCGTGTAACGCCCCGTAATTTTTAATACAATATTTTGAATTAATAAATAATTTTTAAATCAATTTATTTAATTATTTTGAATTATCGTAAAATTGACATTTTCACACATGCAAATATTTTCGAAGTGTAAATTTGGAATTTTGAGTTGATGAACAAATTATATTATTTGTTATTGGGTATATTTGAATTTTTGGGATTAATCTGAATAAAGAAAACTAGTTTTGTAAATTTTTGAAAGAAATGGGCCTTTTTGTAAAAAGTCGTTTAGGGGTGAAAATTTAACTTAAAAATTTGTTTGGCTGCATTTAGGGCCGGCTATTCAGTAGAAGGCTCTAAGGAATTAGATTATTTCCATATTTGGTTGATTTTTACTGATTTAATTGAATAAATATATAATTACACAATTTTGAGATTGGTGGGGGCTTTATTGAAAATATTCTTCCTGGAGTATAAAAGTCAGAAATTTTATTTGGAAAATCTAATCTTTATTAGTAGATAATAATTCCAATTTTTCTGGATTTTTTATAAATATTTTATGGCTAATTTGCAAATACTCAAAAATGTAGGACTTTTGTGCAAAATTGCCACTTGGAGTAAAAAAATTCTAGATTTTTGAAGTTTTGGGATGCATATGTTGGTCGGCCAGATCTGGGATGTGAATGGAATTAGTTTTATTTTATTTTAAAATTATTTGATTAACTAATAATTGGAAGGATTCATATATGTAAATAAATAATCTTCTTGGGGGTAATTTTGTAAACTTTTATGAAACCCTCAGAGGCCAATCTCGACCTATAATATGGGCAACAGCCGGCCATCCCTATTGTGCACTCAAAACATCTCTTTCTCATTATTTTCTTGGAGTTTAAAGCTTAGATCTTGGACTTTTGCAAGAAGAATGCTTTTCTTTATTTCTAATATTGTTCTTCAAGTTGATCTTCTTTGATGTGAGTGATACTTCTAGTCTTTTGATGGGTTTACTCATATTATCATGATGAATGAACTTATAGATGTTTACATGAACTAAAGATACAATTTTTATGAGAGATGATCATATTTTATTAATTTTGAGTGTTAAATATTAAAGATTGATGAAAAAAAACCTAACTTGGAATCTATTGTAGTTAATAAAGATATGTAGAAATAATTAGAACTTGCTTCTTGCTCTTGAATTCATGCTTGATTGATTATAAAGTTAAGATATTTCCATGTTATTGGTTGTTTTTAATCATCAAAAATTGTAACTAAACATTAGGGTTTGAATAATTATTTTATGGATCGAAAGTAATTTATTTTGAAGTGGCTTATGCATAAAAGATTAATATTTTTGCTTAAAGAAATAAATCTAATGAGAATATGTGATTGTAGATGTTAGATCATAGTGTATGATTCAGAAACATATTTTGGATGATTAAAAGATGAAATTTTTATTGTTCTAATATTGAAGTAAAGTGGTATGATTCTATATAATTGTTGTGTATATAAGAAATATTTTTGGAAAGAAATATATATAAAAAGAAACAATAAAAAAAATTCAAACCCTACCTGTGGGTTACCGCTCATGGTGAACAGTAACCGGGGCTGCTGTTGCTGTATTGTGTTTTTCGATTGGATTTTAGAGTATTTTTCGAGTAGTTTTTTGTGTGGCTTGTATGCTATGTTAAGGGGACTCTAGTATACATGTGTACGCATCTATATATGGGTTTAAACAAATATATATGAGTGCTTTGATCGAGTTTGGATGAGATTTTATAGACATTGTATGATCTGGAATGTCGTCTGTTTCAGTTTGGAACGAGATTTCGACTTAGTTGCCGATGGAAATACCTAAAAGTTATAAAATAGAAATTGTAGCTCACTGTGTCTAGTTTCCAGAACATCTGATGAATCCTCAATCAGACTTATAGTTTGTAAGATATACAATTTCTACCACTGTATTGTCGTAGTTTCATATTTTTAAAATAACGGTTAGTTTTTAGAATTTATCAAGTATGAACCCTTTAAATTAATTTATTTGATTCCAGATTTTTATGGTGAATTCCTCGTTATGTTCTGAATTTAAATTGATTTTTCCATAATTTAATATCGACTTTAGAATGTACTGTTTTGAGGAACGAAATCATGTAACTTTTAGATTTTTGGATTAAAGATAGTTTTCAGGATTTATTGAATATCAACCCTTTAAATTAACTTATTTGAGCCCAGATTTTTATGGTGAATTTCTTGATATGTGCTGGATTTAAGTTAATTTTTCCAGAATTTAATATTGATTTTAAAATGTACTGTTTTGAATGACAAATTCGTATAGTTTTCAGATTTTGTAAAAATCTATATTTTTATGGATCAAATGGACTTCCATACATATAAACGAGTTCTCATGGCATTATTGGTTGATTAACAGGAATGTAACTAATGAAAAGTAGTTTGTATAATTAAACCAAGTTGAGTTTTGATTTGAGGATTGGAGTTATGATGTGAGCCCTAAAAAGATTGTTGATGATATGTAGAGTTATAAGACACTAGAGGTTGAGTGTAACCCTAACATATCGGCAGTTGAGATTTTGTGGATATTTAGCCAGTGGGGATTTTTTTGTTGATTTAGTTAAGTCCGATATGGTATACCAACTCTAGGGAGGCTGTGATTTATTTAAAAAAATAAAAAATAAGGACATGCATTAGTGAAGATGTGATAGATCTTGGAAAACGTAAGTAGTAGGGGGCTCTGTATAGTGGACAGACGAGGTTCAGGACTATAGTCTTGGTTGGGCGGTTTGATTCTGAAGGCTACGATTATCATTGCCATCTTTTGGGTTCGCGCGTTAAGGGTCTTTTATAGTTTGGCATTTTATTCGAAAGGCTGAGACCTATTCGTGGAATTTCGGTATGAAATGTTCAGGGAGACTTACATGATGCTTGCGTGTTGAGGGTTCTAATCTATCTGGTAGATATCGGGGCGTAGGCCTATTCGCGGAGTATTCTAGATCTTTGTTTCTATCACCGTAGTAGGATTAGTTGCATAACGAGGGATTGAACCCTATAAAGTGGAGAATGATAAGGGCTTGCACCGGACCTATGTAGTGTGAGCTGCATAGAATCCGACAAGTATGCATTAATAATCATCAGGTGCATTTGTGTTTTCATGACTTGTGTCATGCATGCTTGTTTTCTGTCTTCTTACACTTTACATGTAGCCTAGCTTCACTTGATGATTTATACTTCATTTACTGTTATTTCATATTCCGTCTGTTATTACTGCGTTAATATGTTTCACTTGTTGACTTATGATTTTATTTTTTATGTTTCTATTTAAGTTGTATTTTCTTTGAGTATCACTCACACCGTTATGGCTGACCCCTTTAGTTTTTGGGGTTAGCAATATCTCTAGCCTCATGTTTTACAGGTAGGTGTCATTAGCATGAAATTGGGAGCATGTTGTAGAATGTTTAATGTTGTTGCATAACTTGCAAAAGGCATGATTATAAAGAGAAGTTGTATTTATAGTGCTTTTAAATACCACTGTAATGTAAAAAAAAAATTGTAATTCAAAATATTTAAATTCCACTGTGTTTTGTAAAGGAGTTGATGTAATAAAAAGTTCTAATTTTTTCCTGTGTTTGTACTATGTCTATAATTGCAATTGAAGTTGATACTGGGAATTGTGCCACTTACTTCTAATTGTATTTATTGGAAATTCGGAGCGCTCCAAAGTTGGTATCAGAGCTTGGTTAGACAAGAAGGCAATGTCGAAAGCATGATCAAGGGTTCTCACAGTATGATTGATGGCGAAGCATTGGCTCTTACCCTGACATGCCCAGATCGACTAGCCACCAATGCGGTAGCAACAGTCGAGAGGCTGTTGGCATAAAACAAGCTTTGAGGTTACCCTTCTGGCCATTACCGTTCTCATTGGCAGGCGGCAGTCTACAGAGTTAGTATTAGAGCAAACTTCAATTAGTAATACTAAACATTGTATAGAGAAACAAAATTATGGTGGACATTAGAAGTGTGAATACCTAGGGTGGACATTAGAAGTGTGAGTACCTAGGTGGACATTAGATGTATACTGACTTGGTTGTTTGATAATGAATGCTTGGAATGAAATTGAATTATTTGTATGTCTAGATTCGACTAAAAATTTCTTTATTGTAAGTGGGTGGATTATTTTCGCATAAATAGAAGATGAATGATTTATTTTCTCTTGCTGTTATAATTACCTTTTATTATTGACGTTTAATTGGGATAATTTTATTAGTTATTGACTTATCTATTTTAGTACAAATCTAATTATAATTGTTTGATTTTAAAGAATATTTTGCTAATTATAGCCTATTTGTTCTATAAGTTTTGAGTTTTATGGAAACAAATTTTTTTATTGAAGTTTGAAATGTGGCGAATATAGCTTTTTATTTTTCTGTTGGTGTTTGCAGTTTATAGTTTTGAAATACGTAATTTTTTATTTTCGCTTGTCACTTTTGAGTGACAGATACTACAATAATTGCAATATAATCAACAACATTTACTTATATTTTGTTTTCTTTCTATTATTGCTTTGAATATATTATGTTTTTGTACGTAGACAACATTTTCCCTTCTCTTTTATATTTTTTATATTTTATTTTCTTTCTTAAAATTTTGTCCTTCATATTTTTATATACCTTTATGGTTACTCATTTATTTTGTTATTACTGTTACGCATTATATTAGTTTTAATTCCTACTTATTGAATTATTAATTTCTTTTATTATTATTCCTATTATATTTAAATTCACATTCACTTATATATACTTTGATTTTTCGATGCTATATTTTCCATTATTTGGTATTGTTTTATTTTTCGGTGTATTTAAATTTGATTGTTATACTTTTACTCATATAGATACGATATACCTCTGCATATTGAAGTTTTTATTTTATTATTAATTTTGTTTTTACACCTTATATTCAATACCTTTATTATTACTTATTGTTTACTACGTTTGTTGTATTTACTTTTCACCGTTTATAGCCACTTGTTGTATTACTTTCTTTCATTTTTATACTTCTACAGCTATAATATACTATAGTCGCTTGTTACCTTAATATTATGATTTTTTTTATTTTCTTACTACATACACATTCTATTGTTTACTGTTTATTTTATGACATGATTATTTATGTTACATAGTTATCTCTCATTCGCAATTACATTAAGCTTATGCATGTATTTCATTCCGTCTTTCTCCTTACTTTTATAAACTATTTTTCACTACTACTAATTCCTACTATTTATGTTTGATATCTATAATCTATACATCTATTTTGATATTCCATCGTGTGACTTTCTACCCCATTTCCTACTTTTGTTTATATTTTTGTATCACGAATTTCAAAAAGTAACATCACACAGAAAATTTCCAGAGTTTCTCTCTCTAGAAAATTCTAGAGAAAGAAACTAGTTTTGAAAAAAGTACCCAACAAAAAACCCTAGATCTACAATCTTAGGGGCGGCGGCAGCTGGCCCTCATCCCCCCCCCCTACCCTTCATCCTTCGCGGCGACGAGATCGAGGTTCGCACCACGAAGACGAAGGTCGCGCTCAGCACCCACTAGCGTCTTCACGCGTCGTCGCTCGCTGAGGTGGCGCCTTCCCGGGGCGCCGCCTTCACGGCAGCCAAAGTCGGAGCTTTAGCGCGATGAAGGAGTCGCCGACCCAGATCGTGGAGGCGGATGGGCGTCGCGCCGCGCCGCCGTTGACGCGCCAGTCCTCCTCTGCCAGAGCAATGCCCCCGTCGCCGATCGCTAGGTCGCCGATAGCCAGGTCGTCACCGAATGTCGTCGCATCACGCCGTCGTCGCGGATTTCAACGCGCCTCCTCAGGTTGCGGAGCGACGTCTTCGTTGCGCCAGAGCATCCTCCCGCATCTGTGGTCGCGATTGCCTTGGATCTGGGCGATGGCGAGGTGCCCCCCCCCCCCGAAGTACGTTGTCTTGCACGATTGTGGAGCTTGGGCCCGAAGATGGGGTCCCTCCATGATGTGCGCTCACTTTTTTGAGTGTCCAACGATGTCGCCGGTGCAGTCTTCACAGCGCCTACTATCAGGCTATTGAGCTTCCTCCAGATTAGACCACTATCTCGTAATAGCATCGCATATTCCCTCGGTTTGGAAGTAAGAGTCGAGATGAGTCTGTGTGGTGAGAAATTGCCTAAGAGCGCTAGAGCGTAAGATAGGTGAAGGTATCCTTTCCACGGCTCTCTCCTGGAACGTGGTGTTTGGTGGGGTAAACAAGATAGTTGTTTGGTGAGAAATTGCCTGAGAAAGCACAATCGTGTGAGAGGTGAAGGTATCTTCTTCACAGCTATCTCTTTGGTAGCGGCTGTGGGAGCTATTGGCACGTTTGTAGGATGAGTGGGGGAGATGGTGGAAGTGTGCGATCGCTGTGCATGTGCCGTGGGGTCAGAATTCGATCTGCGGGGCTTGGGCCCAAAGATGGGATCCCCCGAACGAGGAGAAGACAGGGATCAGTAGGTGATAAAATCCTACCAGACTAGTTTGATGTGGGTGTGCATGTGACGTGGAGATACTGTACGAAGCTAAACTGACGTACATACAATTTTTCTGCACCGAGCTTGTTTGTCGGCTCACCCTCCAAGGTTATTGGAGGAATTTGTTGTTTGTACGTGTCATATTGATTCATGTATGTTTTATTTTCTGTCTGTAGTTTGTACTTTGGCCCAATACTCTGGATTTGTTTCGTTCAGCTCTTATTAACACTACAAGAAAAACCCTTTTTCGCAACAAGATTTTGGCAACGACTTTTTAGTCGTTGTGAAAATTAGTTACGGCAACACAAAAGTCGTTGCTAAAAATAAAATAAAATTTTCCTCCTCCAAAATGCCTTGCGCGGGCCTTTGCAAATCCCCCTGCCAGATTGTGTAAATTGGAAACGATAAATGTCGTTGCATATATTTTCTTATATCTACTGCAACGACAGTATTGTTGCCAAAAATATAAAAAAAAAATAACAATTTTAATAAACCTCTCTCTCTTTCCTTATATCTCCTTTTTAATAAACAATCTACTCTATCTCTCCTTTTGTTTTCTTTTTTGCCCAAACAGAAACGCTCCCTCCCCGGTCATCTTCGACTCCTCCCGGCGGCCCGGCCTCCTAGCCCTCCTCAACCGCCCAAACATAAACCTTCCCCCGCTCTTCCGCTCCCTGCTCTTCCGCTTCACATCTCGTATGAGTGAACTTCACATCTGATCGTATGTACGTACCTTCTTCTTTTTTCTCCTTTTTTTTGTCGCGATTTATAGATTGAGATTATTTTGTCTTGATGCTTTGGATTCTAGATTGATTGATTTCTAGGGTTTATGAGGCTCCCCCCCTTTTGCTCGGCCCAATCGCAAGGTACGCTTCTGGATTTGCTTTCGGTGATTCTTTCCGGATTAGGGAAATTTGCTAGGGTTTCTGAATGCTGGGGTTTTCATTGGAGCTTGTGGATATGTGAATCTTATTATTAACTAATTTTTGAATGGATAAGCATTTATCAAATCGGATCTGTAGTGGATTTTATAATTGTTTGAAATGAATCTAGCTTTTTGGGATGTTGTTGATGGGAGTTTAATATAATTAATCATTCAGATAATTTTAAGCTCGTTGGAATGGAATCAATGCAGTTAGTCAACAATATTAGTCTTAAGCTTGTTTGTTTGTGGCGCAGATTTAATTGCAGATTAGAGGGCAAGGTAAAAATTAGTCAGGGTGTGTTGAATTTAACGAGGCAAATTATATTGAGTTGTACAAAATTTTGGTTCGAGTTCAAACATATTTTGAGTACATGATTATTTTGGTTTTGAGTTGTATATTAAGATTCTATCTTAATATACAATTTGTTTTTTATAACTTTTACAGATTCTCATTTCCAATTTAGTAGAAGAGTACATCGTATGAAGAACAGATAATATATTGCAACATACATTGGTTAAACAATCAATTTCCTTACAATATATATCATCAAATATATTGTTCTTGATTATACGAAATACACTCTTTATGCCAAAGGATAACAACTTCTTAAATTATTATAGATATCAAACACACAACAGTTGAAGAACCTCACAACATTTTCCAAAGCTTGACACATAAAGAAGCAAACACTGGTGAATCCTGCTGCAAAAAAAGCAACTTATTATTTGTAACCACCAAAGGGACTGCATTCGAGAGACTTTTGAATTATTTTTTGGACTCGCAAATTTCTTTGAACCATTCAAGAGAAGCCTTAGGGTATCGTTTGAGTCCATCATTGAAGTCCACATAGGCCAACCCCATCCTTATAGTATAGCCATTTTCCCATTCAAAGCTATCTAGCAAGGACCATGCAATGAAACCTTTCACATTTGCTCCCGCCCTTGAGACAAATATGATCAATATTAGCATACTATAGGCATTGTTGTTGGATTAAAAAGAATACAATACTAAAAATTTGCAAACAACTTAGTTAATCAGTACATTCTTTTTTAAAACTCACAACATGGAGGTCATCCATGGCTTAGAAAATAGTAAAAAAATACTCTATATCTTTTGTGCTCTGTAATATTTGCAAGATTTATCTTCATGAAACTTTCCTAGGACTTGTTTATAGTATAGTTTTGAGAAATAAGAGCTGGTTTTTGAAACCAAAATATAAAAAATGTTTAAGAACATAAAAGAGAAATAAAATAAGTATATTAATTAGTATTTTCACCTGATGGCATCTCTGAGTTCTGTCAAATGAGATGCATAAAACTTAATTCTTGTCTGATCATTCAAACCATGATTTGTAAACCATGGTATACATAAAATGTTTGTAAACCATGATTTTCTTTTTTGAAAATATAAGTCCCCCCCCCCCCCCCCCCCCCCCGGGATGTTTAACCGACATCGGGATTCTGGCTCAATTCAAACTACAATACATCAGTTCTCTCTTAGTTGCCCTCTCAGCGTTTTCATTTCATTATTTTCTTACCACACTTTATAGGTCTTCGGTTAACTCGTACCTTTACTTATATTCATGTACTAGTCATTCTCATTTTCCTCTTTACTTTCTTAACTATTATGTTACTCTTTACTATATTAAGTTCGCATAGCCAATTATATCTCAATCCCATGATTAGGGGTGAATAATTTACTAGGCTAAGAACAAATTCACCCTAGTCACCTCTTATTTCTGAATAAGCATGAGGTGGTATATGTTGATGCTTATGGCATGAAGCCTATTCAAAGTTTTCTTGTAGTTTTTCTTGTATTTTTATTTGTACTTCATCATAGTGTATAGGATCAAGCTAATGTGAATTTTGATGTTTTGATTTTTCTTTAATTTTGGTGTAAGAAGGAATGAAAGATGTCAACCTTATGCTTTCTCAACCTGTTGCCGGTATTAATATAATCTGGCTAGTATTAGTATTTTAGTGTTACAAAGTAAGGGATTTGCCAAATATTATATTATAATCATATAATAATGACCTTTAAGTGATTGCAATCACCTGAGAATCTCTTCCATCTGCCAATTAAATTTAAACATATCCTTAAAATAAATTTGATAATTCAAGACCAGAAATCATTAGAGCGCCTTTAAAATTTTCAATTGCCATTGATTGATTAGCCCTATAACAACAAAAAAGTTATGATAAATTCTAATGGAAATGTACAAAACAATTAGCCTTCTTTAATTGTTTGGTCTGAAAACTTAACCCAAGAATTTTTTACTAATTTACTGTTAAAAAATTATATTGTGTTAACAGTATGTCTGGTAACTCGTTGAATGTTATCTAGAAGTAATTCTGTACATCTTTTGAAATTTGTGTATAGGAAATTCATATGCATGTTGTTATTTTTAATTGAATTTAGTTCTGTGATGATTAGACTATGTACATTTAGTCATCTTATTATTTTTTTTAACTGTCAACTCACTGTTACGAAAAATATGGATCCTGCAATCTGGAGACAAGGCTTATGTTCTGTGCTTTGTTGCGTTTAATGATTTCAAGTGTGCCCTGACTGCAATGGACGCTCTTCAAGGTAGTGTATTTTCTGTGAAAAATTTATTAATTCTTCCTTTTCAAGCTTAATATTTATATGTGGAGGTTCCAGTTTGTTTCAACTTTTTTGATAGTCTACTTTCTGATTAGGTACATGCTGATGATAAGAACAATAACTAAACCTTTATTGCAATATGAGGTTCTGGTATTAGTTTTATGTGGATCAACACGACAACTGAATACATATTTTTTTATACATATTTACATCTAAGAGTCCATCGTGCACAAATAAATTTTATACCTTTTCACATTAATTTCTGCCTATAATCTGAACGAGTGGCTAAGGAAATTTAAACCTTTTTACATCGTTGCTAAAATAAGTGTGTTTTTTATTTGTTATTTTTTTTTAATTTCTTATTTTTTTCCTGGGGAAAGCTTGTGGGGTTATGGGTATATACTATAATCCGGGATTTTGACATGCATAAGCATGACACCTAAATCCATATAATTTCTTATTTTTTTCCAGGTTACAAGTTTGATGACAAGAAACCTGAAGCGCCCATCATGAGGATCCAGTTGGTGAATGTCGGTGAAGTTGTTTAACTATGTCTTTAGTATGTAGAATTGGGGTTGATATCTTCTGTTCTCAAGGTCTTTCTTTGCTGTGCCCTTTCAAGAAAACCCCAAAACTTAAAAAATTGCTCATGTAAAATTCTCATCCTCGCAGATATGGTATTGTACTTTTGTTGTTACAGTCATCTTTGAGTGTTAAATCTCTCAAGCCTGTTATCTTGATTGAGATTCATTGTGGAAACTCAGTATGTAGGCTCTCAGACTTGGTGAGATACTTGGAGGAAGCTAAATGTATATACACATGCTATTTTGATCTATTAGAAAACATGATTAAGCTTATTATGCACAATGGAAATGATTATGAGATACTTAGATAACTTTTTGAGAAATTGATGGTTGTAATATTTTGGGCATTGCTTCTTATATGACATAAATGTAATATGTTGAACAAGTTTAATATTAAGGTTTTTGGAATGATGTTGGTTTTTAATATTTTTGAAGTGTATGCTAGTTTTAGGACAGGGCTGATGCAACGACAATATATAATTTGTCTCGAAAAGAATTAAACTTTCACAACGACAATTAGTAGCTTTAGCAACGACTATAGTTGTTACCAAAATACAAGTAATGCAAAGCAATAATAAAAATAATTGCAAAACAGTCGAGCTTTGTCAACGACAGTAGTCGTTGCCAAAATAGAAAGAATGTAAGACAACGACAATAATTCATTGCGAAAAAACAATCTTTAGCAAGGATATGAGTCGTTGCCAAATATATGAAGTATGTTTGGCAACGACAAAAGTTGTTGCGATTGATTTTATACCTTAGCACGGGTGAAATTAGGTATGGCAACGACAAAATATATTGCTACGACAATGTCATTGCGAAAAATCTATGTTTGGCAACGACAGAAAGTCGTAATCAAAATCTTTCGCGATGCCCGGACGCGCAACGACCTTGCAACGACAAATGTCGTTGCGACAAATATTTTTCGCAACGACAAACGAGTTTTAGCAACGATATTTGGCGTTGCGAAAAAAGGTTTTTCTTGTAGTGTAATGAAACAGGGTGGCCATATTCCACCTTTTCCTTCAAAAAAAAAAGTAACATCACACTTAAATTAAACATCCAATATCCCTGTACTTGTGGACGATTGCATCATTCCGTTCATCGTTTTGTTGCAGCCGGATGTCGAGAAGACAAATATGCAACTAGACGTCAATAGAAGGCAAACTTGTAACTGAATGTCGGGAGGCAAAAACTGCAACCGAATGTCTAGATGGCAACCTGATGTCGTGGTGACAATCTGCAACTTGATGTCAATGAGGTAAATCTACAGCTAGACATCAATGAGGCGAACAAACAACAAAGAAATTTAAATTTTCTACTCTAAAACCCCACTTTTAGTTTCATATATATATATATATATATATATATATATATATATATATATATATATATATTATTTATCACTATCCTATTATTTTGTACTTGTTCATACCATTATATAAGATTTTAAAACTTAGTCTATGCTACTTCAACTATGTTATTCATAATACAATTCCACTTATATACACATTTAATTACCTTATTATTTATACTTGTTTTCATATCTGTCTTATATGTGTTATTTTTTTTTTCACCTTATAATATTGAGGTTTATTATTAACTATTTTTCGCTATCTTAGTATTATCATTTTGTATATGTATATATGTATACTTTATCTTTACATATGTTAGTATTTTTTTGTATTTTCATACCATTAAATTTTCCTAGCCTACCTTATATTTGTTTGCTACTTATATGATATGACTTTTATTATTCATGGTTATTTATCATTTTTTTCATTTTTATATAATTGATATTGTATACTATTCCAATATTATATCATTATTTCAATTACTATTATTATACTTGTTCACTACTACAACTGCATATAATTTTAATATTATAGTATTGTTGGTTTTATCATATATTCCAAACCCTTATTTGCATATATAATATTGTAAGTTAATTTTCTTATAACTATACTTGACAGTTTACAAATATTTGATATAATAATCAGTATTCTATATATTTAATTTTTAAATCGCATATATGATTATTATATGACTTTTACAAATGAAATTTTTGTGTGTTTTATATACATCATTATTTTTACTATTACACTTATCTCATACTTTTTAACAAAATTCGACACTCGTGTTTTTATTTTATTTTATTTTATTTTATTTTATTTTATTTTATTTTATTTTATTTTATTTTTCAGATTATTATTGTCATTATTATTGTTATTTTGGCTTAGCTAAATTTGTTGGTATTTCGACGTATTTTTGATTGACTATCTTCCAAGGCTATATATATATATATATATATATATATATATATATAGGGTTATATATATATATATATATATATATAGGGTAAAAGGGATATGAGCAACTTGCTTATTTAGTCAATGAGCAATTGATTATGTGGCATGTATGTGATACATTGAACAACTAACCCTTTTAATGATTTTCCAATCACATGTATGGCACATCATCAATTGTTTATTTACTAAATAAGCAAGTTGCTCATACACCTATTTCCCATATATATATCATCTTTAAATTTGTATTCTTTTTGTTACCTTTATTATTATTTACTTTTGCCATTATTCATGTCCTTAACTTTTTTTTTTTTGCTTCTTAATTTGTATGGTTGGTCTTATTATCTCCTTACTATAATAATCTTTTACGATGTTATTTGATCAGTAATCTTTTTTTTTTTTTTTGATGATCTATTCATATATCTATTTTTTGCATTTCATGGTTTTATACAAATATTTTAACGACATTTGGAGTTCTTAATATTTTGTTTTACTAACTAAACGTATTGTTATTTGTTACTTTAGACAGTTTCTTTTACTCATATTCTTGTCTAAGTTTTGTGCTACGTACGTTGTCTATTTTCATTAATTTTTAAGTTCATAATGCATTGTGTTTATAGTGTATTCAAGTTTTAAGGAAGCTTTTGATTCCTTTGTGTGCTTTAAAGTATTATTGACTAATCTATATTAGTTACGATGATAATGTTGTAGAAATTCATATGCATTAATTGATTATCTAGTTGCTTTCGACCAGTTATTGTATAGTTTATATTTTTTAATACAATTTGATATATGTTCATGGGATTAGTTTTATTCTTTATGGATTTTTGCTTATACGTGTTGCTCTGTCGGTTTTCATATTTACTTTACAGTTTTTATTATGCGTTATTTTCGTTAGTTAGCAACCCAATGTAATTAGAAAATAAAGATTGAATGATTTTTTGAAACCGTTGTGTAAGTTTTGTATTTTTTGTTTTCATCTTACTAAGGATAGTTCTGAGAACAAAACTATTCGTGGGGGGGGGGGGGGTAATGTAAAGCCCCGTAATTTTTAATACAATATTTTGAATTAATAAATAATTTTTAAATCATTTCATTGAATTATTTTCAATTTTCGTAAAATTGAAATTTTCTCACGTGCAAATATTTTCAAAGTGTGAATTTAGAATTTTGAGTTGATGAACAAATTCTATTATTTGTTATTGGGTATATTTGAATTTTTGGAATTTTTCTGAATAAAGAAAACTACATTTGTAAATTTTTGAAAGAAATAGGTCTTTTTGCAAAAAATCGTTTATGGGTGAAAATTTAACTTAAAATTTTGTTTGGCTGCATTTAGGGCCGGATATTCAGTAGAAGGCTCAAAGGAATTAGATTATTTCCATATTTGGTTGATTTTTATTCATTTAATTGAATAAATATATAATTACATAATTTTAAGATTATTGGGGGCTTTATTGAAAATATTCTTCCTGGAGTATAAAGTCAGAAAATTCATTTAAAAAATCTAATCTTTATTAGTAGATAATAATTCTAATTTTTTTGGACTTTTTATCAATATTTCATGGCTTATTTGCAAATACTCAAAAATGGACTTCTATGCAAAATTGTCACTTAGAGTAAAAAAACTCCAAATTTTTAAAATTTTGGGCTACATATGTTGGTCAGCCAGATCTGGGATGTGAAGGGAATTAATTTTATTTTATTTTAAATTGATTTGATTAACTAATAATTGGAATGATCCATATATGTAAATAAATAATCTTCTTGGGGAGTAATTTTGTAAATTTTTGTGAAACCCTAGGAGGTCAATCCCGACCTATAATATGGGCAGCAGCCGGTCATCCCTATTATGCACTCAAAACATATCTTTCTCATTATTTTCATGGAGTTTAAAGCTTGGATCTTGGACTTTTGCAAGGAGAAGGCTTTTCTTTATTTCTAATATTGTTCTTCAAGTTGATCTTCTTTGATGTGAGTGATACTTCTAAACTTTTGATGTGTTTTACTCATATTATCATGATGAATGAACTTATAGATTTTTACATAAACTAAATATGCAATTTTTATGAGAATGATCATATTTTATTAATTTTAGTGTTAAATATTAAAGATGAATGAAAAAAAAAATCTAACTTGGGATCTATGGATTTAATTGTAGTTAATAAAGATATGTAGAAATAATTAGAACTTGCTTCATGCTCTTGAATTCATGCTAGATTGATTATAAAGTTGAGATCTTTCCATGTTATTGGTTGTTTTAAATCATCAAAAATTATAACTAACCATTAAAGTTTGAATAATTGTTGTATGGATCGAAATTAATTTATTTTGAAGTGGCTTATGCATAAAAGATTAATATTTTTACTTAAAGAAATAAATCTAATGAGAATATATGTGATTGTAGATGTTAGATAGTGTATGATTCAAGAAACATGTTTGGAATGATTAAAATATGAGATTTTTATTGTTCTAATATTGAAGTAAAGTGGTATGATTCTATATAATTATTGTGTATATAAGAAGTATTTTTGGCAAGACATATATATAAAAAGAAACAATAAAAAAAATTAAACCCTACCCGAGGGTTACTGCTCACGCTGAACAATACCGAGGGTTACTGTTCACGGTGAACAGTAACCGGGGCAGTTGTTGTTGTCTTGTGTTTTTCAATTAGGTTTTGGAGTATTTTTCGAGCAGTTTTGTGTGTGTGGTTTGTATGTAGTTTTGTGTGTGTAGCTTGTATGCTATGTTAGGGGGACTCTAGTATACATGTGTAAGCATCTATATATGGGTTTAAACAAATATATATGAATGGTTTGATCAAGTTTGGATGAGATTTTATAGACATTGTATAGTCTAGACTGTCGTCTCTTTCAGTTTGAAACGAAATTTCGACTTAGTTGCTGATGGAATTACCTAAAACTTATAAAATAGAAATTGTATCTCACTGTGTCTAGTTTCCAGAACATCTGACGGATCCTCAATCTAACTTATCGATGGTAAGATATGCAATTTTTACCATTGTACTATCGTAGTTTCAGATTTTCAAAATAACGGTTAGTTTTCAAAATTGATCAAGTATGAACCCTTTAAACTAATTTATTTGATTCCAGATTTTTATGGTGAATTCCTCGTTATATGTTGAATTTAAATTGATTTTTTCAGAATTTAATATCGACTTTAGAATATACAGTTTTTGAGGAGCGAAATCATATAACTTTCAGATTTTTTGATAAAAGATAATTTTCAGAATTTATTAAATATCAATCCTATAAATTAATTTATTTGAACCCAGATTTTTATGGTGGATTTCTTGATATGTGCTGGATTGCAGTTAATTTTTCCAGAATTCAATATTAATTTTAGAATGTACAGTTTTGAATGACAAAATCGTATAGTTTTCAGATTTTGTAAAAATCTATATTTTTTGTGGATGAAATGTGCTTCCATACATATAAACGACTTCTCATGGCAATATTAATTGATCAAAAGGAATGTGATTAATGAAGAGTGGTTTGTATAATTAAACCAAGTTGAGTTTTGATTTGATGATTGGAATTATGATGTGAGCCCTAGAAAGATTGTTGATGATATGTACAGTTATAAGACTCTAGAAGTTGAGTGGGACCCTAACATACAGGCAGTTGAGATTTTATGGATATTTGACCAGTGGGACTTTTGTTGTTGATTTAGTTAAGTCCAGCATGGTACACCAACTCTAGGGAGGCTGTGATTTAATTAATAAAAATAAACATAAGGACAGGCACGAGTGGAGATGTGATAGATCTTGGGAAACGTAAGTAGGGGGGCCCTGTATAGTGGACGAACGAGGTTCGGGACTATAGTCGTGGTTGGACGGTTTGATTCTGAAGGCTACGATTATCATTGTCATCTCCCAGATTTGCACGTTGAGGGTCTTTCACAGTTGGACGGTTTTATTCCGAATGCTGAGACCTATTCGTGGAATTTCGGTATGGAATGTTCAGGGCGACACATACATGATGCATACGCGTTGAGGGTGCCAGTCTATCTGGTAGATACCGGGACGTAGGCCTATTCGCAAAGTATTCTAGATCTTATTTCTATCACCGTAGTAGGATTAGTTGCATAACGAAGGATTGAACCCTATAGAGTGAAGAACGATAAGAGCTTGCACTGGACCTATGTAGCGTGGGCTGCATAGAATCCGACAAGTATGCATTAGTAATCATCATGTGCATTTGTGTTTTCTTGACTTGTGTCATGCATGCTTGTTTTCTGTCTTCTTACACTTGACATGTAGCCTAGCTTCACTTGATGATTTATGCTTCATTTATTGGTATTTCATATTCCATCTGTTATTACTGTGGTAATATGTTTCACTTGTTGACTTATGATTTTATTCTTTATGTTTCTATTTAAGTTGTATTTCCTTTGAATATCACTCACACCGTTATGGCTGACCCCTGTAGTTTTGGGGATTGGGGATATCTCTAGCCTCATATTTTACAGGTAGGTGCCATTAGCATGGAATTGGGAGCATGTGGTAGAATGTTTAATGTTGTTGCATATCTTGTCAAAGGTAGGATTGTAAAGAGAAATTTAAATACCGCTGTGTTATAAAAAAAATTGTAATTCAAAGTGTTCAAATTCCGCTATGCTTT
Source organism: Hemerocallis citrina (assembly GCA_017893485.1). NCBI lineage: Eukaryota > Viridiplantae > Streptophyta > Magnoliopsida > Asparagales > Asphodelaceae > Hemerocallis > Hemerocallis citrina. The sequence goes on along the minus strand of CM030363.1, from coordinate 103,295,962 downwards.
GTAAAAAAATTGATGTTCTAAAAAATTTTAATTTTTCTCTGTGTTTGTACTATTTTTATAATTGCAATTGAAGTTGATGCTGGGAATTGTGCCACTTTTTTCTAATTTTATTTATTGAAAATTCGGGGTGCTACACTTCACAACATATGTATCAACCGAAGGCGTCGACGTATCGAAACGTGGTTAGTCTAACTTTACATATTTTCATATATTTCATATTCATGTATTGTTATTATGTGAACACTGAATATTTATATAGATAATGTTGTTTAATTTATATATTTCAACCTAATGTAGATTAAAACACACGGGAAACAGTTAAGATAGCTGCTCCTACATTGAAAAGTACGGTATCTGAGAGCGTGAAGGAGATAATGCGGGAGATCTTTAAACCGTGCCACCGCATTCTTTGAAGATGTAGGTGAGGGGGCCAAACTTGATACCTATTTACAAGCTAACGCAAGTAGTTCTTGGTGAAAAAGCGTGACAAGGGGAGGAATTCACATCGCTGAGCCACAGCAATCGCAACACAAGAACCAGTGGATGTAGGAGAAGAGAAGCAAGGGTCGGATGAACCATTATCCCCCGAGAAACAAGCTAGATGCCAAAATCCCCAACGGAAGAGGAACAAGCTAGATGCCAAAATCCCCAACGGAAGAGGAACAAGCCAGATCAGTACACACCAAGTGGACTCAAATAGTGTGGTCGGAAGAGATAGTAGCCAGTACACCTTTATTATTAGTTTTGTATTCGGTTTGTAATTTCATTCCTTAAATGACTAATACATCTTCTTTTCTACATTTATCAATTATGTAAATAAATTAAAGGGCATGCGAGGAAATCGGCTACGTATGTAATTATTTTCTTATTCGTGAATTGAATGTATTGATCCAGTTTATGTACTCATTCGACAAATGTGTAACTTGGGTTTATATATTTATTTTCGATTTTATTTATTACAGTTTGTGTATGAAAGTTTTATCGTAGGTTATATTGTTGTAATCGGATGAGATTGATGATTGCTGCGATAATTGTTGATATTGCTTTGAATTATCAAATTGGTGTATGTGTGCAGCAAACAGATAGTAAATATTGATTTTGTATGCAGCATATGCTGCTGTGATTTTGAACTGTTTAAGGGTAGTCATTGAACCTAACCCGTCACTGGCAATAACGGGTTATGTTCTCTTAAACTCATCATCGCCAATAGCGGGTTAGGGTGAAGAATTTTGACAGAGTATTAGATAGCCAACAAAAGATGCTATGTTAATATTATTGAACCTAACCCGTTATTGACAATAACGGGTCTTAACCCATCAACGCCAATAGCGGATTATGGTGAAGAATTTTAACGGAGTATTGTAGTTAATTATTTTAAGATTTTTATTAAAAAAAAAATCGAAAGTTTAAATATCCATAAATATTTTTACAATAATTGGACATTTTTGTGGTTTTGTGGTTTTTTGTTTAAGTTTTTTGTTATTTTAAATTTTTTTTGTGGTTCTTTTATCCAACATAGCCCTGCACATAAAAAAAATCCAACTAAAACTATAAAATCTCCATAAATTTTGAAATCTCCATATAAAATTTCTTCACTAGTGTAATAGTTACATGGAAGGAGTCATCATTCTCCATATAAAATTTATTTCGAAATAAAAGTTAGATAGTTAGAGAGTAAGGGTTAGGGCTAGGGTTATAGTTAGGGTTAGAGCTAGGGGTAGGGTTAGAGTTAGCGATAGAGGGTTAGAGTTATACATAGTGTTACAACCTAATTATATATTCATTTAATAGTTTTTCATTTATTAATTTCTTCATAAACACCACCTCCCACCTCCCCCTCTCCCCGTAAGAAAAAAAATTTTAAAAATTTAAAATAAAAATAAAAATAAAAAATACTCCGTTATTTCTCTTTGACGTCAACCTAACATGTCCTTACCAATAACGGGTTTAGTGAGCGTAACCCGCAATCGCCAATGACAGGTTAGGTTGAAAGATTTCCAGAATTAAACTCGTGTAATTTTTTTTAAAATATTTTTTATGGGTCGTGGTTTTTTATTTATTTTAAAACTTGGACATGCCATAATGTGAATATTTGCATTTTTTTTACCTTATTTTAATTAAATCATTTCGTTGTTACTTCTTTATGTTTTTCGAATTTAAAAGTAAAAAGTTCATAATAGGATGTTTGATTTGAGCTATGGAGGTTTTCAGTTAAAAAATTCCAAAATCAAATTTGAAAATAATGGTTGCAATATAAATTATAAAATTATTTTTTAAAAAAATTATAAAAATATTAGAATTTGGGGAAAATAAAAAAAATAAAAAGAAAATAAAGAAAATTAAAAAAAAGGAAAATTAAATTTTTTTTAAAATTAGGCAAAAAACTCAAGTTAAGAAAAAAATAGGGAACAAATAAGAAAATCTAAAGGCTCCAACTCTATCCCTTCTTCTAACCCTACTCTAACCCTCTAACCATAACCCTAACCCTCTAACCATAACCCTAGAACCCTCCAACTCTTAAATCGAAATCAATGTATATGGGAAATGATGACAAATTCCTAAATTTAATATTGAGATGTCAATTTGTATGGATATTTAATTATATTCTTTTTTTTATGAAGAGATTTTATTAAATTTGTAAAAATCTCTTCATCCTAACTTGTTAATGGTGATAATTGTCAACAACAGGTTAAGTTGGAAGATTTTGACAGAACTTAATCTTCATAAGTTGAATTTGTACAAAATTTCATCCCAAAAAATGAAATACTCTGACTCTGGTAAAACCGTTCAACCTAACACGTTATTGATGATAACGGGTTAAGTGAGCTTAACCCGTCATCGTCAACAACGAGTTAAGTTGGAATATTTTGGCAGAACTTAATCTCTTCAAAGGCGTCTGAGTCATCGTCAACAACGGGTTAAGCAGACAACCTCATGACAGGTGTCTAGGTCATTCTTTTCTTGATCTCTTCGAAGGCTTTCGTGACTTCTTTCAACCAGACGAATTCACCTTTCTTCAAACATCGGTTATTGGAGCCATGATTGGGCTAAATCCTTACACAAACCGACGATAGAAGGTGGCAAGACCATGAAAACTCCACACATCATAAATATGGTGGGGCTCATGCCACTCAGTAATAGCTCGTATCTTTTCTGGGTCAGCGGATACTCCTCGGGCAAAAACAATAAATCCCAGAAAGATACTCTGATCAAAGAGGAAGGTACATTTGGTAGGAATAACATAAAGTTGTTCTTTTCTCAAAATACAACAGACTTGTCTCAAATGGTCAAGATGTTGCCCAACGAATTGGCTGTAAATGCGAATATCATCAAAGTACACCACAAGGAACTTGCCCATAAAGGGACGGAGCACTTGCGTCATGATTTTAATAAACGTTCTTGGGGCATTCGTTATTCCAAACGACATGACCATCCATTCGTACAAGTCATCCTTTGTCTTAAAGGCGGTCTTCTATTCATCAGCAGGATGAACAAGTATTGGATGGTAGCCACTTTTAAGATTAATTTTTGAAAAGATTGTGGCACCAGACATCATGTCCAACATGTCATCCAAACGGGGAATGGAAAAACATTACTTTACCGTGATCTTGTATATGGCACGACTATCCACACACATACGTCAGGTTCCTTCTTTGGCGTCAATAGATCGGGAACAGCACAAGGACTTAATCATTCTCTGATAAAGCTCTTTGCCAATAACTCATCAACTTGCCTTTTCAACTCAGCATGTTCTGTCGAATTCATCCAATAATGTGGGAAGTTAGATAGACTCGCTCCCGAAAACCAGATCAATAGCATGTTGGATGTCACGTAGTAGGAGCAACTAGTTGGGGATGTCAGCAGGAAACACATCTGCAAATTCCTGTAGGACAGAAGTAACTTGAGGCGAGATGAGTGACTTAGGATCTTTAGGGACTTTTCTCGCTATGAGTAGAAGAATTGTAGCCCATTTGTCAATTTCTTTCGTGAGTTCTTTTTCCCCCATATATGTTACTTTCTTTCCCTTTCTCGAGGGAACTGGTGTTGTTTCAGCCGGAACAGTTCATGGTCTCACAGGTATGAGCTTTATTTTTAGTCTGTCGTACTGGAACACACATTAGTTGGATCGACCATATATGGTCACAGCATGGTCATATAATCAAGGTCGCCCTAAAATGATTTGACCCACATTCATTTTGAGCACATCACACCAAATTTGCTCTTTATAAGCTTTGAAGTCCACAGGGACCAAACATCGATGTGTTACTTGGAGAGCCGTCGCATCAATCTAAGATACTTTGTATGGGCATGGATGGGATTCAGCTTTAAGTCTGGTCTTAGCTAAGACTGCCAAAGAGACAGCGTTGACGCAGCTCCCACTGTCAACTATCACCTTGCAGTTTTTGCCACTAATAGTTGTAAATATGTAAAATATAGCAATACGTTTCCAATCATCTTCTTCTTTTGGCTGGAACAAAGCACATCTGACTACATTCAAGTGAGAAGATTGGATCGACCGAATACCGTGGAGATACTTGTCATCCTCTTCTTCGCCGAAGTCATCACTTTCAATAGGCTCATAGGAAAACTCATTGTCGGAATCATCAGCGATGACAGCGGTACCCTCCACTATATTGATCCTACTGAGGCTAGTTACCAGCAATATAGCCGTATCCCATACATTTATAGCACTTAGTGAGAGAATCAATCTTAGAGTAGTCTTTTTGGTGTTCTTACTTTTATTATCATTTCTAGGTGAATAAAAATTTAAATTAGACTTGCTAGAGTAAGATTTATTGGGGTACTGAGAAGATGAGGGTTTAGGCCTAGAAAGGCCTATGGAGGTCATTCTAGAGGAATAACCTCTTGAATCGCTGGATTTATAATAACTTGCTTTAGGGGAATCCATATCGAGGATAAGGACATAAGCTACCGCTAATGAGTCCATATTTCTATGAATTAGCTCGTTCCTCAGATCGGCTCGTAGTTTACCTCTGAACCTAAAGAGAGTTTATTTTTCGCTCTTTACCTGAGACATTGCACCGAATAAATCATCAAACTTATCAATATACTCTTGGGTGAATTTGCTTCCTTGATAGAGTTGGTTCTACGAATCTAGCAATCGGGTGTGGAACGATCACGACACATATCTCTCCATGGGCTTCTCTTTCATGGCTTCCCAAGTGGCTATAGGTGTCAGGCCTTAACCTCTATAGTCATGTTCAGGATTGGTTCAATGTTGTTGAGCATTACCAGTCTAACCTTCAGGGCTTCGCTGATGTCAAACCAAACGAAGTAGTGGTCCATGGCACAGATCCAATCGAGATAAGCTTGGTGTTCTATACGGCCTTCAAAGTAGGGAACGTCAGCCTTAACGTTCCTTTTGTATTGTTCGTCAGGATCACGATCTTGACGTCGATCGTCACGATCATTCCCTTGAGGTATCTGACGATTAGCATGAAGCACAGGGGCAACAGTTTGATTTAGTTCCATTTTCTCAAGCCTCTAATTGATATTGGCAAGAGTTGCTTGAACGGCAGCTAGGGTATGAAAATATCAGAGTTGTCCATCTCAGTTCGACGAAGGAGCTCGCGGAAGTCTAGGGTTCCTAGTTGGGTGGTTTGGGAAGGACAAGCAAGGCTCTTCAGGATGTGTGATGGTGCTGCAAAGATGCATTCACCAATGGTGGAAAACTAGGGATCGTGTGTTTGCTGAAATTTGGGAAAACATGTCTTAAATGCACTTAAGTGTTTTTTTTATTATCATTATTTTTAATTTGAAATGATCTAAAAAGAAAAAAAAAATGAAAGACACTAAAACGATCTAAATGAATTGAAAATTATGCCTAAATGATGCAAGAACTAGGGTTTTAAGAACATTTGCTCTGATACCAAAATGATGTAAATTTAACCCTAAATAGAGAATTTCTAATAAATTTAAAAGATTAAATTTACCAAAATGTAGTACTGATTATATCAGAAATTAAAACTATTAATGGGTTTGATGGATTTTCAAGATATGAAAGAGTTTAACAAGCCCAATTAAAGGTTCAATCCTAGCAATCAATAATTATGTCTAAATGTGAGTAGCAAGTAAGTTATTCAATAAAGATTCATACTCTAATTTAGCAAGTACAACACTCACTCTTAATAGTCGTGGACGACAGTTAAATCAAATAATATGATAGAGATGATAGAGCAGTAATACAAATATTTGATAAGTGGAAAGAGTTTACCGCGATTCGAAAAACTCTCGTGAACAGATCGCGAGTGTTGTGCTTACAGTGGGGTACATGGGAAGAAGGCATCAACGGTGGTTATGTACGGTGGCGGGGCGGCCGACGAGGAATCGTCGGGTAATCAATAGGAAGAGGAGGCGTTGGGGCTGTGCTGGTTAGGGGAAAGCACGGTCGACGAGGGGCACAACGGCGATCGATTGCAGGTTGCGACAGAGGAGTCGCAGTCAACGAGAGGTGTAAAGGTGGTTGAGGAGATGGGTTCCGGAGTAGAGAAAGTTGGGGATTAAGGTTTTGAATTGGGGATGCTGACGGCGACGAGATTGGTGGAGTGAGGAAGATGATGGGGTTACGAGATGAGGAAGTCGACGACGGCGTAAAGATGGTTCGGGGGTTACGATGAAGCAGCCGGTGGGTTTCGGGATCGAAAGAAGACGAAGAAGAAGAGAGGGAGATAGGGTGTTAAGTAATTTAGGGATTAGGGTTTGAGATTTTAATTTGGAGATTTGGGAATAGTTTAAAGTTTATCACAAGCCCTAAAATTATATCTCAATTGTCTCACACAAAAAGATGATGAAAAGCAAAAACACAACACAATAAAAAAAATTTATCAAGCATATTATGACTTCTCATTAATCTCAAGGCCTATATATAGACTCAAAACAAATCTTGATATAAATCTCAAAATATTCTAAAATCTCAAAAATGTTTTAATGCATAGAAGAAATGGTGCAAATCGTAAAACTACTACATATGGCTAGGGGTGGACAACTATTATCCGAACCGACCAATCCGAACCAATCCAACCCGAACCGACCAGTTTTTAACCGAACCAATTGAGGGTTTGGATTGGATCGGTTCTTGATCTTCAATAACCAATTGGATTGGTTCGGATGTTGGATGAGGCTTTCAAATAACCGATGAAACCGAACCGACCATACCTTTATGCATAAGTCCATAAAAAATATAGTTCTCCTTTAATTTCTTGAATATACAAATAGTCATTTTTCATTTTCCTTGAGATACAAACAGTCTTTTTTAATTTCTTTAATACAAACCGAGCAGTTGTTCTACCTATATTTTCGTTCTCCATAATCCTATGTGTTATGTTGTTGAGCAATGCTTGATTTACAGTGTAACCCAACTTAATAGAATCATAAAGTCGATGTAACATTTAGTAATTACTTTAATCAAGTCAAGCAGAAATTATTTTCTAAATCTTTTTTTATTGCACCTGAAATTCAATTAGTTATGGTTATTGATGTTTCTTTTATGATAATAAACTAAGATTACAGAAGTATGCAAGTGAAAAAGCAGTTTATCTCACTCATTTAAACGTCATCATCTCAAACAATTAGTGCAAAATTTATTAACTTGTGGTTTATGAATCTTCATTTTAAATTCATTTCTGAATAACAAATAGCAGGTTGTTTCTTAAGTTTGATTGAAGTTGATCTTTTAAATTTCAACAAAATTATGAATGATGTTGAAGGTGAAAAGTAGCACGTCAAACCGACCATCCAATCCAATCCAAACCGAGCTTAATCGGCTTGGATGGAAACCGATCCAATTAAGGTTCAGATTGGTTGCGGATGAGAAAATTAAAAAACTGATCTTCTTTGGATCAGTGGTGGATGGTTCATATTAGGTCGGATACCGACCAATGCCCACCCCTACATATGGTTATAATTGTCAAAAACAAATATAATTACTGAATAAAATACTAAACTAATAAAACAGCTATCCTAGACAATGCCTGAACTGATAGAAACATCTGAATCATCTTGAACCGATGTCCTCATCAAATGGTGTGGAAGGTGGTTTTATGTTCTTTGTGGTTTTGGGGAATGATGGTTCAAAGAGAGGGATTTGAATCCTCTCTAGTACCCAAAAGAGATAATAGATGAATGGGTGTGAATTGAATCAGATAATGAGTGGAAGGATAACTTATACCAAATGCTCCCTTAGATCCTATGCCAAGGCCAAACATACACCAAACATTTATAATTAATGCATGATGAGATTAGTGGAAGGGGAGTGATTATTAAAATTGGAATGTCCCGATGGCTAAAGTTTGATAATTATAATCTTATCTTAGTCTAATCTCTGCTACTCATCTTGCCCTATTATTATAAAGTTATGCGTACTTCGAGGCAATTGAATGGCTTGATCTTGTTTTCTTGTAATATTATATTATTGTTAGTATTATTACTATGGGTCGGTTATTTCCCCTCTTATTGACTCGGCCCAATCTAGTTTCATCCGAGACCGCTTCATTCTAGATAGCGTTGCTTCCGCCCAGGAAGTCATCTCTCATTGTCATCGTTCCAACTCGGAAGGGATTCTCCTCAAGCTTGATTTCCAAAAGGCTTATGACAATGTTAGTTGGGATTTCTTGATTGATATCCTCATTCATAGGGGTTTTGGACCCAGATGGATTGCCTGGATTAAATCCAGCCTGCTTTCGGGCACTTCATCGATCATTGTTAATGGCAATGAATGTCACAAATTCAAAATTCATTGTGGCCTCCGACAAGGAGACCCACTTTCTTCTCTTCTTTTTTCTCTCGTCACAGATGTCTTTAGTAAGCTTCTGCGTCAAGCTTGGGAAGCGCAGGTGATTCTTGGCTTAGGAGGCTCCAATCTTTTTAACGGAGTCCTCAACCTCCAGTACGCGGATGATACGATCTCTCTTCGTAACCTTAAGCTTCTTCTGTATTGTTTTGAGATGGCGTCAGGTCTCTCCATCAATTTTCAGAAATCTTCTGTTCTCTGGTTGGGCGGTTCTCCTAATCGTCAGATCGAGATTGCCAATTTTTTCAACTGTCCAGTGGCATCCTTCCCCATTACCTACTTAGGTATTCCCCTTAGATGGGGTAAGCTTCACAAGTCGGACTGGATGCCTTTGCTGGATAAAGTTGAATCCAGGCTCAGTGTTTGGGCTGGTAAACTCCTCTCCCGCGGAGGACGTATTGTTCTTCTTAACTTGGTGCTTTCTTCTATCCCCCTGTTCATGATGTCCTTTTATTATCTCCCGTCATGGGTTATCAAGAGAGTGGATCAGATTAGAAGCAATTTTTTCTGGACGGGATCCTCGTCTTTCAAACCAGGAATGCATCTTTGCAACTGGGATTTGGTCTGCTCGTCCAAAGCAACCGGAGGTCTTGGAGTTTTGAATCTCAGGCTTCATAACACGAAATTAGCTTCTTCCTTTCCTCTTATATACCAAACTGCCTTAAGTCCGATGGCTTCCGTTGTAGACTCATTTTCTTTCCAAAACTCTGTTCGACACTGGGTCATCCCGCTTTCGGGCGATCTTCCGCCGAATGGCGGAGCCCAGTTTAATAACCTTCTTTCCTCCCTAAACGAGTTTATAGAGTCCTCGGCCGATGGCTATTCTTGGCGATGGAATTCAGCGGGAGTCTTCTCGGTTAAATCTTTTTATCAATTCCTTAACTTTAGAGGAATTTTATCTCCTTTTGCCAAATTCATTTGGTGCTCCTGTGCGCCGCTGAAAGCCAAAATCACCTCCTGGCTTGCATTTAACAATAAATTGCTTACCGTGGAGATCCTCAACAAAAGAAACCTAGCTTGGGGCCAACTGTGCCCTCTCTGCTCCAATTCCTTTGAGGACGTGGATCACTTATTCGTGAGATGCGAGTTCATTCGTCCCCTTTGGAAAATTTGTTCGCTAGCTTGGGAATACAACCCTTTGCCTGCCGATCTAAGATCGGTATATTCGTCTATCCCCCTCAATATTAGGTATCACAAATCTTGGGCTCTCTTAGTCCATATCATTATTTGGATTACATGGAAGGAGAGGAACCATAGGATTTTCAGACATCGTGATTGCCCTATCTCCTCTCTTATAGACGAATTATTATTTCTTTTTGATTTCTGGTCTTCGGTTATGACTCAGGCAGCGAGAGAGGCCCTTCATGGCCATAGAATATCCACTGCCTTCAATTGTCTCTCAAACCTTAATGCTCTTTAATTGGGGGTTTTTTCTGTTAGCTCTATTTCATGTTTGCTCAGCTAGTCAGCGGGCCGCCAGTCTTTTTTCTAACACTATTGTTATGTTCTCTCTCTCGCTTATTGTCTAACAGGTCTGATGTTGATAGGATTTTTTGGTGGATCTGGAGTCTTTTGGCTTATCAAGCTATCGGGCTTGATTTTGTTCTTCGCCCAGTCCCGGCTTGCTCTGGCTCCTGGCTTTGCAGGTTGAGTCCCTGCCGTCACCACTTTTTTTGCTCCTCTTCTGCTCCCTATTGTCTATATGTTTCTCGATGTAGCTTGTTGCAGGTGTTATAGCGTACTTGGGTTCTCTTGTTATCTTCTTCCTGTTGTGTTATGTTCTTATCTGTGTTCTTCTGGTCTGTGTTAATACCGTAGCTCTCTATATGTTTCTCGCTGTAGTTTGTTGCAGGTGTTATAGTGTACTTGGGCTCTCTTGTTATCTTCTTCCTGTTGTGTTATGTTCTTATCTGTGTTCTTCTGGTCTGTGTTAATACCGTAGCTCTCTTTTTGCGATGGTGGGTTTCATCGTGGTTTCGCTTGTTCTGGCCTTGTTCTGTGTGGATGTTGTTCAGGTTTGTTTGAGGTTCCTTTTCATGGTCTGTCATACTGTGAGTTTGGTGCGGTGACGGGTGGAAGCGTGGCTCCCCGCTTCGCCGGTCAATTTTGAGATGTGGTGTTTGTTCTTTCTCTGTTCTGATCTGGGCCGTAGCCTGGGTTTTCAGAGAGCCGTGTTGTCAGCGCGTTCTGCGCCTGTGCGCGTCATTGGTCGGCCCAGCTGCTCGAGGTGTTGCGCCGTCTATCCGTTAGTCGGTTATCGAGAGGCGGTTCTGTTTGGCTGTTGGGTCGGTGGCTCCTTAGCGTTGGCATCGCCCTCATCTACGGATCGTGGCTCCCTTCTGCTGGCTGTCTCTTGTCAGCGGATCAATTCTCCTCTGGGAGCTATCTTGTCTTCGGTTTCTTCTGTGTTTATTATAGTTATTTATTCCCGCTTATTGTTTCATTTAGTTCGTTTTTACTTCTTGTAAAGCGACTCTTTGTACATTCATGCGTTATTTATATTATTTTGATATGGCTGGAGCCACAAGGCTCTATCCGATTCATCAAAAAAAAGTTAGTATTATTACTATAATTACCATAACTTAGTACTTTATATTTCTTGCCTGTCCTGTATGTTTTATGTGTAGTTTATGAATACAAGTAGGAAAGTAGGATAATACTTTTCAAATACACATGTATACATATTCGTGTATTATACTCAGTTTTCCAAAATATTTTACCTGATATAAGTAGCTTGAAAAGCAACGGGTGTTACAATCTATGCCATCAACAGTGTAAGACCTATTATTCAAAATACTTATCGCCCCTTTGTTGTCTTATAATCAAAGCATTCTGCTGCAACTCCCGCGCTTTTCTGTCGGGTGTACATCCAGCACATTCCATTTCCTCGTAAATTCTTGGAACCTAATAGATATGCCAAAACTTATTCATTATTAATCCCAAAACACAATGACAATTATTGCAAAGTAGGGCAAGAACAAGTCCAATTATTACATCAAGACAAGAAATCGAGTACAAAAGTCTTATCTATATCACAATATCACTTTAGTTATGCCTAATGTTAAGTGGAAGAATAAGTTAATGGATGCAACGAAAAATATCACAATACCATTTTTAACAATTGGGGTTGAATCGGAACTTCAGGGCTCAGGTTACTATTCGAACAGGGGAACTTGTCTACTTCAAAATGACTGGAAAGGGGCCATAATGGCCCAGCCAGGTTAGTGCATATCCTAGTGTGTTCACAATGTTGAGATATACATTAAACAGCACTTGCAATCATAGCAGAAAAATGCGAGAGTTAATATTCACTGAAATCCGAGTTCATCTGATCATTACATAAAAATTTCATGTCTGATGCTGATGTCATTCTGCAATATATATATATTAAGTTTATCTGATCTGAATATTAATACTATTGGCTTGTTCATTAAGAAATAGAGGGATTCTATCTAATTTATAAGTATAACAACCTGCGTCAGATAAAATAAAATAAATGCAAAAATCCACGAAAGGAAATAAGTGCGCTAAGAGCATCCACAATGGTGTTTCTCATTTTTTTAGAAAATGGCAGCTACAGTAATAGCAAATAGGGAATTTTCCTACAACGGTGGTTTGTTATAATTTTGCTAAAATTTGATAAAGACGAGACAGGTTTCGTCCGGTTTCAATTTTTTTTTAAGAGTTATTTAATTAGTGATTAGGTATTAAAATAGTTTAATTAAATAAATTAAATAATAAAATATTATCTAAACCTAATTAATTACACACTAACCTAGTTTAAGCACTAACCTAAGCTCTCCTGATTTGCCAAATGCCAAATTAAGCCTCCCCATTTCTAGGACGGGACATGTTGTCCCGTCCCAGCCATTTTGGCATGGGACGAGACATGTCTCGTTCGAGGCATTTTCAGAAGAAGAAAAAAAATTCAGACGGTACAACATGTACCGTCTGGTCATTATAAAAAATTTTTAAAAAAAATAAAAATAGGTCAGACGAAACAAGATCACATTAAAAAAAAGAAAAAAAAAAGGGAACGAAACAACATGTCTCGTCTCTTATAATTTGAGAATCGCAGATTGGTTTCTCATAAATGAAAAACGATTGTAGCTACTTTACCAAAATATGGCAAAATAGCAAACGACTGCAGTGCCTCGTTTATCAAAATATGAGAAATTGGCAAATATAGCAAACGATTGTGGATGCTCTAACATAATCTGAAAGTGCAAACCCAAACAAATATATCATAAGCCATAGCAAAGCCACTTTTATAATGGAGCCCTACCTGTGCCAGATACAAGTCAGACACTGACAAGTGACAATGCTTCATGGACACTCCTTGAACACTTGTCACACTTCTCATACGTGTCTTAAATATTATAATATTGTGATGGGCACTTTACACATTTTTTAACATATAATCAACAATTTGCACACACTACTTCACATTTTATAATAGTTTATTTCTTATCACTTCTATATGGACCATGGATATTCTTTGATTTTGTGATGGATATGAAGTATTATTACTTTGTGTGGACTGGATTTGTAACCCCCGTTTTCACACATACGTATTTTCTGTGTATTTTCTGTACTAAAATTTTTGTAAATTATTTTTCTTTCTGCTTCCAAATTCTTTTTGATAAAAAGTATTATTAGATCTGCTTTTAAAGTCTATTTGTAACCGATAATTTTATTTGTGGCTATTTTCCAATGAATTTATGTAGTAATTCAAATCCTAGTATTTTTGTTACTATTTTTATTATTATTATTAATTCGGTTATTCTTATTATTATTATTATTATTATTATTATTATTATTATTATTATTCTTTTAACTCGACTAAAACAAAATGTATCTTGCAAATTAAATATAGCCATTTATTTTGAAAGCCACTCTATTTTATTTTTTTTATTTTTTTTTGAGTGTTAACTAATTTAGTATAATATTATTTAATTTTCCTTGTTGGATAATCCATTACCTTATTTAATACCCATACCCGTTTGCACAACCCTACCCTATTTCACACCCGAAACCCGTATTCCCTGTCAGCCATCACCCCAACATCCTCCAACCCTAATATATAACCATCCTATATATTCTAAACCCACCTATATCCAGCCTGTTCATCTTCCCCTATCAAAACCCTACCCAGCCACCTCTCCCACCCCTGTGCGTCTCTCTCTCTCCCTCCCCAACTACCCAACTGCCTCCCGGTCCTCCTCTTCATCCACCTCAGCAGCCCGTGCACCGCGACCTTCCCTCATCGTCTGCACCGCCAGCAGCCCCCGCCTGTAGCCCTCTGTCGCGCTGCCTACCCACGACGCGACACCAGTCCCTACCTCCTACTCCCGACCCTGCTTCCGTCTTCCCTCCAGCACTCTCCCTGTTCTTGCTGGGCATCCAGAACCCCCGACCTCTCCCTATTTATCCCCCCCCCCATCTGTGCTTCCCCAACAACGGCAGCAGCAGCCGTCAGTGCTGTCGCTCTTCCTCTCGACTGCAGCAACAACAGCGGCAGCACCCACCGTGCTCTCCACTGACGCCGTTCCTCGTCTTCCTCTTGTGAACGGGTGTTGGTTGTTCATCGTTGATCGTGGGTTGTGTACTCGTTTTTGTGTTTGCGGGCTCGTTATTGGGTTCGTGGAATTCATCGTTCTTCGTTCGTGGTTGAGTTTGTTTGCTCGTTTTGGTTCGTGGGCTCATAGTCATTCGTTGAGTTCGTTGCCGGAAATCTGTTTCCATTATTCTTGTTTAAAGTCGTTTTCGTCGTCGGTTAAGGCAAATAACTTGTATTAAATTTCTTTGTAAATACAAGTACGTCTGTAGTGTAGTTGGGTTCTAGAGACAATTTGTGTGTGAAATCCCTTGTTGATATTGTCTTTATAGTGATGATTCAGCCATAGTTGCCTCACGACATACATGACATGATATAACCTATATCTTGTTGCACATATGCGTGTTGTTCATATGTTATCTTGTGCACGTTCGTGTTATTTGTGATAGACTTGTCTTGGACTTGTGAAATACCATATATCATATTGTTTGGACATCTAGTACACTATTTCGTATTTGATTGTGTTTTGGATGAGTTCTATGTGAACTAGTGAATTTTGTGCATATGAGATAATTTCAGTTTTGCTGGCTATTCTGTTTTGATCAGTATTTTAGACCCTATTAAGCTCAGTATTTGAAAATATTTTGTGAACATAATTTGTAGAGAATTCTGTCTATTTTCCAACTCTTTTGACGGATCTCAGTTCGATTTACGGTTTGTGAGTTATGTCGATTTTACTACAGTGGTGTCGAAAGATTCCCAGATTTTGTTTTCTATGAATTCTGAAGAGTATTCTATTTTTATTTTAGTGTTAAAATTATTATTTTGATCTGAAATTTTGCTCAGTACTTCTAGACTTGATTGGGGTTTACCCAGAATTTTGATGGATTTATTTGAATAGTTTTACAAACCGTTTCATGCTTGCAAACAAAGATTTTACAAGCAGAATTTTACTATTGCTTAGTAAAGAACATAATTTTCGACATATTTCTACTTGCTGTTTCTAAAATATTTCTGAATATGAAAGTTAACTTACTGTATCTATTTTATTACCCTTTTGGCAGATTTGGATTTCAATTTATGGTTTGTGAGATATTTCTGTTTTCGTACTGCAGTGTTTATGATTTCAGATTTACAAAACTGTCGTGTCTTGATATTTTCTGATTTTACTTGACTACTCTATTTTTGTTGGAAAATTATGAAACTTGATTTTCTGTTACTAAACATATAGGGGAATACCCCAGATTTTTCATAGATTTATTTAATGAGTTTTCATGCTGTTTTCCTTGTTCTTGAATACGATCTTCTGATTTCTGGCTGAACGTATTTTCTGGTTTCAATTTAGTTTTGAGTTATATTTTTGTGAAATACTATATGACTTATATATATTTGCTGGATTCGGCCGGGAGTCTATTTTCTAGACCTTTCAACGAATTCAGATTTGCATGTTTGTAGCAACGGAAATCTCAGTTTTACTGCAGTTTGGTCTTGCTGTCCTGAACTAGATTTTTGATTATTTTATCCTTTTGTGTGTTATCTTTCACCCGTACGTGTTTATCTTGCACCTTGAACTAGTTACTTGATTATACCGTGATATACTTGCCCTGTTCGTGACACATATTTACTTGTTTGACATTAATAATAAATAACCAAACCGGAGTTTAAGGAAAATATCTAATAGTGGATAATACAGAAACGTGTACTCGAAAGGGGATATATTGATCCTACGTGATATTTGGAGCTTGATATTTGGTTATTTGGAACTTGACACGTGATTACTTGTACTTGCACACTTGACAAAAAGCTTGATATTTTGAATATTTGGAGCTTGGTATTGGTTATGTGGAGCTTGTTTGGAGCTTATTATTTAGTTATTTGGAGCTTGTTATCTGTTTACTTGGAGCTTGATACTTGATTACTTGAGAGCTTGTCCCAGAGTACACTGCCCTATATGATCCAATATGAAATCTAAAACAAAACTGTGTTAACTGTAGCAACCATATAGTAAAAGTATGGATGCATGAAGTGCTACCTAGATAGTAATAATACAAAACTTGAACATGATCACTTGACACTTGATACTTGATTAGTTGTACATGATACATGATGCCTGATACTTGTTCACTTGATACTTGATACTTGATACTTGACACCTGTTACCTGTTTACTCGACACTTGTTGCTTGTTTACATGATACTTGTTTACTTGACACTTGACACATGCCACTTACACTTGGTTATCTTACCATGCTAGTTGTTATATTTTGTTATCATGCTTATTCCATATTATTAGTTAGTTTTTCCCATGTACTTGTATCCTGCACTACAAGTGGCCCGTAACTTATATTGACGGGAGTTTGTTTTCTTTTTCTTCTTCTTCTTCCTGCAATTGTTAAATTGCAGATTTTAGAGATCAGTTGCCAGATGGAGTAGGTGATATAAGATACTAGCTGCTGAAATTTTGCTATCATTATTTCATGTTGCTTATTTTGAACAATTGTATCTTGTACTTGGATTTATTTTGTATTTGGACAATATGACCTAGGATATTTGACTTATTCAGATTTGGATTATTTGAGATTAATATATTTTGTTTTAAGTATTCTTGTTGGTATTTTGATTCATATGTGCATGCTTGGTTGATTCTTTTGTTTCCGAGTCTGATTATTCTTGTCAAATGTTGTAAATATTCTGAACAGCTTATGGATGATGAAAATCATTCGCTGGGCTTAATCACGTATCTGTATTCCGCATTTCCATATATCTCTAATTTTGGTCATATATCCATCACTATATTGTTGGATGTCATTTGAGTTATACGTATATATAAATTGTATATCTAGTGTTATATTGCATACAATGGCCCAAGTCCCATGTCCTATTTTTACAAATTTGTTGTGTCTTGTACTTGTACCCATATTGTATCCAGTTCTAGTGACCGTATCCATGCTTCGTATATCATAGACAATATTAATATAACCTGAATGTGACATTTTTTTTAAAAAAATCATTTTCCAGTGTAACAAATAAATCAACATATGCAATTATAATGTATATGCCATTATAATGTATCTCTAATTATCTAATTAATCAAGCTACAGAGCAGGACGCAATAAAAAAATAAATCTCTCATTTTGTCCAGCATAACTTGATGGAATCATGGAAGGGACAAAACACGACTGACCTGGTCAAATCTTTTAGCCCTGGTGAATGCCTTCATAAGAGAACTGTAGGTAACCACATCTGGACTTATACCCTTAAGTAGAAGTATTCATGTTAGTAATTGAATAAAGAACACAGTTAAAAGCAAGATTGAAGTTGCTCTTACAATTTCCTTCATATGCTCAAGAACAGCTAGTGCTTCTAAATGCCTTCCAGCAATACCAAATGCATTGACCAATAAGTTCAGCATTATAAGGTTGGGCTCAATTCCTTCCACCTCCATCGATCGAAAAACACTGACAGTTTGTTTGCACAGCCCCTAGATGAGGGAGGGAGGGAATGTTAGTAAGGCCAAATTAATATGCAACTACTTTTAGAGTTTCATGTCTCCTGAACATGTAAATTTGTTTAAATTATTCACCATGTGAAGAATGTTGCAACAAATTAATGAAAATTGAGTAACTAAGATGTTTTGATTTGTTATCTTATTGTCAAATAACTAAGATAACGATGGTTTTCTGAATTATATGAAGCCATTAAGCAAACAAAAAGTCCATGGGTATTTGAACCCGAGTATCCGGGAAAAAGCCGAACATTTGATGGAAGAACAGGGATCCTTTTGAACAACCTGTTTTTTTATAAACTCAGCCAACCTTCCTCTACATCAAATGACATAATGGAGGAATGAGGGAATTTTTTTCATAGTTTAAAGGATCGGTTTATCCTGATTCTAGTCGATTATGGGCGATCCGTTCCACCAAAATATCTGGATCAGCGATCCAAAGGGGATCCGCCGAGATGCGATATGGATTTGGTGATTCAATCTAATCCTACCCCGAGACAACCGATCCGACAAATTTGAAAGAGAAAAAATGCAAAGAGAAAAGAGGAAACAAAGGAATCAATTGAAAAAAAAATTCGGGGGGGGGGGGGGGGGGGGGGGGGGGGGGGGGGGGGGGGGAGCTTCAAACCGACCTAAACATTATGCATGCAAGATAGTCGTCCATGCAAATTTTTATTCCAAGAAATCTATTTGTTTCTTAATATATGCATAGCACACTATATGAAATGAGGTGGTTTCACACACATTTGATACATCGTACATGCGAGTTGGTTTCACACACATGGGTGAGGTTGACTTCACACCTCCTTAGGTTATAGTAATACATATTATACATGCATAACACTTCCCATTATTTAAGTTAGATACTAAATTTGTAAATAAAAAAAATTAATCGTTCAATTTGTTTTTGAAAATAATTAAAATAATTTATTTAATTAAGTAAAAGATTTAGATAAGATCTTTCAATTAAATACATAATGCATACAAAAAATCCAATACCCCGATCTCATACTGTCGATACCGATACCGATCCCTATACCAAAAGTTTTCACAACCTCATACTATTCCCGATACTGATAATTTGAACCTTGGTTTTTTACCTCGGTCATATTAAATTGATTAGTTTAACCAATGAACCATGTCTCCTTGTCAACTGCCTAGCCATCTCTACTTACAAGCTGCTCCGTAGGCAAAAATAACTTCACCAAGATCTAACATTAACATTTCGAGGGTTGATGTCTGGTTGAAATTCATGTTAGTAATCACGATCAATAAGAGCCTCATTACTACCTCAGTGTATAAAATTGATTACCAATTCCAATATCACAACACTTTGTAAAAACATATATTAAAAGACACTTTGTAAACTGTAAAATGTTAACTTATCAAAATTAATTTGATCCTTAGCATATAGCCAAAACAGTTATTCAAAATAAAAGCAACAAATGGACTTATCTTTACAATTAAGCTTTAATAGTCCACAACTAGTAAAATAACCTGTTGTATTAATTGTTTATAAATGTCTGTATTTTAGCAGCACACAGCTAGATAATCAAACTCATAAACAAATAACGATCTTGATTTTGGTCAGATCTGAGTCAAACTCAGTGGCGGGATCCCCTCTTAAAACCCAAACACACAACACCCAAAGGATCCGAAGCTATGTCCAAATACCAAGCACCGAAACTAGGCCAGATGTCCACACAACCCCATCCACTTGGACTTGTAGATATTTAGAATCAAACCTTTCAGAAGGCGCTTTAGGTTGTGTTCCTAATCTCAATCGAGTGAGAAAATTTATGGATAATAAACTCAATGGTTCTTGTCTCGCTATAAAAATGAAAAATGCTTTAATTGTCAATCTACGTGAAGAATTCATCTTGAGGAACAAAATCAGTAGCTTAGCAGCCATACACTAATAACTGCTTGGTAATTATCATCGGGATACTGGGAAGGGTACAGCCGTAATGACAAGATACGGATATGCGACAATAGAAATTTGTGAAAAGTAGGAAATGGAGACATAGGCATAATTTATTATACATATTTTAATACAAGATATTACAACTATGCATAAATATTAGTCCAACTGGCATCTAACAAGATCATTATGAGTTACACAATCAAATAAGAAACCTATAAACAATAGAAAAGTAATAATAATTTCATAAATCGTACAAAGTTCAAGAACATAAGAAACTTCATGAAAGGTAACAATATATATTAGGCTAAATTGCAAAATACTACCTAAACTTATGGCATTTTTTATATAACTATTCTATTGTTGCTTTAATATGTGTAACCCCCAATTTCTTTTTTCTTTCACTAAACTACCACATCGTTATTCCTCTGATAATCATTTATGTGCATTGCACAAATTTTTTAGGACAAAAATCCCCTTACCTTCATATTTGATCCCTTTCAGCAATTATCCAAATTTATCCCCCATTTTTAACATCAAACCTCTTTCACCTACTTGATCTCAACCGCGACCATCTCAGACTCTTCCCTTCCTCCCTGAGCTCCCTCTACTCTCCTCCGGCCCTCTCATCATTCTTCTTCCATCCTCGCCCCCAGACCTCCACTCTCACCTCTCGTGTTCCTCCATCTCCGCCCCAATCTCCACTTTAACTCGCTCCTCTCACATTCTTCCCTCCATCTCAACTGAACTCAAGGTTGTAAACAGCGTTAGGCGGTGACGGTTCGGTCAAGGGATGCCTAGCGCCTAGGGTACCTAGACGGCGCCTAGGCAGCGTTTAGGCGGTTGAATTTATTTTGCCAATTTAGTTAATTTCAGCCCCTATTCTTTAATCGTAAGTATAATCATACAATCCATTTGTAAATATTCATCATGTTTTTGTGTAATATTTATAATTAAAGGGTGTTTATGTATAAAAAAAACTTCCTCGTGCAATTAAAAAAAACATTTGTCTAATTGTAATATGTGCAATATGCCAATATGTGTAATATGTGTAACATATGCTATTTTAATGTGTAATATGTATAATATGTGCAATCCATCACCAATAATACAAAAAAAAGCAAAAACAATTCCACTACAATTAAAGATCCATACATATTATATAACAGATTAATAGATTAATAGTAGTTCTTTTTTTTGTGGTATTTTATAGTATTTAAATTTTTAAAAAATAGAAAACGTCTGATCATTGGACATCAGGCGGACTCCTGATCGGCGCCACGGACGCCTACTCAACAAGACGGCCGCTTAATTGCCTCTAACCGTCTAAACCACTGCCTAATGCAAAGGCGGTTCGTTCTCCTCCATCTGAGTGCCTAGGCGTCGCCTAGGCATCCAAGGCGGACGCCATTTAGAACACTGACTGAACTCGAACTTTGGTCTCCTCGTGTCACATTCTTCCCTCCATAACTCGACTTGCCTCCTCTCTTGTTGTCCTTACACTCTTTCGATCACACATGAGTCTGAGATCCCTTCATCTCCCCAACACCACGCCCTTCACATGTTCATCAAACATTCTTTCGATCACACTTGAGTCTGAGATCCCTTAACTGATTGACAAGAATGATGATTGTTCTAACTATAAATTATTGTCAACTGGTCTTTAGATTGAGTCCTTTATTAATTGTAGTTGTTGTATGTTACAAAGGAAGAAATAATGGAGGTGAGTTCTGGCCACACTATATCAAGCATGAAGTAAATGAATGCTCAAGCTCTACAAATATTAAATATGTCCATTGCATGTAAGCCAAATTCATTCTCAAATCCTTTAGTGCTATACAACTTATTCACACTACGAAAAGGGACAAATCATGATCAACTCATTATATACCCAATTTGCAAATATTTATAAACTTAAAAAATCATCATCCCGTATACTTGCATACAATTTGCAAACATCTATTGAACTTTCATCAAAAAAATTCTTCATCCTTGGAACTTATATGCAAAATCCTTACAAGAACTTCATTTGCAAGCATCCATTGGACTTACAACAATTGTAACAATTCAACGGAGCATTGCTAATGTATTGTAGCCTTTTCTTCGTAATCGACTTCTTTTCTATCATTTCATCTAAACACCGACAGCTCCTTAGACCTTCAAGCTCTTCAAGTGGATTTGGGGTCGTTAAGAACTTTTAACGAACATGTGGAGGATGTCGTGTGGGGGGAGATAAGGGGATGTCAAACTCAAGTGTGATCAAAAGAGCAATTAAGACGAGGATAGAGGAGGCAAGTAAATTTTGTTAAGAATCATATGAAATTTGGATGATTATCCTATGCAGTTAAAATCCAATTAATCGCCTGATTAATCGCTAATCGGAGGCTAAGCGATTATTTTTTTAACAATTTTCAATATTTCAATAGTTAGCAACTTAATCGAGTGTACGACCGATTAGTGGTTAATCGGCCGATTTTAAGTGACCATTAACCAACTAAATTCCTTCTTTAATTTTCATACTTTATTTGGGCTCAATCCGACCTAAAATCAAATCTAAATCCCTTACGGTCCTCGCGTAAACCCAATCCCAACCCGTCGCTGCTCTCTTCTTCTTCCTCGCGCAAATCCAAATCCGACCCACTGCCGCTTTTTTTCTTTCTCACGCAAACTCAAACTCAAACTGATCCACTTCTTCCTCGAGCAAACCCAAACCCAACCCGATCGGTTTTTTTTGCTGGAACCGACTAACAAACCTGACTTGACCGACATTCAAAATCCAAATTCAGCTCAAACCAAGTACCTTATTCTTTTTCTCTATAACTATATGTTTCTATTTGATAATCTCATAATAGTTTTATGTTAGGGTTTAGGGTTACTACATAATGGGAATATATCATTTTTTAAATTATATATATATAGAAAGAGAGAAATGTTCCGTTGTGCACTAGCCCTCCGTATGCACTCGTGTGCACTCGGCCTTCCCGCCTTCGTATCGACGAACTGAACCGTTCACACTGATCTACACATCTAAATTAGTCTAAATATGTAAAATCAAATTATTTGAAATTCATTTTTCCATCCATCGAAGTGTTACAAAATTGTATGGCTGAAAATCGTTGTTTTTTATAGTCACATGATGAATGGAAAAACAAATTTCAAATGATTTGATTTTACATATTTAGACTAATTTAGATGTGTAGATCAATGTGAACGGTTCAGATCGTCGATACGAAGGTGGGAAAGCCGAGTGCACACGAGTACACACGGAGGGCTAGTGTGTGTGTGTGTGTGTGTGTATATATATATATATATATATGCATGATTTTTTCGATTTAATCCCCGATAATTTTTCGATTAACCGATTAATCACTAATCGTTCCTAGACCGATTAGTTCCAAAAACCGATTTTAACTACCTGGTGATTATCAAATGTGAAACTAAGGGTATTTTTCTCCCCAAAAATGAAAGAAATGTACGTAAATAGTTGAATAACGGCGAAGTAACGACGGTGTAGTTTAGTGAAAGAAAGAAAAAAAATTGGGGGGTTACACATATTAAAGAAATAATAGGGTAATTACCTAGAAAATGCTATAAATCTAGGGTAGTTTTCCACAATTTAGCCTACATATTAGTATCAGAAAATGTCAAAAAAATCAAAAAGTACTTATATTGTTGATTCTATGTTCCTTAAGTAATTCGAGTGTCAAAAAATGTAAGATGTATTAGAATTTAGGAGACGTGTGAGAAGCATCGACACAAGTTCAAGGAGTGTTCATGAATTGTTAGTATCAGACACAAAAATAGTTACACTTATGTCTTAATGGTACCAGAGAGGATCTAAAATTATTCTATTTTTTTTTATTTTTTCTTCAAATTTCTGGTAGGTAGTGATCAGTTGTCCATATTATTTCTAAATAAATTATAATCAGCAAAATTTTGCTTCATTTATCACTTTTTGAACAATTGATATCTAATTGTGATCTCCTTTTACAATTGAAAAAATTGATTATAAAATATACAGTTGAAATTATCTCAAAATCCCTTTGTAATAATCTTGAATTCATCCAAATTTCATTTTATACAATAACTTGTTGCCAATTGAGAGAGAAAGGGAGGTGGTAATGCTCAGGTGGAGGTTGGAGAGAGAGAGAGAGAGGCTCATCTAGTTAATGCAATTTTATATTTTTTACTAAATATTCAATATGTGGCAGACTAATGGTGATCTAGTGAAAGACTGCCATATTTGTTTATTATTATTTGGTTGCTCTTTATTCATATAAAGC
Organism: Hemerocallis citrina; assembly: GCA_017893485.1. Classification (NCBI taxonomy): domain Eukaryota; kingdom Viridiplantae; phylum Streptophyta; class Magnoliopsida; order Asparagales; family Asphodelaceae; genus Hemerocallis; species Hemerocallis citrina. The sequence goes on along the minus strand of CM030363.1, from coordinate 103,271,888 downwards.
TAAGAAGAAAGAATACAAACTGCCAACACGGGCATGATGTGGAACAACAAACAGACACATGAAAATTTTCAAAGATAATACATTAGAGCTTTCATGTCAAATATCCGTGTCCGACACGACATAACTTCCAAATAGAAGTGTTTGTTCTTCTTAGGATAAACTTATAATATATTCTCCAGAGAAAGGATCATCAAACCTTGATATTACTTGAATTGTGAATTAACTATTATTGTTTCCATAGTTTTAAAAAGCTATAAAAGTGGCGCTTAATCAACCAGTTATTTAAATAACCTATATTTTCCCCCAGGGATGTCCAAATCCCAAATTTCCGCTCCAATTGACTGTATCACTTGTGATTTCCTCTTCTGATCGGGACTACCTCTCTTCCGCAACAGCTCACAAGTTCGATCACTACTTCCTCCTCTTTTTATTCTCTTTCTATGCCCTTCGACAGTTGCCTCACCTACTGCCAACTTTGAATGTTTCGACTGGTGGTGTCTGCTATTGCTTCAAGCCTTCAACTAATGCTTCTTTGACTTGATGTTCTTTAAATGCTGCCTGACACTTTTGGGTAAGATAGGTTGTTTTTCTTCAATGTTTGATTTCATAATTTTTTATATTTTCCCTAACTTTTTCCTATTTATTTACATTTTAAAAATATTTTCATTTAAAAAATAGCTTAACGCATTTTTTCGCTTAAGCAAAACAGTCCACTGGTTTTAGAACCTGGATTGTTTCAAATTATTAGGAGGATTCCTTTATTCCAATGTCCATATTGGTACGCAATACTATTCACCCCTCTAGGGTTGTTATTAGACTTGCACGCAGACCACCATACTAGAATGAGAATTTTACTATTTTATGGCTTTATGTGGACAGGTGAATCTGCATCAACTAAAATTTGAATTAGTTGAAAAACACAGATACACCATTTTCGAATAATATGCATCTCACATATGCTTCAACGATTCTGAATGATTGAAAATGCAAGCAACAAAAAGGGGACCAAGATGAATGTAGGTGCATTGAGAAAATTAGGATTGAAGGTCAGAATAACTACGTCATAGAAGGTTGTGGAATTGCATCAATTAAGTAGAAATGCCACAAAGAAATAAATGCAAACACAACAACACTGGACCAAATTTTAATATTTAAAATCCAGGGATGCAAACGTGCAGACATGAACACACACTGCAATGTACAGACGGAAAATACTAAAAACTACATAAGACTAAGAAGCAACCTATCGAGTATGTATCTTACACTACATGGCTTTCAAATAAAAATGCCTATGCTTGATACTGTTCTCAAACCTCAAACAGTTCCATCGTGATATGCAAAATCACTGAGATCAATAATTATCTAAACTCTCCAACTTTTCCTTTTCGAAAGCAAAGCATGGACTATAATTTTAACCAATGAAGCAAATACCACCAGTATTAGATTACAAATACAAATAAGCAACTGAGTAGAAGCAAATATTATAAATTAAAACATGTATGATAAAATATCCAGATGAGGTAGGCAGTTAGGCGTACCTGTTGTGCATAAGCATTTGCAAGGACACAAAACACACGGGGTGAGAGTTGTACGCCTTCAGCTTTAAGAGCAGCCACACACTCCTCGGCACCTTTAAACATCCCATACTGACCGTATATATCCACCAAGACAGCGTAAATAATCCCACTTTTCCGTAGTCCTCTCCCTTTCATACTCTCAAAAATCATCTTGATCTCATCCCACTTCCCTAGCTCCCCAAGTCGACTTATGATTGTAATGAAAATCTTCGGGTCGGGATACAACCCTTGTTCTTGCATCTCATTCAAGTACCCTAGCGCCCGGCCCAAATCCCCAGCCTTACTATGCCACCGAATTAAAGTATTCCAAGTGGTGATATCCGGCCTCACCCCCTCACTCTTCATCTTCCGAAAAACTTGGACTGCCTCATCTAACATGCCACACTTGCCAAAAGTATCAATCATACCATTATAAATCTTCCTGTCGGGAATAATCCCAAGCTCCCCCATCTCCCTCACAAGACCCATCGCCTTCTTCCACATACCATTGTCCCTATAAAGACCGATAACCTTACTATAAACACACGAATTGAAACCAATCTTCTTCTCCTTCATTTCGCCAATAACCCACCAAGTATCCTCCAACCTCCCAGCGCGGGCATATGCATCCAACAGCAACATATAAGTTTCTTGATTCCTACCAACTCCATCCTTCCCCATCTCCACCAACAACCTATCGGCCAGCAAGAGCTGACCCTTTTTCAAGAAACCACTCAAAAGGGCATTGTAGTCTTTCGCCGTAGGCCGGAGGCCCAACCATCTCATTTCCTGAAAAATCGCGTCGGCTTCGAGGGTTCTTCCTAAGGTTCCGAGAGCAGTAATGAGGGAAACGTAGGATGGTCTATTGGGGTGCATGCCAAGGGACTCCATTTTGGATAGTAGGGAAAGGGATTTGTCAATGAGGCCACTTTTGCAGTGGGTTTGGATGAGGGTGTTGAATGAGCCCCATGGGAGCTCTTTTTTTTGTTGTGTTGAGAGAGAGGTTGACGAGGATTTGGGTTTTGGGGAATGAGAAGGGAGTTTGTGAGGAGGAGACAATAGGATGGATTGAGTAGCCATTTTATTTTATTTTTTTTCTTTTCTTCGGATGAGATGGGATGAGCAGAGACTCGGGAGAAATATGAAAGAGAACACTTCCAAGCTTAGGCTGGGTCTTATAACTTTTTGGGATATTTTAGCAAATGTCCCCCATTCAAAATGTGAAATCTAGCATATACTCTCACTATTTTTAAAAACTAAGAAATACCCCTAGTTTGGATGGAATCGTTAAAATTCCGTTAAGTTAACTTACGTGCATCACATGTAACATAGTAAAATGACCAAAATACCCCCCAATAAATTTATTTTAGCAAATACCCCTATTCAGAATCTAAAAACTAGCATATACCCCCACTATTTAAAAAAAAGGGATATTTTAGCAAATGCCCCCGTTCAAAATATGGAAACTAGCATATACCCCCACTATTTTTAAAAACTAAGAAATACCCTTAGTTTGGACGGAATCGTTAAAATTCCGTTAAGTTAACTTACATGCATCACACGTGACACGGTAAAATAACCAAAATACCCATTACATAAAGTAAGGGTTTCTTGAAGCAAATCTGAAAATAGAATGAACCGTCTCCTTTCCGCTTTGCAGATCCATATGATTTTTTCTCCGATGGCCATCTACCCCACCTTGTTATATTAGGGTTTTTAAAGAAGAAATACCCCAACCCGAATAATAAAAATATAAACAAATATAAACAAAATAATAGAACAAAGATTCAGATGCGAACCTTCTCGAATTCATGGCTCTTCCTACAACCAATTTTCCTTGAAAAAGAATTCAGAAAAAAAAACATCACAAAATTGATCAAGTTGAAACGATCAAACAAACATAATCTATCAAAAACCCTAATATAACAAGGTGGAGAAGATGCTTACAATGAGTCAATGACTGATTAGGGTTGGGGTATTTCTTCTTTAAAAACCCTAATATAACAAGGTGGGGTAGATGGCCATCAGAGAAAAAATTATACGGACTTGCAAAGCGGAAAGGAGACGGTTCATTCTCTTTTCAAATTTGCTTCAAGAAACCCTTACTTTATGTAGTGGGTATTTTGGTCATTTTACTGTGTCACGTGTGATGCACGTAAGTTAACTTAACAGAATTTTAACGATTCCGTCCAAACTAAGGGTATTTCTTAGTTTTTAAAAATAGTGGGGGTATATGCTAGTTTCCATATTTTAAACGGGGGCATTTGCTAAAATATCCCTTTTTTTTTAAATAGTGGGGGTATATGCTAGTTTTTAGATTTTGAATAGGGATATTTGCTAAAATAATTTTATTGGAGGTATTTTGGTCATTTTACTGTGTTACATGTGATGCACGTAAGTTAACTTAACGGAATTTTAACCATTCCATCCAAACTAGGGGTATTTCTTAGTTTTTAAAAATAGTGGGGGTATATGTTAGTTTACACATTTTGAATGGGGGCATTTGCTAAAATATCCCTAACTTTTTTTCTAGGGTAATACTACACCTACTACCAAATCTACTACATTTTTTTTTACTATCTTAGGTGGCACATTACTATTGAATGTTCTTACCACCTACTCTACAATAACCTCCACTAATAGTGTGCCACTTAAGGTAGTAAAGAGAAAGGTAGTAAATTTGGTAGTAGGTGTAGCATTGCCCTTTTTTCTAAGGATTTTTAACATTTATACCCCTATCAAATATAATAATATTATATATACCCCTCGTATATGTATATTTTTAGATATGTCCCTAACAATTTGGACTTTATTTTATATTTACCCCTACGTTAGACTAAGTTAACTATGATTTTACCCTTATAAGATAAATAGAAATCAAATTAAAAGATCAAATTAGACAATCAAATGATAAAAGATTTAAGAGTTTTAAGAAAAATAAATGAGAAATCTTATAATCTATTAATAAAAAATAAAATTAATGGCAAATTTAGAGAAGTAACGTGAGGAAGATTATGTAGTTCTCAAAAGCGCACTGTTAGTTTGTCCATTTCTTGAAAAAAGATGAAGAAATTTGAAATGAGTTAATGAGTCTCGATTAGATTAACAAATGTCCAGATTTACAAGGATATAGAAGATAAAGTTTGAATGGTGGAGAGAATATTTCAGTCATTTTTCATCAAGTCCATTAATAAAACGAAAATTATCAATCATTTTAAGTTTTTTTAATTAGAGGGATAATTAAGAGAAATGACATATTTTGTTGGGGACAAATATGAAAATACATATTTGTGAGGGACATATATGATATTTACGTGTTTGTTAGGAACATACATGTAAAACTCTTTTTTTAATTTTTAAATGCAGAATATAGCTACTCTAGTCGGTTAGAGCATCCACTATCGTTTCTTTCAAATTTTCTACTTTCAGCATTTAGGATTTAGAAACTATAAGGAAGGCTGCTATCGTTATTGCTAAAAATGCAAGAACGGAAAAAAAAATTAATAAATAAATAAAATAAAATAGGACGGATGATCTTCCTCCGCTTAATGCAAAATTTAAATTTTTTATTAAAAAAAAACAGAGGGACGAATGATGATCCTCCGTTTGTAAAAAAAATTTCTTAAATTCGTAATTACCCCGGACGGAGCTTCTTCATCTGTCCGAGGATTTTTTTTTTTTAATTAATTTTTCGCAACGAAAAAAAATTAATTCAACCAGACGGAGGAACTTCATCCGTCTGGTGGGGTTTTTTATTTTTTTATTTTTTTGAAAAAGTGGAATATATAAATTACAAATTTGCCCACCTTCATATAAGCCTATTTAAATGCATGTCTATTTAAATTGAGGGGTAAATGAGTAATTTTAAAATATATATATAAAGAAAAGAAGAGAGACAGATGATGTCTTTCATCTTTTTTTCTTTTAATTTTTTTTATTCCAAAATTAAGAAAAGATGAGAAACGAAGCTTCTTCATCCGTCTCTCATCTTTTTTGTTTTTTTTTTCAAATTAATCGACGGATGGAGCATCATCTTCCGTCCGTCTGATTTTTTTCTCAAACAAATCATCTTCTTCCGTCTTCTATATTTTGCATTTCTTCTATCGCAGCTTCTATGTTTAGCGAATGACTGTTCACTCCTATTCTAAATTTTGGATTTTTAGCGAACAATAATAGGGTATTTTTAACTCAAATGCTAACTTTTTTTAGTTTTTATAAAACGATAGTGGATACTCTTAAGACTCAAAATTTTCATATTTGGGTTTTAAAAATAGAAATTTTGAGTTCTGCTCGTAGTCGTTGAAACCCAAATTTTGGTCGAACAATGGATGATCTTTTTTTTTCTTGAATCTCCTCACCTTCATTGATAAAAAAATATTAAAAAATTGAGTCCAACACATTTGTAAAATAAATTAAAAAATTGTACACATACGAACACATAACAATTCATATAGGCCCATTTCATTTCATCCCTCGATAAAAAAATCAAACTAATCTCAAATTAACTTTATATGCATCCTATATGCCCTATACCATAAAAAAGAAAAAAAATTAGGGGAAAAAATTCAAGGACGCAAGAACCTCTTGCGTTTGTTCTCTTTTTGGGTTTTTTTAAATATTTCATTAGACGCAAAATGTTATTGCATCCGAGAACAACCATTGATTTTTTTTTTATTAATTTGGTCAGACGCAATATGATGTTGCGTCCGACATGTTTTTTTTTTTTTTTATTGATCATACACAAGATCATCTTGCGTTCGAGATTTTTTTTTAAACAGATGCAAAATGGTCTTTCGATTCCTATATTTAAAAATTCATAGATCACCTCTCAAATATAGAAGGGTAATGTTCCTATTTTTCCAAAATTTGAAAATATAGAGAACGACTACTGCAGCTCGTAGTATATCTCCAAAAATGGAGAGAGGGGTAAGGAGTGAGAATGCCTTCGTTCCTCGGGGCACAAGCAGATCTTACGCTCAGGTGCTTCGCCCCCCCCCCCCCCCCCCCCTTCCTCGTCATCATGGCCCTACACATTTACCCTTTCGATCCTCGCGCCATCGCCTTCTAAACTCCAAACCCTCACATCTCCCTGTCCCCTCACATTCCACTCCCACTCCCGCCGTTCACCCCAAACCCTATTTTCAACCGAAACCCTTAGCCCCTACCCCAAAAAGTGACCTTTCCCTAACAAAAAAAAATCCCCATTCGAAGAAGATGGAGCGAAGGTGTTTCAAGTGTGGCGAAGGAGATCATGCTACGGCCGAATGCCGAAAGTTGGGGTTTCATTGCTTCAACTGTAGGAAGTATGGCCACAAGGTGCGAGATTGTCCAATCTACAGTCGGCGAGATGCGTTAGAGGTAGAGCTCCCCCACAACAATGCCATCTCCCAAGCTTTACCGGCGCTGCATGCAAGCGCTTTCCTTCATCTCATTAATCCTTGTTGTATCCCTCTCACTAAGGACCTTGAGTGCACCTTCAACTTCTCCTGAGGGAGGCAAGGTAGATGGTGGGCCCTGAAGAGGGTTAGTGATGGTGTTCATCATGTCCAGTTCCTTACAACTACGGAAGTTGAAGGTGCGATTGCGGATGGCGTCTTTCACTTTTCGGGATTCAGTGCCACCTTCTCCCCTTTGTCAGTGGAATTTGGGGCCAGGGTCAGGCCGAAGCCGAGTTTCATTTTGGATCATCCTCTTTCATCTGCTTTTCCATTTGTGGAACAATGAGTCGCTTGAGTATCTTATCAGACCTTTTGGCAAGCTCATTACCCTAAGCACGGAGATGAAAGAAGTAGAGTCCAAAGACCAAGCGCTTGCTCTTATCGAAGTGGAAGATCTGACGCTCATCCCAAAGACCCTCACTGTCAAGTACACCGCACCTTAGAACCTTGAAAAACATGTTCATGATGTCCCCATACTACTCCTTGGTGATCTGATCCCTGTAGAAGATGTTCAGAATGGCAAAGTCCAACTTTTCACCATGGCGGGATCTTCTGAAGAGAAAGGCAGTGCCAGCTTCTGGCACCCCAAGGCGGCCGAAGGTCAATGTGAAGCCGGTTAGGCAGCCACCGCAGTCAACTTCCGACCCAGGCTGAGACTGGGTTGATTCGAAATCCCGAGATTCCAGGAAGGTGAGCCCAACTGCAGCGAAATCTCTGCATTGTTAGGAAGTTTTTTTAAATATTCCAAATTTGGCGGAATCCAGCTTGAATGAGGGGATTTTGCCTAATCCTGAAACTGCTCTGAAGTCTACAGAGGCTCCTGTTATGAATTCAAACCCTGCTAAGCTGGACTCCCCTATGGTCGCAATTTCAGAATCTTCTAATAGCAACAACAACGTAGCACTCAAGGGCCCACTCAAGCCTCGTACAACCTTGCTGACTCATCCAACGAAGATTCAATTGAGGAGGTGCGTGAAATGATATGGAAAGGCAAGCTGGTCACCCTCCCATTATCCCTACTTTCCAAGATCAAGCCAACGGTAGAGGGGGGCCTCAGAGAGTGTTCAGGAGGAGATGACCAAGCTTGGCGAAGTTGACAAAGTGATCTTCCGCGCTGGCACTAGCAAACCCCGTGCTGATAGCTTTTAGACGCGCTCCTTGATCAAGAGGACTGTGCCCAAGTCTACTAGCTCCTTCAATTCCGTCTCACTTGGCTTCGAAGATGATCCCTCTAAGAGGATGAAACGCTCTAGATCAGCAAGCAAGATCAAAAGTACTCGGCCTTTCATGAAACATCTGTCTACCACAGTCAAGAAGAAGACGACATGTACCTCCTTTTCAATTGCTTCAGTTACTAATGCACGCTTTAATCCTTTCGAGATTTTATCAAATGAGGATATTCTTGAAGTAGCTAAATCTATTGGAGTGGAGGCTAAAGGGCCACACTCGGTGCATGTCTTGATGTAACATTTCGAGTTTTTAATTATAATAAGAGTTTGGTTGATTTCACGTGCCTTGCACGTGTAAATTTATGTACCTTTTTTTTCCTAAAATTTTCTATCATAAGCAAGTATTTTAATTCCTTTTTTTTAACTTGAAAAGCCTATTTAAACTCTAGGCCTAATTGTCTAAATCTAGCCCACCCTAATTAAATTAATTATTTTTATTAGAAGCCCAAAGACTTTTAGCCCACTAGATTGAACCCACTAATTTAATTCTCTTTTAATTACCACAACTTGCAAGGTAGACTAGTTTTGTAACCAATTAAATTAATTAATCATGTACAACTAGTAACTGGGGGTGCTATGGGTGACACGTGCATTGCACTAGCACGTGCCTTGGTGCATGGGGGGTTGGCCGGATGGAGCAAAAGAGCCTGGGAGAGATGGAGTAGTGGATGAGGTGGTTTTGTGTTCATGGGTAGTTGCTACAACTCCCTAATACATCCTAGCCCCTAATCTATTACCATCTAAATCAATATTGGCCATCCATTTTGCTTTCAAAAAAGTAAAAATAACCCCCCCCCCCCCCCCTCCCCTCTCCTCCTCATTCCCTTCATGTAGTACATTAGAAAAATTGGTAAAGAAAGAAAGAAAATAATTAGTTGTGAGAAAAAGATTGAGAGCATTTTGTGAGTAAAAAACTGAGAGATTTGTGTGTGTGTTCATCCCAATTGGAAGCTGGCCTACATCAAGGAGCAAGCAGAGGAGCTCGGGTTCCATCTAGCACAAGGAGGAGGAGGCATTTTGGTGGCACAATCTACGAGGAGAAGGATCCGTTCATGTGTTCTAGGAGATTTCTAAGAGCTTTCTATTTATTTATCTCCAAAAAGGTGGGTGATTTCTCAAGCTTCTACTTTAGATATCATGCTAGGGATTGAGTTGATGAAAGTGCTAAGAAAAACTAATTAGATTGGCCATATGTTTGTTTAAATATAGATAAATGATAAATGAAGTGAATGCTTGATAAATTGATTGATAGTTGATAAAAATTGTGATTACTACACTAGAAATTATCATGTTGCCATGAAATATGTGTTTTGAGCCATGCTAAATTGAGAAAATTGTACTTATGAAATGATTAGTTGATTAAGTGAACCATTGAAATCATATTGTCTAAATTAATGCAACACTAGTGTAGAAAGAGAGAATTTTTGTTCTAGAAATGTTATAGATTAACAAGTAAGAAAGTAGTCTTTTGTAAGAATTGTGATTATACATTATGTTGGAATCATGATTGCTTTTAATGTCGAAATTGTGGACATAGAACATAAAGTAGGAATAAGAATTCGTGTTTTTATGTCAAATAATGATTATTAAAATACTGTTTTGCTGCAAATTCTTGTTATTTATAATCTAGAAGTTTTGGACACAAATAGAGAAGAAAAGAATTAAAAAGACTTGAATTACGAAAAATTAGTAACAAACAGAGAGTTGAATTAAAACAACTCAACTCTTTTCATGTCAGGTTAGTCACTTGGACTTATTGGTCTTCGGGTGCGCAACAAAGCGCTACTGTAGCGCTGGTTTGGTCTTTGGTTGTGGGTTTGAAACTGGACAGAGCATTTTTATTTCATTTTTTTATAATCCGAATACACAAAAATCGACCTATATGGACTCTAGCCCATCTCATATCGCTTCGGTGCTTGGACTTTGTGGTCTTGGTTGCGTCACAGAGTGCTACCTACTGCTGACGTGGCCTCGAGTTGGGGGTTCGAAACCTGACCTTGGTTTTTAATTAAAAGATATATATTTTTTTGGGTTTAAGTATTTTTAAGAATTTTAAATGTGAATTAAAAATTGAGAAAAAATACTTGAAAGACTCTAAAAATGCCTAGGCTTTATGAGAAAATTTTTTATAGCTTTTGGCTTGTTATAAGTGAGAATTGAAGACTATTTCAAGACATGGGCTCGTAACTCATAGAACATTTAGGATACTTACTGTAGTTATCGTAGTAGTTTGTCATGGCGAGGGATTGAACCCTACAAGATGAAGTAAGATTAAGGGCTTGCCCTCGGACGTATGTAGTATGGGATGCATAAAATCCGAACAAGTGCGCATTAGTGTTATGTAACATAAATAATTGCATTAAGGACTAAGTGCACATTCACACACGACACCAATAGGATAGTCCCCATAGCTTTTTTTTGTGACAAGTGTGTGCTTTCTAAGTAAGAAAAATTGATGTATTATATCCTAGCGTCAGTTGAACTGACATGCCCACAGTTTCTATGCAAGATAAAGTGAATGAAAAAGACTAAGGAGGAATTGATGCTTAAAAAATTATTCAAGTGTTGTTTATGTAATTGTTGTAATTTGCTTCCGCTGTTTAAATGTAAATCTGATGTAATGAAAGTTTGTAATTCCTTGTAAAATTGTACGAAGAGAAGTATAAAGATCCTGTGGAACTTCAAATTCAGTCTTATTTGGAATTCGTGGTGTTACATAGTAGTATCAGAACCACGCTTCCAAGTAGTACAAATTTATAAAGAAAGACACCCTAGAGTGGACATTAGAGTGTGTGTTGAGTATAGAAATTTAAATATAAGTCACTTACATTTGTGTTGTTCTATGATTGATGTTTCTTCTCTTCCCTTTCTAAGATGGCAAACCACTACGACCCAGCCGGCGATGATGATTGGCGCATAACCGAGGAGGACTACTACCCCGAACAAGCAGATTCCGACGAAGAAGATCCCGAGGAATATGAGGAGGAATGGCCCGAGTCCCGAGAGATCACTCCGCCTCCGGATTCATCTAATGATTTCTCCGACGAGAAAGAGCCAGTTCCGAGCAGTCTCATTGTGTCTCTTCAGCGGCAGGTGGAGACTCAGAGGAAGAAGAGCTAGAAGCGGAGAAGGGGCTTAACCTGGAAACGGAGTTAGTGAGTCTATTAGACCCTAAACGCCGTTGCCATGAATCAAAACCAGAGGGGGATGCCAGCAAATCTAGTACCTGAAGCAATCAAACTCGTGGAATCATTCAAGAGGATGAAACCACCAGTGTTTGAGGGGAAGTCAGACCCAGATGCGGCTGACAATTGGATCAGGCAGGTCAAGACTATCTTTGAAGTCTTGGAAACTCCAGAAGCCAGCAAGGTGAAGTTAGCTGCACTGCAGTTCGAGAAGGATGCAACTGTTTGGTGGCAGTCCATGAAGCAGACGATGGAAAATATTGTTCTTGGCTGGGAGGAATTTTTGGAGGAGTTCCGCAGTCATTATTTTCCATCTGATATCCATGAGAAGAAGGCTATGGAATTCCTGGCACTGTAGCTGGGCGGTATGTCGGTTAGAGAGTATGAGACAAGGTTTACTCAGCTTTCGAGGTATGACCCGAACTTGTGATGGACGAGGCGAAGAAAGCTCGAAAGTTCAAGCACGGATTAAGGCCAAGTTTGAGATCCAAGATGATACCCCGTGGTATCAGGAGGTTTGACAAGTTGGTCAAGCGAGCTGCAGCTACGGAGAAGATATAGAGCAGTTTCATGCCGCTCAGAACCGGAGGAGCAACTGGCATGTGGGAAAGAGGCCCGTAGTTTCTGGGAATTTCAGAGGACAACCGTCATCTCACAGGTTCAAACCGACAGGGGCAAATGCTGTTAACATGGCTAGAAGACCCGAAAATGTTGGGGTGAGACCTCCTGTGGTGACTTGTTTCAACTGTGGTGAGACGGGACATTACAAATCTCAATGCCCCAAGCTGCAGAATGTCACCCGTAGTGGAACATCGCAGCAAGTTGGGAAGAAGTCGTACCAGTAGGGGCGAGTATTTGCCTTGACTGAAGCTGACGCTGAGAAAGTGGATCACGTCATAACTGGTATAAGGGCAGATGTTTAGAAGTATTTTCTTTCTGTTGTCCTCTTTTCCCTGTTTATTTAGTAGAACTGTTATGTAATGAGAGTGTGTTATGTAACAAGAGAACTTTATTTGAATGGAAAGAAAGCTATTGTTTTGTTCAATACTGGATCCTCTCATACTTTTGTATCTTCAAAATTTGCTAAAGTCTTGGGAGTCGAACCGAAGGTCTTTCCAGGCAAGGTCTTAGTAGTAGCTACTTCATCAGGGAAACTTTAACCACTGATCGGTACTATGCGGACTGCGAGATTGAGATTGGAGCCAGGATTTTCGAGATTGATCTAATCGGGCTGAATATCTTGGAGGTCGATGTTATCGTTGGCTTTGATTGAATGTTGGTGTACAATGCGAACATCGAGTGCAAGACCAAGGAAGTAACAGTGAAGGCTCTAGGGGGTCCTGAAGTCACTTTTTAGGGGAAGAAGAGATGTTCAGATTTGGTGGCAGCTATCAACAAGAAGGAGATTCCTGTGGAGGTGCAGCAGATTCATGTGGTTCGGAACTATCCGACTGTGTTCTTAGAAGATTTTCCTGGGTTACCCCTGCAACATGATGTAGAGTTCAGTATCACTATCTAGCCAGGGAGTGCACCCATTTCCAAGGCACCGTATAGGATGGCACTAGTGGAGCAGGATGAAGTTAAACAACAGATTGAGGAACTGTTGAAGAAAGGCCTTATTCAACCTAGTGCGTCACCCTAAGGAGCACCGGTGCTGTTGGTAAAGAAAAAGGATGGATCGATGAGGATGTGCATCGATTACCGGGAGCTGAATAAAATCATGGTTCAGAATAAGTATCATATTCCTTGAATTGATGACTTGTTCGATCGTCTACAAGGAGTAGTTGTTTTCTCCAAAATAGATCTTCGATCAGGATACCATCAGGTTCGAGTGAAAGATAAAGATGTGCATAAGACTACATTCAGAACTTGACATGGACATTACGAATTCTTAGTTATGCCATTTGGAGTGACGAATGCACCTGCAATCGTTATGGACATGATGAACCGAGTTCTGAGGCCGTTCATTAATTTGTTCGTCGTGGTATTTATCGATGATATCCTTGTGTATCTAAGTCGGAGGAGGAGCACACGGAGCATCTGGCTGCAGTTTTGAAGAAGCTTCAAGAGCAGGAGTTGTATGCTAAGTTGTCCAAGTGCGATTTCTGGAAATCTGAAGTGGCATTCCTGGGTCACATCCTTTCTAAGGATGGAGTGGCAACTAATCCTCAGAAGATAGAGACAGTGAGAGATTAGGCAAGGCCTACTACCCTGAAGAAAATCAGGAGCTTCTTTGGGCTAACTGGATACTACATGAGGTTCATTCAGGGCTATGCTCAGATAGCCGTGCCGCTCACTGATCTGACCAAGAAGAATGTGAACTTCAAGTGGACTGAACAATGTGAGCCAAGCTTTCAGGAGTTGAAAAAGAAGCTGACTACTGCTCCCATTTTGGCGTTGCCTAGAGTAGGTATCGAGTATGATGTCTACAGCGATACTTCACATCGTGGGCTTGGTTGTGTCTTAATGCAAGAAGGAAAATTGATCGCTTATGGGTCTAGGCAACTAAGACCGCATGAGAAAAATTATCCGACTCATGATTTGGAGTTGACTGCGATTATCTTCGCTTTGAAGCAATGGAGACATTACATGTATGGTGAGAAGTTGAACATGTACACGGACCATAAGAGCTTGAAGTACATCTATTAGCAGAAGGACTTGAATCTGAGGCAACGGAGATGGCTGGAAGTACTTGAGGATATTCGTCCTGAGATTAAGTATCATCCTGGGATGGCTAATGTTGTTGCTGATGCACTTAGCCGTAAAAGCAGTTTGGCCAGTTTGATTACGACTCAGAGACATCTTGCAGAGGAGTTGGATCGGGATGGTATTAAAGTTGTTCTGCAAGGTTTAGGAGTATTCTTAGCTCAATGGAGGCTTCAGCCCATGCTGAATGAAAAGATTATAGCAAGTCAGAAGGAAGATGCAGAGATTCAGAAGGTGAAAGAGCAGGTTGGTGTAGGCAGGTTGTCTGAGTTTCAGATCAGGGATGGAGTATTGTGGTTTGGAGAGAGGCTGTGTATTCCAGATCATTCGGACTTGAAGGAGAGTATTCTTCAGGAGGCACATGCTACTCTTTTGTCTGTACATCCTGGGAGCACTAAGATGTACAAGAACATTAAGCAGCATTTCTGGTAGTCATGTTTGAAGCGAGATGTGGTTGAATTTGCGGCGAGGTGTGAGATTTGTCAGCAGGTGAAAGACGAGAATCAAAAGCCCGTAGGTTTACTGCAACCGTTACCTATTCCGGAGTGACAGTGGGATAACATCAGCATGGATTTCATCACGAGTTTGCCCAAGAGTTCAAAGGGCAATGCTGCGATTTCGGTTATAGTCGATCGACTAACCAAGTATGCTCACTTCTTGGCAATGAAACTCACTTCGTCTATGGACAAGTTAGCCGAGCTGTATGTTGGGGAGATCGTCAGGCTTCATGGTGTTCCGTTGACCATTGTATCTGATCGAGATGCGCAGTTTACTTCACATTTCTGGAGGAGTCTTCAGGCAACTTTGGGTACTAAGACGAATTTCAGCATTGGTTTTCATCCTCATACCGATGGGGAGACTGAGAGAGTCAATCGTATTCTTGAAGATATGCTTCGGTGTTGTGTGCTAGATTTTAGAGGCAGTTGGGAAAGACATCTAGCTCTGGTAGAGTTTGCCTACAACAACATTTTGTCCCCAATAATTAATTTTCTCTGGCCGCATCCTATGGGGATCATCGCATCAATAGCAATAAGCCCTAGGCCCAGGGGTGCATTGTCGGCCGGTATTTCCTTCACCACATGGTCAATTTCTTATCTAGAAAAGGGGCTACAAAGCGTCACATTCTAGTGATCAGCTGGGGCAAAACATTGAAGTCGCCGCACGAAACTCTGTATGGCAGGAAGTGCAGAACACCTGTTTGTTGGTTTAAAGTGGGCGAGCGACAAATGTTTGGGCCTGAGATTGTGCATCAGACCTCTGAAAAGATCGATCTGATCAGGAAGAGGTTGGTGGATGCTCAGAGTAGGCAGAAGAGTTATACAGACAACCGGAGGAGGGAACTTGAGTTCGAAGTTGGTGACTTTGACTTTCTGAAGGTATCACCTAGTAAAGGTGTGATTCGCTTTGGCAGAGGTGGGAAGTTAGCCCCAAGGTTCATAGGCCCATACAAGATATTGAAGCGGATTAGAAAAACTGCTTACCGGTTGGAGTTGCCGGAAGAGTTGTCTCAGGTGCACAATATCTTCCATGTGTCTATGCTGAGAGGTTACATTCCAGATCCAAGTCACCATTTGTCCGAAGTGCCAGAGGGTTTGCAGCTACATCTGAGTTACATTGAGCTCCCGGTAGAGATCATGGATCATCGGTAGAAAGTCTTGAGGAACAAGACGATACCGATGGTCAAAGTAGTCTAGAGAAACTAGTTGGTTGAAGAGGCTACTTGGGAATCCGAGGAGAGGATGTTGAAGGATCATCCTGAGATCCTTGTTTGATTTGTATTTTTTTTTTCTTTTTCTTTCTTTTCTTTTCTGTTTGTTGTGTTTTTCATTCTCACTCTTTAAGAGTAGTTCCGGGGACGGAACTATTCTAAGGAGGGAGTGTTGTAACATCCCTAGTTTTCAATTATAATAAGAGTTTAGTTGATTTCACGTGTCTTGCATGTGTAAATTTATGTACCTTTTTTTCCTATTTTTTTTTTTTATCATAAACAAGTATTTTAATTCCTCTTTTTTTAACTTGAAAAGCCTATTTAAACAATAGGCCTAATTGTCTAAATCTAACCCACCCTAATTAAATTAATTATTTTTATTAGAAGCCCATAGACTTTTAGCCCACTAGATTGAGCCTATTAATTTAATTTTCTTTTAATTACCACAACTTGTACGGTAGATTAGTTTTGTAACCAACTAAATTAATTAATCACGTACAACTAGTAACTAGGGGTGCTATGGGTGACACATGCATTGCACTAGCACGTGCCTTGATGCATGGGGGGTTGGCCGGATGGAGCGACAGAGCATAGGAAAGGTGGAGTAGTGGATGAGGTGGTTTTGTGTTCATGGGTGGTTGCAACATCTCCCTAATACATCCTAGCCCCTAATCTATAACCATCTAAATCAATCTTGGCCATCCATTTTGCTTTCAAAAAAGTATAAATACCCCCCTTCATTCCCTTCATGTAGTACATTAGAAAAATTGGTAAAGAAATAAAGAAAAGAACTAGTTGTGAGAAAAAGATTGAGAGCATTTTGTGAGTAAAAGAGTAAGAGATTTGTGTGTGTTCATCCCAATTGGAGGCCAACCTACATCATGGAGCAAGGAGAGGAGCTCGGGTTCCATCTAGCACAAGGAGAAGAAGGCATTTTGGTGGCACAATCTAGGAGGAGAAGGATCCGTTCGTGTGTTCTAGGAGATTTCTAGGAGCTTTCTATTTGTTTTTCTCCAAAAAGGTGGGTGATTTCTCAAGCTTCTACTTTAGATATCATGCTAGGGATTGAGTTGATGAAATTGCTAAGAAAAACTAATTAGATTGGCCATGTGTTTGTTTAAATATAGATAAATGATAAATGAAGTGAATGCTTGATAAATTGATTGATAGTTGATAAAAAAAATGTGATTACTACACAAGAAATTATCATGTTACCATGAAATATGTGTTTTGAGCCACGCTAAATTGAGAAAATTGTGCTTATGAAATGATTAGTTGATTAAGTGAACCATTGAAATCATATTGTCTAAATTAATGCAACACTAGTGGAAAGAGGGAATTTTTGTTCTAGAAATGTTATATATTAACAAGTAAGAAAGTAGTCTTTTGTGAAAATTGTGGTTATAAATTATGTAGGAATCATGATTGCTTTTAATGTCGAAATTGTGGACATAGAACATAAAGTAGGAATAAGAATTCATGTTTTTATGTCAAATAATGATTATTAAAATACAGTTTTACTGCAAATTCCTTTTATTTATAATCTGGAAGTTTTGGACCCAAATAGAGACGAAAAGAATTAAAAAGACTTGAATTACGAAAAATTAGTAACAAACAGAGAGTTGAATTATAAACAACTCAACTATTTTCATGTCGGATTAGTCACTTGGACTTATTGGTCTTCGGGTGCGCAACAGAGCGCTACTGTAGCACTTGTTTGGTCTTTGGTTTTGGGTTCGAATCTGGACAGAGCCCTTTTATTTCATTCTTTTTTTTAAATCCGAATACACAAAAATCGACCTATATGGACAATAGCCCATCTCATATCGCTTCGGCGCTTGGACTTTGCAGTCTTCGGTGGCGTCACAAAGTGCTACCTACCGCTGACGTGGCCTCGGGTGGGGGTTCGAAACCTGACCTTGGTTTTTAATTAAAAAATATATATTTTTTGGGTTTAAGTATTTTAAAGAGTTTTAAAACTGAATTAAGAATTGAGGGAAAATACTAGAAAGACTCTAAAAATGCCTATGCTTCATGAGAAAATTTTCTATAGCTTTTGGCTTATTATAAGTGAGAATTGAAGACTATTTCAAGAAAGAATTTGATACAAATTATTAGATTGAATTATTGATTAGATAAAGAAAAATGAATATTTTTGTTTAAAGGATTTCTAATATAGAGTTGAAGTGAGATTTGTGGAATGGAAAATTTTAAGTAAAGATAAGTGTGATTTTTGGGCTCAACAATGAAAGGATGATACTATGTGAATAAGAGAAATTATGTGAAAGGTAAATTATGAATGTGATAAGTTGAAAAATGAATTTATCATTTATGCATGAAATTGTACATGAAAATGAAATAGAAAATCAAGCTGAATTATGAGAAAGATTTTATGAGTATGAATACTCAATTTTATGAAAATGAAATGAGATTGAGGTAGCTAAGCCTTATACCGACATCGAATAAATTCTTTTGAGATAAAATATTGAAATAAAATGACCAAGTTTGGGTCGCATTGTTGAATTGATGGTTAAAACCGATATAGAGGGAGTGCTAACTTTAGGGTGTTAATTTTATTCATGATTCAAATAATTAAGGATTAGATACATTATGAAGATGTGATGAAAGTAAGAGAAAAATACGAGTATGAGGGCCTCGGAACTACGATGTGAGAGTATTCACAGGCTGTTTACACGATGCGTCGTGTCATGACGTGGATACATCTCCAGGATTTCGTATCGCAGGCGATGCTTGTGGGGTATTTGGTGACTATGGGTGGTGCCATGTCTCATGATGGAGGCCGAATTGTCCATAGTTTCTACACGATACATCATGTCATGTAAAAAATTCACACGGAGTGCACACGGAGAGTAGTGCACAATAGAAGGGCCTTATATATATATATATATATATATATATATATATATATATATATATATATATATATATATATATATATATATATATACATACTAGATTTGTCCGTGGGCACGTGCCTACGACACGTCTTCGGAACGATACAGCATATGAAAGTCTTGTAAATAGTAAAACAACAATTATGTAGCTCAAGTTTAAACAGTAAAACAATAATTAGTTGTAAATAAAAGTCCATGTATCCATTAGTATATGTTGAAAAATAGTTATAAATAAGAGTGTAAAATCCAACTTCTTAGAACTTCGAGTGTGGAAAATGATGAAATTTAAATGTTGATGAGATATTTGTTATTTTCAATGTAACATGAACAATAAAAAAATACATAAAAATCTGAAAATTTACAAACCTGAAATATGAAAATATAAATTTATGAGTGAATAGAGAGAGAATGAGAGAGAAAGAGAGAGAGCGAGAGAGAAATAAATAAACAAATAAATAAAGGAGTTGTTTTGGGGGATTTGAATTTGAGTTTTGGGGAAAACTTTTGGGCGGAAAAATATGTTTTGTGAGGTTATATCTGAACCATTGATTTCAACCCTGTTGAAGGAGAGCCACTTGATAGCTTTCTTTGTGTTATATATATATATATATATATATATATATATATATATATATATATATATATATATATAATAATGCATAACGTTATGCATTATTTTATATAATTTCAGTTGGGATGTATGTACATGAGTGACCTTATAATGAGTTTGAGTTGGAATGTATGTACATGAGTGACCTTATGATGTTGTGAATATTGAGATTGTTATTTTAAGTTATTACCATATTTGTAGTTGTGTTATTCATGTCAGCATCCATGTTTGTACGAGTCGAAAATTTAAGTAACCCATTTGGCTCTCAATGTGTACACTCTATGAGTATTGTTTGTTCCTACCACAGACTGTAGTGGCATTTTATCTTGTCAACTGGACTATAAGTGTTGACCAAATTGCATGTGTTATTTGTCCCAACCACGGACCGTAGTGGCATTTTAGTTGTGCAATTTGTTTGTTCATACCACGGACTGTAATGGTGTTTACCTTATCAACCGGACTATAAGTGTTGACCGCATTGAAAGATGAGTGTACCTAGATCTCCTTTGCATTCTACAATACTTGTATCTGATTATTTACGTAGTATGGGATGCGTAAATTATTAGACAAGTACTGCACTAGGCATCCTGCATTGTTTACTTGTATGATCACCTTAATTATTGCTGCATTTATATGTTATAAGAGCTTTAATTATAATCTAGATATGTTTGTTCTAATATTCACAGTTATATGATTGTGCATTAATATGTTTAATTGTTAATGCAGTATTTTATGAATTATCCGCTACTTGTTATATTTATTCAACTACTATTGGGCGTCAGCTCATTTTGTTGTCAATAAATTTTTCCTGATTTGTGCATCAAGATTGGGTGCTTGAAGAGAATAAAGAATCTAGAAGTTTATGTCTTCTGGGGAGAAAATATTTATTGAGAGCTTTTAAAGCTGATAAATTGTATTTATGAAATTGTTTTAAATTATTTTATTGAAGTTTTAATGAGACTTCTTCTTACATAATTTTAGTTATTTTCTTTTGTAATGGATTAAGTACTTTTGTTAGCTCTTTAAGTTACTTTCTATTGATGATATTTATCGCCACGAGATTTGATAATTATTATGTAGTTAAAATCGTTGTACTCGGTTTGGAGGCGTTACATGAACACCTTACAAGATATTCCAATTAACTTTTTTGATGCAAGTTCATCTTTTTCCCTAACACTAAATTTTCAGTCTAATAGAATGAGATTAACCTTGTGAGCTTCTGAACCAACATGGCCTCGTCATTGAGCTTCTGAAACAACATGACCATGTGAGTCCGTTCTTGACTAATAATTTGCATTTTCCTCTCCTGCCAAGTGTCCCATGCATCTCTGAGCTACATTATTGAACTAGGAAAGAAACCATGTTTGATGATGACATCAGTTCGAGATAATTTTGGCGCTTCTATCAATGCAGATATTGTCTATGATGGCTATTCCTGTTGCCTAGCTATTTTTATTTCAACACTTAGATTTGTTTTTGGCATTTTAGTCATATGTAGAAGTTTTGCTATTTGCACCCTTATTTTCTAAATTTTGGATATTTGTATTGGGGGTCTGTTGTAAGCCTATATATAGGCATTTAGACTAATAAGAAATAATATTTTTTATTGACTAATGTAACGCCCCGGATCCCCGTTACCGGACATCCTTGACACAACCAGAATCTTTGCCTTCAAATGCATCTCAACACAGTAAATAACACGGAAATTAAAAACACTTTTATTGCCATCAGAGTTATTACATCATTAGTTACAAATATTATCTTGTCCTTGAACATGGAATACAAATTACATTACTCATTACAACTGTTTACAAAAATATTCAGACTCTTATGAAGTTGTCAGTTGTCTTCCAAAATGGTAATCAACAGGTCACTATTGAACCCCCGCTGAGTGGTCGTTCTGCTCTCCTGAGACTTGCCCCTCGTCTTAAGTCTTCCGCTGCGCGACTCTGATTATTCCGGCATCTGCTCGAATGGTAGGCATGTACACTGCCACCCACTTGGTTGCCTTACTGGTCTTAAGTGGACACGTCAGTAATTCTACTGACACAATGCTGATAAGAAAATAGCGATCTCCAACTAGCACACCCACGAATCATCTTGAATGGAAAGGAAACATGCATCCTGATTTCCTAGTGTTCGTGTATGTCTTGACCTAAGGTCTAATGCATAATATAAAGTACAAAACAGATGCACTTAGTCTAATGTCAGCAAGACTCTGGATACGCATGCATCCCATACTACATGTGCTCCAGATCAAGCCGTTTCTCCAGTTTCAGAGATTCGAACCCTCGCCATGAAATGCATTCTATTATTGTACACTTCCTGTTCCTGATAGTACAACATGATTGAGGAGGTATATAAAGAGAAATAATTCGGGGAGCTACCCCATTGTCACTAATAATTATTGCATCGGACCATCCTCAAAAGTCGTGATGAACTTACAGATACACAGTAGCATATCCATTGCGCAGAAGATCCATCATGATCCGTTCGTGTCCACTAGCATAGAACATGACGTCCTCAAAGGTCTAAAACCCATATCCGATAGGAAGCTCCCGTTCTTACCACGGCACTTCAGAAATTAATAGTGCAGGTTATGCACATTAGCATGTATCCCTAATGACAGGAAGAGATAATCCTGGTTATCACCGCCTAGTGCTAACTCTTAGAACAAGTCGGGTTATAGGGAATCACCCTTAACACCAATTCGGTCTTCAAGCGAACAGTAAAGAAAACCTAATCAAATGCAGTTTACTGAAAACTTGTTATTACTCAAATCATACACGGTGTCGTATCAACCGATGCTGAGTGTGACTGGTCTTGTCAAAATAAATAATAATCACAGTGAATCAACATTCACCAATTTCCAATACCTTCACAGGTCTTCGACCTTAACCCCGGCCCGTGACTAGCAGTGAGTAGTCCATCGGTGCCCAAAAGATGCATACAAATTGTGAATGAAGGTAAACATATACAACCCTAATACTAAACCATTGACAGACTCAGGCATCAAGACACCAGTCACCAATCGACCATGTAGCCATCCTCTCAACTCACTCATGTCCACCATGAGTACTAAGCACAGAAAACTTGTCTAAGTCCCAAATGAAGTGCTAAAACATCCTTAAAACTCGATAACTCATGATCACTATACTGCTGTATGTAGAGAATTCCTCATCAATCTTCAAATCATAAACAATTATTGTGACTCAAGCTACGCTCATCGAAATCCAACGAAATCAGGTTTTATAGAGGAGTAGGAGACTCCACAGCAATCCCCTAGTTGATAACTCCCTTAAATTCCTTGTAGAACTCATGTCCCCCGAGTTAATACATACTTGAAGTCGATCAAACAGTAGGTTACTGAACTTGTAACATCCATAACTTTAAACATACAATTCGGGTGTGCTTGATATTACCCATTATGGAAAGCTAAGACCCTATACTACCAATCTGTAGTTAACCATTTCCTCAAATTCAATCATCTTGATACTATAAAAACCTCACACACTCAGATGTATATTTCTTCATGCACTTGCTGCACTTTTTCAATAGCATACAAATTTACTCACTCATCGGAATTTCTCGATTTCGGATTCTATGAAAACGTAGGAGTGTCTACTACAAATTCTTTGTTGAATATATCCTCAGATTCAATCATTAATGTCCTCAAAATCTCCAATTTCTATCAGGTGCACGACAGACCAAAATTGATTCATTAAACAACAAAGTCTCAATTTAGAATGGATCTGCTCCACTCTTAGGAAAATCATAACTTCCAAACCATAAACTGGAATTACATAATTCCAGATTTTTTGGAAAGCTATGACTCCCTACTACAGATCTTTAGTTGATCAATCTTCCAAATTCTCAATACATAATTCCATATTTCACATCTTCACAGATCAGTCAATTTGTACTCAGCTTAATCTGGTCTACTTTGAAATTCAATAAAAAATCAACCTTAAGTCCAAATCTCATGAAATTTAAGAATCTATAACTAGACATACACCACTCCATTGGATCCAAAAAATGCATCTAAACTCCTACTATGCAGAGAGTTATGACTCTTTGAACATGGCATAGAAATCTTACTACATTTCAGGCAGATCCCTTACTCATACATGCAATTTATTTTTGAAACTTCATCAAATGTCATCCCAAAAATTTAAAAATTTAGAATTAGGATGTAGACTCATACTAAAAGCTACTGAAAATTTTTCATTACAATCTCATGTATACACAAGTAGTTGTGACTATTTGAACTTCAATCCAATAACAGACAACTTCAGCTTACAACTTCTAGACTAGCTATAACTTAGGAATTTTTTGAGGCATCAAACAATCTTAGAAAATTATGAAAGTTAAGAATATGGTTGTAGACACATACAAGAGTAACCAGAAAACTTTTCAGCTCAAAATAGCCAGCCAATACTGAGTTACAATTTCGGAAAGACATAACAATTCTCACACAGTCAGCAACTTTTTCAGCTGCTCTCTGTATGAAATTGGACTGAGCGGTTGGGCTATCAAATGGCCTCCAAATATTATGAAAAAATTCATGGGTGCTCTAGAACCATATCACAACAAGCCCTAAGTATTTGATTTCAAAATTCCCAACCGTTTATGAGCTAGAAATTCCCAAACTATACCTCACAAGCATGCCTCTCAAACAAAAGCTCATGAAATAAGTTGTTCTTATCATACAACTATCTTTTCTTAGCATGTTAATCTTCACATAAGGCAATCAATTTTTTTTCTTTCTTAACTACCACCACATGCCAAAATTCACATATTCATAAAAAGAAACTAAAATTAGAGTTAGAGTATCACTCACTTTGTTTGCAAGAAAATCTCCTAGCTTGTTTGCTTGCTCCTTCCCTTGCTCCTCCTCCTTGGTCTTCAAATGAAACCCTCCCTTCTCCTTCTCTACCACACAAAGACTCCACCTTTTTCTTTTCCTGCTCTCGTTCTTTCTTTTGTTTTGCTTCTTTGAAGAAGTAGAAGGAGTAGAAGATGATGAAGTGGAAGAATTTTGGATTTAGAAATGATAGGAGATAGAGATTTGGGTTTTTGGGCCATGGGGATTTGGGTTTCGGTGTTCATCAAATGGGGAAGGAGGTGAAGGTCGGTGGAGAAGGGAATGAGGAGAAAGAGTGAGGTTGGGGGATTTTTTATTTGAGTTGGTGTGAGTCTCTTGTACACCACTACAATATATATATATATATATATATATATATATATATATATTTACACACTCCAATTATATATATGTATGTATTTGTACAATCCTCTTCGATGCAACTCAATTACACATGTATAAATACAAATATATATACATATAAATGTATACATATACATATACATGTAAAATGCAAACAAGTATACATGTAATCATATCATATACAATCCAATCACGATATACATATATTCATATGCAAACAAAATATTTATATGTAAAATAAAATATAAGAATATATGTTATAAAAATATTATTTTCTCAAAGATTGTCTCGTTCAAACAATCGGGACAATACACAGTTTGATTGAATGGATATCCCGAATTTACCTCATTGGGTTAAGAATATGTAATATATCTGAAATTTCTCAATTAAAACCAATAATCATTAGGAAAATATATAATCGCGTGTAATTCTCAACTGTACACGGATTACAATGCGAAATAGCCATATGCTATTTTGCGGAGTATTACATTACTCCCTCCTTAGAATCGTTCGGTCCTCAGAACGTCGCTAGTGGAGTGGAAAAACAAAACACAACCTCTAATGGTTCATGAGACATTTCCCTGAACCATTTCCAGTTCCTCGAGCAATATTCTCGACAAACTGGTCATCTACCAAGTTGAACTGTTGTTCTTCAGTCTTCTGGATAGATCCATCATGAAGTTGATGCTAACACCCTCCTATTTCTGCTTTGGAGTAGACAACGGCCGCATCATTTTGCTTTATTCTTGTCTACAAGTGATGTTGATTTATTCCTTGATTCCGACTTCTGTTGGTTGGTAACCACTCCCTCCTCAGAAATGATGAAGTTACATATTGCTGCTTCAGCCCCTGAGCAGTTTCTCTTGGTGACCTTGCTGAATTGTTAACATGATTGCCCTATGTTTGGACGAGATTTCCTCCTTGGCATGCTCCCGGTGGTTGATTAATCATAAGCTGATCTTGGAGAACTCTGCTGCTTCTGAGAATGATTGAGTTGATTGTTGACAGATCCTTCATCAAGTCTAGTCTTGATTAGTTCTTGGTGATGGCGTCTGGTTTCTGCTAATTTCCACCAGTGCTTTCCTTGGTACATTGCGAATTTTGGTCTCGGTCTTGAGTCGTCAGTGTCGCCTTATCGTTCTTCCTCAACTTTTGTGCTGCGACTCGCCCTCACTTGTCGTTCGATGGCAGATTTGTTGCCTGCACATTAGGTTACAAATTGGCTTTTTCGACATCCGGTTGCGGATTGCCTTCTGGATATTCGGTTGCAAACTTACCTCCCGACATCCAGTTGCAGATTTGCCTCCATTTATATCTGGTTACAGACTAGCCGTCATTGAATACAACTGCACCAAGCTTGTTAGTGAAAACGAAGTACAGTGAGACTGGTTCAGATATAGCAAAGATCATAATCATAAGTTGGAAAGCACTACCATATGATTTACGATCATGATATCTGCCACACTAAGCTTAATTTATCTGGCTGCATGCTATCTGCTAGATACTTGGTTGCAAACTTGCCCTTCTAACGTCTAGTTGTATCAAAATTATAAGGAAAAAGTCATTCATCCAGGAAGTAGTATATCAAAAGTTTTCCCAAAATATAATACCATCCTGCAAAACAAAAACGAGTTTAGTTCTGGTTAGAGAGGAATCACAGATATATATCGATTACTCGCATTATCTGAACGTAACCCTACCTCTAACTGGCATTTTAAGTTTTAATTTCCTACTGTGTTAGACTGCAATTTGAAGTCAGTTATGATACCAACTGTAACGCCCCGGATCCCCGTTACCGGACATCCGTGACACAACTAGAATCTTTGCCTTAAAGTGCATCTCAACACAGTAAATAACACGAAAATTAAAAACACTTTTCTTGCCATCAGAGTTATTACATCATTAATTACAAATATTATCTTGTCTTTGAACAAGGAATACAAATTACATTAATCCTTACAACTGTTTACAAAAATATTTAGACTCCTCTTGTGAAGCTGTCAGCTGTCTTCCAAAATGGTAATCAACTAGTCACTGTTGAAACCCCGCTGAGTGGTCGATCTGCTCCCCTGAGACTTGCCCATCGTCTTGAGTCTTCTGCTGCACGAATTTGATTATTTCGCATCTGCTTGAATTGCAGGCATGTACACTGCCACCCCACTTAGTTGCTCGGCTGGTCTTGGCTCTCCTGCTCTCGCGACCCTGGCATCCAGTACCTAATTGAGTTGGCATGTCAGTAATTCTACTGACACAATGCTGATAAGAAAACAACGATCTCCAACTAGCACACCTATGAATCATCTTGAATGGAAAGGAAACGTGCATCCTGATTTCCTTGTATTCGTGTATACCATGACCTAAGGACTAATGCATAATATAGAGTACAAAACAGATACACTTAGTCTAATGTCAGCAAGACTCTGGATACGCATGCCTCCCATACTACATGTGCTCCAGATCAAGCCGTTTCTCTAGTTTCAGGGATTCGAACCCTCGCCATGAAATGCATATTATTATTGTACACTTCCTGTTCCTGATAGTACAACATGATTGAGGAGGTATATAAAAATAAATAATTTGGTGAGCTACCCCTTTGTCACTAATAATTGTTGCATCGGACCATCCTCAAAAGCCCTGACGAACTTACAGATACACAGCAGCATGTCCATTGCGCAGAAGATCCATCATGATCCGTTCGTATCCACCAGCATAGAACATGACGTCCTCCCTTATCTGACAGGAAGCTCCTATTCTTACCACGACACTTCAGAAATTAATAGTGCAGGTTACGCACATCAGCACGTATCCCTAATGACAGGAAGAGCCAATCCTGGTTATCGCCACCTAGTGCTAACTTTTAGAACGAGTCGGATTATAGGGAATCACCCCTAACACCAATTCGGTCTTCAAGCGAACAGTAAAGAAAACCTAATCAAATGCAGTTTATTAAAAACATGTTATTACTCAAATCATACACAGTGTCCTATCAACCGATGCAGAGTCTGACTGGTCTTGTCAAAATAAATAATAATCACGGTGAATCAACATTCACTGATTCCCAATACCTTCACAGGTCTTCGACCTTAACCCCGGCCCGTGACTCTCAGCGAGTAGTCCATCTGTGCCCAAAAGATGCATACAAATTGTGAATGAAGGTATACATATACAACCCCAATACTCAACCATCGATAGACTCAGGCATCAAGACACCAGTCACTAATCAACCATGTAGCCATCCTCTTAACTCACTCATATCCACCATGAGTACTAAGCATAGGAAACTTGTCTAAGTCCCAAATGAAGTGCTAAAACATCCTTAAAACTTGATAACTCATGATCACTATACTGCTGTATGCAGAGAATTCCTCATCAATCTTCAAATCATAAACAGTTTCTGCGACTCAAGCTACACTCATCGAAATCCAACGAAATCAGATTTTCCAGAGGGGTAGGAGACTCCACTGTAATCCCCTAGTTAATAACTCCCTTAAATTACTTGTAGAACTCGTGTCCCCCGAGTTAATACATGCTCGAAGTCGATCAAACAGCAGGTTGCTGAACTTGTAACATCCATAACTTTCGACATAAAATTCGGGTTTGCTTGATATTACCCATTCTGGAAAGCTAGGAACCTATACTACCAATCTTTAGTTAACCATTTTCTCAAATTCAATCATCTTGATACTATAAAAATCTCATACACTCTCAACTGTATATTCCTTCATGCACTTGCTGCACTTTTCCAGTAGCATAAAAATTTACTTACTCATCGGAATTACTCGATTCCGGATTCTATGGAAAGGTAGGAGTGTCTACTACAACTTCTTAGTTGAACACATCCACAGATTGAGTCATTAAAGTCCTCAAAATTTTCAATTTCTATCAGGTGCACAGACAGACCAAAATTGATTCATTCAACAGCAAAGTCTCAATCTAGACTGGATCTGCCCCAGTCTTAGGAAAATCTTACGGCATTTCTAGCAGAGCCCTTTATTCATACATGCAATTTATTTTTGAAACTTCATCAAATGTCATCACAAAAATCTAAAATTTTAGAATTAGGATGTATACTAATACTACAAGCTACTGAAATTTTTTTATTACAATTTCATTTATACACAAGTAGTTATGAATATTTGAACTTCAATCCAAAAACAGACAGTTTCAGCTTACAACTTTCATACCAGCTATAACTTAGGAATTTTTTGAGGCATCAGACAATCTTAGAAAATTATGAAATTCAAGACTATGGTTGTAGACACATACAAGAGTAACTAGAAAAATTTTCATCTCAAAATACCAAGCCAATACTGAGTTACAATTTCGGAAAGACATAACAATTCTCACACAGTCAACACCTTTTTCAGCTGCTCTTTTTCCGAAATTGGACTAAGTGGTTGGGCTATCAAATGGACTCCAAATATTATGAAAAAATTCATGGGTGCTCTAGATACATAGCACAACAAGCC
The DNA here is from genome assembly GCA_017893485.1 of Hemerocallis citrina. Classification (NCBI taxonomy): domain Eukaryota; kingdom Viridiplantae; phylum Streptophyta; class Magnoliopsida; order Asparagales; family Asphodelaceae; genus Hemerocallis; species Hemerocallis citrina. The sequence continues at coordinate 103,242,845 of CM030363.1, read as the reverse complement.
CTAAAAATTTGAGTTCAAAATTCTCAACCGTTTATGAGCTAGAAATTCCCAAACTATACCTCACAAGCATGCTTCTCAAACAAAAGCTCATGAAATAAGTTGTTCTTATCATACAACTATCTTTTCTTAGCATGTTAATCTTCACATAAGGCAATCAATTTTTTTTCTTCTTAACTACCACCACATGCCAAAATTCACATATTCATAAAAAGAAACTAAAATTAGAGTTAGAGTATCACTCACTTTGTTTGCAAGAAAATCTCCTAGCTTGTTTGCTTGCTCCTTCCCTTGCTCCTCCTCCTTGGTCTTCAAATGAAACCCTCCCTTCTCCTTCTCTACCACACAAAGACTCCACCTTTTTCTTTTCCTGCTCTCGTTCTTTCTTTTGTTTTGCTTCTTTGAAGAAGTAGAAGGAGTAGAAGATGATGAAGTGGAAGAATTTTGGATTTAGAAATGATAGGAGATAGAGATTTGGGTTTTTGGGCCATGGGGATTTGGGTTTCGGTGTTCATCAAATGGGGAAGGAGGTGAATGTCGATGGAGAAGGGAATGAGGAGAAAGAGTGAGGTTGGGGGATTTTTTATTTGATTTGGTGAGAGTCTCTTATACACCACTACTATATATATATATATATATATATATATATATATATATATATATATATATATATATATATATAGGGTTATCTTCCATTGCAAACGCAAATATCGTGCAAACGCGTGCACACCACTTAACCCGTCATCCCCAATGACGTGTTAAGGCAAAACACATAACCCGTCATCCCCAATGACGGGTTAAGTGGTGTGCACGTTTGCAAACGTTACAGTAGCGTTTACAACGGAAGAATGCTCTCTATATATATACACTCCAATTATACATATATATGTATTTGTACAATCCTCTTCAATGCAACTGAATTACATATGTATACATACAAATATATGTACATATAAATATATACATATACATATACATGTAAAATGCATACAAGTATACATGTAATCATATCATATACAATCCAATCACGATATACATATATTCATATATGTATATGTACCTTCATATACAAATAAAATATTTATTTGTAAAATAAAATATAAGAATAAATGTTATAAAAATATTATTTTCCCAAATATTGTCTCGTTTAAACAATCTGGACAATACACACAGTTTAATTGAGAAGATGTCCCGAATGTACCTCATCGGGTTAAGAATATGTAATATATATGAATTTTCTCAATTAAAACCAATAATCATTAGGAAAATATATAATCACGTGTAATTCTCAACTGTGCACAGATTACAATGCGAAATAGCCATATGCTATTTTGCGGGGTATTACAACTAAAAATTATTGTGTTGAGTTTTGCTCTCCATCCATCTTTTATGTGTGAGACATTAAGAGATTATTTGGATTTGTGAGAAACCCTAACTATACAACCCTAACCCCCTCTTCTACAGCCGCCATCCCCTATTCTCTCTCCTCTCTCTATTCTTCTTTTCCTTCATCCTGTAACCCCAAACACTGTCTCTCTTCTTCCTCCCTTTCTTTCTTCCCGAACCCATCACCTTCTCAATCGAATCCCTATGCCCCACGACCACCACCGCTCCCTCTCCCTCCTCATCGACCACCCTCCTCGCCTCTCCCTCATCATCCAATTCCAATCTGAACTCTAATTCCCCTAAGCAAATTCGAAACCCTAACCCTAAATCTGCTTTCTCCACCTTGTTGTTGCTACCCTCACAACCCATTGATGCCACCGCCCCTACCACCAACCTCCCGCACCGACCTCGACGCCGCCCCATCCCCGCTACCCCCGAGCGCCTCCCGCTGCCATCATTCAGAGTCACCGCCTCCTACTCCAACAGTGGTGCCCCCTTCTTCGCTGCACTCCCATCGCAGCCACCTTCAAGCACCACCAGCCCCACTCCAGCACCGTCGCGACCCCCTTCTTTGAGCTCGATAGCTTCTTTCCACTCCTCCATTATTTGTGATACTGTTTTATTATCTCTAGAATATTATCAGAATTTTCCGTCGTCCATAAATATTGAGTGTGTGCTTCTACTTTACCTGTACGAATCTTTATTGACTATCCGATTTTCTAAGAACAATTAAGTATAATTGTTGATTGTTAGGCGTGAATCTTTAATTGGGTTTGTTAAGCTTATTTCAATTCTTGAAAATCCATCGAAACAATTATTAGTTTTAATTTCCAACTTATTCAGCACTATATATATGTTGGTAAACTTAATTTTTTAATATTCTTAGAAAATTCTCTATTTATTGTTAAGTTTAGATCACATGTCTTTTCGTACTCTTTCATTGTCAAATTTCCTGTACGAGCCTGAACTGGGAAAATGTGGCCTTCAAACCCAATTTAAGCTTTACATAAACTCCAAATATAAGCAGAGAAGGTAAGAGCAAGAGCAGTCAAAGAAGAGATGACCTATGTTTTCAGAAACATCTCCTTTTGAAACACAAATCATTCTGTAATGCGTGAATATTAGTTTACCGGTAAGATGTTGGTAGCCTATCATGTAAGATCCAGGCTAAACAACATACCATCTTTGGAGAATGTGAAGGAAACCAAACCTCGTTAAACCACAGCACTTCGGGGTGTACTTATATATTGCTCCTTTCCAGACTGAGGAAAAAAGAGCACACAACTGATTTAGTGACAAAGTGACAATCCATACATTAAGGATGTGATTAACAGACAATGGAGGCAGCCAATATCAGTATTCCATTTCCCCCTTCTTATAAACTTGTTCACTGTCTATTCTTCACCACAGTTAATATTTATGTTCTAGAGCCTAATCTGAATTACCTCACTCCGGTGGGGGAGCCAAAGGATCAAACGAGAGATGGTTGTGTTCCATCTCCTGTAATTCATCTCATTCTAGCTTGTGAAATATTTCTGACACTTAATATTTATCTGCGAACAACCGAGTCTGATTGGGAACCAGTGACAACCCAAAAGCGGCAACCTCTTCACTTATTTGGAATCCATATATCTTTCTCAAAGAGAACACACCCTCCAACAATCAACAATGGCTGAAGTACACTAGTCCTCAAGCCTTCTCAAACTCGAACACTTTTTGGTCTACATAAAGCTTTCAAACTCCATGACATTTGATCACCTCTCACAAAATTAGTGCATAACTTTTCAAGCTTAGATGTGACAGCTCTAAGGTAATGGAAGCTTTGCAGCCGGTAAGATAACATACCGATAATAGTAGAATGGATTAACTGTATCTACCAGCCTCTGGACTTTTGCGCCTTCACTCGTCAACTAAACCAGAGTGGTGAGAGAAAGATAATCCACCAACAATGGGGAGCCCAATTACTTAATTGTCAAATTACCTTCAGAAATAACCATTATTTGAGAGAGATTAGCAGTGTTCCTGCAACCTTTTATATAGAAACATCATCAAAACCAATAGAAGAAAAAAGTAGAGATGAAAGAAAAAACTTTGTTGATGTTTCTTTTTCCGAAGAGGAGAGATCAATCCAAATCAAAACGTACATTAACAAACACATCAACACCAATAGAAGAAAAATTATGTCGGAGGGAATTAAAATGTATTGTGAAGTGTAGCGTATATCTGACACAACACTATTTTCAAAATGTAATGTGAAGGATGGAATATATCTGACACAACACAATTTTCAAATGGAAGTTTGTGTTTGCATACAACCAAATAGAAGTGTTACCGTGTCGTTACAGAAAGCTGAAAGCACATACAAGAAAGGAACAGAACCTGTTTTAACAAGGGCTGCAATTTAAATTTTGATAATGCACGAAACAGAGATGAAACCGACTGTGAAGGCACTCAGAAGATAAGGACCTTCATGTAATAAACACATGGTCCAACAAAATATCTATTCAATATTGGGATGAATCGCAATAGCATTAAGCTCATAACCTCATATCAAAAAGGTGACCCACTGAAGTGAAAATAAGCTGCTAGTTAAAAATCAGTTGCAGACGACACAATTAATCTCAAAACAATAAAAGCTGAAGGACTTGGTTAAACTTAATTAACTTCTCACGCACAATGCAAGTTGCCACTAGCCCAGAACAATAAAACCTTCACCCTGAACATTTTGGGTTGGCTGCATAAATCGTTTTTCTATCCATTCAGAGCCAAAGATATATTTTTTTTTTTTTTTGTTTTTTGATAAAAGATGACGTCCGTCATCGTTCCATTAATAAGCTATAACGAAACACAGTAGTACAACATAAATAAAACAACATAAATAAACACGTGAGCAACATGCATCACGCTACATCAAAAGTACTCGAGTCTACTCGAGTTCAAAAGAAAACGACAACGATCTAATACACAGCCTACAGCTCCACCTAGAACGATCAGTCCACCCTTGAAAACACATAGGGTGCAACTCGACAAACAACTCCGAAAACCACTGTGCCTCCTCTTTCGCTAAGCTCCTTCGTTGTTCCTGATTCTCTTGAACCCCTCCTTAGCACCTTCTTCATAGCCCTCCTCCTGATCTACTCTCCTTCGCAATTCCTGATTCTCATGGCCGCTTCCTTTGCATCTGCCCAATCATGGATTAAAACAAAGATTTTGTTCATAGAGAAAGATAATCTATACTGATTGTTGCGAAAAATGAAATTATTTCTTTCTAGCCAAAGACTCCACATAGTTGCAGCTATAGCTAAATCCCAAGCTTTGATATCCCCCGATCTAATGTGTGAATCTCTAATGGTCACCCAGATGTCAATGGTTGAGTTTGGCACTAGATTACACCCGAATCCCCTACAAATGATCTCCCAAATTAATCTAGCTTTATGACATTGAAAAAGGATATGGTTAACGTCTTCGTCCGCGACTAAACACAACCCACAGGTAGCGTCAATATTTAGGTTTCTCTTCCGAAGGTTAACTTTCGATAGAATCGCGTTTTTGTGGGCGAGCCAGCAGAACACCCTCACTTTGAATGGGGCGTAAGCCCCCGAGATAATCGATTGGACGTTACATCTCATACCTCCGTCGTTGATCCAAGTGTACATGGAGGAAACCGTGAACTCTTTGGAGGCGTCTCTACAGTGCCGGCCCTAGGATTTTGGGGCCTGAAGCAAACTTTCAAAAAGGGGCCCCACATATACCAAAAAAAAAAAAAAACCGATCCATGTATTAGAATTTTTTTTCACATATACCTCACATATACACATTTTCAATTTTTTTTTCGAAAACGGGGGCCCCTTATGTATTAGATTTTTTTTTCACATATACTCCGCATATACACATTTCCAAATTTTTTTTTTTCTGAAAATCGGGGCCCCCTTATATACAATTTTTTTTTTGGGGGCCTGATGCAAGTGTTTCACTTGCATCAGGCCTGGGCCGGGCCTGCGTCTCTATCCCACCATCTTTCATCTTCTAAGCTGTTACCCGTCCCATCCTCTTGGAGAACCTGTTTGTTCAACGCTTCAAATTGTGCGATACTCTCTGCACTTAAATCTTGAGCCACGACGAATCTCAGCTTTCCATTTTTCCGAATGTCTGCCACCATTAGGTCTAGATTTTGTGTTGCTTCTGCTGCCTTAGGAAATTGGGCGAGGAGGTTTGTTTGGCCACACCATCTGTCTTTCCAGAATCTTGTATTTCTCCCGTTTCCCACTTTACATCTAGTGTTACCGAAGAAGATCTCTCCCTGCTTAGCGATGCCTTTCCATAGGAGGGAGACTTTTGCTTTCGGGCTTCTCCCACCGAAACAAAATTTTCTTCTCCTCCGACAAAGGTCGAAGGAGAACCTCCACCATCCTTTGTGATTATTCGTGATTTTCCACCACCATTGGTGAGTAAAGCCCTATTCATATCGTGGAGATTAGTGATTCCCAGGCCCTCGAATTCCTTCTTTTTACAGACTCTTCCCCATTGTACCAGGTGTAGCCCTCTATTACCCTCGTCCGTACCTTTCCATAAAAATCTTCGTCTTAACTTGTCTATGCTATTGATCACCCACTTTGGTAATTCGTAGATAGACATCAGATATAGTGGAATGGCACTTAGGACCGAGTTGAGCAAAATAATCCTTCCTCCGAGAGAGAAGAATCTACTCTGCCATCCTCCTAATTTTTTCTTAATTTTGTCGATAAGGGAATTCCAATCCTTCTTCAATAGAGTTCCGGGTCTGATGGGTGTACCCAAATATTTAATTGGGAAAACGCTTAACTTGCAGTCTAATATGCACGTGATGTCGTGAATTGGCAAGGTGAGATGTTCTGACATTGGGATAATACTGGACTTATTTGGATTCACCTTCAGTCCAGACCATCCTTGGAAGCAAACCAACGCCGCTTTGATAGCCACCACTTCCTCCGCGCTAGCTCGGCCGAAGAGGATAGTATCGTCTGCGTACTGTAATATCGACAATGGCTGTGTGATTCCTTTGATCTGTAATCCTTTGATGATGTTGCTCTCCCGTGCTCTTGCTATCATCTCCGCCATACCGTCCGCCACAATTGCGAAAAGAAGGGATGATAGGGGATCCCCTTGTCGAAGTCCCCTTTTGCACCTGATTTCCTTCCCTTGCCACCCGTTAACCTGAATGGTTGATTTGCCGCCTCTCATGCACTTTTTCATCCATAATCGCCATTTTTGTCCAAAGCCTTTTAGCTGTAGGGCCTCTTCTGTGCAGTCCCAGGAGACTGAGTCATACGCCTTCTGGAAGTCTAGTTTGAGGAGGAATCCATCCACCCTCTCTCTATTACCTCTGAAAACTATTTCGTGAGCAGATGCAATACTATCCATAATATCCCTACCCTTAATGAACCCGCTTTGTGAAGGCGCTATGATATCGTTAAGGTGCGGAGCCAATCTTTGAGCCAAAACTTTCGTGATGATTTTGAACGAACCGTTGAGCAAGCTAATTGGTCTGAGGTCTTCGTGTGAGATGACTTCACTCTTCTTAGGCACCAAAACAATTGTAGCGTAGTTTAACCTATCTAAGTTTCCCTCTCCATCGAACAGCGCTTGAAATATATTCATAAGGTCCTCTTTGATAATATTCCAGTAAAGTTTGTAGAAAAAAATCGGAAATCCGTCTGGGCCCGGGGCCTTGTCCTGGCCTAGCGACTTGATTGCGTTGAAGACCTCTTCTTCCGTGAACCTTGATTCGATCCCCTCGTTGCCATCAATTCTGAAGGAGCTCCACATATCTTCTGGAGGAGAACCAAAGATATTATATTCCTATGCTGACCTTCCGATACCTGACTAATTTTACCCACCATGGAACAGCCAATGAAAGGTAGTGCTGTCTACAAGATCACACAATATGTTTGTCAAAAGACTCAAAACAAATGTCCAATCAAATGAGAAGTAGAACTTCAAAAATAAGTAATATTCCAGTGCAATTATGTAAGGCTGCAAGAAGCATACTTCAAAAAGTAAGTAAAACTCTTTCACTAGGCAATAACTAATTAATTTGATTGATTCGGGAAATTGTCAAATTCCATTACAATGATGCAATTATCAGCAAGAAAGTAAAACAAGTAGAAAATATTCTCATTAGTATCACGCCATTTAGAGTATAAAAATAGGTTTCAGAAACTTCCCTAAAAAAGTAGAGTATTTCCTTACTTTCCCAGAACTTCATTTTTTTCCTTGGTGAACAGACAAAATAAACCTAGTAGGTCATTGACACCAACATGGCTACGAATTTTGGCAATCAGATTTTCGATCTGGACAATTAAATGGAAACAGTAAAAAAATGTAGGAATAAGGTTTCAACCCACAAGCGTGGATGTGTGTACCCTGTACGGGATGCGGCCGTGCGGGTACAAAACGGTATGGGCAGGTGGGTACGCAGTATCACCAAAATGTATGATATGAAATTGTTAAAATAATATTCTACAGTATATCTATAAATGAAATTTCATATTTTTTGATGAAAATGGAAGCAGAAACACATGTACAGCACAATAAGGTACAGGGATATGCGATATTTCCAAAAAGTATAGTATCAAGTTTAAAAAATATTTTATACTATATCTATAAATGAAAAATCATATATTTTGATGAAAATGCAAGCATATACAAAAAAACTAAAACCAATCCTTCGAAGTCCAAATAGCTGCTGAGTCGTCCTAAAAAAATAAGTAATTGAGATAAAATTGGTGCCACTCACTGGTACACCCAAGCCTATGGCAAAATTTATTTAGTTTCTCTTTCAATTCTGTTTTTAAAATGTACGTTAAAACAGCAACCAGGACAAACAACATAGTGTTGGGTGTATGTGTTGCATACTAGGTTCGATGTGATGAGAAAAGACGGCAGAAGATGTTTGAAGCAAAGATTTGAGGCGAAGGAATTGTTTTATGACTGTCTGGCATATGATAGTCAACTACAATATGTAGCAGTCGACTGCAACCAGCAGGATTGCACTCGATTTCAAGAGCAATCTAGTACTTTTTTGAGCAGTCGACCGACAACGGCGGTAGCAGCTATGGGGCCCGATTCTTGGGGATCTGTTTGAGCACAGGTTTGTGCTCCAAGTTAGATTGAACTACTCCCATCGTGTGACTTGCTCTCCAGGGTATATCGGATGGTGAGGGATCTATTAGGGTTTCTCTAAGTCTCTATATAATAATATAATTGCCTCCATTGAGAGACATGTCAATACTTCATCTGAGGATTTTTTCTATTGTAAACAATATAGTATCTTCTAGTGAGGCATGAGTGTAGAACCCCACATTTTCAAATATTATTTTAATTATTTGAAAATGAATTTAAATGATTTTTTGAGATTTAATTAATATTTTCTAAGAAATTTATCTTTCGTACACGTGCAATACACGTGCAAATGACTTTTTAGAAGTTTGAAAAATTAAGATTTCTTTATGAAAAAAATCATTATTTATTATTTAGGATTTATGTAGTATTTTTCCAGATTTTTCTGAAACAAATTAGTACTATTTGCAATTTTTGAGAAAAGAAGGACTTATTTGCAAAATTGACATTGTTTGGGTTAAAATGCAAACATGGCATTCTGGACGTTTTGAACAGTGTTGGCATGAGATTTAGATTATATTTCAGTAATAAATCCTAATTTAAATGATATTTGATGGAATTTCAAGACTAATCTATACATATGTAAGTTATATTTTGGGAAAGGATTATTTTGCAAATTGGGTGAAAACCCTAGTATTATATCTGGCATATATAAGGGATTTCCTATTCCCAGCCGTCATTTACAATATTCAGATTTTTGAGATTTGTCTGAGGAGCAAGGGAGGATTTTTGGATCTAGCAAGGAGAAAGCTTTTGTGGATTTTTCTTCAAATCAAGGTGAGTGGTTTTGTTTTGTTTTGTTTGCTTTGTTTTGTTGGCTTGTTTGATGAATGACGTAAGACCTTGTTACGCTTGTTTGTGACCATTATACTATTGTTTTGCTAGTCTCCTTGTATGTATGATATGGATCTTTTATTTGGATATGAATGACGAGAACACATGTTGATAATTAGGATTATGTATGAGAAAATAATCAAGATTGTTGAGGAAATATTGAATCATTGGAATAGTATTATTGGAAAGCATGTTAAGAATTGATCAGGTTGTGATCGGGTGATTAACATCTAGATCTTATGACTTTTAAGTCAGAATTTGATTATGAGTTGAGGAAGAAATCTTGTTGAGAAACCCTAATGGAGGATTAGTGATTTAGATCTTGAGAAATCAAGATTTGAGGAATTGATTGATTGTGTAACGTATCCATGATGGGATTATTTGAGAGTTGTTTATTGCCTGGATACAAATTAATTTTTTTTATGATCAATGAACTTCAGAAAACCCCAGTTTGATTTTTGTGTCCTGACCCGTTTTAGAAATCTGTAGCCGACAGTCGACTGGCCTATAGAGCAGCCGACTGGTGCGAGCCTACTGTTGTACTTTCAGTCTTTGAGAATTGTTCGGGACAGTCGACTTAGACTGCTGTCAGTCGACTGGTCCGCTGTTTGTAATTTTGTTTAGTCCTTTCTGGACAGTCGACCTATGAACCTTTCAGTCGACTTATATACTTAGACTATATTTTGAGAATTATTGTGATTTGTTTCGGGGCAGTCGATTGATGACTTTCCCTAGTCGACTGATATTGCTTTAGATTATTTTTGTGAAATTCTGGAGAATCGTCCTCTGGATAGTCGACTTACCTGAGCATGAGTCGACTGGCACTGAGGGATCTGTACGTTTGATTTGAGATCTTTGTTCAGTTTTTGATATTTGTTCAGTATTTGATTTTGAGATATTTGTTCAGTATTTGATTGTGAGATATTCTTTAAGAATATGATTTTGAGATATTCAGTTGAGCCACTCAGTTAGTGGGATTTTGTTCAGATATTTGTTTTTGAGTCTCTAGAGGTACGTGACCCTAGTATACCGGTGTTGAGATATTTGTTGAGTTATTTGTTGAGGCCCATTGAGGCGAATTTTCAGTTAATCATATTTTTAGTCCGGTGGGGTACACTACTCTAGGAGATTTTGTTCAGTAACCCAAATTTATAAGGACAGGCATTAGTAGTGTCATGACGAATGGGAACATGAGTTATGCACCTCAGTAAGGCTTTAGATGTGAGACTCAATCTCCTGAATTATCCAAGTAATTATCTTGAGATGTGGGATTGAACTCCTGAATTATCAAGGTCGAGGCGACGCTTTTGTGGTATTCTTGTGATGATGAGACTGTGTTTAGATGTGGGAAGATCTCCTGAATTATCCAGGGAAATACCTGAGATGTGGGATCTATCTCCTGAATGATCAAGCATGGGCAAATTATCATAGTTTATCTTCATCTCTTAGTAGTCATCGTTGTCAGCATTTGGTCATCATGTTTTCTTGACTCACTTTTCTGCATTTGGATTTCCTGCTTTCCCACACTTGACTTTTGGGTTTTGGATATCACTCATTGTTTACATTTCTTGCTATTTCACACTTTACATCTTTGGTTACTTTTGGTTGGATACTATGTTATAAGTTCATTTATATTTGCTATTTGATTTTTTTATGCCACTCACACCATTTATGGCTGACCCCTTTAGTTTGGGGGTTAGGGTTCAACTCTAGCCTCACTTGTTGCAGGTTATTGCTTAGAGTTGGAGAATGGATGCTTGAGTTAGCCTTTTTGGATAAATGGATTATTAAGTGTTCAGTGTTGAGTTGTAAAGTCATGTTGAGCTAATTTTGAGTTGTTTAGTCTTCCGCTGTGATATGTAAAGTTTGATTGTAATAAATGTTGAAAATTCTAGTGGTGTTTGGTTGTGTTTATTGTTATATTGAAGTGGATCACTGGGAATGTGCCACGTATTTTCTATGCTATTCATCTAGAAATTCGGGGCGCTACAATGAGAGATAGATAGATTCTTGATGAGATTATTATAACTCTTGTATCTTCTATAGTTTAACAATTCTTGATTATTTCTCCCCAGATTAGGTTCACCGAACCGGGACAGAATTGTGTGCTTGTGTGCTTGTGTGCTTGTGTGTTTGGTTTGGTTTGCATAGTTTGGTGGTTCATTGTGATCAGTTGTCGCCTCTCACCTATATCTTTACCAAAAAAAAATTTCTCCCTTCGCTACAAAGTGGTAAGAGGACAAAGATTGTGAGAGTTCCTTGGTGAAGATAACAGATCATGGTTTTTTGAAAATCCACTATTTCGATGCTAACTCTGAAAGGTGGACATTAATGACGTATTGGTTCAATAGGATTTGCATCTTGACCGAGAAGGTAAAGGGAAGCCAACCGACATGAGCTAAAAGTGGGATGAAATTTGTTTAAAAGCTTCGAGTTTAATCTGGTTGTTATTGGCGAATGATGTCAAATACAACTTCCTTGTGGAGACTAGCACGACGAGTCAGAGGGCGAAACTCATAATTGACTATTCGGGATTGTCGTTAATGGATTAAATGTACTAGAAGAGAAAATTATTTCGTTTCTGAATGAATGACGGTACCACTATTCATGATCATATAATAAAATTTAATAAGATGTTATCTGAATTAAAAGCGATGAACCCATATAATCTAAGCGAAGAGGATAAAGCTTTTCACCTAATATATATTCACTGCCAAATTCGTACAAACATTTAATAATCACCATGCTACACGAAAAATCTGTCAAGCAGAAGCTCTCGGCGGTCGGTGGGATCAAGGGCTTGAAGGAGGACGAAGTTAAGAAGGAAACTCGAGAATCATGGTTTACTTCTTTGAATTTCTTGGCGGTGGAAAGAACTTCAATTAGAAGGGATAGTGCGCGTAAAGATAAGATCCGTTTCCATCATTGCAAAGAAATTGAGCATTACAAAAGGGAATGCCATTACAAAAGGGAATGTCATAGTTTGTTCAATCAGAAGGGTGTCAGTGTTGCTGCATTAGGAAATAACTGAGACTGTTTTCTTGTTTCAAATTCTAAAGATGTAGATTCTAACTGGTTTCTTGATTCGGGGAATTCTTCTCATTTGCTTTGAGAGGGAGACGTTTCTACTTACAAGTCTACAATATGCTGTTGTGTGTGAATGAGGACTGGTGAGATTTGTTATGTAGCGGGTGAGAAAACAGTTAAAGATATGCCAGATGGAAAGTGGCTCTGATGAGGGCATCTATTCTGTTTAGTTTAGTATTTTATTTCAGTACCATATTTGTTTTTGGCAATTATAGCCATACGTAATCTTTCTTTTATGCATTAGAATATTTTTGAGATTTTTAGAATATTTTGATATTTGTATCAAGATTGTTTTGAGCCTATTTATAGGCCTTGAGATTAATGAGAAGTCATGATATTCTTGATAAAAAAAATTATTGTGTTGAGTTTTGCTCTTCATCTCTCCTTTGTGTGATACAATTAAGATCCAACTTGTTAGAGTTTGTGATAAATCCTAATAAAATTTTAGGGTTTGTGATAAACTCTAAAAGTACCTCAAGTCCCCAAATCCACTTCAATTCCTAAACCCTAATCCCCAACATAAAATCCTAAACCCTAATCCCCAAATCAAATTAAACCCAAACTCCTAATCCTCTTCTCCTCTTCTACTTCCTCCAAGTCCCGACCAAAGCCCCTAAATTTCTCATCGAAGCCAAAACCCAACACCCCATCGTCATTCTCCCCCCACCATCATCGTCCCCTACATTCCCCCCCCATCTCCCGTCGATCCACCACCACCCTATCGTTGCCCTAACTCCGAAACCCATCCTCTCCCTTCCTTGTCGCCAACGAACCACCCCCAAAACCCCTGCTACATCTTCCCGTCGTCTCTACTTCCCGAAGACCCGCAACCACCTCGACGATCCCTCTCCAGCGCCACACCCTGAGATCACTCTACCCCTCCTCGATGCCCCATCCAACCCTACCGCCGCTCGACCCGGCCCGCACCTCGTCGACCTCCTCCTCCAGAGCAGAGCACAAGTGGGTCAGGTCGGATCTGACTCTTGTTGATTGGATAGATTTGGTGTTTGGTGTTTTGGACGAGATATTGGATCTTTGTGTGGAAATCAGAACAAGTAGCAACACGTGCTTTGAACCTCGACATACTCTTTCCACTTTTCAAATATTTGTGTTATACTACTTTATCATCTTTACTATATTATCTGATTTATCTGTCGTCCACAAATATCGAGAGTGTGTGTTCTACTTGCCGATTAGTATACAAATCTTTATTGAATATTTTACATGCTAACAATGATTAAGTATTATTGTTGATTGATAGGATTGAACTTTTAATTGTGACTGTTAAACATCATTCAGTTCTTGAAAATCTATCGAATCGATTAACTGTTTAATTTCTAACTTGATCAGCATTACATGTTGGTAAAATTAATCCTTTAAAATTCTTGAAAATTCTCTATTTAGGATTACGTTTTACATCAGGCTCACATTGGAAAAGGTCATGCGTGTTCCTTCATTGAAGCAGAGCTTAATATCCTTGGGGACTTTGGAAGCACGAAGCTGTAGATACACAACTAAATGTGGAGTTCTATCAGTTTGGGAGGGTCTTCGTAAGGAAGGGTGTTCATCACAACCTCTACAAGTTTTGCGAGAATGAAAAATCTTGAGTAAATATTTTTATGCCCAGCGTTCCTAACGTATCTAGTCTGCCACCGCTAGATACACCAACGTGAGATCACGACGTTCGAATTTTGTCGGGAGGTGGATGATGCCTCGAGGTAGGTGAAGTTCATACGGATGATGGAAACTTCGTGTTGATGTCAACTAGAGTATACTCTTGAGGGGCATACGATTGGAGAAATAACAAATGGAGGTAAATTTGACTAGCAGAATCCACTGAATCGCAAATCACATTGTTTACAAGAGGATAAAGAAAAAAGTCTAGAAGCATTAAATCACACAGGTGTGGAAGCATATATATGCAATCCAATGTGGAGATTGTTCGTTATATTCTTGCATACTATAAATTTGACTAGCAGAAGCCACCGAATCACAAATCGCGTTGTTTACAAGAGGATAAATAAAAGAGTCTAAAAGCATTAAATCTCACAGGTGTGGAAACATATGTATGCAATCCAAGGTGAAGATTGTTGGTTATATTCTTGAATACTATAGGTCTGATGAGAAGAAAACAGAACGAAGTGAGAAGAGGTTCAAAGTAAAGATTGGAGGCAAATGAGTTGGCATTTTCTGGCTGATGATAGTCAACTGCAATATATTGCATTCAACTGCAACCAACAAGTCTGCGCTCATTTCAACTGCAGTCAATTGCTCTTTTGAGATGTCAACCAGTAGCAGTGGCATCAGCTATTGGGCCAGATTCTTAGGGATATGTTTGAGCCTAGGTTTGTGCTCCAAGTTAGATCATACGGCTTCTATCGTGTAACTTACTCTTCAGGGAATATCAGATGGTGAAGAATCAAAGACTATAGCTTAAGATTTCTCTAGATCTCTATTAATAATGTACTGCCCCCCATTAAGAGTCAATACTTCATCTGAGAGTTTTCTCTATTGTAAACAACAGAGTATCTTCTAGTGATACTTGAGAGATAGATAGGTTCTTAGTGAGAGTATTGTAACTCTTGTATATTCTCTAGTCGAATAATAATCGGTTATTTCTCCTGGGTATTAGATTCAAAATATTTGTATTTAATTTGGTCTACATTGCTTGATTGTCCGTTGTGATCGGTCGTCGCCTCTCGCTATATCCTTAAACATCGATTCTCAAATAGTAAAATATCAAAGCTAAGACAAATCAAAGGTTTTTACTAAATAATGGATCCCACCTTTTGATCACAAATAAGGAGTTCGGATTCCACAAAATATCAAAATAGTTGTGTTCCACTTCCAACCGATTTGGTTGAGCTCAGGAGGATAATACATGGATTAGATCTCACGAATTGCACCGAGCAAATCAGAGGAAGCCGCAACCAAAAACACTAGATACTGATCCCTGAAACTTAGATAGGCAAGCAAACGAGGCTATTTATAACAGCCCTTACAAGTGATGTTTGCACATGTGGCATTCCAATTTTGAATGCAACAATATGAGGTAATGTGGTTGAGTTAGAAGCAGACAGCCACATATCTGCGGCGCTCATAGCAACAAAATGGTAGAATTTATTTGAGTACTAGATGAAACGGAAACAAGACTAGACATCATTATCTTCATCTGGCCGTCACCGAATCTGCAAAGCTGCATAAAGAATTCACCATATATGATCAGCTATCAATGTGATGTTAATCCTTCAGCAGATAAGGCCACCTAGGGAATGATCTAATTAAGAGGGAAGGGTCTAATTAAGGGTAGAAATAACCACTTATCACATAAAGGTACAATAACAGTTTGTAAACACAAGGGTGAAACCGAAGTTTCACTTCCATGAAGATTTTAAACATGTAGCTGATACGTTACCCGTCACCGTATCCAAAAAGATATGATTAGATCGTCAGGGGGAAAAAATCATTGTTATCCGTAACCACAAGGATCAAAAGTTCTACTTCTCTCCCTTGAGAAAGCCAACCCCTCATTCTGGAATAAGGCAATTACTGAACTCTCATGGAATTCGCAGCAGGCTGGCTTTAGTATTGGAGGAACCTCTAGAAAAAACTCCAACAACTATTTTTCTTTACAGGATTTCTAGGAATGTGACTGATAAGAACTTCAAGCAGGTCTTTGTTGAATTCTAACTGCGGAATAATTCAACAATGACGGCGAAATACAAGAACTATAGAATCAAAACAAGAGAACAAAGAACAACAAAAAACAACACACAAGAATACACAAGATTTTTTCGAGGTTCACCCTGTTAGATATTATAGTCCCACATTGAATAATTGGCTAGTTTTATATTTGGTTCCTCCTATATGTAGGAGATATTGTACTCAGTTATCTCTCAATTCAATATTCAGTATTGTCTTCATTTCTCTCTGATTTATCTTAACATGGTATCAGAGCCAATTATAAAAAATTTCTTCTCCTAAATTTCTGCATCCAAAAATCCTCAAATACCAAAAAAAAAAAAAAAAAAAAAAATCCCATCGTCTTCTTCACTGCAGATCGTTTCTTCACTGCCGATCTCCTCTCCTACCTGCAGATCGTTTCTTCACTGCCGATCAACTGCCGATCTCCTCTTCTACCTGCGCTCCCACCTGTCCCACAACCATCGGCAACCCATCGTCCTTCCTCGTTAGATCCATCGGCAACCCATCATCAACTGCCGATCTCCTCTCCTGCTGTCGTCCTTCCTCGTCAGATCCTGCCGTCGTCCTTCCTCGTCAACCCATCATCTGGATCCATCTGCACAATCCATCGGCAACACATCCAGCCGTCATGGGTAACCCTACCTGAAACCCATTACCCGTTACAACCCGAAACCCTACTTCTGTTGTAACTCAAAAAAAAAAAGTCAAAAAAAAAAAAAAATCAAATCAAATCAAATTAAAAAAAAATCCGGAAAAAAATATATCTTCTTGCAGGTACTTGAATCTCTCATGGAGCCTCAATTTCGTCAGTACCTTCCAGTCTCCACTGATTTCCTTCTTTCCTCTTCTAAGGATTGGACTGATTGGTCTGCTTCTGTTGAGGCCACTCTTCTGGGCCATTCTTTATGGGGTCACATTGATGGTTCCACTGTTCGCCCCAAAGATCACGATACTACCGCTTCCGCTACCGATAAGCAATTGATTCACACATCTCAAACCACTTAGAATGATCATGATCGTCGAGTTATTTCCTTCCTCATATCCTCTGTTGACTGTAGTCTTCGTGCTGATCTTCTTCGAGTTCGTCATGCCAAGGCTTTTTGGAAATACTTGGTTACCCAGTATGTTCAGAATAGTGGGGCTCGTGAGTATCAGCTCCTTATTCAGTCCGTACTTGATCGGCAGGGTGATCGCAACATTCAGGAACATTACATAGTCATGCACAATATCTGGCACGAATTACAGCAACTAGAGAACAGTGAGGTGCATGTCACTTGTGAACGTCGTCAGTTTATGTTCTTCATGATGGGTCTTCAACCAGAATATCAGTCTTTATGAAGTCAATTGATCCATCGGGATCCGGTCCCTCGTCTTGAAGCTGCTATTGCTGAGCTTGTTGCTGAAGAAACCCGGTTACGTGCTCTCCCAACTCTTACTTCTCATTCATCCTCTACCAGTGAAAGTGTCCTTGCCGTTGCTCATCGTCCATCCTTCTCACGCAAGCCTCGCCCCAGCTCTACACCTACTCCTTCTGCCCATCGCAGTGTTCCTGATCGTCATTCCCATTGCACTCACTATTAGCGGGATGGTCATACTCATAGTAACTGCTTTATTCTTCATCTTCGGCTCCTAGCTCAGGCACAGCAGTGCAGACAGCAACAAGGTTTACCTCCTCTCCACACACCTGGTGCGATGGTCGTCACTCCAGCCATGCCTTCTCCTACTCCCTATGATATTCCACAACACCGTCTAGCTCAGCTGGATCTTCAGAACTCGGATCAGTCTATCAGTGCTGGTTCATCTACTCCTGCTTTCTCTGTTACTCCTGGTATGTCTTCATCCTGGCTTTTAGATTCTAGTTCTTCACATCATCTCACTACCAATTGTACACTTCTCACCACTCGCACTCCACTTACCTCTCAGTCACCGTCACTTTACACTGCCGATGGTTCACTACTTCTTACTACACACTCTGGATCTATTAACACTCCAACTCTCACTTTACCTTTTGTCCTATATGCCCCTCGTTTATCTACGAACTTTATTTCCATTAGTGCTTTATGTGATAGTGGCCTTACCGTTACCTTTACTTCTTTGGACTGTACCATACAGGATCCTCGGACTGGTCATATGATTGGATGCGCTAGCAGACATGGACGTCTATATCATCTAGATTTTCTTCATGGTCATGATTCCACTTCTAGTTTTGCTGGTGTTGTCAGTTCTGATGCTGATTTGTGGCACAGACGCTTAGGTCACATTAGTGCATCTCGTTTGAAAGATTTGGTTCGTAGTGGTGCTCTTGGTCATTTTAATTTTACTTCATTATCTGTTTGTCAGGGTTGTAAGTTGGCAAAACACTTAGCCCTCCCTTTTAACAATAAAAGCACTTCTCATTCTACTCATGCTTTTCAACTCATTCACTCTCACACCTTCTCAAAAAGGTTATCTCTATTATGTTAGTTTCATCGATGATTTCACTAGACACACATGGGTATTTCTTATGTGCCAACGTTCTGAGATACCTGATATTTACCGATTCTTTACGACCATGGTTCACACCCAGTTTGGGGTTTGTATCAAAACTTTTCGCTCAGATGGTGCTCGTGAGTACACCTCTGCTACTATGCGATCGATTCTTCAGTTCCATGGTACTATTTTTCAGCAATCATGCCCCCACATCCATGAGCAGAATGGCGTAGCTGAACGCAAGCATCGTCACATCCTTGAGACAGCTCGCGCTCTTCTACTCTTCTCTTCTGTTCCTCACTCTTTCTGGGCTGAAGCTGTCATGACTTCTGTCGGTCTCATTAACATTACTCCTTCGTCTGCCCTATCTGGCATCACTCCCTATGAGGCCCTCTATCACTCATCTCCTGACTACAACATGCTCCGTATTTTTGGTTGCACATGTTATGTCCTTCCCCCTCCCACTAAGCACACGAAACTCACTGCTCGCGCTGCTAAGTGTGTTCATCTAGGTCTCAGTCCTGAATATAAAAGTTATCGTTGTTTTGATCCTGCGGCAGGTCATATTCGTATTTCTCGACATGTCTCCGTTGTAGAAGACTCTCCCTACTACTTAACCTCTCTTCAGGAAACTAGTTTTCTCGATCCTTCACCTATTGGGCCTACTTCAACTCCACCTATTCTTTTTGATCCCATTCCTTTGGCTCCTTTCACTCCTGCTATAGACAGTCCCCCCATTATTCCTACAGAGACACCCCCTATTTCTCCACCACATGCATCCCCACAGTTGCCTACAACCACACCACCTACCTCATCTCCAAATACTGCCCTTCCACCACCAGTGCGTCAGTCTACACGTTCTACTGCGGGCGTCCCACCACCCCGCTACACAGCTGATGCCACTGGTCCCTCTGACCAATTTGGTTTTGCCACACTAGCTTCTTACTCACCCCAGTTTCATGCATATCTCACTGCTATACACTCTACACGTGAGCCCAAAACCTATGAGGAAGACGTTCAATACCCTGAGTGGCGGAAAGCTATTGCAGAGGAGTTCAGTGCCTTTGATCAGACTGGTACTTAGGATGTTGTTCCACTACCTATGGATGTTCAGCCTGGTAGCTGCAAGTGGATCTTTAAGGTCAAATATCGACCTGATAGCTCCCTTGAGCGGCACAAGGCTCGTCTAGTTTTTCGGGGATTTACTCAGGAGCATTGCATTAATTATGATGAGACTTTTGCCCCAGTGACTCAGATGACTACATTCGCACTCTTCTTGCTGTAGCCGTCATTCGTCAGTGGCCACTATACTAGTTGGACGTGAAGAATGCTTTTCTTCATGGTACCTTATCTGAAATAGTTTATATGCATCCTCCTCCTGGCCTTACTACTCCTCCTCGTCATATTTGTAGACTTTGTCGTGCTATATATGGTCTGAAACAGGCCCCGCAAGCCTGGTTTTAGTGTTTTCGGCTTGTCATCACCAATGCTGGCTTTTGTCAGAGTTCCCAGGACCATTCTATGTTTATACGGTCATCACCGCAGGGGAAGGAACTTCTACTACTATATATTGATAATATGATCATTACTGGGGATGACTCCGCCGGCAATGCATCCACCTAGAATACCTTCACCAGTAGTTTCATATAAAAGACCTTGGTAAGCTACGTTACTTTCTGGGTTTAGAGATTGCTCATGGATCTCAGGGGATACTCATTTCTCAGCAGAAATACACATCAGATATTATTTCCGCTGCATGTCTCTCTGACAGTCGATCAGCTGATACACCCTTAGAGCTTCATGTGAAGCTTCGTCCCACAGATGGTGAGCTCCTTCCTAATCCCACTAGAGATAGGCAGATTGTTGGACAGCTTGTCTATTTATGCATGACCAGACCCGATATTGCTCATGCAGTTAGTATTTTCAGTCAGTTTGTTTCCGTTCCTACATCAGTTCACTACGGTGCTCTTCTTCGGATCCTCAGATATCTTCGGGGCATTATCACTCGCTCATTATACATACCTTCTACATCCAAACTAGAGCTCACTGCATATTCTGATTCAGATTGGGCAGGTGATCCGACTACCAGAAGGTCTACCACAGGTTTCTGTTTATTTCTTGGTGATTCGCTGATCTCATGGCGGAGCAAGAAACAAGCAGTTGTTGCATGTTCTTCCACCAAGGCTGAGTACAGAGCAATGGTAGCTACTACTAGAGAGATTGTTCATATTCGTTGGCTGTTATCAGATATGGGTGACACTCTTACAGGAGCTACTCCACTTTATTGTGATAATCGGAGTCCATTGCACATTGCAAGCAACCCGGTCTTTCATGAGTGAACGAAGCATATTGAGATTGATTGTCATTATGTTCGTGAGCGTTTTGAGGCAGAGACCATCTCTCTCCATTCTGTTACCTCTTCCTAGCAGACTGCAGACTTCTTCACCAAATCCTATACTGTTCAGAGATTCCGACACTTAGTAGGCAAACTCACATTGTTTGACCTATCGTGAGTTTGAGAGGGGGTGTTAGATATTATAGTCCCATATTGGATAGTTAGCTAGTTTTGTATTTGGCTCATCCTATATATAGGAGATATTGTACTCAGTTATCTCTCAATTCAATATTCAGTATTGTCTTCATTTCTCTCTGATTTATCTTAACCCACCTAAAACAATGGCTACTTCCCCGCGCAGAGACACTCCTGTGAATTCTACTAGAAATATGAAGATTAGGTTTACAAATCTCTCAAGAACTCACCACCAAGGTGTAGGGTTTCTCTCTATCTCCCTCTCTCTTAATGAGAACTGGTAGATCTATATTTTCTTTTCACTTAACCCTAAAATCGTACACAATACAATATATATATAGGATTCCACAACTTTAATCTCAGCCGCTCATCAATCAGCGTCGGGACGGTCGCCAGCAACATCATGACGGTCGGCCGGTTCTCCCCTTCGACTGTACAAGATCCAACAGAGAGTAGGACGGTCGACTGCGCGGTCGACCGGTCGCCTCTTCAAGTTACAGGAGTGAATTAGAGAGCGAGGCGGTCGACCGTACACTTTCCTGGAGCGTGATCGGGGGGTGCGGTCGACCGCAACTCTGCCTGTAGCTTCAAACCACTTCTGACCTCTTGCTCCAACTTCGACTCTCCTTCTCATCTGACTTCTCCAACCCCATTATCATGTATTGGATCCACAAACCCCAACAATCTCCCACTTGGAGACATATACACAAAGTATCTAACCTATTCTTCATTCTTCCATTGGCCTAGTCTAGGCTCGTGCCTCTACAAGTCTCCTAAAAAATTAACCTGGAGACAATCCGATAGTGGTATAGCAAAACTAATGTTTCCTACTATCCACCACCTTAGTGAGCATGTCCGCCGGATTCTTAGTGTCAAGAATCTTAGTTAGCTTCAACCATTTCTTCTCAACCGCCATTCTGATAAAATAATACCTCATTTGAATGTGTCGATTCCTAGAGTGATATGCCGAGTTTTTCGCTAAGAAAACTGCACTTTGACTATCACACAATAGTTCACCTATGGGTTGCTTCCTGCCCAACTGTTTCATAAGCTTCGAAATCCACAACATGTCTTTCGTCGCTTCTGTAAGTGCCATATACTCTGACTTCGTGGTTGACTGTGCTATAATCTTTTGTAACTGCGAAGCCTAACTAACAGCTGTTCCTCCAACTGTAAATACATACCCTATGTTATTTCTGCAACCATCACGATCGCCCAAAAAATCCGCATCCACATAACCATGTATATGCAAAGAATCTCCCCCAAAACAAAGAGAGTGATCTGAAATACCAGCTAGATATCTAGAAATCCACCTTAATGCATCCCAATGCTGTTTACCTGGATTCTTCATGTAACGGCTGACAACTCCCACTGCTTGTGCGATATCGAGTCTTGTAGACACCATCGCATACATCAAACTTCCAACGGCTGAGGCATAAGGAACAGCAGCCATTTCCTCCATCTCTGCCTCTGTCTTAGGACACAAGTCCATTGATAACTAGAAGTGAGCAGCCAAGGGACAAGTAACTGGCCGCGCACCTTCCATATTGAATCTCTTCAAAATCTTCTTCACATAGTCCACTTGTGATAACCAAAGTTTCTTGATACTCCTGTCTTTACTAATCTTCATGCCGAGGATTTGCTTTGCTTCACCCAAGCCCTTCATTGAAAACTCCGAAGCTGGCGCCTATTTCACTTTCTTGATCTTCTCCATTTATGAACCTGCTAACAACATATCGTCCACATACAACGCCAAGGTAACTATATCATTGTCCTCATATTATCGAACATACACACAATGATCAGTTTTGCATCTATTGAAACCTTTCCCTCCTATGAAGAAATCAAACTTCAAGTACCATTGCCGAGATGATTGTTTGAGCCCATAAAGACTCTTCTTCCATCGACACACCATGTCTTCCTTTCCTTTAGCTTCAAAACTGTTGGTTGTCTTATGTACAGCTCTTCTTCGACATCACCACGGAGAAATGTTGTCTTCACATCCAACTGCTCTAAGTGCAAGTCTTCAACTGTCACAATACTGAGCAGGACCCTAATTGAAGCCATCTTCACAATCGGTGCAAAGATCTCACTCTAATCAACATCTTCTCTTTGAGAGAATCCTTTCATAACAAGTCTTGCCTTGTACCTTTTACTGCTATCTACCTCATCTTCTCTGAAAACCCATTTGTTCATAAGAGAGCGTTTCCTTGCAGGTAACTTGGTCAACTCCCAAGTTTGGTTATGTT
Source organism: Hemerocallis citrina (assembly GCA_017893485.1). Classification (NCBI taxonomy): domain Eukaryota; kingdom Viridiplantae; phylum Streptophyta; class Magnoliopsida; order Asparagales; family Asphodelaceae; genus Hemerocallis; species Hemerocallis citrina. The sequence goes on along the minus strand of CM030363.1, from coordinate 103,219,430 downwards.
CTAAGGAGTTTATCTCGTCCTTCATGGCTAACTCCCACTGAATTCGAGCCTCATCCCTCAAGGCCTCCTCATGAGTCTCTGGCTTTCCTGAATCTGTGTACAGAACATGCTCGTGAACAACACTAGCTGATGGATCAAACATCTTGGTTGGCATCCTCTCATGTTGATCTCCTCAATGTGGGTAATGGTTCACCGACCGGTTCAGGTTCCCCGAACTATTCTGCCTGTACCTGTTTGTCTTGGATAACCTACTTATTCTCAATAGGCTTATTATGAGCCTCCTATGCTGCATGTGGTACCTGTACCTGCTGTTGCACCGTAGGGCCCCCACCACTAGGGCCGCCTTCAGAATCTGAATCTGAGTCTGAGTCTGAACCCCAATCTGATTCTGAATTGGTTGTACTGTCTTGACCTATGTGCATGTCCTTGTATAGAACCTCTTCATTGAACACTACATTCCTGCTGCGAATGACTTTCTTATCCACAAAATCCCAAAGTATGTAACCATACTCATCGCCACCATAGCCAATGAACACACACCTCCTGGACTTAGAGTCCAACTTCTTTCTTTCTTCCCTGTCAATTAGTGCATATGCCATACAACCATAAACTTTCAAATGCGAATAATTAATAGTTTTACCTGACCATAGTTCTTCTGGAATGGCCCCATCAAGGTCACTGGATGGGCAACAGTTAATCAAGTACACTTGTCATGCCCCGCTTTCCAGAATATAGGAACACAGGCACGTAACTGAGGCACAACGAATGATATAAGTATGCCAACTCCTATCATCCATAAGCTGTACCAGTCTTAACTCAACAACATAACAAGGAAATAATCACAACTACGCATAAATACATAATCACATAAACAAATACTTAGACTAAACATGCAATAGTTCAATTTAATAACCAACAATTGGAAATAAACAACAAATACCTTCTGGCAAGCTCCTGCTCCAATCGTAGAAGAACTACTCACCAATGCCTTCAGGTAATTCTCCTTGTGCACCTGTACTTATTCATCTAAAAAGAAAGAATAAATTGTCCTTAGAGCAAGTACGGACAGCAAGTAGTGAAAAGCAGAGAGTAAGGGAACAAGGTTCATCAAGGAATATGAATCAAGATCAAATTACAAAAGCAATAACTGTAACCCACGTTCCCGTAAATATATAATTTCTGTATTTCGAATTATTTATAAATTTAGTTGTGTTAAATTCATTTTGAATTTTCTATTAAAATCTTTTCTAATCGGGAATTATGTTTATTTCAAATGAGGGTGGATTTTAACTTTACTTTCCATTTTTTTATTGATCGACTATTTTCATTTTAGCCAAATTAAAAATATTCAGAATTTCTTTAATAATTTGTTAAACCCAATTCCTCTATATAACCTTATTATTATTATTTTATTATTTTCATTATTATTATTATTATTATTATTATCAGCATTATTATTATGTGTATTATTTTTATTACTATTATTATTGTTATTATTAGTATTATTATTATTGTTATCATTATTGTTATTTTTAGTATTGTCATTGTTATTATTTTTTTTAATATTGGTTGTTCTTATTATTAGTAATATTATTATTGTTATCATTAAAATTAGTGATGTTGTTATTACTTTTATTTTCATGATCTTTATTATTATTATTTTTGCTAAAGCCCAATTGATATTGACATATTTTGCATTAATTAATTATTTAAATTGTGAAGCCCAAATATAAAGCCCAATTGTTTTAAACCCAAACCCATTAACCCAATTTCTCCTTAATCTATGTTGACCAGATCAATTCTACTCCATATTCAAATTCCCAAAATCTCTCCTGTCACCCCTATATTTAATATCCCTAATAATCAGCCTATTGATTTCCGTAAAACCCTCCCCCCATTAACTCCTCTCTTTATTATTATACATTTAAATCATATTATAATTCCCCCACACTCTCTCTGTTTCCCATAAAGCAAAACAGAAACCTACCCCCCTTTTACTTGTTCTCTCTCCCCGTCCCTCTCCCTTCTTCTACCCAAACAAAACAGAAAACCCATCACAGTAAACTCTCCCATTTCCCTTCGCTCGTCTTCCTCATCGAGCTTCTGCCTTCCCCTCGCACCTCTGCCTGCCCTCGTCTCCCTCTGGCTCCACCTCCGCCATCCATTCCGCAACACACGAGCTTCGCTGGCGCGACCACCACCCCCTGATTCTCTGCCACTGACTGATCCACGATGCCACCAAATTCCCCTCGCCATCCCCAGTATAGCCATCTTCAACCGCCGTCTTCACCGCCCTCCGATCGCCGCCACCTCACAACACACCATCGTCTTCCTCCTCTTCGCCTGAGCTTCGCAAACTCCCCCTGTGCCGCCAGCAACCCAAAACCCCGCCGCTCGGCCAACCACTATTGTCAAACTCCCATTCTGCCATTGCTGTCGAGCTCATCGTCTTCTTCCTCTGTTTCGGGAAGGAACAGAGTGTCGACGTTGCCGTCGCTACCCGATGCCGTCGTCGTCGTGCCGCCGCCGCATTGCCGTGGTCGTCGTCAGTCGTCACTTCACGATCGCAGCGTCTGCCGCCCATGCCAGTCGCCGTTCCCTCTCCCGCCGCTCTCTCTCGCTCTATGTCGACATTGAAGAAGGAGAAGAACAGAGATTGGTTGTGTTGGCTATTTGGTGTTTTGGGAGAGGGGATTCGAAAATGGCTGTTTGCTATTCCATTTGGGTTGGGGAGATCTCCTTTCGGTGTTTGCCGATGTGTGGAGTAGGAGATCGTGATTGTTGTTCTGTGTTTGTGAGGATATCTGATCAGTGGCTTGTTGCTGTTGGATTATTTGATTGCTGTTTTGGAGTTGCTGCCACGTATCTTGCACGTGCGTCGCTGCTCGGGATTCTGATCCCGTTATTCTGATTTTCAATATCATCGTCTTCGGTTATCAGGCAAGTATCCCTTGTACAAATTCGTTTGTTCTAGTACAAGCTTCTTTGCAAAATACCGCAAGTATATTCCGTGATTCTAATTCGCATTTATAAGTCGAATTGAAATCTGTTGCTATACAAAATCTGTCGATCCCGTATTCACATATGATCGTGAATACTATGTTGCCATATGCATGACATGAACACGATTGATACACACATATGTACTCTTAGGACTATACATGATTATGTGCATGATTTGTCTTACCCGTGTTAGTAGTTTAAATACAATATCTAGTTATTGTTGATTAAAATTAATAAAAGTAATAAGCCGGGGTATAAGGATAAAGATCTAGTAGTGGGCAATATAGAAGAACATACTCGGATGGGAGCTCGTGGTTTCCTGATGCAAGTTGCAAGTTTATAAGTTGCAAGTTTACAAATTACAAGTTTACATGTTTCACGTTACAAGTTTACACTCTACATATTTTACAGTGCACGTATCTCGATACAATATTGAATGTACATATTTTTTCCGAGTACGTGACCTATAGAATTTACCACTAAGTTTAAACGTAACTGATTGTACGTAGCAACTATATAGTAAAAGTATGGATGCACGAAGTGCTACCTAGATAGAATTAATAAAAGACATAAGATAACCTGTGCACTTGCAAGATCCAATTACATGTTACATGTTGACTTGATATTTGTTTACTTGATTACTTGTTTATATGCCACTTGTTCCATAATGCCTTGTTCATAATCATGTTTACATATTGCAATTCTCCTATTTCATGACTCTCGATTCCTTGCTCTTTTTCCTGTTTTCTTTTCTTTTGTTTTGTACATGTCCCCTTAGCTTGTACCACTTGCGGCCCGTGACTTGCATTAACGGGCATCTTCTTGTTTCTTCTTCTTGTATTAATGTACTTGCAGGCCTGGATGGAGAGTTACCAGAAGGTGTTGCTGATCAAGTGTTTTAGTTTTGTTTATTTTTCATGTTACTTTAGTTCATGTTTTATTCATGTTACTCTTTATTATATTCCGGGCTTGTTTGACCCATAACTACTTATATTTCCCAGTTATTAGTTATGTTGTGGACTATGTCATGAACTTTTATTATCATATTGTGATTTTACATGTCTGCGTGGTTTATTTGGTTATCTTGTTGTTGAGTACCTGTACAGCTTATGAATGGTATTTTCACATCATTTGCTGGGCCTTAGTCATAGACTCGTATTCCCGTATTTTGGGAAGCGGAGCGTGAAAATAATGGTATCAATAAACAATGGTCACGATCAGGTATATACGTCAACTTAGGTTTATTAGCATGTTGTTTTCCTATCTAGTGCACGTACTACTACGTCCCATACCACAGATTCGGTGCATGCAAAACAGTGTACATTTTAGACATAGTAGTGGGATCTACAGAGCGTGTACTCGGTGTAACACGATAACAAGATAACAAGATAACAAGTTCACGAGTTCACATGTAATTCTCCACCTTCCATGTCAATATTCCACGTAAACAAGAAGGGCCCTACCGAGTATATTTTCTGAGACTATCCACTACTAAGTCAACCCTTATTAACCCCGGCTTGTTTAGTATTTTATTAAGTAATTCATGTTCATACAAGTGTGTATAAGAATGTCAATGGGATGATAAGAATACAACAACATAATACAATGCATAATAATATACATGAAGTAGTGAATCTGAAAACAGCCGACACTGTAACACTAAAACAGTGATAACTCATTGACTACAATTCGGAATTCAAAAATTCTGGATGATATTGGCAACTAGACACTTAGGGCTACAATTCATCTTTATATAACTTGTGTTAATTCTTAGGGTAACATGGTCGAAACCTCTGTGCAAAACAGAACATGCAACAGGAATTCATAAAATGTCATCACATATATGTTCATCAAGGTGGATAATTAACTTGTTATTGTATCATAAAATGTATTAACACTAATGTACAACAATTAGAATAGATCTTTACAGTGTACAAGTCAATTTATCATGTCATAGTTCAAGTCACAAGATCTCAATCAATCAACATATATTCGATCATAATATATTTTCCTTATATGCAAGTTCTAGTCAATTTGTTCATGTCGTCTGTATATAGGTTTGGGTTTGAGTCAATAGATGATAGCATGATATCAAGAGTACATCGGGTTAGCTCGTGTAAACTCTCGATACCCCCAACAGAAGTACACAAAATAGTATTACGATAATTGAAGGAAACTACTTGCGGGAGGTCAATAAACTTAAACTAGAAAAATTAAATGAGTTCAAGTGGACTTGCCTTTTGTAGAGAATTCGAATATGCAAAAAGGAATAACGGGATCAGAATTTAGGGGGACGCTCCAAAATACGTGCGAGCTACGTACAAAACACCAAACAGCGACTGAGACCAAATACCAACCAGCACACAAACAGAACAGCAAGCCAAGCACTTGGATCCCCTATACCAGAACACCAAACACCGAACTAACCCAATCCCTTCTCTTCTTCTTTACGAACAACAAACACCATAATTGGCCACTCCCATTTCATCTTCCGTACTTCGAGAGAGAGAGAGAGAGTAAGTGCGGGAGACTGGGAGCAACTAGGGGGGGTGGTTGATGACAGGGAGCTAGCGGCGATGCTCGCTATCGAGGGCGACGCAGCGATGGTTGACGGCGAGGGCAGAGGTCGACGATGAGGCGGCGCTCTGTTTGCTCCGAGAACAGGGGAGACGATGACTGGGGAGTGTTCGGACTTGGACGATGATGGAGAGGACGGAGGGCGTCAACGGCGGATGAGGGAAACTACAGGCGAGAGGATCTCGGGATGGGGAAAGCACAGGGCGATGAGGATGGAGTTGTCGATGGGTTGACGATGAGGAGGTTGCGGCGTTGATGGATGGGTTCTTCAATAATGGCGGGGGAGTTGGCGACTGACGAGGATGCAGGGAGGGAGATGCATTCGATGGAAGTCGGTGAAGGGCTCGACGAAGAAGATGACGGGGATGGGTTCGAGGGGGAAGGCGTGCTGTGGAGATGGTGAAGGTTTGATGGCGGAGCTTCAGAATGGCGGCAATGGTGGTGGAAGCGAGCGGGGGTGACAATAGGGAGATGGCACAGGAATGATGACGACGACGGATGGAGATGGCGATGGGAGAGGGTAAGCGTCGATGGTGGCGTTGGCTGGCTTGGGCAGAGCAGCAATAGGGAGTTGGGTTTCTGTTTTGGTTTTTGGGGAAACAGAGGGGGATAGAGGGAGACGGGGAGAGAGAGTTAGAGAGTTTAATTAATAGAATAATAATACAATATTAGGTAGTTGGAGATAGGGGGGTGTGGGGGGGTTGTAGTTAGGGAACGTGCAAAGTGGGGGAATGTGAAGAGATTTGTATATTGGTGAGTATACAAGATTGATTCTGTGCAAATATAGATGGGTACTGAATTTGGATCCAACAATAAGCGGATTTGGGTTTAGGGTTAGAGTCCAATAGGAGATGGGCTTGGGTTTGGGCTTCAGTTAAATATAATAATCTCAATGATAATTGTTGGGCTTGTCATGAATTCAAAATAATCAATAAAATGATAGTATGGATTAACTTGGGCTTCAAAGTAAATAAATAAAAAGAAGAGAGACAAGATTCTAGTTTGGAATATAAATTTGGGTTTCAATAGAAGATTCAAAAGGATTTAAATGCATCGGAAAGAATCTATATGGAAATTGAAATACAAGAATATATGGAGAAAAGAAAAGAAATGGAAATTCATATAATCGGAAACAGGGGTTACAACACTGCTGTATCAACTGTAGCGGCCCAAAGATGGATCGGAAGATCCACATGAAGTCTCACGCATCTCGCACTTTTGAGTATCGTGCGGTTCATCCTTTCTGCTACATCATTCGCCTGTGGAGTCTTAGGAACTGTTTTGAATTCTGTGATACCTTCTTTTGTTAGATAGTTAAAAAATTCTTTGCTTGTGTACTCACATCCGTTGTCTGACTTTATTGCTTTCACTTTGCAACCCATCTCATTCTCAACCCTGGCCTTCCAAACTCTGAATGCCTCAAAAACTTCTGATTTCACGCGGATTGCATAAACCCAAATCTTTCTTGTAGCATCATCGATGAATATGACGAAGTATCTCTTACCACCATAAGAGAATTCCTGAGCTGGACCCCACACATCTGTATGTACCAACTTTAGCTTCCCAAGCTTTTTCTCACGCCTAACCAACTGAAAGCTAACTATCTTCTATTTGCCCATCACACAATTCTCACAAAAATCCATCTCAACCTTCTTCAGCCCCAGCAAAAGATCCCTAAGAGCAAAGCTTCTTGACACCCCTTTCACCAAGGTGCCCCAACCTAACATGCCATAGAATAGAAAGAGAACTACCTGCTGACGCTGTAGCAATAATATCACTTGAATCACCTCCTCTGAGTAAGTACAGCGTGTCACCACGTTTTCTTTTGCCACCAATTTGGCACCTGTAGTCACCTTCCATTCTCCATGCCCAAAAGTTGTTGTGAATTCTTCTTTATCTAGTTTGCTAATTGAGATCAAGTTTTTCTTCAAGCTCGGAATATGTCTTGTGTCATACAAGACCAATTTCCACCATTAAGAGCCTCCACTCTCACAGTGCCCCTACCTACAATTGGACATATCTGCCCATTACCAACTGAAACTGCACCAAAATCACATGTCCTGTAATCCTAAAAAACATCCCTCATGGGAGTACAATGATAAACAATCATCTGCCCATTACCACCTGAGTTTATACACCAATCATCTTGCAAAATATCCAATCCAGCAGATAAATACAATTGATCTAGATGGGGTTCAATACTTACCACATTGGCTACCTGTGACCCTTCTTATGCTTTCTTATACTCTTCGCATTGGTATCTCTTGTGTACTGGCTTCTTGCAGTACCAAAACTCACCTTTGCGATGTCATGTTCTTGACTTGGACTTGTGATTCCTGTTCTGTGACTTCCCTCTATTGTTACTTCTACTATGGTTATCAACTGACAGCGCGGCATTGCTAGGATATGACAATGAAGTCTCTCCATGTCTTTTCCTCCTGTATCTTCATTCATAATGCTGCTTATAACATCCTTTAGGGTTGTCATATCAGTCATGGTGCTTGTAATAGTCTACTCTACTGTGCCGTAACTATCGGAAAGACTAGAAAGCAACAACAACGATTGCGCCCTCTCTTCAAACTTTAAACCCGACGATTCCATCTGATTGTAAACCATACAGAAACTGTTAATGTGTTCAGCAACCGAACCCCTTTCCGAAAACTTCAAGTTAACCAACTTTTTAGGTGTAAGATCTGATTCACTGCATTCGGCTTCTCAAACATGTCTGTCAATATCTCCATTGTCTCCTTTGCGGTTCTTGCCTTCTCAATGTGAAATAGCACCTTCCTGCTCAGCGACAACTGAATTTGCCCAAGTGCTTCTGATCCAATCTATTCCAAGCCGCCAATGCAACCAGATCGACCTCCACTCATTCTAGATTCACACCAAACAACAGATCATCTAGATCCTTCTGTCGGAGATACGCAAATATTTGGATCTTCCACATTGTGAAATCCGTTCCATCGAACTCCTTGACTCTACTCTTGTCCCTCATCTCAATTAATACTACCAACCTGTAGCTCTGATATCACTTTATTGAATTCTAACTGCGGAAAAACTCAATAACGACGACGAGATGCAAGAACTATATAATCAAAAATAAGGGAACAAAGAACAACAAAAAACAACACACAAGAACACATAAGATTTTTTCGAGGTTCACCCAAAACAATGGCAACTTTCCCGCGCAGAGGCACTCCTGCGATTTCCACTAGAAATATGCAGATTAGGTTTACAAATTTCTTAAGAACTCACCACTAAGGTGTAGGGTTTCTCTTTATCTCTCTCTCTCTCTCTCTCTTAATGGCGGCTGGTAGATCTCCATTTTCTTTTCACTTAACCCTAAAATCGTACACAATACAATATATAGGATTCCACAACTTTAATCTCAGCCGCTCATCAATCTGCGTTGGGACGGTCGGCCGCAATATCATGACGGTCGACCGGTTCTCTCCTTCGACTGTACAAGATCCAGCAAAGAGTAGGACGGTCGACTGCGCGGTCGACCGGTCGCCCCTTCAAGTTACAAGAGTGAATCAGAGAGCGAGGCGGTCGACCGTACACTTGCCTGGAGCGCAGTCGGGGGGTTGCGGTCGACCGCGCGATCGACCGCAACTCTGTCTGTAGTTTCAAACCACTTCTGACCTCTTGCTTCCACTTCGACTCTCATTTTCATCTGACTTTTCTAACTCCATTATCGTGTATTGGATCCACAAAGACCAACGGTTTTTTCCCTTCAAATACACAAAAACTCACGTATGTTGTGCCCACATCAAATATGTAATGCAACAAATCTATATGATAAGTTTCTAAATGGCGTTCTATCAAAACTACTAAAAGCTGCAAAGCCAGATGGAATGGAGTAATCTTCAGCAGCTTCATGCAATCATAATATAAGAACATGTTATTTTATACTACAAAAAAAATCCGGAGAATCAAAATCTTACCAAAAATAGAAATGACAACATCTCCATTTTTATGTAATAGTGCAAAGTGTTTATTGAATCCAATACAGGCATCTTTCAAGTAAACTCAAATTTTACAAATTTAGCAGAGACGAGGTGCATGAAGTAAATTATTCTGAAGAATTTGTCTACAAAATAAAACTAGAGCCAGTTGGATTGCTAATTTAGTTTGATAATCTTGATGGCTCCAATACAGTGCACCTGGCTTATAGATAGTCTACGTTCAGATTGCATGTCCATCTTACATGTTCTTCTCAAAAAGACCAGATTACATGATTACCTTCAATAAAATATATATAAAAATTTGTCGCTTACATTTCGAAATGGTTTTGAGAAGGAAATTCATTTGTCGCTTACATTTCGAAATGGTTTTGAGAAGGAAATTCATTAAAATTCATTAATATATATATATATATATATATATATATATATATATATATATAGGGAAAGCTTCGGTTGAGCACTACTCTAGTGCTCACCGCGTGAACACTAGGCCTTCGGGCGTTCATATCGAAAATCCGAACCATTCACATTGATCTACACATCTAAATTAGTCTAAATATGTAAAATCAAATCATTTGAAATTCATTTGCCCATTCATTGAAGTGTTACAAAATTGTATGGCTGAAAATCATTGTTTTTATAGTCACATGATGGATGGGCAAATGAATTTTAAATAATTTGATTTTACATATTTAGACTAATTTAGATGTGTAGATCAATGTGAACGGTTCGGATTTTCGATATGAACGCCCGAAGGCCTAGTGTTCACGCGGTGAGCACTAGAGTAGTGCTCAACCGAAGCTTTCCCTATATATATATATATATATATATATATATATATATATATATATATATATGGGGAGCCTTCGATTACGCACTCCTGTTTGCGCACTCTACGTGCGCACTCTCCCTCCACCACTCATCTCCAATATGATATTGATGAAGATCATGTGGCTTTCCTTCCTCCCGCTCTCTTCATTACTGTGTTGGGGATAAAAATGTCATTCCCCCCAACACAGTAATACCCTCACCATCGTGCACCTCCTCTCTCATTCGATTTCTCTCTCATAAAGTTCCCGTTCCAATTTATCTCTCCCAAATCCTAAACCCTAGCTCCTTCTCCGACGTCCTATTCCCCAAATCGAAATCCTAAAAATTGCATCTAGGGTACTGTAACCCCCATTCCTGACAATAGGTATTTTTCGTGTATTTTATACAATTTGATTTTTGTAAATTATTTTGTGCTAAATTCGTTTCAGATTTGTATTAAAGTGTTTTTTAATCGAAAATTTACTCATTTTAAATAACGGTGTGTTTTAATCTTACTTTCTACATCTTATGGATCGGATATTTATATTTGAGCGCGAAAACAAATATATTATTATTATTGGATTATTTTAATGAAATTGTTAAACTCGGATACTATTTTGTGGTATCAGTTTATTATTGTTATGATTATAATTATTAATTGTTATTTCTTGATTATTTAATTAAAATTCGTCTATTGAATTATTCTATTATTGTATGGGATTTGATTTCATTGGCGAATTCCAAAGTTATTTTCAAGCCCTAATTTATATTTTATTCATTTGTATTATTTATTTATCTAATTGGATTTGAGTTTTCGATTCATGAACTATTTTTTTCTTTTTTTGGGCTATCTATCTTGTGGATTTTATTTTATTAGATTGTGATTATTTTATTTGAACCCTATTATGTTCAAACCCCTCTCTTATTGAACTATAAAACCCAATTGCAGTTTGTTCTCAACCCAGACCCACTATTATTGGATCCTAACCCAATAACCCAAAAATCTAGTTGTATTCTATAAATACAACCCTAATACAAACCCTAAAATTCCAAAAATGCAATTTGTAGCCGTCTAATCTCTCTCATCTCTCTTATTTCTTTCTCCTCCCTATTTCTCTCTCCTCGACTCCTCATCTCCAGCCCAAATCCCGTTCACCTCTTCCCGTCCCCATCTCCGGTGCCATCTCCGGCAAGCACACCCCGAACCTCCTCCTCTATCCTCGACGTCAACAGCCTGCCAAAGCCCTCACCCACTGACCCCCGACCTCCCTCAGCCAGATCCACCGCCCTGATTCCAGTCGCCTCGTTCCGTCGGCGCCGATCGAAACCCCCCTAGTTGTTGACCCTGCTCTATTTCCCCTCCCCGATTGCCAACTTCGGTCGACACTGCCGACGACAGCCCCCGTCGCCGCCAGACCCCCTGTGCCCTCTCTCTCCCTCTACTGTTGTGGCCGCTGCCTCTTTTACTGTGGTTGCTGTTGTGGTTCTTTGCTGTTGATGTTATTCGCTCTATTGCACATAGTTTACATGTGTTAACTTGTGTGTTCGTGGGTTCGTTGCTTCGGAATCCTTATCCCGTTATTCTTGGTATTCGATTTTGTCGTTTATAAGGTAAGTTATTGTCCTCTTGAATTGTTAATTGTATAAAAATCAAGTTTTGTTGAAACTCTTGCAAGTAGATCCCTTGTTATTGTATTATATATTGTTCATCTCTTCATTGGGTCTATTGAGGGTTTACACGAGGTAACCCTAATATTCTTGATATCGTGCCACTTTTGACTCTAAAGGTTGGATCTTTTATGCATTCATGTAGAATTGATAATAGGATTAACCGTATAATCATGACAGAATTAATTATTGCAGAAACAACTACTATGTTGTATGTTTGGTTGATTGTTTGTTGTTTGATCAACGATAATTTAGTGTATGTATATGATTTTATTTTTATTTATCTTGTTATTGCACCCATCATGCTGATTATATAACTTATTGACTAATAGAATTGATACCCATCACGTTTAATCAATTTATTTTCATGAAAAATATCCTAAATCCTGTATATTGCTTGCTGGCCTGTATGTTGACTGCTATTTTTGAACTAGTAAATGATCTTAAAATAAATTTCTTTCTGAACAAGAATTGTAGTCTTATCTTTCTAGTTTCCAGAACATCTTGAATTTCTAATTCCGAGTTTTGTAGCAAAAGTTATGTCCGTTTTACTATACCTGTGTTTTTACTTTCAGATTTTTAGATTCTTTTATCTTCCTTGTTTAAACAGTAGAAAGGCAGATCAAATGATAAAATTTTGCTCTGATAATTTTCAGATTGTTCTTTTTTTGAAGGAAAAGGTAGAATCTGGCCAGTCTGTTTCATTAATAAGAGCTTAACGAAACAAACCCAGAGTACTGGGCCAAAGTACAAACTACAGACAGAAAATAAAACATACACGAAGCAACATGATGCGTACAAACAACAAATTCCTCTAACAACCCTGGAGGGTGAGCCGACAAACAAGCTCGATCTAGCAAAATTGTAAGTACGTCAGTTTAGCTTCGTACAGTGCCTCCACGGCACATGCACACCCACCTCAAACAAGTCTGGTAGGATTTTATCACCTGCCGATTCTTGCCTTCACCTTGCTGGGGGGACCCCATCTTTGGGCCCAAGCCCCACAGATCGAATTCTGACCCCACGGCACATGCACAGCGATCGCACCCTCCCACCATCTTCACCACTCATCCTACAAATGTGCCAATAGCACCCACAGCCGCTACCAAAGAGATAGCCGTGAAGAGGATTCCTTCACCTCCCACACGATAGCGCTTTCTCAGATGATTTCTCACCAAACAACTATCTCGCTTACCCCACCAAACACCACGCTCCAGGAGAAAGCCGTGGAGAGGATACCTTCACCTCTCTCATGCTCTAACTCTCTCTGGCAATTTCTTACCACACAGACTTATCTCGACTCATAATTTCCAGATTGTTGTTTAGGAATCCAGAAAATATTTTTAATGAATTTATTATTGAGTTTTTGCTGATTCTAAAACTATAACAACATGATATCGAAATTATGTTTGAACATGAAATATGTAAAGAACAGTGTGTTTGACCTAGCTATTATTATCGAATTTTGAACTTTAAATATGAGTTGGAACCGTGTTGAAGTCTAGTTTCTAGAATTTCTGACGGATTCAGTTTTCAAATTATGAAACAAAAGGAAACTGCATTTGTGTATAGACTACTCTTGCTGTGCAGAATTTCACTTTTCAGTTTTTAATAGATTAATTATCCTACATCGTATTATTGCATGAATTAATGTATATATGTTGTATTGCATGGTCCTAATGAGTTATTGTCACCATTCTAATTGTCCTACTTCATGTTACCATTCTATTGTTTCCCTATTGATACCATCGTTCATCGAAATGTCCCTAAATTGCATATTGTATTGTTGTATTAATAAAATAATTAACAAGCCAAGGTTTAAGGAATTGATTGGAGTAGTTGATGATACAGTGACTGTACACTGAAGTGTGGGCCATGTTTCCCAAAATATTGTGTGTTGGCTATTGTTATTGCTATCGGTTTATTGTTGGTTTACTGACACAGTATTCCAATTAATCGTGTACTGTTTATTGTTATTGAGCCAACCAGTGTGCACCAATGCTGCAAATACCGTTATCATGCTGTGTAAATGATCTATAGAATCTTCCACTTAAGTCAAACGAAATTAATTGTATGCATCAAACCTGTAGAATGGGATGCAGTAGTACATACATTTGTTAGGATTAAAATAAATAATAGACTTAAGCATTGACACAACATCAACATTGCATATTGTTCATCATTGTTCCTATTGATATCGATTATTGGCTAAGTGTTATTGTTATTGATCATTGATTATTGTTACCAAATATTGAATCATCGTTTATAGTAATTGCATCGATTACCGTCATATTGATTATTGATTATCGTGCCATGTTATTGATTCCTATTGATCCATTGATTTCTTTGTTATACCGTTATTTCATTGTTCCCTGCTTTCTCTACTTGCTGTCTATACTTGCTCTAAGGACAATTTTTCTCCTCTTTTTAGATGAAGTGTTTACAGGTGTTGATAGAGAATTTCCTGATGGATTGGAGAACAACATTGGCGAAGGAATTGATACCATCGCCGCTTAATAAATAATTGTTTTTTTATGAAGACTTAATTATTGAACTATTGTTATTTCATTGTATTGTGGGCTTTTGACCCGAATATTACTATTATTTGTTTCCAGATATTGGATTATTATTGTATTTGAATATTTTATATTGTTTATTCCAAGTATTATTGTTCATGAGATTTTTATTATTGCTTGTGCAATTGTTCTGTATTGATTATATTGTTGAGTTGATCGGATAAACAGCTTATGGGTGATGTTAGCCATTCACTGGGCCAATGTCATGTACTCATATTTCGTATTTTTGGAAAGTCGGGCGTGACAGGTATTGTCTTCCTCGACGCACTCTTGTTTGCTCCAAACCCTACATCCTGAGCTCGGAACCCTAGCTCGCTCGCTTCGCTCGCTCATCTCCGAATTGAAACCCTAGTCTCCAGATCATGAATCTCAATTCTTGATGCTATTCTCTTCCTCCACTGACCCTCCGAAACCCTACCTCCCGCTCCCGCTCCACGAAGCTTCGAAATCTCCCCCATATATGATGAAACCCTAGATCCACATCATTGTAACGCCCCAAAATTTTTATTTTTATTTTTATTTTTATTTTTATTTGACTCCAAAATCAATTCTTTCAATTTCTATATCACTTTCAACATAAACTAAGAAAATTATATTTCAAAGAAAATTTTGGCAGAGTTTCCCCTGAAATTTCTGCCCCGAAACACAAAAAGCTTACGGAATTCTGCTCTAAATTCCGTAGCTCACATTACAAGCAATAATATCATGGGCTCCCCAGGCCAAAATGAGCAGAATCACACAGACAATATAATATCATGCACTGGGGGCCAAACTCATAATAAAATATCAAATATCAAATAAAAACCATAAATTTCGTTGAAAACAAGGTAAAAATTTTAGAAGAAACTTTGTAAAATCTACCACAAAGCCCGGTACACCACAACGAGATGGGTACGGGTCAAGAACATACCATACTACCCCACACTATACTCATCATCGACTTCCAGGTACTTATACATTCAAATTACAATTTAAACCACAAATTCCACTATTCACAAAACTAATTTATACAAAATTTTAAAGTAAACTCCACCCTACAAATCTACGCCTCACCTCTGCACTGCTGAGGACCTGTAACAGTAGAGAATCTAGGATAGTCCTGGGACTCTCCTAACCCCCCAAACACTAAGGGGTTAGCCATTTCTGGTGTGAGTATAATTCACTAATTTAATAAATAAACCAAACTATATAACGATAATTTAACTTACAAATATCAAAGTAAGAAGATTCAAACCGAATCTGAACATTAAAGCATCAAGAACACAACTTTGTATCAAGTAATCGACAAGTCTGCATCCGTCTACCTATATCCATAACTTCACACCCTTCGCTAAATGCGTCATATTAATATATGACTGCATATATATAAATATATGTATATATACAACTCATTCAATTTATACTCAATTACAAAGCAACACATTAATTCACATTCCATTACTTTTCATTTTGAAATCCCCAACACAAATACTCATCTATTCACAATTACCATCGCCTCATCATTTCTTTATTTTCATAAATAATCACATAAGGTTACTGCCACTTTTCTTCACACTTATTTAGCAACACACTTCATTTACTATTCATTTGCATCTACGAAATCACGACTCATATTCTTTCATACTCATCTTCATTCATAAACATTTTCTTCTTCATTCTCATATTACATAATACAGCACTCATTCATTTTTTATAACACATATCATCACGCCTCATAATACATTACTTTTACTCTCATCATACATTACAACTATCTTCTTTACACTCTCAGTACATCATCATACTCATCATCAAACTCATCATTATTATAACTTTCCTTCATTTTCCCTTATAACACATATATCAATTAACTTCACTTTTTATTTCCAACCCACAATACCGGCATCATATTAACAACTCACCCATTCATCCTGAAAGTTGTGCCAAGGCAGGTAGTTCCCACCATTTCCACGAAAATAGCGGGTGAGTAGTTCCTCGACACACTTCCAAGGTACAACAAACTCATAACACAACATATTTTTCTCTAATAATCATTTTCGTGACCACTCTCGCATTATATCTTCACTTTCATTATTAAGATGCATAATGCATTCTCTCTACTTCCCGTATTCATTCTCATAACACAATTTCTTCATTTAATCCATATTAATACACTTTTCGTATTTTCTGAATATCATATCATAATTAACTTATTTATTCTTTATTCTTAACTCATAATACACTTGCTTTCTCCACTTTCTCATATTCATTTCATGTCATACGCTATTGTCACTTTCTCATTTTCATTTCACAGCACAAGGTATTCTACTTTTCATTTTTTTTCTCATAATACAATTCACATTAACTCTCATTCTTTTAAGATAAGAACACTGCACCCCAAACATAGTTTGGGTAATATACACTGCACCCCAAAGCCGATAGCTTGGGTAATCATCACTGCACCCCAAGTAGAACTTGGGTGATAACTCATCACATCTTAAGCCAATAGCTCAATTATTAATTTACTTATTCATTTCCACCCATACACTTACTTCACCATTTCATATCATATTCATTTTACCCCAAGTCTATCCTGGAGTATCAATTCTCTCTCAGGTCTACCCTGAGTTATCAACTCTCTCTCCGGTCTATCCGGAGGTATCTGCTCTCCCAGGTCTATCTTGGGGTATCAACTCTCTCTCCGGTCAATCCGGAGGTATCTGCTCTCCCAGGTCTATCCTGAGGTATCAACTCTCTCTCCAGTCTATCCGGAGGTATCTGCTCTCCCAGGTCTATCCTGGGGTATCAACTCTCTCTCAGGTCTACCCTGAGGTATAATATCTCTCTCTGGTCTATCCGGAGGTATCTGCTCTCCCAGGTCTATCCTGGGGTATCAACTCTCTCTCAGGTCTACTCTGAGGTATCATATCTCTCTCCGGTCTATCCGGAGGTATCTGCTCTCCCAAGTCTATCCTGGGATACCAACTCTCTCTCAGGTCTACCCTGAGGTATCGTATCTCTCTCCGGTCTATCCGAAGGTATCTGCTCTCCCAGGTCTATCATGGGGTACCAACTCTCTCTCAGGTTACCCTGAGGTATCATATCTCTCTCCGGTCTATCCGGAGGTATCTGCTCTCCCAGGTCTATCCTGGGGAATCAACTCTAGTCAACCGAAATTATTGCTATTAACATTTTCTTTTCATATTATCATCACCCTTTATCAACATAGCATCTCATCTTTTATTGAACTTACTAACACATAAACAATGATCAGCATCCCACTTAGCCTTTCAATGTATCACCTATAAGAAATATCACTGTAATTAACATATAAAATCATCACATCATATGATGGCACAACACAACTGTACTGTATTATTTATTTTATCATTACCTCACACCTCATGAATATACAGTACTATTTATTATCTCATTCTCACATGTTCGCATACGCCCAGTAGATTAACACATCACAACGCCATATACATATATCTATATACACAACACATTACCATCACACTGAATATTCAAAATCACATCAATTCACCATATACCGACATCCTTATATACATATAACTCATCCCCATATATATAACTAACCCATCGTCTATAAATTTATATCCATACACAAAAGACGAGTATTTAATCGTCATATTTCACACCAACACCGAGCACTAATTTCCATTTACACATACACCTTATTCCGAGATTCATACCAATCATTCAGATTATACTAAAATTTTCTTAAAACAACAGATACATAAATACATTCATACTCACCTAACAGCCCGGGAAGACTCAAAGAATCACTTCTCCATCCCGCACCCGAAGCCGTTAACATCTCCTATTATCATGTTTCAAAACAATTAAAGCTCAAAACATCCAAATCAACCACAGAAAATAACAACACTAATTCTAATATCACTCAGGCATTTTATTGAACGTCTGGGATGCACAAGTGCGTGCATATTTAAATTCCTACGGAATGTTTATCCCCAAACAATTACTAAAATCACTTCCAACTTATTCTAATAGTTCTGCTAAAATTCTACTACTGTGAAGAAGATAATTCTCACATATATAATTCTCTTTTACAAACCTAAAACCCTAAATTATTAGCAACTTGTAAACTCTCCAATAATCTGCTAATTTCTCATCTCTACTATTTCCAACATCTTCTAATCTCCCTACCATAATGTTTCTACTCAATAGAAATTAACCACACTCAATTTTATACAAATAAAATGAAATAGGGTATACCTTTCCGTGGTTGTTTCTCAAAATTGACTCCACCACGAGCTAGAGCACCCTCCACTTAGCCATCCCTCCGAATTAATTTGAAAATCACGAAGAAATGTAGTGGATTTGGGCGGGAGAGAGGAAGGCCGAATGGGTTTCGGCTAGGGGTCGGGGTGGAGAGAACGGGAAGAAGAGAGGAGGAAGGGAGTGGGGGTAGGGCTATATAAAAAATTATAATATAAATAAATTATTATAAGGGATATTTCCCAGACCTCCAAAGTATTTCAAATAAACCCCAACTCTATTCTTTAATAATACCAACAATACAAAATACATTAAAATTATCTCATAATACTCCTTCAAAATTATAAAATAAAATAAACAATATTTATTCATAAAATCTCAACTCATGGCTCCAATATATCAATAATACCAGTCTACCACAAATATCCATACCAATATCAAAATTTAAATAAAATGTATCAAAAATAATTTTCACCACTCCAAATATATAAAAACAGGTCTTTTCGATATTTTGCAAATTCGAGGTGTTACAATCATCCTCTCAAATTTCCCCAAATCATCTGATATAATTTTTTCCCTTTTTTTCTGAATTTGTTTCATTTCCTGTATTTATGGTTAGTTGTTGTTTAAATTCCATTAACTTGTTGAACATCACTATATGATAGGTGTAATATTTTACTTCTTAGTTCAACATCATAATATGGTAATATATAGTATGCAAAAAATAATATTGCTGGGTTGATTTATGATTGAAGAGGGTTAGATAACTAGATAACATATTTAATCTCATTATTTCATCATAACTATTTTACATAACTTTTTTGGTATTATGTGAATGAGACAATGTTCTTTTGCTTTGATAATAGGTATGGATCTTCATGAAAGGAGCTCTAATGTGGGTGAAAATTTTATGAGAACTGAAGAAGGTGAATTCGTTCCGATAGTTGGCGACCACGTAAAACCACATGTAGGTATGACATTTGAGACCCTTTCCTAAGCAGAAAAATTTTATGACAATTATGCAAAATGTGGGGGTTTTCAAATGCGTAAGGGGTCAAATAAACTAAAAGATGACCAGGTAGTGGAAAAGGCATTTATTTGTAATAAAGAAGGGGTGTCCATTAATAAGACTAATGATGTTAGGAGGGGAACTACATCTAGAACAGCTTGCAGCGCTTTGGTTCGTATGAAAGTAAACAAAGAATCAAATTCATGGTCTTTTTATTTCTTTCATGAAGTACACAATCATGTTTTGACTTCCCCCGGTAGAAGACATTTGTTATCGCGAAACCGTAGTGTCAAGTTCAGATAAAGCAGTGATGAAGCAACTTAAACAAGCTAATATTCCTAAGTGTAAACAAATGATTTTTTTTGAAAGTTCTAGTGGGGGTCATAATAGAGTTGGATTCACTGAAACGGATGTAAGAAATCATGAGAGAGACTTGAGGGAGGCTTTGAAAGGTCACGATGGCCAAACGTTGATTGATTTTTTCAAAATGCAACAAGAAAAAGATCCTTCCCTTTTTATGATTTCGAGGTAGATGAGTTTGATCGATTGTCTCATTGCATTTGGGTTGATGGTATTAATATGAGGAATTATAAAGAGTTCGGTGAAGTTGTTTCGTTTGATGCAACACAGTATGAATCGCAATGGGATGCTATTTGTTCCATTTATTGGAATAAATCATCATTGGCAATCAGTTTTCTTAGGTTGTGGCTTCATTCCGAATGAGAAGGCTTATTCATTTGTGTGGTTATTTAAAAAATGGTTAGGAATAATGAAACATACTCCGTTTGGTATGGTGACAGATGAAGATCATAGGATTGGTGCTGCAATCAAAACTGTTTTTCCTACAATTCGGCATAGGTATTGCATGTGGCATATTCTAGATAAGTACCAACAGAGGTACCTTAATTGGTTCAAAATAGTGAGTTTATGGATGCTTTTAAGGATAATATTTATAATTCCAATGATACCATTGCTTTTGAAGAAAGATGGAAATCATTGCTTATTGAGTATGAGGTGGAAAATAATAAATGGTTGAATGATAAATTTATTATTTGTGAGAAGTGGGCCCCCGTCTATCATAGAAGTCATTTTTGGGGCGGTATGTCGAGTAGTCAACGAAGCGAGGGGATGAATTCATTCTTGAAGCTCCATACTCAAAAGAAGTATTCACTACATGGATTTGCCATAATATTTGAAAGAGTCTTAGGAAGACAAAGAGAAGAAGAACTTAAAGAAAATCATTGTACACTAGAGAAGAAGCCAAAATTGAATACTGAATGGCCTATGGAGGAACAAATGGCGCAAGTTTATATATTGGTAATGTTCTATACTCTCCCAAAAGAACTACATTCAAGCACATTCAAGCTTATTATATAATGTGGGTTTGTTGATAGAAGATGATAATGAGGCAAATATATTATACTTAGTGAAGTGGTGTGGGAAAAAGGATAATGAGGTAGTGGTTACTTATTCAAAAAGTAACCAAATGGCTAGTTGTTCATGCAAGTTGTTTGAATTCATGGGTATTCCCTGCAAGCATATTTTTACATTTCTCAAGTACTCGGATCATAATCAACTATCAAAGCAATATATTTTAAGAAGATGGACCCGAGATGTAATAAGAAGAAGCATGACAAGTGGAGACACTTGCGAGAATTTTGGTTCTCGTTTTTGTGAGTTGCGTAACCTGGCAAAACAACAAGTTGATATTGGTATAGCTCCAATGAAGGCTACGAATTCATGCATGATAAAATGCTCCAAAATATCAATGACTTTCATCATATGCAACCCGGAGGTAGTGGACAAGCATCTCAAGAACAATTCAGATTGTCTTAAGTTGAAGTGGAGGAGCCAGCACAATGTAAAACGAAAGGACGGCCTAGTGGGAAGATAATGAAGCCTACAAGAGAGAAGGTAAGACAAATAAACCAAAAGTGCAAGGCTTGCGGTATGCGTGGCCAAGAACATGATTCGAGAAATTGCCCAACCAAAATTACTAGGTATAATTTCTCTCGTTTAGTTGATTTTGTAATATTTTGGAAAAAATATTTTTTTAACTAATGAAATGTGTTGTTGACTTAGTTACTATTTAATTTCATTTGTTTAGAGGGAAAAATGTAGAAGAAGAAAGTTCCGAAGACACTTTTGATGATATGAATTGAGGTAAATTATGATGTATTTTGCATTTGTTTTTCTACGATTTGTAATTTACATCACTGTGTTGTTTCCTATGATCTGACCAAGCAAATATTTTTTGCAGATAATGAAAGAGATTGCAGCTATTGGACCAATATGTTGTTTCTTATGATCTGATCAGGGAAGTATTTGACCATATGAATCTTATTTACCAATTTGGTCTCTTGTTTTTGTGTGTATGATAATAGGCCATGATGATAAGCAATTAATGAGCTTTGATAGTCATATGGGTTTTATGTATTTGAACTTTGGTCTCAGTTGAAACTGAATATTTCTTACAGGGTTTACATCACTGATAAATCTTTGCTCTCTGTTAATCATTGCTCCCTCTAAATCATGTTTCAGTTGTGATGGGGGTAAATCACTAAGGCTTGTTCATTTCTAGTTTGATGCAACAGAGAGTGCGCAAATGAAGAGTTCCCTATATATATATGGGGAGCCTTCGGTTACGCACTCCTGTTTGCGCACTCTATGTACGCACTCTCCTTCCACCACTAACAGAGATCAGTAAAGAGATCCTACATATACTAACAGAGAGCAAAGATTTAGCTGTTATTTTCACACCCACTACTTCTTCTCCTTCATATATTAATGCATGATTATTTATGTATTTGAACTAGTTGGCATGGCATTGCAATGCAGCCCTAACTTTAATTCTGTGTGGTCTGAGCCTACTTTGTTTTGATTAAATATTGTTTTGTTTTCGTTTTGTAATGCATCCCTAGCTTTAATTCTGTTGTTTTATTTATTTTTTTGAGCAGCTGCAGAATAAGAAGAAGAAAAAGAATAAGTAGAAGCTGCAGCAGCACAAGCAGCTGCAGCATAAGCATCATGGAGAGCTTCTTTTTAGAGGAAAAATATATTTTCTGAGCTTTTATTGGTCTGGATTGCAGCATCATGGAGCAGAAGCAGCACAAGTAGTATTTTCACTTCTAGATGTTTAAAGATATGTACTGTTCTAAAGATATTGTCTATTTGGAGGCAATTTTGATTATTTTATTATTTGACAATTTATGATTGTGTTATGATATCAATTGTCAGCTTTGTTTGGTGTGGTTTCTATAGTAAATTAAATGAATGGTTTTCAATGAAGTTATTTCAGTTATGACAATTAAATGAATGGTTTGTAATGGAAAGTTTTGCTGCTAATTCCAAGTTAGTAATAGTCAACCATCAAGCTTATTATCTTCAAGATTCAAGATGGAAAGATTTCTCAAGTTGAAAATTGTGAAAGGTATCTCGAAGAGGGATTAGTTGTCTTCCTTTCTTGATCCTTCACATATTTTTAGATCAACGAAGAATTGGGGATTCAATCAGTGACAACGAGGGCTGCAATCGAGCTGAATACCTTCAGGCTCGAGCTTGGCTCGTTTACGAAACGAGCTTAATTTTGAGTTCGAGCTTGGCTCGAGCTCGACGAGCCAAGCTTTGATCGAGCTTTGACCATATTCGAGTCGAATAGCTCGCGAGCTTAGCCTATAAAAAAAACATCAAGCTCGAGCTCGGCTCGTTTACGAAACGAGCTCGGTTTTGAGCTCGAGCTTGGTTCAAGCCGAGCTTTGACCGAGCTCGAGCCGAATAGCTTGCGAATAGCTCGTTTCGTTTGCAGCCCTACTGACAACTCAAAGCCTGGCTTCAATTGTGTACTTCTATTTTTCATTTTGGAAGAAGATGAAATTGCACTGAAGTTCAAATGCATACTTTCTAATAACTTTCATATACCAACTTGGCCGACAACATGTTTGTATCTTAAAATTATTTTCATGATTGAGAACCAACATATATCAGTATTACATAACCAGCATATTACACATAAGCAATTTACAAATAAGAGTTTGTTACTGTATATGCATAATCATATACATAAGCAAATTACCAAGCTTTACAAAGAACTTAATGTATTACATGCCAACTTCAACTCCAAAAGGAGAAGCAAAACAAAAAAAACTCAATGTATTACAAGTTCAAGTCTTAGGCATAACCAAAAACAAAAAAAATATATTACAAATTGTGTACACATCATCACCTTCTTCTTTGATCCAACTAAAATATAGCCATAAGGGGATGTTGGTGAAAAAATATAAGTTCTTCTTCTTTGATCCTCTGAATTCCAAATAAAATTCAAATCTTCATGAAAAAAAATCCAAACTAAAATACAAGTTCTTCTTTGATCCTCTGAAATCACCAATACAAAAAAGAAAGTAAAAAAAAAACAAAAAAAAAACATTGGTGAACAGAAACATATCAATCAGATTTGGTGTGGATTTTAGAGCTAGTGATTTGGTGCTTGGACGATGCGGGGTGGGTTTCGAAGAGAGAGAGAAGTCGAGATCGAGCGGGTGGAATTTTGGGGAGGATTGGTCAGTGGAGGAGGAGAATAGCGTCGAGAATTGAGATTCATGATTCGGAGACTAGGGTTTTGATTCCGAGATGAGCGTGCAAAGCAACTGAGCTAGGGTTTCGAACTCAGGATGTAGGGTTTGGAGCAAACAAGAGTGCGTCGAGGAAGAGAGTACCACAGATGAAATTTTTAGGGTTTCGATTTGGGGAATATGACGTAGGAGAAGGAGCTAGGGTTTAGGATTTGGGGGAGATAAATTGGAGCAGGAACTTTATGAGAGAGAAATCGAA
Source organism: Hemerocallis citrina (assembly GCA_017893485.1). Taxonomy (NCBI): domain Eukaryota; kingdom Viridiplantae; phylum Streptophyta; class Magnoliopsida; order Asparagales; family Asphodelaceae; genus Hemerocallis; species Hemerocallis citrina. Next base: position 103,194,750 of record CM030363.1, on the reverse strand, counting down.
TGGGAGAGGAGGCGAACGATGGTGAGGTTATTACTATGTTGGGGGAAATGAAATTTTTACCCCTGATACATTAATGAAGAGAGCGGGAGGAAGGGGAGCCACACGATCTCCATTAAGATCATAATGGAGATCGAGTGGTGGAAGGAGAGTGCGCAAGTGGAGTACGCAAACAGGAGTGCATAACCGAAGCCTCCCATATATATATATATATATATATATATATATATATATATATATATATATATATATATATATATATATGGCAATGCTCCATTGCAAACGGGTCCCGTGAAAACGGGTATGAAAACCACTGAAGCCGTTGTTGGGAACAACTGTTGACCCTAAGTTTGGTGTACACAAAATGTGTTACTTACTACTAATATCTTTAGTTTAGATTTGCAGAAAAAACAGGAAATGGAAAATCTATATAAAAGATTCAAAAGATTCAAAAAAAAAGAGGCATGAATAAGAAAAGATTGGAAAATCAAGGAAGAGTGCTCCACAAGAAACATGTGCTTCAAAGTCAGCAAATCAAAGGATTTATTTTTGTTTTTGAGAGAAACATATATGTAAAGTAGTATTGATTGATAAGTTAGTTTTAGAAAGAATACAAAGTGAAATTGTCAATTGAAGTCGAATCTGAACGACTGCGGTCGACCGCACACTCATCCATGTTGGAAAGATGAGTCAGTCGACCATTCATTGCTCGACTTACGAGTTAAAAGATGAACGGTCAACTGTCCATTATTGTGGTCGACCGTCCAAGTGCAGATTTGACGATTTCGAAAATATCTTTTCTTTTTCGGAAAGATACATTTCTCTTCTCTATAAATTGTGGCGTATTCACAGTGTATTTTTCATCCCTTGTTATTATAACTCTTCTGAACTAATCATTCAATCAATACTCTAAGTGAGAGATTTTTATTTTCTTCAGTTGATATTGATAAAAATAGGATTAAATCGGGACCGTTCAAATCGGGCACGAATCTTAAAGCTCTCAGGGGTAAAATGGTAATTTCACCTACAAACAGATCAGAAATGGGAACTGGGTCTTTCTTCAAAGCCCAATAGCCCATAAACGGATCTGTCCTACTGGCTGGTCCTAACCCGTTACAAACCAGTTCAGAAGGATAAAGAAGAATTCAGATTCATAATTATCCCTAAGAGGTGGTTTTAACCACTTCTATCAATCCACACCGGGAAGTAGAGATTTATTCTTATCTCGAAACGGATCCTTAAGGCGACAATAAAAACCCCTCCCCCCCACCATAACAAGGTAATCAATATTTTTCTACATAAAGCTCTTTCATAATCTTCCTGATTACTGACAAGAGCATCGGAGGGTGTGTCGCTAGGATCCATCCCGGTGTGTCACACTTTTTGTAGGTTCGTAGCAGCAGCAAGAAACCAAGTCAATACATTGGTGAAGGTCAACAGGTCAACAGGTTAGCCTTATTCATTTTCTCAAGAATCCACAAATTTATCTGTTTGCTCCCACACCAAAATCAGCAGCAACAGATTGGCACCGTCTGTGGGAAACGAAAAAGCAATCCAACCTAACTTCATCAGCGAGATTAGTTTCAAGCCATGCATCCAAAAGAGAAGGGGAAGGCAGCGGTCTCCACCCGAAGAACCACTCCTTTTCCTTCTCCTCCTCCTCCAGCTGAAGGTGTTCTTCCTCAATAGCCTCCTCCTCAACAGGCCTCTCCAGGGTCTCGAAGGGCTGCCTAGGGGGGCTCTCGTCGGAGTCGTCCAAAGCAGCATCCTCCTCAGGACCATGTTGCGGTCCACAATCCTCTAGTTGACTTTATGGCTTCTCAAAGCCCTCCCGAGCGGGATCTCCATCAAGTGATTATCAACCACCAAAAGGGGTCGACCTCCGAACTCACCTGAATGGATGGCGAGTCCTTGGAGGAGTCCATCAACCTAAGCACCCAGGGGTCTCGAGAGTCCGGACCCCCCGCAGACCAAGGACCAGAAGATCCCCTCCGCCGAGGAGGCGAAGAGAGTCCCCTCAACTTCATCGGCAGAGAAGTCATACTCCAGTAAACTGAGCCATACATAGGGACTACCAAGGTGGAAAGGCACCGGTCACAAGGGCGGAATTCCAAGATTTTCAAGAGGCCATTATGCGGGCCCTCAACATCATTCCCAACCACGAGCAACGAGCACCTAGTCCTCAACCTGCCCCAAGCCATCACCACTGCTCTCCTAGTCCCCTTTCGCATGGGAAAGAGTCTAAGGGCTCGGTAGGATATGACCGAAGGGAAGACTTGGTCTACTGCCATCTCCACGAAATGGAGAGGCACCTTGGCCGACTTGACAGAGAAGAAGAACAACGGGGGAGGAATTTCAGCCTGAGCAAACCTCCATTCTCCTGGGCCTTCATGGAAGCCCCGGTCCCGAAAACTTCAAGCCCCCTAACTTTGAGTCATACAGAGTCTAGGGGCTTGACAGGATATGACTGAAGGGAAGATTTGGTCTACTAACGTCTCCACGAGATAGAGAGGCATCTCGACCGACTTGACAGAGAAGAGGAACAACGGAGGAGGAATTTCCGCCCGAGCAAGCCTCTGTTCTCCCGGGCCATCATGGAAGCCCCGGTCCCAAAAACTTCAAGCCCCCTAACTTTAAGTCATACAACGGGGAATCAGAACCCGCCGACCACATCGAGAGTTTTAAAACTCTCATGATGATCCACCATGCTTCAGATGCACTCCTTTGCAAAACCTTCCCTAACACGTTGAAGGGGCCTGCGAGAGAATGATACTCTCGACTCGCCCCGGCCTCCATCTTCTCCTTTGATCAGTTCGAAGGGATCTTCCTTACTCATTTCGTGAGTAGCCGTCGGGCCGAGAAAATAAGTGTATCTTTGGTGACCCTCAAGTAGAGAAATGGTGAACGCCTAAGAGATTATGTTCGTCACTTCACCGCCGAAGCCCGGTCTATTGCCTCCCTTAACCAATCAGTAGCCTCTGCGGCATTCAGGCACAACGTCACTAATGCCGACCTCAAGAAGCCTCCTCGAGACTTTTCAGAACTCCTACTTAGGAGTGAGAAGTACATCAGAGTGGAAGATGCTCTCAACCCCCCCACTCTCGAGGAACCATCTTCCGAGAACAAACAGAGGAATACAAGCGAAGAAAGGTCCCAGAAATTCTAGAGGACGACCATGGCCAATGCCGCCCAGCTCCTTGTTTTGATAAGTTCACCCTTCTCAATGCTAGTATATCAGCAGTTCTTATGGAGGTGGAAAAGGAAGGGCTACTCCGTGCACCCCCTAAAATGAATACCCCTGGCAAGAAAAGAAACAGGAATAAGTGGTGCCGCTTTCACAGAGACCACGGCCACGACACGGATGATTGTCAGGCTCTTAAAGAGGAGATCGAAGAACTTATACAGCGGGGACACTTGGCCAAGTTTGTCCGAAGAGATGGGGCCGATCTCCCTAAGAGCCTACAAGCAAACAGAGAGGTCCGCCGAGTTCTAAGATTCTGAACCTGGGGTCGTCCTCCACCTTATTCATGGAGGTCCAATGGGGGGGAGAACCAAACTCCTCCTAAGAGGCCTTCACCCTATCGTAGTAGGTTTTCAGTTTTCAATAAGGCCGATTCTTGTAACACGGCCAAGAAGCATGTAATAATGGCTCGCCCAATTGAAGCGACCACTTAGTTCTTCTCAATAAAACCCAGCTTTTTTCTATTAAAAATTATTGCACTTGTCTCACTTCTATCTCTTTGAGTCATGTCTACGTCTCGTCAAACGGTAAGTTCGGAGCCCAGCTTGTCCCACAGAGCTGTTCCCACAACTTACTAAGCCCAAAAGACGATTTTGGAGTCCAACACTTAGTTCGACATTGCCTTAGCCGTTTGCAAACAAGCAAGTGCGGGACAGCTCACCCTTCGGAATTGCTCCGACAACTCGTTAACTTCCTTAACAACAAGTTCGGAGTCCACCACTTAGTTCGACGTTGCTTTAGCCGCTTGCAAACAAGCAAGTGCGGGGCAGCTCACCATTCGGAATTGCTCCTACAACTGTTGAACCTTTTCTCAACAAGTTCAGAGCTAAAACGTTCCCCTAGAGTTTCTCCTCAAACTTGTCTCCCGAGGACCCGAACGAATCTTTCCTAGAGCCAGGCTCTCAGCTCCGCTCGCCTCTAGAGAGAACCTCTTCTCAACAAGTTCAGAGCAAAAACTCTCCCCTAGAGTTTCTCCTCAAACTTGTCTCCCAAACGGCTCTCTCCCCAATACCATCTGGCAGTCGACCATCCTGATCTGCAATTAGTGAATTTGTAGGAGAAGAAAAAAGAAAACAAGTACCCGTCAATTGCAAGTTACGGGCCACTTATAATGTAGGATACAAGTACAGGGGATAGATAATTCTAAGAACAAGCCTAGCATGGTGTAAGTGTGTCAACAAAAATATAATATCTAACGTGAATCAGGAAAATAGAAATAAGTAGCATGGTATACTAACAGGTACAGGTAACGTATCAAGTGTCAAGTAAACAGATAAACAGGTAAACATGTAACAGGTATCAGGTAACAGGTATACAAGTAAACAGGTAATCATGTAATAGGTATCAGGTAACAGGTACAGGAAATCAGATTATGTCATGTCAAGTCTTGTTATATTACTATCTAGGTAGCACTTCATGCGCCCCAAAAACATAACAAAAGGTTGCTACGACAAACAGTTTCACTTTAGATTTCGTAGTGGAGTCCATAGGGCAGTGTACTCAGGTACAGGAAACAGGTATAATAGGAACAGGTAGAACCTAGTGGTTCTCTTCCGAGTACACCTTCCTAAGGGAAGCATGCAGTCAGATACATGAAACAGGTATAACCTAGTGGTTATCTTCCGAGTACATCTTCCTATAGGGAAGCATGCAGTCAGGTACAGGTAACAGGATCGTGAATCATGTAGTCATGAACACGTAACAGGCAGGCAGGACACAGGTCCTCTTCTAAGTACCCATTTCTATATTTAGATCTTCCCCTTAACCCCGGCTTGGTCATTTATTATTATAATCAAGCATACATGTATGTGTTGCAAAACAAAGCAAGGATAATAGGGTATAAACATGTATCAGGTTTAGGGTGCAAGATAAACAAGTACAGGTACAAGATAACATATAACAGGGTAAAACAACTAGTTTTCTAATTCAGGACAGCAAGACAGTGTTGTACTAAAACAGTGATTCCCGCTACTACACAAATCCAAAACTAGACCCATCGAAGGATCTGGAAAATAGACTTCAACACGAATCCAGCGAGTATAAATAAGTCATATAGTAATTCACAACATCATAACTCAAAACAGATTTGAAAACAGAAAACATGTTCAGTCAGAAATCAGGAAAACGAATTCTCAGACTGGAAAACTGCATCAAAACCTCTCAAATAAATTCAGGAAAAATCTGAGATATTTCCCTATATGTCTAGCATCCAAATATAAAGTTTCATAATATTCTAGTAAAATTAGTTTAGTCATCAAAAATAAGAAAACATCAAGTACGATACATTGGAAAATCTGGAATTCCCAACACTACTGTACGAAAACTGAAATATCTTGCAAGCCGTGAAACAAAATCCAAATCTGCCAAAGGAAGATGAAAATAGACAAAATATATTAACTTTCATATTTCACGGATATTTTTCATACAGTAAAAGTAAATGGGGTGAAAACATAATTCTTTACAGAACAGTAACCAAAATACAGCATGTATAGTTTTCATAAACGGGCATGAAACAATGCATAAAACTTACCAATAAAATTCACCAAAATTCTGGGTAATCCCTAACTGGATAAAGAAACACTGACCAAAGTTTTGGTTCAAAATAATATAGGTAGCATCAGTATCAAAATCATTTAGTCATCAAAATCATCGAAAACGAAATCTGGTAAAAGATCGACACCTCTGTAGTAAAACAGTCATAACTCACTCATACAAAAACAAAATCAAGAAAGGTCAAATGGGTTGGAAAATAGACGAAATTATCTAAAACTCATGTTTTATACCGAAATTAAGTTACTGACTTCAAGACAGTTCAAATCAACAAACAAAACAGATCAGCGTCAAACTACAGACTTTTCCCTTTAACAACAACTCAACATATATCATACAAAACTTGTTCCAAACACAATCAAATATGAAATTGAGTCTACCAGGTGTCTAAACATCATAAATTAGGGTATCTAGCATGTCCACACCGAGTATTTCACATGGGTTTTAACCAAAACACGAATTCTCACAAAAGTCTCACATACATGATCAAAATCAAGAAAGAGTAATTCCTAAGTTAATTCATGTCAAGATTATGTCGTGAGGCAACTATGGTCAAGTTTTCACAATAGAGACAAAATCCATAAAAGATAACACAAACAAGAATCGTCTCTAGACCCAACTACACTATAGGTGGTATTTTTGACTTGTATCAAACAAATGAATTGGAGTACAAGTTACTTGCCTTAAATCGGAGATGAAATGACTCCAAGAATAACGGGAACGGATTCCTGAGCACCAAGTGAAAATCCACGAACAAGAGAATCCAAATCCAAGAGCAACGAACCCGCGAACAATAGCACGAACACACGACACGCTTCTCAAATCAAGAGAAGAGAAAACCCACAACAAGAAAGATGTGAACTTGCGGTGCTTGAGGCTTGGGAATGTGGATCGGCAAGGGGGATGGAGATCGGATGGGGGATGGAGATCGGGAGTATGGTCGGAGGTGGGCTCGGCCAAGGTGCAGCCGGAGGGAGGTGTAGCCGGGTGAGGGGGTCGGGTCTGGGGTGCCGGCCGGGTTGGGGTCTCGGGTGTGCAGCCGCCAAGGGAGAGAAAGAGGGAGAGGGTTTAGGTGTTAGGGTTAGGGTTTGTGTGAGGGGTTTTTATATATAGGATTAGGGTTAAGGAGTTGGGTTATTGGGTAATTGGGTAAATGGGTATTTTAGGAGTACTAATAGGATGGTTTAATGGGTATTGATATGGATTGATTGAGTAGGATCTCAAATAGGATTGAGTTTAATTTAGCTTTGGTAAATCTATTAGGGATCAAACAATAGGGTTTGGAATAGGTTGAGCAACCAACAACACCGTAAGTACCTAAGAGCACAAGATAAAGAAGACAAGAAGCAAAGAAAGAAAAGCAATAATAGACAAAGAACGAAACAAAAGGCGAACAAAAACCAACACAAGGAGCTCAAAATGAAATAAATGAATATATATTGAAAACAAACTCCAATATACGATTCAAAAAAATACAAGAGAGATACAAGGAGAAAAAAAAACACCAAATGAAAAATACACTTAAAAATATATAAAATGAAAAACAGGGGTTACAATCCTACCAACCTAACAAGAAGAATTTCGTCCTCGAAATTCAAAAAGAAGATACATAGTGTAACCCCAAAACAACCAAAGAACAAAACAAAACTACCCAAACAAATGAGAAAATTTCTGCTGAATCTCCTCCTCCAGCTCCCAAGTCGACTCACCAGGCGAGTGAGGATTCCAAGCAACATGAACTAACTTGATGACCTTGTTCTTAAGCACTTTCTCCCGTCGATCCACAATAGCAACTGGCAGAATCTCACAAGTCAAATCCGGCCGAACGGTCAACTTAGAGTAGTCGATCACGTGACTCTCATCTCGGATATATCTCCTGAGTTGTGAGACATAGAAAATATCGTGCACTCCTGATAAAGCTGGCGACAATGCGAGACGATAGGCCACCTTGCCTACTCGCTCCAAAATCTCAAACGGTCCAATAAACCTTGTGCTAAGCTTTTTCCCACCATCGAACCGAATGACACCGTGCCACGGCGATACCTTAAGGAAAACATGGTCACCAACACCAAACTCCAAAGCTCTCCGATGGACATCGGCCCATCGCTTCTGCCTATCCTGAGCTACCTGCAAATGCTTCCTGATCTGAACCACCGCATCAACTATCCTGGTGATCAACTCTGGACCCAACAACTTCCTCTCACCAATGTCATCCCAGCACACTGGCAATCTGCACTTCCGCCCATAGAGTGCCTCTAATGGAGCAACTTCAATACTGGCTTGAAAGCTGTTATTGTACGAGAACTCTACGAGATGCAAATGGTCCTCCCAAGATCTACCAAACTGAAGCATACAAGACCTTAACATGTCCTCAAAAATCTGAATAGTCTGCTCTGACTATCCATCAGTCTGGGGATGAAAAGCTGTACTGTACTTTAATCTACTCACCAAACTATTCTGAAGACTCTCCCAGAACTGAGATCTGAATCTCGTATCCCTGTCGGATACAATACTGACTGGAACCCCATGAAGTCTAACAATCTCTTGCATATACCTCTCAGCTAGGCTCTCAGTAGACTGACTGACACGAAAAGGAATGAAGTGAGCACTCTTCGTCAAACGGTCGACAATCACCAAAATAGCATTATGACCCTTAGGACTCCAAATCAAAACGGTCACAAAATCCTTAGTGATATGTTCCCACTTCCATTCTGGAATAGGAAGCGGTTGAGGAAGTCCAGCGATCCTCTGATACTCTGCCTCAACCTGCTGGCAGACCAAACACTGAGAAACAAACCGAGCAACAGCCCTCTTCATACTATGCCACCAGAAATGAAGCTTCAAATCACGATACATATTAGTACCGCCAGGATGGATGGAATACGAAGACTGATGAGCTTCTTCAAGCAACCTCTGACGAACTTCACCCTTAGAGACACACAACCGAGAACCAAAACGAAGCGAACCATCAGCATGAATAACCATGTCCGTCCTGGACCCAGACTCAACCTCAGCTCGAAAACCCTACAACTATGCATCACCAGCCTGTACCTCTTTAATCTGATCAACAAGAGACGACTGAGCTAGAGCACCAAACAACTCCGACCAGAACTCGGCAACACAACATCCAGCTCCAACCTCCGTATCTACTCAATGAGATCACTCTGATGAGTAAGAAACATAACTGCCGGTCTCCTGCTCAAAGCTCTGGCACCAAGTTTACTTTACCAGGATGGTATTGCAAACTGATGTCATAATCGGCCATAAGTTCCGACCAACGCCTTTGCCTCATGTTCAACTCCTTCTAAGTGAAGACGTACTTGAGACTTTTGTGGTCAGTAAATATTTCCACTCGGTCTCCAAGTAAATAATGTCTCCACAGCTTCAAAGCATGAATCACTGCTGCTAACTCCAAGTCATGAGTCGGATAGTTCTTCTCATGCGGCCTCAACTGCCTCGATGCATACGCAACAACACGGCCCTTCTGCATCAAAACTGCTCCAAGACCCTTACCAGAAGCATCACAGTGAACCACAAATCTGCCTAAACTATCTGGAATAGTTAACACAGGCATTGACGTCAATCTGTTCTTCAACTCAACAAAAGTCTCATTGCACTCATCAGACCAACAAAACTTCTGATCCTTCCCCATCAACTTAGTCAACGGTCATGCTATCTTCAAAAAATCTTGAACAAACCTCCGATAATAGCCAGCCAAACTAAGAAAACTCCTGACCTCTGAAACTGACTTGGGAATAGGCCAATCCTTCATAGCCTTAATCTTGGCCGGATCCACAGAAACACCATCGCCAGAAATAATGTGCCCCAAGAAAGAAACCATGTCGAGCCAAAATTCTGATACCACTAAAAACCCTGTTGAGCCAAATCTCGCACTTGCTGAGTTTTCCATAGAGCTAATTCTCTCTCAAAGTCTGCAAAACCACTCTAAGATGCTCAGCATGATCTTTCCAATTCCGAGAATACACCAAAATATCATCAATGAAGACCACCACAAATCTATCTAAGAACTGAGAGAAGACCCGGTTCATGTTGCCGCTAAATTTGGTGTGGGGGCAAACAGATGAATTTGTGGATTCTTAGGGAAACTGAATAGTAAACTTGTATACCTGTTCCTTGGGGCTTCGATCGTCGCTCCCGCCGTACACCTGCAAAAAGTGCGAGACACCGGGGTTGTTCCTGGCGACGCACCCTCCGACGCTCAAGTCAGTAATCTAGGAAGACTATGAATGAGCATAAAAACTGGTGAAAGATTGATTACCTCTTAATGGAGATGGATGGGGGGTATTTATAGGCGTCTCAGGGAACAGATTAGGAATGTAATCCTCGTGATCTGATATGGAATATTTCCCTTGTAAACAGATTAGGAATGTAATCTGATAAGGTATATTCCCCGTAAGCAGATTAGGAATTTAATCCCCAAATCCCAGTGAAAAGATAGATGTACATCAGGACCATTGATCAAGATTGATCAGGGACCCTGATTCTATCTTGTTCGATTGGGTGCGCAGCGGGTTAGAACCGGCACCCTCTCGTTGGTGGATCCATTCGTGGGTTATTGGGTCCTTGGGGAGAAGATCCAATACCCATTTTGGACCCTCTTGTAGGCGAAATTACCATTTTACCCCTAGATCCCAAGATTCGTGCCCGATTTGGACGGTTCCGATTAATCCCCATTTTTAGCCATATCACGAGCCCCCCCACTCCTAAAGGCTAAGTTTGATCGGCCTTTGAGGAGTAGTTTAACTGTTTTAATGGCTAGCGGAGTTGTATCGGAGTTCAAACGGTGGGTTTTGAATCTTGAAGGGGTAGTGAGGTGATTTTCCAAGTGGATTGAGCTCCGAGTTGCTCATGAGCTCTGATGGTCATGTGGTATTCTTGCAGGGATATCCTCTTGTCCTTTGCGAAGCGCCAACTCATCGTTCGGGGGTCTCATACATTTGTATCACGCCTTAGGCTCCCCCTAGGGCTCGCTGGCTAGGAGGCCGAGGTCCATATGCAGTTCGGCAAGCTTTTTCGGAGAGGAAAGCGAGTTCGGCATAGCTGCGAGCGCTGGGAGTGAGTCTGGCGATCTGCCGGACTTGATTTTTACCTTATAACAAGGTCGGTGTCACGAACGCTCGGCAGTGAGTGCCGAACTTGATTTTTACCCCGTAACAAGGTCGGTGTCACGAACGCTCGGCAGTGAGTGCCGAACTTGATTTTTACCCCGTAACAAGGTCGGTGTCACGAACGCTCGGCAGTGAGTGCCGAACTTGATTTTTACCCCGTAACAAGGTCGGTGTCACGAATGCTCGGCAGTGAGTGCCGAACTTGATTTTTACCCCGTAACAAGGTCGGTGTCACGAACGCTTGGCAGTGAGTGCCGAACTTGATTTTTACCCCGTAACAAGGTCGGTGTCACGAACGCTCGGCAGTGAGTGCCGAACTTGCTCGGTCGCCGATCGAAGGCATGGGGTCTCGGCGGGTCGAGCGACGTGGCACAATCTATCCCGAGGTGATCCTGTTTCCGAGGGCATTAATGGTGCCTTGAGGTTTGTGCGGCGTTCCGCCTTCCCTAGGCCATTAAGTATGGTTCCTTCAATTAATGCGTGGCGTTTCAACTTCCGAGGGTCATAATGGCTGGATCTTGGAGGAGAACTATAAGTACTCCATTCCCCTTGTCATTTTCAGTCGCAGCAATGTTGAGTTTTAGACCTTGGTGGTGTCTGCCTCTGGCGGACGCCAGTCTTGTGGGGTCTTGACCTCGATAGGTTCGAAAGGGTGGTCACTCTACTGTCTTCTTCTTCTCTCGTTCCTGACGGTCCCAAAGTGGATGCCAGGAGCGGGGGGGAACGAGGCAGTAGTGGTGACGACCATAGTCCGGATCCGAGGGGTGAGCTACTTCGGAAAGACGGGTGGTCGTTCTCCCACCAAGATCTTCTGCCTACTCTGTTTGCTCCGCAGCAGGTGTCAGGGTCGGCAGAGATCATGGTGGGAGAGGTGGCCATTATTCTGAGTCCGAGGGGCGAGTTTGACGAGCGGTCGTTTTTCCGGAAGAAATGAAGGGCGTTCCGGGCAAGTTGTTTGCAACTGTGAAGGTTCTGTTGCCAGAGCAGGCCGAACCTTTGCAGTTGCAATCAACTGGCTCGGAATGGTTTGCTTCTCCCGATCTCTGAGTGTTGATCCGCTTTCGACCGGGGCCCGTGGGTCGGCGGAATACCGACCGAGACCCGGGACCTTGGGGGTGCTCGCCGAGGGTGGTGCCTTAAAACTTTGAATCAAAATTTTTCCTGGTTCTTCTAGACAGAGGTCCACATGCGGTTCGGCAGGCTTTTCCGGAGAGGAAAGCGAGTTCGGCATAGCTGCGAGCGCTGGGAGTGAGTCTGGCGATCTGCCGGACTTGATTTTTACCTTATAACAAGGTCGGTGTCACGAACGCTCGGCAGTGAGTGCCGAACTTGATTTTTACCCCGTAACAAGGTCGGTGTCACGAACGCTCGGCAGTGAGTGCCGAACTTGATTTTTACCCCGTAACAAGGTCGGTGTCACGAACGCTCGGCAGTAAGTGCCGAACTTGATTTTTACCCCGTAACAAGGTCGGTGTCACGAATGCTCGGCAGTGAGTGCCGAACTTGATTTTTACCCCGTAACAAGGTCAGTGTCACGAACGCTCGGCAGTGAGTGCCGAACTTGATTTTTGCCCCGTAACAAGGTCGGTGTCACGAACGCTCGGCAGTGAGTGCCGAACTTGATTTTTGCCCCGTAACAAGGTCAGTGTCACGAACGCTCGGCAGTGAGTGCCGAACTTGATTTTTGCCCCGTAACAAGGTCGGTGTCACGAACGCTCGGCAGTGAGTGTCGGACTTAATTTTAGCCCCGTAACAAGGTCGGTGTCACGAACGCTCGGCAGTGAGTGCCGAACTTGATTTTTGCCCCGTAACAAGGTCGGTGTCACGAACGCTCGGCAGTGAGTGCCGAACTTGATTTTTGCCCCGTAACAAGGTCGGTGTCACGAATGCTCGGCAGTGAGTGCCGAACTTGATTTTTGCCCCGTAACAAGGTCAGGTGTCACGAACGCTCGGCAGTGAGTGCCGGACTTGATTTTTGCCCCGTAACAAGGTCGGTGTCACGAACGCTCGGCAGTGAGTGCCGAACTTGATTTTTGCCCCGTAACAAGGTCGGTGTCACGAACGCTCGGCAGTGAGTTCCGAGCTTCCAGACTTGTCGTCTTTGGGGGTTTGTTTTTTCTGTGCGCCATTTGAACCTCTAGTGGCTCTGACAGCTCTGACAGCTCTGACAATTCTGACAACCCTGACAGATGGGACGTTCATTAATTGCAGTGACCTCTGGGCTTCCATCAGACGGGATGCGCATTAAATTCAACTCATGATTCGTTGCGGTTAGCGAGGTGACGATTGGGATCGCTCCGCCGTTTGGTTTAGATGGGCCAGTCGTATGAGCCCATTATCCTCGTTTGGCGTGCCCCCCTCTATAAATCCTCACCCCCCTCTCTCATTTCTCATTTCTCCTCTCATTTGCTCAGACGTTTTCTTGTGCTTCAGGCGAGTTTTTCCGGTGGTCGGCGCTTGACTCAGGCGAAGTTTTCCGGCGACTAAAGCTTTTTAAGGTAATTTATCATCAATTATGTCTCTAGCTTCTGTCTCTGATGAAGTCTCCTGGTCCGAGCCCTCCCTTGAAGACGTCGAGGACTCGACCCCGACTCCGACCAAAGGCAAAGTGTTCGGCAAGGATTCGATCGTAGTGGATCCGAAGAGGATGGGGGAGTTCGGACAGCTGCCAGGTCCGTTGACGGGGCTTCACAGAGTCAGGCAGCTCCCGGAGGATCAGGCCGAGCGAATTGTCCATGGGAGGGAGAGGTCCTTCGAGGAGAATGAAGCGAGGGAGACGACGGAGGCGGACGATGCGGCGTCGATCCTGCGCGAGGAGGAGCTGGCCGTGATCCAGGATTCTTTTTTCATCTCGGAGGAGTACGAAATCATGCTGCCGGGCCCCGGAGTTAGGGCCAATTCGCCGCTGCCAGTGACCATGTGTTGCTGGCCGGTCGATGCCTTTATCGCCGGTGCTCGGCTACCTCTCCACGCGTTCGCTATTACCGTGGTGAGTTGGTTCGGGGTCAGCCCCATCCAACTGATGCCGAACGCGTGGCGAGTGATTAATGGTTTTGTTCTCCACTGCCAGGCCGCAGGGATCGAGCCACAGCTGAACGTGCTTCGGGCGTTATACCGGCTCCACCAAGGAAATAGGTCGGAGTACCGGTATTATTTGACTCCGAGGCACGGCGGCAGACTCGTCGTTTGCCCTGACTCCCGAGAGAAGTGGTTCGTCGTGCGGAGTCGAGAGGAATGGCCGATCCCCTCTGACTGGGTAGAAGGGGTGCCGAAGAGGGCGAAGGCGGTGCCGAAGCTCTCAGTGGAAGAAGAAGAGGCGGTCCGGATCCTCCTTGACCGGCCGAAGTACGACTGGAGGGAGCTGACGGAGGATGTCCTCTACAAGGGAGGGCTCTGCCGCGTAGATCCCAGTACGCGGCTTTCGTCAAGTTCTTTTATCCGTACCCTTTGCCTTGTTGTTTTTTGTATGCTAATCACTTTTTTACTTTTGATGCAGAATCCATGGACTACGACGCGGTCTTGGCGCTCAGGGCAGGGCTTGCGAGTAAGGCTCCGAAGAAGCGTAAGAGGGTCGCGTCGAAGCTGCCCTCGACCTCGAAGACGCCGAGGATTGCGGCCCCTGACGAGGGGGTAGAGATCCTCGACGACCCGGTCGTCACCGTGGCGGGGGCTTCGGCTCCCGCACCTGTGGGGGAGTTCCCCATTGCCGCCGCCCTCGCCATGCCGACACCGCCGCTGACCGTGGCAGGCGAGGAGCTCCTGACAGAGGAGCACAAGCGAATCCATATCCCGGATTGGCAAGTCCGGAGGCACGATGGGTTCCTCGGGAACTCGTTGGCGAGCATGCAGGCTGTCAAGCATCTCGCCACCCCGAAGGACCGAGCCGCCATGGAGGCGGGGAGACAAGGTGACGACGTGATCGAGATAGCTCGTTCGGCGGTATCGGTAAGCTTCTCCTCGTCTGGTGTATTTCTTGAATTAAAATTTTTTTTCTAACTCTTTTAGTTCTTCTTTGCTGCAGATCATCATCCACTTCGGCCATCTCATCGAGAGACTGACAGCTCTGGAGAAAGAGCTGAAGCAGGAGTCCGACCAAGCTCGGAACGAGAAGGCTCGGATATCGAACGAGCTCGACAAGCTCCGAGTCGAGCATGAGGGTCGGTCGGCGAGGATCAAGCATCTCGAGGCCGAGGTGAAGAGGCTGGAGGGCGAGATCCTTCGGGAGAAGGAGAGGTCGGCCAACCAATTGGTCGAGGCCGAGGCGAAGCAGGCGGCAGCCGTGAAGGCGGCAGAGGACGCGACCATGGAGAAGGCCCAGGGGTTCCTCGCGCAGAATATGGCGAAGGCCTTCGCTGCCGCCCTCACGCGGGTGTCGGAGGCATACCCTGCGGTGGATGTCTCGGGATGGTGGCTCTTCCCCAGACACGTCGAGGGCTTCGACCCCGAGTCTGA
This sequence comes from Hemerocallis citrina, assembly GCA_017893485.1. NCBI lineage: Eukaryota > Viridiplantae > Streptophyta > Magnoliopsida > Asparagales > Asphodelaceae > Hemerocallis > Hemerocallis citrina. Next base: position 103,179,381 of record CM030363.1, on the reverse strand, counting down.
AGGGGAAGAAGAAGAGGAGGGTGACGTCGATGCCGACGTCGGGGTTACTGGCGAGGTCCCCAGCACTGCGATTACTCCGCTGGCAGCGGCGTCTCCTTCGGCGAAGTCAACCCCTACTCCACCTCGTCGCCCGGGGAAAGAGGTCGTGCCTTGACTCCGCCTTTTATTTTTTTTTTGTTTTTGTTTTTTGTTTTTCTTTTCGAACTCTGTAATGCCTAATAGCGGACTGGCCACCGCTACTTTTGACATTAATGAAAAGAAAGTTTTTGCAAGTGTTGATGTTTGAAAGTTTTTGTCCTTTGCCCCCTCTTCTGCCGAACAGTCCCTTCTTGTTTTTAGAAAAGAAAATTTTTCCAAGTGTAGTGCTTCGGCAGTGTTCGACGTATTTGCTGATTACCCCGATCTCTTTGCAGCTTATGGTGATCGCCCAAGACGTTGAGCTTTCATGCTCGGATGAGGAAGCTCGAGCCGAGGTCGGCCTAGGGGCGACGAGGCTGTATCTGGCGAGGTGCCGAGATAGACTCTACGAGGTCGAGCACGGATTGCGCCGAGCTGAAAGCGAGAGGGCCCACCTCCAGCTCATCCTCGGCTGGCGAGATATCGAGATTCACCGTTTGGAAAGCAGGATCGCCGAGCTTATCCCCGAAGGTGAATATTCGCCAACTGATTTCAGTAATGAGATTCGGGTTCAGTGCATCCGTCATAACTTGTCCAAAATAACAGCGGAGAAAGACGATTTGCTTTCCGAAATACAACATCTTCAGTCCGTAGAGGCGAAGCTTCGGAGTGAGGGCGAGGGGCTGACAGGCCGAAGTGGCCAAATTGACGACCGAACGGGTTCAGTTGTCTGCCGAAGTTGAAGCACTCAAGAGGGCGACGGTGGACAAAAGCATCGAGGTCACCCACCTTCGGTGCCTCATCGCCAGCCGATCTGGAGTCCCGGACTCCGCGATACCCCCACGTTTCGAAGTCGACGTCAAGGACGACTCGCTGCGGGATCGGATCTCGGAGTCGGAGGCAGAAGTGGCCCGTCTTAAGCTGCATTCAGGGCCGATCAATGTTCGAAGCACGTCATGCACTCGCGCTGAGAGCGAGCGGGGCATTACCTTTTATGAGATGGCGACCCGTCAGCGGATCGGCCAACCTAGTCCGGGGGACGCGTAGAGCTCGGTGGCAATTTCGTCGAGCAGAGCGTCCGTCGGAGTAGCCACTAGAAGTGGTGCCGAGGATACGTCTCAGTTCGCAGGCTTGGGGTCGCGCTCCGGAGACAAGCGTCGCCACCCTCGGGTGTCTTTGAAGAGGAACGCCCCGGCTCCAAAGAAGCGCTAAAGTGGTCGGCTCCGCGAGTTGTTGTGTATTTTTTGTTTTGGCTAAGTGTAATAAGTCGGCATTGTAACTTTTTCTTTGACGAGTTGTAATCCTGCTGTGTTTGTCTTTGTACCGCATCTGTTTCATCAATAAAAGTGTTGTTGCCGGACTCGTGTGTTTTACTCTTGTGACTGTTGTCTGCTGTGCCGAAGCTTCTAAAGTGTTGGACTCCGAATGGCGAGCTTCTTCCAATTCGTTTGGGAGCGAACTTGCGAAGTAGCATCGAGCCAAGAGTCGGACTTCGGTGCCCTTGTTTGATTAGGTTAGGGTTGTGGGAGCAATTTCGAATGGCGAACTACCCCTAGCTCGCTTAGGTGCGAACTTGCAGAGTAGAGTTGAACCAAGTGTTGGACTCCGAACCATTCAACGGCTGTGGGAGCAGTTCCGAATGGCGAGCTACTTCTAGTACGCTTAGGAGCGAACTTGTGAAGTAGAATCGAGCCAAGTGTTGGACTCCGGAACCATTGTAAGTTTAAGGGTGTGGGAGCAATTCCGAATCGCGAACTACCCCTAGCTCGCTTAGGAGCAAACTTGCGGAGTAGAGTCGAACCAAGTGTTGGACTCCGAACCATTCAACGGCTGTGGGAGCAGTTCCGAATGGCGAGCTACTTCTAGTACGCTTAGGAGCGAACTTGTGAAGTAGAATCGAGCCAAGTGTTGGACTCCGGAACCATTGTAAGTTTAAGGGTGTGGGAGCAATTCCGAATGGCGAACTACCCCTAGCTCGCTTAGGAGCGAACTTGCGGAGTAGAGTCGAACCAAGTGTTGGACTCCGAACCATTCAACGGCTGTGGGAGCAGTTCCGAATAGCGAGCTACTTCTAGCTCGCTTGGGAGCGAACTTGCGAAGTAGAATCGAGCCAAGTGTTGGACTCCGGAACCATCGTAAGTTTAAGGGTGTGGGAGCAATTCCGAATGGCGAACTACCCCTAGCTCGCTTAGGAGCGAACTTGCGGAGTAGAGTCGAACCAAGTGTTGGACTCCGAACCATTTAACGGCTGTGGGAGCAGTTCCGAATGGCGAGCTACTTCTAGCTCGCTTGGGAGCGAACTTGCGAAATAGAATCGAGCCAAGTGTTGGACTCCGGAACCATTGTCAGATTAAAGAGTAAAAAGCAGAGAGATGCACTAGCAGTGAAAATATGAAAAACTTTATTTATTAATATCTAAAGATCGGCTGCTTCTAAAGTTGCTAGCCGTTATTACAATGAAAAAATAAAAGGAGAAATCACTACTAGTAAAAGGAGGGGAATGGTGTGACATCTCGAGTTACTTAGAGAGGCGTAGTTGCCTTCTCTTGGTATTTCAAAAGATGGTCGGCGTTCCAAGTCCTGGGAATTTCTCTGCCTTCGAGATCTTCTAGCTTGTACGCACCGGGGCGGATCACCTTCGAGATCTTGTACGGTCCCTCCCAATTCGGGGCCAGCTTGCTTTTCTGTCCGAGGAACGAGATGGCCAATTTCCGAAGGACTAAATCCCCTTCTTTGAGGTCCGTTGGGCGGACCTTTTTGTTGTATGCTAGCTCGATCCTCCTTCGGTAGGCTTGTTGGCGTATGGCCGCTCTCTCTCAGATTTCGTCTATCAGATCTAGACTGGCTCTGAGCTCTTTTGCATTCTGCTCTTCTTCAAAGGCGATCAAACGAGGAGAGGGTATCCCAACTTCTAGGGGAATGAGGGCCTCGGACCCATAGGTGAGATTAAACGGGCTCTCGCCTGTTGGGGTCCGCTTGGTGGTGCGGTGATTCCAGAGCACGTTTGGCAGCTGATCGACCCACAGTCCTTTGGAACACTTGTCTAATCTCTTCTTGATGCCCGAAAGAATCTGTCGGTTGGCATTCTCGGCCTGGCCATTCGACTGAGGATGGGAGACGGAGGAGAGTCAGTGTTGTATGGAGAGGTCCTCACATAAAGCTCGGAAGGCGGCCCCAGTGAATTGTGTTCCATTATCCGTGACTATGACTCGAGGAACGCCGAACCGGCAAATCACATTTTTCCAGAAGAATTGTACGACCCTATGCTCGGTGATTGTAGCCAGGGGCTCGGCTTCTATCCATTTAGAGAAATAGTCGACTGCCACGACTAGGAACTTTAGCTGTCCGGGAGCTGGTGGAAACGGTCCTAGTAAATCCATCCCCCACATAGCGAAGGGGATCGGACTTGATAGGGAGGTGAGCGGTGCTTGTGGAAGGCGTCGGATGTCTGCATACTTTTGACAGGAGCTGCATTGCCGAACGTGTCGTTCGGCGTCCCGTAGGAGAGTGGGCCAGTAATACCCGTAGTTCAACACTTTGCACGCTAGAGACCTGGACCCAGAATGAGCTTTGCCGATGCCCTCGTGGAGCTCTTGCAGGGCGTAGTTGGCTTGCCTGGGGGAAAGGCACCTTAGGTAAGGCCGACCGTCCACCTGGGTGAAGGAGCGTTTATATAAGATGCCTTCGATTAAAGTAAAACGCTCGGCTCGGGTCCTGATTCTTCTTGCTTCCCTCGGATCTTCAGGGAGGAGTCCGTCCTTTAAGAATTCGACGAGGGGCTTCATCCAATTGTCTTCGAGGAGGACTGGCAATGTTTCAGCGGAGTCAGGTGTTTCGTCCTCTATGCTTGGCTTCAAGAGGACTTCTATCAGTACGGTCTGCTCGAGACCTTGAAAGGAAGAGGAGGCTAATTTGGATAGGGCGTCGGCCTGAGCATTTTCTTCTCGGGGGATCCTTTGGATTAGGGCCTCTTCAAACAGCGCCATGAGGCTCTTGACTTTAGCCAAGTATTTAACCATTCTATCATCGCGGGCTTCATACTCACTGAGGACCTGGTTGACAACCAACTGAGAGTCGCTGAAGATCTGTAGCTGCTGTGCCCCTGCATTTTGGGCCATTCTTAGACCGGCTATTAGCGCCTCGTATTCGGCCTCGTTGTTCGAAGCTTTGAAATTTATACGGAGGGAGTATTGGAGGATGAAGTCATCTGGGCCTGCCAGGATGACTCCTGCCCCGCTTCCCTCATTGCAAGAAGATCTGTCAACATAAATTGACCAAACCGGCGGCCCCTTTACTGTTTGGCAGGGCTCAGGGATTGTAGTCTCAACTATGAATTCGGCCAGCGCCTGAGCCTTGATTGCGGTCCGAGGCTGATAAGTTATATCATGTTGGCTCAGCTCGATCGACCACTTCATGAGGCGACCGGAAGTCTCAGGCTTGTGAAGGACCTGTTTCAGCGGCTGGTCGGTAAGGACGACCACCGAATGGGACTGAAAGTAGGGTCGAAGCTTTCTCGCAGCCATTACCAGGGCATATGCCATTTTCTCAATCTTCGGGTACCGGAGCTCGGCGTCCCGGAGCACCTTGCTGACGTAGTAAATGGGCTTCTGAGCCCTCTCTTCTTCTCTGACTAAGACTGCACTAAGCGTCTGATCGGAAGCTGCCAAGTAGAGGTAGAGTGGTTCGCCAGGTATCGGTTTGCTGAGAAGAGGTGGATTGACGAGGTAGGCTTTAAGCTGGTCGAAGGAGTCTTGTTGCTGCTGCCCCCACTCGAATCCTTTAGCCCCCCTGAGGGCTTTGAAGAACGGGAGGCACTTCTCTCCGGACTTCGACAGAAAGCGCCCTATGGCAGCTAGGCGACCAGTCAATCTCTGAACTTCTTTAACATTTCTGGGAGGGGCCATGTCCAATATGGCCTTGATCTTTTCCGGATTTGCTTCAATTCCTCGTTGGCTAACCATGAAGCCGAGGAACTTTCTTGATGAGACGCCGAACGCACACTTGTTCGGGTTGAGCCTCATATTGTGTTTTCTCAAAACGTCAAATGCTTCTTGGAGGTCGGCCACGTGGTCAATGCCTCGGATGCTTTTTACAAGCATGTCGTCAACGTAAACCTCCATGTTCCGGCCGATCTGGGCCTGTAAAACCTTGTTGACGAGGCGTTGGTATGTTGCACCCGCGTTCTTGAGACCGAACGGCATGACCCTGTAACAATAAAGGCCCTGGTCGGTAACAAACGACGTCTTCGGGATATCTTGAGGGAACATTCTTATCTGATTGTAACCTGAGAAGACATCCATGAAGCTGAGGAGCTCATGTCCCTGAGGTTGCGTCAATCAGAGTGTCGATGCTCGGTAGAGGGAAAGGATCTTTGGGGCAGGCTTTGTTGAGGTCGGTGAAATCAATACAAATTCTCCACGTCCCATTGGACTTCTTCACCATTACTACGTCAGATAACCACTCAGGGTAGTTTACCTCCTGTATCAATCGGGCTTTCAACAGCTTGTCTACCTCCTCCTTGATGGCGAGCTGACACTCGGGGGCGAACATGCGCCTCTTCTGCTGAACCGGCTTGGACCCCGGATCGACGCTCAGGCAGTGGACTAAGAGTTCTTCGGAGATACCGGGCATGTCTGCTGCGGACCATGCGAAGAGGTCTTGATTGGTTCGGATGCATTTCACAATATCTGAGTATAGGGTGGATGGGAGGGTCTTGCTCACGAAGAACTTGCGGGTCGGCTCTTGTTCAGAGAAGAGCACCTCCTCCAGTTCATCCACCGGCTCGGAGGTCGGTCTTGCAGTGTCTTGAGGAATTTCCAGAGTCTCTAAGGAGAGGACGGGCCCAAGGGTTGAGGTCATGTAGCACTTCCGGGCCTGCTCCTGATTTCCCCTTACTTCCCCGACCCCGGACCGGGTGGGAAACTTCATCTTCAGATGGTATGCTGAGGGAACAGCTTCCAGGGCTGCGAGGCCTGGCCGACTCAAAATGACGTTGTAGGCAGCGGGAACATCCACCACCATGAAATCCATTGGCTCTGTCCGGGTGGTAGGAGTTTGGCCGGCAGTTACATCGAGGGTGATCACCCCTTCAATAGTTACCGGAACCCCCGTGAACCCATGGAGAGTGTAACCGGTGGGCTTGAGTCTATCTCTGGAGAGCTTTAGGCCTTTAAAAGCGGAGAGGAAGAGGATGTTGACGGAGCTGCCGTTGTCTACTAAGATCCTCTCCACTTTGAAATTTGCCATGTGGAGGCTAATGACGAGGGCGTCACAATGTGGGATACGAACTCCCTCGAGATCTTCGTCGGAGAAGGTGACTGGCACTCCGAGGCCTTTGGGAGGAGGGGTGGTCCGGACTGAGTTGACTTCCCTGATAAATGCTTTTCGAGAGGAGTTCGAGGAGCCCCCCATTGGACCCCCATGGATGAGGTGGAGGACTCGCTCTTCCTCAAAGTCTGGCGTCTCTTCTCGTTCCGGACGCTTGTTAGCCCCCCGAGGCGGGGGAGGAAGTTCGGCTCGGTCCTTTCTTACAAACTTCGTTAGTTGCCCCCTCTGGATAAGGGCTTCGATCTCGTTTCTCAGAGCACGACAGTCGTTGGTGTCATGCCCATGGTCTCGGTGATAGCGGCACCATTTCTCTCTATCTCTTCTCTTGGCGGGGGTGTTCATCTTCGGAGCTGGGGGCAAGACCCCTTCTTTTTCGACTTCCATGAAGATGGTGGAGATGTTAGTGGTGAGGGGAGTGAACTTCTCAAATCTAGGGGGAGGTCGGCGCTGGTCGGCATTATCTTTCTGGATCATCTTGGCTCCTTCTTCTTCCGCTCCTTTTCTCTTAGACCCGGAGGTAGACCCCTCCCAATTGGGTTGTTGCTCGGCCTCTTCGGCCCGGATATACTTTTCAGTGCGAAGGAGAAGGTCGGAAAAGTCATGTGGTGGTTTCTTGGCGAGGGAGGAGCGGAGGTTGGAATTGAGGACATTGGATTGAAATGCTACCGTAGCGACCGACTGGTCGAGGGATGCTATGGATCTGGCCTCGGCCGTGAACCTCTTCACGTAGTCTCTCAATTTTTCCCCCTTCTTCTGGTGGAGGTGCAATAGGGAGATGCTTGTCTTCTCGGCCCTTCGGCTGCTTACGAAATGTGTGACGAAGAGGGTTTCGAACTGTTCGAAAGAGAATATCGAGGAGGGGGCGAGACGAGAATACCACTCTCGGGCCGGTCCTTTGAGAGTTGCGGGGAAGGTTTTGCAGAGGAGGGCATCGGAAGCTTGATGTAGGAGCATCAGGGTCTTAAAACTTTCAATGTGATCAACTGGATCGGTTTCCCCGGTGTAAGTCTCAAATTGAGGAGGTTTGAAGCCGAACGGGACAGGTGCATCCACTATGGTTCGGGAAAAAGGGGGTCGGCTAGGACGTAGGGTCCTCCCCCTGAGCTCTTCTTCTCGGTTTATCTGACCCAGGCGTCTCTCTACTTCATGAAGACGGCGGTTCATGGTGTCATCTCTCCGACGGTAATCTGCCGAGCCACGAGACTCGTCTTCGTATGAGGGGGAACGAGGGCTGCGCCGATGGTAACTTCGGGAGCGGCGAGGACTTGGGGTACGCCGGGAGTTGCTAGGAGCAGGATGAGGAGACGTGGACCGTCGGTGAGGGCTGCGGACTGGAGGAGGGGACGGCACCTTCGGCCCATTAGGATTTTGACGAAGGTTGAGAGCCTGCAGGACGGTCGCTTGGAACTGCTGGAACTCGGCACGGGTGATTGGTGACTCATTGTTCCTGGGTTGTTGCCGACCTGCGGGAGAGTGCCTTCTTCGGTAATGATCGGGGGACTCCTTCCTCCCCCTGCGGACGGGTGACCTGTGATACCGGTGGCGAGGAGACCGCTCGCCCGGATAGTGTTGGCGGGAGGCTCCCTCTCGGGCCCGTTTTTCTTCCAGGTGGCGGCGGAGATCATCCTCCTTCTGGCGGTTAGTGGCTGTATTGTGGCGACCAGAGGCTCGGGGGTGATGGGAGGCCATGGAGTCAGTGGAGGCGTTGCGGATGGAGACCTGTTCTTGATGAAGGGGTTGTTTCTGAGGGTTAGGACCCTTTGGATCAGGAGGGGGAAGGTTCTGTTGGAGCGGGTCTTCCGCCGTAGGAGGAAGCTGCGCTTGTTGTTGAGCAGGATTGTTGGGAACTTCTTGCTGGTCAGGGTTGGGTGCCCAGTTGGACCCCCTCGACCTGACTTTTCGAGGTGGCATGGCTGGAGAAAACCTGTTTTCGGGGAAGAGGATAGGTTCCTATTCGTTAGTTTCCCATAGACGGCACAAATCTGTTGCCGCTAAATTTGGTGTGGGGGCAAACAGATGAATTTGTGGATTCTTAGGGAAACTGAATAGTAAACCTGTATACCTGTTCCTTGGGGCTTCGATCGTCGCTCCCGCCGTACACCTGCAAAAAGTGCGAGACACCAGGGTTGTTCCCGGCGACGCACCCTCCGACGCTCAAGTCAGTAATCTAGGAAGACTATGAATGAGCGTAAAAACTGGTGAAAGATTGATTACCTCTTAATGGAGATGGATGGGGGGTATTTATAGGCGTCTCAGGGAACAAATTAGGAATGTAATCCCTGTGATCTGATATGGAATATTCCCCTTGTAAACAGATTAGGAATGTAATCTGATAAGGTATATTCCCCGTAAGCAGATTAGGAATTTAATCCCCAAATCCCAGTGAAAAGATAGATGTACATCAGGACCGTTGATCAAGATTGATCAGGGACCCTGATTCTATCTTGTTGGATTGGGTGCGCAGCGGGTTAGAACCGGCACCCTCTCATTGGTGGATCCATTCGTGGGTTATTGGGTCCTTGGGGAGAAGATCGAATACCCATTTTGGACCCTCTTGTAGGCGAAATTACCGTTTTACCCCTAGGTCCCAAGATTCGTGCCCGATTTGGACGGTTCCGATTAATCCCCGTTTTTAGCCATATCAGTTCATAAGACTCATGAATACAGCCGGCGCGTTCGTGGCCCTAAATGGCATCACAAGATACTCATAGTGTCCATATCTAGTCCTGAAAGCAATCTTCTGTATATCTGCAGCCTTTAGCTAAACTTGGTGATACCCAGAGCGAAGATCCAACTTCAAGAAAATAGTAGCCCCCCATAACTGATCAAACAAATCATTGATCCTGGGCAACGGATACCGTTTCTTCACAGTAACTCTGTTCAATTCTCGATAATCCATGCATAGTTGACGACTACCATCCTTCTTGTCAACAAAAAGGACCGGAGCACCCCAAGGCAAAATACTAGGTCTGATGAAACCCAAATCAAGCAACTGCTAAAACTGCACCTTAAGCTCTGCTAGCTCAACCGGTACCATCCTGTAGGGACTCTTCGATATTGGCCCTGTTCCAGGTTGAACATCAGTACCGAATTCCACTTCCCTATCAGGAGGTAAGCTAGGCAACTCATCTGAAAAAACATCCAAGAAATCCTGAACTACTAGAGGCGTAGCCTCACAGCCTGAATGCAATTCCATCGCATAATCCACCTGTTCGACTACAGTCTTTGCTCGGCCAAGGAAAGACTCCCCGGCATGGAACTCAAATTCTGCTCGATCTGGAATTCTGAAGATAACTTTTTTGGCACGACAATCAATAATGGCATGGGCTTCACCCAACCAATCCATAGCGAGAATAACGTCGAATCCCGAATTTTCAATTATAATCAGGTTGGCTTTGAAATCTGCATCCCCAATAACAACAGAATATTGCCTGCACTCATGGGAACATACGAAAACTTCACCACATGTCACAATGTTCCAAGCCTCCTACATATTGCTGCATTCCAACTGATGGCGAGCGACAAATCGAGAGGAGACAAAAGAATGGGTTGCCCCAGAATCAAAATGAACATGAGCAGGAAAAGAGCACACAAGCACAACACCTAAGACAGAAAGCAAAAGAGACAAAGAAAAGAATGGTTGAACAGGGGTGAGGGAAAACAAATGCAGAGAGGACAAACGGAAAGAAATAAAACAAACGAAGGAATAAAACAAAGAGAAACAACAAACAATAAAACAATAAAATAATAAAACAAAAGATACCTGCAACCACACCCTTAGCTGACTCAGCATCTGCAGCAGTCAGGTTGAAAGCCTGACCTCTCCTCGGAACAGCGGTGCTCTGACCGACAATCTGGCACTGAGGAGGAAGCGGTGGCCTAACTGGACCACGAGCTGGAACTGCCTGCTGAACAGGACCCCTGGCTGGAAGAGCCAACTACTGCAACGATTGGGGACAATCTCGCACTGTATGATCAGTAGAGCCACACCTAAAGCATCGGCGATTGGCATGCCTACATTCCCTGCGATCATGCCCAAGCAACCGACAGAAATCACAGAAACTACCCCTCAAGGAACCAGCAGAAGAGTAAGGAGCTGCCATGACTGGATGGGTAGAAACAGGCCTCCGAATAGGCCCACCAGAAGGCCTAGCAACAGCAGCGGGAATAGTCTGCTGAGAAGAAGACGAACCACCACGAGCCTGCTCCTGAGCTCGGGCTACCTCAAGAGCCTCAGTGTAGGTACGCAAGCGAAGAGAGACAAGAGCCTCTTGATGTCCTGCTCAAGCCCATTTGTGAACCTACGAGCCCTATCCTCTTCGGTTGCCACAAGAACGGCAGCGAAGCGGCTAAGTCTAGTAAACTCAGCTGCATACTCATCCACTGACCTGGAACCTTGTTGCAAGAAAGTCCATGTTACAACATTGCATGAATAATTATATAATAAATCCAATATGGAATAATGACTTAACCTGTTTTAGGGCCAGGAATTGCTGTTCCATCTCAACTCGAGTGCTACTGGGGAGGAACTTTTCTAAGAATCCCCGAGTGAAAGCAGCCCAAGCAATAGGCCTCTCAAGTCGCTCAGACTAGGCCATCCACTAGATATGGGCCAGATCCACTAGTTGGATGGAAACAACGTCCACCCGATCAGCCTCGGCAACACGAGCCGCTAACAACAAGCGCTCAGTCCGAATCAACCATTGTTCAGCCTCCAAAGGCGTCTCAGTACCAGAAAAATGGTCGGAATGCAGCCTCATAAAATTTGTAACTGTTCCTGGACGAGGCGGAAGATTTGCCTGCACAGGCACAACAGGAGGCGAAACCCGGGCAACTTCAAGAGCAGCCATCACAAGATCATTGTGGTTTTGCTGCTGATTAATCAGCTGCTCAAACACAGTAGTGACAGCCTTAATCGGATCAACCTGCGACCGAGAAGTAGAACCTCTGCATGCCATAGTCTGCACAAAACTAAAAACAATTAGCGTCCAGAATCAGAGTTGTTCTAAATTCATTTATGGTTGCATGGTTGGTGAAATGTTGGGCAGATTCCAGTTCGAGCCAAGCTTGTCTAATATATTAGGCAACTAATACATTAGCCAAACCTGGTGTTCTGATACCACTAAAAACCCTGTCACGTCTCGCTTCCCAAAAAGAATACGGAATACGAATACGTAACAAAAGTCCAGTGAATGATTTTCATCATCCATAAGCTGTTCAAGAATCTTTATAACATACCACAAGAATAATCAGAGTCGGAAGCAAAAGATAAAACCAGACATGCATAATTAAAACAAGTTACCAACAGAGATTACGTGAAACCAAATACAATAATCTCAAATAATCAAATTCTGAACAAGTCAAATATCCTGGGTCACATCGCCCAAATACAAAATAATTATCCAAGTCACCAAGTACATTTTATTCAAGTTCAAGCAACAAATAATAATAATAATAATAATAATAATAAAGCAGAAAATCCAGCACTAGTACATCATCTCGCCAATACCATCTAGCAGTCGACCATCCTGATCTGCAATTAGTAAATTTGCAGGAGAAGAAAAAAAAGTACCTGTCAATTGCAAGTTACGGGCCACTTATAATATAGGATACAAGTACAGGGGATAGATAATTCTAAGAGCAAGCCTAGCATGGTATAAGTGTGTCAACAAAAATATAATATCTAACATGAATCAGAAAAATAGAAACAAGTAGCTTGGTATACTAACAGGTACAGGTAACATGTATCAAGTGTCAAGTATACAGATAAAAAGGTAAACATGTAACAGGTATACAGGTAAACAGGTAATCATGCACAAGGTATTAGGTAACAGGTACAGGAAATCATATTATGTCATGTCAAGTTTTGTTATATTACTATCTAGGTAGCACTTCATGCGCCCCAAAAAACATAACACATGGTTGCTAGGACAAACAGTTTTGCTTTAGATTTCGTAGTGGAGTCCATAGGGCAGTGTACTCAGGTACAGAAAACAAGTATAATAGGAACAGGTAGAACCTAGTCGTTCTCTTCCGAGTACACCTTCCTAAGGGAAGCATGCAGTTAGGTACAGGAAACAGGTATAACCTAGTGGTTATCTTCCGAGTACATCTTCCTATAAGGAAGCATGCAGTCAGGTACAGGTAACAGGATCGTAAATCATATAGTCATGAACACGTAACAGGCAGGCAGGACACAGGCCCTCTTCTAAGTACACTGTTACCTCAAAATCTGGTGTGGGGGCAAACAGATAGAATTTGTGGATTCTTGGGATGTCGAAGAGTCAAACCTGAAACCTTTCCACCGGAGTTTGATCGTGATCTCTTTCCATTAACCTGCAAAAAGTGCGAAGCACCGGGGTTGATCCCGGCGATGCCCCCTCCGACACTCAAGTCAGTAATCAGAAAGATTATGAAGGAGCTTTTACTGGCAAAAGATTGATTACCTATTAACAGTGGGGGATGGGGGGTATTTATAGCTGCCTTAGGGACCAGTTTCGGGATAAGATCAAATCCCTACTTCCCAGTGAATGGATAGAGTGAATCAGGACCATTGATTAAGTATAATCATAAACCCTAATTCTATCTAGCTAGACTGGGTTCTTTGCGGGTTTGAACCCGCACCCAGTTGCGGATCCATTCGTGGGCGATTAGGTCTTTGGAGAAAAGACTCAGTACCCATTTCAGGCCCATCTGTCGGTAAAATTACCATTTTACCCCTTGACCTTTAAGATTCGCGCCCGATTTGGACGGTTCCAATTTAACCCTATTTTTAGCCATATCACGAGACTCCCACTCCCGATGACTGAGTTTAATCAGCCTTTGAGGAGTAGTTTTACTGTTTTAATGGCTTGCAGAGTTGTATCGGAGTCCAAATGTGGGGTGTCGAATCTTTGTATGAGGTATTATGGCGATTTTCAGAGCTAGTTGCACGCTCAAGGTTATTCTCGAGCTCTCCCGGACTTTTGGCAATTTTTCTTAATTTTTATCTATTTTTCGAGCCATTTATTTAATTTTGCGAAGTGGTGATTTATCGTTCGGGGGCCTCAATTAATTATTACAAGAAAAAATAATTATTTATCCTGGGGCTCAAAAATATTTTCCCGAATTTATAATTATTTTTTAGAATTTTTAATTAATTTTCCTGAATTTTTAATCAATTTTTCGCAATTTTTAAATAAATAATTCGATTTTAATAAATAAAAAATTAATTTTTAAATATATTAATGACGTGGTGCGATGTGGGCCTCTCATCAGCCAGCTGAACGAATTTCTAACGGATCGGACGATCAGAGTAGCTCGGCAGCATTTTTCTCCGCTTGCAGAGGACGGTGCCTCGGTAGCTCGGCCTATCCTCCTCAGTAGCTCGGTAGGTCAGCGTGTCACGAACTGCCGAGCTGTGTTGCTAAATCTGGAGCATCCATCACGGCACGAATCACGAGGAGGGGGGTTCAGATCACGAGAAAAAGCTATCTTGTCGTTTTGTGGACGTGGCGTGATCTGCGCCGCCCATCTTGTTCTGGCACGATTTTTGAAACGATCCGACGGTTAAGGTGGCTCGGCAGTCATTGTTTCTTCAAATGTGAGGGTCGGTGCATCGGTAGCTCGGCCGTAGTAGCTCGGCTTTCGCCTCTTGGTAGTTCGGAGGTTCGACCATAGCTGTTCGGTAGCTCGGCAGAGTGCCTCAGTGGTTCGGCAGCTCGGGATGAGCCGTTGGGCCATGTGGCTTGATCTGGAGCGTCCATCACGGCACAGCTATCAAGGATAGTGGCTCAGATCACGAGAAAACGTTATCTTGCCATTTTGTGGGCGTGGCACGATCTGAGCCGCTCATCATATTTCGATATGAATTTTGAGACAATCTGACGGTGAAAGTGGCTCAGCGGCATTTTTCTCCAAATGTGGAGGTCGATGCCCCGGTAGCTCGGCAGAGTGCCTCGGTGGCTCGGCTGGTTATGAGCCGTCGAGCCACGTGGTTGGATCTGGAGCGTCCATTAAGGTGTGGATCTCGAGGTTGGAGGTTCAGATCACGAGAAAATATTATCTTATCGTTTTGTGGGCGTGGCGTGATCTGAGCCGCTCATCATGCTTCGACACGAATTTTGAGACAATCTAACGGTGAAAGTGTTTCGGCGGCATTTTTCTCCAAATATGGAGGTCGGTGCCCTAGTAGCTTGGCAGAGTGCCTCGGTGGCTCGGCTCGTTACGAGCCGTCGAGCCACGTCGAGTAAACCGTCGCGACCTTCCCCTGAATCGTCGCAGCTCTCTCCATTCTGTCATTCCGTCTCCCCTAATGGGCCCCCAAGCTTTGCAAAAGCCCAACCGTTGCCTTACTGGCTATAAGTTGTCAACCCCCTCACCCCTTAGCTCATTCTTTCACTTTTCACTCTCAAAATTTACTTTTGCTCTAGAGTTGCCCTGCTAGCGGAGATTTGAGCTCAAGGGCGGTTGTGCTAGCTTTCGTGAAGGCCAGGCAATTTCCGACGGACTTTTTCCGACCGTAAACTTCACATCAAGGTTAGTTCACTTAACCTTAGATATTTATTCTTCGAGATGTCACGAGCAACATCGGGTAGTGAGGCATCCTCCTCGGGGGGTCGGAGCCCCGAGGAAGGGAGAGAAATGGTGAGCCGAAGGAAATGGAAGGAGATAGTAGGGTCGTCTGTGGCCGGGAGAAGGGGGAGGAAGTGGTCCGGTCTTCGGTCGTCGAGACGGTGGTCGAGACAGTGAAATAGGCGGGCGAGCTGGGTAGGATGCCGACCGTGTTATCCGGTCATGGGGGAATAAGTCAGTACAGCAGCGAGCTGCTGACTAAGGCTGTCATGGTCGTTCGGAAACCTACGAGGAGAACGGCCCGAGGGAGGTTACCGAGGTGGACGATATCCTCTCGGTTTTAACCGAGCGGGACCTACTCCGGACTCGAATGAGTTTCGCCATTCCTTTGGAGTACACCTTGATTCTTCCCGGCCCGGGGGTGTGAGCGAACACAGCCTTTACACCAGATCTTTGCGTCTTTGCCTATGACGCATTGAACGCAGGCCTGCGTTTTCACCTTCACCCTTTCGTCACTGTGGTTCTCCGGTGGTACGGGATGTGTCCTATTTAGTTCATGCCAAACACGTGGCGCCATGTGCTCGGGTTTCTGCTTCAGTGCCGAATGGCGAAGGTGGAGCCGTAGCTCGTCATCCTCCGGAGTTTGTACCGGATCAACAGAATGAGTAAGCTCGAGCCGCGCTACTATCTGTCGCCTCAGAAAAGCATCAAGCTGATAGAAAACCCTGACTCGATAAAGTCGTGGAAGGGGAAATTCTTTCTGATCAAGGGCCCCTCGGCGTGGGACTTTCTGACACGGTGGAAGGAGGAGGTGCCGAAGTACGCAAAGGCCGAGCCGGTGTTGACCCCGGCTGAAGCAGAGGTGGCAGCGAAGTTGATCGGTCTCCCGATGTTGAGTTGGAGAGAAGTAACTGAGGAGGTGCTGCACGGCTCGGGCCTTAGTCCGATCGACCCGAGTACGCTCCTGACATCTCTTTTTATGCTTTACTTTTCTTTAATACCTTGTATTAATATTTTTTCTAACTTGTTTTTTCCTTCACTTCGACAGAGGCTCCGAACATGGACTTCAAGGCAATGATGGCCGAGCGAAACAAGGTCACGGATGCCAAGAAGAGGAAGAGGACGAGTGCTGGTCCCTCGTCTGGTCGACCTACCAAGGCTCCTTCGGCCATGGTCGGAACGGTCGACCTCACTTCTCCTCGACAATCGACCCCGACTGCCGTTGTTCCTCAGCCGGCTCTGTCCGAGGGCTTCTCTGTCTCGGCGGCTCTGGCGCTTCAGGCCCCGCCTCTAACTGAGCAGGCCGATGTCATACTGACCGAGGCCCACAAGAAGTTGTTTGTCCCTGATTGGCGAGTGAAGAACCATGACGGCTTCTTGGGGGACTCGGGGATGAGCATGCAGGCTGTTCGACACCTTCTGACCCCGAAGGACCGGGCCGCGCTGAAGGCGGGGACGACGGGCGATGATGCTCTTGAAGTAGCTCGGTCGCTTATGTCGGTAAGTCTTCTTTGCTGTTTATCGAAATTTTCTTGAAAATTTTCTAAGTCTTTAGCTCTGCTTTCGTCACGTTCTAACTGTTTCTCAGTGCAGGCCACTTGTCATTTCAGCCACCTTCTCGAGGAATATGCCGAGCAAGAGAGGGAGTTGAAAGCCCTCAGTGACAAAGATAGAGCGAAAAGGGCGAGGGCCGTGAAGTAGTTGGAAGCGGAGCAGCACCGCTCGGACGCTTTAGCGGCCCAAGTTGCCGACCTTGAAGTGGCTCTGGCGCAAGCGAGGGAGAAGCTCGCTTCGGAGGTCGCTAAGGCAGCCGAGGAGAGGGTCGAAGCGGCGAGGGCTTTGGAGGCAGTGAAGCTACAACAAGCCGAGGCCGTGGAGAAGGCGAGGCAGAGATTGAGGTCGAGGCCAAGAAGCACATGGTGGCCAACATGGAACAGTCTTACGCCATCGCCCTCGAGCACGTCAAGGATCAAGTCCCTGGATTTGACAGGTCGGGTTATGGGCTGTGGAGCCCGGTCGCCGAGGAGGGCCCTGAAGGCGAGGAAGGAGCCGAAGGAGCGGAGGAAGAAGAGGAGGGGACGAGCGACAAGGTGACGATGCTCCTGCCGACCCTGAGACTGTGGCGGTGGAGGAAGGGGACGACGAGGTCGCGGCCGACCCCCGAGCTGGAGTAGCAGGGGACAAGGAGCTACCTTCCGAGCTACCCCTCAAGTTGGCCCCTTGATCTTCTTCGTTTTTGTAATTTTTTTTTTGATGTACTGCCTTCTAGCGGACTGGCCACCGCTTTTTGGTATCAATAAAATTTTTGTTTTTGGCAAACTCGCTAAGTGTTGAAGTCTGTTTTGAATCTTCACGAAAATAGTTTTGTCTTGAGATTTGGCTATGTGTTGAGCACCGCCTCTTGTTCTTCGTGTTGATATGCTTCCACTTTTTTAGGTTGTTGAGTCGAGTTCAGCAGCTGAAACCTCTCGTCTTCACGCTGACTTGAAAGCAGCAAAGCTAGCCCTCTCTTGTAGCCGAGAGTGTTTCCTCAAAAGCGAGTTGGAACTAGAGGATCTCAAGGCAACGTCGAGAGAGTATTTCTCCGAGTTGAAACAACTACGGAAGTGAGCTCGCGAGGTTCGTCTTGAAGGCGAGGTGGAGTTGCTTAGGAAGACGCTGTTCAATGTTGAGAAGGAGAAAGGTGAACTACTTACGGAGGTTCATCACCTGAAGATAGTAGAAGAAGAACTTTCGGCGGAGGAAGAGGAGTTAGCTTATGCGGTGGGTAAGTTGATGGTCGAGCGCGACGAGCTGACAGCGAGGGTTGACGAGTTGAGGAGGGTTACGGTTGACAAAAGCATCGAAGTGACCCATCTTCGTCGAATTATAGCCGATAGCTCTGGAACCGTAGGATCCGCTTAACTCCCTTGTTTCAAAATAATCATGAAAGACGCTACTCTTAAGGATCGAATCGTTGAGCTCGAGGAGGAAGTGGCTCGACTTAAACCTCGGCCTGAATGGATTAACGTCAGAAGGACATCGTGTACTCGTGAACAGAGTGAGAGAGGGATCTCGTTTTACAAGCTTGCGACTCCCTCGCCTGCCATTAGGCGTAGCCCAGTTGATGCTCAAAGTAGGGTGGCTGCTTTGTCTAGTGGCGCTTCGGTTGGGGCCACGATCAGAGGCAGTGCTGAAGAGGCATCTCGGTTTGTTGTTCTAGAGACAAGCTCCGAGGTTAGGCGACGTCGTCCCCTGGTGTCTTTGAATCGAAACGTCCCTGTTCCGAAGAAGCGTTGAATAAGTTGTTGTGATTATGTCTCTTTTGTAGCTCGTCGTAGCTTGGTCTTGTAACTGGAGTTTCCTTGTACTTTAAACTTTATAAAAGTGAAAGCTTATTTTACTCTCTGGCACTTGTGGGTTTGCATGTTTTGCTAGTACTTGTTATTTATTTGGTACCACTTGTAACTTGCTTATGAGAAGGTTTTGCGTGGATCTTGATGTAGAAGATGGTGTGAACCATGAGAAAATGCTATCTTGTCGTTTTGTGGACATGGCCAAATCTGAGCCGTCTGATCAAGATCTTGCGCGAATTTTGGGGAGAAAGTTGTTTTCCCCAATACACAGCTCGGAATGCGAGTCACTCGGGAATGTATGCCTGAATATCTTCATCAGTTATCCAGTCTGACGAAGCAATGGGGAATGTACAACTCCTCCAACTTTTGACAACTACTCAAAATCAGAAGCAAATCTTCCTTCTTATAGGTAGGGAATGTCAA
This sequence comes from Hemerocallis citrina, assembly GCA_017893485.1. Taxonomy (NCBI): domain Eukaryota; kingdom Viridiplantae; phylum Streptophyta; class Magnoliopsida; order Asparagales; family Asphodelaceae; genus Hemerocallis; species Hemerocallis citrina. The sequence goes on along the minus strand of CM030363.1, from coordinate 103,160,626 downwards.
CCTCATGAACTTGAGATTGATAAGCAGTGCTATGGTTTTTGTAGCCTCCCCCATAATAGGGCCACTGCGAATTGTGAGAGAAGCCAGTTTCTTGCAGTGGAGGACAGCCTCTTGAAGAATTACTTCAACTTTGAACGAACCAAAAGAACCAAATGGTTAGCTCCTCCAAGTGCTCTTCTCTCATGTCTAGTATAGTTGTAGAAATGACCAGTTATCCAGCCAAGTGATTTGGATTCCGAACGCATTGTTTCAATAAAGTTTCAACAGTTGTGGGAGCAGTTCCGAATGGCGAACCACTTCTAGCTCACTTAAGAGCGAGCTTGCGAAGCAGAATTGAGCCAAGTTTTGGACTCCGAACACGTCGTTTGAGTATGTTTCAATGGTTGTGGGAGCAGTTCCGAATGGCGAACCACTTCTAGCTCGCTTAAGAGCAAGCTTACGAAGCGGAATCGAGCCAAGTTTTGGACTCCGAACACGTCGTTTGAGTAAGTTTCAACGGTTGTAGGAGCAATTCCGAATGGCGAACCACTTCTAGCTCGCTTAAGAGCGAGCTTGCGAAGCGGAATCGAGCCAAGTTTTGGACTTCGAACACGTCGTTTAAGTAAGAGCGATTAAAGGCCTTAAATAGAGAGATGCAAATAATCACAAGGAAAATATGGGAGAAAAGAAGTTCTTTATTGATAACTGCTAATCGGCTGCTTCTAAGTTACAAACCGTTATTATAATGAGAAAGTAAAAAAGGAAATACAAATAAAATGATAGGAATGGCTCGACATTTGAAGGTACTCGGAGAGGCGTTTAGGCGCTCTCTTGGTACTTCAGTAAATGGTCGGCATTCTAAGTTCTAGGTATCTCCTTGCCATCAAGGTCCTCTAGATGATACGCTCCGGGACGGACTACTTTGGAAACTTTGTATGGTCCTTCCCAATTCGGAGCTAGCTTACTCTTTTGACTAGGGAACGAGATAGCTAGCTTTCTGAGGACCAAGTCCCCTTCCTTGAGATCTGTGGGACGAACCCTTTTGTTGTAGGCCTGCTCAATCCTTCTCCGATAATTTTGCTAGTGAATAGAAGCTTTTTCACGGAGCTCATCAATCAGGTCCAAATTTGCTCGGAGTTCTCTGGCATTCTGCTCTTCTTCATAGGCCATAAGGCGAGGAGATGGTAGACCGACTTCCAAGGGGATCACAGCCTCGGACCCATAGGTGAGATTGAATGGCGACTCTCCTGTGGGGGTCCATTTCGTAGTGTGGTAGTTTCACAATACGTTGGGAAGCTGTTCCGCCCATAAGCCTTTGGCCGACATATCTAGCCTTTTCTTGATGCAGAGAGAGAATCTGTCTGTTGGTATTCTCCACTTGACCATTGGACTGAGGATGGAAGATGGAGGAGAAATGTTGCTGGATGCCGAGGTCTTCACATAAAGATCGAAAAGCTGTCCCTGTAAACTGTGTTTCGTTATCTGTTATGAGGACCCGAGGTACGCCGAATCTGCAGATCACATTTTTCCAGAAGAACTGCAGCACTTTGTTCTCTGTAATCATAGCTAATGGCTCGGCCTCTATCCACTTAGAGAAGTAGTCAATCGCCACGACTAGGAACTTGAGCTGACCCGGAGCTGGTGGAAATGGACCTAGCAAGTCCATCCCCCACATCGCGAAAGGAGCCAGACTTGAGAGTGATTTGAGTTGTGCTTGGGGTAGACGGCAAATGTTGGAAAACTTCTGACAAGGGCTGCATCGCCGAACATGTTGCTTGGCGTCTCGGAGTAGGGTAGGCCAAAAATATCCATAGTTCAACACTTTCCTGGCGAGGGACCTCGAACCTTAATGGGCTCCGCCTACACCTTCGTGGAGTTCTTGCAAGGCATATGAGGCATCTTCCGGGGAGAGGCATCTCAAGTAGGGTCTGACGTCTACTTGGGTGTAGGAGCATTTGTACAAGACTCCTTCAACAAGGGTGTACCGCTCCGCTCTCATTCGGACTCGACGAGCTTCTTTAGGGTCTTCGGGGAGGAGCCCATCCCTGAGGAATTCTATCAAAGGTTTCATCCAGTTATCCTGAAGTTGGACGGGCAGCGACTCCATCGAGTCGGGGCCTTCTTCTTCTATGCTTGGTCTTAGGAGCACTTCAATCAGGACGGTCTGCTCGAGACCTTGAAGGGAGGAGGAGGCCAGTTTGGAGAGGGCATCTACTTGGAAATTTTCTTCTCTAGGGATCTGCTGAATTTGTGCCTCTTCAAATGAAGCCATGAGACTTTGGACCTTGGCTAGGTATTTAGCCATTTGGTCGTCTCACGCCTCGTACTCTCCTAAGACTTGATTCACGACCAGCTACGAGTCACTATATATCCGGAGACGTTGTGCCCCTGCTTTGCGAGCCATACCGAGGCCGGCTATAAGGGCTTCATACTCCGCTTCGTTGTTGGAGGCCTTAAAGTTGATGTGGAGGGAGTATTGGAGAACGAAGTCATCTGGGCCTGTCAGAATGACCACGACTCCGCTCCCTTTGGCACAAGAGGACCCGTCTACATACACTGTCCAGATGGGAGGCCCGTTCGCTGCTTGACTGACCTCTGGGATGGTGCTTTCAACAATAAATTCAGCTAAGGCTTGAGCCTTGATTGCGGTCCGAGGCTGGTAAGATATGCCATGCTGACTCAGCTCGATCGACCATTTCATCAGACGGCCTGAGGTCTCAGATTTGTGTAGGACTTGCTTAAGCGGCTGGTCGGTAAGAACGACCACCGAGTAGGATTGGAAATAAGGGCGGAGCTTCCTGGCTGCTATAACCAAGGCGTATGCTATCTTCTCCAATCTTGGATAGCGGAGCTCGGCATCCCGAAGTACCTTGCTCATGTAATAGATAGGCTTCTGTGCCTTGTCTTCTTCCCTCACTAGTACAGTGCTGAGGGTTTGCTCGGAGGCAGCTAGGTAGAGGTAGAGTGTTTCCCCGGGGATAGGCTTGCTGAGGAGAAGGGGATTGACCAGGTAGGCCTTTAGCTGATTGAACGATTCTTGCTGCTGTTGGCCCCACTCGAAGCCCTTAGCCCCCCTGAGGGCCTTGAAGAAAGGAAGACACTTTTCTCCCGACTTAGACAGGAAGCATCATATGGCCGCGAGGCATCCCGTGAGCTTCTGAACCTCTTTCACACTTGTAGGGGGTGCCATGTTCTGTATGGCTTTGATCTTCTCGGGTTTGGCTTCGATTTCTCTTTAGCTGACAATGAAGCCTAGGAACTTTCCCGACGAGACTCCGAATGCACACTTGTTCGGGTTGAGCCTCATATCATGCTTCCTCAACACATCGAATGCTTCTTGGAGATCGGCAACATGGTCGGTCCCATGGATGCTTTTAACTAGCATATCATCAACATACACTTCCATATTTTGGTCGATCTGATTCTGGAAGACCTTATTGACGAGGCACTGGTAGGTCGCACCAACATTCTTTAGCCCGAAAGGCATTACCTTGTAGCAATAGAGTCCTTGATCGGTGACGAAGGAGGTCTTCGGGATATCCAGGGAGAACATTCTGATCTGGTTATATCCAGAGAAGGCATCCATGAAGCTCAGCAACTCATGGCCCGAAGTAGCGTCGATCAAGGTGTCGATGCTGGGGAGAAGGAATGGATCTTTAGGGTAGGCTTTGTTGAGGTCCGTGAAGTCAATTGTTGTGCAATCTAGATGATCTAAATAATTAGATAAACTAGACACAAATTAAAACCTCGCAAGTGTACGAATCGTTTATAGAAGCGTAGTGACAAGCAAGGGTCGATCCCACAGAGATTGTAGTACTTAACTCACTAATCAATAAAACAAAGAAAAATGCAAATCATAAAGTTTTGTTCTAAAAGTCTGATTGAAAGGAAATGAAAGAGATAAAAATCTAAATTAAGTAGCATCACAATTTGAGTCACGAATATCTATTAAAGTAGTTGGGCTTTGATTTCAACCTGTAGTCAAGAATGCTAAGTCACCTTCTATACTACTCCAATTACTCATGTTTGTTCCTTTAAGGGCATGGTATCTACTCCTTAAAGTTAATGTTTCCCTAAGCCAAAAATTAGGTATGGTATCTACTCTAATTCGTTTCTTTCCTTAAGTATTTAGCATGGTATCTACTAAGTTGCACTTAAAGGAAGCATATGAACAATGGAAACGAACAAACACTTAAAGTTCTAGAAATTGGTATCAGATCTAGATCCTTCAAGTTGATTAAACCAAGAACCCCTAAAGATTCCTGTGTTACAAGTTATGAGCATGAGATACGGGTCGTCTCTATGCTCATATAACAGATTCAGTTTTATAATACGCAAACTTGATAATCTCAGGTTCTGCATGGCAGTCGACTTGCTGTCACTCTCAGTCGACTGCTCTTAGAACTTCTGAACAAGTTTGATTCATATTATAAATCTATACCAATACAATCAGGTTTAATCAATAAGTAATAGAGTAGCGTTTAGAAGATTATAAGATTACATGACTATGGTTTCAATCTACCCAACTATGAAATTAGTTGCACATAATACAACCTTTATTGATTAATAAAATAGAATTCATGACTCTACAATAAAATAAAAGTAAAAGGAAGAATAGAAGAACACTGATTTGTATGATGTTGAAATTGAGCCCAATCAGCAGTCGACTTGTTCTCCTCCTTCTTTGATGCTGGTATCTTGATGCTTACTGGTCGATGCTTTCCCTGATGGTAGATGACTCTTTTTTTTTATAGTTTCTCTTGTCCTTGTCTGCAGATATCAAGTTCCTGATTTCTTATCTCTTCACGCATATGACTGAGTCCATCTTCTTACTTGCCAATCCCGGTTCTTTAACTTTATTAATGAAGAGTTGTTATTCACAGACGACCTGGGTTTGGATAACTTAATCTTGCTTCGGATTTGGATGAGGATGAATCTTCAACTGTTCTTATCTTCTAACTCTGCTGAATGCTAGTCGACTGGTTTTGGAATCAGTCGACTGTGTCGAGACATCTGTAGATTCACAATCACTCCGTCAAGTAGACTGTCTTTGGAGTAAGTCGACTGTACTGCATAGCTTCGGAATTTCATACTCCCCTGTTCAGTCGACTGTCTTTGAGGACCAGTCGACTTGTGTCCTGCAGCTCCCTGTGTATCATCCTCTCAGTCTGTATTAGTCTTGAATTTGCTTCGTTTAGCTGCTTTTAGGTTGTTTCCTATGGAAAAGAGAAAAGAAGAGTAAATTACCATATATAGAGCATTTAAATGTCTAATTGCATTAAGATTATTGCTCCTAAATGTGGATATTATTGTATTCATCATCGATGCAAATTCTCTAACTTCCGTTGGCCTTCTTAACCATAACAACATTAGAGAGCCATTCAGGATAGTTGACTTTTTGTATGAACCGGGCTTTGAGGAGCTTGTCCACTTCATCCTTTATGGCTTGCTAGCGCTCGGAGGCAAATTTGCGCCTCTTCTGCTGGATCGGTTTGGACCTCGGAGCAACGCTTAGGTGGTGGACGAGGAGCTCCTCGAAAATTCCTGGCGTATCAGCAGCCGACCAGGCAAAGAGGTCATGGTTCGTCCTGATGCATTGGACTATGTCGGAACAGAGGGCAGAGGGGAGGGTCTTGCTGATGAAGAACTTGCAGTTCGAATCTTGCTCGAAAAAGTGCACTTCCTCTAACTCATCCACTGGTTCGGACATAGGTTGGGCGTTCCCCTGGGAAATCTCAAGAGTCTCGAGGGAGAGGACAGGTCCCCCGGTGGAGGTCATGTAACACTTGCAGGCCATCTCTTGGCTACCCTTTACTTCCCCTACACCTGACTTGGTGGAGAACTTCATTTTAAGATGATAAGCCAACGGGACGACCTCTAAAGCAGCTAAGCTAGGTCGGCCTAGAATCACATTGTAAGCAGCTGGGATGTCGACGACCATGAAATCCATTGGCTCCGTCCGGGTAGTAGGAGTTTTGCCAGCGGTTACGTCGAGGGTTATTACCCCTTCGATAGTCACTGGCACTCCCGTGAACCCATGGAGCGTGTAGCCAATGGGTTTGAGCCTGTCCCGTGATAACTTGAGTCCTTGGAAGGCCACCAGGAAGAGGATGTTGACACAGCTACCATTGTCTATCAGAATCCTTTCCACTTTGAAGTTGGCCATGTGGAGGCTGATTACCAGTGCATCACAATGGGGGGTTCATACACCATCCAGGTCTTCATCCGAGAAACTGATCGGGACTCCGAGGCCTTTGGGAGGGGGTATGCTGTGAACCGAATTGACTTCTTGTATGAAAGCCTTCCAGGAAGAGTTGGAGGTTCCTCCCATGGGACCTTCATGAATGAGATGCAAGATGCGTTCCTCTTCAAACTCGGGAGTCTTGTCGCGCCTCTCGGGATGCTTGTTAGCCCCCCTGGGGGGAGGAGGAAGATCAATTCGGTCCTTTCTCACAAACTTAGACAGCTGCCCTCTCTGGATGAGGGCCTCAATTTCATTCTTCAGGGCCCGACGGTCGTTGGTGTCGTGGCCGTGGTCTCGATGATATCGGCACCACTTTTCCTTGTCCATCTTCTTGCCGGGAGTATTCATCTTCGGGGTAGGAGGCAGAACTCCTTCCTTCTCGACCTCCATGAGAATGGTAGAAAGGTTGGCTTTAAGAGGGGTAAACTTCTCAAATCTGGGAGGCAGGCGGTGCTGGCCCCTGTTGTCCTTCTGAAGCTTCGTAGCTCCCTCTTCTTCAGCTGCCTTTCACTTGGTCCCAGAGGAAGACCCCTCAAAAGTGGGGCGATGTTCAGCTTCCTCAGCCTGGATATACTTCTCGCTTCTGAGAAGAAGGTCGAAGAAGTTTTGCAGGGGCTTCTTGGCTAGGGAGGACCGAAGGCTTGAGTTGAGAACATTTGACTGGAAGGCTGTAGCGGCGACCGATTGGTCGAGGGAGGCAATGGACTTAGCTTCCGTGGTAAACCGCTTCACATAATCTCTCAGCTTCTCACCCTTCTTCTGACTGAGGTAGAGTAGCAAAATACTAGTCTTCTCGGTGCGGCGGCTACTCACGAAGTGGGTGACGAAGAGGGTCTCAAATTGTTCAAAGGAGAATATGGAGGATGGGGCAAGACGAGAGTACCGTTCTCGGGCCGGACCCTTGAGAGTAGCTGGGCAGGTTTTGCACAGTAGAGCATCGGAAGCTTGGTGGATCAACTTGAGGGTCTTGAAGCTTTCGATGTGGTCCATGGGGTCTGACTCCCCAGAGTAAGTCTCAAACTGCGGGGGCTTGAAGCCTATTGGAATGGGCACCTCCATGATTGTTCGAGAGAAGGGGGTCAGCTTGGACGGAGGGTCCTTCCTCTCAGCTCTTCCTCTTTATCCAGCTGGCCGAGGCGCCTCTCCATCTCGTGGAGACGGCGGTGGACTGCATCGTCCCTTCGACGGTAGCCAAGTGAGTCTCTGGACTCGTCTTCATAAGAAGGGGAGCGCAGAGTTCGGCGATGGTAGCTAGGGGAATGACAAGGACTGTGATGGTGGTGACTCGGAGCTTGAGGAAGGGTTAGGGACCGATGGCAAGGACTTTGGACCGGAGGAGGAGTGGGGACCCTCTGAGCATTGTTGTTGTTCGGCCGGAGGTTGAGGGCCTGCAGGATTGTAGCCTGGAACTCCTGGAATTCGGCTCGAGTGATAGGTCTGTTATCGTACCTCGGGGGCTGCTGACCAGCGGAAGAACGATGTCTTCTTCAATGGTACTCAGGGGACTCTCTCCGCACCCTGCGAGGAAGGGACCTCCTGTAGTCGCGGCGACGAGGAGATCGCTCATTTGGACGTTCCGGGCGGGAGGCTCCCTCACGGGCCCACCTTTCATCCAAACGGTGGCAACGGTCCTCTTCTTTCTACCGGTTGAGGAGGGTATTGCGGAGGTCATCGGAAGGCAGGGGGTTGTGAGATGCTATTGAATCGGTAGAATGGTTGTGTACGGAGATGCGGTCCCAATGAGAAGGTTGCTTCTGAGGGTTGGGACGAGAAGCCCCTGTGCCGGCATTCTGGGGCTCGAGCGGAGCCCTTTGAGATTGAAGGTTCTAAAGAGGAGGTTGCTCCTGCTGCAGGGGCTGATCAGGCTGAGGAGGGAGTTGCCCTTGCTACTGGACGGTTTGGAGGGAGACCTCCTGTTGTGGTTGAGGAGGAGTGGGTCCACGGTTGGACCCTTTGGATCTCATTTTCCTTGGAGGCATGGCTGGAGGTGATCTTAACCAAGGGAAGAGGAAGGATTGCTATTCGTTGTTTCCCACAGACGGCGCCAATCTGTTACCGCTAAATCTGGTGTGGGGGCAAATAGATAGAATTTGTCGATTCTTGGGATGTCGAATAGTCAAACCTGAAACCTTATCACCGGAGTTTGACCGTGATCTCCCGCCTTTAACCTGCAAAAAGTGCGAAGCACCAGGGTTGATCTCGGTGATGCACCCTCCGACGCTCAAGTCAGTAATCAGAAAGATTATGAATGAGCTTTTACTGGCAAAAGATTGATTACCTGTTAGCAGTGGGGGATGGGGGTATTTATAGCCGCCTTAGGGACCAGTTTCGGGATAAGATCAAATTCCTACTTCCCAGTGAATGGATAGAGTGAATCAGGGCCGTTGATTAAGTATAATCATAAACCCTAATTCTATCCAGCTGGATTGGGTTCTTTGCGGGTTCGAACCCGCACCCAGTTAAGGCAGATCCGTTCGTGGGCTATTGGGTCTTTGGAGAAAAGACCCGGTACCCATTTCAGGCCCGTCTGTAGTTGAAATTACCATTTTACCCCTAAACTTTAAAATTCGCGCCCGATTTGGATGCTTCCGATTTAACCCTATTTTTAGCCATAACATACACATTTCTATATTTTCCACTACTAGATCTTCCCCTTAACCCCGGCTTGGTCATTTATTATTATAATCAGGTGTATGTGTTGCAAAACAAAGCAAGGATAACAGGGTATAAACATGTATCTAGTTCAGGGTGCAAGATAAACAAGTACAGGTACAAGATAACACATAACAGGTTAAAACAACTAGTTTTCTAATTCAGGACAGCAAGACAGTGTTGTACTAAAACAGTGATTCCTGCTACTACAAACATCCAAAACTGGATCCGTCAAAGGGTCTGGAAAATAGACTTCCACACGAATCCAGTGAGTATAAATAAGTCATATAGTAATTCACAACATCATAACTCAAAACAGATTTGAAAACAGAAAACATGTTCAGTTAGAAATCAGTAAAACAAATTCTTAGTCCGGAAAACTGCATCAAAACCTCTCAAATAAATTCAGGAAAAATCTGGGGCATTCCCCTATATGTCTAACATTCAAATATAAAGTTTCATAATATTCCAGTAAAATTAGTTTAGTCATCAAAAATAAGAAAACATCAAGAAACGATACTTTGGAAAATCTGGAATTCCCAACACTGCTGTACGAAAACTGAAATATCTCGCAAGCCATGAAACAGAATCCAAATCCGCCAAAGGGAGATGAAAATAGACAAAATATATTAGATTTCATATTTCAAGGATATTTTTCATACTGTAAAAGTAAATTGGGTGAAAACATAATTCTTTACAGAACAGTAACCAAAATACAGCATTGATAGTTTTCATAAACGGGCATGAAACACCGCATAAAACTCACCAATAAAATCCACCAAAATTTTTGGTAATCCCTAACTAGATAAAGAAACATTGACCAAAGTTTTGGTTCAAAATAATATAGTTAGCATCAATATCAAAATCATTTAGTCATCAAAATCATCGAAAACGAAATCTGGAAAAAGATTGACACCTCTGTAGTAAAACAGTCATAACTCACTCATACGAAAACAAAATCAAGTAAGGTCAGAGAGGTTGGAAAATAGACAAAATTCTCTAAAACTCATGTTTTATACCAAAATTAAGTTACTGACTTCAAGACAGTCCAAAACAACAAACAAAACAGATCAGCGTCAAACTACATATTTTCCCTTTTAACAACAACTCAACATATATCAGACAAAACTTGTTCCAAACACAATCAAACATGAAATCGAGTCTACCAAGTGTCTAAACATTATAAATTAGGGTATCTAGCATGTCCACACCAAGTATTTCACATGGGTCTTAACCAAAACACGAATTCTCACAAAAGTCTCACATACATGATCAAAATCAAGAACGGATAAATCCTAAGTTAATCCATGTCAAGATTGTGTCATGAGGCAACTATGGTCAAGTTTTCATAATAGGGACAAAACCCATCAAAGATAACACAAACAAGAGTCGTCTCTAGACCCAACTACACTATAGGTGGTATTTTTGACTTGTATCAAACAAATGAATTGGAGTACAAGTTACTTGCCTTAAATCGGAGATGAAACGACTCCAAGAATAACGGGAACGGATTCCTGAGCACCAAGCAAAAATCCACGAACAAGAGAATCCAAATCCAAGAGCAACGAACCCGCGAACAATAGCACGAACACACGGCACGCTTCTCAAAGCCAGAGAAGAGAAAACCCACAACAAGAAAGATGTGAACTTGCAGTGCTTGAGGCTTGGGAGTGTTGATCGGCAAGGGGGATGGAGATCGATGGGGGATGGAGATCGGGAGTATGGTCGGAGGTGGGCTCGGCCAAGGTGCAGCCGGAGGGAGGTGTAGCCGGGTGAGGGGGTCGGGTCTGGGGTGCCGGTCGGGTTGGGGTCTCGGGTGTGCAGCCGCTAAGGGAGAGAAAGAGGGAGAGGGTTTAGGTGTTAGGGTTAGGGTTTGTGTGAGGGGTTTATATATATAGGATTAGGGTTAAGGAGCTGGGTTATTGGGTAATTGGGTAAATGGGTATTTTAGGAGTAGTAATAGGATGGTTTAATGGGTATTGATATGGATTGATTGAATATGATCTCAAATAGGATTGGGTTTAATTTAGCTTTGGTAAATCTATTAGGGATCAAACAATATGGTTGGGAATAGGTTGAGCAACCAACACCACCATAAGCACCTTAGAGCACAAGATAAAGAAGACAAGAAGCAAAGAAAGAAAAGCAATAATAGACGAAGAATGAAACAAAAGATGAACAAAAACCCACACAAGGAGCTCAAAATGAAATAAATGAATATATATTGAAAACAAACTCCAATATACGGTTCAAAAAAATACAAGAGAGATACAAGGAGAGAAAAAATACACCAAATGAAAAATACACTTAAAAATACATAAAACGAAAAACAGGGGTTACAGTTACCCCTACTCTTCTTCTTCAATTTTTCCCGCCAAAAATGAGAAAACAAAGACCCATCAAATGCGTTGTCTTCTTCAAAGCCCCCACTGACGAGCTCCACGCCCGTTCCTCCAACGTCGAGCTCCTCTCCTCCGTCGCCGACGTCGACTCACCACTGATTGAGCTCCTAGCCCGAAGCTCCAACTCCTCCTCACCTCGTTCGCCGAACTCGCCCATCGCCATCAACGAGAACCACTCCTTGAGCTTTGTCGAACCCATCACCTGCATGCTCAGTCTCCTCCACTTCGAACTCCCCTAACATCGAGCTCAATCGTTCACCAAGCTTGATCGTCCGCCGAGCAGCTCCTTCGCCCAAGCTCCGAACCCATGGCTCCAAAGCTCCACACCTCCAAAATAGAGTTCCATCTCCATGAATCCAAAGCCAGAGCCAAGCTCGACCTCACCGCCATTATTGCCGCTCTACTTAGAGCCCTCGAGCTCAACTCCTCATTGTCTTCGTCGAGCCATCCCACTGTCAAATGCGTCGAACATCTCATCACCGAGCTCTGAACTCGTCTTTCGTTCGCCGAGCTAGCCCAAGCTTTGCCACGTTCGCCAATAGCTCTACAGGAGCTCCTTCAACCTCCGAAGCGTTGAGCTCCCCCTCGAGCGAAGCTCCAAACCCACTCCTCAAGCTTCATCAAACCTAACATCTCAACTGCCGAGCTCCCCCCCTCCATGGACGAGCTCGCCAACCTCCACAGAGCTCTCCGCTGAACGTCTCCTTCGTTCGCCGAGCTCGCCGCACTTCGAGATCCAGCGCCACCTTCGCCATGCTGAACAAACTCAAACTGCTCGCCAACTCCTCGTTCGACGAGCTCCACCTCGCCGTCGAAGCTCCACCTCCACGATGCGAGCTCCTTGACCAAACTCCTCCCCTCGCCAAGCTCCACCTCCGCTGCTTCCGTCGAGCTTCGTCTCCCACAAAGAGATGTCGAAGGAGTGAGGACGAACGAAGAAAGGGTCGAAGAGTGCGGGAGAGGAGAAAGGAGACAGACGAAGGCAGAGGCGGGAAGGAGAAAGAAAAAAAATGGCCACGTGGTGATCAACGTTGACCGGCCACGTGGCGCTTCCTGGTTGGTTGTCGAACGGAAACGCTCGGACGATGTCGAACAGAGCAGCCCCCGAAAGAAAATTGGAGAAAAATGCCCTGCTTCGCAATGCGCGCTCCCTGATCTTGATCAATGCGGAGGATTGTGCCACATCATCAGGTATTAATTAATTAATTAATTAATTAATTTAATTAATCGAATTAATTATTTAAAAAATTCAAAAAAAATATTTAAAAATCAGGAAAAAATTAATTAAAAAATTCAAAAAATAGTTATTAATTTAGAAAATAATTTTATATTATGAAAATAATAATTAATAAATTAGGATAATTAATTAATTTTTTTCGATAATTAATTATTTAATTCAAAAATTGAATAAAAAAATTCGAAAAAATTCAGAAAAATCTGGAAAAATCACAAAAATTCCAGAAAAATCTGAGAATAATTTTGGATATTTTACAAGTTCTGAATAACACCGTTACACCTTGAGCAAGATCCAACTCCCCGAGAACTCCGATAAAATCCCTTATACCATTAAAACAGTAAAACTACTCCTAAAAGACTGTTAAACTTAGTCTTCGAGAGTGGGGGGCTCGTGATATGGCTAAAAATAGTTTTAAATTTGGACCGTTCAAATCGGGCACGAATCTTAAAGCTCTCCGGGGTAAAACGATAATTTCACCTACAAACGGGTTTGAAATGGGAACTGGGTCTTTCTTCAAAGCCCAATAGCCCATAAACGGATCTGTCCTACTGAGTACGGGTCCCAACCCGTTACAAGCCAGTTCAGAAGGATAAAGAAGAATTCAGATTCATAATTATCCCTAAGAGGTTGTTTTAACCACTTCTATCCATCCACACCGAGAAGTAGAGATTTGTTCTTATCTCGAAACGGATCATTAAGGCGACTATAGAAACCCTTCTCCCCCTACCATAACAAGGTAATCAATATTTTTCTACATAAAGATCTTTCATAATCTTCCTGATTACTGACAAGAGCATTGGAGGGTGTGTCGCCGGGATCCATCCCGGTGTTTCGCACTTTTTACAGGTTCGTAGCAGCAGTAAGAGACCAAGTCAACACGTTAGTGAAGATCAACAGGTCAACAGGTTTGCATTATTCATTTTCTTAAGAATCCACAAATTTATCTGTTTGCTCCCACACCAAAATTAGCAGCAACATCAGTCAATGTCTTTTTCTAGATCTTAAGATTTTTACTTTCTTTTCCACTTCGGTGAGTATTATGGGACTTGTTGTAGAAGCCCTGCAGGTGTAATAGGTCTCTCGGTCTGAATTTCGAGAATCACTGTACAAGGGTTTAAAGTATAGTGGAACGCTTGTGATGGAGAATTGCTAGAAGTAGGTGGTGTGGACGTAGACCAGGGGGTCGAACCACGTTATATCGCTGTGTCTTGCTCGTTGCTCTGTTTGCTTTCTTTTACTCTGTCTCTTTACTTTACGCACTATTTTTAAGAAAAAATTATTTCCGCAGAATCACCCTATTTACCCCCTAGGGTGATTTAGAGTGGTATCAGAACAAGGTGCTTACTAAGAGCTTAAAAGCTTAAGCAAAAGGTCCAATGGCAGAAATTTCTCCTCCCGAAAACTTGTACTTATCGGAGCCATTCGTCTCCAATGGGACAAGTCTTACACGCTCACCTTTTTTTTAATGAAAAATGCTATGATGTTTGGAAAATTTGTATGTCTCATTTTCTACAGATGCTTGGAGAAGAAGTATGGAACATTTGCATAAACAAAACAGATATCCCTATCCGCGATGGAAAGAGGGCTTTCACAAAAGCTGAACTAGCCCTAAAAACCGCAAACTCCAAAGCTATGACAGCTCTTTATGCAGGTTTAAACAATAAAGAATTAATGCGATGTGGACGAAATTGCAAAACGGCATACAAAATTTGGAACAACATAGTAAAATGGCATGAGGGAACCGCATTTGAGGTAAAAGCAAAAGTTAATATATTCTTTATAAGTTTGATGTTTTTCGTATGTTGCCAGGAGAGAACGTAGATCAATTGCTTGCCCGTTTCGACATTATTGCATACAAGCTTGAGAGCTTAGGTAAGGGGTTGGATAGTGACAGAAATATCGGAAAACTCATAAGTTGTCTCACGCCGGAATGAGACATAAAAGCTGCCGCAATGAGGGAGACACTTGAAGAAAAGGGGTTTGACTACTACACTTTCCAAGGAAAACTAAAGACGTATGAGATGAAGATGACTGAAACCAAAAAATACCAGCAGAACATCGGGATTGAACCTAAAACAGAAGAAAAGACCATTGCGTTGAAAGCAGAAAAATCTCAACCATAAAAAACAGAATCAGATCGTGAAAAGTCAGATGAAGACATCACATTGTTGACCAAGCAATTTTGTAAGTATCTTAAACACAAAAAATATGGCAAGTTTCAAAGAGAAAGAGAAAAGGACAAAGACGACGTATGCTACAAATGCAAAAAACCTAGACATATTCGCGCAAACTGTCCCATCTCATAGGACAGAAACAAGGACTACTACCACTCCAATCTAGGATTGAGAAAGAAGGCGTTGAAGGCAACATGGCTAGATTCAGATTCCAGTGATGAAGAGCAAAAACATAACAACTTTGGATTCATGGCTCTTGGGAATGGTAAGGTACAATAATCATCTCAAGAAGAGGTAATTGAAGAACCCACCTATGATGATTTAGTAGGCATGTTTAATGGATGAAAAGATTATGCTAACAAATTAAGTCGTGTATTAAGACAATATAAACAAATGTCAAATGAATCACATGACTCTTGCATTGCTAAAAATCAAAAGATGAAAAATAAAATTCTTTGATTATTGAAAAATTCGAGTCATTTAGAAAAGACCATGATGTATTGATAGAGGAAAATGAATATTTAAACAAGAGATTTAAGAATCATTGGAAACACATGATGAAAATCTAAGAGAAATTCGTGAGAAATCTGTTTATATTGCTAAATTCAATGATAATTTAAATGAATGCAAAAGAAAATTTGATGAGGTAGTGGAAGGTTGTAAAGAAGTTCTCGAACAAAATAGAATACTTGATGCTACCCTAGACACTCTTCGTTAGAATACAAAAGATGATGAGAAGACTAGGAAAAGCCTTTGTAAAAGAGTAAATGAGCTCGAAAAAATTATTGAAAAATATGAATGGCCTAGTTACCATATTACAAAGAATTCAAGATCATATCATGATAATCGAAGGATTGGTTAGGATGAGCCAATACAACATCAAAAGTCTAAGCAATCATGTCATACACATATGCATAGTCACCAACATAATCACAAATCAACACAACACTATGCTCATGCACCAACACTATGCTCATGTGCATGATCCAAGGCATATTCGTATCACATGTTACTATTGCTGTAAAGTAGGACATATTTCTTACGATTGTGCATTAAAAAGGAATACTAATTTTATTTGGGTGAGAAAGAATATAAATGCAAGAACGCCTACTTGGACATCTACAAACTTTCATGTAGGTGGATTTACACCCTCCAACTTAAAAGATCGCAGGCTCCATGATAGAAGATGCTCGAAAGTCACAACAAGTTGCAATAACAAAATCAGCATCCCCATCAAGCGAAAAAAAAGGACATCAATTCTTCTGATAAGTACAACAATGGGTAAACTCTAAACTAATTTCGATTTACTTTTGCGCTATAGATGATATATTTATTTGAGTTAGAAATCTAGAACATTGATTTTGAAATGTGTAATTTACTCGTAACATGGGACAAAATCACTATAAACAATTCTTCCAAAAAGACATGATACAAACTCATTTCCCTGTACAATTTTTTTGAACTTGCTGATTGGTCGGCTGTACTATACAGTCGACTGCTTTCTTATAAATGGTACGGTCGACTGCGCGGTCGACCGTCCCAAGCTCTGGAATTTCTTTCCCAAAAATTATGCGGTCAAAAATGAACCGGTCGATTGCACAGTCGACCTTCCTGCTTTTAGCCTGTCTTGTTGAAGTTAATTACTATATTTTCTTACGTTGCGGTTGACCATCTCTTTGAACCATTCGACCGAACATATCGGCTGATTAGTTCTCAGTATATTTTCTTCCCTCTATGACATTCGGGACCCAAACATCCAGTATAAATACCTTTCCATTTTCCTCTCTCAGCCTCCACGAAAAACCCTAGCCTCCCTCTTCCAAAACCCATCAAATAGTCTTCAAATTTTCTGCGATTTTCTCCTAGGTTTTTGGGTGTTATCTTCTTCCTTGCAACATGGCTTCTCACGGTCCTTTCCCCTCTCACAGATCTAAGGGTAAAAAAACTATTGCCTCTAAATCTGTTACTAGAGAAGGAATTACGTTTAGAAATTCAAATTGTACAGATCGTTATTTTTCTACACTTTCTTCTGCTCCGGATATTGCTAACCGTGAAATAAATCTTGCATCCTTAGGTGGGAAATTATCTATTATGGTAAGAATTCTTCGAAATTTTAGGTGGGAGAATTATCTTGCTACACCAAGCACTCACTTCGAGTCATTGACTGATAAATTTTATGTCAATCTTGAAGGTATTCAAGACAACGATCTCACTCTTTCTTCAATTATTCTTGGTAAAATGGTCAAAATTACTCCCGAATATCTTCGTAGGTATTACTCTCGAATATCTTCGTAGGAGATATGAATTTCCCGGAGGAGAATTTGATGCTTATCATCTTTGATTTCAATTCACTACAAACCGGGTCATGATAAATCTACTGTTAAATCCATGATAGTTCAATCTGAATTTTCTCATATCCCTCGTCCTGCTCCCACTAATTTTACCGATTCTGCCAGTGTCTTGAATAAGATCTTTAACGCCAATATTTGGCCTAAAAAGAACGATGACAAAAATTATGGTAGATCGATCGTTCATAATTTTTCCTATCATTGGCGAATACAAATTTGATCTCTCCACATTTATCAATTACACAATGAATTTCGCAACCTCACAAAACCGTGGTTTTCCCTTCAGTTCCCTTATTTACAATCTAGCTATTGATTCCCGCATTGATGCTGAGAATTTTTTCCTTAGTAAAAACCCTATGCCAATTCTTCCTCAACAAATGGGTGTTGACATTCCGTTTACCCAACGGGCTCGCCGTCGTCAAGCCCAACAAGATCGTCAAGACGAGCAATCTCAACAAGCTCCTTCCTCCTCTCGGCGCAAGAATGTTACTCCCTCTTCCTCATCCTCATTCCTGACTCATGAGCAATTTGTCGCTCATCAAAGGTAAGTATATGGTTACTATGTCAACACTATTGAATACTTGCAAGGCAAAACGGTTGGAAACTTCTTACCAAGGGGTGTAAAATGAACAGGATGGTCCATCGTCCGTCCGAGTCCGGCTCGAGAAATGGTCCGACTGTGGACCGTCCGAACTGTTATACGAACCGAACCCGAACAAATTATTAGGTTTGATTCTTTATCGAGCTCGAGCCGGACATAAGTCCGTCCGAGTATTATTGCGGTCCGATGTTTTATCGAGCCGAGTCCGGACTATAAAAATTTTGTCCGACCTAGACCGAGCTGGACATAAGCTCGTCCGATTAGAATTTCGGTCCGAGCTTGAACATATGGTTGTCCGATCCCGTCCGGTCCGATTTACAGCCTATTCTTCCCCCTCCTAATGAAGAGGAGAGCGATGATGAGGAATAGATTGTGATACATCTTGGATAATTGCAATATGAACTAGTGCTCTCTTGTATGGATCTTTTTTGCTATGTAATCTAGAAATCACATGTCACTGCTTGCAAAAATTCTCGTGTCAAATATATCTCGAATTTATCTTATACTGTGCTTCTGATTTTGATTGTGCTATATCAGTATTTCGGTCGACCGGGCGATCGACCAGTTCCCTCTCTGGTCTCGTGCAGTCAAACATACCATCTTTTTTGTGTCTTTGCGGCCGACCGTGTGGTCGACCTGTCTTTGCCTCTGTGTTTTGATTTCTGGCAGCTGTATTTTTCTTTCTTTTGGTGTGTTCCAAAAAAGGGAGAAGTCTTAGAATTTTTCATCTATGTTTTTGGCACTAAGAAAAATTATTTTACTTGATATTTATTTAAAGTTTTTTTGAATCATTTTTTTAATCGTTTAATCTATATCTCTCGTATGTATTTGGCAAATATCAAATCTATGATACCATGTAGAGCTCTCACTATATATCAAAGAGTTTCGCGATCAACGGTATCATGTAAGTAGATTTTTCTTTTTGATTTTAAAAAATGTAATATTCTACAAAATTGCTTATTTCTTATGCATGCTCTTCATAGAACTTTTGATCATTACAATGTGCAATATTATGTACTCTCATTTATTAACATTTTCCATGCATGAATTTAGGGAGAGTACTAGATTTAGGGGGAGTAATTAAATCTCTTCTAATCCATCTTGTTTTACATTTTTAAATTCTAAGATATGTTTTATCTAGACCAAAAGGGAAAGATTGTTGACCCTAAGTTTGGTGTGCAAAAAACGTCACTTACTACTAATATCTTCAGTTTAGATTTGCACGAATAACAAAAAAATAAAAATCAGTATAAAGATTCAAAAGATTCACAAACAAACAAAAGAGGCATGAATAAGAAAAGATTGGAAAATCAAGAAAGAGTGCTCTTCAAGAAACGTGCTTCAAAGCCAGCAAATCAAATAATTTATTTCTGTTTATGAGAGAAACATATATGTAAAGTAGCATTGATTAATAAATTAGTTTTGGAAAGAATACAAAGCGAAATCGCCAATTGAAAGTCGAATTTGCACGACTGTGGTCGACCGCAACAACAGTCGACCGCTCATCTATGTTGGAAAGATGAGTCAGTCGACCGCTCATCTATATTGGATATATGAGTCAGTCGACCGTTAATCGCTCGACTTACGAGTTAAAAGATGAACGGCCGACTGTCCATTATTGCAGTTGACATTCCAAGTGCAGATTTGATGATTACGAAAATATCTTTTCTTTTTTGGAAAGATACATTTATCTTCTCTATAAATTTTGGCGAATTCACAGTGTATTCTTCATTCCTTGCTATTATAACTCCAATACTCCAAGTGTGTGAGATTTTTATTTTCTTCAGTCAATATCTATTTCTAGATCTCGAGAGTTTTACTTTCTTTTCCACTTCGGTTAGTATTGTGAGACTTGTTGTAGAAGCCCTGCGGGTGTAATAGGTCTCTTAGCCCGAATTTCGAGAATTATTGTACAATGGTTGAAACTATAGTGGAATGCTCGTTGCAAAGAATTCATACATAGGTGGTGTGGACGTAGACCTGAGATTCGAACCACGTTATATAGTTGTATCTTAGTCGTTGCTCTGTTTGCTTTCTCTTACTCTGTCTCTTTACTTTACGCACTACTTTAGTTTTTTTTTTATTTTCACACAATCACCCTATTCACCCCCCAGGGTGATTTACAACGACTTCAGTTATGTTAACACTGAGTTGTTTCCAACAATGGCTTAGTTTTATAAAAATTTATAACCTAAGCCATTGTTGAAAACAACCGCTCCAGGGTTTACATAACTTGAAGCCGTTGTTTCCAACAACGGCTAAAGTGGTTTGTATCCCCGTTCGACTTCAGTGGTTTGCAATGGAGCATTGCTATATATATATATATATATATGTATATATATATATATATATGTATATATATATATATATATATATATAGCAATGGAGCATTGCAGACGGGTTCCGTGCAAACGGGTATACAAAACACTTAAGCCGTTGTTAGAAACATCGGCTTATGTTATAAACCTAAGCCGTTGTTCGGAACAACGGCTTAGGTTCAAAATAAACTAAACCGTTGTTCCGAACAACGACTTTAGTGGTTTGCAATAGAGCATTGCTATATATATATATATATATATATATATATATATATATATATATATATATATATATATATATATACACATATATATATGAGTTCCCTTTGGTTGCTTACTACTTTCGGTGAGCACTCATGAAATAAAGACCCTATGAAAATTCGAATCGCTCATATTGTTCTACATGCCTAAGATAGCCTAACAATAAAAAATCAAGTAATTAGAAGTTCATTTGCCCATCCATCATGTTGTTAGAATTTTCAGCCATACAATTATGTGATGATGTAAATCATGGACAAATGAATTTCAAATTAATTGATTTTTTATTGCTAGGCTATCTTAGGCATATAAAACAATGTGAGCGGTTCGGATTTATCATAAGTGCTCTATTTCGTGAGTGCTCACGGAGTGCTCACCAAAGTAGTGAGCAACCGAAGATTTATCTCTCTCTCTCTCTCTCTCTCTCTCTCTCTATATATATATATATATATATATATATATATATATATATATATATATATATATATATATATATATATCTAATATTATAATTGGAGAAGGCCTTAGTGTCATTTGTTATTTTGTCATTCTACCAACATGTGCGACACACGTACATGACTAATATAAAGAAGGTTTCCGGTTCAAACCCTCACTACGTCAGAGTTTTTTTTTTTTGAAATTATTAAAACGGGCATCGCACGTGTAAATTACTAGTGTGTGTGTATATATATATATATATATATATATATAGAGAGAGAGAGAGAGAGAGGTGTCTTCGAGAGAGCCCTGTCCTAAGATGGAGAGCTCGCAATGGTGGGTGAGGTCCTATGTACAATCCAAACAATTCATCTAGTTCTAAATACCTAACATAATCTAATCATGTGATATGAAGTCATTTGAACTTCATCTACCATTGCCTCATATCAATATAAAAAATAAAGTTGTTGCAACTAAAACGTGATAAAATTGTATGGTTGCAACATCTTTATTTTTTATAATGATATGATGAGAAATCCTACAATAATTCATTATCAATATTTACACATCAAAACACATGGAAGACATCATTCAAACATTATTACACTGTTTTAAATTATCTTCGAAACTGCCGAAATTTTGTTTCGGCTAGTTTGTCGATACAAAATCACATATTTTATACTATATATCATTTTGGACCGAAATGTGTATATTTCATCCAAAATCACCGAAATACCGGTTGAAATGTGTATATTTCATCCGAAATCACTGAAATACCGGCCAAAATATTGTCGAAATTGGCAAAATATCAGCCAAAATAGACAAATGTTATTGTGAATATATTAAAAAAAAATTGTAATACTTTTTGCATATATGTCTTTCAATACAGGACCTTAAGCTAAAATAATGTAAGAATTTCGTATCATTATTGTTTGTATATATGCAAAGTCAAGTAAGATTATTAACTAATACATTTTTTTTAATCAATGCAAATTAAATTTAGTTATATAGTTATATTACATTCTCTACTATATTATTGTTAAATTATGCGAATATTTACCATAATTGATTCATATAATTAGTTACATTATACAGTATTTTATATGATAAATGGCATGTAGGACATATAATATGTTATTTAATAACATTTTTTTTTATTGAGTATACGAAATGAACATTCGATATAATCACATTTTTCCGAGATCTCCTCCGATATCTTCGATCCGAGACGACACACTCCTTACCGAGACAAGTCCGAAATCCGAGATTTAAAACCATACATTATTATTGAGATATACTTTGAAAGAGCAATCAGGAATAATAACACACAAAGTCTATTAGTACAAAAGTGAATAAGTGGGGTGGGAGAGGGGGATTTATAAGCATGGACGGGACTCCTCGAATTCCACGAAATGATCTGGCTATCTGATCTTCATCATCAAGATCTAACGACCACTAAGATCTTGATGATGTCAGCCTAGAGCGCAAGAATACCTTCTTACCCTCGACTCTGTCAACCAACGCGGCGGCTCGGTGCGCAGGGTCAACTCCTCAGGGTATTTCACCTTTATTCACCCAAAAAGTTTCCCCTCAAAGGCTTGGGCCTCGACGCTCGGATGTCACCGCAAGCCCTAAAAAGTTTCTCTCAACTGCTTAGGCCTCGACGCTCGGATGTCACCACGAGCCCCAAAAAGTTTCTCCTAAACTACTTAGACCTCGACGCTCGGATGTCACCGCGAGCCCCAAAAAGTTTCTCCTCAACGGCTTGGGCCTCGATGCTCGGATGTCACCGCGAGCCCCAAAAAGTTTCTCTCAAGTGCTTGGACCTCAACGCTCGGATGTCACCGCGAGGCCCAAAAAATTTCTCCTAAACTACTGGACCTCGACGCTCGGATGTCACCGCGAGCCCGAAAAAGTTTCTCTCAAAGGCTTCAGGGTCAGCGTTCGGATGCCACTACGAGTCCCAAAAAGTTTCTCTCAACTACTTGGACCTCGACACTCGGATGTCACCGCGAGCCCAAAAGTTTCTCTCAAAGGCTTCAGGGTCGGCGCTCGGATGTCACCGCGTGCCCCAAAAAGTTTTTCCTAAACTGCTTGGGCCTCGACGCTCGGATATCACTGCGAGCCTTAAATTATCCCCCAATAATAAGGGGCTCGGCAAGAAGGACCCCCACTCCACAGACTCCTACGTCCCCTTGCTTTTCCAACAAGTGAGGGGGCTCGTCTGCCAACCCCCTACGCTCGGCCAAGCGACCTCGAGGTTGACGCTCGGATGTCACCGTGAGCCCTAAAATTATTCCCCAACAATGAGGGGCTCGCCTGCCGACCCTAGACGCTCGGCAAGAAGGACCCCTACTCCACAGTCTCGACGCCTCCTTTGCTTTTCCAACCAGTAAGGGGCTCGCCTACCGACCCTGGACGCTCGGCAAGAAGGACCACTACTCCACAGATTCCAATGCCCCCTAGCTTTTCCAACAAGTGAGGGGGCTCGCCTACCGACCCCCTATTCTCTCGGCCAAATGACCTCCGGGTCGACTCTCGGATGTCACCGCGAGCCCCAAATTATTCCCCAACCAGTGAGAGGCTCACTTGCCGACCCTAGACGCTCGGCAAGAAGAGCTCTTACTCCACGGGTCTCGATGCCTCCTTGCTTTTCCAACCAGTGAGGGGGCTCGTCAACCGACCATTGATGATCGGCAAACCGAGCTCCGACACCCCGAGTGACTCCAAGAGGGGATTCCCTTCATCCTACCCAAATGACCTCTTCTGGAAGATACGGATCTCGTTCTTCGCCGTACACACCACCCCGCTCTTCCTACAGAGGCAAAAAATCACTCTCACACGACTGGATCACCCAGCCCTCCAGGAGTGGGGGCCTCCTGATATAGGTCAGATGATGTGGCCCTTCCTGGGTCACAGGATCCCCTCAAAAACCGTTCACCCCCGATCATCAGATCTGTCACATCAGCCCTAAACCGCCTGGGCTTCCGCCACGTCAGCCCTAAACTGCCTGGGCTTCCGCCACGTCAGGCCCATGGGCAACCGAGTCCAGACTCGGCCCCAAACAGGGTTCAGACCCAGTTGGCACTGCCTATAAATACTAGACCCTCTACCCCTTCAACAGGTAATCAATCTTTCCCCTCTCAAAACCCTAGTTACTGTTACACTTTAGTGACTGACTAGACTGTCGGAGGGCTTGCCACCGGGATCAACCCTGGTGTTCCTAGGCCGAATACAGGTACACGAGACATCCGGATCCGAGCTTCCAGATCGGAGCCGAGCCTCCAGATCCGAGCCGATCATCCGACCTCCACCTCACTCCCGCCTACTCCCGAGCCGTCCCCCCGGCTGAGGGTCGGGCGTACCGTTAGTACCGAAGCTTCCGCAAAAATATAAATTGAGAAGAACTCACACCTAATGCTGCCACCCCCTAAAAACAAACCGCATCAAAAAGATACATTCAAGGCATCAAACAATAATTATCAAGATCTCTATTAGAAGAACAATCAGGAACGAAAACATTGAAATTCTTCATACTAACTGATCAAAGCTAAGACAAGCCAAATCTTCTTCCAAAATGACAGATCTCACCTTTAAGATCACAGGATCAGGAGCTGTCCACCTTAAATCTGTTTGATGCAGTTTCGGAAGCATAATCAATACATGGATAAGATATGTTCCCAAACTGCACTAAGCAAACCCAAGGCGGCCAGCGAAAAAGAACCTTTAAGATCACAAGATCAGGAGTTATCCATCTGTTTGGTGCAGTTCGGAAGCATAATCAATACATGGATCAGGTCTGCTTCCAAACTGCACCAAGCAAACCAGAGGACGCCAGCAAACAAAAAACCCTAGAAACTGACCTCTGAAATTGTGAGGTAGGCAAGCAAGAGGCAAACAAAACAGGGTACTTATAAGAGCATTGACGATGAGGATTTGCACAGCTGACATGTGGCTAGCCAACTTTGGAATGATATTAAGCGGCAAACTACTATTTATTATAGGCCCTTTACTGTAACAAAATGATAGAATATACTTTGTGATCGATTTTCATTCTGGTTAAATACTTTTCACTACAAGATAGTTACTAGGTGAACCTCAAGGTGAGGTAGGAAAGAAATTCTACTTTAAATTTTTTTAAAAATTCCCAGCTACAGAAGGAATTGAAACGAAGCAAAAAAATTTAAATGAAAATTATAGATACATCGTCGGATTTAAGTAAAATCCGGAAATATTTGGTCGATCAAGTCAAAACCAAAAATAACACATAAGACCTTTATTACGAAACATTTGCAGATTCAAGTAATAACCAGAAATTATCTCTACTCATAAGCAGAAAGAATTTACTACTCTCCGTAAATAGCCAACCCATCATTAATCATAATGTAAAACATCCTCCTCTTTATTTATTTGATAACGTGGATAGAATCCTAAGATTCCAGCCCAATCAATAGATAAAAATGAGGTTACAACGATAGAGGTAAATTTACAAAGTGTAAACACTTAGAGCACTAAACAACAACTACAAAGAGCAACAAAAGCAATTGAGAAAATTGCCGAAAAGCCCTGCACGAGGAAGGAACACCGAAAACAGAACCCCACTCAGACCGCAACGGGGAGGCAGCAAACCAATCCGAACAGGGCCACCTTCGAGCTGAGACCCAAGGAAGGACCCGATGAAAATCCACGCTAGAAGACGGGGCCAGCAAGGGAGGGCAAACCATCCAGATGCAAAGCCAGCAAGACGACAAAAGGGCCACATCACAGCCAAAGGGAGTAGGCTAAAACGAGCCAACAAGCACAACCAAGCCATGCAAACAACAACCAAAAACCTCCAGCCCAGCTGGAGCGAACAAAGAGCAAAGAAGCTAGAATCCTCAACAATCAACTTATACAAAGTCGGACAACAAGATGACAACAAAGATTGTGGGCTAAATCTCTACAGGGGAGGTCGAGCGAGCTCCATCCCAAAGCAAAACAAAACCACAAGGGAGGAAACCACCAAAACTCCAAAAAGAGAAGCACAAGACCAGCACAAGAGCATCACTAACACAGAATAACAAACAACTATCTACCTCAGAAAGGAGAGGAATTTTTACACCAAAACGACTCGGTGCCCTGCTAAGCTACCGGCCACAAAAAGGTACACTAAGAAACCAATATACAGTGCACTGAACAACCAAAATACACACCATTGAACATGGCCCAGCTTTAACCTCAAAAGAACAAAAAACTTAGGAAACAATCTATTACAGACGAGAAACTAGAGGAGAGTAAAGCCTGAGACACATCAAAACCACAAAAGACGGGACCAACGCAGAACATCACCTGAACCAATCCATCAATCTGAACCAGAGACCAAAAGAACATCTCCAAGAAAGCTCAATTCTGTAGAGAATAAGAACATGAGTTAACAACAACAAGAAAAGAGCTGAACTAGGGAAGCTAAATCGAAGAGCGATAAGAAAGGATCGCCTCATCCAGGCGATCTAAATGCAAAGCTTCAACCTTATCATTAGGTAAAATGGAAGGCCAAAACTTTGAGAAGAATAAAAATTATCGATAACAGTATCGATAGGGGAAGCAGTTTGGGTAAAAATCTGCCTGTTACGTTCCGCCCAAGTCACCCAAATAATCGCCATCATCGATAGAAACCAAGAGGCTCGAAATTTGCGCTGGAGAACATGAGTTTTCCAGCAAGAGAAAAATTGTTAGGGATGTTGGGGGCTTTCCAAGCGGTAACGAAAATAATCCATAATTGACGAGTAAAATAGCAATTAAGAAAGAGATGGTTGGCGTCTTCATGCTCGGAAGAGCATAACGAACAGAACTGGCATATAGCCAGGTTTCTTTTATTTAGGATTTCCATGGTAAGAAGTTTGTTGTTGAGCGTGAGCCAGGTAAGGATCTTAACTTTAAGAGGTGCGCAATTACTCCAAAGAGGATTCGCAAGCTGGGAACGAATTCCACCAAAATTAAGAAACTTGTAGCAAGATTTCACCGTGTAGTTGCCTGAACTGGTCCAGCGCCATCTGAAATCGTCCGAGGGGAACCAAGAGTAAAGATTGAGGGAAAGAAAAAGTTCGTGGAGTTCCACTTCCAAAACAGACGGCAGAATGCAACTGAATTGAACAGCCCAGAATTTCTGATTATTGATGATAGTAACATAATCCGCCACCGTTGTAGCTTGGTTAGACGCCAGTTGGAATAGCGAAGGGAAAGCTAAAGCCAATCTAATATTTCCTGAACCAAAGGTCGATCCAAAACCTCGTTTTGGCACCCCTAGCACAAGTGTGGGAAATGCCACATTGGAAGGGACCCACCACCTTCCAAATCCCTTTCCAAAAAGAAGAGGTGTTGTTAGAGATGGTGGGGGGAAATTCCCACACCATGCGACGAGGGAAACATTTTATAGAAATCATACGTGCCCAAGGTACATGATCGAACTTCAGGATACGCCATAGCCATTTACCGAGGAGGGCTAGGGTTTGATGCCTGAGGTCAAGCACCCCTAACCCTCATGCCTCTTTGGAAGTGCAAATCAACTTCTAGTTGCAAAGATTTTTACCAGCACAACAGAAGTCGGTCCCTGACCAGAAGTTTTTTTGGATTTGGTCAATTTTTTTGATGACCCAAGATAGGACATAAAAGAAGGACATCATATACAAAGGAATGGAAGAAAGAACGGAGCTTAACAAGGTAAGTCTGCCTCCACGGGACAAATGTTTACCAACCCAGACATTGAGCCTAGATTCAACTTTTTCGTTCATCGGCATCTAGTCCGATTTATGGATTTTACCCCATCTCAAAGGTATACCTAGGTATTTGATTGGGAAAGGCGCGGGAACACAGTTGAAAAACTGCGCCATTTCATCTTGCCAGTTGGGATTACCTCCCAGCCAAAAAATCGACGATTTTTGAAAGTTAATCGACAATCCCGAAGCATTCTTAAACAAATAAAGAAGGAGCTTGAGATTCCGTAAAGTACTCCTGTTATGAGAGGCAATAGTATCATCGGCATATTGCAAATTCAATACTCCACGAAAGCTCTGGGAACCCCCCAGGCCTTCGAAAACACCTGCGTCCCAGGCGTTACGAAGCAACTTACTAAAAAAGCCTGCCACTAAAGAAAAGAAGAGGGAGGAAATTGGGTCTCCTTGACGCAGACCCTGCTTACACTTAAATTTGTGGCCCTCCGAGCCGTTAAGAACGATAGAGGAGATACCCGCGAAAAAGCTGGATTTAATCCAAGCAATCCATTTCGGGACGAATCCACGGTGAAGGAGAATTTTGAAAAGAAAATCTCACTTGACACTATTATAGGCTTTGTGAAAATCAAGTTTTAAGAGAATACCCTCCGAATTTGATCTGTGACAATCAGAAATAATTTCTTGCGTCGATGCCACACTATCTAAGATAAATCGGTCTTTGATGAACCCCGATTGCGCAGGGTCTATCAACAGGAGAAATGACCATGCTAAGACGAGTAGAAAGAATCTTCATAATGATTTTGAATGTCGTGTTAAGAAGGCTAATAGGACGAAAGCTCGAAACCGAGTTGGCTCCTAAAATTTTGGGGATCAGAACGATATGCGCATAGTTAATCCTATCAAAAGAAAACGATCCTTGATAAAGTTCCGAGAACATTTTAAGCAGGTCTTCTTTGAGATAATCCCAAAAACGTTGGAAAAAAAGGGCCGAAAACACATCCGGGCCGTGAAACGAATCACTCTTCAAAGAAAACATCGCTAACTTGATCTCTTCTAAAGAAAACGACGCTTCTAGACTGGACAGATCGAAAGAATGCTGGCCATATAATTGCATCTAGTCTAAGTGAATAGAACGATGTTTGGAAGTACCCAGAAGGGCTTTAAAAAAAGGCAGAAAAGAGGCGTGGATAAGGGAGTCAGAAGACACTTCAATACCGTTGTCGATAATCGAAGAGATACGGTTGGTACGTTGGCAATGAGACGCAAAATTATGGAAGAAAGAAGTGTTACCATCTCCATCCTTGAGCCAACGGAATTTAGCTCGCTGAGCCCACATAATGTGGTCATGGTGGAGGAGGGACGCATACTCCCTTTTACACGACGCACGTTCGGAACGCAGGTGTAACACCCCGAATTCCAAAATACAACTGAATTCGAGATTCCACAGGATCTTTACACTTTTTTCGTACAATTTAACAAGGAAATAAAAACTTTTCTTTTATTAGAGTTACATTTACACTTGTACATTATCACAGCGGAAGCAATATTTCAATAAATTACAAGAAACAACATTTAAAATAGTCTTGCGCAGCATGTATACTTCAGTAGTCAAGCATCTTTACTCTGCATATAAAACTGTGGGCGCGTCAGTTCATTCCACTGACAAAATATTATACACGGACATCCTCTCCATGCCGGAAACAGTATAACGATTCTTATTTCTTACAAACACAAACTTGTCACAAACAATGCTAAAGGGACTATCCTATTGATGTCGTGTCGTGAATGTGCACTTAGTCCTTAATGCAATTATTTATATTATATGACACTAATGTGCACTTGTTCAGAGTCTATGCAGCCCATACTACATAGGTCCGAGGGCAAGCCCTTAACCATTCTTCATCTTGTAGGGTTCAATCTCTCGCCATGACTTAATCTACTACTGTAACTATGGTAAGTATCCTACATGTTTTCTGACCTACGAACTCATGTCTAGGCACCCTGGAGGGAATCCCAATGCACTGATACATGATTCATCATGCAGGCATCCTATGGTAATTCAGCTCCTACCATAGACATGACACCACCCCCAGTAGCCAAACACCCCACGAGCGTCACCACCGGGACGGTACTCTTGAGCAGTATCCACGCCCTATCATGACTCATCATGGGACATCCTGTGAATACTCTCACGCCGCCAATCTAATGGCCCTCATACTCAATATTTTTCTCTTACTTTCATCACATCTCCACTATGCATCTAATCCTTAGTTTAATTGAATCATGAATAAAATCAACTCTTAGAGTGTAGCACTTCCACTATACCGGTCTTATTCATTTAATTCAAATGAACCAAACATTGGTCTTCTCATTTCAAAATATTATTTTCTCATTTTTTCATTGCCGGTATAAGGCTTGGCTATACCCTAACTCTCAATTTCAACTTATAATTACAATATCATACTCATAAGATCTTTTCATGATTAATCACAATTCATATTCCAATAGCATAATATTCATGTATTCATACCTTTCATAATTCATCACGATCAATAATTCAATTTCGCATGCAATCCATGTGCAAGAATAAATTTCACTTAATAGTCACCAACAATTTCATATATTCCACAAATCTATTATTCACAAATTCACAATTTTACTACAACACATTTTTCTATAATTCCATTTAATCACGCTAGTCACAAACTTCAAAAATTCATCTTTTATAACTCAAAATTTTCATTTTTATTATTCTTTCGTTTAAAAGAATAATTTAATTTCAAAGTGAGTCCTTTCTTGCAAAAGACCAAATTTCTTATTCATACATCATCAAAAGTTGTATAAATATTTCCCATAAAGTTCTAATAATTTTTCAGTAATTAATCCATAATTTTCTGATTTTTTTTTAATTCCAATTTAAAAGTACTTTCATTCAAAAAGAATCCAAAAAAAAAATATTATTTTTTTCTAACCTCCCAAACCCACCAAGATTCGAACCAGCAACCAGCGGTAAGGCAGACAACGCACAAGACCAAAGCGCCACAGCCACTAGGCGATATAGGTAGGGATTAAAATCCCTATGTGTTCAGTTTCGGTGATTTGGGTTTTTAATAATTAAAAAAAAACTAAACCACAGTCTCTGGATGTCGAACCCGAGACCTCCCCCTTTTACTGTAGCGATCGAAGACGCTGCCGACCAGTTGGTCTAAGTGGCCAATTCGATTAGAAAGTATTTTAAATAGGTTTTAGTCTTATTCTCTGTTCAAAGCTATACTTCCAAAATTCTCAAAACGAATTTGTCTCTTCTTCTCCTCTTTTGAAAACAAAAATGTCCAGAATAAAAATACATTTAATTTAACAATAACCAGTATTTTTAAAAGTATTTTTTTCCCTCTTTTAAAACATATATTTAGCCTTAATTTGTATTTTATAACACTATTTCGACAGTTGAAAACTTACACATATTTGTTCACCATAAAGATGGTCTCTCACACCAAAAATTCACTACTATGATGTTTGTTTACACATTGACAACTATGATATTTTTAGAGCGTGAAAATCAACTTTATAATTAAATAAAACCTCTATTTTTATTAATTACTCTACACATGATGCATTCGATTATTTGTATGCAAAGGACATTCTTTTTCATTTATTCCAATTTTCACATGGCATATATAGCAATAGGTAATTTCAATGCATCTATTAACAATCATTTCTATCAATTTATCTTTGACACACTGTTCTTCCTAGCATTATTAATCAATAAACATGGTGCTAGTCTTTTACTAGTTAATCTACATAGTTCGTATTTATGGCATATTTTGCATTCTAACATTAGAAAAAAAAGAGAACATTCACTTTACTCAAAATATAGTAATCAAACAACACAAATTTGCTAATTTATCAATTCTCTTCTAACTTGGCAAGCATGCATTTCATTTCAACTAGTAGCTTATAATGATAATTCCACTTCATTCCCTAGCATGATCTCTACTATAGAAGTCATGAGAAACACCCACCTTTTTGAAGAAAACCAATAAGAAATCTCTTAGAGCCTCCTAGAATGGGAGAGAGTGCCTTCTCCTCCTAGATTGCAATGTCACGATCTCCTTCTTGCTTCCTTGCCACCAAAACTGAGAGCTCCAAGTTGATAGAGAAGGGGGCCGACCTCCAATAGGAACACACCCACTCAAACTCACACACTAATATGTATCTCCTATATAATGCCTTCTTTCAATATTTGCTTTAGTGTAGAATACAAGTATGAAGGGGGGGGGGGTATTTATACTAATTTTAGAATGGATTGGAGGGCTAGGATTTATTGGATAGTTATAGGATGAATGGTTAGGATAGGAGGGGAAGTTGTAGCAACCACCCACACACCAAGTAACCACCCATGCACACACACCCACACTCCCCATCATTCATGCACAAACCAGCCACCAAAGAGTGTGCATTGCACACTACGTGCATTGCACGTGCCACCTAGTACCCCTATGTAGAAGTTTGTACAATTTAAATAATCAAAATGTTCACCATTTGTCTCTACATGACAAGTGTGACAATTTAATTGATTTATTAAATTAGTGGGCTTCACAATTAGTGGGCTTAGGCTTGTGGGCCAAGACAATAAATTAATAATTAATTAAAGTGGGCTAACACAAATAAAATAGTGTTTTAGGCTTTAGAATTTGGCTTTTATAAAAATAAAGGAAAGGAAAAATAATTGTTCATACTACCAAGAGAAATTTTTTATATAAAAATAGATAAATAATATACACATGAAATTTGCAGGTGCACAACACGTGAAAATCAATATCTTATTAGAATGAAAGTTTAGGGTATTACAACACTCCCTCCTTAGAATAGTTCCGTCCCCGGAACTACAATTAAAGAGTGAGAAAACAAAACACAAGAAGAAAAATACAATCAAGCAAACAGCTCAGGATGATCCTTCATCATCCTCTCCTCAGATTTCCAAGTAGCCTCTTCAACCAATTGGTTTCTCCAGACTACCTTGACCATCGGTATTGTCTTATTCCTCAAGACTTTCTCTCGACGATCAACAATCTCAACTGGAAGCTCAATGTAATTCAGATCCAACTGCAAACCCTCTGGCACTTCGGGCAAATGGTGACTAGGATCTGGAATGTAACATCTCAGCATAGACACATGAAAGACATTGTGCACCTGAGACAACTCTTCCTGTAACTCAAGCCGGTAAGCAGTTTTTCCAATTCTTTTCAATATCTTATACGGGCCTATGAATCTCGGGGCTAACTTTCCATCCTTGCCGAATCGGATCACGTCTTTGCTGGGCGATACCTTCAGAAAGACAAAGTCACCAACCTCAAACTCAAGGTCCCGACTCCTATTGTCTGCATAGCACTTCTGCCTACTCTGAGCATCCACCAACCTCTTCCTGATCAGATCAATCTTTTCAGAGGTCTGCTGCACAATATCACGCCCAAACATCTGACGCTCCCCAACTTCGAACCAACAGACAGGTGTTCTGCACTTCCTGCCATACAAAGCTTCGTACGGCGCCATCCCAATGCTAGTCTGAAAACTGTTGTTATAGGCAAACTCCACCAAAGGTAAATGCCTTTCCCAACTACCTCCAAAGTCTAGTACACAACACCGAAGTATGTCCTCAAGAATACGGTTGACTCTCTCGGTCTGCCCATCGGTCTGGGGATGAAAAGCAGTGCTGAAATTTGTCTTGGTACCCAAAGCTGTCTGAAGACTCCACCAGAAATGCGATGTAAACCGTACATCTCGATCAGACACAATGGTTAACGGAACGCCATGAAGCCTGACGATCTCACCAACATACATCTCAGCTAACTCGTCCATCGAAGCAGTGAATTTCATCGCCAAAAAGTGAGCAGACTTGGTTAGTCGATCGACTATGACCCAAATCGCATCATTGCTCTTAGGACTCTTAGGCTAACCTGTGATGAAATTCATACTGATGTAATCCCACTTTCATTCCGGAATAAGTAACAGTTGCAATAGACCTCCGGGTTTCTGATTCTCGGTTTTGACTTGTTGACAAATCTTACACCTCGACACAAATTCAGCCACATCTCACTTCAAACCTGACCACCAGAAATGTTGTTTAATGTCCTTATACATCTTGGTACTTCCAGGATATACTGACAAAAGAGTAGCATGGGCCTCCTGAAGAAGACTTTCCTTCAAGTCCGATTGATCTGGAACACACAGCATCACACAGCACTTCATCCCTGATTTGAAATCTGGACAACTTGCAAGCACCAACCTGCTCCATCATCTTCTGAATCTCTGCATCTTCCTTCTGACTTGCAATACTCCTTCCATTCAGTGTCGGTTGAAGCCTCAACTGAGCTAAAGATGATCCCAAGCCTTGCAGAACAACTTCAATTCCAGCCCGATCTAACTCCTCTGCCAGCTTCTTCTGGTTGTAATCAAACTCGCCAGACTGCTCTTATGGCTAAGTGCATCAGCAACAACATTAGCCTTCCCAGGATGATACTTAATCTCCGGACGAATGTCCTCAAGTACCTCCAGCCATCTCCTTTGCCTCTGGTTCAGATCCTTCTGCTGATAGATATACTTCAAGCTTTTATGGTCAGTGTACATATCCAGTTTCTTGCCATACACATAATGCCTCCATTTCTTTAAGGCAAAGATAATCGCAGCCAACTCTAGATCATGAGTCAGATAATTCTTCTCATGCGGTCTTAGTTGCCTAGACCCTATAAGCGATCACTTTTCCTTCTTGCAATAAGACACAACCAAGCCCACGATGTGAAGCATCGCTGTAGACATCATATTCAACACCTGTTCTAGGAAAAACCAAAATGGGCACAGTAGACAGCTTCTCTTTCAACTCCTGAAAGCTTGCCTCGCACTGCTTGGTCCACTTGAAGTTCACATTCTTCTTGGTCAGACCAGTGAGCGACACGGCTATCTGAGCGTAGCCCTGGATAAATCTCCTATAATATCCAGTTAGCCCAAGGAAACTCTTTATTTCCTTCATTGTAGTAGGTCTTGCCCAATCTCTCACTGCCTCTATTTTCTAAGGATCAATTGCCACTCCCTCCTTAGAAAGAATGTGACTTAGGAATGCCACTTCAGATTTCCAGAAATCACACTTGGACAACTTGACATACAACTCCTGCTCCTGAAGCTTCCTCAAAACTGCTGCCAAATGCTCCATGTGCTCCTCCTCCGACTTGGAGTACACAAGAATATCGTCGATAAATACCACGACGCCTCAGAACTCTGTTCATCATGTCCATGAAGATTGCAAGCGCATTCGTCACTCCAAATGGCATATCTAAGAATTTGTAATGCCCGTGTCGAGTTCTGGACGCAGTCTTATGCACATCTTCAACTTTTACTCGAACTTGATGATATCCTGTTCGAGGATCTATTTTGGAGAAAACTGTAGCTCCTTGTAGACGATCAAACAAGTCATCAATTCACGGAATAGGATATTTATTCTGAACAGTGACCTTATTCAGCTCTTAGTAATCGATGCACATCCTCATCGAACCATCCTTCTTCTTTACCAAAAGTACTGGTGCTCCCCAAGGTGACGCACTAGGTTGAATAAAACCCTTCTCCAACGGTTCCTCAATCTGCCGTTTGATCTCATCCTGTTCCACAGGCGCCATCCTATACGGTGCCCTGGAAATAGGTGCACTCCCTGGCTGAATAGTGATGCTGAACTCCACATCACGATGCGGGGGTAACCCAGGCAAATCTTCCAAGAACACGGTCAGATAATCCCGAACCACAGGAATCTGCTGCACCTCTGCAGGAATCCCTCTCTTCTGGCTGATAGCAGCAACCAAATCTGAACATCTTCTCTTCCCTTGAAAAATGACTTCAGGTCCACCTGTAGCCTTCACTGTTACTGTCTTGGTCTTGCACTCGATGTTCGCACTGTACACCGACATCCAATTAATGCCAATGATAACATCAACTCCCAAAACATTCAGCTCGATCAGATCAATCCCAAAAATTCGATCTCCAATCACAATCTCGCAGTCAGCATAGTACCGATCAGTGATTAGAGTCTCCCCTGACGGAGTACCCACTGCTAAAACCTTGCCTGGAAATATCTTCGGTTCGACTCCCAGAACTTTAGCAAATTTAGGTGATACAAAAGTGTGAGAGGACCCAGTATCGAACAAAACAACAGCTTTCTTTCCATTCAAAATAATTTTTCTTGTTACATAACACACACTCGTCATATAACAGTTCACTAATTAACAGGAAAAAGAGACAACAGAAAACACTCCTAAACATCCTCCCTCGTACTAGTGATGACGTGATCCACCTCATCAGCGTCAGCTTCAGTCAAGG
This sequence comes from Hemerocallis citrina, assembly GCA_017893485.1. Classification (NCBI taxonomy): domain Eukaryota; kingdom Viridiplantae; phylum Streptophyta; class Magnoliopsida; order Asparagales; family Asphodelaceae; genus Hemerocallis; species Hemerocallis citrina. The sequence goes on along the minus strand of CM030363.1, from coordinate 103,124,904 downwards.
CAAATACTCGCCCCTGCTGGTACGACTTCTTCCCGGTCTGCTAAGTTGGTCCATTGCAGATGACATCCTGCAGTTTGGGGCAGTGAGACTTGTAGTGGACTGTCTCTCCACAGTTGAAACAAGTCACTGGAGGTCTCGCCCAAGTATTCCCCGGTCTTCCTGCCACTTGAACAGCGTTCGCACCCGTAGGCTTGAACCTTTGAGCCGGTGTCTGTCCCCTGACATTACCAGCAACTGCAGGCCTCTTCCCCACATTCCAGTTGTTCCTTTTATTCTGAACAGCGTGGAACTTTTCCATGTCCGCCTCTGTGGCTGCCGCTCGTTTGACCAGCTTGTCAAACCTCCTGATACCGAGGGGTATCATCATGGACCTCAAGTTCAGCCTCAATCCATGCTCGAACTTACAAGCCTTCTTCGCCTCATCCATTACCAATTCGGGAGTATACCTTGAGAGCTAAGTAAATCTGGTCTCATACTCCCTAACCAACATGCCGCCCTACTGCAGTGACAGAAACTCCATGGCCTTCTTCTCCTGGACGTCTGAGGGAAAGTAATGACTGCGGAACTCCTCCAAGAATTCCTTCCAGCCAAGAGCCAAGCCTCCCATCGTCCGCTTCATCGACTGCCACCACACAGCCGCATCCTTCTCGAATTGCAGAGTCGCCAACTTCACCTTACTGCCCTCCGGGGTCTCCAGGACTTCAAAGATAGTCTCTACCAGACGGATCCAATTGTCAGCCATGTCAGGGTTTGACTTCCCCTCAAACACCGGTGGTTTCATCCGTTTAAATGACTCCACGAGTTTGATTGCATCGGATACTGGATTCGCAGGCACCCTTCCTTAATTCTAATTCATGGCAACGACATTGAGTGTCTGATAGGCCCTCGCTAGCTCCGTTTCCAAGTCCAGAACTTCACCATTTCGAGCTCGTCTTCCAGCCATACTCTGATGCAAAAGATCCATTAAATTCGAAGTATAAAACATAAACTTTTAAGTAAACATTTCCATTTCATTAAATTTCAAACTTTATACATTTTAATTTAAAACATTTCTGACATCAAAATGAAAGCAGTAGATGATACAACGGTCTAATTCCTACGGTTCCTCTTGGCTTCACGAAGCTCTCCTCGTAGTTCCTCCACTTCCTCCTTCAGTACATCGGTCAAGTTTTTCCTCTTCTCGAGTTCCCATACACGATGACTGAGAACTGCAAAATCATCCTTGTGCTTTGCCAGCTGAGCCTCCAATAGTCCGACTCTCTCCCGCAGAGTTTTTACCTGCCTCTGAAGAGATATCACAAGACTACTTGGAACTGGTTCTTCTTCGTCAGAAAAGTCATCAGATGAGTCCGGAGGTGGAGTGATCTCTCGGGACTCAGGCCATTCCTCTTTCACTTTTTCGAGATCTTCCTCGTCTGAATCAGCTTGTCCGGGGTAGTAATCTTCCTCAATAATATGACAATTGTCATCTCCAGCTGGGTCGAAGTGATCAGCCATCTTAGAAAAAGGGAGGAAGAAGCATAAGTCATAGAGCAACACAAATGTAAGTGGCTTACATTTAAATCTCGAGACTCAACACACACTCTAATGTCCACTTCTAGGGTGTCGTTCCTTATAAATTTGTACTACTTAGAAGCATGCTCTGATACCACTCTGTAACACCCCCAATTCCAAAATACAACTGAATTCGAGATTTCACAGGATCGTTGCACTTCTTTCGTACAATTTTACAAGGAAATAAAAACTTTTCTTTTATCAGAGTTACATTTACACATGTACATTATCACAACGGAAACAATATTTCAATAAATTACAAGAAACAACATTTAAAATAGTCTTGCACAGCATGTATACTTCAATAGTCAAGCATCTTTACCCTACATACAAAACTGTGGGTGCGTCAGTTCATTCAACTGACGAAATATTATACACGGCCATCCTCTCCATGCTAGAAACAGTATAACGATTCTCATTTCTTACAAACACAAACTTGTCACAAACAAAGCTAAAGGGACTATCCTATTGATGTCGTGTCGGGAATGTGCACTTAGTCCTTAATGCAATTATTTATATTATATGATACTAATGCGCACTTGTTCAGAGTCTATGCAGCCCATACTACATAGGTCCGAGGGCAAGCCCTTAACCGTTCTTCATCTTGTAGGGTTCAATCCCTCGCCATGACTTAATCTGCTACTGTAACTACGGTAAGTATCCTAGATGTTTTCTGACCTACGAACTCATGTCTAGGCGCCCTGGAGGGAATCCCAACGCACTGACACATGACTCATCATGCAGGCATCCTGTGGTAATTCAGCTCCTACCATAGACATGACACCACCCGCAGTCGTCAAACACCCCATGAGTGTCGCCACCGGGACAGTACTCTGGAGCAGTATCCATGCCCTATCATGACTCATCATGGGACATCCTGTGAATACTCTCACGCCGCCAATCCAATGACCCTCATACTAAATGTTTTTCTCTTACTTTCATCACATCTCCACTATGCATCTAATCCTTAGTTTAATTGAATCATGAATAAAATCAACTCTTAGAGTGTAGCACTTTCACTATACCGGTCTTATTCATTTAATTCAAATGAACCAAACATTGGTCTTCTCATTTCAAAATATCATTTTCTCATTTTTTCATTACCGGTATAAGGCTTGGCTATACCCTAACTCTCAATTTCAACTTATAATTACAATATCATACTCATAAGATCTTTTCATAATTAATCACAATTCATATTCCAATACCATTGTATTCAAGTATTCATACCTTTCATAATTCATCACGATCAATAATTCAATATCGCAGGCAATCCATGTGCAAGAATAAATTTCACTTAATAGTCACCAACAATTTCATATATTTCACAAATCTATTATTCACAAATTCACAATTTTACTACAACACATTTTTCTATAATTCCATTTAATCACGCTAGTCACAAACTTCAAAAATTCATCTTTTATAACTCAAAATTTTCATTTTTATTATTCTTTCGTTTAAAAGAATAATTTAATTTCAAAGTGAGTCCTTTCTTGCAAAAGTCCAAATTTCTTATTCACACATCATCAAAAGTTGTATAAATATTTCCCATAAAGTTCTAATAATTTTTCAGTAATTAATCCATAATTTTCTAATATTTTTTTAATTCCAATTTAAAAGTCTACTTTCATTCAAAAAGAATCCAAAAAAAATATTTTTTTTTTTTCTAACCTTCCAAACCCACCAAGATTCAAACCAGCAACCGGTAGTAAGGCAGACAACGCACAAGACCAAAGCGCCACAGCCACTAGGCGATATAGGTAGGGATTAAAATCCCTATGTGTTCAGTTTCGGTGATTTGGGTTTTTAATAAAAAAAAATTCAAAACACAGTCTCTGGATGTCGAACCCGAGACCTCCCCCTTTTACTGTAGCGATCGAAGACGCTGCCGACCAGTTGGTCTAAGTGGCCAATTCGATTAGAAAGTATTTTAAATAGGTTTTAGTCTTATTCTCTGTTCAAAGCTATACTTCTAAAATTCTCAAAATGAATTTGTCTCTTTTTCTCCTCTTTTGAAAACAAAAATGTCCAAAATAAAAATACATTTAATTTAACAATAACTAGTATTTTTAAAAGTATTTTTTTCCTCTTTTAAAACATATATTTAGCCTTAATTTGTATTTTATAACACTATTTCGACAGTTGAAAACTAACACATATTTGTTCACAATAAAGATGGTCTCTCACACCAAAAATTCACTACTATGATGTTTGTTTACACATTGACAACTATGATATTTTTAGAGCGTGAAAATCAACTTTATAATTAAATAAAACCTCTATTTTTATTAATTACTCTATACATGATGCATTCAATTATTTGTATGCAAAGGACATTCTTTTTCATTTATTCCAATTTTCACATGGCATATATAGAAATAGGTAATTTCAATGCATCTATTAATAATTATTTCTATCAATTTATCTTTGACACACTATTCTTCCTAGCATTATTAATCAATAAACATGGTGCTAGTCTTTTACTAGTTAATCCACATAGTTCGTATTTAGGGCATATTTTGCATACTAACATTAGAAAAAAAAGAACATTCACTTTACTCATAATATAGTAATCAAACAACACAAATTTGCTAATTTATCAATTCTCTTCTAACTTGGAAGGCATGCATTTCATTTCAACTAGTAGTTCATAATGATAATTCCACTTCATTCCCTAGTATGATCTCTACTATAGAAGTTATGAGAAACACCCAACTTTTTGAAGAAAACCAATAAGAAATCTCCTAGAGCTGTAATACCCCGATTTTTCATTTAATGAAAATTATTTATTTTGCACGTAGTGTGCACGTGCAATATTTTTGGTTGAATTAAATCTTATAATTATTTTCATTGTGATGAGTATAGACATTTAAATATGTGCTTTCTAATAATTTTTATACAAAGCCTTCTTTTAATTAGACAAAAAGCTTTTTTTTTCTTAAAGCCCAAAATTTAATTCATTTATTTTATTTTAAAATTGTTATATTGGCCCATAAACTAAAGCCCATGAGTTAATTTATTTTTAAATACAACTTGTCATGTAGGATACAATTTTAAAGATTTTTTTTTATACAAAATTTAATGTACAAATTTTTGGAGGCAAATGCTTGCACGTGCATTGCACGTACACGTGCAAAGTGCACTTCCCAAGCTAGGCCGGATTGAATCTTGGAGGGAAATGAAATTTTGAGTGGGATCATGGTGGAGATGGTTACTCATTATGGGTAGTTAGTGTAACTCCTTCTTAAACCATAGCCATTTGTTCATAACTCCTACTTCAATCTTGGCCATCCATTTCTCTAGATTTTTAGTATAAATACCCCCCCCCCCCCCCCCTGGCTAGTATTCTTGTGCAAAATTAATTCTTCCAAACCTATAGTTCAATTACATTATCTAGTAGTTAGTAAGTGAGTAAAAGATTGAGTTATGTGTGGGAGTTGTGCTTGGGAGAGGCCGGCTATCAAGGGAGTGCTCTCGATTTGGCTTAGGAGCTCTCGGGTTGGGTGTTCTTGGAGGCTCGAGTAAGAGCTTCAAGGAGGAGGATCGCTCTCGTTTGCAAGGACATTGTTTAGGAGGTGTCGCTAGTTGTTTTTCTCTCCATTTAAGGTGGGTAAATTTTCCCTATTTCTAAATAGGAATGCATGCTAGATTTGATTGGAAAAATGATGCATGAAAATGATTAATAAGAATGCACATTTAATTGGAAAAATGATCTACAATTGATTGAATTGTTGATATGCAAATTATATGTGTTGCTATTGTTAAAATTCAAGTTGCGTGCGATACAAATATGGCTACGAATTGTGTAAAGAAACCTTCGTTAGTAGCATGAAAAATTATGTGCAAAGATTAGTATATTGATATTGTCGCTTTATGTGCTAAATTGGAAAATTTTGTTATGACTTTGTAACGAATGAATTAAGATGCAATTATTATGTTTGGGAAATGAGTAAGGACAGAAAATTAGTATAGGGATTAATGAAATTATAATGTCGAAAAAGAATGTATTAGTGGTAGTATATCAAATTAACCAAATTGTATGGTAGAAATGTGTTAATTATTGGGAAAAATATGTTTAATTATTTGAGAAAATTATTCTCATATACTGGAGTGTAATTCATGATGGAAATGATTAATCTGGAATTTTTACAGTATGTTAGTAAGAGCAATTGAAATGAGATTTTGATGAACGTCGAAATGTTTTAAATAACAGAGAGTATTGGTTAAATGAAACTCGAATTGTACTAGTGACAACCTGAGCCTGTAGCTCGAGTGGTCGGGTCACTCTAAATCGCTACAGTATTGGGCGGGTCGATGGTTCGATCCCCAGTAGCATCGCATAATTTATTTCATGTTTTTAAAAAATAATAAAACTGCAGCCGAGAGCATTAAATACTCTCAGCTCTCTTTCTATACCGCTGGCGCAAGTGGCCTGTGCCTTCGGCTGTGTTCTCTGTGGTTCTGGATTCGAATCTTGGCTTCGGCAAGATTGGAAAAAATATTTTTTTGAATGTTTTGTTGATCAAAAAATTATGGAAAAAAATATGACTATTCTTCTAAAAATATATGGGACTCATGAAAAATAATTTGGGAATTATTTACATAGAATAAAATATGATTCGAGAATAAAATGTATAATTTAGACTTATGGTCATATACTTGTATGGTATAAAAGTTGCACTGTGTAGAAAGGCTTGAAATAAATTATTAGAAAAGAAGTGGAATAAAAATAGAAATTATATGTAGTGATGCATTGTGGATTATTCTCATTTGAGAATAGTGCGAAATTTATGGTATATGAATATCCATTTAGTGATGTGATTTCAATGTGAAATTGATATTTAATGAAGTATAAAATTCCATGTGTGATTATGGACTATTGAACAATTTAGAGATCATGCTATTGAAAAAGAAATCTGTTATGATTATGAAAATGAATTTATGAGTTGGAAATGCTCAAATTGGAAATTGTGGATTGGAATTGAAACAAAAGAGTAGCTAAGTCTCCCCCGGCATTTGGAAAGAGATGAAATGAAATTTGAAATGAAAGACCAAGGTTGGTCAGGTATGAATAAATGAATAAGTCCAGTTTAGTGGAGAGGCTAACTCTAGAGCTTTGATTTTGTTCATGATTCTAATAAAAACTAAGGATTAGCGCATAGTGAAGACGTGATGAAAGTGAGAGAAAAACACGAGTATGAGAACTAGAGTTTACGGTGCGGGTGTGTGAGCCACAGAATGCATGCTTGATGAGTCAAGACATGGCGTGGGCACAACTCAGTAATGATCAGACTTTAGCCACGCTTGTGGGATGTTTGGTGACTACAAGAGGATCGTGTTCAGGGAGGAAGCTGAATTGCCACAGAATGCATGCTTGATGAGTCAAGACATGGCATGGAATTCCCCTCCAGGGTCCGGTGCACGTGCTTGTACTCATAGATCACCAAAGATACTCACCGTAGTTACAGTAGTAGATTATGTCATGGCGAGGGATTGAACCCTACAAAGATGAAGAACGATTAAGAGGCTTGCTCTCGGACCTATGTAGTATGGGATGCATAGAATCCGAACAAGTGCACATTAGTGTCATCTAATATAAATAATTGCATTAAGGACTAAGTGCACAATCACAACACGACATCAATAGGGTAGTCCCTTTAGTTTGACATGTGACAAGTTTGTGTTTGCTAAATATGGAAAATAAGTTATACTATTTCCGGCATAGAGAGGATGGCCGTGTATAATGTTCATCGGTTGAATAAACTGACATACCCACAGTCTTATATGCAGGTAAATGACATGATAAAGATTAAAGAGGAACAGATGCTTAAAGATTATACAATGTTGTTGTACATTTATTTAATTGTTGTAAATTTTACTTCCGCTGTGCAGTGAAAATTGTAATTTTTATTTGTAACTCTGGTGTAAAGTGAAAAGTTCAAATTTCCTTGTAAAATTGTACTAAATGAAGTGGAAAGATCCTGTAGAATATCTCGAATTCAGTTGTATTTGGGATTCGGGGCGTTACAAAGTGGTATCAGAGCCACGCTTCCACACTTGTACAAATTTATAAGGAACGACACCCTAGAAGTGGACATTAGAGTGTGTGTTTGAGTCTAAAGATTTGAATGTAAGTGACTTACATTTGTGCTGCTCTATGACTTATGCTTCTTCCTCTCTATTTCTAAGATGGCTGATCACTTCGACCCTACTGGAGACGACGACTGGCATATCATCGAGGAAGAGTACCATCCTGGACAAGCTGATTCCGAGGAAGAGTACTACCCAGGACAAGTAGATTCTGACGAAGAAGAATGGCCTGAATCCCGAGAGATCACCCCACCTCCAGATTCATCTGATGACTCTTCTGACGAAGAAGAAGAATCAGTTCCAAATAGTCTTGTGACTTCTCTTCAGAGGTAGGTAGAAACACTGCGAGAGAGAGGCGGATTATTGGAGGCTCAATTGGCAAAGCGTAAGGATGACTTTTCGGTTCTTAGTCATCGTGTATGGGAACTCGAGAAGAGGAAGAATCTGACCGATGTGCTGAAGGATGAAGTTGATGAACTACGGGAAGAACTTCGAGAAGCGAAGAGGAACCGTAGGAGTTAGACTGTTGTAGCTTCTACTATTTTCATTCTGATGCCAAGAAATGTTTTTCAATTCGAATGTATAAAGTTTGGAATTTAATGAAATGCAAGTTGATTTAAAATTCATGTCTTATACTTCGAATTTAATGGATCTTTTGCATCAGAATATGTCTAGAAGAGGAGCTAGATTCGGGGAAGGTCTGGATCTGGAAACGGAACTTGCGAAGGTCTATCAGACGCTCAACGCTGTGGCCATGAATCAGAACTGAGGAAGGGTACCTGCGAATCCGGTGCCCGAAGCGATCAAACTAGTGGAATCGTTCAAACGGATGAAACCACCTGTGTTCGAAGGGAAGTCAGACCCTGATGCGGATGACAACTGGATTCGTCAGGTTAAGACTATCTTTGAAGTGTTGGAGACCCCTGAAGGCAGTAAGGTGAAGTTGGCGACTCTGCAACTTAAGAAGGACGCGGCTGTGTGGTGGCAGTCGATGAAGAGGACAATGGGAGGCATAGTTCTTGGCTAGAAGGAATTTCTGGAAGAATTCCGCAGTCCCTATTTTCCCTCTGATGTCCAAGAGAAGAAGGCTATGGAGTTTCTGTCGCTACAGCAAGGTAGCATGTCAGTTAGGGAGTACGAGACCAAATTTACTCAGCTCTCTAGGTATGCTCCTGAACTAGTGATGGATGAGGCTAAGAAGGCTCATAAGTTCGAGCATGGATTGAGGCCGAGCTTGAGGTCCCAGATGATACCTCTTGGTATCAGAAGATTTGACAAGTTGGTCAAGAGAGCAGCAGCGACGGAAGTAGATATGGAGCAGTTTCATGTTGTTCAGAACCGGAGGAACAACCGGCAGTCTGGAAAGAGGCCTGCAAATTCTGGGAGTTTCAAGGGGCAACCATCTGCACAAAGGTTCAAACCGACAGGGGCGAACACTATTAGTGTGGCTGGAGGACCTGGGAACAATGTTGTGAGACCTCCTGCGGTAACTTGCTTCAACTGTGGTAAAACGGGACATTACCAATCTCAATGTCTCAAACCACGGAATGGTAATCGCAATGTACCAACGCAGCAGACTGGGAAGAGATCGTACCAACCAGGGCGAGTATTTGCCTTGACAGAAGCTAATGCCGATGAGGTAGATCATGTCATCACTGGTACGAGGGCGGATGTTTAGTGGTTTATGTCATTTCTTTTCCCATTTATTAAGTGAACTGTTACGTAATGAGTGTGTATTATATAACAGGAGAACTTTATCTTAATGAAATGAAAGCTGTTGTGTTGTTCGATACTGGATCCTCTCATACTTTTGTGTCTCCTAAATTTGTTAAAGTGTTGGGAGTTGAACCGAAGATTTTTCCAGGAAAGATCTTAGCAGTAGCTACTCCATCAGGGAAAACTCTAACCACTGATCGGTATTATGCGGATTGCGAGATTGTGATTGGAGATCGAATCTTTGGGATTGATCTGATCGAGCTGACAATCTTGGGAGTCGATGTTATCATTGGCATTGATTGGATGTTGGTGTACAGTGCAAGCATCGAGTGTAAGACCAAGACGGTAACAGTGAAGGCTCCAGGAGGACCTGAAGTCACTTTCCAAGGGAAGAAGTGTTCTAGGCTGGTGGCAGCTATTCGCAAGGAAGAGACTCCTGTGGAAGTGCAACGGATACCTGTGGTTCAGGACTATCCGACTGTGTTCTTGGATGATTTTCCTGGGTTACCCCCACATCGTGATGTAGAGTTCAGCATCACTGTTCAACCGGGATGTGCCCCATTTCTAAGGCACCGTATAGGATGGCTCCAGTGGAACAGGATGAGGTGAAACGGCAGATTGAGGAACTGTTGGAGAAAGGCTTTATTCAACCTAGTACGTCACCTTGGGGAGCACCAGTGCTTTTGGTAAAGAAAAAGGATGGATCGATGAGAATGTGTATCGATTACCGAGAGCTGAATAAAGTCACTGTTCAGAATAAATATCCTATTCCCCGAATTGATGACTTGTTCGATCGTCTACAAGGAGCAGTCATTTTCTCCAAAATAGATCTTCGATCAGGATATCACCAAGTTCGAGTGAAAGCTGAAGATGTGCACAAAACTGCATTTAGAACTCGACATGGGCATTACGAATTCTTAGTTATGCCATTTGGAGTGACGAATGCACCCGCAATCTTCATGGATTTGATGAACAAAGTTCTGAGGCCGTTCATTGATTCTTTCGTCGTGGTGTTTATCGACGATATCCTCGTGTACTCCAAGTCAGAAGAGGAGCACACCAAGCATCTGGCAGCAGTTTTGAAGAAGCTGGAAGAGCAGGAGTTGTATGCCAAGCTATCCAAGTGCGATTTCTGGAAATCTGAAGTGGCATTCCTAGGTCACATCCTTTCTAAGGAGGGAGTGGCAACTGACCCTCAGAAGATAGAGGCAGTGAGAGATTGGGCTAGGCCTACTACAGTGAAGGAAGTCAGAAGTTTTCTTGGACTGACTGGATACTACAGGAGATTCATTCAAGGTTATGCTCAGATAGTTGTACCGCTTACTGGTCTGACCAAGAAGAATGTGAACTTCAAGTGGACTGAGCAATGTGAGGCGAGCTTTCAGAAGTTGAAAGAGAAGCTGGCTACTGCACCTATTTTGGCTTTGCCTAGGGCAGGATTGAGTATGATGTTTATAGCGATGCTTCACATCGTGGGCTTGGTTGTGTCTTAATGCAAGAAGGAAGAGTAATCGCTTATGGGTCTAGGCAACTACGACCGCATGAGAAGAATTACCCGACTCATGATCTGGAGTTGGCTGCGATTATCTTTGCCCTAAAGCAATGGAGGCACTACGTGTACGATGAGAAATTGAACATGTACACGGACCATAAGAGTTTGAAGACATATATCAGCAGAAGGATTTGAATTTGAGGCAGCGGAGATGGTTAGAAGTGCTTGAGGACATGCGACCTGAGATCAAGTATCATCCTGGAAAAGCTAATGTTATTGCTGATGCACTTAGTCGTAAGAGCAGTTTAGCCAGTTTGATTACAACTCAGAAGCATCTGATTGAGGAATTGGATCGATCAGGTATTGAAGTTGTCTTGCAAGGATTGGAAGCATCTTTAGCTCAGTTGAGGCTTCAGCCTACTTTGAATGCAAGGATCAATGCAAGTCAGGAGGTTGATGCTGATATCCTGGAGATGAAGGAGCAGGTTGGTGCTGGCAGGTTGCCCGAATTTTAAATCAGGGATGGAGTGCTGTGGTTCGGAGATAGACTATGTGTTCCAAATCAAGCGGACCTGAAAGAGAATATTCTTCTGGAGGCGCATGCTACTCTTTTGTCGGTACATCCTGGGAGTATTAAGATGTACAAAGACATCAAACAGCATTTCTGGTGGTCAGGTTTGAAGCGGGATGTGGCTGAATTTGTGGCGAAGTGTGAGGTTTGTCAGCAAGTCAAAGCCGAAAATCAGAGATCCGGAGGTCTATTACAACCGTTACCTATTCCGGAATGGAAGTGGGATAACATCAGTATGGATTTCATCACGGGATTGCCTAAGAGTCCTAAAGGCAATGATGCGATTTGGGTTATAGTCGATCGACTAACCAAGTCCGCTCACTTTTTGGCGATGAAACTCACTGCTTCGATGGACAAGTTAGCTGAGTTTTATGTTGGCAAGATCGTCCGGCTTCATGGTGTTCCGTCAACTATTGTTTCTGATCGAGATGCGCGGTTTACTTCGCATTTCTGGAGGAGTCTTCAGACAGCTTTGGGTACCAAGATAGATTTCAGCACTGCTTTTCATCCGCAAACCGATGGGCAGACCGAGAGAGTCAACCGTATTCTTGAGGATATGCTTCGGTGTTGTATACTAGACTTTGGAGGCAGTTGGGAAAGGCATTTACCCTTGGTAGAGTTTGCCTACAACAACAGTTTTCAGGATAGCATCGGGATGGCGCCGTACGAAACTTTGTATGGCAGGAAGTGCAGGACACCTATTTGTTGGTCTGAAGTTGGGGAGCGTCAGTTGTTTGGTCCTGAGCTTGTGTAGCAAACTTCTGAGAAGATTGATCTGATCAGGAAAAGGTTGGTAGAAGCTCAGAGCAGGCAGAAAAGCTATGCAGATAACCGGAGAAGGGACCTTGAGTTTGAGGTTGGTGACTTCGTCGTTCTGAAAGTATCGCCCAGTAAAGGTGTGGTTCGATTTGGCAAAGGTGGGAAGTTAGCCCCGAGGTTTATAGGCCCGTACAAGATATTGAGAAGGATCGGAAAAACTTCTTACCGACTTGAGTTACCGGAAGAGTTATCTCAGGTGCACAATGTCTTTCATGTGTCTATGCTGAGAGGTTATATTCCAGATCTGAGTCATCATTTGCCTGAAGTACCGGAAGGTTTGCAGTTGGATCTGAATCACATCGAGTCTCCTGTCGAGATTGTTGATCGTCGAGAGAAAGTCTTGAGGAATAAGACGATACCGATGGTCAAGGTAGTGTGGAGAAACCATTTGGTTGAAGAGGCTACTTGGGAGTCTGAGGAGAGGATGTTGAAGGACTATCCTGAGCTTTTTGCTTGATTGTATCTTTGTATTTTTATTTTTTTTGTGAGTGTTTGTTTTTCTCGCTCTTGACTGTAGTTCCGGGGACGGAACTATTCTAAGGAGGGAGTGTTGTAATGCCCCCGATTTTTCATTTAATGAAAATTATTTATTTTGCACGTAGTGTGCACGTGCAATATTTTTGGTTGAATTAAATCTTATAATTATTTTCATTGTGATGAGTATAGATATTTAAATATGTGCTTTCTAATAATTTTTATACAAATCCTTCTTTTAATTAGACAAAAAGCTTTTTTTTTCTTAAAGCCCAAAATTTAATTCATTTATTTTATTTTAAAATTGTTATTTTGGCCCATAAACTAAACCCCATGAGTTAATTTATTTTTAAATACAACTTGTCATGTAGGATACAATTTTAAAGATTTTTTTTATACAAAATTTAATGTACAAATTTTTGGAGGCAAATGCTTGCACGTGCATTGCACGTACACGTGCAAAGTGCACTTCCCAAGCTAGGTCGGATTGAATCTTGGAGGGAAATGAAATTTTGAGTGGGATCATGGTGGAGATGGTTACTCATTATGGGTAGTTAGTGTAACTCCTTCTTAAATCATAGCCATTTGTTCCTAACTCCTACTTCAATCTTGGCCATCCATTTCCCTAGATTTTTAGTATAAATACCCCCCCCCCCCTGGCTAGTATTCTTGTGCAAAATTAATTCTTCCAAACCTATAGTTCAATTACATTATCTAGTAGTTAGTAAGTGAGTAAAAGATTGAGTTATGTGTGGGAGTTGTGCTTGCAACAAGAAGAGGAGAGGCCGGCTATCAAGGGAGTGCTCTCGGTTTGGCTTAGGAGCTCTCGGGTTGGGTGTTCTTGGAGGCTCGAGTAAGAGCTTCAAGGAGGAGGATCGCTCTCGTTTGCAAGGACATTGTTTAGGAGGTGTCGCTAGTTGTTTTTCTCTCCATTTAAGGTGGGTAAATTTTCCCTATTTCTAAATAGGAATGCATGCTAGATTTGATTGGAAAAATGATGCATGAAAATGATTAATAAGAATGCACATTTAATTGGAAAAATGATCTACAATTGATTGAATTGTTGATATGCAAATTATATGTGTTGCTATTGTTAAAATTCAAGTTGCGTGCGATACAAATATGGATACGAATTGTGTAAAGAAACCTTCGTTAGTAGCATGAAAAATTATGTGCAAAGATTAGTATATTGATATTGTCGCTTTATGTGCTAAATTGGAAAATTTTGTTATGACCTTGTAACGAATGAATTAAGATGCAATTATTATGTTTGGGAAATGAGTAAGGACAGAAAATTAGTATAGGGATTAATGAAATTCTAATGTCGAAAAAGAATGTATTAGTGGTAGTATATCAAATTAACCAAATTGTATGGTAGAAATGTGTTAATTATTGGGAAAAATATGTTTAATTATTTGAGAAAATTATTCTCATATACTGGAGTGTAATTCATGATGGAAATGATTAATCTGGAATTTTTACAGTATGTTAGTAAGAGCAATTGAAATGAGATTTTGATGAACGTCGAAATGTTTTAAATAACAGAGAGTATTGGTTAAATGAAACTCGAATTGTACTAGTGACAACCCGAGCCTGTAGCTCGAGTGGTCGGGTCACTCTAAATCGCTACAGTATTGGGCGGGTCGATGGTTCGATCCCCAGTAGCATCGCATAATTTATTTCATGTTTTTAAAAAATAATAAAACTGCAGCCGAGAGCATTAAATACTCTCAGCTCTCTTTCTATACCGCTAGCGCAAGTGGCCTGTGCCTTCGGCTGTGTTCTCTGTGGTTCTGGGTTCGAATCTTGGCTTCGGCAAGATTGGAAAAAATATTTTTTTGAATGTTTTGTTGATCAAAAAATTATTGAAAAAAATATGACTATTCTTCTAAAAATATATGGGACTCATGAAAAATAATTTGGGAATTATTTACATAGAATAAAATATGATTCGAGAATAAAATGTATAATTTAGACTTATGGTCATATACTTGTATGGTATAAAAGTTGCACTTTGTAGAAAGGCTTGAAATAAAATATTAGAAAAGAAGTGGAATAAAAATAGAAATTATATGTAGTGATGCATTGTGGATTATTCTCATTTGAGAATAGTGCGAAATTTATGGTATATGAATATCCATTTAGTGATGTGATTTCAATGTGAAATTGATATTTAATGAAGTATAAAATTCCATGTGTGATTATGGACTATTGAACAATTTAGAGATCATGCTATTGAAAAAGAAATCTGTTATGATTATGAAAATGAATTTATGAGTTGGAAATGCTCAAATTGGAAATTGTGGATTGGAATTGAAACAAAAGAGTAGCTAAGTCTCCCCCGGCATTTGGAAAAAGATGAAATGAAAGACCAAGGTTGGTCATGTATGAATAAATGAATAAGTCCGGTTTAGTGGAGAGGCTAACTCTAGAGCTTTGATTTTGTTCATGATTCTAATAAAAACTAAGGATTAGCGCATAGTGAAGACGTGATGAAAGTGAGAGAAAAACACGAGTATGAGAACTAGAGTTTACGGTGCGGGTGTGTGAGCCACAGAATGCATGCTTGATGAGTCAAGACATGGCGTGGGCACAACTCAGTAATGATCGGACTTTAGCCACGCTTGTGAGATGTTTGGTGACTGCAAGAGGATCGTGTTCAGGGAGGAAGCTGAATTGCCACAGAATGCATGCTTGATGAGTCAAGACATGGCATGGAATTCCCCTCCAGGGTTCGGTGCACGTGCTTGTACTCATAGATCACCAAAGATACTCACCGTAGTTACAGTAGTAGATTATGTCATGGCGAGGGATTGAACCCTACAAAGATGAAGAACGATTAAGAGGTTTGCTCTCGGACCTATGTAGTATGGGATGCATAGAATCCGAACAAGTGCGCATTAGTGTCATCTAATATAAATAATTGCATTAAGGACTAAGTGCACAATCACAACACGACATCAATAGGGTAGTCCCTTTAGTTTGACATGTGACAAGTTTGTGTTTGCTAAATATGGAAAATAAGTTATACTATTTCCGGCATAGAGAGGATGGCCGTGTATAATGTTCGTCGGTTGAATAAACTGACGTACCCACTGTCTTATATGCAGGTAAATGACATGATAAAGATTAAAGAGGAACAGATGCTTAAAGATTATACAATGTTGTTGTACATTTATTTAATTGTTGTAAATTTTACTTCCGCTGTGCAGTGTAAATTGTAATTTTTATTTGTAACTCTGATGTAAAGTGAAAAGTTCAAATTTCCTTGTAAAATTGTACTAAATGAAGTGGAAAGATCCTGTAGAACATCTCGAATTCAGTTGTATTTGGGATTCGGGGCGTTACAAGAGCCTCCTAGAATGCGAGAGAGTGCCTTCTCCTCCTAGATTGCAATGTCACGATCTCCTTCTTGCTTCCTTGCCACCAAAACCGAGAGCTCCAAGTTGAAAAAGAAGGGGGCCGGCCTACAATAGGAACACACCTACTCAAACTCACACACTAATATGTATCTCCTATATAATGCCTTCTTTCAATATTTGCTTTAGTGTAGAATACAAGTATGAAGGGGGGGGGGGGGGTATTTATACTAATTTTAGAATGGATTGGAGGGCTAGGATTTATTGGATAGTTATAGGATGAATGGTTAGGATAGGAGGGGAAGTTGTAGCAACCACCCACACACAAAGTAACCACCCATGCACACACACCCACACTCCCCATCATTCATGCACAAACCGGCAACCAAAGAGTGTGCATTGCACGTGCCACCTAGTACCTCTATGTAGAAGTTTGTACAATTTAATTAATCAAAATGTTCACCATTTGTCTCTACATGACAAGTGTGACAATTTAATTGATTTATTAAATTTGTGGGCTTCACAATTAGTGGGCTTAGGCTTGTGGGACAAGACAATAAATTAATAATTAATTAAAGTGGGCTAATACAAATAAAATAGTGTTTTAGGCTTTAGAATTTGGCTTTTATAAAAATAAAGAAAAGGAAAACTAATTGTTCATACTACCAAGAGAAATTTTTTATATAAAAAAAGATAAATAATATACACATAAAATTTGCACGTGCACAACACGTGAAAATCAATATCTTATTAGAATGAAAGTTTAGGGTATTACAGCAGGCTATCTGAAATGGGGCCAGACTCCTCAAGTTTGTCGATGGAATCGTTGGAGGAAAGAAAAACATTTTTAAGAAAGTTAGCATTGGCAAATCTCTCCTTCCTCTAGATCTTACATGCATGCTTAATATCATGGAGCTTAAGAAGGATATGGCCAAGACCGGAGGATCCTGAGATGGCGGAAAGGCACTCAGTAATAAGATTGATGAAAATTTGATCTTACAATCAAAATTTTTCGAAACGGAATTTAAAAGATTTCGCAAAATTAAAGTTGGAGCACAACGAAATAGGAACATGGTCAGATGATGGGTTGGGCAAGGTCGATGCAAAGGAGTGCGGGAATCGGTCAAGCCAATCGATCGAAACAAGAAATCTGTCAAGTTTTGCCATGGTCGGAGTCACCTGCAGGTTAGACCATGTGAACGCTCTACCGGAAGTAGGAATCTCAGTAAGCTGAAGGGAACAGATGCAGTCATTGAAACGGGAAGAGTCAGAAAAGTTAGAAGGGAACCCAGATCTTTCGCAAGCGAATCTTGTAACATTAAAGTAACCACAGACGATGCAAAGGCCTTGGATAGAGTTT
This sequence comes from Hemerocallis citrina, assembly GCA_017893485.1. Lineage (NCBI taxonomy): Eukaryota > Viridiplantae > Streptophyta > Magnoliopsida > Asparagales > Asphodelaceae > Hemerocallis > Hemerocallis citrina. The sequence goes on along the minus strand of CM030363.1, from coordinate 103,107,466 downwards.
TGGAGAGAGAGGAATTCATTCCAAAACTCGTTACGTCGGTCTGCGGCGGAAGGACCGTAAACCGAGAACAACATCCTCCTCTTTATAAAAAGGAAATAGTGAGAACTCAATTTTTCATATAAATGCAAAGTCTTATCAAATACGATGACATCATTCAGAAAAATTCACGTATAACAAAATTAGGAAAGATGAGATGCATGAACTGTCGGAGAAACTACCTCATAACTCGTATTTCTAATAGCGGAAACTCACCACACGCAATAGAAACTCCCAAAACTTAGATGAACCAAGAACAAGTCACCACAATATATGGATCTTACAAGAACATAACCAATATGCAGAGATAACCAGTACTTCTTATTCCCAAAGAAATACAAAGATTACAAAAGAGATTACAACTCTCAATCTCTCTCTCTCACCTTTGAAACACTCGGTACAATCTCTCTTGAAGTTGGACAATGATAACGGCTCACCAAATCTCTCTCTTAGGATGATCAAGGATTAACTAAACCTTAGAGTTTACGGCCATATATATAGCCCCCAAGTAAACCCTAAAAGATAAACACAAATATAGCAATTGGGCCTTTAAACTCGTAAGCCCAAAAACAATCAACCATCGATGTCGGTCGACCGCACCCCAAGTGTCGGTCGACTGCAACGTGTAGAACCAACCCCGAGCGCTGACCGATCGACTACACCCCCTACTTGAAGAAATCTCAGCCTAGGGTCGGTCGACTGCACCCCCTGGTCGGTCGACCGCAACCCTCCAGGCTACTCTTCTTCTACTTGCTGCTTGTCTTCTCTTGCTTTTTTGTCTCCTCCTCTTCTTCTCCAACTTTAAGTACCCCATGCCTACGTGTATTTGAGGCCACAATTCCTAACAATCTCCCACTTGGACCAAATACACCACGCTTCAAAGTTATTGCAATATTTTCGTGCATTATCTCTGCCATCTCCCACTTTCATGGAAGACCCAAGTACCCCCCACTCTCATGACGAGCACCTCCGCCACTCCACCACATGGAGTGCGCCAACCACCCCTCATCGCCTCATGAAGGATGTGCTCCACCAATCGCATAGAGCACGAATACTGGAGAAAAAACCTTCTGTGCCGGATTTCGTGTTATGAAACTCCCCAACTCGCAAAATCTCGATCAACACCGGATATGGTTCAAAACCTCTCAGTGCACCCTCTGCACTAGAAACCTCCTTGGGTGACACCTCCACAAACTCCACAGACTGTTCAACCCCTGCAGTTCCATTTCGGTTACCCTCATCTACATCACCCCACACATCGATACCAGTGCTCTTTACTTCACAAGAGTGACATGAAGCTTCAACTGTCAATTCGCAAAGTACCCTCACCGCAGCAACGTCTTACCCTCTAGGATCACTTCCATGGCCAGCATCTCTCACTAAATTAGTAACCTCCCCTCCACAACTAAAAAAATTCGGTTGCACCCTACACAACCTACTACTCGATTCCGGCTGAGAGTCAACTACAGGAGAAATGCCCCTCACATCTCTAAGCAAATACAACATTCCCTCATGCTTTCTTTTTGCAATCACCCTTGAACCTGCCGCTATACACCATTCCCCACTACCAACTGTAGTACACAACCCTTCCTTGCCTAGTCTTCCAATCGAGATAAGATTTTTCTTTAAGTCTGGAACATGCCTTGTCTCCCGCATGACAACACTTTGATCATCAATGGTGTTCACGCGAACAGTACCAACCCCACCGACAGGACACCGATGATCATTCCCCACGATCACAACTCCAAAAGAACCCTCCTCGTAGTCATCAAATACCTCTCTCATCGGAGTGCAATGAAAAGAAGCTTCCGAGTCAATACACAAATCTTGAGTGCCCAACTCCTCCCGAGCTGATAAGCATAACTCCTCAACAAGCCCTCCTTGGACTTCCTTTGGGTTATCTATCTTCGGTTTCTCCTGCTTCTTCTTCATATAAGCCTTACAACTGCGCATCATGTAACCCTTTTTGTGACAATACCAGCACTCAGGCCCATGTCCCCAATCGCTGTCATCAGACCCACTCTCAGATGAACTACTCTGATTCTTTCTTCTTCGACTGCTCTAAGATCTCCCACATCTCTTCTCAACGTGCATGGCGGAATCTCTAGAAGATGATGATGGATATCCCTCGTTTCTCACCCTTCGTACCTCCTTGTTCAGAATGCTACTCATCACATCCTGTAGAGTCGTCGAATCTGTCATAGTGCCTGTAATAGTCTGTTCTACCGTACCATAACTATCAAGTAAAGTAGATAGAAGTAACAATGACTGCCCCCGCTCTGAAAACTTCAAACCTACAGCTTCCATCTGGTTGTAAACCATACAGTAATTGTTCACAACCTCTGCTACCCTTCCTTCATCTTCATATTAACCAATTTCTTCAGAGGAAGAATTTGATTAGATGCTGACGGGATCTCATACATATTCGTGAGAACCTCCATAGCTTCCTCTGTGGTCTCGAGATATGAAATAACGCCTTCCTACTCAGTCCTAACTGAATCTGCCTCAGTGCCTTCTGATCCAAACGATTCCAATCTGCCAAGACATTTGCATCCTTGTCTGCACCTTCCGGCTTCTCATTAAACAACGGACCATCAAGATCGTTCTGACGAAAATATGCTATCATCTGAATCTTCCACATCGCGAAGTCACTCCCATCGAATCTCTCGATCTTCATCTTGTTATCGGCCATCTCGAACTAACTGCTCTGATACCAATTGTCGGAGAAACTACCCCACAACTCGTAGTGCTAATAGCGGAAACACACCACAAGCAATAGAAACTCTGAAGACTTAGATGAACCAAGAACAAGTCACCACAATATATGGATCTCACAAGAACACAACCAATATGCAGAGATAACCAGTACTTCTTATTCCCAAAGAAATACAAAGATTACAAAAGAGATTACAACTCTCAATCTCTCTCTCACCTTTGAAACACTCGGCACAATCTCTCTTGAAGTTGGACAATGATAATGGCTCACCAAATCTCTCTCTTTGGATGATCAAAGATTAACTAAATCCTAGAGTTTACGACCATATATATAGCCCCCAAGTAAGCCCTAAAAGATAAACACAAATGTAGCAATTGGGTCTTTAAACTCGTAAGCCCAAAAATAATCAGCCGCCGATATCGGTCGACTGCACCCCAAGTGTCGGTCGACTGCAATGTGTAGAACTAACCCCGAGAGCTGACCGGTCGACTGCACCCCCTACGTCGGTCGACCGTCCCCTCCTCTGTTGGACTTGTACACTTGAAGAACTCTCAGCCTAGGGTCAGTCAACCGCCCCTCTTGGTCGGTCGATCGCAACCCTCCATGCTATTCTTCTACTTGCTGCTTGTCTTCTCTTGCTTCTTTGTCTCCTCTTCTTTTTCTTCAACTTCAAGTACTTCGTGCCTACGTGTATTTGAGGCCACAATTCCTAACATGAACTATATTATTCAAAAAAAAAAAAAAAATTCTTTCTGCATTTAAAACTAGTGCCAGCTTGATTGCTAATTTTGTTTGAATATCTAGATCACACCAATACAATGCACCTGGCTAACAGATAGTCTAAGATCAGATTTAAGTTAGTATCGACAATACTGTATATATTATATATTATTGAGTGTATCTGGAATAAGACTAACTCATATATCACAGGATCCCTTTAGTTGGACATTCAAACACCATTAGTTTTTTTAGCAGCTTGATAAAATAATTAAGCGTCGACAATATACAAAATTCTAAATTAACAAATCTTTAAAATCATCTGGATCATAATACAAGGAGTTGATTGTTCAGTGCAAATTCAAGCTAATTTAAATCTGGAGCGATAAACCAGTTATCGCTAGTTAGCATGTCGTCAAATTCTAACTCTTTATCTCCAAATAAATGTCCTCCTATATTTTCCATGTTCATGCTTCATAGTTAAGCACACATTTGAGCAGGTAAACCTTTAATAATTTCCCTATATTATTAAATAAAATTTCATTGTTTTCTGATTTATGGTGCCTATCTCTATCTCGCTCCTCCTCCTCTCTCTCTCTCTCTTTGCGCAAGACTCCTTTTTTGTGACACCAACCCTAAGGGGGCAACGGGAGGGTAGCATCATATTCTCAAAGTGCCTTAAACATAGAGAAATCCAACATAGAGAAGTCCAATGTTGCAGCGTAAGGAGACTTTGAACAGTGACATGTCACTCAGCATGGGAAGGATCATGAACAATGAGCTGAGCTAAACTTGTGTAGGTAGAAGGTGAGGATAACATTAATAAATGAGTCTATTATCAAAACAACCACTTCAAAATTCAAATACTATAACTGAATATCCTGAGCCATGTTCTCGCTCATGACTTGCTCCCTCATCAAAAGCTGAAATGTTAGCTCCTCAATTGCACTTCACTCAGGATAACTGGAAAGGAATCAGTTCATAATACGGGAAAATTGGAACATTACTCATGTGATAGTATAGAGATAAAATAAGACCTAGATATACGCTCACAAAGATTAGTCACAAGGCTAGAGTTTACAACCCACGACAACCATACTCTGATACTCTAATGCTCCCCCTCAAGTAGGATAGTAGACATTTCCAAACCTAACTTGAACCAAACATCAGCAAATAATTGTGAGCAAGTCTTGGCGAGGTCAAAACTGAGTAAAGCAAGCTCGAGTCACAAAAAGCTCCCAACAAAATAAACAAAATACTATAATCGTGCAAACCGAAATAAAAAAGGAGCAAGAGCCAAAGTCAACAAGATCCTAAGACGAGATTTGAGACAGAAGCAATCCAGAGAGGAACTACACAAAGAAACAAGCCAACAAATGCTATCTGAAGCCGAAATCAAGAGAGAAATTTAAAAAAGGCATCAAGAAGAAAACTCCCCTGGGGAGTGAGGTACAATGAATCTCAATAAACAAGATAGAGATGTCGGAGGAAAAATATTGGGGGCAATGCTGATGAAATGGAGCAAGATTGGTAAGACAAAAAATAACAATTTGTAGGATGAAGGACCTAGATAAGATCAGATATCTACAGAAAAAAATGGTGCTCTAATGCCTACACGAGAATAAATTGCTTTAGAACGACGATGATGACTGAAAAATAAAACGAGTACTGCACATGTGTGCATTAGGTGCTTTAAGATCCATGTCGTCGTACGACGAATAGCTCGGGATTTAATCAGATCAGCAATACATAGATCAGTCAGGATCAGAAGTACAAGGGATTAGATCTTATCTTTTTCGGATCTAATGGACAGCCAATATAGTCTGGGATGTTGATCGCGATGAAGAGTAACCAAATCTGGTCCCATATGCACAGAAGTGAATTGCAATTAAAGTAATCTTGCAATTTGCAGAGAAACTATATTGCGATATCAGAGTATATGATATACGAATGATAGACAAAAATGAGGTTCGTGGAACGTCACGATGTTGACTAACAGGGAAACAATCACAATCTGCGGCATCTGCCCGAGAAGAAACATGGTTGGTGAGGTCAAAATCTGGGCAAATTAGTTGCCATGGTCGACAAGGTGTGATGGGCGGATGTTTGACAAGAGGAGAGGGAAAAAAAAAAGTTAAAGACGACAGGCGAAGATGACGATAGAATTCTCACACCCCAAATCGAATAGTTATAATTGTGGGGGTCAGGTTCAAACTCGAAACCAACCGAATCAGACTAAAAAATATTGGGTTTGGAAAGTTAAAAAGTCGGCCCAAATTCAAATTGGGTAAATTTCATCTATATCTATAATAACTATTATAATGGGAGAGATGGGGTTGGTAATTAATTAACAATTTTTTGTATGTGTGCAGCGCACGTGTTTGTGATTTTTCTGTCTTTTTCCTTCCTCCTCCACGTGCATCGCACGTGCACGTGTTGGTAGGTTTTTTTTTGTCTTTTTCCTTCTTCCTCCACGTGCATCGCACGTGCATGATACTAGTACTCAATTAAGGTTGCGTTTGCCCTAGCTTTTTTTGGACTTTAAAACTATTTCAGAAGGAGAAGCCAGAAAGTAGAGCTTTGAAATTAAAAGCTGAAGCTATTTGGATAGTCAACTTTTTTTAAAACTTTAAAGCTACTTTTAAGCTGGAAATTGTTCGGCATAAGATATCAATTGTAAGCTACTTTTATACTCAATTTAAGCTTTTGATTTTATTTAAGAATAAAATATAAGTTATCAAATTACAAAAAAAAATCTTTATATTACTAATAAATGAAATATTTAGAATAACCCAGAAAACTTTTGATTTCTTCTATTTCTTCTTCTTCTCATTAGTACTTTTACTTATTATTAACTCCATTCTGTATGAAAAATATTGTACATTTTATTTCCTGGATAGCCAACAAAATATCTCTAGCTAATTTCCCTTCTACATCAAACGCTTAAAGCTAGTAGCTAGAAAAATAAATTACTACAGTATTTAAATAATAATAAAAGAACTCAATGAAATTTGTTCATTTGTTTGCTTTGATAGGAAATTAGGAATGTACGTACTAGGATGCCTACAATGCCATTTTCCGTTTCTAGAACATAACATAACACTATAATCAAAGTGAGAGTCAGTCACTACATAGACTAGAGACTAGTATCAACACTGCAACTCAAATTACAAATAACAAAGGCCGAAACAGACTGTTAAGTTATAATACATTAGTTAATACATTAGGGAAAAAGCATCCTCTTCCACAATGCTGTTGCAACCAAAAGAGAAGAGCAAGCATTGACAGAGCCTCCAAGGCTGGGACTTGGGAAACCTCCAAATCGTGAAACTTGCTCATGAATAATGAGAAATTAGACATGTTGCTGCTGATTTTGGTGTGGGAGCAAATAGATAGAATTTGTGGATTCTTGAGAAAACGAACAAGGCAAACATGTTGACCTGTTGACCTTCACTAATGTGTTGACTTGGTCTCTTGCCGCCGCTGCTGATATGGCTAAAAATAGGGTTAAATCGGAACCGTCCAAATTGGGCGCGAATCTCAAAGCCTGGGGGCAAAATGATAATTTTACCTATAAATGGGTCTGAAGCGGGTACCGGATCTTCTCTTGGGGAAACCCAGTAGTCCGCGAATGGGCCCATCTTAACTAGGTGCGGGTTTCAACCCGTAGCGAACCCGGTCCAGCAGGATAGAATTAGGGTTTCTGATTAATCCTAATCAACGGCCCTGATTCGTATCTATCCTTTTACTAGAATTAGGGATTACATTCCTAATCTAATCCTAGGGATTACATTCCGAATTTGATCCCAAAGGCGGCTATAAATACCCCTCATCCACCACCATTAAGAGGTAATCAATCTTTTGCCAATTTACGCTCTCTCATAATCTTTCCTGATTACTGACTTGAGCGTCGGAGGGTGCGTCGCCGGGATCAACTCCGGTGTTTCGCACTTTTTGCAGGTGAACGGCGGGAGTCAGTGGTCAAACTCCGGCGAAAGAAGTTAAGGTTTGACTATTCAGTTTCCCCAAGAATCCACAAATACTATCTGTTTGCCCCCACACCAGATTCAGCAGTAACAGATTGGCGCCGTCTGTGGGAATAGCGATCCTTCCTCTTCCCGTCGGTCAGATCTCCTCCAGCCATGCCTCCAAGGAAACTAAGATCTAGAGGGTCCAACCGTGGACCCACTCCTCCTCAACCACAACAAGAGATCCCTCTCCAAACCGTCCAGCCGGCGGGACTTCCCCCTCAACCTGATCAGGCCCCGCAGCAGAACCAACCTCCTCCTCAGAATCTTCAACCCCCTCGGGGTCAGACCAGGGCCCCAGAATGCCGGTGCGGGGGGCTCCCGTCCCAATTCTCAGAAACAACTTCTTCAACATGATCAAGTCTCCGTGCACAACCCCTCTACTGATTCCATGGCATCTCACAATCCCCGAGCATCCGACGACCTCCGCAACACTCTCGACAACCGGCACAAAGAAGAGGATCTTCGCCGCCGTTTGGATGAAAGGCAGGCCCGAGAGAGAGCCTCCCACCAACACCGTCTGAAAGAGCGATCTCATCATCGCCGAGAATACAGAAGGTCCTCCCCTCGCAGAGGGTAGAGAGAGTCCCCAGGCCACCATAGGAGATGACCCCAGTCTCCTGCTGGTCGGCAACCTCCGAGGAACAATGAGGCACCCATCACCCGTGCCGAGTTCCAGCAGTTCCAAGACACCATATTGCAGGCCCTTAATCTCCACCCCAACAACAACAATGCTCAGAGGGTTCCTACTCCTCCCCCGGTTCAAAGTCCTCGCCATCGGTCCTTAACTCCTCCCCCAGCTCCTAGCAATCACCAACACATTCCTAGCCCTCGCCACTCCCGGAGCTACCACCGTCGTAGTCCCCGTTCCCCTTCATATGAAGACGAGTCCAGAGACTCGTTCGGCTACCATCGAAGGAATGATGCCATCTACCGTCGTCTCCACGAGATGGAGAGGTGCTTGGGTTAGCTAGACTGGGAAGAGGAGCTTAGAGGAAGGACCCTCCGTCCCAGCTGACCTTCTTTCTCTCGAACCATCATGGAGGTGCCCGTTCCAATAGGCTTCAAGCCTTCCCAATTCGAGACTTATTCCGGGGAATCCGACCCCGTTGACCACATCGAAAGCTTTAAGACCCTCATGCTAATCCACCAAGCTTCCGACGCCCTGCTCTGCAAGACTTTCCCCGCTACTCTCAAGGGTCCGGCCCGAAAATGGTACTCTCGCCTCACCACATCCTCAATATTCTCCTTCGAGCAATTCGAGACCCTCTTCGTCACCTACTTCGTGAGTAGCTGTCAAACTGAGAAGACCAGCATCTCGCTACTCTACCTCAACCAGAAGAAGGGTGAGAAGCTAAGAGACTATGTGAAAAGGTTCACCGCAGAAGCCAGGTCCATCGCTTCCCTCGACCAGTCAGTCGTTGCAGCAGCATTCCAGTCGAATGTCCTTAACTCCAGCCTTCGGTCCTTCCTCGCCAAGAAGCCCCCGCAGAACTTCTCCGACCTCCTTCTCCGAAGCGAGAAGTATATCCGGGCCGAGGAAGCTGAGCATCGCCCCACCTTTGAGGGGCCTTCCTCCGGAACCAAAAGAAAGGCAAGTGAAGAAGAAGGAGCCAAGAAGCTCCAGAAGGACAATGGCGGACAGCGCCGCCCTCCCCCCAGATTTGAAAAATTCACTCCTCTTAATGCCAATATTTTTACTATTCTCATGGAAGTTGAGAAGGAAGGGGTGATACCTCCTGCCCCGAAAATGAACACCCCTGGAAAGAAGAGGGACAAAGAGAAGTGGTGCTGCTATCATCGGGATCATGGCCACAACACCAATGATTGCCGGGCCTTGAAGAACGAGATTAAGGCCCTCATTCAGAGGGGGCAGCTGGCCAAATTCATGAGAAAAGACCGAACCGACCTTCCTCCTCCTCCTCCTTGGGGGGCTAACAAGCGTCCTGAACGACGCAATGAGACACCCAAATTCGAAGAGGAGCGTGTCCTACACCTCATTCATGGTGACCGGATGGGGGGCTCCTCCAACTCCTCTCGAAAGGCGTTCATAAGAGAAGTATATCGGTTCACGGCACACCTCCCCCTAAAGGCCTCGGAGTACCCATCACATTCTCAGATGAAGACCTGGTGGGCGTCCGAACCCCCCATTGTGACGCACTAGTCATTAACCTCCATATGGCAAATTTTAAAGTGGAGAGGATCCTAGTGGACAATGGCAGCTCTGTTAACATCCTCTTCCTCGATGCTTTCAAAGGACTCAAGCTACCCCGGGACAGGCTTAAGCTCGCCAGCTACACGCTCCATGGGTTCATGGTAGTGCCAGTGACTATCGAAGGGGTGATCACCCTCGACGTAAGTGCTAGCAAAACTCCTACTACCCGAACGGAGCCGATAGACTTTATGGTCGTTGATGTCCCCGCAGCTTATAATGTCATCCTAGGCCGGCCCGGCCTAGCTGCTCTCGAAGCCGTCCCTTCCGCTTATCACCTCAAGATGAAGTTCCCCACCCGGGCAGGAGTAGGGAAAGTCAGAGGCAGTCAGGAAATGGCCCGCAAATGCTACATGACCTCTACCGGGGGTCCAGTCCTCTCCCTTGAAACTCTTGAAATCCCCCAAGATGATGTCCGAATAACGTCCGAGCTAGTAGATGAATTGGAGGAAGTGCTTTTCTCTGAGCAAGATCCGAACCGCAAGTTCTTTATCAGCAAGACCCTCCCCTCTGCCCTAAGATCGAACATAGTCCAATGTATTAGAAAGAACCGTGACCTCTTCGCATGGTCGGCTGCTGACATGCCAGGAATCTCTGAAGAGCTCCTCGTCCACCACCTGAGTGTTGCACCGGGATCCAAACCGGTTCAATAGAAGAGGCGCAAATTTGCTCCCGAGCACCAATAAGCTATAAAAGAAGAGGTGGACAAGCTCCTTAAGGCTCGGTTCATACAGGAGGTCAATTATCCCGAATGGCTCTCAAATGTTGTGATGGAAAAGAAGGCCAACGGGAGCTGGAGAATCTACATCGATTTTACCGACCTGAATAAAGCATGCCCCAAAGATCCATTCCCTCTTCCAAGCATCGACACCCTGATTGACGCCACTTTAGCCATGAGCTTCTCAGCTTCATGTATGCTTTCTCCGGATATAATCAAATTCGCATGTTTCCCCGGATATCCCGAAGACCTCCTTTGTTACTGATCAGGGTCTCTACTGCTACAGGGTGATGCCTTTCGGGTTAAAGAATGCAGGCACCACCTATCAACGCCTCGTCAACAAAGTCTTTCAAAATCAGATCGGCCGCAACATGGAGGTGTATGTTGATGATATGCTTGTGAAGAGCATCCGTAGGGGCCGACCATGTCACTGATCTGCAGGAGGCGTTCTATGTATTAAGGAAACATGATATGAGGCTCAATTCGAACAAGTGTGCATTCGGAGTCTCGTCGGGAAAATTCCTAGGCTTCATGGTCAGCCAAAGAGGGATCGAAGCCAACCCCGAGAAGATCAAAGCCATACTGGATATGGCTCCTCCCAAAAATGGAAAAGAAGTTCAGAAGCTAACCGGGTGCCTCGCAGCTATTGGGCGCTTCCTTTCCAAGTCAGGGGAGAAGTGTCTTCCCTTCTTCAAGGCTCTCACGGGAGCTAAGGGCTTCGAATGGGGTCAACAACAGCAGGAGTCGTTCGATCAACTTAAAGCCTATCTAGTCAACTCCCCTCTCCTCAGCAAGCTTATCCCCGAGGAAACACTCTACCTCTACTTAGCTGCCTCCGAACAAACCCTCAGCGCTGTCTTGGTGAGGGAAGAAGACAAGGCTCAGAAGCCCATCTATTACGTAAGCAAGGTACTTCGGGATGCCGAGCTTCGTTATCCAAGGCTAGAGAAGATGGCATACGCCTTGGTTATGGCAGCTAGAAAGCTACGCCCATATTTCCAGTCTTACTCGGTGGTCGTTCTTACCGACCAACCGCTGAAACAAGTTCTGCACAAGCCGGAGACCTCTGGCCGTCTTCTGAAGTGGTCGATCGAGCTGAGCCAGCATGATATATCATACCAGTCTCGGACCGCAATCAAAGCTCAGGCCTTAGCCGAATTCATAGTTGAGAGCACCATTTTCGAGTTCAGTCAAGCGGCAAACGGACCTCCCATTTGGATGGTATATGTAGATGGATCCTCTTGCACCGAAGGGAGCGGAGCCGGAGTCATTCTGGCAGGCCCAAATGACTCCTTTCTTCAATACTCCCTCCGTATCAACTTCAAGGCCTCCAACAATGAAGCGAAGCATGAAGCCCTTATAGCCGACCTCGGAATGGCCTGCAAAGTAGGGGCACAATGCCTCCATATATTTAGTGACTCTCAGCTGGTCGTGAACCAAGTCTTGGGCGAGTACGAAGCGCGAGATGACCGAATGGCAAAGTATCTAGCCAAGGTCCAAAATATCATGGCTCTATTCGAAGAGGCACTTATTCGGCGAATCCCCAAGGAGGAAAATGCCCAAGCAGATGCCCTCTCCAAGTTAGCCTCTTCCTCCCTCCAAGATCTCGAGCAGACCGTCTTGATTGAAGTGCTCCTGAGGCCGAGCATAGAAGAAGAAACCTTTGATTCGATGGAGTCATTGCCGGTTCAACTTCAAGATGATTGGATGAAACCCCTGGTAGAATTTCTAAGGGATGGGCTCCTCCCCAAAGATCCTAAGGAAGCTCGTCGAGTCAGAACCAGAGCGGAGCGGTATACCCTTATTGAGGGGATCTTGTACAAACGCTCCTTCACACAAGTTGACGGTAGACCTTATCTGAGGTGCCTCTCCCCCGAACAAGCCACATACGCCTTGCAAGAGCTTCACGAAGGCATAGGCGGAGCACATTCAGGGTCCAGATCCCTTGTCCGGAAGGTGTTGAATTATGGATATTTCTGGCCTACCCTCCTACAAGATGCCGAGCGACATGTTCAGCAATGCAGCTCTTGTCAAAAGTACTCCAACTTCCGTCGCCTACCCCAAGCTCAACTCGTTTTCCTATCAAGTCCGATCCCTTTCGCAATGTGGGGGATGGATTTACTAGGGCCGTTTCCACCAGCTCCCGGCCAACTCAAATTTTTAGTCTTGGCAATCGACTAATTCTCGAAGTGGATAGAGGCCGAGCCGTTGACTACAATCACCGAGAACAAAGTCTTTCAGTTCTTCTGGAAGAGCGTCATCTACAGATTCGGTGTCCCTCGGGTCCTCATAACCAATAATGGAACACAATTTACAGGGGCCATATTCCGAGCTCTATGTGAAGACATCGGCATCCAACAACGCTTCTCCTCCATCTCCCACCGACAGTCGAATGGTCAAGTAGAAAATGCCAACCAACAAATCCTCTCTGGTATTAAGAAGAGGCTGGATAAATCCGCCAAAGGCTTATGGGTTGATCAGCTCCATAACGTACTATGGAATTACCGCACTACAAAACGGACCCCCATAGGAGAGTCACCGTTCAATCTCACCTATGGGTCCGAAGCTGTGTAATACCCTGATTTTCATTTATGAAAATTATTAATTTTTTTGCACGTAGTATGCACGTGCAATTTTTATAGTGTGAAATCATATAATTATTTTCATTATGGATGATGTGTGTATATATATACATATGTATATGTGTTCTCTAATTATTTTTATAAAGGCCCATTTTTTCTTCAAATAAACATAAGCCTTTCTTTTTAGTCCAAATCTAATTTATTTTTGTAAAACTATTATTTGGCCTATTAATTAAAGCCCATGAGTTATTTCTCTTTTAATTACAACTTGTAATGTAGGATATTTTTATAAGATTATTTTTATAGAAAATATAATGTACAACTTTTTTTAAATGGAGAACTAATGAATGCACATGCATTTCACGTACACGTGCAAAAAGCACCCTAGGAGGCCAGTTTTGGATTGGAGGGAAAATGAAAAAAAAGAGTGGAGTTATGGGTGGTAGTTGTTTGATCATGGTTGGTTACTAGAACTTCCTCTTGAATCCTAGCCTTTTATTTGTAACTCCTAGATTGATCCTAACCCTTCATTTGTTCCAAATTTTAGTATAAATACCCCCCCCCCTCGCCCCCCCCCCCTCGCCCCCTAGCCTAGTTATTTTTGTACTCTTCATTTATCGAAACCTATAGTAGAAAATAAAATTGTTAGTAGTCTAGTAAGTGAGATAAAAAGATTGAGAGTTGTGTGTGAGTGTGTTTGCACCAAGGGAAGGCCGACATCATCATCAAGGAGCTCTCGGGTTGGCATCTTTTGAGGCTCGGTGGTGCACATCAAGGAGGAGGAGGAACGCTCTTTTGACAAGGACTCTTGTATTTAGGAGGTGTTGTAATTTTATTCTCTCCAAATAAGGTGGGTTATTTTCTATGTTTCTAATTAGATAGCATGCTAAGATTGAATTGAAATGATAATGCATGAAAAAGATTAATAAGAGTGCATTTAAATGAAAAAAATGGCTTATTAGTTGATTGAAATGTTGCTAAATAGATTGTATGTTATTCCATCATCAAACTTAAGTTGTGTGTGAATTATTTATAGCTATGGAATGCTTGAAGTAAAATTCGTTATTAGGATCAAAACAAAATGCAAATGCTAGTAGGTGAAATTGTTGCCTTATGTGCTTAGATGGACTTTTGTGATAATGTTATAATGGATGACTTAAAATATATTTTTGGGTTTGGAAAAAGGAATATAAACAGGGAATTGATATAGAAAATATTAATGCTAAATTGTATAAGAAATATGAAATAAGATGTGGTAGTAGTAGCGTACAATTTAAACTAATTGTATGAAGAATATGTGTTTAATTACTGGAAAAATTATTTTTAAATTACTGGAGTATCAAATATTGTTTGAATAATTATTCTGGAGATTTACAAGAAATTTAGAAAAAAACAAAACTCAAATGAAAGCTTTTGAAACATCGAAATGTTCTATTGAACAGAGGACTGATTTAATTAAAATAAAGCTCAAGTGGTCGGGAGGCTTCTAATGCTACAGCGTGTGCGGCTTGTGTCCCACGGATCGCTGGTTCGATACTGGATGACACCATTTTATTTTGTGTGCGTTTAAAAATTAAATCAAGTTCAGTGCGAGAGTATATAACTCTCCAATCCTTCTTTATACTGATGAACACAAGTGGCCAAGTGGCTAGTGTGTGCGGTTGGGTTCTCTTTGGTTGCTGGTTCGAATCCTAGTCTCGGCCAGAATTTTACTTTGTGGAAAAAATAAGTTTTTTAATGGGTTTTTGATGTCCAAAAATTATGAAAAAATACTATTATTACACTAAAATTATGTGTGATTTATGAAAAATAAATTGGGAGTTATTAGAATGAAATGAAGTATATTTTGGGAATAAAAGTGTAGTTGGAACTATGGTTCTACACTTGTATATTTTTGTGAAAGATGTGTTTTGCAAAAGAATTAAATTAAGTGCTAGAAAAGGAAAATAACAAAGAAAGAAAATATATATTGTGAAGTTTGCTGTGAATTATTCTTATCGAAGACTAGTGTGACAAGAATGAGTTGTGAATATTCATTTTGACCATATAATTGGTGATATGATTTTAATATGGAAATAAATATTGGATGAAATACATGATGAATAATTGAACTCCATGTATGGTTATTGACTCATGAATAATTTAGAAATCATGTAATTGAAAAAGTGAAATGTTATTGAGTATGACAACACAAACATGTAAATTTGTGAATTAATGAAATTGAAAATTAGGGTGTAGCCAAAACTCACACCGGCAAGTGAAAAATGATGAATTATGATTATTGACATTGAAAAGACCAGTTTGGGTCATTGTGAAATGAAAGAAATAAAACCGGTAGTAGTCAGAGGGCTAACTCTAAGAGATTGATTTTGTTCATGATTTCATTAAATTAAGAATTAGTACATAGTGAAGAGGTGATAAAAGTGAGAGAAAAACACAAGTATGAGGGCCTCGAGTCTACGATGTGAGAGTGAGCCACAGAATGCATGCTTGATGCGTCAGGACATGGCGTGGGCACTACTCCAGAATTATCGGAATCTTGGCGACGCTTGTAGGATGTTTGGTGACTGCAAGAGGATCGTGTGCCATGAAGGAGGCTGAATTGCCACAGAATGCATGCTTAATGCGTCAAGACATGGTGTGGGATTTCCCTCTAGGTTTTCTGTACATGAGCTTGTACTCATAGATCATCTAGGATACTTACCGTAGTTACAGTAGTAGATTAAGTCATGACGAGGCATTGAACCCTACAAGATGAAGAACGATTAAGAGGCTTGCCCTCGGACCTATGTAGTATGGGATGCATAGAATCCGAACAAGTGTGCATTAGTGTCATGTAATGTAAATGATTGCATTAAGGACTAAGTGCACAATCACAACACGACATCAATAGGGTATTCCCTTTAGTTTGATATGTGACAAGTTTGTGTTTGTTAAATATGAAAAATCAGTTATACTATTTCCGGCATAGAGAGGATGGCCGTGTATAATGTTCGTCGGTTGAATAAACTGATGTACCCACAGTTTTGTATGCAGGGTAAATGACATGATAAAGATTAAAGAAGAACAGTTGCTTAGAGTTTATTCAAATGTTGTTGTACTTTAATATAAATGTTGTAAATTTGCATCCGCTGTAAAATGTAAAGTGTAAAGATTCCTATATAACTCTGATGTAAAGTGAAAAGTTTTAAATTCCTTATAAAATTGTACGAGAGAAGTGTAAAGATCCTGTGGAATCTCGAATTCAGTATATTTTTGGAATTCGGGACGTTACAGAGTGGTATCAGAGCCACGCTTCACACTAGTACAAATTTATAAGGAACGACATCCTAGAAGTGGACATTAGAGTGTGTGTTTGAGTTTAGAGATTTAAATGTAAGTTACTTACATTTGTGTTGCTCTATGATTTATGCTTCTTCCTCCCTATTTCTAAGATGGCTGATCACTTCGACCCTGCTGGAGACGACAATTGGCATATCATAGATGAAGATTATTATCCTGGACAAGTAGATTCCAAGGAAGAGTACTACCCAGGGCAAGCTGACTCCGACGGAGAGGAATGGCCCGAGTCCCGAGAGATCACCCCACCTCCGAACTCATCTGATGACTCTTCTAACGAAGAAGAAGAACCAGTTCCAAGTAGTCTTGTGATATCTTTTCAGAGGCAGGTAGAAACACTGCGGGAGAGAGTCGGACTATTGCAGGCTCTGTTGGCAAAGCGCAAGGATGATTTTGCGGTTCTTAGTCATCGTGTATGGGAACTCGAGAAGAGGAAAAATATGACCGATGTGCTGAAGGAAGAAATTGAAGAACTACGGGGAGAACTTCGTGAAGCGAAGAGGAACCGTAGGAGTTAGACCCTTGTATCGTCTATTGCTTTTATTTTGATGTCAAAAATATTTTAAATTCGAATGTATAAAGTTTGAAATTCAATGAAATGGAAATATTGACTTAAAAGTTCATGTTTCACACTTTGAATTTAATGGATCTTTTGCATCAGAACATGGCTGGACGAAGAGCAAGAAATGTTGAAGGTCTAGACTTGGAAACGGAACTCGCGAGGATCTATCAGACACTCAACACCGTGGCCATGAATCAGAACTAAGGAAGGGTACCTGCAAATCCGGTGCCCGAAGCAATCAAACTCGTGGAATCTTTCAAACAAATGAAACCACCGGTGTTTGAAGGAAAATCAAACCCTGACGTGGCTGACAACTGGATCAGGCAGGTAGAGACTATATTCGAAGTCTTGGAGACCCCTGAAGGCAGCAAGGTGAAGTTGGCGACTCTGCAACTTGAGAAGGATGCGGCTGTGTGGTGGCAGTCGATGAAGCGGACAATGGGAGGTATTGTTCTTGGCTGGAAGGAATTTTTGGAGGAATTCCACAGTCATTACTTTCCTTCAGACATCCAGGAGAAGAAGGCTATGGAGTTTCTATCACTGCAACAAGGTGGCATGTCAGTTAGGGAGTATGAGACCAAATTTACTCAGCTCTTTACGTATGCTCCTGAATTAGTGATGGATGAGGCGAAGAAGGCTCGTAAGTTTGAGCATAGATTGAGGCCGAGCTTGAGGTCCCGGATGATACCTCTTGGTATCAGAAGATTCGACAAGTTGGTCAAGCGCGCGGCAACCACGGAAGCAGACATGGAGCAGTTTCATGTTGTTCAGAATCGGAGGAACAACTGGCAGTCTGGGAAGAGGCCTGCAAATTCTGGGAATTTCAAGGGACAACCATCGGCACAAAGGTTCAAACCGACAGGGGCGAACGTTATTAATGTGGTTGGAGGACCCGGGGACAATGTGGTGAGACCTCCTGTGGTAAATTGCTTCAACTGTGGTGAGACGGGACATTACCAATCCCAATGCCTCAAGCCACGGAATGGTAATCGCAATGTACCAATGCAGCAGACTGGGAAGCGACCGTACCAACAAGGGCGAGTATTTGCCTTGACCGAAGTTGATGCCGATGATGTGGATCATGTCATCACTGGTACGAAGGCGGATGCTTAAAGGTTCATGTTGTTTCTTTTTCCCGTTTATTTAGTGAACTGTTACGTAATGAGTGTGTATTATGTAACAGGAGAACTTTATTTGAATGGAATGAAAGCTATTGTTTTGTTCGATACTGGATCCTCTCGTACTTTTGTGTCTCCTAAATTTGCTAAAGTGTTGGGAGTTGAACCGAAGATTTTTTCAAGCAAGATCTTAGCAGTAGTTACTCCATCAGGGGAAACTTTAACCACTGATCCGTACTATGCGGATTGCGAGATTGTGATTGGGGACAGAATCTTCGGAATTGATCTAATCAAGCTGACTATCTTGGGAGTCGATGTTATCATTGGCATTGATTGGATGTCAGTGTACAGTGCAAGCATCGAGACAGTAACAGTGAAGGCTCCAGGTGGATCTGAAGTCAATTTCCATGGGAAGAAGAAGTGTTCTAAGCTGGTGGCAGCTATCCGCAAGGAAGAGATTCCTGTGGAAGCGCAAAGGATTCCTGTGGTTCGGGACTATCTGACTGTGTTCTTGGATGATTTTCCTGGGTTACCCCCACAACGTGATGTAGAGTTCAGCATCACCCTTCAACCGGAAAGTGCACCCATTTCTAAGGCACCGTATAGGATGGCTCCAGTGGAACAGGATGAGGTGAAATGGCAGATTGAGGAACTGTTGGAGAAAGGATTTATTCAACCTAGTGCGTCACCTTGGAGAGCACCAGTGCTTTTGGTAAAGAAGAAGCATGGATTGATGATAATGTGTATCGATTACCGAGAGCTGAATAAGGTCACTGTTCAGAATAAGTATTATATTCCCCGAATTGATGACTTGTTCGATCGTCTACAAGGAACAGCTGTTTTCTCCAAAATAGATCTTCGATCAGGATATCACCAAGTTCGAGTGAAAGCTGAAGATGTGTACAAAACTGCATTTAAAACTCGATATGGGCATTACGAATTTTTAGTTATGCCATTTGGAGTGACGAATGCACCCGCAATCTTCATAGATTTGATGAACAGAGTTCTGAGGCCGTTCATTGATTCTTTCATCGTGGTATTTATCGATGATATCCACATGTACTCTAAGTCAGAAGAGGAGCACACCGAGCATCTAGCAGCAGTTTTGAAGAAGCTGGAAGAGCAGGAGTTGTATGCCAAGCTATCCAAGTGTGATTTCTGAAAATCTGAAGTGGCATTCCTAGGTCACATCCTTTCTAAGGAGGGAGTGGCAACTGACCCTCAGAAGATAGAGGCAGTGAGAGATTGGGTTAGGCCTACTACAGTGAAGGAAGTCAGAAGTTTTCTTGGATTAACTGGATACTACATGAGATTCATTCAAGGTTATGCTCAGTTAGCTGTGCCGCTTACTAGTTTGACCAAGAAGAATGTGAACTTCAAGTGGACTGAGCAATGTGAGGCGAGCTTTCAGGAGTTGAAAGAGAAACTGACTACTGCACCTATTTTGGCTTTGCCTAGAGCAGGTATTGAGTGTGATGTTTACAGCAATGCTTCACATCGTGGGCTTGGTTGTATCTTAATGCAAGAAGGAAGAGTAATAGCTTATGGGTCTAGGCAACTACGACCGCATGAGAAGAATTATCCAACTCATGATCTAGAGTTGGCTGCGATTATCTTTGCCCTGAAGCAATGGAGACACTACGTGTATGGTGAGAAATTGAACATGTACACGGACCACAAGAGTTTGAAGTACATATATCAGTAGAAGGATCTGAATTTGAGGCAGCGAAGATGGTTGGAAATACTTGAGGACATGCGACCTGAGATCAAGTATCATCCTGGGAAAGCTAATGTTATTACTGATGCACTTAGTCGCAAGAGCAGTTTATCCAGTTTGATTACAACTCAGAAGCATCTGATGGAAGAATTGGACCGAGCAGGTATTGAAGTTATCTTGCAAGGATTGGGAGCATCTTTAGCTCAGTTGAGGCTTCAGCCTTCTTTGAATGGAAGGATCATTGCAAGTCAGGAGGTTGATCCTGACATCTTGGAGATGAAGGAGCAGGTTGATGCTGGCAGGTTGCCCGGATTTCAAATCAGGGATGGAGTGCTGTGGTTCGGAGATAGACTGTGTATTCCAAATCAGGCGGACCTGAAAGAGAGTATTCTTTAGGAGGCGCATGATACTCTTTTGTCGGTACATCTTGGAAGTACTAAGATGTGCAAAGACATCAAATAGCATTTCTGGTGGTCAGGTTTGAAGCGGGATGTGGCTGAATTTGTGGCGAAGTGTGAGGTTTGTCAGCAAGTCAAAGCCGAGAATCAGAGACCCGGAGGTCTATTACAGCCGTTACCTATTCTGGAATGGAAGTGGGATAACATCAGTATGGATTTCATTACGGTATTGCCCAAGAGTCCTAAAGGCAATGATGTGATTTGGGTTATAGTCGATCGACTAACCAAGTCCGCTCACTTCTTGGCGATGAAACTCACCGCTTCGATGGACAAGTTAGCTGAGTTGTATGTTGGCGAGATCATCAGGCTTCATGGTGTTCCGTCAACTATTGTGTCTGATCGAGATGCGCGGTTTACTTCGCATTTCTGGAAGAGTCTTCAGACAGCTTTGGGTACCATGACGGATTTCAGCACTGTTTTTCATCCGCAAATCGATGGGCAGACCGAGAGAGTCAACCGTATTCTAGAGGATATGCTTCGGTGTTGTATACTAGACTTTGGAGGCAGTTGGGAAAGGCATTTACCCTTGGTAGAGTTTGCCTATAACAACAGTTTTCAGACTAGCATCGGGATGGCGCCGTCCGAAGCTCTGTATGGCAGGAAGTGCAGGACACCTGTTTGTTGGTTTGAAGTTGGGGAGCATCAATTGTTTGGGCCTGAGCTTGGGCAGCAAACCTCTGAAAAGATTGATCTGATCAGGAAAAGGTTGGTAGAAGCTCAGAGTAGGCAGAAAAGCTATGCAGACAACCGGAGAAGGGACCTTGAGTTCGAGGTAGGTGACTTCGTCTTTCTGAAAGTATCGCCCAGTAAAGGTGTGATTCGATTTGGCAAAGACGGGAAGTTAGTCCCGAGGTTTATAGGCCCGTATAAGATATTGAAAAGGATCGGGAAAACTGCTTACCAGCTTGAATTACTGGAAGAGTTATCTCAGGTGCACAATGTCTTTAATGTGTCTATGCTGAGAGGTTATATTCCAGATCCGAGTCATCATTTGCCTGAAGTGCCGGAAGGTTTGCATTTGGATCTCAACTACATTGAGTCTCCTGTTGAGATTGTTGATCGTCGAGAGAAAATCTTGAGGAATAAGACGATACCGATGGTCAAGGTAGTCTGGAGGAACCATTTGGTTGAAGAGGCTACTTGGGAGTCTGAGGAGAGGATGTTGAAGGATTATCCTGAGCTTTTTGCTTGATTTGTATTTTGTATTTTCTTGTGCTTGTTGTGAGTGTTTTGTTTCTCGCTCTTGGCTGCAGTTCTAGGGACGGAACTATTCTAAGGAGGGAGTGTTGTAATACCCTGATTTTCATTTATGAAAATTATTAATTTTTTTGCACGTAGTGTGCACGTGCAATTTTTGTAGTGTGAAATCTTATAATTATTTTCATTATGGATGATGTGTGTATATATATCTATATATGTATATGTGTTCTCTAATTATTTTTACAAAGGCCCATTTTTCCTTGAAATAAACATAAACCTTTCTTTTTAACCCAAATCTAATTTATTTTTGTAAAACTATTATTTGGCCCATTAATTAAAGCCCATGAGTTATTTCTCTTTTAATTACAACTTGTAATGTAGGATATTTTTATAAGATTATTTTTATAGAAAATATAATGTACAACTTTTTTTAAATGGAGAACTAATGAATGCACGTGCATTTCACATACACGTGCAAAAAGCACCCTAGGAGGCTGGTTTTGGATTGGAGGGAAAATGAAAAAAATGAGTGGAGTTATGGGTGGTAGTTGTTTGATCATGGTTGGTTACTACAACTTCCCCTTGAATCATAGCCTATTATTTTTAACTCCTAGATTGATCCTAACCCTTCATTTGCTCCAAATTTTAGTATAAATACCCCCCCCCTAGCCTAGTTATTTTTGTACTCTTCATTTCTCCATACCTATAGTAGAAAATAAAATTGTTAGTAATATAGTAAGTGAGATAAAAAGACTGAGAGTTGTGTGTGAGTGTGTTTGCACCAAGGGACGACCAGCATCATCATCAAGGAGCTCTTGGGTTGGCATCTTTTGAGGCTCGGTGGTGCACATCAAGAAAGAGGAGGAACGCTCTTTTGACAAGGACTCTTGTGTTTAGGAGGTATTTGCAATTTTATTCTCTCCAAATAAGGTAGGTTATTTTCCATGTTTCTAATTAGATAGCATGCTAAGATTGAATTGAAATGATAATGCATGAAAAAGGATAATAAGAGTGCATTTAAATGAAAAAAATGGTTTATTAGTTGATTGAAATGTTGCTAAATAGATTGTATGTTATTCCATCATCAAACTTAAGTTGTGTGTGAATTATTTATAGCTATGGAATGCTTGAAGTAACATTCGTTATTAGCATCAAAACTAAATGCAAATGCTAGTAGATGAAATTGTTGTGTTATGTGCTTAGATGGACTTTTGTGATAATGTTTATAATGGATGACTTAAAATATATTTTTGGGTTTGGAAAGAGGAATATAAACAGGGAATTGATATAGAAAATATTAATGCTAAATTGTATAAGAAATATCGAAATGAGATGTGGTAGTAGTAGCGTACAATTTAAACTAATTGTTTGAAGAATATGTGTTTAATTACTGGAAAAATTATTTTTAAATTACTGGAGTATCAAATATTGTTTGAAAAATTATTCTGGAGATTTACAGGAAATTTAGAAAAAAACAAAACACAAATGAGAGCTTTTGAAACATCGAAATGTTCTATTGAACAGAGGACTGATTTAATTAAAATATAAGTTGTATTCAAGACAACTTGAGCTTATAGCTAAAGTGGCCAGGAGGCTTCTAATGCTACAGTGTGTGCGGCTTGTGTCCACGGATCGCTGGTTCGATACTGGATGACACCATTTTATTTTGTGTGCGTTTAAAAATTGAATCAAGTTCAGTGCGAGAGTATATAACTCTCCAATCCTTCTTTATACTGATGAGCACAAGTGGCCAGGTGGCTAGTGTGTGCGGTTGGGTTCTCTTTGGTTGCTGGTTCGAATCCTGGTCTCGGCCAGAATTTTACTTTGTGGAAAAAATGATTTTTTTTATGGGTTTTTGATGTCTAAAACTTATGAAAAAAAATACTATTATTACACTAAAATTATGTGTGATTTATGAAAAATAAATTGGGAGTTATTAGAATGAAATGAAGAATATTTTGGGAATAAAAGTGTAGTTGGAACTATGGTTCTACACTTGTATATTTTAGTGAAAGATGTGTTTTGCGAAAGAATTGAATTAAGTGCTAGAAAAGGAAAATAACAAAGAAAGAAAATATATATTGTGAAGTTTGCGTGAATTATTCTTATTAAAGAATAGTGTGACAAGAATGAGTTGTGAATATTCATTTTGACCATATAATTGGTGATATGATTTTAATGTGGAAATAAATAATGGATGAAATACATGATGAATAATTGAAGTCCATGTATGGTTATTGACTCATGAATAATTTAGAAATCATGTGATTGGAAAAGAGAAATGTTATTGAGTATGACAACACAAACATGTGAATTTGTGAATTGAAATTGGAAATTAGGGTGTAGCCAAAACTCACACCCGCAAGTGAAAAGTGATGAATTATGATTATTGACATTGAAAAAACTTGTTTGGGTCATTGTGAAATGAAAGAAATAAGACCGGTAGTAGTGAGAGGGCTAACTCTAAGAGATTGATTTTGTTCATGATTTCATTAAACTAAGAATTTGTACATAGTGAAGAGGTGATGAAAGTGAGAGAAAAACACAAGTATGAGGGCCTCGAGTCTACGATGTGAGAGTGAGCCACATAATGCATGCTTGATGCGTCAGGACATGGCGTGG
Source organism: Hemerocallis citrina (assembly GCA_017893485.1). Classification (NCBI taxonomy): domain Eukaryota; kingdom Viridiplantae; phylum Streptophyta; class Magnoliopsida; order Asparagales; family Asphodelaceae; genus Hemerocallis; species Hemerocallis citrina. The sequence continues at coordinate 103,083,441 of CM030363.1, read as the reverse complement.
GCACTACTCCGAAATTATCGGGATCTTGGCGACGCTTGTGGGATGTTTGGTGATTGCAAGAGGATCGTGTGCCATGAAGGAGGCTGAATTGCCACAGAATGCATGCTTGATGCGTCAAGACATGGCATGTGATTCCTCTCCAGGTTTTCTGTACATGAGCTTGTACTCATAGATCATCTAGAATACTTACCGTAGTTACAGTAGTAGATTAAGTCATGACGAGGGATTGAACCCTACAAGATGAAGAACGATTAAGAGGCATGCCCTCGGACCTATGTAGTATGGGATGCATAGAATCCGAACAAGTGTGCATTAGTGTCATGTAATGTAAATGATTGCATTAAGGACTAAGTGCACAATCACAACACGATATCAATAGGGTATTCCCTTTAGTTTGATATGTGACAAGTTTGTGTTTGTTAAATATGGAAAATCAGTTATACGATTTCCGGCATAGAGAGGATGGCCGTGTATAATGTTCATCGGTTGAATAAACTGACGTACCCACAGTTTTGTATGCAGTGTAAATGACATGATAAAGATTAAAGAAGAACAGATGCTTAGAGATTATTCAAATATTAATGTACTTTTATATAAATGTTGTAAATTTGCTTCCGCTGTAAAATGTAAAGTGTAAAGATTCCTATGTAACTCTGATGTAAAGTGAAAATTTTTAAATTCCTTGTAAAATTGTACGAAAGAAGTGTAAAGATCCTGTGGAATCTCGAATTCAGTGTATATTTGGAATTCGGGGCGTTACACTGTGATCCCCTTGGAATTCGGTGTACCCTCTCCTCGCCTTATTGCTTATGAAGAAGAGCAGAATGCCAGAGAGCTTCGGGTGAATTTGGATTTGATTAACGAGCTCCGTGAAAGAGCTTCAATTCGCCAACAAAGCTATCGAAGGAGGATTGAGCTGGCCTACAACAAGAGAGTCCGTGCCACCGACCTCAAAGAAGGGGACTTGGTCCTCAGAAAGTTAGCAATCTCATTCCCCAGTCAGAAGAGTAAGCTAGCTCCAAATTGGGAAGGACCCTACAAGATCGCCAGAGTTGTTCGGCCCGGGACATACCGTCTAGAAGACCTTGAAGGCAGAGAGGTTCCCAGGACTTGGAATGCCGACCATCTCTTAAAGTACCAAGAGAGCGCTTGAACGCCTCTCTAAGTACGTTCAGATGTCGAACCGTTCATTTCCTTTCACTTGTTTTTTTCTTCTTTATTTCTTCAATGTAATAACGGCTCGCAACTTAGAAGCAGCCGACTATTAGTTATTAATAAAGAACTCTCTTTTCCCGTATTTCTCTTGTGATTGTTTGCATCTCTCTATTTCTAATTACTTTTATTTAAACGATGAGTTCGGAGTCCAACACTTAGCTCGACTCCGCTTCGCATGCTCGCTCTTAAGCGAGCTAGAAGTGGTTCGCCATTCGGAATCGCTCCCACAACCACTGAAATACAATCAAATGACGAGTTCGGAGTCCAACACTTGGCTCGACTCCGCTTCGCAAGCTCGCTCTTAAGCGAACTAGAAGTGGTTCGCCATTCGGAATTGCTCCCACAACCGTTGAAATACAATCAAACGATGAGTTCGGAGTCCAACACTTGGCTCGACTCCGCTTTGCAAGTTCGCTCTTAAGAAAACTAGAACTGGTTCGCCATTCGAAATTGCTCCCACAACCGTTGAAATAAGTCCTCGCTCCGCCGATGCACACGAAATTTCTACAACTAGACTAGACAGGCGAGAAGAGCGAAATTTCTACAACTAGAGTACTCGGAAGAACTAACGTTTGGATCTTATGGTTTGTTTCCAAAACTAGAGGGGCCACCCTACATCTCCAACACACGAACATCAAAAAGTAAATGAACTTTTATTTTATTAAAGAGTTCAACAAACAAAACGTTCGAGTTACAACACCGAGTTACTACAACAAGGTGATGGAACTGAGATGATTCCCAGGACTACGGATTGGTGTGCATATCGATCATAAAAGATTAACAAATTAAATACGTGATCTAACCCTATATAGCGAATCTAGGGTTCACGAATTATACCTGCGATGAGAAGAAGACGACAGCGACCCCAAGATCTTCTGCACGTATTCCTTCCTCGGGTTGGACGTCGTGTGGGCGACGATCTCCCAACCTTTCTTCTCCTTGGCTGACCTCTCTTTCTCTCCTTACGTGAATCACGATTTTAGAGAAAAAATCTTATATTTCAGATGATCAATGACGGCCAGAGAAATAGAGGATATATATAAGGCTACGGCAGGGACCATGAGGAGAAATTAGGGTTAGGTCTCCTAACGAATCTGGATATCCCGTATTCAGCCCGAACACACAACCCAGGCCCATTAACAATAGCTCGGTCCACTAAGGAGCTATTGTTGCACTACCTTCCTAATCCCAAATTATATTTATGGGCTCCTTTTATTATATGCTCGTTGAGCTCCCCATGTTAAGATATCGAATGTCCGTCGATCAAATTAAGTTACTGACAACTATATTGATCAATATCTTTTATCCTTAAGTAGTACCACTCAACTTTATTTGTCATGTCGGATGTAATCTACCTGCAGGGTTTACATGACAATCCTTATGAGCTCCTTAAGGGAACATCATCAACCCGACGTATCGGGACATGGATTCCTTTTACAATCAACAGCCCATCATACATACAATGATATTACCCAATTCATAGAGGTTGTTGATCCATAATGAATCTCACTCTTTTATGAGTCAAAGTAATGCACACTGCATATACATGTCTGTTATTATATCTGGATTAAGAGCATAAGCATCCATAATAACAGAGGTGTTTGTTCTCTTTTATAGTCAGTACAAAGAGAATAACCTCAAGTGGTCCTGTTCAATACACACAAAGTGTACTAGTGTAAACCTATAGTCAAGATAGACTAATACCAGAATACACTACAACCTTTCCAATGGATTATCCAAGTCCGTCTAGGTTGTGAACTATTTTTATATTCCATGGGGAACCGATAATATGATCTTCTGTGTGTCACCTCACACCATATTATCAACCTTATAGAATATCAGATACTTGCATTAATATTATAATAAACACAATATGCAAACATATGCCCATATGATTCTCACTCAAAAAAAATAAGGAAATAAAGTTAATACAAAAGTGATGCTTTCAGTATATAACCCTAACAATCACCCACTTATACTCAAAGCATTGCTTTTCAGTATACTGTTACAAATCTCCCCCTTATACTTAAAGCCATGCTGCTACGCATCTGACTCCCATTCTCTCAAGATGACTATCAAAAGCATTAGCTGGTAAGCTCTTAGTGAAGGGATCAGCTAGGTTGTCTGCTGAAGCTATCTTGATCACAGCAACTTTTCCTTTCTTTACGAAATCTCGTATCAGGTGGTACTTATGCTCAATGTGTTTACTTGCCTTATGGGCTCGTGGTTCCTTCGAATTTGCAACTGCACCACTATTATCACAATAAAGTGTAATAGCCTTAGGCAAATTAGGTACCACATCCATGTCCAATAGGAAGTTTCTGAGCCAAACCGCTTCTTTGGCTGCCTCAGAGGCTGCCACATACTCGGCTTCAATGGTAGAATCAGCAATACATTTTTGCTTGATACTCCTCCATATAGTGGCTCCATCTCCCAAAGTAAATACATAACCTGAGGTTGATTTCCTGGAATCCCTATCTGACTGAAAATCTGAGTCTGTATACCCCAAGGCAACTAAACTATCTGCCTGGTAAACTAGCATGTAATCTTTAGTCCTTTTCAGGTACTTCAAAATATGCTTTATGGCAGTCCAGTGCTCTTGTCCCGGGTTAGACTAATATCTGCTAACCATGCCAACGACAAAGCAGATATCTGGTCTCGTACATAGCATTGCATACATTAAGCTTCCTACTGCTGAAGCATAAGGAACTGCTTTCATGTTCTCTATCTCTTTAGGTGTCCTCGGACACTGCTCCTTTGATAGGGCAATTCCATGCCTAAAAGTTAAGAAACCTTTCTTAGAATTTTGCATGCTAAAACGAGTTAGTATAGTATCGATATAGGAAGCTTGAGACAAGCCCAACATCCTTTTCTTGCGATCTCGTAGAACTTTGATCCCAAGGATGTGACCTACTTCTCCCAAGTCCTTCATATCAATCTGTTTGGATAACCATACCCTTACGTTAGATAATACCTTCATCTTGTTTCCAATGAGCAAGATGTCATCCACGTAAAGTACTAGGAATACCACTACGTTTCTGTCACACTTTTTGTATACACACGATTCATCTTGACATTGATCAAATCCATAGGATTTTATCACCTAATCAAAACATATGTTCCAAGATCTGGAAGCTTGCTTAAGTCCATAAATGGACTTCTTGAGCTTACAAATAAGATGCTCTTGGCCCTTTTCAATGAACCCGTCTGGTTGCTTCATATAGATGTCTTCCTCAAGACTTCCATTAAGGAAAGCTGTCTTGACATCCATTTGCCAAATCTCATAATCAAGATGAGCTGCAATAGATAAAAGAATCAGGATAGACTTAAGCATGGCTACTGGCGAAAAGATTTCCTCATAATCGATACCCTCTCTTTGAGTAAAACCTTTTGCAACAAGCCGAGCTTTAAAGGTTTCAACCTTACCATCTGATCATCTTTTTCTCTTATAGACCCACTTGCATCCAATGGCTTTTACACCAATAGGTGGTTCTACAAGCTCCCAGACTTGATTAGAATCCATAGATTCTATTTCAGATATCATTGCTTTTTGCCAAGACTCTGCATCTTTATCTTGGAGTGCTTCCTTGTAGGTACAGGGATCATAATCTTGTTCCTCAGGGACAAAGTCTGACGACTCTCCCAAGAACATATATCTATTAGGTTGTATCACAACCCTCCCACTACGACGAGGCACTATCGGTTGTGGTGCAACAATTGTGACACGTTGTGCAGTTACTGGTGGTACATCCTGTTGTACTGTTGGTACTGAAGTATCTGGCGTCTCACCTCTCAGTTCTTCTAGAACAACTCTACTTATGGGTTTATGGTTCATCACATAGTCTTCCTCTAAGAATCGAGCATTGGTGCTAACAATGACCTTCTGATCCTTAGGACTATAAAATAAACCACCTTTCGTTCCTCTTGGATAGCCTACAAACAAGCGTACTTCTGTACGAGATTCCAACTTATCGGCTTTCCCATTCAGCACGTGTGCTGGACTACCCCAAATCCGAACATGTTTCAGACTAGGCTTACGCCCAGTCCACAGTTCTGTGGGAGTGATTGGTACTGACTTAGAAGGAACCAAGTTCAAAATATAAGCTGCAGTTACTAAGGTATATCCCCAAAACGAATCTGGTAAATCTGAATAACTCATCATTGATCTAACCATCTCCATAAGAGTCCTATTCCTTCTTTCTGCTACACCATTCTGTTGGGGTGTTCCAGGTGCTGATAATTGGGATGTAATCCCAGCCTATGACGAATAGTCCCTAAACTCCCCAAAGAGATTCTTGCCACCACGATCTGAACGTAATGACTTGATACATTTTCCATGACGTTTCTCTGTTTCTGCCTTGTACTCTTTGAATTTCTCAAAGCACTCAGACTTACGGCGCATCAAATAAATATATCCATACCTTGAATAATCGTCAGTAAATGTGACAAAATATTCAAAGCCACCTCTAGCCTGGACAGTCATGGGCCCACACAAATCAGAATGAACCAATTCCAACACATCTTTGGCCCTATACCCTTTTGCCTTGAAAGGTCTTTTGGTCATTTTACCTACCAAGCAGAATTCACAGACTGGTAGTGCCTCCACTTCCAATGAACTCAAAGGTCCATCTTTAACCAGTCTTTGAATCCTTCTTAGGTTAGCATGCCCCAATCGCAAGTGCCAAAGATATGTTTGGTTCATACAAGAAGGTTCTTTTCTCATATTTATGTTAGAAGACATATTATTCATTTCCATAAGTTGCATCGTGGGCGAAATAGGATTAATGACATATAGATTATCAACCAATGCACCAGAACAGATAAAATGCTTATTTTTTCTAATAACAATATTGTCATTAAAATAAACTGAATATCCATCCTTAACTAGCATGGAAACTGAAATTAAATTCCTTCTAAGTGAAGGTGCATAAAGACAATCTCTCAATGTCAAAGACTTATTTCTACCAAAAGATAAAATAACATCTCCTATTGCAACAGCCGCTACTCTTGTAGCGCCACCCATAAACAAGCATATCTCTCCATCACTGAGCCGTCTGGTTTCCTGGAACCCCTGCAATGTATTGCAGACATGATTAGTGGCTCCTGTATCTACACACCAGGTGCCGGTAGATAACACCGCTAAACATGTTTCAACAACTAGTAAATGAGATATACCTTCTTTGTTCTTTTGTTTGAGAAGTGGACAGTCAGTCTTCCAATGTCCTGACCCATTGCACTTGAAACACTTGCCTTTTGGCTTTTTCACAGCGCCTTGAGGTCCCATGCCCTTCTTTGCTGAGTTTACTTATTTCTGAACTTTCTTCTTCTTACCACCTTTCGGTTTAGAAGTAGAGTTCTTTTCAGTCACATAAACATGAGCATTCTGCTTGAAGAGAGCTTCAGCATCCTGTAGTTCTTTTGCAAGTTCTGACAAAGTATACAACCTTTTGTTCATGTTGTAATTAAGGCAAAACGAGTCAAAACTTTTAGGCAGAGTCCCGAGAATGATATCGACCTGGGTTTCCCCATCGATTTCAGCACCAAGGATCTCCATCTCATTTAGATGACCCATCATCTTGAGAACATGATCCCTTACTGGTGTCCCCTCAGCCATAGATGCATTCATCAAACTCTTCATAGCAAATTGCCTAGCTGCTCTACTCTGATGTCCGAAGAGTTCCTTAAGGTTGTACATCATATCATAAGCTGTGGGCATGGCCTGATGCTGATGCTGCAGTACATTTGACATAGATGCCAAAATGTAACACCGCACCATCTCATCTGCCTTATTCCACTTCTTATAAGCCTCTTTGACCTCTTCATCAGAGTTAACATCAGGCTTAGGTGGGCATACTTCATTGAGTACAAATTTGTACTCTTCAGCAGTTAAGACAATATCCAAGTTACGTTTCCAGTCAATATAATTAGGGCCAGTAAGTTTGTTTTCTTTAAGAATCACCATAAGTGGACTGAAAGAACCCATTTTTGAAATCCTGAGAATCACATAAAAAAAATTATGTAGGGCAAAACTTTTTGAATTAATTAAATATTGATTCCCTCAAAACAATAATAAAAAAATTCACCAACACCTTAAACACCATGAATTTAGCATGCCACGATAGTGTGGACGTATACAAATTCAATATTTGTTCAAGTAGGTTTTTCCTATTAATTTTACTATCATGTCAACACAACTTTTTGACAAATAAAATTAATCTGTTGGTCTTGCTCTGGTCCTACAAATAATAGCAGTGACTCCGATGGGGAGGATACCATTATTTGTATCTAAGTGTATACCATTGCTTAATACTAAGTCCATTATCTTGTATTGAGTTCCTTCAGATGGAGAAGTGAACACATACTAGGTAACTTTCTACAATTATCCCTAAGGAAGTCTGTACTGGTGATCCATAATTATACTCATCCGATATGGAGGAAAGCACTAAAGCCAACACGCAAGTATAATTATATCACCTACAAGCAATGGAGACCGTGGGATTCATGTTAAATGAATTCCCTCTCCCACTTAGTTATTTAACAATGAGGGTTTTTCTACTAGTTAATTTATTTCCATGTGTCCATTATTAATGTGATCCTAGTTTTTTCAAAAAAATTACAGAATAATAAACATGCATAATCAGAATAAGCAATAATGGCAATAAATTTGAAAATAAATATCCAACTATTATGGCCATCTTTCCTGATTCTTCCCCGACTGTGCGAATCCCAAATCTGACCCTGCGCGGAGCTATCCCAAATCCCAAATCTGACCCCGCCCCGATTTTTTTTTTTTTTTTTTTTTTTTTTTTTTTTTAGGTTTGGCTGCCCGATTTCTTCATCGAAAACCATCTGTCGATCTCCGGACTGCCTAAAAACAGCATCTCCTCCGACGTCAGAAACAGCCACCACTGCCATCACGATCGATCGAAAAAAAAATTAAATTAAATTAAAATAAAATTAAAATTACATCAATCCTATGCCTCCCGAAGGAGTTCACACATAATCTAGATTGAAAAATTAAAATTATAAGCACGATCAACCCTCGTGACATTAATTACATCCACAAAACAACAACAACACAATAATTACATCCACAGAACAACAACAACACAAACAAAACATGCATAGGACCATAATAGTTGGATCTAAGATGCCTGCAAAACCGAGTTAGAACAGATCTACATCTACCGACTATCATACAACACAAGTTTTATTGGACAACATGGATGTAACAATCAATACGCAGATCCAATACCGGCTCTGATACCAATTGATGGAACTGAGATGATTCCCAGGACTACAGATTGGTGTGCGTATCGATCATAAAAGATTAACAAATTAAATACGTGATCTAACCCTATATAGCGGAATCTAGGGTTCACGAATTATACCTGCGATGAGAAGAAGACGACAGCGACCCCAAGATCTTCTGCACGTATTCCTTCCTCGGGTTGGACGTCGTGTGGGCGACGATCTCCCAACCTTTCTTCTCTTTGGCTGACCTCTCTCTCTCTCCTTACGTGAATCACGAATTTAGAGAAAAAATCTTATATTTCAGATGATCATTGATGACCAGAGAAATAGAGGATATATATAAGGCTACGGCAGGGACCATGAGGAGAAATTAGGGTTAGGTCTCCTAACGAATCTGAGTATCCCGTGTTCAGCCCGAACACACAATCCAGTCCCATTAACAATAGCTCGGTCCACTAAGGAGCTATTGTTGCACTTCCTTCCTAATCCCAAATTATATTTATGGGCTCCTTTTATTATATGCTCGTTGAGCTCCCCATGTTAAGATATCGAATGTCCGTCGATCAAATTAAGTTACTGACAACTATATTGATCAACATCTTTTATCCTTAAGTAATACCACTCAACTTTATTTGTCATGTCGGATGTAATCCACCTGCAGGGTTTACATGACAATCCTTATGAGCTCCTTAAGGGGACATCATCAACCCGACGTATCGGGACATGGATTCCTTTTACAATCAACAGCCCATCATACATACAATGCTATTACCCAATTCATAGAGGTTGTTGATCCATAATGAATCTCACTCTTTTATGAGTCAAAGTAATGCACACTGCATATACATGTATGTTATTATTTCTGGATTAAGAGCATAAGCATCCATAATAACAGAGGTGTTTGTTCTCTTTTATAGTCAGTACAAAGAGAACAACCTCAAGTGGTCCTGTTCAATACACACAAAGTGTACTAGTGTAAACCTATAGTCAAGATAGACTAATACCAGAATACACTACAACCTTTCCAATGGATTATCCAAGTCCGTCTAGGTTGTGAACTATTTATATATTCCATAGGGAACTGATAATATGATCTTCTGTGTGTCACCTCACACCATATTATCAACCTTATAGAATATCAGATACTTGCATTAATATTATAATAAACACAATATGCAAACATATGCCCATATGATTCTCACTCAAAAAAAATAAGGTAATAAAGTTAATACAAAAGTGATGCTTTCAGTATATAACCCTAACACAAGGTACCACAAAAACTCAAAGAAGCATAATACAACTTATTTAACGCTTCTTTGGAACGGGGACGTTTCGGTTCAGGGACACACGGGGGCGGCGCCGCTTGACCTCTGAGCTCGTTTGTAGGCCGACGAACCGAGACGCCTCTTCAGCACTGCCTCTAACTGTGGCTCCGACGGAGGCTCCACTAGAAGAAACAGCCACACCACTCTGAGCATAAGCCGGACTCCGCCTGACGGCAGGTGGACGAGTTACGAGCTCGTTGAAGGAGATCCCCCTCTCGCTCTCTTCGCGAGTACACGTAGTGCTTCGGACGTTAACTCTCACAGGCTGAGGCTTAAGGCGGGCGACCTCTTCTTCGAGTTCGACGATCCTATCCTTCAAAGTATCGTCCTTCACAGAATTTTTGAACCGAGGAAGTTTAGCCGAGCCTGCATCACCAGCACTATCAGAGATGATGCAACGAAGGTTGGTCACTTCGATGCTTTTGTCGACTGTAACCCTCCTCAACTGCTCGACCTTCGCCATGAGCTCGTCGTGCTCGGCCATCAGCTTTTCCATTGCCGAGGTTAACTCGTCCTCCTCCGCCGAAAGCTCCTCTTCAGCTATTTCCAAATGGCGAACCTCTGCCAGCAGCTCGCTTTTCTCTTTCTCGATGTCGAATAACACCCTCCTGAGCAACTCCACCTCGCCTTCGAGGCGAGCTTCGCGAGACCGCTTCCGTAGTTCTGCACGAAGGCGGGCTGCTTCGAAGTCCGAACTGAGTTCGACGATCTAAAAGACGGAAGCATATCAACACAAAAAGACAAAAGGTAGTGCTCAACACTTGCCGAGTTTCAAAGAAATTCCGAGCCCAACACTTAGCCAAATTTCGAAAAGAAAACTCAACACTTGGACAACATTTGAGAAAAGAGTTCGAACAAAATTTTATTCACATCAGAAGAGCGGTGGCCAGTCCGCTATAAGGCAGTAAATTAAAAGAAAGAAAAAATTACAAAAGCGAGGGGATCAAGGGTCCACCTGGGGCGGCAGCTCGGACACAGGAACCTCGGTAGATGTCCCCTCGCCCCCCGTTGCCACGGCTTGGGGATCGGCCGCCACGATCTCCGGATCGACAGGCACCTCACCATCCCGCTGCTCGCCCTCCTTCTCTTCTTCCTCCTCCTCTTCTCCCTCCTCCTTTACGCCTTCTTCCTCGCTACCGGGCCACAACCAGTACCCCACCCTTTCGAAGCCAGGGACTCGAGCCTCGACATGGTCGAGCGCTCTCGCGTAAGACAGCTCCATGTTTTTGGCCATGTGGTTCTTCACCTCGGCTTCGATCTCTTTCCTCGCCTTCTCCACCGCCTCGGCTTGTTCCGCCTTCACCGCCTCCATGGCCTTTGCCGCTGCGGCCCTCTCCTCGTCGGCCTTAGCGACCTCCGCAGCGAGCTTCTCCTTCGCTCGCTCCAAGGCCGCCTTGAGGTCGGCGACCCGAGTCTCCAAGGCCTCCGAGCGATGCTGCTCCGTGTCGAGCTGCTTCACAGACCTCGCCCGTTCCGCTCGGTCCTTGTCACTGAGGGCCTTCAGCTCCCTCTCCTGCTCGGCAAATTCTTGGACAAGGTAGCCGAAGTGGCAAGTGGCTTGCAAAAAGCAGTAGTTAGGACGCAGTAAAAACCGAGCTGTGGACTTACAAAATTTTCAAAAAGAAAGAGTCGAGACTTACCGACATAAGCGACCGAGCGATTTCGAAGGTGTCGTCGCTGGTCATCCCCGCCTTCAGGGCGGCTCGGTCCTTCGGGGTCGCAAGATGTTTGACCGCCTGCATGCATATCTACGAATCGCCCAAGAAGCCATCGTGGTTCTTCACCCGCCAGTCGGGGACGAACAACTTCTTGTGGGCCTCGGTCAAAATCTCCTCGGCCTGAGGAGTCAAAGAAGGGGCCTCGAGCACCGAGATGGAGAAAGTCTCACTTGCTGGGGCAGACGGGTCAGGAAGGACGGCCACCACCGAAGACAGTGCCTGAGGAGCAGGATTAGGAGTGGCAATGACCAGGGAGCCTTGGTGGGTCGGCCGGACGTAGGACCCGCGCTCGTCCTCTTCCTTTTCCTGCCGTCAGCGACTTTGCTCCGCTCCGTCATCATACCCATAAAGTCCATCTTTGGCGCCTCTGTTCAAAGCAACAAAAGAAAAAAAAGGGTTAGAAAAACGTACAAGTCATTGGAAAAGAATTGCAATGAGATGTCAAGAGCGTACTCGGGTCGATCGGACTAAGGCCCGACCCGTGTAGCACCTCCACGGTCATCTCTCTCCAGCTCAACATCGGGAGAGCGATTATCTTGGCCGCCACCTCCTCCTCGGCAATTGTCAACACCAGGTCGGCCCTTGCAAACTTCGGCACCTCCGCCTTCCACCGAGTCGGGAAGTCCAATGTCGAAGGCCCCTTTATCAGGAAAAACTTCTCCTTCCAATGTTTTATCGAATCCGGATTCTCTATTAACTTAACGCCTCTCCGGGGTGACAAGTAATAGCGAGGCCCGAGCTTGGTCATCCGGTTGATTCGGTATAAGCTTTGACGGATGACGAGGTCCGGCTCGACTTCGGCAATACGTCACTGGAGCAAGAAGGCGAGCACATGGCACCAAGTGTTCGGTATGAACTGCACAGGGGCCAGACAGTACCAGTGAAGGACCTTCAACACAAAGGGGTGAAGAGGAAAGCTCAAACCAGCGTTCAAGGAGTCGAAGTCGAAGACGCACGTGTCCGGTGACAGGACGGTGTTCGCTCGCATCCCGGGGGCGGGGAGGATCAGCCTATACTCCGGAGGGATGGTGAACCCCTTCCTGATCCGGAGGAGATCCCGCTCGGATAGCACCGAAGCGAGATCATCCACCTCGGTGACCTCCCTCGGGTCATTCTCCTCATAAGTCACAGAGCGACCAATGATCGCCTTACTCAGGAGATCACCGTTGTACTGCCTTATCCCGGCATGACCGGACAGCGGGCCAGGCATCCAACCCGACTCGGGGGCTCTTCTCTCAGTCTCCACAATCTCCTCGACTATCGAAGACTGGGCCACTACTCTCCTCTTCTCCTCGGTCGCAGACGACCCTACTACCTCCTTCCCCTTTCTACGGCTCACTACTTCCCTCCTCTCCTCGGTGCTTCGGCCTCCCGAGGACGATGCCTCACTTCCCGACCTCACTCTTGACATCTCGAATAAATATCTAAGGCAAAGAGGACTGACCTTGATGTGACGTAGCTTTGAAGTGACGTTCACGGTCGGAAATAGTTCGCCGAAAATTGCCTGGCCCACGCGACAGCTAGCACAACCGCCTTGGAGTGCAAATGCCGCTAGCAGAGCAAATTGAGAGCGAAAGTAAAAACTTGGGGGTAAAAGTGAGAACTGAGCTAAGGGGTGAGGGGGGTGAGAAATTATAGCCAAGAAAGCGACTGTTGGGCTTTCGAAATGTTTTATGGCCCACTAAGGGAAGGCAAAACGACAAAACAGGGAAAGCTGCGACGTTCCAAGGGAAAGGCTCGACGGTTCGCTTAACACCACCACTCGACGACTCGTGGCTCGCCGAGCCACGAGGCAATCTGACGAGGGGACGAGGTACCGACCTCCACATATGGGGAAAAATATCGCCGAACCAGTTTCACCGTCAGATTGTCTCAAAATTCGCGTCAAAACATGATGGACGGCTCAGATCACGCCACGCCCACAAAACGACAAGATAACGTTTTCTCATGATCTGAACCTCCAACTTCGTGATATGCGCCATGATGAACGCCTCGGATCTCACCACTTGGTTCGAAGACTCGATCCGACTCCTGATTCACCGGAGCGCTCGGTCGAGCCACCGAGCCACCATCCTCCCGGGCCGAGGTGATGAGGTACCGACTCCATATATGGAGAAAAATACCGCCGAACCAGTTTCACCGTCAGATTGTCTCAAAATTCGTGTCAAAACATGATGGACGGCTCAGATCACGCCACGCCCACAAAACAACAAAATAACGTTTTCTCGTGATCTGAACCTCCAACTTCATGATCGTGCCATGATGAACGCCTCGAATCTCACCACGTGGTTCGAAGACTCGATCTGAGCTCCTGATTCACCGGAGCGCTCGGTCGAGCCACCGAGCCACCATCCTCCCGGGCCAAGGTAACGAGTTTGGAATTTTAGAAATCAAAATCATGATGCATAAACCGAGCTACTAGGGGCAGAGGACGAGCTGCCGAGCCACCGGAGTGCTTAGCCGAGCTACCAAATAGCTTAGCTAAGCCACCGAGTGACGGGGACGGAGGACGAGCTACTGAGTCACCGAGCCAAAGTGACGAGGTACCGACCCTCACATTTGAAGAAAAATGGAGCCGACCTGCCTCAGCCGTTTGATCTTGTCAAAAAACATGCTAGAACACGATGGACGGCTCAAATCATGCCACGCCCACAAAATGACAAGATAGCATTTTTTTGGGATTTGCACCATAATGGACGCTCCGGATTGTGCCACATAGCTCGGCAGATCGCTACGCGCCGATCCACCGAGCTACCGAGGATCCGAGCCGAGGTGCACAGGTGCCGATCCCCGCATACGAAGAAAAAACTCGCCGAGCTACCCAGACCGTCCTATCCTCCAGAAAACCGCGCTCAACTCTGATGGAGGGCCCAGATCGCGCCACGACGTAATTCGGTATTAAAAATTAATTTTTATTTATTAAAATCATTTTATTTATTTAAAAAATTGCGAAAAAATAATTATAAATTCGGGAAAATATTTTTGAGCCCCTGAGTAAATAATTATTGCCTAGAGTAGTTGATTAAGACCCCCAAACGACGAATCAACACTTCGCAAAATTAAATAAGTGATCCAAAAAATAGATAAAAATTAAGGAAAAATGCCAGAAAACTAGAGGGGCTCAAGAATAACTTAGAGCACGCAACTAACCTGGAAAATCCCTATACTGCCTCATACAAAGAATCAAAACCTCCCATTTGGACTCCGATACAACTCCGCAAGCCATCAAAACAGTAAAACTACTCCTCAAAACTGATCAAACTCAGTCTTCGGGAGTGAGGGGCTCATGATATGGCTAAAAATAGGGTTAAATCGGAACCGTCCAAATCGGGCGCGAACCTCAAAGCCTGGGGGCAAAATTGTAATTTTACCTATAAATGGGTCTGAAGCGGCTACCAGGTCTTCTCTTGGGGAAACCCAATAGCTCGCGAACGGGCCCATCTCAACTGGGTGCGGGTTTCAACCCGCAGCAAACCCGGTCCAGTAGGATAGAATTAGGGTTTCTGATTAATCCTAATCAATGACCCTGATTTGTATCTATCCTTTCACTCGGAATTAGGGATTACATTCCTAATCTAATCCTAGGGATTACATTCCTAATCTGATCCCAAAGGCGGCTATAAATACTCCTCATCCACCACCATTAAGAGGTAATCAATCTTTTGCCAATTTACGCTCTCTCATAATCTTTCTTGATTACTGACTTGAGCGTCGGAGGGTACGTCACCGGGATCAACCTCGGTGTTTCGCACTTTCTGCAGGTGAACGACGGGAGTCAGTGGTCAAACTCCGGCGGAAAAAGTTAAGGTTTGACTATTCAGTTTCCCCAAGAATCCACAAATACTATCTGTTTGCCCCCACACCAGATTCAGCGGTAACAGCTGCGAACCTGCAAAAGGTGCGAGACACCGGGATGGATCCCGGCGACGCACCCTCCAATGCTCTTGTCAGTAATCTGAATGATTAAGCAAGAACTTAAACTGGAAAAGTATTGATTATCTCTTAATGGTGGTGGATGGGGGGTATTTATAGTCGCCTTAGGGATCCGTTTCAAGACATGAACATATCTCTACTTTCCGGTGTGAATGGATAGAAGCGGTTAAGATCACTTCTTAGGGATAATTATGAATCTGAATTCTTCTTTATCCTTTTGAACTGGTTTGTAACGGGTTGGGACCCGTACCCAGTAAGACAGATCCGTTCATGGGTTATTGGACTTCGAAGAAAGACCCATTTCCCATTTCAGACCCGTTTGTAGGTGAAATTACCGTTTTACCCCCGGTCTTTAAGATCCGTGTCCGATTTGAACGGTCCTGATTTAATCCCATTTTTAGCCATATCAGGACACATTTACAAATGGAGCTAGGAAAATTCAGTATGCTCCCTTAAGAAACTCTCAGTGGCATGGTGGAAGATGGTTATTCATAAGCTGAGAAACCATACCTGGTGAGTGTGCGACTCTTCGACGGCATTCGGCGGCGGTGTTCTCCGGTCGCGAGTGTTCGGAGAGGAAGGGGAAGGGGAAAAATTTTTGTTGTTAGGGTTTGATATGTGGGAAGGGCCAAAAAAAGAGAAGGTAAAAAAAAGAGAACATGAGAAGCCAGAAGTGGCTATTGAGGGCTTTTTTTGAAGCTTCTTTTTTTCATTAAAAATAAGCTACTTCTCCTTCTGTGTACCACCATTAAAACCCGGCCGAACTTACCCTTACAAACCTGATACCACCAATATGCCTATATTAAATTGTGTTTATCTGTGTACTCGTACGGTACAATATGTTAATTAATGTATATGTGTGCATATTTCACTAACATATTGATGATGGTAAAAACCGCAGCAGATCAAATCCGTATGATCCCTGCACGGATCTCAAAGCATCTACAGTCAGATTAGCCATCACAGGTCTAGGCCCACTCCGAAACATGGGATTCTCTCAGCCTATAAAAACTGACAGACTAGGCCCACTAAGAGAGACACCCGGTCCATGTTGGCTAGGAGTCAAATCTCTTATCCCCTAACAGGGATACCTTATCTCTTTGCGGGGGGGGAGGGGGGGGGGGGGGGGCGAAGACATAAAAGATCCAACAGTTAAGATTCGATCTCTAGAATGTCTCTCAGGCCTATAAATATCCCTCCCCCTCTTCAGTCTCGAGGTAATCAACAATTTGCCAGTTTTCACTCTCATACTTTCTCTTTCTGGTTCTGACTTGAGCATCGAAGGGTCTGTCGCCGGGGGCTACCCCCCGGTGTTTCAGGCGTTTTGCAGGTCCGTCGGCCGCATCATCCACCGTCGAATTCATATCACAGGAGGTCAATCAACGATCCAGATTCAATCTCGGGAGCTCTGACCTCTTTTAACGGCCAAGGCACAGGTTTGACTTTTAGTAGTTTCCATCCATTATTAACTCACCATCTGTTTGCTCCCACACCGAAATAAGCAGCAACAGATTGGCGCCGTTTGTGGAAAACTACACGAGTAAGACTTATCGTCATGCCACAAAGACTAAGAGGTAAAGGGGCGACCTCCAGCCGTCGCACTACTACTCTTCTTCAACCAGCTCATCATATGGAAGATCAGATTCCTCCTCAACAGTCACCTCGACAACCTAATCACGCTCCTTCCAACGGAAAGGCACCGGGGGGCTCCTGACAAAACCGTCCTGAACAACATCCTCAGTATGACCGCATCTCAGTCCATAATGATTCAACTGGATCCCAAAAGAAGGATGTCCAAGTCCTTCGCCGTATCCAAGAAGTAGAAGATCGCCTAAAACAGATGGAGAATGAGAGAAACTGCTCCAACAGGGTCTACCGCCCAAATCAACGTCCCTTCAGCAAAACCATCCTCGATGCACCCGTTCCAAGGAACTTCAAAGCTCCTCAATTCGAATCCTACAACGGGGAATCAAACCAGACGGACCACATCGAGGGCTTTAAAGCACTTATGATGTTCTATAACGCTATCGATGCACTTATGTGTCGGACATTTCCCGCTACACTGAAATGATCAGCTAGGGAATGGTATTCACGTCTGAAACCCAAATCCACATTTTCTTTCGATCAGCTCGAGGAACTCTTCATTGCACACTTCATTACTAGCCAGAGAACTTAAAAAACCAGTGTCTCCATGCTAGAACTGAAGCAAGAAGATGGAGAACTGCCAAATGACTTCGTCAAGCATTTAACTACTGAAGCAAGGTTAATTTCGGCCTTGAACACTTTAGTCGCAACTGCATCTCTTTCTCCACAACATCACTAACAAAGACCTGAAAGCCCCCTCGCCAAAAAGCCATCCAAAAGTTTTACTGCGCTCCTGAAAAGGAGTGACAAGTATATCAGGGTCGAAGAAGCTCTCTATCCTCAAGGCAAGAATGATTCATCTTCCGGGAACAAATGGAAGAACACAAGCGAGGAAGAACTCAGGAAGTTTCAGAAAAAAATGGTGCAGGTTCACGCCGTCCAACTCTAGCATCACGCTTCGACAAATTCACTCCTCTCAATGCAAGCGTATCAACCATCCTCATGAAAGTGGAGAAGGACGGAATAATCCGCCTTCCCCCCACAATGTCAACGTCTAGCAGATGAAGAGACAAAAATAAGTGGTGCACATTTTGCGGAGATATGGACACACTACTGACAACTGTCGAACCCTTAAAGAAGAACTGGAAGCCCTGATTCGCAGGGCCTATCTCTCCAACTTCGTTTAGAAAGACAACGACGCCGAAAATCCTCCGTCCCGAAGGGCTAATAAGTGTCAGCAGAGGTCATGCAAGTCGCAAGACTCTGAACACATGACCGTCCTCCACTCCATTCATGAAGACTCGGTGGGGGGATATTCCAACTCGCCCCGCCAAGCTTTCGTCAGCAAAGTCAACTCCATAGATAACATTCCGCCTGCCAAACGCATCGGGATCCCAATATCTTTATCCGACAAGGACTTAGAAGGTGTCCGAATACCTCATTGCGACACATTGGTCATAAACCTCTGCATGGCAAATTATGAGGTACGCCGCATCCTGGTGGATAATGGCATCTCAGTAAACATCCTCTTCATGGCCACATTCGAGGTCCTCAAGCTTCAAGCCAGCCAGTTACACACTTCACGGATTCTCTGGTGCCCCCGTTCAGGTAAAGGGCGTTGTCACACTGGATGTGACAGCAGGAAAAATCCCCGCTATTCGAACGGAAGCACTGGACTCTATGGTGGTTGATGTCAAAGCTGCATACAATGCTATACTCGGTCGTCCCGGCCTAGCAGCACTCCATGCAGTTACCTCCGCATTTCATATGAAATTAAAGTTCCCAACAACAGCTGGCATAGGCCAAGCTGTAGGAAGCCAACAGACGGCACGAGCATGCTACACCGCTAAAATGGGGGGCTCCATCCTCCCCTTCGACGCCATAGAGTCACCGCCAAAAAGCAGTCATAATAATTTAAAAACTGTAAACGAGCTTGAAGCCTCTGCCATAACCAACTCTACCAAGAACTTCCAAACCCGACACCTTTTCTTTCACTAGGTCCAAACTAGTTCTCATCATGATGCAATAATAAACCTGAATCCCTCGCCCGAAGCCACTCCACTTATTCAACAGAGACAAATAGTCATGCCTAAACACATTGGTGCATCAGAAAATTTCTCTTTCACTATGCAAAATAATGGGGGGATCCCTCCAAAATAGGCAAGTCCAGGCAAGGTCTACCAAGTTGTTCGCCTGACGGCTTATCAACTTGAAGACCCGGGGGGTAAGGAGATATCAGTAGGGACTTAGAAAGCAAAACACCTTGTGAAGAACAACGAGTTGGGTGCCAAACTTGTACACAAAAATGGCACCAAAATTGTTAAAAGCTTCCTACGAGATGGGTTCGGAGCCCACATCCATAGTGCGAAGTTACTACAACAATTTACAATGAAACAATTTCAGAGTGCTTCGTCATTCAATCTGCTCCTGCAACCTGTTAATTCATCAAAGCAAACAACGAGCTACATGCCCAACTTACATTTAAAGCGGTGCTAGGCACTCATTACAAGCTTTCCTCAACACAAGTTCAGAATCCAAAACTCGGGAGTTGCAGCGTACAAACATGCATGGTTAGATCACAACTCACCAATCGATCTCTTCCTGCAACTAGTTGAACTTCCTTAGAGGCTTTGAAACAACGAGGTGAGTGCCACAACTTAAGCAGTACAAAACACTCGTTGTGAGTCTCTCCATAAGACGGATTCGGAGTCCATACCCATGCCTCGACAGAGACTCTAACAATTTGCAAAATAACGCAAATTCACAGTGCACTTCGCTATTCGATCTGCTCCTGCAATCCGTTAATGCCTCGACGACCGGTTCAAAGTCCATGTTCATGGTTCAAAAGAGACTCTGTCAATTTGCAAAGAAGTAAATTTAGAGTGCGCTTTGCCATTCGAGCTGCTCCTGCAACCTGTTAATACTTAAACTAACAAGTTCGGAATCCATGTTCATGGTTCAAGTTACTCTCACAACTTGTAATGACACACGTTCAGAGTTCAACTCACCATTCGATCTATTCCTGCAACTAGTTAAATTTTTTCAATAACAGATTAATCATGGATCAAAGTTACCCTAGCAACACTGGTAAAAAGCAGCACTTGGAGTTCAACTCTTCATTCGATGTGACTTTCACAATCTGTCAGAGGCCCCATACATCAAGTTTAGAAAACAACTCTCCTTCAGAGTTGTCCCTACAAGTAGCTGGGTTCAAGACGGAGCAATGCTAAACTCCGTCATACACCGTCAATAGTTCTTTAAGCTATACGCAACAGACTTGAGGCCCTATTATTTAGAGACATAGAACCCGTCGATGGCACATCAACCATGACAGCAAGGATTAAGCATATGAAATGAATTCCGCAAATCACAAAACTATCACAAAACCGTATGATCAGATCCAGTAGCACTACAGACGTCTGCAAATACAAAATGGCTAGTCCAAAGTCCAACTCTCCCCAAGAGCAGCTCATACGACTAGCCAACCCCCAAGACGATGTATTACATGACAAGACACCGACATGTAGAAGACTTCTCATTCCAAAAATTACAAGTCTCATTACAACAGCAAAGTTACACTGACTCCACGATTCACGTCTAAGAATCACTACCAAAAGTCCTGCGAACACTGTACAACAAACTGTCATGAAAGCTGTTCTTTCGGCTATACACACTGGAGAGATGCTCTATCTAAAGAAACCAAACTCCTCGCCAGCCTCCTACCAGCTAACAGCTCCATAGGGCCGCCTCAACTCTTGATGATAATGTTCAAGACAAGTCTACCTTAGACGAGCAAACTCCAGAAGTATCCGACCACCTTCACTTGAGCAAGCGCCAACTCCGTCTCGCTTGAAGCGCTGTGCAAATGGGAGAGTTCCAACTCCATCAAGCAGAGCGTATCACAAAGGAGAGCAAGCTCAGTGTCCTAGAGGACCTCGTTCAATGCACACAACTACTTGTTAGTGAAGAGAAGAATGGAATCATCTCAACGCTGAATAAACACAAGTGACTTCACTTCCACACTAAGAAGATTCAGAATACCCACAAATCATCCGCTCTAAAAATGAGTTTGGTGCTCCGCGCACCACTTGAGTTCCTCCGGCCAACCACTCGTCAACATCGAGCAACGGGTCCAACATCCCGATCTCTGCTCGCTGCTTGAGCTCCATCAACAACTCGTTTGTCCCAAATAACGAGTTCAGCGCTCTGCTCGCCACTTGAGCTCCATCAACAACTTGTTTGTCCCAAACAATGAGTTTAGCACTCTGCTCGCCACTTGAGCTCCATCAACAGCTCGTTGACTCCAAACAACGAGTTCGATGCCTTGCTCTATGCTTGAGCTCCGTCCATAACTCATTGGCTCTAGCGCTCTGATCTCCACTTGAGCTCCATCAACAGCTCGTTGGCTCCAAACAAAGAGTTCAATGCATTGCTCTATGCTTGAGTTCCATCCATAACTCGTTGGCTCCAGCGCTCTGCCGCCGCTTAAACTCCATCAACAACTCTTTTGTCCCAAACAATGAGTTCAATGCTTCGCTCGCCGCTTAAGCTCCATCAACAACTCGTTTGTCCCAAACAATGAGTTTAGCGTTTTGCTCGCCGCTTGAGCTCCATCAACAACTCGTTTGTCCCAAACAGCGAGTTCAGCGCTCTGCTCACCGCTTGAGCTCCATCAACAACTCGTTGGTCCCAAACAGCGAGTTCAGCGCTCTGCTCACCGCTTAAGCTCCATCAACAACTCGTTGGTCCCAAACAACGAGGTCAGTGCTCTGCTCGCCGCTGGAGCTCTATCAACAACTCGTTGGTCCCAAACAACGAGTTCAGCGCTCTGCTCGCCGCTTGAGCTCCACCAATAGCTCGTTGGCTCCAAACAACGAGTTAATAGCTCTGCTCACCGCTTGAGCTCCATCAACAACTTGTTGGTCCCAAATAACGAGTTTAGTGCTCTGCTCGCTGCTTGAGCTACTCGTTGGTCCCAAACAACAAGTTCAGCACTCTGCTCGGCGTTTGAGCTCCATTAATAGCTCGTTGGCTCCGAACAACAGGTTCAATGTTCAACTCGCCGCTTAAGCTCCATCAACAACTTGTTGGCTCCCAACAACGAGTTCAATACCTTGGTCTTCGCTCAAGCCTCACCAAATAGCTCGCTGGCTCCAAACAACGAGTTCAACACTTTGGTCTTCGCTCAAGCTCCACCAAATAGCTCGTTGACTCCAAACAACGAGTTCAATGCCTTGGTTTTCACTCAAACCTCACCAAATAGCTCGTTGGCTCCAAACAACGAGTTCAACACTTTGATCTTCAATCAAGCTCCACCAAATAGCTCATTGATTCCAAACAACAAGTCCAATGCCTTGGTCTTCGCTCAAGCTTTACCAAATAGCTCGTTGGCTCCAAACAACGAGTTCAACTCCTTGCTCTATTCTTGAGCTCCGTCCATAATTTGTTGGCTCCAAACAATGAGTTCAATGTTCCACTTTACGCTCATTGGCTCCCTACAATGAGTCCAACGCCTAGGTCTTCGCCCAAGCACCACTAACAACTTGCCGGGGCCAAACAACAAGTTCAAGCCCAAGTGCATCTCATAGCTCTCCCTACAAACTCGTCGGGAACAATGGCAGTTTCTACACATCAACTCTATCATGGAGTCTCCCTTACAAACTTGCCGGGATCAAACGACAGTTTATGCATCAGCTCTATCTCAGAGTTGTCTTTAAACTCGCCAGAGTCAAACGGCAGTTTTTGGACCAACTCAATCAAGGAGTTGTCTCTACACGCTTGCCGGGCGCAAATAGCAAGTGCAACATCCATCTCTGTCATAGAGTCTTCTCTAAACTCGACGGGTTCAAACAAAAGTTTCTACATCAATTCTATCTCAGAGTTGTCTCTAAACTCGCCAAAGTCAAACGGCAGTTTTTGGAGCAACTCAATCAAAGCGTTATCTCCACATGCTTGCTGGGCGCAAACAGTAGTTATGATATCCAACTCTGCCATAGAGTCTTCTCTAAACTCGCCGGGACCAAATGGCAGTTCCTACATCAGCTCTATCTCAGAGATGTCTTTAAACTTGCAGGAGTCAAACGACAGTTTCTAGACCAACTCAATCAAGGAGTTATCTCTACATGCTTGTTGGGCACAAACAGCAGGTGCAACATCCAACTCTGTCATAGAGTCTTCTCTAAACTCGTCGAGATAAAACGGCAGTTTCTACATCAGCTCTGCCACATAATTGTCTCTCCACACTCACTGGGATGAAACAGCGAGCTCTATGCCAACTCAGCCACGAGTCGCCCCTACAAACTTGCTGGGGCCAAACAGTAGTTTCTACATCAACTCTATCTCAGAGTTGTCTCTACACGCTTGTTGGGTGCAAACAGCAGGTACAATATCCAACTCTGCCATAGAGACTTCTCTAAACTCGCCGGGACCAAACGATAGTTCCTACATCAGCTCTATCTCAGAGTTATCTCTAAACTTGCCGGAGTCAAACGGCAGTTTCTGGACCAACTCAATCAAGGAGTTGTCTCTACATGCTTGCTAGGCGCAAACAGCAGGTGTAACATCCAACTTCTTCATAGAGCCATCTATAAGCTTGGTGGAAACAAACAACAAGTCCAACACACAACTCCATCACGAAGTCTCCCCTACAAACTCACCAGGATCAAACGGCAGTTTCTACATCAGCTCTATCTCAGAGTTGTCTCTAAATTCGCCGAAGTCAAACGGCAGTTTCTAGACTAGCTCAATCAAGGAGTTGTCTCTACACGCTTGCTGGGCGCAAATAGCAGGTGCAACATCCAACTCTGTCATAGAGTCGTATCCAAACTCGGCCCGATCAAACGGCAATTTCTACAAGCTTGCTGTCCTCTCCAAACTCGCCAGGATCAAATGGTAGTTTCTACATTAACTCCATCTCAGAGTTCTCTCTAAGCTTGCTGGATGCAAATAGCAGGTGCGACATCTAACTCTGTCATAGAGTCGTATCCAAACTTACCGAGATCAAACGGTAGTTTCTACATTAACTCCATCTCAGAGTTCTCTCTAAGCTTGCCTGGTGTAAACAACAGGTGCAACATCCAACTCTGTCATAGAGTCGTATCCAAACTCGCCTCGATCAAACGACAATTTCTACAAGCTTGCTGTCCTCTCCAAGCTCGTCGGGATCAAACGGCAATTTCTACAACAACTCTATCTCAGAGTTCTCTGCAAACTTGCTGGGATGAAACATCAAGCTCTACGTCAACTCGGTTAAAGAATTGTCCCTCTAAGCCTGTCGGGCACAAACGGTAAGCTTGAACAGTCAACTCTATCTCGGAGTCATATCCAAACTTACCGGGACCAAACAGCTTCCACATCGACTCTATCTCAAAGTTCTCTCCAAACTTACTAGGATCAAACAGCAAGCTCTACGTCAACTCTGTCATAGAGTCATCTCTAAGCTTTTTGGGAACAAACAACAAGTTCAACACACAAATTAGTCATGAGTTGCCCCTACAAACTTTGCCGGGATCAAACGACAACTTCTACAACAACTCAATCTCTGAGTTATCTCCAAACTTGCCGGGATCAAATGGCAAGCTTGAACGTACAACTCTATCTCTGAATCGTCTCTCAACGCTTGCTGGGAACAAACAACAAGCTGTACATTAACTCGGTCAAAGAGTTGTCCTTCTAAACTTGCCGGATGCAAACGACAAGCTTGAATGTTCAACTCTATCTCCGAGTTATCTCCAAACTCGCCGGGATCAAACAGCAAGCTATACATCTGCTCTATCTCAGAGTTGTCTCAAAACTCGCTGGGGTCAAACGATAGTTTTTACGTCAACCCTATCTCAGAGTTGTCTCTACGTGCTTGCTGGGCGCAAATAGCAGGCGCAACGTCCAACTCCGCTGCCGAGTTGTTTACACGCTTGTCGGGCACAAACGGCAAGATCAAATGTTCAACTCTATCCCTGATATGCCACGACGACTTTTTCGGATCAAACAGCAAGTCTGCAAACAGCTCTCACAAGACAGCTATATACGTACAAGATCTACCAATCCACAGTGATGGAGTAAAAATCTAGGTATACACATATAAGTAATTATACATATGTATATGAGTTGTTGCATATACACGACAATAAATATATGTATAAAAAATTATATTCAAATCCAAGCTAAAAAAAGCTCCAAAAATCTCCTGCAAATTCTAAGAGTTCAAAATGAAAAATGTCCGAAGCAAATACACTCCTAACCGTGTAAAAAATGAGATAGATTGTTGGAGGGCGTCGGAGCGGGTTGGGTTCACAACCCAAACCTGCGAGCAACTCAAGAAGAAGTCAAAGAGTAACAAAGGAGTATAAACGGGTCGGATCCAAACCCGAATCGCACCCGCTCCACTTCTCCTCTTCTTCTTTCTTCTTCTTCTTCCAGTTTTGGCGCCAAAAAATCTGAACTCGACCAACGCTCCAACTCAGTTTCTCCACCTCACTCCAACTCAGGCGTCAAGATCCCGTCTCGCCAAAAGCCTCGCGTCCCCGCTCCACCGTCAAGCTCCCTCAAGTCAGGCTCCATCTCCGAGCTCCTTTCACTTCGCCGAAACCCAAAATAGAGCATCCCAAGCTTAATAAAGAAAACTCTCAAAGAAACGCTAAGTCCTATAGCTCGGCGAGAACTTTCCCCATAGCTCGGTGAGCGCCTCAATAGTCTCCATAGCTCAGCAAAACGAGCAATCTCCATAGCTCAGCGAAACAGAGAGATTCCATAGTCTCCATAGCTCGGCAAGAAGGTCCATAGCTCGGAGAAACGAGTTATCACCATAGCTCGGCGAAACGGAAAGATTCCATAGTCTCCATAGCTTGGCGAGAAGGTCCATAGCTCAGTGAAACGGAGAGATTCCAGAGTCACCATAGCTCGGCGAGAATCCATAACTCGGCCATAGCGAGCTATCGCCATAGCTCGGAGAGAGAGAGCTCCATAGCTCGGCGAGAAGGTCCATAGCTCGGCGCGAGAGCTCGAAGCCCATAGCTCAACGAGATGAGCTATCGCCATAGCTCAGCGGAATTTCGACGTCTCCGTAGCTTGGCAAAATAGGGCGGGGGTCCGTAGCTTAGTAAAATCTCGAGCTCCATAGCTTGGCAAAGTGCTCCATGTTCATAGTTCGGCAAGTACTCGAGCTCCGTAGCTCAGCGAAACCACGACAACCAGGAGTTCGACGAGACATCGACTTCGTAGCTCGGCGAGAACCTTCGAACGAGATCCCCATAGCTCGGCAAAGCACCATAGTTCGGCAATGACAGGCTATCACCATAGCTCGGCCGAGTCATCCATGGCTCCGTGAGCTCGACTTCAAGGCGATGAGTCGACGAAGAAGTGCCTCGACGTCATGGTGGCTCGACGAGCGCGGAAATTAATAGATCCACCAACGCTCGAACGCTCCAATCAACAGCAGACGCATAGCTCGGCGAATCGGTTTGCCGAGCTGAGGGGTGGAAGAAGACATCTGGCGTCCGTTAGATCTCCACGAAATCTGTGCTAGCCCATGATCAGCGCTCAGGGGCAAAAAAAGCTTTTTGGCCGTCAGATCAACCTCAGCGCGCGAGTCAGCTCTGATCGACGAGCTCGATTGCTTCAAAACGCGAGCCAGGTCTGATAAATTCAAAAAATTATTTTAAAATCATTTAAAATTTCAAAAAACGATTAAAAAATTCAAAAATAATTATTTTTATTTGAAAAAATAATTAAAAAATCCGAAAAAATAATTAAAGTTGAATTTATTAATTATAAAATTCGAAAGAGTGATTCTGAGATTGTAGAACCTTCCATTAAATTCGGAGAAATTCGAAGAACTATGGAAAAATTTCCAGAAAATTCCAGAAAATTCGGAATAATCCGAAAAAATATGGAAAAACCCAAAAATATATTCACTGCCTTCAGAAGGCACAGATCAGTTCCAGGTATCTTCAAACACTCCGACTGCTCAGATTATTCGCCATATTCTAAAAATAAGACGTACTACTTCCCAAAAGCCATGAAAATCACCTTCCGGGAGTGGGGGGCTTATGATGATGGTAAAAATTGCAGCAGATCAGAGTCGTACGATCCTTGCACGGATCTCAAAGCGTCTATAGGGAGATTAGCCATCACAGGCTTATTTTACAGGTCTGGGCCCACTCCGAAACATGGGTTTTTCTCAATCCCATAAAAAGTGACAGACTAGGCCTACTAAGAGACACCCAGACCATGATGGCTCTTATCCCTTAACAGAGATATCTTATCTCTTCAGGGGGGAGACATAAAACATCCAACGGTCACGATTTGATCTTTAGAATGTCTCTCAGGCCTATAAATACCCCTCCTCCTCTTCAGTCTCCTGTTGGAATTAATTTTTGCTGTTTTCCGGGCTGGATTTCGGCAGGCTCTGGCCACCGGCGGTGTAGGAAAATAAGTGGATTGCGATGCTCTCGACGAGTACTATTCCGTAGTATACTCACTTGCCAAAAACGAATTCCGTATGAATGAGAAATGTTGATCCAAAGTTGGGTACTTGAAAGGTACTAACTTGGCAAATGGATAGTCCCATATCGGAAATTGGAAAGGATTTTTTCTAGTATATATACTAGAAAACTGGACTAAAGGGCATGGCCTGGGAGTTACCACTAACGTGTAGTGGAGAGAGGACTTAGCCAAAATGACAAACACACGCGCGCGCGCGCGTGCCCGGCCAGGCCCGGCCCGGCTCCGGCCCCGGGCCCGGCCTCGGCTCGGCTTCGGCTCGGCTCGGTTCGGTTCGGTTCGGTTCGGTTTGGTTCGGTTCGGTTCGGTTTGGCTTGGTCTGTTCTGGTCTGTTCTGGTCGAAGAAGCTGGTCTAATTTGTTCTTAGAGCAAGTCGTGGACATGCAAGTGGAGAAACAGAGAAACAATAACAATGGTGGTATAGCAATAAATTCAATAAACGATGAAGTCAATAGTGTTGAACAGCGACAAAACGATAATGGTATAATATGCAATACCTATGATTTATCACGATAACGATAAATAATATCAATAATGGCAATAATAACGATAACACTATTCAATAAGATAACAATATGCAATGATAATGTGATGAGAGCCTTAGGTCTATTATTCATTTTTAAATCCTAGCTAATGCATGTACTACTGTGTCCCATGTGTGCCGTACCACAGGTTCGATGCATACAATCAATTTCGTTTAGACTAAGGTGGTAGATTCTATAGTTCATGTACTCGGGAACAATATTCAATAATGACCGATGACCGAATCAATCGAGATACTGAAGTCAGTAATCTGCAATTAACCGATGACCGATATAACCAATAACCAATAACCGATATACCGATAATTAGGGAAATATGGGCCCCTCTTCCGAGTACAGTCACTATGTCATCAACTACCCTAATCAACCCTTAACCCCGGCTTGCTTTACTTTCTTTATTCAATTATCATACAATAATACAATTAATAAGGGACGCTAATAAAGGTGAAAAAACAATCCTAGGATCATGCAATATTCTATATACAATTAAATACACTAAAAATAACATTATAAACACAATTGAACATTATAAAATGTAGAATCCCAATTCTGGACAGCACTAGGTTGTTGTATCAAAATCAGAATTCCCGCTGCTACGGGACAGCAAATGTAGATCCGTCAGGTGGTCTAGAAACTAGACTCCTGCCCGGTTCCAACGCATACTTAAAGTCTACATTCCAACAACGTTAGCTAGGCGAAATACAATAATCTTATTAGATTTTAGTTTCTGGCTGGGTGTCAATGTTATCTAATTTCGGTTATAAAGGCAGTAAATAATCATTACAAAAAATCAGTAAAAATAATTTTTAACACCCTAAACATTTTATCTACAAATCTGGAATTTATCTTGGTCATATATAATCATTAGTTCACTTAATTTATCAGCCCAACATGTTATGTACATGAATCTGAAATTTCAGCGCAGCTGTAGAAAAAGGGTCATAACTCGGGCGATATAAGTCGGAATTCAAAAGTTCTAGTGTCTATTGACATCTACACAGATAGGGCTACGATTCACTTTCAGGGAGTTTCTGATTTTAATGAAGTTATCTAGGTCGAAACAGCACATTAAGATTCAGGTTGGTGTAAATTCCAGAATAGCCAACATGTTCATTTTAAATAAAATGGTTAAAAATTAAGGATAATAAATTGGAGTTTAATAATCATAATCAAAGCGAACCAATCTTATGTGAACATGGTATTAAGGTAGATGATGTCCATAATTCTACTAATTACAATTCAACTAATTTATCAATAGCAATCATATTAACAATCAACTAATTTATACAATCTACTATAGCTAATTGTCATTAATGTCATGATATGAAATGTGTTAATAATTCCCTATTTTTATAATCAATAACTATAACTACATGCTGTATGAAAATCCCTATACATTAGAGGCAAAAAGATGGCACGAAGTCGAGAACACCACTTGGATTCGCTTTTGTAAATCCGTGGCATCTCAACGATAGATACAATAACATTTTACGAAGTCTTCTATACAGATAGAGAATTTTTTCGTGTTTTATTCTTCTTCTTCTTCTTCTCCTCTGCGTCAGTGTCAACTGAGAGTACAACACAGGCAACAGTTCGTTGTCTCTGAAGCAAGGGTGCTGCGTTCTTCAGAGAATGTACAGTTGTATCATGGGAAGCAATTCGCCAGTAATCGTCACACTACGGGGCGAATTCTGCTTTAAGGACAGAGATTATCAAATCTCGACTCTGTGCAATTTCTTTTACTTACTGTTTTCTTCCCTGTATTTGATTTCTTCGCAATTTCTGTTGGGATTTTCTATTATTCTATATTCAAGTTCTAACAATCTTAAAGCAGAATTTTTTTTCCTCACAAATTCTAACAGTTTTGTGAAGTCTGTTTACAGGTGCTGTTCGGAAAAAAAAACCAACTAACAGTTTCTGTTTTGAACAATTTCAGAAAAAACAAAAACATGGAGAACACACCAACTGACATTGCTAATGGGCTTCTCAGTATCGAAACACCGGTGACCCAAAATGTGACTGCACAATTGGTTGCGGCACATTCGGTCGTTCTGCCCACGCACATAACCATGGGAGAAAAATCGGAGAAGTTCAATGGAACTGGATTCAAAAAGTGGCAAGGGAAGAAGCAGTTCTACCTGACCACATTGAAACTGGACAGATTCCTCACTGAATCTGCCCCGATGCTGGCGCCAATGGATGCACACTCCGTTGCTGCAGTTGATGCGTGCTCAGGGCGACTACCTCTGTAGGAACTACATCCTGAATGGTTTGGTAGACTTCCTGTACAACGTCTACTGTGTCTTCAAGACGTCCAAACTCCTTGGGGGTCCCTGGAAAAGAAGCACAAAACAAAAGATGTCGGGTCGAAGAAATTTGTTGTCGGCAAATTTCTGGACTACAAGATGATTGACTCCAAAACTGTGGTGAGTCAAGTCCAAGAACTGCAGGTTATAATGCACGACATTGCTGCAGAGAATATGACGCTGTGCGAGCCATTCCAGGTTGCAGCATTCATTGAAAAACTTCTACCTGGGTGGAAAGACTTCAAGAACTACCTCAAACACAAGCGAAAGGAGATGTCTCTTGAAGATCTGATTGTCAGGTTGTGGATCGAAGAAGAGAATCGCAAGGCTGACGGGTCCTATGGAAATAGTCCATAGAAAAGGCCAATGTGGTGGAGCACGAACAGAAGAGCAAGAAGAGGAAGTTTCTGCCACAGGCCTCAAACAAAAAACCTCTTGCAAAGAGGTTTGCTGGGAAATGCCACAAGTGTGGTAAGCTGGGGCACAAAATTTCTGAGTGCCGCAGTAAGGACAGTAACCGTTCAGGAACAGGACATGTAAAAGGGAATGAAAAATCCCGTGCACACATAGCTGAGAACTTGTCCACTGGTCTCTCTGACCTGGACCTCTGTGTTGTAGTATCAGAGGTAAATCTTGTGGAGAGCAATCCTCGTGAATGGTGGTACGATACTGGGGCCACCAAGCATATATGCTCGTACAAGGAAATGTTCACCTCCAATAGAAGTGCAACAAAGATGTACAGCTGTTTATGGGAAACTCTTCCACCTCCAAAATTGAAGGAACAGGGAAGATAGTGCTGAAAATGACTTCAGGCAAAGAGCTAACGCTCACAAATGTGCTGCATGTTCCAGACATTAGAAAGAACTTGATATCAGTTTTTTGCTAAGTAAGAATGGGTTTAAGGTTGTTCTTATTTCTGATAATTTTGTACTGTCTAAGAATGGGGTATACTTGGGTAAAGGATATGTAAAGGATGGATTGTTCAAGTTTAATGTAATGACAGTCATCCCTAAAACTATTGTTCCTGTTGTTCCAAAAGTTAATGAAATAACTCCTATTGCCTATGTTGTTGAGTCTTCCTCTGTTTGGCATGAAAGACTAGGTCATGTTAATATAAATTCTATGCGTAAATTAGTTAACATGAATTTGCTACCAAAATTTAAGGTAGATAACTCAGACTAATGTGAAGTTTGCACGGAGGCCAAACTCACTAAAACTCCATCACGTTCTGTAGAAAGAAACACAGAAACTCTAGGTCAAATTCACACGGATCTGTAGGACTTAAAATATGTGCAGACCAGAGGTGGCAAAAAGTACTTTGTGACTTTCATAGACGATTGCACAAAATTCTGTTATGTATATTTGTTACATAGCAAAAATGAGGCTTTGGATAAATTCAAAGAATATAAACTTGAGGTTGAGAATCAACTTGGCAAAACGATTAAAATCGTTAGAAATGATAGAGGAGGAGAATATGATGCACCATTTAACATGTTCTGCTCGGAACATGGAATAGTTCATCAGACAACTGCTCCCTACTCACCCGAATCAAATGGTACTGCCGAGCGCAAAAACCAAACTCTAAAGGAGATGATGAATGCCTTGTTGTTGAATTCTTGCTTACCCGAAAATATGTGGGGGAAAGCATTGCTGACTGCCAACTACATTCTTAATAAAATACCTCACAAGAAAACCGGCAAGACACCATATGAACTGTGGAAAGGTAACTTACCTTCGTATAAATACCTCAAAGTGTGGGGGTGTCTAGCAAAAGTGGCAGTACCTAACCCGAAACAGGTCACCATCGGACCTAGGACGATTGATTGCATATTCATAGGCTATGCACACAACAGTAGTGCATATCGGTTCTTGGTATACAAATCGGATATACCGGATATCCATGTGAATACAATAATGGAATCAAGGAATGCTTCCTTCTTTGAACACGTGTTTCCGTGTAAGGATACTACGTACCCCAAATGTACACGTTAACAAGGGAATGCAAGCACTTTAGTTGATGAATCAGAACATGATAATGATGAGCCTAGACGAAGTAAACGGGCTAGAACATCAAAATCATTTGGTTATGACTTTGTGACGGCCTTTCTGTTAGAGAATGAGCCCAGAACTTTCAAGGAAGCCATGTCTATGCCTGATGCTCCTATGTGGAAGGAAGCAATCAAAAGTGAAATAGACTCCATTATGCAACATCATACATGGGAGTTAGTCGACTTGCCTTCTGGATGTAAAGCTCTAGGATGCAAATGGATTTTCAAACAAAAATTGAAACCAGATGGTTCAATAGAGAAGCATAAGGCTAGACTTGTTGTATAAGGATTTAGGCAAAAAGAAGGCCTAGATTTCTTCGATACATATTCCCCAGTTACAAGAATAACATCCATAAGAATGTTGATAGCTATTGCAGCTCTACGTAACCTGGAAATACACCAAATGAATGTTAGAACTGCATTTCTAAATGGGGACTTAGAAGAAGAAATATACATGAAACAACCTGAGGGTTACGTAGTTCCTGGACAGGAAAACAAGGTGTGCAGGCTTGTAAAATCACTGTACAGCCTGAAACAAGCTCCAAAGCAGTGGCATGAAAAATTTGACAATGTTATGATGTCAAATAGTTTCAAAATAAATGAATGCGATAAATGTATCTACATCAAAGATACTTCAAATGAATACATTCTGGTCTGTCTATACGTAGACGACATGCTCATTATTGGAAGCAATAACGAGATTATCAAACAAACTAAGAGCATGCTTAGTGGCAAGTTTGACATGAAAGATTAGGAAGTTGCAGATGTCATACTAGGAATCAAAGTTTCCAGGACATCTGAGGGGATTACTTTGTCTCAAGCTCATCATGCTGAGAAAGTACTTGAAAGATTTAAGAATTACTCCAATGGGACAGCAAAAAGTCCCGTCGATCCAAATCTTCACTTGTTCAAAAATACAGGCGAAAGCATATCACAACTAGAATATGCACGTGTAATCGGTAGTCTGATGTACCTAACAAATTGTACAAGATCGGACCTAACACATTCGGTAAATGTTCTTAAGCCGATACACGAGTAATCCAGGACGAAGTCACTGGAAAGGAATAACTAGAGTATTGAACTACTTGAGACATACTCAGAGTTATGCGCTGCATTACACCAGATATCCAGCAGTACTGGAAGGCTACAGTGATGCCAACTAGATATCGGACTCCAAGAACTCAAAATCCACAAGTGGATATGTTTTCACACTTGGTGGTGCTGCTGTGTCATGGAAATCCTCTCAACAAACGCTATTGGCTAGATCCACCATGGAATCTGAGTTTATTGCTTTAGACAAAGCGGCAGAGGAAGCAGAATGGCTTCAAAACTTCTTAGAGGATATTCCAATGTGGGAAAAACCAGTACCTGCCTTATGTGTACACTGTGACAGCCAATCGGCTATAGCACGAGCACTGAGTTGTAGGTATAATGGTAAGTCTCGTCATATCAGAAGGCGACACAAAACCATTAGACAACTGCTCTCAAATGGAGTAATCTCTATAGAATACATAAAATCGGCCGACAACCTAGCGGATCCATTTACTAAAGGTCTGTCGCGAGAGCAGGTTGTGAGATCATCAAGAGGAATGGGTTTAAAGCCTACGATGAAAGAGGATATTTGATGGAAACCCTACCTAGGAATTGGAGATCCCAAGATCTAGGTTCAAAGGGACAACTAAATCTGGTTGAATCGACAGAAGCAATGAGAGATTAAAATCTCATACCCACTCTTAAGATGATAAAACAGTTCTGCCTGCAAAGAGTTAGGATAAGCTTGGCTTTCAAGGATTCCCATAGCTTTGAAATAAAAGTGGGGTATAGTAGGATACTCTTTATGGGCAATCACCTTGTGAGTGTGAAATGGGGCCGTTTCTAGGAGAATGAAGAGAGGCTACATTCTCCAAGTTCACTCACGATTAACCAGGAATGTTCAAGGCCAAAATGAACACAACAAGAGAACTTAGGTATGTGAGGAGATGAAACTGTGTGATAGTTATTGTCTAGGTTCACATCATAGCCCGGATAGTTCAAGACATCATGATCACTACTTGGTCAAGTGAATCCGATAGCTAATTACTAAAGGTGGTTCAAAGTTGAAAAATTACTACCATTCCTGATGCAGTGATTTTCCAATTGTACTCTCAGAGTCTTTCTGTCATGTTTTTTGTTTTTCTGTCGTGTCTGGATTACATGGTCTGGTAATTTCCATTCATGTGGGGGATTGCTGGAATTAATTTTTGCAGTTTTCCGGGCCAGATTCCGGCAGGCTCCGGCCACCGGCGGCACCGGAAAATAAGTGGATTGCGATCCTCTCGACGAGTACTATTCCGTAGTATACTCACTTGCCAAAAACGAATTCCGTATGAATGAGAAATGTTGATCCAAAGTTGGGTACTTGAAAGGTACTAACTTGGCAAATGGATAGTCCCATATCGGAAATTGGAAAGGATTTTTTCTAGTATATATACTAGAAAACTGGACTAAAGGGCGTGGCCCGGGGGTTACCACTAACGTGTAGTGGAGAGAGGACTTAGCCAAAATGACAAACACACACGCGCGCGCGCAGCGCACGCC
This sequence comes from Hemerocallis citrina, assembly GCA_017893485.1. Lineage (NCBI taxonomy): Eukaryota > Viridiplantae > Streptophyta > Magnoliopsida > Asparagales > Asphodelaceae > Hemerocallis > Hemerocallis citrina. The sequence continues at coordinate 103,048,442 of CM030363.1, read as the reverse complement.
AGGCCCGGCCCGGCCCGGCTCCGGCTCCGGCTCTGGCTCCGGCCCCGGCCTCGGCTCGGTTTGGCTTGGTCTGTTCTGGTCTGGTCTGGCTTAAATTTTTCTTTTTGCCCAGACAAAAACTCTTCCCCTACTGAACTGAAAAAAACTTTTCAGATTCAGTAACTGGTACCCATTACTCTGTAGCAGCAGAGTAATGGCTCACCAGTTATGAATCTGAAGAGTCTCCATTACTCTACTGTTACAGAGTAATGGCATCTGATTAGCCTCCAATTTCCTCTATAAATCCAGACAGAGTCTTCTATACAGATAGAGAATTTTTTCATGTTTTATTCTTCTTCTTCTTCTCCTCTGCGTTAGCGTCAACTGAGAGTACAACACAGGCAATAGTTCGTTGTCTCTGAAGCAAGGGTGCTGCGTTCTTCAGAGAAGGTATAGTTGTATCCTGGAAGCAATTCGCCGGTAACCGTCACACTACGGGGCGAATTCTGCTTTAAGGACAGAGATTATCAAATCTCGACTCTGTGCAATTTCTTTTACTTACTGTTTTCTTCCCTGTATTTGATTTCTTCGCAATTTCTGTTGGGATTTTCTATTATTCTATATTTAGGTTCTAACATCTCCGAGTAATCAACAATTCACCAGTTTTCACTCTCATACTTTCTCTCTTTCTAGTTCTGACTTGAGCGTCGGAGGATCTGTCGCCGGGGGCCACCCCACGGTGTTTTAGGCGTTTTGCAGGCCTGTCGGCCGCATCATCCACCGTCGAATTCATATCACAGGAGGTCAATCAACGATCCAGATTCAATCTCGGGAGCTTTGACCTCTTTTAACGGTCAAGGCACAAGTTTGACTTTTAGTAGTTTCCAACCATTATTAACTCACTATCTGTTTGCCCCCACACCGAAATAAGCAGCAACACATATTATTCATAAAACATATAAGTAAATATTTGGCTACTATAATATATATTTAGTAAAATAACTAAATATGACATGTGATGTGTACTATGAAGCATACATATGGGTACAGAGCGCAGGTACGACATGACACTGATACGGAAAAACGTGATTTTACAAAAAAGTAGGATACAGATGCGTAGGTGGGTACATTAAACACAATATCTTTTATATTATATAAATAAATAAATACATATTTATTTTGTTACAAATGCAAATATTTGAACCATTTCATAGAATTATAAGAATACATTATAGTTAGAAGCATTTCTGGAGAATAAAAAATTGATATTCTAACTATCAAAATATTAGGTATACTTGTTTTGTGTTTGAGCATAACATCAAACACCAAGCTTTTGAAATTACACTACGGGCCCAAATATTTATGATTTATCTAAACATAATTGTGTCCAAAAGTTATAAAAAAGTATTAAAAATTTGGATACTCCTTGGGTACACACCCGGAAGAACCCAAAGAGTATCAGCACCCGACATGAGTACACTGGGTGTTTAGAAGTACATGTGCCTCCTAGGGTGTGTAAGCGTTTGAATAGAAGTAATGAGGTATACTCTTTGCATTTTTATTTATCTTGGATATTATATGCACATTTGTATTGATACATAAAGCAATATAAATAACTTTTGAGATATTTAACATATATACAAACAGTGGTCTTGATATCATATATATGTGTATCGTACATAAGCACAGCAAACCTGCCTGATTCGCCCAATACCCAACTGGGACCTAAAAGTGTGGGTTCTAATTCTCATGAAAACCCGTCCAGCGAACGTCTGAAAAGACCAGCCCAACCCACTCCATTAAATGTCTTACTTATTATACATATCACATATTATGGAGTTCTCGGCATTTCTCAGATACTTAATCAGTTTTAACCCATTTTGTCAACAAATTTTACATTTTCATATACTAGAAATCCTATTATTTTTGTTGTTCTATGGAAATTGTATCTTTCTAATTTTTCATGTATTGAAACTATTACTATTTTTCTATTGGCCTAGGTTTCTTAATATGATTATGCAACTCAAAATATATTGTTCGATGTCATTTGGATCAAAATCAATTATAGTTGTTAGATATTATAGTCCCATATTGGATATTGGGCTAATTTTGTATTTGATTCACTCCTATATATAAGAAAGATATTGTACTCAGTTATTTCTCAATTCAATATTCAGTATTGTTTTCATTTCTCTGATTTATCTTAACATGGTATCAGAGCCAGTTATACAAAAGTTCCTCCCCTGAATTTCTCCATCAAACCCTAAAATTCCAACATCAAAAAAAAAAAAAAACGCCGAAACATCAGCATCATCGTCTTCTCCGTCAACCATCAGATCTACAACAACTCCGGCACCTCACCGCCCTACAACTCCGACAACCCCCAACAACTCCGACAATCTCTTCTTCTTGTCTTCTTCTTCATCTTGTGGCGCCAAAGCCCACAAGATTTACAACATCAGCTTCATCTTCCGGCACCCTATCACCATCTTCTCCGTCGAGCCGCCACCTCATCGCTCGACTACACCCTTTTCCCTTCCTCCAGTCGCGGCCACCGAACCCCGAGATCTACAACATCGTCTTCATCTTCCGGCACCCTATCACCGTCTTCTCCGTCGAGCTGCACCTCACCGCTCGACTACACCCTATCATCATCTTCTCCGTTAAGCCGCCACCTCATTGCTCGACTACCCCCTGTTCCCCTCCTCCAGTCGCGACCACCAAAGCCGCCACCTCATCGCTCGCCTACCCCCTTTTCCCCTCCTCCAGTCGCGGCCACCAAACCCATATTTTTTTTCCTGTTAAAAAAAATAAAATTATAGGTACTACAACTACCACTGGATGGAATCTCAGTCTCTTCCACATATTTTCGCCTCCGACTTTCCCGCTACAATCGCCTCTCGTTCCTCCTCCAGATTCAAATAGCAGCAGCACCACCTTCAGTCTGCCTCCTGCCTCCTACCTTCTCCCAACATCATTCCTCACCCTACCCCACCCCTACTTCTGCCACTGGTAGTACCGTCCTACTCCCTACCCCGATCCAGATACCAGCAACATCTCCCTCCACATTATGCTTCAGTCACAATAATGCATCTTATTTCTCCTCGCAGTGCTTCTTTCCTCACATCCTCGGCTATGCCCGTCACTCCAGCCTTACATCTCCTGCTGATTGGGATAATCTTCAGCAACGCCTCATTCAGCTGGAACTATAGTTCATGGGTCAGTCTATCATTGCTGGCTCCTCTGCTCCTGCACTTTCTGCCACTCCCAGTATGAATTCGTTCTGAATTTTAGATTCCGGTGCATCACATCATCTCACTAGTAATCAGATATTGTTCACCACCTGCACAACACTTCCCTCTCACTATCCATCTCTACACACAGCTGATGGCTCACCACTTCTTATTACACACTCAGGGACAGTTAGCTCTCCCACTCTCACATTACCATATGTTCTCTATGCTCCTCATTTATCAATAAAGCTTCTCTATTAGTGCATTGTGCGATAGTGGTCTTTTCGTTACTTTTGACTTTTAGGTTGTTCTATTACTGATTCCTCCATCGGTGAGGAGTTTGAGTGTGCTAATCGTCAGGGCCGTCTATATTATCTAGATTTTCTTTGTGCACATTACTCTTCTTCTAGTTTTGCTGGTATTTTTTTCTCTGATGCTGATCTGTGGCACAGACGTTTAGATAATATTAGCGCATCACAACTCCAGACTATAGCTCGCAGTGGTGCCCTTGGCTCTCTCACTTTTAAACATTTATCTGATTGTCAGGGTTGTCATTTGGCCAAACACATTGCCCTACCCTTTAGTCACAAAAGAACTTCTGAAACCACTCATCCTTTTTAACTTGTTCATTTTGACATATGGGGACCCTCTCCCGTACCTTTGTGGAAAGGCTATCTCTGTTATGTTTCCTTCATCGATGACTTTACTAGACATACATGAGTTTTTCTTATGCGTCAACGATCTGAGATACCTGATATTTATCGGTTCTTTACAACTATGCTTCACACTTAGTTTGGTGTGCGCATTAAGAATATTCGATCGGATGGTACACATGAGTACACTTCCATCACTATGAGATCGATCCTTCAATCTCACGGCACCCTTTTTCAGCAATCATGCCCTCACACACATGAGCAGAATGGTGTAGTTGAACGCAAGCATCGTCATATCCTTGAGACGGCTCGCGTTCTTTTACTCACCTTTTCCGCTCCTCGTTCTTTCTGGGCTGAAGCTATCATGACCTCTGTTAGTCTCATCAACATTACTCTCTCGTCTGCCCTAGCTGGTACGACGCCTTATGAGGCTCTTTATCACTCATCTCCCGACTACAGTATGCTCCGTACCTTTGGGTGCACCTGTTACGTCCTTCTTCCTCCTATTGAGCGCACGAAGCTCTCTGCTCGTACTGCTAAGTGCATTCACCTAGGTCTCAGTTCCGAACACAAAGGTTGTTATTGTTTTGATCCATCAGCGGGTCGTGTCCGCATTTATCGACATGTATCCTTTGTGGAAGACTCTCCTTACTACCTGACTCCCCCCGAGGATACTAGATTTCTCGATTCTCCAGTTGTTGCTAGCCCCCCGACTTCATCTTCCCTCATTCTTTTTTATCCCACTCCATTGGCTCCATTCACATCTCATGCAGTCCTTACACCTGTTGTTCCCCTTACCGAAACACCACCTGCATCCCCATAGCAGCCAGCACCCACCCCACTTACTTCCCCACCGACACATGCACCTACTCCACCGTCCTCACCCCCACACCCTGTCAGTCCACCACCTTTTCGTCAGTCTACCCGTTCCACTTCTGGTATTCCTCCGGCACGTTATACACCTGATGCCACTGGTCCTTCTGACCAGTTTGGTGTTGCCACCCTAGCTTCCTACTCACCATAGTTTCATGTATATCTCACTTCTATACACTCTACACGTGAGCCCAGAACCTATCAAGATACAATTCAATATCCTCAATGAAGGAAAGCTATTGCAGAGGAATTCAGAGCATTTGATCAGACTGGTACTTGGGATGTTGTTCCTCTGTCAGCAGGCATTCAGCCTATTAGCTACAAGTGGATCTTGAAGGTCAAATATCAAACTGATGGATCTATTAAGCGGCACAAGGCTCGTTTAGTAGCCCGAGGAGCATGGCATTGATTATGATGAGACCTTTGCTCCTATTGCATAGATGACTACTGTTCGCACTCTTTTTACTGTTACAGCCATTTGCCAATGATCGTTATACCAAATGGACGTGAAGAATGCTTTTCTTCATGGTACCTTATCTGAGGTTGTTTATATGGATCCTCCTCCTGGTCTCCCTACTCATCTTCGTCATATTTGCCGGTTACGTTGGGCTATATATAGTTTGAAGTAGGCCCCTTGAGCTTGGTTTGAGTGTTTTCGCTTTATCATCACCAAGGCTGGTTTTAGTCAGAGTTCTCAGGACCTATTCTATATTTATGCGGTCATCACCGCAGGGGAGGGTACTTCTACTACTCTATGTTGACGACATGATCATTACTGATGATGACTCTGCGGGCATTATATCCACCTAGAAATACCTTCATCAGCAGTTCCATATGAACGACCTTGGTAGACTACGTTATTTTCTAGGCCTAGAGATTGCTCATGGATTTCGGGGGATACTCATCTCTCAGCAGAAATATACATCAGATATTATCTCCGCTGCATGCCTTTCTGACAGTCGATCAGCCGATACACCCTTAAAGCTTCATGTGAAGCTTCGTCCCACTGATGGTGAGCTCCTTCTTGATCTCACTAGATACAGACAGATTGTTGGACAGCTTGTCTACTTATGCATGACCAGATCCGATATTACTCACGCAGTCAGTGTTGTCAATCAGTTTGTTTCTGCTCCTACATCAGTTCACTATGGTGCTCTTCTTCGGATTCTCAGATATCTTCGAGGCACTATTACTCGCTCATTATTCATGCATGCTATATCCAAACAAGAGCTGAGTGCATATTTTGATTCAGATTGGGCAGGTAATCCTACTACCAGACGGTCTACTACAGATTTCTGTCTATTTCTTGGTGATTTGCTGATCTCATGGCGAAGTAAGAAACAAGCAGTTGTTGTATGTTCTTCGACTGAAGCTGAGTACAGAGCAATGGAAGCTACTACTAGAGAGATTGTTCATATTCGTTGGCTTTTATTAGATATGGATATCACTTTTTCAGGACCTACTCCTCTTCGTTGTGATAACTGGAGTGCACTACACATTGCAAGAAACCCGGTCTTTCATGAGCGAACGAAGCATATAGAGATTGATTGTCATTATGTTCGTGAGCGCTTTGAAGCAGAGACCATTTCTCTTCATTCTATTACCTCATCACAGCAGACGGCGGACTTTTTCACCAAATCTCATACTATTTAGAGATTTTGATATTTAGTAGGTAAACTCACACTGTTTGACCCACCATGAGTTTGAGAGGGGGTGTTAGATATTAAAGTCCCATATTGGGTATTGGGCTAACTTTGTATTTGATTCACTCCTATCTGTAGGAGATATTGTACGCAGTTATTTCTTAATTCAATATTCAGTATTGTTTTTATTTCTCTTATTTATCTTAACAATAGTTATGATACACTGTATTATAACATATAGTATTATGGTTGTGACCTCCTTTCTACTTATTAAAAATTTATCAATTGTTGTGTACCTCTGTGTTGTGTCTAGCAGCAGTCATGCTTCCTAGCCCCAGGGTGTTTGCTCATGCTTTGGTACCATTTTATAGTTCAGACTTTTCTAGAATTATTGATGTGATACTTTGAGATACAAGGAGGCCTATAGTCATACAACGATTGTTGTCCAAACTAAAGTTTACAACCCCCAATACATATTACCAAATGTCCCTTTCTCTTACACTCCAACCAATGTGAATGATAGATCCAGTTACTTGAAAAGCTTGACCTGACAGTCAAGGCCAATACAATGGCTCTTACGGCATTGGTCTGGTCAAGCCAGGCAACAACCATAATGGAGAACGGTCATCAGCAGAGCAAAACAAACAGTAAGTCGACAAGAGAAAGCAGCAGGCAGGGTGATGTAAAACGTAATCCTAAATAGAGAATTTTTCAAGAAATTTAAAGGATTAATTTTACCAACACGTAATGAAAATTAAGTTCGAAATTATAACTATTAATTTGTTTGATTGATTTTCAAGAACTGAATTATGTTTAACAAGCCAAATTAGTAATTCAGTCTTAACAATCAGTAATTATACCCTAAGCATTCTTATCAAGTAAAAGATGCAACATTAATTTGTACTCTATTTAGGCAAGTAGAACACTCACTCTCAATATATGTGGACGACAGATAAATCAGATAATATAATATAGATAATAAAGCTGTATAACACAAATATTTGAAAAATAGAAAGAGTATACTGGGGTTTGAAACAACCAGCGTTAGATCTTGGGTTGGCAGCAGTGAAAAACATAACAATCAGTATCAACAGAAAGAGCGGCTCTGACTTGGCTCGACAGCGGGAGGAAGGCAGCACGGTGGCAGGACCGGTGCAGGGGGGTCGCCGACATGGACAATAGCCTATTGGCGACTGATTGGCGGCGTCGACGGTGGCTCTTGGGTCAACGGGTGACAGCAACAAGGCTGTCGACACTGGGGGGTGAGTTGGTCGTCAGAGGTAGGAGCATCGTAAGATGGGCTGGGAGGGGAGGAGGTCGGCGATGGGGTGAGGAGTTCTACAGAGAGGGCATCGGAAGGCAGGGGAGGAGAGGAAGGGGTAGACGGTGGTGGCTGTTTGTAGTGGAGAAGATGATGGTGGGCTGGCGGTGGCGATGGAGGTGAGGACGATGGTGAAGGTTGACGAGGGTGAGGAGGAGGGGTTCGGTCGTGGGTCTTGGGGTTTCGGGATCCAGAGAAGAGGAAGAAGGAAGGTAGGAATTAATTAGGGTTCCGGTTAATTTGAGGATTAGGGTTAGGGTTTAGGAATTAAAGTGGATTTGGGGATTTGGGATATTTTTAGTGTTTATCACTAACCCTAAATTTTATTAGGATTTATCACAAATCCTAATAAGTTGGATCTCAATTGTATCACACAAAGGAGAGATGAAGAGCAAAACTCAACACACTAATTTTTAAATCAAGAATAGCATTACTTCTCATTAATCTCAAGACCTATATATAGGCTCAAATAAATCTTGATACAATTCTCAAAATATTCTAAACTCTCAGAAATATTCTAATGCATAAAAGAAAGATTACATATCGCTATAATTGTCAAAAACAAATATGGTACTGAAATAAAATACTAAACTAAACAGAATAGATGTCTTCATCATTCTTTGCGGGTGGGAGAGAGCTCGACCCAGTCGAGTCAAAACTAGTGATCCTATCATGGTGCTCCAAAAGATCTGGATCCAGTTGCAGGAGCTCCTTATGATCACTGCAAGTGTCATCCAACCTCGGCTTGTTCTTCCACCTCACCAAATAATTGTGCATACCACCACCTCTTGTAGAGATTATCTGATCACCTGAAATATTATTCAATGCTTCTGTCGGTGGGTAAATAGTATTAGGTAGAGGGGTAAATGTGGAAATCTCACCATTAGGCTGCAGGGTAGGCTCATCTGTAAGAAATTTCTAGGGTTGAATTTTGAGCATTCATAGATACTAAATATTGAAAGTCTTACTTATGCCAAAGCCTTCAGCAAGGTCAACGACATAGGTATTATTATTGATTGTATGAAGAATCTTAAATGGGACTGCAGCTCGTATGTTCAAGTTCTTAACGGATCCAGCTGGAAACCGTTCCAGGATAAATCCGAACCATCACTTCGTCACCAACATCAAGAGTTTTAAATTTCCTTTTTGTATCTGTTATTAACGTCTAGTTAAAATTATTCTCATTAATTTCCTTGAAAATTTCTCTATGCAAATCATGAATGCAGAATGCAAATGTGGATGCAGACTCTATGACTCTGTGATGTTCTAACACAGGGGTAAAATCTATGAGTTTTCAAGTGACTTGTGAAAGGATGGGTGACTCATGTACACTCAATGGAGGTAACTGAACAGACTGAATACAATTGAGAGACTGGTCATCCCCTTTTTCATCAAAGTCATCGCTTACATTAGGTTCATAGGTAAACTCATTTTCGGGCTCTAATACCAAAATGATGTAAAACGTAATCCTAAATAAAGAAATTTTCAAGAAATTTAAAGGATTAATTTTACCAACACATAATGCAAATTAAGTTAGAAATTATAACTATTAATTGCTTTGATGGATTTTAAAGAATTGAATTATGTTTAACAAGCCAAATTAGTAATTCAGTCTTACCAATCAATAATTAAACCCTAAGCGTTCTTAACAAGTAAAAGATACAATATTGATTTGTACTCTAATCATGCAAGTAGAATACTTACTCTCAATATATATGGACGACAGATAAATCAGATAATATAATATAGATGATAAAGTAGTATAACACAAATATTTGAAAAATAAAAAGAGTATACCGGGTTTCGAAACAACTAGCGTTAGATCTTGGGTTGGAAGCAACGAAAAATACAGCAATTAGCATCATCAGAAAGAGCAGCTCTGACTTGGCTCGACAGTGGGAGGAAGGTAGCACGGCAACGGGATGGGCGAGGGGGGGTCGCCGAAGTGAACAATAGCTGATTGGCAACTGATTGGTTGCGTCAACGGTGGCTCTGGGGTCGACGGGAGACAGCGACAAGGCTGTCGACGCTGGGGGGTGTGTGCTGGTCGTCGGAGGTAGGAGAACCGGAGGATGGGTCGGGGGGAGAAGGTCAGCAATGGGGTAAGGAGTTCGACGGAGAGGGCGTCGGAAGGCAGAGGGGAGGAGGAAGGGGGAGACAGTGGTGGCTATTTGTAGTGGAGAAGATGACGGTGGGCTGGCAGTGGTGGTGGAGGTGAGGACAATGGTGAAGGTCGACGGGGGTGAGGAGGAGGGGTTCGGTCGTGGGTCTTGGGGTTTCGGGATCCAGAGAAGAGGAAGAAGGAAGGTAGGAATTAATTAGGGTTTCGATTAATTTGAGGATTAGGGTTAGGGTTTAGGAATTAAAGTGGATTTGGGGATTTAGGATATTTTTAGAGTTTATTACAAACCCTAAAATTTTATTAGGATTTATCACAAACCCTAACAAGTTGGATCTCAATTGTATCACACAAAGGAAAGATGAAGAGCAAAACTCAACACAATAATTTTTTAATCAAGAATAGTATAACTTGTCATTAATCTCAAGGCTTATATATAGGCTCAAAATAAATTTTGATACAATTCTTAGAAATATTCTAAACTCTCAGAAATATTATAATGCATAACAGAAAGATTACATATGGCTATAATTACCAAAAATAAATATGGTACTGAAATAAAATACTAAACTAAACAAAATAGATGTCTTCATCATAAAGGGATAAGTGGTAGTCGGCAGATGGGTTATGACTGGATAGAAGAAAATGAGAACACAATCACAGTCAGAAGTTTAGAAATCACATGAATCATGAACACGAACTCACTACACGGACACAATGAGACACGATACACCAACACAATATCCATGAAAGTGGATTTTGAATAAGATATGAGACAAAAAGTTCGTGCAACCATAAAATTATGCTATCTATAGTACCGGACCTGCACAAACATGAAATTGGATTTTCCAATTAAAAAAGTTGTACATCACATGATATAACTCAGGTTACGCTATACCAGTACAACAACACCAACTAGTTGAGGTTGGCTACATGAATTCCGGTGGTTTTCCATTTTGTTTGGTTTAACGCAATATCTTCTTTAAGACCACAAGCTATCGTACCTTTTCTCACCGTTTCCATCCAAGTAAGTTTAAATCTTCCCTACCCCAAACTCTACCCTCAATACTTATCATTTAGTTGTGGATTATACTTAAAAAATTGTTAACCGATTGTATTTCCTAAACCTTCAAAACAACCAAGTGTGGTAGGGATCTCAAATGCTAGGACACAAAATACCTTGGTCTGGATACAGTAAATTCTTAAATGAGAAAAGAAATGTCAAGTGCTAGCGGACATAAAATCATAGATTTTCCGTACATGTAGTGACACATATATGAAAAACTTCATAATTTTACTAGAACACTATACTCTCTACAATAACCCTTCTCATAGATTTCTTTTCCAATTGGAGAGATTTTGAACGATGCCGGAGTGTTCTAAAAATATAAGAAACCCTCTTCTGTTTGTAGTTACCTTGGTTGTCACAATCGGACCAAGGATGACAAAGTTCAGACTTCAAGCTAGGTCCACATGCGGACATAAACTTTTTATCTAACCTCTGTGTGGAGCCTTTGTTCCTAAAGTGCTTACCTTAATGTCTTTTTAGTTAAAGCAACTCAAATGTAAAATATATAAATATAATATATAAATTTGTTACGCTTTAATATGTCTGCACACGAAGAAGACAATATTGAAGGAAATTGTTTTCACTGTGTGCGCAATATATCTATAAAATAAAATACAAAGAAAGCTATCAAGTGACTCTCCTTCAATTTTTTCAAAATCAAAGACCCAAATCTAACCTCATAAAACACATTTTCTCCCCAAAAGGTTCCCCCAAAACTCATTCAAATCCCCCTCCCAAAATCAAAAAGCTCAGATCTAACCTCACAATGTGTGCGCAATATATCTATATAATAAAACACAAAGAAAGCTATTTAGTGGCTCTCCTTCAATTCGCCTAAAATCAAAGGCCCAAATCTAACCTCACACAACAAATTTCCCCCCCAAAAGGTTCCCCCAAAACTTAAAATCAAATCCCCTCCTAAAATCAAAGGCCCAGATCTAACATCACAAAACACATTTTTCTCCCAAAAGGTTTCCCCAAAACTCAAATTCAAATCCCCCAAAACAACTCTTTTATTTATTTAATTATCTCTCTCTCTCTCTCTCTCTCTCTCTCTCTCTCTATATATATATATATATATATATATATATATATATATATATTAAGTTTATTAAGAGCTGGGGAGCTGAAAACCTTATCGAGAGCTGGGGATTTCAGCCATTGATCGCGATCGAACGGCTGAGATCTCCCGCCGCTTATCTTCAGATCTATTGAGGGGTAAAAGGGGTATAATCGAAACCCTACCCCTATCTCTTATCTTCTCCCGCTCTCTCTCCCGCTCTCTTTCTTCGTCCTGCTTTCTTTCTTCGGAACGAGTCTAAACCCTACCCCTATCTCTCTTATCATCTCACCACCAAAGTAGAGCTCTCTTTCTTCATCACTTGTGTAAACCCAACTCGACGAAAAGCCATCTCCAGCTGCTTATCTTCAGATCTGTTGAGGGGTTAAAGGGCTATAATCGAAAACTCCTATCTCCCTTATCTTCTCACGACCATAGAAGAGCTCTCTCAGTTGGTTGCTTCAGATCTGTTGCTCCTGCTCTGTCTCTGACTCTTCGTCGAAACCCAAATCGATGTTAGGATTTCGATTTCTTCTCTCAGTGGGTTCTCTATCTCTCTCTGCGACGATAAACCCAAATTGATGTTAGGGTTTTGATTTCTACTCTCAGTGGGTTCTGCCTCTCTCAGATTTCGGAGGGAGTGTTTGATTCTCATAAATGCTTTTATGATTTCTGTTAAATTTCTTGCATTTTCTTTCGGTTGCGTGTGTAGGCAATGATGAGATTCATTTTGATATAAGTTGGTTATTTATTTTTAGGGATTGAAATTATTGTTTTGATGCGTATTTGGTTGTGTGCCATGATAATTATGCAAAGTTGAATAAAGTTTGGGGAATGAGCGGGAGAGAAGATGGGGAAGAAATGAATGAATGTTGTTGAATCCCCAATGCCCTCAACACTTACCTTACATTTAAGTGATTTGAGTCTAGCTTAATTCATCTGATTTTTGGGCAGCGATGACACACAATGATTAATAGTATCAGTATATTTTTTGTAACTCACGTTGGATGCGTATGTGTTGGATACTCATTTAAGTCTTTTGGGGTTTGATTCTCTCCTTTGGTGTGTTGGTGTAGGCAGTGATGCGAAACACTTTATGATCTGAATAATTTTTTCAGCTTGTTGTATTTATGTTTGATTAATTATCTATCTTATTCTAGTTGGCACGGCACCCCACTGCAGCCCTAGTTTTGAATAGTGTGTTCTAAGTCTACTAGTTTTTTTAGTCTGTATATATTCATGAGTAAGTCTATTATGAGAGGAAGTCGATTGATCGTGAGTAAGAAAGAGAGATAGGGGTTTTTGATTTTACCCCTTTTACCCCGAAACATTCTGAAGATAAGCGGGATCGAATATGAGTCGTTCGATCGCGATCAGTCGCGTACGAATGGCTAAAAACCCCCGCTCTCGATAACGATTTTAGCTCCCAAGCTCTTAATAGACTTACTCTATATATATAAGACAATTGATGATAAGGTCCAAACAACATAAACTGAACATGAAGTGCAAAATGTGTAAGCTCCAAACAACATAAACTGAACATGAAGTGCAAAATGTGTAAGCTCCAAACAACAGAAGCTATATTTTTGTAAAGTACGTTGGATGCGTATGTGTTGGATACTCATTTAAGCCTTTGGGGTTTGATTCTCTCCTTCGGTGTGTTAGTGTAGGCAGTGATGCAAAACACTTTATGATCTGAATAATTTTTTCAGCTTGTTGTATTTATGCTTGATTATTTATCTAGCATATCCTAGTTGGCACGGCACCCCAATGCAGCCCTAGTTTTGAATAGTGTGTTATGAGTCTACTGGTTTTTTTTTTACTTTATATATATTCATGAGTAAGTCTATTATGAGAAAAACCGTCGATTGATCGTGAGAAGAGGTGGAGATACAAAACAAAAACATTCATTTGGAACTAGTAGGCATGGCTTAATAAAGCAGCCCTATTGACAAACTCTGTCTTCTGCATTTGACTAGCTTCTTGCTTGATTTATTAGTAAGCAGTGATGACAAGTTTATGCATGATTTTGTTTATTTTTGATTTTCCACTTTTGGAGTGTGTAGGCAGTGATGAAAAATTTATACAAGACAAGTAAAATGAATTTGTTTTTTTGTACCCTCCTACCAAGTTAGTGTGCAAGTCATTTCAGCTTGATGTTCAGTTATTGATTTCGGCAACTGGTATACAAAATTTTTTTGGTGATTGGTGGTGTTCAGTTTCTGTTGTTCTTAGGTTACAGATTTTGAACTAAACATGTTCAGTTTCTGCTGTTCTGAGCTTACACTATTTGAACTTCATGTTCAGGATTTGTTGTTTTGAGCTTACACATTTTGAACTTCATGTTCAGTTCCTGTTTTTCTGAGCTGAGCTTACTCATTTTTGAACTTCATGTTCAGTTTCTGTTGTTCTAAGCTTACACATTTTGAACTAAACATGTTCAGTTTCTGTTGTTCTGAGCTTACAAATTTTAAACTTCATCTTCAGTTTCTGTCGTTCTGAGCTTACACATTTTGAACTTCATGTTCAATTCCTGTTGTTCTGAGCTGAGCTTACACAATTTTGTGCTTCATGTTCAGTTTCTGTTGTTCTGAGCTTACACATTTTGAACTAAACATGTTCAGTTTCTGTTGTTCTGAGCTTACAAATTTTGAACTTCATGTTCAGTTTCTGTTGTTCTGAGCTGACCTTACACATTTTGATACTTCATGTTCAGTTTCTGTTGTTTGAATTTGTTTGGTCTGGTGTCAATCATATTTTTTTGCTGGGAGGTTTAAATGTGTTTTAGTGTGTTGGTCATGTATGGATTGTAATGGAAGTAATGGAAGTTGAAAGTTATAACTGGTTTGTGGTTACAAATGTGTTTTTAACACTTTTGTTTGTGACACTGATGTTGCTGCTGCTGTTGCTTCGAAACACTTTATGATCTAAATAATGTGTTCTGAGCCTACTATAATTGGTGAATGATATTTTGTGTTCTGAGCCTACTATATTTTTAAAAAATTTTGTTCTTTCCAGGCTAAATGAGTTCTGTTTAATTTTGATTTCAGGTTGATTTCAGCATAAAGTGCTTCTTGGAGCTACTCACTACTCGACAGCAGTTGATATTTGGAGCAAAAAACTTATATATTTGGTGATAAAAGTTGTATACTTTCAGTTTTTGTAAAGTTTTTGATGTACTTGTGCGTTATTGAAGCAAGTATACTATCAATGTATTAAAGCAAATAATATTATTTAAGATATTAATTTGTCATGTTCTGTTATTGGGCTTGGTTGTGGATGTTTGCATGTACAGGATTTCAGGTGTCAAGACCATTGCATTACCTTGCACTTGTATGATGATCGAAATTCATTCAGATATATTTGTTATTATTGTTTTGGTGTCATGCGATGATATGATGAATACTCAATGTGTAAGCTTAAAATGTGTAAGCTCAAATTGTGTAAGCTCGAACAACAAAAACTGGACATATAGTTCAAAATGTGTAAGCACAGCTTAGAACAGCAGA
Source organism: Hemerocallis citrina (assembly GCA_017893485.1). NCBI lineage: Eukaryota > Viridiplantae > Streptophyta > Magnoliopsida > Asparagales > Asphodelaceae > Hemerocallis > Hemerocallis citrina. The sequence goes on along the minus strand of CM030363.1, from coordinate 103,032,983 downwards.
AACTGAACATGAAGTTCAAAATAGGTAAGTTCAGAACAACAGAAACTGAACATGAAGTATCAAAATGTGTAAGGTCAGCTCAGAACAACAGAAACTGAACATGAAGTTCAAATTGTGTCAGCTCAGAACAACAGAAACTGAACATGTTTAGTTCAAAATGTGTAAGCACAGCTCAGAACAGCAGAAACTGAACATGAAGTTCAAAATGGGTAAGTTCAGAACAACAGAAACTGAACATGAAGTATCAAATTTTGTAAGCTCATCTCAGAACAGCAGAAACTAAACATGAAGTTCAAAATGTGTAAGCTCAGAACAACAGAAACTGAACATGTTTAGTTCAAAATGTGTAAGCACAGCACAGAACAGCAGAAACTGAACATGAAGTTCAAAATGGGTAAGTTCAGAACAATGAAAACTGAACATGAAGTATCAAATTTTGTAAGCTCAGCTCAGAACAGCAGAAACTAAACATGAAGTTCAAAATGTGTAAGCTCAGAACAACAGAAACTGAACATGAAGTTTCAAATTGTGTAAGCTCAGCTTAGGACGACAGAAACTGAACACGAAGTTCAAATTGTGTAAGCTCCAAACAACAGAAACTGAGCATGAAGTATGAAAATGTGTAGGCTCAGCTCAGAACAGCAGAAACTGAACATGAAGTATCAAATTGTGTAAGCTCGGAACAAACAGAAACTGAACACCACCAACCACCAACCAATATGTACACCAATTATTGAAAACAACAGAAACCAAATGGAGATTATACAAAAGGAATAAAAACACAATTGTAACCACAAACTAGTTGTAACTTTCAATTTCCACTATTTTCATTACAATTCATACATGACCAACACACTAGAACACATATTTAAACTTCCTGGTAGTCGAAACATTCTCAAATAGGTAAAGAATGGGCAGTCGAAAGAGTGTTCTCAAGGCTCTCGAGTTCTCCACTAACATCCTTCTTGTTCTTCCTCTTCAATTCCTAAACAAAGTGATTTATCAAAAAATAAAGATGCAAGTACGTATATATATATATGTATTATAATGAATTGCAAGTAAACTTTTGAGTTAGAGATATAATCACATACCACTCGGTTGTTCCTGGAGATTGTATGATGAACATGGTAAAACTGGTAATTTAAATTGGCAGGGCATCATCAAATTTAGGATAGACAGGGCATCATCAAATAAAAAAATTCAGCAAAAAAACTGTAGGCTCAGAACAAGTACAACAGCAAAGAAAACTGTAGACTCAGAACAACGACAACAGCAAAATAATCTGCAGGCTCAGAACAACAACTAAAGATGCAAAAATCATGCAGGCTCAGAATAACACCACCATAAACTAAACATGAACCTCAAAATGTGTAAGCTCAGTACAAGCGCATTTGAACATGAAGTTGAAAATTGGTAAGCTCAGACCCCCAAATTTATTGAACGAAAAGGTGAACACCAAAAAATTTCAGTTCCCCAGCTCAAAACAACAGAAACTGAACATGAAGTTGAACACCACCCTTAAAAATTTTGTATACCAATTGCCGAATATATAAACTGAACCTGAAGCTGAAATGACTTGCACACTAACTTGTTAGGAGGCTGCAAAAAACCAAAATCATTTAACTTGTGTTGTATATACTTTTCATCAATGCTTACACACTCCGAAAGGTATAAATCATGAATAAACAAAATCATGCATAAACTTTTCATCACTGCCGCATAATAAATCAAGTATAAGTGATTCAAATGTAGAAATTTGAGTTTGTCACTATGGCTGCTTTATTAAGCCATGCCTACTAGTTTCCAAAAAAAATTCATGCATAAACTTTTCATCATTGCCTACTAACTTGGAATTATTTGTATAAACAAAATCATTTTACCAACTTTTCGAAGATAAATTTCAGATCATGCATCTCTTTTATGTCCATCATCATTTTGCCTGCAAACAGTGAAGACATAATGATTAATTTAACAAATGTGCTATTTGGTATTAAAGAACAATAATTACATATATGGGTCACAAATGTGCTATCAATCATTGTATGTCATCGCTGCCCAAAAGTCAAATGAATTGAGCTAGACTCAAATCACTTAAATGTAAGGTAAGTGTTGAGGGCATTGGGGTTTCAACAACATTCATTCATTTCTTCCCCATCTTCTCTCCCGCTCATTCCCCAAACTCTATTCAACTTTGCATAATTATCATGGCACACAACCAAATACGCTTCAAAATAATAATTTCAATCCCCAAAAATAAATAACCAACTTATATCAAAATGAATTTCATCATTGCCTACATACAACCGAATGAAAATGCAAGAAATTTAATAGAAATCATTAAAGCATTTATGAGAATCAAACACTTCCCTCCGAAATATGAGAGAGGCAGAACCAACTGAGAGTAGAAATCAAAACCCTAACATCGATTTGGGTTTATCGTCGCAGAAAGAGATAGAGAACCCACTGAGAGAAGAAACCGAAACCCTAACATCGATTTGGGTTTCAACGAAGAGTCGGAGATAGAGCAGGAGCAACAGATCTGAAGCAACCAACTGAGAGAGCTCTTCTATGGTCGTGAGAAGATAAGGGAGATAGGGGTTTTCGATTATAGCCCTTGAACTCCTCAACAGATCTGAAGATAAGCAGCTGGAGATGTTTTTTCGTCAAGTTGGGTTTACACAAGTGACGAAGAAAAAGAGCGGGAGAGAGATCTACTTTGGTGGTGAGAAGTTCAGAGAGATATGGGTAAGGTTTAGACTCGTTCTGAAGAAAGAGAGCGGGACGAAGAAAGAGAGTGGGAGAGAGAGCGTGAGAAGATAAGAGATAGGGGTAGGGTTTCGATTATACCCCTTTTACCCCTCAACAGATCTGAAGATTAGCGGCTGGAGATCTCAGCTGTTCGATCGCGATCAATCGCGATCGAATGGCTGAAATCTCCAGCTCTCGATAAGGTTTTCAGCTCCCCAGCTCTTAATAGACTTACTATATATATATATATATATATATATATACACACACACTAGGTTTGCCCGTTGACACGTGCCTACGACACGTCTTCGGAATGGTGCACCTGATTTGATTATATAAAATAGTTTTGGAGGTCCAGTAAATTAATTGAAGTAGCACACATATAATATGACGAATCAGTATATCTACCTTTAAGCTCAACCATCGCCTTCTTAATCATTAGCTTGAACTTAACTGGAATGCATATAGTTTGTTAGAAACACTGCATAGAGTTTTCTTTAACTTCAGCATCACTTTTAGATGCTTGTAATCGTTATGCAAAGACATTATCATATAGATTTTATAGAGCGAACTCTAATCCCATAACCACTACGAGCATGTCTAAATACAATGGTAACGCAAGTGCAGGTGTGAAGGTATCTACAATACCGATAATCTAAATATTTATTTGTTTGAGGCTCAGTTTGCAATTAAAATATCTCTTATTATTATTTCAACCAAAATGAAATACATGAAGTTCTCAAAACTCTAATCCAAGTTAATCATTTCTTTTATCTCTACTTTGTCTCCCCATTGCACCTTTATAAAAAAAAATCAAAATGGATAAATAACAAATTTACTTTAGCTGTCTTTCTTGAGTAGAGAGTTTACACTCTTCACTGGTAAATTCCAGTCATCCCAGTCCTATATATCCAAACATACACTAAAAGTTCTTATATGTTAGGAATACTTCACGATAGTATTTTCTCTTGTAGTAAAGAAATTAATGTTACATATTTGCCAAGTTACTTTAGGTTGCTGGTCAGCTTATCTGTCCTGTTATGGTTTGGAAGCTCAAATTGAGGCCACCAAATAATCTATCTCTCACTTGCGTACAACTTAAATCAAAACCAATAAAAAAAATCATCAAATAAGTCACTAAATTAAAATTTTTTAAACCCAAAAGTAAAACAATCATACATCTCTGAATTTAGATCCCATGCACAAACAAAATTCGAGTCAGTAAAAAACTGAGTAATTTCCTGCACACACAAAATAAAAAATTAGAATGAGAATTCGGTTAATGAGATGAAATTAGAGTCATAGCATCGCATATAGAGGCTTTCGATTCGGTGGAGGGGAGTCGCCGATATGGAGTCACTTGATATTTGTGCTCGATTTGGTGGAGGGGAGTCACCGATACGTAATCAGCAGCAGATCAGATATCGACGACGACCTCTTGATTGCGGTTCGACATTGGATTAGGATTAGGATTTGCTTTGAGATTTTCAAATTTTCAAAATTTCAATTTTTTAAAATTTTTAATTTTTTTTTATTTTAAAAAATTTAAAAAATTTTAATTTTAATTTTAATTTTTGAAAAAAAAAATTTAAAATTTTTTTATTTTAAAATTTTAAAAGTTTAACAAGTTCAGTTTTTTAAAAATTTTTAAAATATTTTAATATTTAAATTTTTTAATTTTTTTAAAATATTTTAAATTTTTTTTATAAGTTTTTGATATTTTTGAATTTTTTGAATTTTTGAATTATTTTTGAAGTTTTTAAATTTTTTAAATTTTTATTTTCTTAATTTTTTGAATAGGAGAGCGAGAGAGAGAGAAATAATTAAATAAATAAAGGAGTTGTTTTGGGTGGGGGATTTAAATTTGAGTTTTGAGAGGAAAAATGTGTTTTGTGAGGTTAGATCTGAGCCTTTGACTTTGGGGGGATTGAAGGAGAGCCACTTGATAGCTTTCTTTGTGTTTTATTATATAGATATATACTAGTTAAAATTTACCGTGCACCGAGTGCACGTGGCTCGGTGCACATAAATATTGAAATTTTTATCTAAACACACTTGCATTTAGCACACCCATATTCTTCAAATTACAAATTCAACTTAGTCAATCATCTTAATAAGCAAACCATGAATTTCAAAATTACTCCAACGACAACAAGGTCATCGAAATCAGATTTGAAGTAAGCATCAAGAACCCAAAGCTAGACAACAACATAAAGATATAATCATTGTATTTTTCATAAGTTTAATCGTCGTTTTCAACTTTAACTTTATTGAAAGAAAGATCATCTTCTGTCGGATTTTTGCAAAAACCTATTTCACCTGCCAAATATAACAGACCACTGTTCATCCCCAACCTAAATTTTGGGTTCCTAGCCAACAAATGCAGCCAAAATTTTGGAAATTTGGGCAAAATAGTCAACGACTAAAGATGGTCTAAGGGGCACAAATCCGAAAAAAAACTATGTCCTTGACCTTTCATCTCTCCTCGCTGTTGCTATATGTCGGTGAGGCTTAGCAGATTCTCCATTGTCATGCCTCATTGCTAGCCATTTGGTCACATCAAGTATTATGTTCAGGATCCAGTGAGGTTCTGAACTATATTCACCTCAGTGTTTGCTCGAACCTGTGCTTGTAAATCTCTTACTCAGAGAGGCACAATAGCTTGTCTGAGAACTTCTTCCTGCTTCTCTTAATTTGAACCGTAACTGTACAATGACATGCTCTTGACTCACCTAATTGAATTTTTTTAATGCCAATTTCCTACCTAGACTCTGCTCTGGCTGCAGATCTGTCATTGCATACGCTTTTGTTTACAGGAAATATTACATTCAGTCATTCACATTCATTTTTTATCTTATAAACCTCATTGGACTTGTTCTCTGCTTAATTTCCAATGGTTGTCTTCGTTGCATACACTCTTGTTTACATAACTGAAACATCTCAAAAATATTGCATTCAGTCATCCACCTTCATTGTCTATCTTATTCTGTGCCTTGAAATGGCTGTCTTCCCTCCTTAACCCTTCAACAGATCTGAGATGTAACCAATGAAAAATACCTCTTTTGTACTAGTCATAAGGTAAATAAAGCCTTCGTCAAGGGGGTATTCAGTTTGTTACAAGTAGTTGCACTTATTTATTCTAAGTTACAAGTAGCTGCAGCTACTGCACTTCGAAGTTATATAAATGCAAGCATTCATTTGCCACTACTGATACCGACGACTGTCTGCCTTCTGATGCAAGTCATGCATATCTCAAAGCACTTCATGGTTTACCGTGAATCTGGTAAAGTCAGAAACTCATCTGCTACTTCCTGTCATGATTTAGCAAGGAGTAAGAAAAGGCTTACTGTATTCAGCAACCATAGACATTTGAAGGACCAATCAGAATTAAACATCTACAACCATATATGCTCACAACGAGAAGGATCGAATTATTGCCCACTAAAATGTTATAAAAACAGCAGAAAGACAGAACTGGAATCTGTTCAAAAGGCAGCAATAGTGTGGCTTGCACTATCACTGATTCTTTATACTTTACATGATTGCAGTCAAAGCCAAATGAAGGGCAAACAATAAAGCAAGATGACAGATAAAAAATTGGAACCAAAACCATTATTTATAATCACAAAGATATATTCAATAGGATTGGCAACATGTAATATACAACGATAGGTACCAATAATAGCTGAAGAAATATTTTAAAAGATGGCTATGAATACTGCTAACAAGCTTGGCCTTTTCAAGATTATATACAGCAAAATTTAGCAAAAGGATGCTTCCAGCAAATATATACAGTGATATTTACACACGAATTGTTCACACAGTTTTTAATATATGTACATGATTCCATGCAGAAAGTAAGGAGAGGAGATTAAGGAACCAAATTGGCCCTCTTCCACCACTCCAAGCAAAAGAAAGAATGAAAGATGTACAACCTTTGATAAGGCTACACACCTCGAGTAGCCTTCGGTTCTTCAGCTTCCTTCCAGAAACAAGAAACAACCCCACTGCTCTCTCTTCAATATTTCTTTTTTCATTTATTTTTCTCCTCTTTCTGGGTTTGGAATGTTTTTTTTTTCTTTTTTGGTTTAGTACAACATACCAGCAAAGGATGTTGAAAAAGGGGGAAGCATCTCTAATAATTTCAAGCTCGTATTACTAATTTGATTAGAATTATCACATGTTCTAGAGCGATGAGGCGAAGACAGTCCACTGTTAGATATAATCATTGCCTTCTGAACATTCAGAAACACAAAGCAACTTTACACAAACAATCAAATTATGTTTATAAGAAAGATTCAAACATATAAAATGACAACAAAATATCATCAATCAAAATCATACGACAAACTGGTATACAGAACAATTACAGCACTTTGTCTCCATTTTTCTCCTTCACTTCTCTTGAGGGCCCCTCTCCTCAACTTTTAGTTTTTTTTCTTTTTGCCAATTCACTTCTACTTTTAGTTACTAACACAGAATTACCATAAAAACAAATGTATAATCTCATAGAAAATAAAGCAACACCACTGGAAACATAAACATTTAAACTAAAAGCAGCCTATGTCATTATTTAAAGCTTAGTTATAACATATAATTTTGCCAGCAAGTTGGCAAGTGGACACCTACTTTTTTTGCTATTTAACACTTAATTGCAGTCTCGTAAAGAAACTGACCAAGCGTTTAAAAATAAAATTAGTGACCACTTCCATGCTTTTCCTTGGTAAGCTAAATTAGTGAACATATTCTGCTTAACAGTGACCACGATTCAACTCATCAGGTTTTAGTATGGATTTATGAATAAGATTCCTTCTAGTATCTTGAAACTATACAATAATTACTTCAGTGGCTTAGCCATCCAATTTCGCCTGGTCAAGTTTTTTATTTATTATGACACCAAGTAATTAGTTCATGGTACACAACTCTCCACACTTATAGGATCACTGGGATGTCATGATTTCAAAACATTACATATGAGGTATTCTTCAACCAAAATATTGAAGCACTCTACTGAAATACTACCTCACCCTACTACATGCAGGGTGATGCCAAAAGAAAAGGTTGCCTATCTCATCTCGTATTGATTGTGCCCAACTTTACTGCTATCCAACAAGTCACAGTGGTATTTACTATTTTACTTCTTGCAAATGCAATTAAGTCTAACACATACTTTCTAGAATGAAGATACCATGTGTCCATTTTCCAAACATAAAAAATTCACTAAATATTGTGATCAAAATTACAGTAAAAAAACTGACCTAAAACAGATAATAGTTCTATAACTCTGTTATAACACTCATCAAGGACAATTACTTTCTCAAAAATTCTATCAAATACCCAAGTGCATAGTTACTTCATACTATAAATTCTAGTGTCGGACAAGTCCAATATGCATAGGCCATACTGGACCTGGATAGAGGTAGGTATATATTGTTCTCATAATCAGGCCACTACAGAGGGTATCTATTGGTTTGACTATCACGAGTAAATCTCCCCACCATTAGATTATTCAGTGCATTTCAACTTAGATACAGGCCACAAACACAAAAATGACATGGCAATACTTAATTAGGTTAAGGTCAGGATTTCATTAAGCTTTATGCTGAAATTACTTTTATTAAAAGATAATCTCTCCAAAGCCGAGCTATTTACAAACAATAATTCACATAATCTTCCTTAAATAAATCATATACCTTATTTGAAACGAAGTTTTAATTAAAAGCATTATGTACATCTCTTACATTTAGCCTAGGTTAACCTAAAAAATAGAAAACAACTTAGAATATATTATGCATGCATAAATTTATATCTGTACTTCTTTACAATAATAACTATAATTGGTGATTCCTGTAGAAATGTAGCTAGCCATCCATCTATATATATCATCAAACTTTTATTAAATTAAATCATGAACATCCACTTCAAGTATAAATTTCCTATCCCTTTTCGGATTGTTCCTTTTACACCCCCCCCCCCCCCCCCCCCCCCCCCGACACATGATGTCCTACCTCCATTCCATGTGTGTGATACTTTCTCCTCTCAACGAGAAAAAAAATACGATACTTCTCTCATGTTTTTTTTTTCTTTTTGCACACATGTTTTCTTCATGTGGATGAAGGACATGAAAGTTTTTGACTATTAGATTTTTCTTATTTTCATTCATGCTTTTCATAATAGATCTGGTGAGTATGCTCTTTTCAATCTGATCCACTTAAGAAGTTCCTAACATATGGTATGTTCTAAGTGTCTGGTTTGTTGCATTGGTGCATGAATGAATGATTTATGCCTTGTTCACTTTTCAGTTCCGCAAGTTTTGGTAATATTAAGTTCAATTTCTGGATCAAAACCTACTAAATGCTGAAAGGAGTGTTTGGTGAAACCAGTATAGTATAATATTGACAGAAGAGGTAGATCATGTCATATGTATAGTATGATGTTTATAATATATAGATTTCAATTCGGAAGTCAAAATAGTGTCATTATAATTTTAGCAAATTTGATACAGAGCATGCAAAAACTTCATAGGCATGCCAAGAACAAGAAGACTACTCGGAACAAAAAAACTCACCATAGCAAAGAGGGGAGGAGGCTGAGAGTGGTTGTACTGCGGTGATGGGTGAGCGATTCCGAAGGGAAGGAAGGATGGCGAGAACGACGTCGGCAGCGGCAGTGGAGGGACGTATGAGATAGGGGTTAGAGTTGGGGGAATTGGAGGGATTGGGGGTTTCGAGGAGAGGCGTCAGGATCGGGAGAGAACTTGGGGTTAGGGTTCTGGTTTTGAGAGAGACTGGAGTTTGTAGAGTTTGGGTTTTGAGATTGATTGGAAGGAGGCGTACACCAGAGGGAGAGAGAGGGAGAAAGTGGAATTATTTATTATTATTTATATTTAGTTTTAAATTAAAAACTAAATAAACAATCACAAATTAATAATAGCCTTTGATCAGTTTGATCAACAAAATGAACGAAGGATTAGGATTGGCTCTGGACAGATTTTTTTCTTCTTATTCTTGCTTTTATAATAGAAATAGATATACACATATACTTATGAAAACATGAATTTTTATACCCCAATTTATAATTTTTTTTAAACATATACTAATAAAAACATGGACTTTTATTTACAACTCACTATTGTCATACTATTCAAACTTGAGCTATAGAATTGTTGATTTACTGTTTACAAGGCTTTTCATATGCTGTATCGTTCTGAAGACGTGCTGTAGGCACGTGCCCATGGACAAATCCAGTAATGTATAAAATAGGAAAGTTATAACTAAGTTATGTTTGCATGTAACTTAGTTGGTACTTCTTTTCCACTGTCTACCCTCTAAACTTGGTTCAAATCACCCTACTCTAGGGATGCTTCGGATAAGGATATATCCGATTCAATCCGCATCCGAATCCGATTTTTTGGCAGATACGGATATAAAAAATCCGTATCCGGGCGGATATGGAAACAGATTCGGATATCCAAATCCAAAAAAATTTGGATACGAATACGGATACGGATACGGATATCCCTAAAAAATGCAAATTCGGATACGGATATCTGCTTAATTTAATATATATTTATTTAATAAATATACTTAATAAACTAATAGTTCTACACTTATACTTATGTAATGAATTATAATCAATAGTTATTCCCAATTTTCTATTCCTATCCCAGATCTAATCCCCAATTCCAATTCCCAATTCGAGACTGCAGCCCTAATCCCCAGTCCCCATCCCCAATTCCCTATCGCGCCGCCAGTGAAGCCCGACCTCTCCCCTTCCTCTCCCGCAGCCAGAGGCGACGCCGCAACCCTATTCCCCAGTCCCCATCCACAATTCCCCATCGCGCCGCCAGTGAAGTCCGACCTCTCCCCTTCCTCTCCCGCAGCCAAAGGCGACGGCAGTAGTCCCGCAGACCAGTCGTGATGCACCTCTCGTGCCTCCTGCCATCCAGCACCGCCATCCCTGTCCTGTCGTGCTGCCCCCTGTCCCCCTGGCAGCAGTCTCGAGATCAGTCGCGACGGCAGCAGTCCTGCAGACCAGTCGCAACGCACCTCTTGCGCCTCCCGCCGTCCAGCACCGCCGTCCCCTATTTTATTTAGTTTACAATCTTGAAGAATAACCAGAAGCTTTAATTAGTTTACAACTATGTTACTGTTACTGTTAACATGTTGGGAAATTTTTCCTCAATTCAAAGTTGGTAGCAAGTGTTGCCTTGTCAACTACTTCGTCTTAACTATTATTATGTTGTTATTTTGCAGTATAAAAGGAGTTGGTGGGACTGCACCAGATATGTCTGAAGCTCAGTGTCTAGAAGACGGTGTAGTTGTTCCCCTTGGGAAACCTCAAAAGCAAACATGGCATAACGTAATACTATTCATAAATGTCCAGCCTGGAAAGTAGATGTGAACCTTGATGAGGTGATCATGAACTAAAATTCGTATTTTCTTACAGGGTAGCTTGTTGTACAATGAATACATCATCTACAATGTCGAACAAATCCGGATGCGGTATATTATCGAAGTAAACTTTAAGTGGAACTGAAGTTATCCCTGAAATGATGTGCTTCGGTAAATTTTAACCACAAGCTTATTCTCGTGCCTTTTAAGCATGTTCTCTTGGGCCCTGTGAATGATATCCATATCCATCTCGTGGAGTTGATCTTTTAGATCAGTGAAGGTAGATGTCACAGAATTTTGTCATTTCTTTCATAATTTTTGTGCTTTGTAGCTGAGCCTCCATTTTAACTGGGAAAGGGTATATATGCTGTGTTATTAGGTTCATATTCAGTGCTAGAGACCAAACCTGATATCTCATGATTCCCATCTTCATTCATTCTATAACTTCTCAGGAACAATTTGATGTAGTCAGGCTTCGCTGTTCCTTTTTTGCATGTTTAATTTGTAATAGTTTCTATATTATTGTGAAGAAAAGTTCAGTTTCTACTTCTGGCAATAGAAGTTCAATTTGTGGTTATTTTCTTTGTTTGCTTAAGTTAACAGTCTTTTTCATTTCATGGCAGACTTCTTAGCGCAGTTAATTAACCAGTATTAGCATTGATTTGGTTTGTATATTAAACCATGAAGAAATGCTAATCACATTACAAAAGGTTGTACTTACTTTGGTAGTCCCATATAATTGTATCTTGTAGTGAAAGGTTGTTAAGTTTTGTAGTACAATGTAGCATTACTGTAACCTCATCAACGATTTTGTATCAGAGCGACCTCTTTTATCAAATTGCTAGTCCTAATATTGCTGAAACTTGTACAACAAAAAGATGATTCGAGATTGCATATAACTAGAATTCTAAGCCTTCGTTCCTGTCAAAGAGATGCTTGATGTTATCTCATTCTGACAGTTATTTAGGAACTTCATCTTCTAATTTTTTATTTTTTTGGTTTTTTTGCCCAGTGTATTGCCTAACTTAGAAGTTGGGATAAAGACCTTAAAGTAAATCTTCAGGGGCATGTTGTTTTCTGGAATCATAGCTATTTTAAAAAAAAAACCTTCCTACTCGTATAATCTCTCTCTGCAGTACTGAAGTTAAGTGAAGTTGGTACTTTATTATTTGAATCAGATAATCTGAGATTTGTTCTTGATTGTATTTACTGAATCACACACAGAAAGGCTATACGCTTAAGGGTAACTTTCTTGAGTGCACCTTGTAGAGATTTAAGGATCTCTACAAGGTAAACAAAGAGCACTTCACTTAACTTCATGATTTTGCAGCAATTAGAGTAAACAAAGAGCACTTCGGCTTTCTATTTTCTTTTGTTGGTTTGAGTTTTTTGCTTCATTAGTTCAATTTTATAACCACTTTTAGAACAAAATTTGTATTCACATATTTTCATGTAGTTTGGAAAATATGCAACGATATCAAAACAAGTTTTTATCCCAAAATCTGGGGTCAGCTACAGAATACTTTTTCTCCAGTTTGCTTTGTCTTATACGTTTTTTCTAAAAATGTTTGCCGGGGCTCAAGTCACCATTCCTCCATTACTGCAGTTCTTTCGAAGTACTGTCTTTTCAATAACGCCACACCATCCTGGTGAAAAAGGTTAAGAGTCAGATTTAAACCAATGCAAAATAGACAGGTAAGTGCATACTGTATTCATTTATATAAGAGTTGTATATATTTGAAATAAATTATCATTCACCTCTTTTATTATGTTGATTTTCATTTTGTAATTATATATGAAAATCAATATCCACAATTCAGTGATATACATGTCTTAAGTACTAGTTAAGAAAAATAAATTGCAAAAACTTTATATTTGATATCCGAATTCGTATCCGTTATCCGGTAAACCGTATCCGATTCGCATCCGTATCCAAAAATTGCGGATACGGATATGATTTTTATTTTCCGAGTCATATCCGTATCCGTATCTGAATCTAGCTTTGGAATGCGGATACGGATATTGGTATCACTACAAAAAAGAAGTCAAACCGCGGCATTTATTTTTCCCATTCCCGGCGTTTATAAATGCCGGGGTTGGACCCCCCGGCACTTCGAAAAGCGCCACCGCAAGCGCGTACTTTCCCCCGTCGGGGTTTCTGAACACTTTCCCCGACGTTTTCAAACGCCGGGGTATATCCCGGCGTTTCCAAAACGCCGGGGTATGTTGATTTTATTTTTTAAAAAAATTTCCCTTTAAAAGACCTTTCCCGGCATTTGAAAACGCCGGGTAGGTATTAATTTTTTTTTATTTTTTTATTTTTGTTTTTTTATTTTTTTGAGAAAACAATTTTGTGGTGGTTGTTTTTTGTCCATTTTATCAAATCAAATACCTGTAATTCAAATCAGAATCATTTTTCAGAATTCATTCTAATATTTTTCACAAATCTATTAATCAAACATAATAAATGATATATAAATACATCACAACACAAATTCATTCCAATAATCAAGCATAATAACATATATTATGTTCGATGCAGCAGCATTACAAGCTCTTGAGTTCAGGTTTTCTGGTAGACACACTAGAGTAATTTACAACATAAAGTAAACATAATATAGAATGCCTTGGAGGATCAAATAGTGGCAACAAACCAACAAATTCCCATGGCCCCCCTTGGCCATCCTTGTTCATTTCAGGAACTTCCTGCATTAACACAGAGAGTGAATATTATTACTAGGGGCAAAATAAATCATTGTACACAAATAATATACCTGTGTTGCTACAGCCAATGATCGAAGCTCATGTTGCGCAAAATTGTCAATCACTTTATGGACCCTTTTTCTAACAATTTCGCCACAGTTGCAAAGAGAAACAATCTATTTAAAAACAAACAAACAAATATATAAAATATTATAATTATCCAATAGAAAAATGCTTTTACATTAAGCAAAATAAAATTCATAATTACAACTAAAGAATATATGAGTCTACCACCATTATAGGAAGACCTTCACCAACAACTTCAAGAGCTTCAAGAATTTTACTTGTTGAGCCCCCAATCAGTAGCACCTGCATCATTGCGCTCATGAGATTTACTATTCCCAAGAGCATTTGAGAAATTAATTAATTAAATGAGATATCGTAAAGTTAAGAAATAAAAATTAAGGCTAAAAGTTAAGTTAGGATAAGAGTTATCTCTCATAACTTAAAAAATATATAGTTAGACTAACTTTGGTATTATTGCGACTCATTTTGGAGTTGAGATAAGGTTATCTCAACTTTGTTCCCAAACAGGGCGTGATACTACAGTTTATCCACTACTTCTTCGGAAAGAATGCAGTTTATGCTATAAAAGAAATATGTTGAGCATGTTCCACTACTAAAAATGAAATCTTGCTGTTATCAGCATCAGCAGTCTTTGTCCCCAGTATGAACTTTGTTAAAATTATACATGACTGTGGACACTGTATGAAGTTCTTCGAGGGACTGCAATACTATCAATTTTTTAGACCATGGTTATACTAAAATATGGCATAATTTACTTGCAATTATACAGTCTTAATTCTAAGAAATCATACAGAGATTAGGAAAAAGTAGATATTTAACAGGTTTAAAATATTTCTGTCAAATAGTTTAAGGAAGATGCATTTGTAAAGTGGTAATCAATTGAAACTAAAAAAAGAATTTGGTAAACAGGAACTAAGTAATAGACAATTACAGAATGCTGAAGATAAAGCCCATGCTCATCAGATAAGAATGATGGACTTAGGGAATTCACAAAACAACTAGGGTGAATGTTACAACTAATACAAAAAAAATCGACTATGCAGGTTGGTAGTATGTCTACAATGAGTTGTTATTGGCTTACACTCAAGATTAGTTTTGTTCTTTCCGTAAATATTTTTAACAACCCAAAATGCAACAAGGATGAAAAGTAAGGTTTCTAAAAACAAGGCAATGGCTTAAATAACATTATCCAAACAGCGGCAAATTAAAATGCCCACCACCAAGAGAGGTAAACAAATATGATCCTTATTCTCCCTATAATGACAACAAAATCTAAGTGCTCACTAACCAAGTTACCAGTCCAAAAAACACTATTCTGAAAGGGTTTTGAACAAAAATATGATACATGCATGTTTCTGAAACAACACACATATGTAAACACTTGTAGTAACTAGAAAACACTTCAAATGTAATCAGTCAACTTCTCTAAACTTCATATCTACCCAGTTCATATAATACCTATTTTTTTCCGAATACAAACATTTAGGGCATCCGAAATTCAATTAAACAATTAATTGAACAAAAAGTAAACATAATATAGAATGTAAGAAAATTAATATTGGCTAAATATGTTTTACCTCTTTCCATGTTTGAAACATCATCATCCTTAGTAAATCGCTAAATGGATCGTCTATCTGAATCAAAACGCAAACTAACGTATTGTCAAAAAAAATTGCAGAAAACCACATAAGCATCTAAGGCAAAAGAAAATTGTTAAATAACTTCAAACCTGCATGCATTGCTTCTTTTCTGGTTCTAAAGCCTTCAGCATGTCTTCCTTATAAGCAGACTGATTAAAGCCAAATTTTGGACTACTCCATAACAATGATATCTTGTATTCTTGGCAGATTTCATTAGTTTCGAATGGCGCATCACTACCAGTCACTGTTAATAATACGTAACATTAATATTTGGTTTTCACGTTGACTAATATCAAATATTTTAAAATCATTGACTAATATCAACTTCATAAACACAAATATTCAGCTCCTTGATAACAAAATTTTCACAATTTCAAAATTCTGATAAATTGTCTCTGAAAATAATTAGCTGAAAACTAACTCCAATTTTGCTCATTGAAAAAGTTAGAAGTTACCACAGCTCCAATGCATACTATCGCATGAAAGTTCCCAGACCTCCCAAGCTTCTGTGCAACGACTGGTATCTCAAAGCTACCAGGTACTTTGACAACCTAAAGGAAATGGCAAAAACTGGTTTTGATTAGCAAATGATAATTTCAGTTACTTTCAAAAATCAGCCTTCTCTTTGAAATATTCCATGAAGAAAATTAGCTCTGATGACTACTTAAGCCTGAAATAATGAAGAAGAAGAGCACAACAACTATAAGAACAATTAAGAAAGAGAAGTTTTGCATAGATTTATGGTCAAAGAACAATAAAGTAGCAAGATTTCCGTGAAGAATTGATGATTCGATGATGTACTAATATACATATCATACCTTCATGTTACACAATGAATAAAAGCACTTTGCACAATGAATAAAAGTACTTTGCACTTAGCACATTGATTGTCCAGGCTCACAGAGCTATAGCACTAGTTATTGAGGGAATATCCTCATATGAATATAAGGGTCACTTCTCTCTAAATAGTAATAAATGCCTTGATGTTCCACTTTATAATTACATGAATCTGAAGACACAAACATAAAGCATACACCATGCTTGTTGAACTCACAAGTTTTATAAATCATTCACCTTTTGGAAGAAGTGCAAAAAATATGGAACAAGATTTGGAATCAAGAATGTATAACATAATATAATAGGGATGCAACAAGTAGGGAGATTCAAGAAACTAGCTAGCAAGAAAGACAACTCAAGTGACAAGATTGGGTAACAAGTACTAGTAGTAGAATAAGTGGTAAGTGAACATGTAATGGTATCAAGCATCAAGTAACAAGTATCGAGTAACAAGTATCACGTAACAAGTATCAAGTAACAAGTCTCAAGTAGGGTATCAAGTATGTACAAGTGACAAGTTAATCTTAAGTCTAATATTTAATTCTATTTAGGTAGCACTTCATGCATCCATACTTTTACTACATGGTTGTTACATACAATTAGTTACGTTTAGGCCTAATAGTGGAGTTTATAGGGAAGTGTACTCAGGTATCAAGTATCAAGCAAGCCATGTTCATGAATCGAGTAATCATATAACTAGTTCATGTATCAAGTCATAACAAGACAAGTCATGAATCAAATATATACTAGTTCATGAATCGAGTAATAACAAGTCCATCAATCGAATAATAGTATCCTAGTTTATGAATCTAATAATAATATAACTAGTTCATGAAGCATGTATCAAGTGGGAAACACGGACCCCCTTCCGAGTACACTTACCTATATTGTCCACTATTATGGTCTTTGCCTTAAACCCCCGGCTTATTATTTATTATTATCATCAAACAAGCATTAAAGTGTGCGAAACATGTCAAGTAAATATAATCAAGAACATGGAACAAGTTTAAGATAATTATAAAGCATATTCAAGGGTCAACACAAATTAAGCTTATCAAGAAGTACGAGAATTGCAATTCTGGACAGCATGACGTTGCTGCACCAAAAATGTAATTCTCGTTGCTACAAGATAGCAAAAATGGATCCGTCAGAAGGCCTCGAAACTAGACTCCTTCCCGGTTCCAATGCATATAATTAAGACACATAAAAGTTGTAGCAATTGATGTCAAAACAGCAAAATATACAGCATTTGTGTTCAGTCAGAATTTGTAAAACTAAGTTTATACATATGAAACAGGGTTGTAACTTCATTAATTAACTCTGAGAAAATTAGGAAATATTATCTATGGTGTCTAGTATCAGTATGCAAAATTTCAAGTCATTTACTTACTTGTAGCATAGTTAAAATAATTGTAAACCAAAGTGGTACAGCAGTTTTTATAAATCTGCGATTACAGACACAGCAGCAGTAAAACTGCAATATCTTCTAAACCGTAATTCGGAATTCGATTCTGTCAAAAGGGTGATAAACTAGACGTCTAGGCCTAAGTTTCATATTCAGGACTCAAGTCAGGTTCTGATTTTATCGGGGTCGAAACAGCAAGCCAAGACAGGACAGAAACCAAATGAGACACTTCTTACATGAAATGTATCATAATTATACTAGTTGTGAACAAGTGTATCAACGAAGGGTTGTGACTCTTAGATAATGTAACAGATAAGGGGAAACATGAGATCATTAACGATAAATAAAGAGAAGTCACATTTACAATCTACTTGCAGAATTTTCAAGGAAAAACTTGTACTAGAAAACGAAATGTACAAGAAGATACTTGCCTTGGGATGTAGACGATGAATCCGACGGAGGAATAACGGGAACGGATCCCGACACTGATCTTGATGGCGATCAAGATTAGACCAACGGATGGCTCAGATCGGATCTTGATCAAATCTGATGATAGAGGACTGAGATCCGATCAGATGGTGATGATCAAAGATCTAGCTCGGATCTTGATGCGATCTGATGGCTGAGATTCAAATAACCCTTTCACCTCCTTCCTCCACTCCCTTCTTCTCAGCGACAGAGAGAGAGAGAGATTGATTGCAGCGGCGGCAGGCAGCGACCGGTAGCAGCATCGAGGGGAGCTTGATGCAGGAAGGCGGCAACGGCGAGCTCCAGGGTAGCGATGGCGAGGGCACGAGGTGGTGGTGACGACGAGGCTCTGTTTTGGTGGAAAAACAGAGGAATAAATGGTGGGGTGCTCGGGGTTATTGGACGGCGACGAGGGCGAGGAGGGGTTCTACAGTGGGGGGGTGATGAAGACGATGGTGGATGGGTAAGGCGATGGGTAATGGTGAAGGTAGGGGATGAAGACGACGATGGTGGAAGGTCGAAGGAAGTTGGAGAGTCGGCGAGGCTAGGGACGAAGCACGAAATTGAGTTTCGATTGAGAGCGGAGGAAGGAGACGGGGGAGGCAGCTACTGTGTATTAGGGTAGAACAGTGATTAGGTTAGGGTTAGGGTTAATTAGGTTAGGTTTTATATAGTAGGGTTTTGGGTTGTGGTTTATTGGATAGCAGGTTTGAGTAGGATCCAACAGGGGATTGAGTCAAAATTCACCATAATTAGGGAATAAGAAATATATGAGGTGAAACAGTCAACTCTCCATGAAGAACAACAATCAAAGCTTATAAGAACAATGAAATTTGCAATAAATATTGACACAAAATTGAGTCGAAACAAATGAATGATTTTATTAGAACTGGAACAAAAATACATATCTCAAATTGATGGATAAAGTATAAGGAATGGAAAATACAGTAAAAAAAATACCAATACAGGGAACAGGAGTTACACAGAGTCTGCATCCACATCTGAATCACGTATTCATGACTTGTACAGAGAAATTTCCAAGAAAATTAATTAGAATAATTTTAACTACAAGCTAAGATCAGATATTAGAAGGAAATTTAAAACTTTTAATGTGGGTGACGAAGTGATGGTTCGGATTCGTCCGGAACGGTTTCCAGCTGGATCCGTTAAGAAATTGAATGCACGTGCTGCAGATCCATGTAAAATTATGCATAAAATCAATGATGATGTCTATGTTGTTGACCTTTCTGAAGGTTTTAGCATAAGACATTCAATATTGAAGATCTAGTACCCTATAAAGACCAATAATTTAATCCTAAAAATCCTCTTATAGATGAGCCTACCCTGTAGGCTACTAGTGAGACTCCCACATTACCCCCACTACCTGATACTACTTACCCACTGACAGAAAAATTGGATAATATTTTAGATGATCAGATAATCTCTACTAGAGATTGTAGTATTCATAGATATTTAGTAAGATGGAAAAACAAGCCGGAGTCGAAGAATACTTGGATAGATCGTGAAGAGCTCCAACGCTTGGATGCAGACATTTGGGAGCACTATGACAGTAGGACTGATTTTGACTCAACTGGATCGAGCCCTCGTCCACCCGGGGAGAATGATGAGGACATCGGTTTAAGACGATTCGGGCGCTTCTATCAGCGCAAACATTATCTAGATGGCTGTTCCATTAGCCTAGTATTTTATTTCAGTACTTATGTTTGATTTTGGTAATTATAGCCATATGTAGTAGTGTTACGATTTCCACCCTTTATTTTATGCACTAGAATATTTTAAAAATTTGTATTGAGATTTGTTTTGAACCTATAGATAGAGCTCTTGATTAATGGAATAATATGCTACTATTGATTAGAAAAAAATATTGTGATTAGAGTTTTTGCTTTTTATCACTCTTTTGTGTGTGAGACAATTGAGAGAAGATTAGGGTTTGTGAGAAGCTTTAATTACACCCCAAATCCCTTAATTAAAAAATTCCAACCCTAATTCTACTCCTCAGCCGCTATCCCCACCTACCCCCTTCTTCTTCTTCTTTCTCTAATTCCATAACCCTAACCCATCACCCCCTCCCGGCTCCTTCCTCTAACCATCAACAACTCCCCAAGCCCCCCCCCCACCCCACGCCATCGTGGCTCACCAACATCGACCACCCTGTTGCCTTTCTTTCACCCCAACGAAACCTTAATCCCCAAATTACCTCCACTTCTAAACCCTAAACCCCAAATCCAAACCCCCTTCGACCACCTACTTCCCCACCACCGTGACTCCATTGCCTTGCCATCTCCACAACCACTGTTGTTGCTGTTGTCGCCCCTTCCTACCACGAGCTTCATCAACAACCATCGCAGCACCGCCAAGCCACCACACAGTCGCACGCTTCCAACCTTGTAACAGAAGCCTTTCAACCCATTGCCGCCTTCGAGCTCCACCACAAATCGCAGTGCTTCCCCCTTGTCGCCGCCCGATTAGTCCAGCACCACCAACTCGAAGCTTCACCATCTTGCTGTCGTCGACCTCCCGAAGGTCTTGTCTTCATCGTCAACATTTTCTTTGAACCCGGTAATCTCTTTCCACTTCTCTATTTATTTGTGATACTATCTATCTTCTCTAGAATATTATTTGATTTATCTGTCGTCCACAAATATTGAGAGTGTGCTTCTACTTGCTAATTAGGGTACGAATCATTATTGCATATTTTACTTGTGAAGAAGGCAAGAACACTTAGGTATATAATTATTGATTATTATAGTTGAATCTTTAATTGGACTTGTTAAACTTAGCTCACATCTTGAAAATCTATCAAACCGATTAATAGTTTAATTTCTAACTTATCTGTATTACGTGTTGGTAAAATCTTTTAATATTCTTAGAAATTCTCTATTTAGGATTAAGTTTACATCATCATGTTATATAGATTAGTAAGAAAAATCATGAAAAATTAAGAAGTAGAAATCGAGCCATAGTTGTTGGTGGATAAGAAGAAAATGCATTGGGAAAACTATGCATGAAACAGCAATTTAGGTGTTTATCTAGCAAAACAAGAAAGTACAACATATGAAACATTATGGGTTGGTGGAATATTTAAACCATAATAGCAAGTTGGCAATGACAATCCAAAGGGTGAGCCAAAGTGACTTTCTTTAATCCTCCAAATGTTTACTACATAAGTCTGAACTCAAATCAATTATATTTAACAAAAAACACCCTGCCAATATAGTTAGATTGGTTAAAAGATTGGACAAGTACAACAGTACAATTTTCTAATATCAAGATGCAAAAACCATAACTTCTACATGGCTCTCTCTGAAAATGTGTATTTAGGCCAAATGTTTGCTTAAAAGGCATAAATTGCAAGACGCTCAGGTTGCGTTTGGCTAGGTTTTTAACACGTATTTTTTTGTTTCGAAATTTTTTTTGGTTAGAAAACCTGTTTGGATAGTAATTTTTAGAAATAGGTTTTTTGAAATGGTTTTTAAAACCCTCAATTTAAAAACCATTTTAAATATACTATTATCATATTAAATTATTATTATATATATTATTGTTTAATATATACTATTTTATATATACTATTATTATATTATATTATTATTATATATATTATTATTATATATTATTATATAATATACTATTATTATAATATATTGTTATATATATATTTATAATATTGATATGGGTCGGATGACGTGGCCCCTCCTGGGCCACAGGATCCCCTCAGGAAGAATACATCACCGGATCATCCAAATCCGCTACGTCAGCATCAGAAAATCGCTCGGGCCTCTGCTACGTTAGCCTGGAAACTGCTCGTGCCTCTGCCACGTCAGCCCTATACCGCTCGGCTTTCCACCGCTTCAGGCCCACGGGCGACCGGGTCCAGACCCAGCCCCAAACGGGTCCAGACCCAGTTGACTTCTCCTATAAATACCAGACCCTCTCCCCCTTACTCAGGTAATCAAACATTCCCACTCAAAACCCTAGTTACTGTTACTCTCTCTCAGCAGCTGACTAGATCGTCAGAAGGTCTGCTACCGGGACCAACCCCGATGTTCCTAGACCGTCTGCAGGTACACGATACCTCGGATCCGAGCCTCCTGATCCGAGCCCATCCAGCCTCCACCTTACTACCGCCTACTTCCATACCGTTCGCACGGCTGAGGGTCGTCCGCACCAAAGCTTCCTCCACCAATACCAATTGAGTAAGAACTCACACCTGGTGCATCCACACACCTCCCAAAAACACACCGCATCAGGTTGGCACCATTTGTGAGAACTTAGTGCGTATGCCGACCCGAGTCCAGCCATCAACGATACCTCGTCTGACCGACCTCGCATGGCGCCCAAGGCCAAGAAAGCCGTCACCTCAGTGTTACGGCAGGTTGCGCCCCCTCAGGGTGCCGCCGCCAATGCTCATGGATCCAACAACCCCGAGGTCAGTCACGGACACCAACCGGGGGCCTCCCGACCAGTCCATCCTGACCTACGAGGGGTAAACCAGAACAGGCAGGCCAGCCGGTCTAGGGGAGGGGCCACTTCCAACTCGGCCTCGAACCATCCAAAACCTCCGTCCCAAGAGCGAGGGCCAGCACTCAGTCGCGTTGGCCGGCGCCTACCAGCTCAACAAAATCGGGTCGAGCGAGCCCCGGTCACCCACCAGGAGTTCCAAGACTTTCGAAAAGAAATTATGGAGGCCATCCGGGGAACCCCCATTGATGACAGCATCTGCCGTTCTCGCTCCCGTTCGGATGCCGAGGCCAGCATGTCTCGCGTCCCGACAGTCCAGCCGGAGTTTGAAGATGACATCTGGAAATGCATCCAAGAAATGGAAGACCGCATCGATCACTTCGGCGAAGGCGGCCGTAGGCCGGCCCACGGATACAGACCCGTCCGACCTCTGTTCTCCGCCGCCATCTTGCAGGTGGAAATACCCCAGAACTTCCGCCCACCTCAATTCGAGACTTATGACGGGGAGGGCGATCCGGCTGATCACATGGAGGGCTTCAAAACCCTCTTGATGATTCACAGCGCATCGGATCCCCTCCTGTGCCGTGCCTTCCCCACTACCCTCCGGGGTCCGGCTCGGGAATGGTTCTCCAAGCTTGCCCCCGGCTCCATCTATTCTTTCGACCAAATGGAGGGCAACTTCCTCGCCCACTTTGTAACCAGCTGAAAGGCCGAGAGGACAAGTGCGTCCCTACTTGGCCTCCGGCAGAAGGAAGAGGAGTTGCTCCGGGTGTTCGTCCGAAGGTTCACCGCCGAGGCGCAGTCGGTCTTCCTCCCTCGACCCAGGGGTCGCCTTGGCAGTATTCCGGCACAACGTCCGTCATGGACAGCTGAAGGCCTCCCTGACGAAGAGGTCCCCGATAGATTTCCCCGACTTCCTCAATCGAGTCGAAAAGTACATCCGAGCTGAGGAGGCCCTGAATCCAGAGGACTCAAAAGAAATCCCTGGGAAGAGAAGGCGCAAGGCCGACGAGGTCGAGTCAGCAAAGAAAGGTCCAAGGGACGGAGGCACCACCAAAAGGGTTCCTCCGGTCCCTCGCTTCGAGAGGTACACCCCGCTGATGCAGAACGTGTCAACCATTCTCTTGGCAATCGAAGACAGGGAACTCGTGCAATTCCCCCCTTGGCCGAACAGTAACAACAATAAGAAGAGGGATCAGCGATTCTACTGCCGCTTCCACCGGGACAATGGGCACGACACGGATCATTGCCGTGCCCTGAAGGACGAGATCGAGGCTCTCATCCAATGAGGGTACCTCCGGGGGTTCAAACGGGAAGACGCTCGGGACCAGAGGGATACGAGGAACCGAAGGGTTTCCCCTCCTCCTCGAGCGCCCAGACAGCGTCCCGAGCAGGACCAGGAGCCTGAAGAACCCGAGGGTCAGGCCATCATACATTGCGTCCACAGAGGGCCAATGGGAGGGGAGTCCAACACTTTCTACAAGGCATTCATCCGGGATGTCAACGCCGTCCAGGGCCCCCCCTCCCCCCTGGTCCACCCACTCCCTATCTCCTTCTCGGGGGAAGACCTGGAAGGAGTTCGGCTCCTGCACTGTGACACGCTCGTTGTCAGCCTCGGCATGGCAAACTTCGAGGTCCGATGTATCCTCATTGACAATGGAAGCTCGGTAAACATCCTCTTCCTCGAAGCCTTTGAGAATTTGAAGCTCTCTCGAGATAAGCTAAAACCAGTCAGATACACACTACATGGATTCTCCGGTGTCCCGGTGGCAATAGAAGGTATCGTTACTTTAGACGTCAACGCGGGCATGACTCTGCACTGAAGGACCGAGTCAATGGACTTCATGGTTGTCAACGTCAAGGCAGCCTACAATGCCATACTCGGCCGTCCTGGTCTCTGCTCCCTCCAAGCGGTTCCCTCGGCCTACCACTAGAAGATGAAGTTCCCTACCAACACTGGTGTCGGAGTTGTCCGAGGAAACCAAGAAGCAGCCCGATCGTGCTACATGACGGCGATCGAGGGCGGGGTATTTCCCCTCGATGATGTCGAGCTACAGCCCGAGAGAACCCAGCCGGAACCAGAACCAGCAGATGAGCTAGAAGATGTCTTGTTTGAGACAGAGGATGCATCAAAATGCTTCCGAGTGAGCTGCTCCCTCGCTCCTAACCTCAAGTCCGCCCTGATCGACTGTATTCGCCGCAATGTCGACCTCTTCGCATGGAAGCCTTCTGACATGCCCGGTATCTCTGAGGATCTCATCATGCACAAACTCAGCGTGATCCCCGGGTTGAAGCCGGTTGTCCAAAAGCGATGCAAGTTCGCTCCGGAGTGACAGCAGGCGGTGAATGCGGAAGTGGACAAGCTCCTGTCTGCACGCTTCATACAAGAGGTCAGCTACCCTGAGTGGCTGGCAAACGTCGTCATGGTCAAGAAGGCGAGCGGGAGCTGGAGGATCTGCATAGATTTCACCGACCTCAACAAGGCGTGCCCCAAGGATCCGTTCCCTCTCCTGAGCATCGACGCCCTCATCGATGCCACGTCGGGTCATTAGCTCCTATCCTTTATGGATGCCTTCTCTGGCTGCAACCAGATCCGAATGTACCCTCCTGACATAGCCAAGACGTCCTTCATCACGGACCAAGGGCTCTACTGCTATCGGGTTATGCCCTTCGGGCTGAAGAATGCCGGTGCTACTTATCAGAGGCTCGTTAACCGAGTCTTTAAGAACGAAATTGGGCACAACATGGAGGTGTACGTCGACGACATGCTTGTCAAAAGCTAGCAAGGGCAGGATCACGTCGCCGACCTGAAAGAGGCCTTTGGGGTCCTTCGGACCCACAACATGAGGCTCAACCCGGTGAAGTGTGCATTCGGCGTCTCCTCGGAAAAGTTCCTCGGGTTCATCGTCAGCCAACGCGGCATCGAGGCAAACCTAGAAAAAAATCCGGGCCATAATAGACATGGCCCCTCTCAGGAACATTAAAGAAGTCCAGAGGCTAACGGACAGACTGGCGGCCATCGGCCGTTTTCTATCCAAGTCTGGAGAAAAGTCCATTCCCTTCTTTAAGGCACTGCGCGGCACCGGAGGGTTCGAGTGGGGTACTTAGCAACAAGAGGCCTTCGCCCAATTAAAAGAATACCTCACCAATCCTCCTCTCCTCAGCAAGCCCGAAGTAGGTGAACCACTCTGGCTCTACCTTTTGGCTTCGAAGAATGTGCTCAGCACCGTCCTCGTTCGAGAAGAAAAAGGAGTCCAAAAGCCCCTGTACTATGTGAGCAAGGTCCTGCTCGACGCCTAGACCAGATATTCCAGGATGGAGAAAGTAGCATATGCCTCGGTCATGGCCGCACGAAATCTCCGTCCATATTTTCAGGTACATTCAATCTAGGTGCTCACGGATCAATCCCTGAAGGTCGTGCTCTATAAGCCCGAGAGCTCGGGACGACTAGTCAAGTGGTCGATCGAGCTCAGTCAGTAGGACATCGGCTATTAGCCAAAGACGGCCATCAATGGGCAGGCCCTCGCCGAGTTCATCACAAAATGTACCATCTCTAAGCAGCCGACAAGCAAGGAAGCCGACCAGATGTGGGAAGTTTACGTCGACGGTTCCTTTTGCGAAGCGGGAAGTGGTGCGGGCATCATTCTGCGGGGTCCAGATGGTTTTTTCCTTCAATACTGTCTCCGCCTCAACTTCCCGGCCTCTAACGATGAGGCTGAGTACGAGGCCATGATCGCCAGGGCTCACCCTAGCTCATCAGGCCGGTGCCAGACAGATCAGGGCCATTAGCGACTCTCAGCTTGTGGTTAACCAGATCACTGGGGAGTACGAGGTCCGTGACGATCGAATGATCAGATACCTGGTTGTAGTCCACCGGCTATTAACGTCCTTCAACGGGTCGGCCGTCTTAAGGATCCCCAGGGAGCAGAACACCCAGGCTGATGCCTTGTCCAAGTTAGCTTCTCATCCTTTGAAGGCCACGACCGAACCGTCCTGATTGAAGTCCTGCTGAAGCCGAGCACCGACTTCCTTGCGGCTCTATGCGTTGAAGCCGGAGCTCCTCCCGACGACTGGATCACTCTTATCAAGAAATTTCTAATCAAGGGAGAGCTCCCGAAGACTGGGCCGAAGCAAGGCGGGTCAGGGTCCGTTCAGAAAGGTTCGCCATAATCGACACAACCCTCTTCAAAAGGTCCTACACAACAATGGATAGCAGACCCTACCTCGGCTGCTTGACCCCTGATGAAGCAAAGTATGCCCTCAAGGAGCTACATGAGGGGATCGGCGGATGCCATATGGGAAGCCGCTCGCTAGCGCGAAAGGCTTTGAATTACGGTTACTACTGGCCCACTATGCTGCAAGACGCCCTGGCCCTAGTGAAGAAGTGCGGTCCCTGCCAATGGTTCTCCCCCGTGAAGAAGGCTTCGCAGGCAAATCTCCGTTTCATGACCAGTCCGACCCCCTTTGCAATATGGGGGATGAATCTGGTAGGCCCATTTCCGAAGGCAACAGGCCAAAGAAAGTTTCTCATTGTGGCGATCGACTACCGAAGTGGATCGAGGCAGAGCCGCTAGCAACGATCACCGAGCAACAGACCCAACAGTTTTTCTAGAAACACATCATCTATCGGTTCGGGATCCCACAGGTGCTCATCACGGACAATGGTACTCAGTTTGCAGGTAACCATTTCCGAAAGTTCTGCGAAGATCTCGGGATCCAGCAGCACTTCTCCTCGGTATGCCACCCCCAGTCCAATGGTCAAGCCGAGAACGCGAACCGCCAAATCCTCGACGGTCTCAAGAAGCGACTCGATAACTCTTCTAAGGGGTTATGGGTCGATGAGCTACCAAGCGTTCTCTGGGCCCACCGGACAACAAAGAGAATCCCCATGGGAGAGTCTCCATTGAATCTAACGTACGGTGCAAAGGCCGTCATCCCCCTAGAAATCGGGATCCCCTCACCCCGGATAATGGCCTTCGATGAAGCAAGCAACTCTACACAGCTTCGAGCCGACCTGGACCTCATAGACGAGGTCAGGAAGAAGTCCACCATCCGAAGGAGCATCTACCAACAAAGGATCGAAAAGTTCTACAATAAGAAGGTGCATCCCACCGACATCAAACTCAGAGATCTCATCCTCCGGAAGTTGGCTGTATCCAGTCCCGGCCAGAAAAGGAAATTAGCCCCAAACTGGGAGGGCCCTTACAAATATCTGAGGTTGTGCGTCCGGGAACGTACCGCCTAACCGAACCAGAAGGCAAGGCCGTCAAGAGGCCCTGGAATGCGGAGCACCTCATCAAGTTCCTAGGAGGAAAGGGCTAGCCTCCACCTCATGTAAATTATGAAGAATGTAATCGGCACGTCGTGCCTCGTTTTGTGTAAAGTTCAATTTTGTTGTAAATATGCCAGCTTTCTTAAAACAAGTTTGTGGCTTCGTATTGATTCCTATTTAAAAACAAGCTTACAGCTCGGCGCTCGGATAGCACCCTGAGCCAGAAAAGCTTTCCTTACAAGCTTACATCCCGGCGCTCGGATAACATCGCGAGCCAGAAAAGCTTCCCTAATAAGCTTACGGCTCGGCGCTCGGATAGCATCGCGAGCCAGAAAAGCTTCCCTTACAAGCTTACGGCTCGGTGCTCGGATAGCACCCCAAGCCAGAAAAGCTTTCCTAACAAGCTTACGGCTCGGCGCTCGGATAGTATCGCGAACCAGAAAAGCTTCCCTTACAAGCTTACGTCCCGGCACTCGGATAGCATCGCGAGCCAGAAAAGCTTCCCTTACAAGCTTACGGCTCGGTGCTCGGATATCATCGCGAGCCAGAAAAGCATCCCTTACAAGCTTACATCCCGACGGACGGCCACACCCGTACCGTCTTTCTGAGAACAAGTGTGGGGGCTCGACGTCGACCCCGAGCATGACCGAGGCTTTCTTTAAAGCACCTCGACCATCACACTCGGCGGCGTCCTTCAGCCACGCCCATTACTGGCTTTCTTCCCGGTGTGGGGACTCGGCATCTGCCCCTGGCATAGGTTGGGGCTCTTCAAGCGTACCAACCCCTGCGCACTGCGGCAACTGCTAGCCACGCCCGTATCGTCTTCCTGAGAACAAGTGTGGGGGCTCGACGTCGACCCCGAGCAGGGTCGAGGCTTTCTTCAAAGCACCTCGACCATCACGCTCGGCGGCACGCCCATTAATGGCTTTCTCCCCGGTGTGGGGGCTCGACATCTGCCCCTGGCATAGGTTGGGGCTTCTTCAAGCGTACCAACCCCTGCGCACTACGGCAACCACCAGCCACGCCCGTACCGTCTTCCTGAGAACAAGTGTGGAGGCTCGACGTTGACCCCGAGCAGGGTCGAGGCTTTCTTCAAAGCACCTCGACCATCACGCTCGGCGGTGACCTTCAGCCATGCCCATTACTGGCTTTCTCCCCGGTGTGGGGGCTCGGCATCTGCCCCTGGCATAGGTTGGGGCCTCTTCAAGCTGATCAACCCTTGCGCACGGCAGCAACCGCCAGCCATGCCCATACCGTCTTCCTGAGAACAAGCGTGGGGGCTCGCCGTCGACCCCGAGCAAGGCCGAGGCTTTCTTCAAAGCACCTCGACCATCACGCCCGGCGACGACCTTCAGCCACGCCCATTACTGGTTTTCTCTCCGGTGTGGGGGCTCGGCATTTGCCCTTGGCATAGGTTGGGGCTTCTTCAAGCTGATCAACCCATGTGCATGGTGGCAACCGCCAGCCACGCCCGTACCGTCTTCCTGAGAACAAGCATGGGGGCTCGTCATCGACCCCGAGCAAGGCTGAGACTTTCTTCAAAGCACCTCGACCATCACGCTTGGCGACGACCTACAGCCCCGACTATTTCAGCAAAATTTTTGTTAAGGTTTAGGGTGTCCGCCTTCGGCAGACACCCCGAGCCTCAGGTCGAATAGTTGACCCTCCTCTCGCCCGCGAACAACTCGGCGTTTTCAGCTTTCACGAGCCAAAATCCCAAACTGTTCGAGGATGGCAGGGGAGCCACCGACCCTCAGCTCTCTCCTACCCTCCGAACCAATCGGACAGCCCACCACTCACCAATGAACAACCCGGGGTCATACGGCCCTCAAGGCCAAAACCTCGAATTGTTCGAGGGTGATTGGTGAACCTCCAATCCGGAGCCCTCGGAGAAATTTTAATTTTGGAGCACCCACCTTCGGCAGGCACCCTTGTTAAGAGAGATCAGATACTCAATTCCTGACAACTAGCAAAGGGGGAGTGGGGGTTATATAGCCCCTGAGACACGCAGTTATTGCGTCTGAGAATCCCAAACAGCAGAAGACGAAACGTCGCCATTAATTCTTATTGGGAGGCAAAACGTCGCCATTAATGACTATCGAAAGGATCAACGCCACTGCGTAGGCACCCGCTGCACCAGGTCACCTCGGTGGCGATCCCCTGTACGCCGAGTTCGGAGACCATACTCGCCCAATAAGACTATCAGGGTTCGGAAAATCGAATGTTCTTATTATACTCATCGAACATCTGTACAAAGACAATGCACAGCTTACAACTCACTTACATCCGGTTTAAAATTTGAATTCGACGCTTCCTTTGGGACTCCTCTCACGCTCGGCCGGACCAACCAGGGAAGAGACCCCTGCCACCGAGCTTCCCGCATCTTCTGGCTGGGTGCCCTCCAATGAAAATGTCGGAGACCGCCCCGGGGTCGAGTTGCTCGCCTCCTCGATCAAACCCGCACCCAACACCAACTTCAGCCTGCATATCTCCAACTCCTTCTCAACGACGGCCTCACGAAGGAAAGACTCCGAAGCCGACCGCCCACACGAGGCATCCGAGATGGACCAGTCCATCTCGATCACCCACCAGTCCCGGTCGGCTATGGCTTTCTTCAGACGAGCCACCTCCAGACTAAGCTCCCTAGACTTGTTCATGAAATAGCTCATTGTGGCGGCCCGGTCCCGAGCCTGCTTTCGCTAGCGAGCCAGAGCTGCCTCCATTGCCTCCTTCCCTGCTCGGACCAGGGATCCCTCGGCAGAAACAGGGTCGGCGCCCAAGACCTCGTGCGTCTATCAAAAGATGAGAACAAACATCACAATGGATGGCTAGAAAATGTGCAAGTTACGAAGCCTCGGCCAAAAAAGTATATTTCATTACTTTCAAAAATAGGGATACAAAACTGCGGTGGCCAGTCCGCATGAGGCATGTACATTCAAAAAAGAGAAAGCCTAGTCTATGCGTAAGGGGGGGTGGCACCTCATCGTCAGCATGGTCGCCCCCCATCTCCTCGCCACCAGGAGTCGGCAGAAGGTCCGGCTGCCAACCGTAGTGGAGGTGATCCACGTTCTGCTCCGGGTAGATCCTCCGAAAGTGCTCCTTGGCCTGGTCGTATGCCTCGTCCTGCACCATGATCAGGGCCTCCGCCGACGCAGCCTCCATCCTCGCCAAGGCCTTCCGCCCCTTCTCCGCCTCCTCTTCGATCCTTTCCTTAAGGCGATCAACGTCCTTCTTGTGATGCTCGAAGATCGAGGTCATCTGGGCCTCGTGGACGACCGCCATGCTCTGAGCCTCCTTCAGATCGTCGGTCACCTTGTTCAACTTGCAGAGATACTTCTCTGCATTTCTCCTCTCCACAATGATCTCCTTCTCCAAGCACTTTTGGAAGTGCTGCCCGTGGAGTATCGCCTGTTCGAAGGAGGAAAGGTCAGAAAAAACATCGTCACCAAGATCAAACCATATACAATACAAAGTCTCAAGCACTTACCGAGACTGATGCCTGAGACCAGCGCATGAAGGCCTGGTCAGCCGTCTGCGATGCCAGCGCTATCCGATCCCTCTCGGTGGTGGCTTTCGTGATGAACTCAACGGCCACGGGACCCTCGAGCAGAGTGTCCCCCTGTACGATCGTCCAGTCGGGAGCGAAGGGCCGCAACCCCTGTTGCCCCCACCATCTTCTCAGCAGTGGGACGAGGTGGGGGAAGCCTCTTCCTTGGGGCTTCGACAGTTTTGCCCGAACTGCCCCTCGCGTCCCGAGGTGCCCTCGGTGTGTGGGAGTGATCCTTCTTGGCCTTCTTCGCGGGAGAAGGCTCCTCGGCTACCGGGGCTGGTCCCTTGCCGGACTCCCCAGCATGGGCGGCCAGCTTCTCCTGCTCCGCCTTCTTCCTCTTCTCCGCTCTCGCCTTCTCGGCGACGGCTAGCAAGGCACGCCTATCATCCACCTGCGTGGAAGTCATCTCTGCAAAAATAAAAGAAGAGGGGCTAACGTTAACACGAAGGCAGAAAGATGCAAATATTCAGAACGAAAACATACTAGAGTCGGCTGGGCTCGGTTCGGCCCGGGCCAGGTGTAGTTCCGTCACTCAAGGCCACGCTATGCTGTGCCCTCCAACAATTTTCTCAACCATCTTCCACTCCTTGTCCGTCAAGTCGCTGCGCTTCGGAGGTTTGTGGTTCGGCTTGAAGAAATTCCACGAGGTCGGAATCCCCCAAGGCCCCTCATTCTGGACCACGAAGTATTTCTCCTTCCACCCTTTGATAGAATCCGGATGGCCGTGCATCACCTTTTTATGCGGCCTGGGCGAGAAGTAAAATATTCCCTCTGCATCGCCAAGCGAGTTGATCCCCAAGATGGCTCGGAAGTAGGTCAACCTCGGTGTCACACCCTTCTCTTGGCACTTCAGAATGAAACAAATCAGGTGTTTCCAAGAGTTTGGGCCATACTGCATCGGGCATAGCTTCGCCCAATTTAAAACCCTCTTGACGAAGGGATGCAACAGCAGCCTCAGTCCCGAGACAGAAGCGTCCTCAGGAAAGATACAAAATCCTGGTGCAAGAGTTGTGGTGGGTCGAATACCGGGGCTCGGAATGAAGACTTCAAACTCCCGAGGAATGAAGTAGGCAGCCCTCAGGATATGAATATAGTCTGCCCTCAAGATACACGGAATGTTGTCCATCCGAATCTTCACGCGGCTCTCCTCGCCCGGTACGGGAGGAACAGGGTCGATGTTCTTGATATCGTCCGGGTACATCCTGATCGATCCCGGATTTTTAAAGGAGATCGGGGGAAACTCCAACCCCGGTCTAAGGGCATATTCATCCGGAGGAGGAGGACTGTCCAGAAGGCTCAACTTCCTCTTCTTCCGACGAGGGCGAGCCTTTCTCTCAGGAGACGGTGTCGACAAAGGTGGCAGAGGCGGAAGTTCATCTCCGACCTCGACTGCCCCCCCTGTTGAGCCTTTGCCAGCACCCTCTTGAGTGCCCTCCCCTTCTCCCTCATCCTCCTCATCACCCTCGTCATCCTCGGCATCCTGATCCTCCTCATCACCCTCGGCATCCCGCTCATCCTCATCCTCCTTGTCCTCGTCATCCTCGACATTCCCCTCTCCCTCTTCCACCTCCTCGCCCTCGTCCACGGGCTCCTTCCCCGGTCTTCGGGATCTCAACGGAGACACTACGAAGACTACATCGTCACCACCATCCGACTCTGGGTCTGTCAGGACTTCCTCCTTAACCTTATATTTACTAAGGGACGAAGATGTCTCTGACTCGGTTTCCTTCGCGGAGCGGCCCGACGAGCTAGCCTCGAATCCGGACTGAGAGCGCGACATTACTAAACAGAAATACTAACTTGAAGAGTATACCGTGCGATTAACGGAAAGGTTGCCGACGGCAAGTAAGATCCTGCTCTTGTAAAATTGGAAAGTGAGTAAAGAAATGAAGAAAAAGAAAAATGGGTGAGGGGGGAGGATTTATAAGGAGAAAGCGACTCCTCGATTTCCGCAATTTGATCTGGCCGTTGGATCTTAATCATCAAGATCTAACAGCCGCTAGGATCTGAAGTTGCTTCGATTCTTGTGCTCATGACGTCAGCAATGGGCACGAAATTATCCAACTACCCCCAGGCATTTTTCCAACAAACGGACTTTTTGGCAAGTCAAGAAAGCTCGACGCTCGGATGGCAGTGCGAGCCGCAACTTTCTCTTCTATTCAACAGAAGGGTCGACGCTCGGATGGCAGCGCGAGCCGCAACTTCCTCTTCTATTCAACAGAAGGGTCAGAGCTCGGATGGCATCGCGAGCCACAACTTCCTCTTCTAATTAACAGAAGGGTCGACGCTCGGATGGCATCGCAAGCCACAACTTCCTCTTCTATTCAACAGAAGAGTCGAAGCTCGGATCGCATCGCGAGCCACAACTTCCTCTTCTATTCAACAAGAAGGGTTGACGCTCGGATGGCAGCGCGAGCCGCAACTTCCTCTTCTATTCACAGGAGACTCGGAGCTCGGATGAAATCGCGAGCCCTAAAACCCTTCTCAAGCGCGGGGCTCGTCTACCGACCCCCAATGCTCGACAAACCGAGCTCCAACCCAACAGACCTCGACGTCCCCTCGCTCTTCCAACTAGCGAGGGGATCATCAGCCGACCCTCGGAGCTCATCTACCGACCCCTAATCCTCGACAAACCGAGCTCCAACCCAATAGATCTCGACGTCCCCTCGCTCTTGCAACTAGAGAGGGGATCGTCAGCTGACCCTTGGAGCTCGTCTACCAACCTCAGATGCTCGACAAACCGAGCTCCAACCCGACAGACCTCGATGTCCCCTCGCTCTTCCAACTAGCTAGGGGATCGTCAGCCAACCTTCGGAGCTCGTCTACCGGCCCCAGATGCTCGACAAACTGAGCTCCAACCCAACAGACCTCGACATCCCCTTACTCTTCCAACTAGCAAGGGGATCATCTGCCGACCCTCGGAGCTCGTCTGCCGACCCCCAATGCTTGACAAACCAAGCTTCGACCCGACAGACCTCGACGTCCCCTCGCTCTTCCAACTAGCGGGAGGATCGTCTGCTGACCCCCGAGGCTCGCCTGCCGACCCTAAAAACTGCGCAAACGTTACTCCGATTCTTCTACGTTTGGCACCCTGTGTAACTCCGATAGGGGATCCCTTCCTCCTACCCCCTGGCCTCTTCTTGAAGTAACAGATCCTATTTTTTCACTGCACACACCACCCTGCTCTTCCCACAGAGGCAAAGAACCACTCCTACATGGCTGGACCACCCAGCACTCCAGGAGTGGGGGGCTTGTGATATGGGTCGAATGACGTAGCCCCTCCTGGGCCACAGGATCCCCTCAGGAAGCATACATCACCGGATCATCCAGATCCGCCACGTCAGCGTCAGAAAACTGCCCGGGCCTCTGCCACGTCAGCATGGAAACCGCTCGGGCCTCTGCCACGTCAGCCTTATACTGCTCAGGTTTCCACCGCTTCAGGCCCACGAGCGACCGGGTCCAGACCCGGTTGACTTCTCGTATAAATACCAGACCCTCTCCCCCTTACTCAGGTAATCAAACTTTCCCACTCAAAACCCTAGTTACTTGTACTCTCTCTTAGTAGCTGACTAGATCGTCGGAGGGTCTGGACCAACCCCGGTGTTCTTAGACCGTCTGTAGGTACACGAGACCTCGGATTCGAGCCTCCTGATTCGAGCCGAGCATCCATCCTCCACCTCACTACCACCTACTTCCGTACCGTTCGCCCGACTGAGGGTCGTCCGCACCAGAGCTTCCTCCACCAATACAAATCGAGTAAGAACTCACACCTGGTGCATCCACACGCCTCCCAAAAACAAACCGCTTCAAATATATTATTGTTAAATATATTATTATTATTATTATTATTATTACTAGTATAATGTACGTGCGATGCATATCTAAAAAAAGTAGAGTTATCAAATTAAATGTATATATATTGAATAAGAAAAAAAAAGTTTATATTTGAATGTTTTGATTTGGGTTACACGTGCGGTGCACATTTATATTTGTTGGATATAGTTTTGACGTGTATTATACGTGTTTATATAGTTACAAAGTTAGGGTTTGTTTGTTACAAACCCCAACTCTCCCATTAAATTAGTAGAGATTATTATTATTATTTTATTATTATTATTATTATTATTATTATTATTATTATTATTATTATTATTATTATTATTATTATTATTATTATTATTATTATATCGGTAAAAGGAATATGAGCAACTTGCTCATTTCGTAAATGAGCAATTGATTATGTGGCATGCATGTGATACATTGGACAACTAATCCTTTTAAGGCTTTTCCAATCACATGTATGCCACATCATCAATTGCTTATTTATTAAATGAGCAAGTTGCTCATACCCCTTTTTCTATATATATATATATATATATATATATATATATTATTATTATTATTATTATTATTATTATTATTATTTCTTATATACTATTTTATATATACTATTATAATAATTTATTATTATTATAATAAATTGTTTAATATATATTATAATATATTATTATTACATATATATTATTATAATTATTATATGTTATTGTATATATGTATATTATTAAATATGTTTATTATAATAAATTATTTTATATTATTATAAAATATACAATTATTATAATATATGATTATTTTATATATACTATTTATATATACTATTATTATATTATATTATTATATATATTATTATTTTATAATTATATACACTATTATTATATATATATATATTATTATTATATATATTATTATTTTATAATTATATACACTATTATTATATATATTATATTATTATTATTATTATTATTATTATTATTATTATAATATATTATATTATTATTTTTATTTTTTAATATATATATATATATACTATTTTATATATCTATATAATAAATTATAAAGAAAGCTATCAAGTGGCTCATAATCATTCCCCCCCAAAATCAAAGGCCCATATCAAATCTCATAAAACACATTTTTCCTTCAAAATTTCAAACCCCAAAATCAAATTTCCCCCCCTAAAAAACACATTACTTTATTACTATCTCTCTCTTCTCTCTTTACCTTTTCATATTTCTCTCTTTCTCTCTCTCTCTCTCTCCCTCTCTCCTATTCTTTCTTTATTTACTTAGAAATTTTGATTTTAAGATTTCGGTTTTGTAAAATCTCAGAATTTTTAATAGCAAATATATCTTCAACAATTAAATATCATTATTTTCCACACTTAAAGTTCTAAGGAGTTAGATTTTATACCCCCATTTATAATTATTTTTCAACATAAACTTTTATTTATAACTAATTATTGTCATACTATTCAAACTTGAGCTACATAATTATTGTTTTACTGTTTACATGGTTTTTCGTGTTTTGTATCGTTCCGAAGACGTGCCGTAGGCAGGTGCCCACAGGCAAATCTAGTACTATTATAATAATCTATTATTATTATAATATATATTATTATTATTATATATTACTATTATATATTATTATATATATTATATATATTATTATTATATATTATTATATAATATACTATTATTATAATATATTGTTATATATATATTTATAATATATTATTGTTACATTATTATTATTATTATTATTATTATTATTATTATTATTATTATTATTATTATTATTATTACTAGTATAATGTACGTGCGATGCATATCTAAAAAAAGTAAAGTCATCAAATTAAATGTATATATATTCTGATTTTTTGTTTTAAAATTTTTTTTGGTTAGAAAACCGGTTTGGATATCAATTTTTAGAAATGGGTTTTTTGAAATGGTTTTTAAAACCCTCATTTTAAAAATCATTTTACATATACTATTATTATATTATATTATTATTTAATATATACTATTTTATGTATACTATTATTATATTATATTATTATTATATATATTATTATTATATATTACTATATAATATACTATTATTATAATATATTGTTATATATATTTATAATATATTAATGTTACATATATTATTATTATTATTATTATTACTAGTAT
Organism: Hemerocallis citrina; assembly: GCA_017893485.1. Classification (NCBI taxonomy): domain Eukaryota; kingdom Viridiplantae; phylum Streptophyta; class Magnoliopsida; order Asparagales; family Asphodelaceae; genus Hemerocallis; species Hemerocallis citrina. Next base: position 102,995,387 of record CM030363.1, on the reverse strand, counting down.
AATCTACGTGCGATGCATATCTAAAAAAAGTAAAGTCATCAAATTCAATGTATATATATTGAATAAGAAAAAAAAAGTTTATATTTGAATGTTTTGATTTGGGCTACACGTGCGGTGCACATTTATATTTGTTGGATATAGTTTTGACGTGTATTATACGTGTTTATATAGTTACAAAGTTAGGGTTTGTTTGTTACAAACCCCAACTCTCCCATTAAAATAGTAGAGATTATTATTATTATTATTATTATTATTATTATACTAGGTTTGCCCGTTAACACGTACCTACGGCACGTCTTCGGAACGGTGCACCTTATTTGATCATATAAAATAGTTTTGGAGGTCCAAAAAATTAATTGAAGTAGGAAACATAGAGCAAAAAACATATTATATGATTTTTTTGATTTATTTTTAAAGTTTTTAAATTTATAATTTTTTTAGTTTTTTGATTTTTTTGATTTTTAAAAAATTTTAAAAATTTTTATTTTCTTAATTTTTTGAATAGAAGAGGGATGGAGAGAGAGAGGGAGAAAAAATATTAAATAAATATAGAAGTTGTTTTAGGTGGGGGATTTGAATTTGAGTTTTGGGGGGAAACTTTTGGGGGAAAAATATGTTTTGTGGTGTTGGATCTGGACCATTGATTTTTGGGGGATTGAAGAAGAGCCACTTGATAGCTTTCTTTGTATTTTATTTTTTATATATAGAGAGAGAAATCTTCGGTTGCACACTATTTTGGTGAGCACTGACGAAATAGAGCACTCACGAAATAGAGCACCTATGACAAATCTGAACCGCTCATATTGTTCTATATACCTAAGATAGCCTAACAATAAAAAATCAATTAATTTGAAATTTATTTGTCCATGATTTACATCATCACAAAATTGTATGGCTGAAAATTCTAACAGCATGATGGATGGGCAAATGAACTTCAAATTACTTGATTTTTTATTGTTAGGTTATCTTAGACATATAGAACAATATGAGCGGTTCGGATTTTTCATAGAGTCTTTATTTCATGAGTGCTCACGAAGTGCTCACCAAAAGTAGTGTGCAACAGAAGGGGACTATATATATATATATATGTATATATATATATATAATATTATTATTTCGTATATACTATTTTATATATAGTATTATAATAATCTATTATTATTATAATATATATTATTATTATATGTTACTATTATATATTATTATATAATTTATTATTATTGTAATAAATTGTTTGATATATAATTATCATATATTATTTTTACATATATATTATTATAATTATTATATGTTATTATATATATATATATATATATATATATATATATATATATATATATATATATATTATTAAATATGTTTATTATAATAAATTATTTTAAATTATTATATATTATACAATTATTATAATATATTATTATTTTATAATTACAATTTTATATATACTATTATTATATATATTATTATTATTATTATATATATTATATTATATTATATTATTATTTTTATATTTTAATATATATATATATATATATATATATATATATATATATATATATATATATATATATATATATATATATATATATATATATATACTATTATTATAATATATTATTATTTCATATATACTATTTTATATTTCTATATAATAAATTACAAAGAAAGCTATCAAGTGGCTCTCATTCAATTCCCCCTAAAATCAATGGTCTAAATTGATTCTCACAAAACATATTTTCCCGCCCAAAATTTCAAACCCCAAAATTAAAATTTTTCCCCCAAAACTAAAAAACTCATTACTTTATTACTATATCTCTGATCTCTTCACTTTTTCATATTTCTCTCTGTCTCTCTCTCCCTCTAGCTCTCCCATTATTTCTTTATATACTTAGAAATTTAGATTGTAAGATTTCAGGTTTGTAAAATTTTCAGAATTTTTATGTCTTTTTATTGCACATGTTATATTGAAAATAGCAAATATCTCTTTAGCAGTTAAATTTCATTATTTTCCACACTTAAAGTTCTAAGAAGTTGGATTTTACACCCTCATTTATAATTATTTTTCAACATATACAAATAGAAACATGGACTTTTATTTACAACTAGTTATTATCATACTATTCAAACTTGAACTACATAATTGTTGTTTTACTGTACAGGGCTTTTCGTGTGTTGTATCATTCCGAAGACGTGCCGTAGGCACGTGCCCACGGGCAAATCTAGTCTATATAATAAATTACAAAGAAAGCTATCAAGTGGCTCACAATCATCCCCCCCCCAAAATCAAAGGTCCATATCAAATCTCACAAAACACATTTTTCCTCCAAAATTTTAAACCCCAAAACCAAATTTTTCCCCCCTAAAAACCTCATTACTTTATTACTATCTCTCTCTTCTCTTTACTTTTTCATATTTCTCTTTCTCTCTCTCTCTCTCCCATTCTTTCTTTATTTACTTAGAAGTTTTGATTTTAAGATTTCGGTTTTGTAAAATTTCCGAATTTTTAATAGCAAGTATCTCTTCAACAATTAAATTTCATTATTTTCCACTTAAAGTTCTAAAAAGTTAGATTTTATACCCCCATTTATAATTATTTTTCAACATAGACTTTTATTTATAACTAATTATTGTCATACTATTCAAACTTGTGCTACATAATTATTGTTTTACTGTTTACATGGCTTTTCGTGTTTTGTATCGTTCCGAAGACGTGTCGTAGGCACGTGCCCACGGACAAATCTAGTACTATTATATAATTTATTATTATTATAATAAATTGTTTAATATATAATTTGAAAATATTATTATAATTATTATATATTATTATATATATGTATATTATTAAATATGTTTATTATAATAAAATATTTTCTATTATTATATATCAGTATGTATGTATATGTATACAACATGTATGTATCAGAGTATATATACTATATATAGTATATGCATACAACCAAACCTATACATACATTATACTCTCATTTTTAAAAAACTGTTTTCATAAAAAATTATTACCAAACACCTTTTACACTCTCTTTTTAAAAAAACTGTTTTCAGAAAACTGTTTTCCAAAAACAGTTTTTAAAATGTGTTTTCAAAATAACAAACCAAACGCAGCCTCAATCTTTTACACATTTGAAGGAATCCATGTCATATCAGGCACAATTTTCTAGAGAGCAAAAATTGCATTAAATGTGCTTAGATAATTTCAATGCTCTTAATTGAAATTATCTTTCAATGGCATTTAGATACTAATCTATTAGGTTGCCCCCGACCCCCCCCCCCCCCCCCCCCCCCCCACCCACACACACACACACACACTCACAAAAGCCATCAAAATTTAACTTACCATCATCCCTTAAATCAGTCTTTCAAATCACTAACAATCTTTAACCAATGCAAAGTACCAACCATGTGGCATCTTGGAAAAGCATTAAGCATGAATGAAAAGAAAGCATGTAGCATGCCCATGCTTGCATCTCCCAGCAAGAAAGAAATTACTTGGTTCAAAGATAGTATGTTAGTTAAGAGATAGCATGTAACAACAGAGTTAATAAATGACGATATCACAGGTATATGTTGTGGCTGCTATTGACCAAGCCGGTTTTAGTCCCTTTTCCTGTTTCAACAAAATGCTGGTGAAAATTCGCTGGAAAAAGGGAAGGTAGTGAAGGGAAATTCGCTGGAAAAATTCGCTTTGTAAGTTTAAAATATAATCAGAAGGGTTTCAAGCAAAACTACACATGCAAACTAACATAGTCCTACATACTTATACACATAGATCTATGAATACATACACATATAAGTGTGACTGTGTGTTTGTTAAAATATAACATTTAATGAAAAAGGAGCAGCATTTGCACACGTCTGAACCAATATACCAGTAATCCTTCAGCTAATCAATTTGATCAATAAGAAATCATATCAATTAAATATTTTTGTCGTTTAATTATGTCATATACAGTAAATATAGCTTTCTGTCAGCATGAAAATCAACGACTCAAATAACGGAAGGTGGGAGTCAAAGGAAAGAATCCTCCTTCCATGTATCTTTTAAATTTAGAATGAACTAAGCAAGATCCTGATATACTACTCCATCAAAATATAGACTATTTCATTATCCAGATCAACAAACAAAAAGAAAAAAAAAAGCATCAACTACATCATAATAAGGCAGGAAAACTTATTTTCATAAATAGTAGTATCAAATATATGTATTCTGTGGTTTGTACAGCATCATTATAGTAAACATCAATATGGTGACTTTTTAAGATGTTAGAATCATCATAAAAAATCAAAATAACAGCATTAAAATCAGCACTTCTCGAAGGATAGAATGTCAACTATCAAAACCTTAAACAATGGGCATGGGCTATCATACTTTCATCTACCTTCTAAATTTGAATAAATCTATAGTATTTTAACCACGTGCATATATCTATTTATGTATAGACATTTAGAAACGCATGTCTCTATCCATCCATGTGTTTATGAAAGTATAACAATTAACAGGAAATGTGCGTGATTTATCACCCCATATCAAGAATTAAACGTGCAAGCCGAAGAAACTCCCAACCTCCGGCTCACTAGCTAAGAGGCTTGGCACTCTGCAGTTATCTTTCGGTCAGAAAATCTCCCTTGCCAATTTGATCATGGAATAATGATATTAATAACTCTAACGAATAAATGCATGTCGGGTTCAAAGACTCTTCCTTTCCAAATTTCAAACGCAATTAATAACAGTAAGTAGATCCAGCTATATACAAATCAACTAACTTCATAATCCAGATTTACAAACTAAAGTACTCAACAACATCAACTACTTCATAATCACCAAAACAAATATTAGCAAAAAGAAGGGAAAATTCTTTACAACTCGATGAGCGACCGAAGCGCGAAGATCCAGCGCTAAATCGTCGCATTCGGCCTCCGATTCAGTTGGTGCAAGGCGGGAATCGGAGCAGATATCGAGATCGAAGACGTTCCCGATCTGCACCAAGGGAATCAGAGGCGGCATCGATCCGAAACGAAACCCTAAAAATTGCTTCCTTTTCTCTCACTGAAACCCTAGAAATTGTAAGGAAATAGAAGTAGATATCGTGTTTCTTTTTCCTTCTTCCTGTAGAGAGCTTGGGGGGGGGGGTGTATTTGTAAGGGATGGAGTGAGGGATACGAGGACACGTGGCGTGATAGTTTTGGGAGGTAAGAATCTGAGGGTGGGTTAAGAGCAGGCGGCTATCTTCTAGTAAGAAAATGTAAAGAGTTTACCTTTTTGGAGCATCGACATTCGTGGTATTTTACCATTTAATACATATATTTTAGCTTTCGTTGGTGCTCCACTCCTGTGCTATCTATATATTAATAAAAAATAAGCTGCTTCAATTTTTTTTGGGCTTTTCAAAATATGTGTTTGGCCCAGCTTCTCCTTCTAAAGGAGAAGATAAGCTAATTTTAAGTTGGGCCAAACACTACCTATGTTATTTTTATGAGGAAGGGTTGGAAAGAAGGCTTTCTTGTTGCGATGCTTGTGTTTGTGTTATTACTTGTTGCCTTGTGTGTGTTCAAGTAGTAGTAGACAGGAGCATGTAAATGGTATTTTGGGCACCATTATGGTGATTGCAAGATGATATGCAAATGGTTTTGTAAGATATTTTGAACTTATTATGATTCTATGAGATGACAGTGATATGTAAGAACTGATGAAATAACCTGATGTTATATAATGTTGATGAAATGAATATGATGTATGTTTTGGTGTAAGAATTGATGAAATGAAACGATGAAATGAAGATGGTGTATGTTATATAATGTTGATGAAATGAAGATGGTGTATGCTTTGGTGTAAGAATTGATGAAATGAAATGATGAAATGAAGATGAAGTATGTTATATATTGTGATGAAATGTAGATGGTGTAAGAATTGATGAAACTGCCTGATGTATATAATGTTGCTGATATAGTGACACAACAATGCATTTCAGTGTGTGTAACTGGTATATCAGTGTAACTGAAATGAAGATGGTGTAAGAGTTGATGAAATAGCCTTTGTTTTGATTTTTTAACTAATATATCAGAGTGTGTGATTAACAACATCATAGATTTTGTAAGAATTGATGATATATAAGTGAGAGTGATATATCAACATCATAGATACACTCACCAAAAAAGTTTGCAACACTCCCTAAAACTTCACAAAAACTCTGATATTTGGTTACAAACAGCTTAAACAAAGTCCCTCCAAAAATCTATAGATTTGGCATAATTGTTGTCAAAGTTCGTAGAGTATTCTTGTACTTTATCAAGAATTGTGGAAAATTTCAAGTGGGTTGCTTGGGAACTGGATGTAGGTCGAGAGGACCGAACCAGAATATATCATCGTGTTAGCTTTGTTGATCATCTGTGGATTGAATTATCTAACTTGCAATTTTATTTTCGCTGCACTTTATTGTAAATTGTGTCTGTTCAGTCGACTGGGTTCCGCTTTAAGTCGACTAAACAGACTCGCTGTTCTTCAGTTCATTTACTTTCCTTTATCTGGCATTGCAGTCGACTTAACAGTTGCGTCAACTTTAAATTGTTATTTATTTTTATATAACACTATCCCCCCCCTTTAGTGTTTTTTGCCTTGCATACAGGATCCAACACTTGGTATCAAATCCTGGTTAAGTGCAATGGCATCTACTTCAAATGCAAGTCAATACCTTAAAGGTCAATCCACACAAAGGCTGCCTCTCTTTGATGGAACAAACTGTAACTACTGGAAATATAGAATGAAGATTTACTTACAATCCATCAACTATGAGATTTGGAACATGATCGAGACGGAGTACACCGTGCCTACTCTTCCCTATGATCAATAGAATGATGATATGAAGAACAACACCATGAACAATGCAAAGGAGATGAATGCTCTCTTTTGTGCACTTACCAAAGACGAATTCAACCGTGTGTCAAACGCAACAACAGCATTCCAAATATGGCATACTCTTGAGGTAACACATGAAGGTACAAATAAGGTCAAAGTATCTAAAATTTATGTTCCTGTTCACAGGTTCGAGATGTTCCGAATGAAGGAGAATGAAAATGTATCGGATATGATAACAAGATTCACCGACATTACAAACTCTCTTGTGGCTCTTGGCAAAACATATACGCAAGCAGTGATGGTAAGAAAGGTTCTTCGTGCTCTTACCCCCGAATGGGAAAAGAAGACCACAGCAATTGAAGAAGCCAATGATTTAACACAACTCTCGCTTGAGAATCTTGTGGGAAATCTAATGACGTATGAAGTATAATTGGAGGAGTGCTAGAAGGACTTAGAACCGCAACAAGCCAAAAAGAAAACTCTTGCTTTCAAGGCCATGTCTGAATCAGAAGATGATGATGATGATGATGAAGAAATGACTATGTTCACAAAGAAATTTAAGAACTTTCTTTGCAAAGGTAAATTTAATTCTAAATTAAAGGATACTAATGAACCTCCTACTTGTTTCAAATACAATAAGATAGGTCACATGAAGAAGGACTGTCCATTGGAGAATGCAAAATCTAAAGGCAAAATCTCTAACTTCAAGAAAGACAAATTCACCAAGAATAAGTACTTGAAGAATAAGAAGGCCTACCAAGCAACGTGGGATGATAGTGATTCATCTTCGGAAGAAGAAAATGAAAAATCGAATGAAGTCGCAAACGTGTGTTTCATGGCAAATCAAAGCGATGTAAGTGATAGTATATATTCTAGTGATTTATTAGAAACTTTTAATGAAGTTTTTCAAAAATTAAAAAAGAAGAAAATAAAATGTAAAAATCTAGAGAAAGTTAATCAGACTCTTTCTCAAGAAAATCTTGATTTACAAGTTGAAGTCAAGTCTTTAAATTCTCGTATTTCTAACTTGAATATAGATCTTATATCTCTAAAAAAGAATTATGAAGAGATATCTAAGAATGTATCTAAGTTCAATAAGGGAAAAGAGAATTTAAATGAAGTTCTCCAGAATCAAGTTCAATCTAATAAGAAATTTGGACTTGGTTTTCAAAAAATTCTTGAAAAATGTCAATCTTCTAATAACACTAATAATAATAAGATTTATTCTGTTTCTAGTGTAAAGAAAATGTTGTATGATTTTTTTGAAAAACCAAAAATTCTTTTTAATCATGAAAATAGAAATCTTTCCGACAAGACTAGTCGACTGATCCCTCAATTCAGTCGCTTGTCCAGAGATATGGAGTCTTATTCAAAAAGACAACAACCTCATATAAGTCGACTAGTTTCACCTCCCAATCGACTGCCGCCACAAAACAGTCGACTGATGGGTAAAAAGAAGTCGACTGGACAGCACAAAAGTGCTTGGGTTCCAGTCAATCTGAGTCTTAATGATAGGGTTTCTTATATAAATTCTTTTGTTAATAATATTTGTAATTATATTAATTATAAGCTTGCATATGGTGGTAAATCAAACTCACTTTGGGTTTGGTTTCCCAAACACTAATCTCTTTCGGACCCAATGAAAAGAGTACCATATTCACAAATAATATTTTTTAGGTACCTAAAAGGGAACAATGTATACTTGACAGTTGTAACCCATGTTTTCGCAAAAAAAGTATTTTCATGTATTTTCTGTATTTTAAAATTTTCGCAAACTATTTTTTCGGTTTTCAAATTCTTTTGTCAAGATGTATTCTTGACTCTTCGATTAAAATCTAATTTTTCGTTCAATAATTTTATTGTAACTATTTTCTATGAATTTTACAATGTAATACAAATCTTATTTTTGATATTGTTACTTTGATCTCTATTATTATTACTACTACTGTTATTATTAGTACTATTATTATTTTATCAATTTTATTATTATTATTATTATTATTGTTCTCAGAATTATTATTATTACTGTTGTTTTTTTAATACTATTATTATTATTATTGTTATTCTTATTGTTTTTATTATTATTATTTCTATAAAACCCTATATGCATTTATAAACCCTATATCCTATTTTTATTTTTATATATTTTTCCCTATTATCTTATTGGATCACCCATTACCCTAAAACCTTGTATGTTCCAATAACACAAACCCTATCAAACCCATATACTCAAACCCACGATACCCAAACCCGTTACCACCTAATACCTTACCCAACTCGTTAGCAGCCTCAACCCTAACCCCTACCCTCACCAATTTAAACCCCCAGCCTGTTCACCTTCCCTAGTCTTCCCCTACCTCCAGCCGCCTAAACCCATGTAGACCCCTTCCGTTTTCATCACCTTCCTCCGTTTACTCCTCTTTCCGGCCTCCCGTCGTCGCGACCCTAACAACAGCATCGCGACCCCGGCCTGTCCATCCTCTGTGCTCCCTACATCACCTCTCGACCTCAGCGCTGCACCCTCCCCCGTGCGCTCCAGCCGTCACGACGACCTCCCCTCATTCCCCAGCAGCGCCAGCCCTAGTGCCCCTATTGCGTCGCCCTGCACCAGCAAGCTGTGCCGCCTCCTGCATCGCCAGAGCAGCTCCTACACCCTCTGGCCGCCTCTTGCCGCCTGCTGCTAGTGCACCGTCGGTCCCCCTTGGCCGTCGTCGCCTCCCTTGAGCGCTGCCCCTATGTCCCGCCATCGTCGAGCCAGCCATTGTTGATGGGTTGCTGTGTGTTCAGGTGGTTCTTGATCAAGTGGATGTGGGTCGTCTGTTTGATTGTGATCATGATCTCTTGATCTCTTGATCTTGATTGATTGATTCTTGGCCGTTCGATCACGATCATCATCACCTTGATTTGGACCGTCCGATCTTGTTGATCTTGATCTTCGATCGGATCCGTCCGATCTGATCTGATCATGATCATCATCGCTCCTGGATCGAGCTGTTGGATCTCTTGATCTTCATCATCTTGATCATCCTCCTAATCATCAAGATCCGTGCCTTGTGATCATGTGTTCGTGATTCGATCTGCTCGTGATTTTGTGTTTGTGCTGGGAATCCGTTCCCGTTATTCTTGCTCTTGCTTTGTCGTTGCATCGTTGTCTCCCAGGTAAGTAACTTGTATTCTTTTCTTTGTGTAATACATACTAAATACCGCCTGTAGTGTTTTTGGGTTCTAGAAACAATTTTTGTGTGAATCTCTTTGTTGTTATTGTCTCTAAAGTGATTATTTGACCAATAGTTGCCTCACGACATACATGATATGATTAACCTAGGATTGACCACATCTTGTTGCATATATGCGTGTTGTTCATGTGTTATCTTGTGCTCGTTCGTGTTATTTGTAGTAGACTTTTGTGGACTTGTGAAATACCCTATAACATGTTGCTTGGACATCTAGTATACTCTATCTCATATTTGGTTGTGTTTGGATGAGTTCTATGTGAACTAGTGGAATTTGTGCTTATGCAATATTTTCAGTTTTGCAGGCTTTTCCGTTTTGATCTGTATGTTAGACCCTATTAAGGTCAGTATTTGAAAATATTTTGTGAACATAGATTGTAGAAGGTTTAGTCTATTTTCCAACCCTTTTGACGGATCTCAGTTTCGATTTATGGTTGTGAGTTATATCTATTTTACTACAGTGGTATCGAAAGATTTCTAGATTTTGTTTTCTATGAATTCTGAAGAGTAATCTATTTTTATTGTAATGTTTAAATTATTATTTTTATCTGAAATTTTGTTCAGCACTTCTAGACTGGATTGGGGTTTACCCAGAATTTTGGTGGATTTGTTTGAGGAGTTTTACAAACCTGTTCATGCATGCAAATAAAGATTTTACATGCAGAATTTTACTAATGTTCAGTAAAGAACCTGATTTTCGACCTATTTCTACTTACTGTTTATAAATTATTTTTGAATATGAAAATTATCTTACTGTATCTATTTTATTACCTTTTTGGCGGATTTGGATTTGGATTTATGGTTTGTGAGATATTGCTGTTTTCGTACTGCAGTGTTTGTGATTTCAGATTTACAAAACTGTCGTGCCTTGTTGTTTTCTGATTTTACTTGACTACTCTATTTATATTGAAAAATTATGAAATTTGTTTTTCTGTTACTATACATATAAGGGAATACCCCCGATTTTTCGTGGATTTAATTTGTCAGTTTTCATGCTGTTTTCCTGACTTTGAATACGATCTTCTGATTTTTGGTTAAACATATTTTCTGGTTTCAATTCAGTTTTGAGTTATGTTTTTGTGAAATACTTTGTGACTTATATATGTTCGCTGGATTCGGCCGGGAGTCTATTTTTTCGAACTTTCGACAGATTCAGATTTTCATGTTTGTAGCAACGGGAATCACTGTTTTAGTGCAGTACTATCTTGCTATCCCGAACTAGAAATTTGGTTATTTTATATTTTTATGTGTTATCTTGCACCCGAACATGTTTATCTTGCAACTTGAACATGTTACATGATCATGCCATGATCTTCTCGCTATGTTTGGTTCTTGCACATGCTTGTTTGAGACTAACAATAAATAACCAAGCCGGGGTTTAACGGAAAGATCTAATAGTGGATAATTCAGAAACGTGTACTCGGAAGGGGATCCACTGATCCTACGTGATTACTTGATACATGATACTTGACACGTGATTATTTGAAACTTGCACGCAAGACACGTGATTACTTACCTCTTGCACAACTTGACACGTGATACATGATACATGATACTTGGAGCTTGGAGCTCGATTACTTGATACTTGTCCCTGAGTACACTGCCCTCACTACAAAAGATACTTGTTTTACCGGCGAATATTCTCCGGCGTTTTACTAGTAGTGCCGGGGTAGGGAGCGAATAGGAATTGGGCGCCAGATGGGAAGATTATACACCGGCGGTCGCTTTAAACCGCCAGGCAATCTTCGTATTCATCGGCGTTTCATTTTAAAACGCCGGTGAAGTGTATTATTCACCGGCATTTTGATAATAAACGCCGGTGAATATGCCGACACATTCACCGGCGTGTCTAATTGAAATGCCGGTGAATAAGCTGCGAAAAAACTGCGAACCCTAATCTTTCGCTCGCCATTTTCCCAAACCCCCCCAAAAAAAGGGGGGGGGGGCGCTTCGTTTTCCCTCCTTCCTCGCTCTACTTCCCGCGCGTTTACCTCCGCCGCTTCGTCCTCTTCGACAGCCTTCGACCTTTAGTCATCGTCCCTTCTTCCCTTCGTCATTTTCGATTTCCCTCTTCCCTCTCTCTATTTGGAGGTGATTCGGTGATCGGAAACCACCGTGTCGCCCCGCTCTCTCTCTCCTACCCCACCGTGCTCGTCGCCCCGCTCTCTCTCTCTCTTTGGTATCATCTCTTGATTTCCCTTATTTTTCAAACAAAGCATGTTTTATCAGATTATGCATCTTGATTTCCTTAACATGAATGGTTTAGTTGGTTTAGTTGGGATGAAGAATGAATAGAAAAATATATGCTTAAATACTGGAAATTTTCATCTTATTTTACTGTTAATGAAGCTTATTTCATGCATCTGATTGTCATCTTGGCATGTTTTTTTGACCAAAATTGGTTCACTGTGAACTGAGGATGCTATAGGTACGTATGCCAAAATCCTCCGGCCGGATATGCACAACATTTGGATTTTAGATTTAGTTGGACACAGTGAATTAGTAGAGCAACATATAAGCTCAGATAATAGAAATTTTCATTTTAATATACTGTTAAAGTAACCTGTTTGCCCTCGTTGGCATGATTTTTTAACAAAAAATGGGTTCACTTCCAAACTAAGTATGCTGCTAGCATCCTTATCTTCTTTTACTGTTAGTGAAGCTGATTTCATGCATCTGATTGTCTTCTTGGCATGTTTTTTTGACCAAAATGGGTTCACTGTGAACTGAGGATGGTATAGGTACGTATGCCAAAATCCTCCGGATATGCACAACAATTGGGTTTTAGATTTAGTTGGGGTAAAGAATAAATAGAGCAATATATATGCTCAGATAATGGATATTTTCATTTTCAGATACTGTTAAAGTAACTGATTGCCATTTTAGGCATGATGATTTAACAAAAAATGGGTTCACTTCCAAACTAAGTATGCTGCTAGCATCCTCATCTTCTTTTACTGTTAGTGAAACTTATTTTCATGCATTTGATTGTCATCTTGGCATGTTTTTTTGACCAAAATGGGTTCACTGTGAACTGAGGATGGTATAGGTACGTATGCCAAAATCCTCCGGATATGCACAACAATTGGGTTTTAGATTTAGTTGGGCTAAAGAAGTAGTAGAGCAACATATAAGCTCAGATAATGGAAATTTTCATTTTAAGATACTGTTAAAGTAACCTGATTGCAATCTTTGGCATGGTTTTTTAACAAAAAATGGGTTCACTTCCAAACTAAGTATGCTGCTAGCATCCTCATCTTCTTTTACTGTTAGTGAAGCTGATTTCATGCATCTGTTTGTCTTCTTGGCATGTTTTTTTTACCAAAATGGGTTCACTGTGAGCTGAGGATGCTATAGGTACGTATGCCAAAATCCTCCGGATATGCACAACAATTGGGTTTTAGATTTAGTTGGGCACAGTAAATTAGTAGAGCAACATATAAGCTCAGATAATGGAAATTTTCATTTTCAGATACTGTTAGAGAAGCTGATTACCATCTTAGGCATGATTTTTTAACCAAAAATGGGTACACTTCCAAACTAAGTATGCTGCTAGCATCCTCATCTTCTTTTACTGTTAGTGAAGCTTATTTTCATGTATCTGATTGTCATCTTGGCATTTTTTTTGACCAAAATGGGTTCACTGTGAACTGAGGATGGTATATAGGTACGTATGCCAAAATCCTCTAGATATGCACAACAATTGGGTTTTAGATTTAGTTGGGCTAAAGAATTAGTAGAGCAACATATATATGCTCAGATAATGGAAATTTTCATTTTCAGATACTGTTAGAGAAGCTGATTGCCATCTTAGGCATGATTTTTTAACAAAAAATGGGTTCACTTCCAAACTAAGTATGCTGCTAGCATCCTCATTATCTTTTACTGTTAATGAAGCTTATCCCATGCATCTGATTGTCATATTGGCATGTTTTTTTGACCAAAATGGGTTCACTGTGAACTGAGGATGCTATAGGTGTATGCCAAAATCTTCCGGATATGTACAACAATTGGTTCACTCTGAAAAATATATGCTTACATAATTATCATTTTTCTTTTATTGTTAATGAAGCTGATTTCATGCATTTGATTGGCATCTTGGCATGTTTTTTACCAAAATCCTCCAAATCTGTACAAGAATTGGGTTGAACAAACCTCGTGCAGGTTTCTTTTGGCGCTACAAACATCAATGATTTAGTTGGGATGAAGAATTATTTTAGAAAAACTTATTAGTAGCTATATTAGTTTCTTCTGTTTGGTATTATTATTATTATTATTATTATTATTATTATTATTATTATTATTATTATTATTATTATTATTATTAATAATATTATTATGCGATAAGTAAGTGATTATTAGTAGCCATGAACAGAATAGTTCATGAGTCGTCAGATCTTCTTATTACCGTAGTTACAGCACGACGCGCTCATTATTCGTCCGATACCTCTTCCTTAGCAAAATACCCTTTACCCTCATCATCTCCTTGAACGGATAGCCAAATACAGGGGAGACTATAGTCGATTTTTTTTACACTCAAACACAGGGTGTGCGATAAAATACCACTAAGGTGGTTGTGATAATTTCCACAAAAGGTAGATTAGGGTTATATGAATAGAGTAGATTGTGTTAAGATTTAATTTTTTTTTTGTACATTTTTTGGAACCAAAATTTATTTATTTTACAGTTAAAGATTATATCGTTTATTTATTTGCAGTTAGGGATGGTTTTCAAAAAGGTTAAATTTAATATAGAAAATGCCTTTTACTGTTATTACTATTTAATATATCAAATTTTAGTTTCAGATTGTGTGCTATTGTTATAATGGATAGAAGTTGGATTAGTAAACCACGATTATCCAAGGAGTACCGTGATGGTATTAAAGATTTTATTATCTTTGCCAAATGACATCCCGTGATCCCAACCTAATCCTTTGTCCATGCCTCCGGTGTACAAATTGTAATTTGAGGACATGTGACGTAGTACATACACACTTGGTTGTCAATGGTTTTCTTCAAGGGTATACAAGGTGGTTTTGTCATGGAGAGGATCTTACGTCAGCTCCTGTTCGTCCGGTTGTATTAGAAGATGAAGATGAGCCCTTAGTGAACGAAGACTTAAGCATTTCCGATGAGATGCATGCTTTGTTGCAAGATGCCATGGGGATTCATAATGTTCCTTTCCACACCAATAACCCAACAACCCAAGTTCACAATGAGTCAATAGAAACAAACCAGATTGGTGGTGGGGTGGACGAGGAAATGTCTGGTCCCGCCCCTGAAAATAATAAGCAACAAGAATCCTTCGCTAAGTTACTTGAAGATGCTAGTACTCCGTTGTACCGCGATTGCACCAAATTCTCTAAATTCTCATTCATTGTCAGACTATTTCAGATTAAATGTTTAAACGGATGGTCTGCTAAGTCCTTCACTATGCTACTTGAATTGTTGAATGAAGCATTTCCTGAAATCTGTATTCCAAACTCAGCCTATAAAATCAAAAACTTCCTAAGTTCTTTCGATCTAGGGTATGAGAAGATAGCAGCATGTCCAAATGACTGTATGCTTTTCACGAGTGGTAAGGAAAGTCTGGAGAATTGCGAAATGTATGGTTCTTCGAAATGGAAAGAAAGACCAAATCAAGACGAGGGAGCCAGCGAATCTACTAAGCGACGTAGGAAAAAGAAGCCTGCCAAAATACTGCGTTACTTTCCTCTGATTCCTAGGCTACAAAGGTTGTTTATGTCTACGAAAACTTCTTCTGATATGAAATGGCATGCTGAAGGTCGCACTAATGATGGTATTCTTAGACATCCTGCTGATTCTCAATCTTGAAAAAAAATTGATTAAAGATACCCTGATTTTGCGGAAGTTCCTCGGAATGTGAGACTTGGACTAGCTAGTGATGGTTTCAACCCTTTCAGGCAAATGAGTAGTACATATAGCATATGGCCGGTTGTGTTAATACCATACAATTTGCCGCCTTGGAAATGCATGAAGCAGTCCTCTTTTATTTTGTCCATGATAGTTCCTGGACCGAAAGGTCCTGGAAATGATATAGATGTGTACCTACAACCGTTAATGGATGAACTTCAGAAGTTGTGGGTGGGTGTTCCAACCTATGATGCTGTGGCTAAAGAAACATTTTCACTTCGGACCGTGTTGTCTTGGACAATCAATAATTTTCCAGCATATGCAAATTTATCTAGATATAGTACTAAAGGACGTTATGCATGTCCGTGTTGTGCTGACCAAACTAGTTCAAGGTGGTTGTACAATGGCAGAAAGTTTTGCTATATGAGTCATAGGAGATGGTTGCCTGACACACATATATTTCGGGCAGAGACAGCGACATTTGATGGTACCGACGAGTGGGAACATGCTCCTGGGTCTTCTTCTGGTTCAGATATTCTGAGGCGGGTAGATGGCCATCAATTCAAATATAGAAAAGAACCAGAAGTCAGGACAAAGGGCAAGAAAAGGGCAAGGCCGGAGCAAAGTGAGGAGACCGATCTATGTGGCGAAGATGAGGATCAAAACATGACGAGTTTAGGTGCATGAAAGAAGAAGAGTATTTTCTTCAAGTTGCCGTATTGGGAATTCAACTTATTGCGATATAATTTAGATGTGATGCATATCGGAAAAAATATTGGTGAAAATTGTATAGGAACAATTATGGGAGATGACCGGAAGACCAAGGACAATCTCAAGAGCCGACTTGATTTGAAGTCAATGGGCATCCGACATGAGTTGCACCCAGAAGAATTACCGAACGGGAAAGTACTCCTACCTCCTGCAATCTATTCAATGTCAAAATCGGAGTTGGAATTGTTTTGCAAAGTACTACTGGAACTTAAAGTTCCTGATGGCTATTCTTCTAACATGGCAAGATGTGTCAACTTTAAAGAGAAGAGGCTTCAGGGTCTAAAGTCACACGACTACCACATCCTAATGCAGGATCTCCTTCCTGTGGCCCTAAGGTCTTCAATGTGTGAGCAAGTCACTACTGTCCTGAAAGATCTTTGTAGCATATATAAAGGTATTTGCTCAAGAATGCTTCGTGTTGAAGATATTGACCAATTGGAGCAGCAGGCGGCATTGACACTTAGTAAAATGGAGATGATATTTCCTTCATCGTTCTTCACTATAATGATTCACTTGATAATCCACCTTGCTGGTGAAGCCAGAATCGGTGGTCCTGTTCACTATCGGTGGATGTACCCCATTGAGAGGTAAAAGAATTCATTCATCTTACAAAATTGACTTTTCAAAAGCTCATTTCTTTTAATCCCCTAATCCGCTCTAATTCATTAATTGTACATGTTCAGGTACCGGCTAAAGGGTTATGTGAAAAATAGAGCATATCCTGAAGGGTCAATAACTCAGGGATATCTATCAGAGGAGTGCTCACATTTTTTTCCAGGTACTTACCGGGTGTGGAGACATCTTCGAGTAGACCACGTAGAAATTCAGACATTTCCAACCTTGATGGTGCTCAATATCTTTTTGATACCGCTGGCACTACTGTTGGTAAAGTTGATGCATTTGAGCTAGATAACTTAGCGTGGGAACAGGCACATCGATACGTGCTAAACCACCATGCATCAGTGGAACCATTTCGAAAGTAAGTTGCTTTTGAATTTAAATCGAATACAGTGAAAACCGCGGAGTTCGATATTAACTTACTTTTGTTATTTCTTATTTCAATTGCTTGTTTTTTAGCGAATTTGTCAGGGACATCAAACGAAGGGCTAGACCAAGAAGACTACCACTACGTGAACAAAACAAGTTGATGAATGAAAAATTTCATAAGTGGTTTGAATCTCATGTAGGTGAATTACAGTTATGCGAGTTAATCTTCATTATATCTACATTTTCTATGGTACTGATACGATTTGCGCAAAATTAATAGGTACATTCTTTGGGTCCTGAAGGTACGTCATCTGAAATACAAGTACTTGCCAAAGGTCCCTATCAGATGGTCAAAAGATACGGAGGATACATATTCAATGGTTTTAGATTTCGTACTAAGGATCGTGAATGTAATTTGAAGTCTCAAAATAGTGGAATGGTAGTGACGTCTAAGACTAGAAATTATGCTTCCAAATCGGACACGAGGCCTGTAGATGGAGATCTCGACTACTATGGAGTGCTCACGAATATCATTGAGTTGAATTATTTTGGTCATTTCCGTGTTGTCTTATTTCGTAGGGATTGAGCTGAGTTTGATAGAAATTTTGCTAACAACAAGGATAAGCTTGGCTTCACAGTTGTAAACTTCTCAAAATTGATTCACATTGGTACACACATTAGCCATGAGCCATTTGTGTTTCCATCCCAAGTGCAACAAGTGTTCTACATTGAAGATCCAACCCTGCCAAAATCGTATGTGGCTCTCCCTATGCAACCAAGAGATGTATTCCAACTAGGCGATACTTCAGAAGATGAAGACGGTGAAGTCATGAACAATTACACTGCTTCTGAGTTTCCTGTGTTTGATGTAAACACAACCGACGTTGGAATTTACGGGACTTGGCTCCGCAAGGATGGAGAAGAGAGCGATGTACTGGAAGATGTCGTATTGTAGTTTACATGATTTTCAATCTCAATATTATATGTCTATAATTTTATGTCTTAAATCTTGTTGTATTATTATGTCTGTAATTCCGAACATGTTCATTGTGAATTTAATACACCGGTTTAATTATCTTTCTATTTTCTACTGCTTGGTATTATTTACATTAAACTATGCTTAGTGTCATTTGAACCAAACTATCGTTGTAATTTAATATGTTACAAATCTCATTTTTTTTATTTTTTTTATAATTATGTTGGTTTGTTAATCCTACTAAAGCACAAATTTTATGATAGTTATTATAAACATGTTATTAATTAAATTTGCATCTCTAAGGAAGTTATCGAATCCTTGACAGGTACAACATGCCGAGGCGTGGAAAGAGGGTAAATATAAATGATGGCAACGAGAGCCATGGGGATGAGCAGCCACTAAATAATAGTGGCAGTCAAATATATGAGGGTGAGGGTAGCACGCCGCTCACTGTCAAAAAACATCGGTAAGTCTTTAAATCGGTATTTTTAAAGATATTATGGTCTTGAATGCATGAAAGACATGTACTAGTGTTTGTGAGTCTGCATTGTGGCTGTCGTCTATAAGCATTTCGTCTATGTTTCTTAAGTGGGCTGTGATTAGAAAGAAAGGGCTGGAGTGGAGATCTGGAAACCCAAATAGAGACATCTCGTTTATTATAATCTACACTTATTGTTGGACCAACCCCCTCTTGCTGTTGTTGCTGATGTCTCTTTGTGTGTGTGTGGTGAAGAGAATGAAGGGATGAGAGAGAGTTGAGGAAAATGCCGCTATGCTAGCCTGGTGTATCCTCATTCTCTACCATCCCTCTTCCTGGCTCCATATATGGCTTCTATATTAAATTGGTTTCCTTCCACGATGACAGTCCGTAATACTACACTTGATATGAGCCCTGTTCATAGCTGCACCCTATTGCATACTCCCAAACAACTAATACGTGTTGTTCATGCATTGTATGACCAACCCCACTTTGGCACATAACATGGTATAAATGACATTGTATGACCTGCAAACAAGGTTTGTTCAGCCGTGTTGTTGTACTGATTTGGAGGATTTTGGTATGCTAGCAGCATACTTAGTTTGGAAGTGAACCCATATTGGTTAAAAAAATCATGCCAAAGATAGCAATCAGATGCATGAAATTAGCTTCTTTAACAGTATCTGAAAATGAAAATTTCCATAATCTGAGCATATATGTTTCTTTAACAGTGACTTTGAACAATTGTTCTTAATTGGGCTGTGATTAGAAAGAGACGAGTTGGAGTGGAGATCTGGAAACCCATATAGAGACATCTTGTTCATAATAATTTATTATTATTGTTGTTCTTGTCGCTCTTGCTGTTGTTGCTGATGTCTCTATGTGTTCGTGTGCTAAAGGGAAAGAAGGGATGAGAGAGAGATGAGGAAAATGCCGCTATGTTAGCCTGGTGTATCCTCATTCTCTACTATTCCTCATTCTGGCTTCTATATTTGGTTTCCTTCCACGATGACAATTCCTTAAAACTACACTTGATATGAGCCCTATCTTCTTTTAAATTCCTTAAAAATGCATCTGATTGCTTAAAAATGCCGCTATGGTTGCTGATGTCTCATCTTCTTTTACTGTTAGTGAAGCTTATTTTCATGCATCTGATTGTCATCTTGGCATGTTTTTTTGACCAAAATGGGTTCACTGTGAACTGAGGATGGTATATAGGTACATATGCCAAAATCCTCCGGCCGGATATGCACAACAGTTGGATTTTAGATTTAGTTGGGCACAGTGAAGTAGTAGAGCAACATATAATCTCAGATAATTGAAATTTTCATTTTAAGATACTGTTAAAGTAACCTGATTGCCATCTTTGGAATGATTTTTTAACCAAAAATGGGTTCACTTCCAAATTAAGTATGCTGCTAGCATCCTTATCTTCTTTTACTGTTAGTGAAGCTTATTTTCATGCACCTGATTGTCATCTTGGCATGTTTTTTTGACCAAAATGGGTTCACTATAAAATAAGCTTTAGATTATACCAAAATCCTCCGGATATGCACAACAATTGGGTTTTAGATTTAGTTGGGCTAAAGAAGTAGTAGAGCAACATATTAGCTCAGATAATGGAAATTTTCATTTTAAGATACTGTTAAAGTTACCTGATTGCAATCTTTGGCATGGTTTTTTAACAAAAAATGGGTTCACTTCCAAACTAAGTATGCTGCTAGCATCCCCATTTTCTTTCACTGTTAATGAAGCTGATTTCATGCACCTGATTGTCTTCTTGGCATGGTTTTTTGACCAAAATGGGTTCACTATGAACTGAGGATGCTATAGCTGTATGCCAAAATCCTCCAGATATGCACAACAATTGGGTTTTAGATTTAGTTAGGCTAAAGAAGTAGTAGAGCAACATATAAGCTCAGATAATGGAAATTTTCATTTTAAGATACTGTTAAAGTAACCTGATTGCAATCTTTGGCATGGTTTTTTAACAAAAAATGGGTTCACTTCCAAACTAAGTATGCTGCTAGCATCCCCATTTTCTTTCACTGTTAATGAAGCTGATTTCATGCATCTGATTGTCTTCTTGGCATGGTTTTTTGACCAAAATGGGTTCACTGTGAACTGAGGATGCTATAGCTGTATGCCAAAATCCTCCGGATATGCACAACAATTGGGTTTTAGATTTAGTTGGGCTAAAGAAGTAGTAGAGCAACATATAAGCTCAGATAATGGAAATTTTCATTTTAAGATACTGTTAAAGTAACCTGATTGCAATCTTTGGCATGGTTTTTTAACAAAAAATGGGTTCACTTCCAAACTAAGTATGCTGCTGGCATCCCCATTTTCTTTCACTGTTAATGAAGCTGATTTCATGCATCTGATTGTCTTCTTGGCATGGTTTTTTGATCAAAATGGGTTCACTGTGAACTGAGGATGCTATAGCTGTATGCCAAAATCCTCCGGATATGCACAACAATTGGGTTTTAGATTTAGTTGGGCTAAAGAAGTAGTAGAGCAACATATAAGCTCAGATAATGGAAATTTTCATTTTAAGATACTGCTAAAGTAACCTGATTGCCATCTTTGGCATGATTTTTTCACCAAAAATGGGTTCACTTCCAAACTAAGTATGCTGCTAGCATCCTCATCTTCTTTTACTGTTTGTGAAGCTTATTTTCATTCATCTGATTGCCATCTTGGCATGTTTTTTTGACCAAAATGGGTTCACTGTGAACTGAGGATGCTATAGGTACGTATGCCAAAATCCTCCGGATATGCACAGCAATTGGGTTTTAGATTTAGTTGGGCACAGTGAATTAGTAGAGCAACATATAAGCTCAGATAATGGAAATTTTTATTTTAATATACTGTTAAAGTAACATGTTTGCCCTCGTTGGCATGATTTTTCAACAAAAAATGGATTCAGTTCCAAACTAAGTATGCTGCTAGCATCCTCATTATCTTTCACTGTTAATGAATCTTATTTCATTAAGATCCAGGATTGCAAATTTTGATTGGGCTGTGATTCGATTGTTTAGTGGCTATTGTCTATGTTCTTAATTGGGCTGTGATTAGAAAGAGAGGGCTCGAGTGGAGATCTGGAAACCCATATAGAGACATCTTGTTCATAATAATTTATTATTATTGTTGTTCTTGTCGCTCTTGCTGTTGTTGCTGATGTCTCTTTGTGTTCGTGTGCTGAAGGGAAACAAGGGATGAGAGAGAGATGAGGAAAATGCCGCTATGTTAGCCTGGTGTATCCAAAGTCTTTACCATTCTTCTTTCTGTTTCCATTTCTGGCTTCTATATTTGGTTTCCTTCCACGATGACAGTTCCCTAAAAATACACTTGATATGAGCCCTATCTTTTTTTTCTTATTTTTCTTATATTTGGTTTCCATCCACGATGACAGTTTCATGGATTGTCTGAACAATCCATGAAAGACATGCTTAGATACTGAATTTTCATTTGTTTTACTGTTTTAGATAGTGGATATTCCCAATCAGAGGAGAATATAAAGGTTTCAAGTTAGATACTTGTTGCTGCTAAATTTGGTGTGGGGGCAAATAGATGAATTTGTGGATTCTTAGGGAAACTGAATAGTAAACCTGTATACCTATTCCATCGGGCTTCGATCGTTGATCCCGCCGCAGACCTGCAAAAAGTGCGAGACACCGGGGTTGTTCCCGGCGACGCACCCTCCGACGCTCAAGTCAGTAATCTAGGAAGACTACGAATGAGCGCAAAAACTGGTGAAAGATTGATTACCTCTTAATGGAGATGGATGGGGGGTATTTATAGGCGTCTTAGGGAACAGATTAGGAATGTAATCCCCGTGATCTGATAAGGAATATTCTCCTTGTAAACAGATTAGGAATGTAATCTCTAATCCCCAGTGGAGGGATAGGCATGAATCTGGGCCATTGATTAGGATCTAATCAGGGACCTTGATTCTATCCCTCTGATCGGGCTTTGTCGCTGGTTGAAACCCGCGCCCGATTGAAGCGGGTCCGTTTGTGGGTTATTGGGTCTTTATCGGGGAGACCTAGTACCCATCTCAGACCATATTTGTGGCGGAAATCACCATTTTACCCCTGGGCTTCAAGATTCGTGCCCGATTTGGAAGGTTCCGATTAACCCCCATTTTTAGCCACATCACGAGCCCCCCACTCCTAAAGGCGGAGATTGATCGGCCTTTGAGGAGTAGTTTTAACTGTTTTAATGGCTAATGGAGTTGTATCGGAGCCTGCCCGGAAGGTTTTGAATCTTGAAGGTGGTAGTTTGGTGATTTTTCAAGTGGATTGAACTCTGAGTCGCTCCCGAGCCCTCGGGAGATTGTTTTTGGGCAACAATTGTTTGTTTGGGGGTGAGAGGGTACTCTCCTGTTTTATAATTGCTCCCTAGGGATTCTTCCTTACCTTTTCGAATTTTTTAATTGTTTTTTGGCGCCATGGTTCGGCCATTATCCTTCGTTGAGGGGTGTTTGCATTTGTACCATGCTTCCGACTACCTCTAGAGCTCGCTGGCTAGGAGGCCGAGGTTCGTATGCGGTTCGGCACGTTTTTCCGAAGAGGAGAGCGAGTTCGGCGTAGCTGCGAGTGCTAGGAGGGAGTCCGGCGTTGCGCGAGGTCCAATTCTTTCCCGTAACGAGGTCGGTGTCAAGAACGCTCAGCGTTGGGTGCCGAACTTGAATTTTTCCCCGTAATGAGGTCGGTGTCAAGAACGCTCGGCGTTGGGTGCCGAACTTGACTTTTTCCCCGTAACGAGGTCGGTGTCAAGAATGCTCGGCGTAGGTGCCGAACTTGATTTTTTCCCCGTAACGAGATCGGTGTCACGAACGCTCGGCAGTGAGTGCCGAACTTGATTTTTACCCCGTAACAAGGTCGGTGTCACGAACGCTCGGTAGTGAGTGCCGAACTTGATTTTTACCCCGTAACAAGGTCGGTGTCACGAACGCTCGGCAGTGAGTGCTGAACTTGATTTTTACCACGTAACAAGGTCGGTGTCAAGAACGCTCGGCGTTGGGTGCCGAACTTGAATTTTTCCCCGTAACGAGGTCGGTGTCAAGAACGCTCGGCGTTGGGTGCCGAACTTGACTTTTTCCCCGTAACGAGGTCGCTGTCAAGAACGCTCGGCGTAGGTGCCGAACTTGATTTTTTCCCCGTAACGAGGTCGGTGTCAAGAACGCTCGGCGTTGGGTGCCGAACTTGACTTTTTCCCCGTAACGAGGTTGGTGTCAAGAACGCTCGGCGTAGGTGCCGAACTTGATTTTTTCCACGTAACGAGGTCGGTGTCACGAACGCTCGGCAGTGAGTGCCAAACTTGATTTTTACCCCGTAATAAGGTCGGTGTCACGAACGCTCGGCAGTGAGTGCCGAACTTGATTTTTACCCCGTAACAAGGTCGATGTCAGGAAAGCTCGGCAGTGAGTGCTGAACTTGATTTTTACCCCGTAACAAGGTCGGTGTCACGAACGCTCGGTAGTGGGTGCCGAACTTGATTTTTACCCCGTAACAAGGTCGGTGTCACGAACGCTCGGCAGTGAGTGCCGAACTTGATTTTTACCCCGTAACAAGGTCGGTGTCACGAACGCTTGGCAGTGAGTGCCGAACTTGATTTTTACCCCGTAACAAGGTCGGTGTCACGAACGCTCGGCAGTGAGTGCCGAGCTCCTAAACTTGTCGTTTTTAGGAGTTTGTTTCTTCTGTGCGCCATCTGAACTTCTGGCGGCTCTGACAGCTCTGACAACTCTGACATATGGGACGTTCATTAATTGCTGTGACCTCTGGGCTTCCATCAGACGGAACGCGCATTAAACTCGACTCATGATTTGGCGTGGTTAGCGAGGCGACGATTGGGGTCGCTTCGTCGTTTGGTTTAAATGGGCCGGTCGTACGAGCCCATTAACCTCGTTTGGAGCGCCCTTCCCTCTATAAATCCTCACCCCCCTCTCTCATTTCTCATTTCTCCTTTTTTCCGCTCAGACGATTTCTTGTGCTCAGGCGAATTCTTCCGGTCGTCGGTGTTTGATTCAGGCGAAGTTTTCTGGCGGCTATCTCTCTTAAGGTAATTTATCATCAACTATGTCTGTAGCTTCTGTCTCCGAAGAAATCTCTTGGTCCGAGCCCTCCCTTGAAGACGTCGAGGATTCGACTCCGACCCCGACCAAGGGCAAGAAGGTGTTCGGCAAGGATTCGATCGTTGTGGATCCGAAGAGAATGGGGTAGTTCGGACAACTGCCAGGGCCGTTGACGGGGCTCCACAGAGTTAGGCAGCTCCTGGAGGATCAGGCCGAGCGAATTGTTCATGGGAGGGGGAGGTCCTTCGAGGAGAATGCCGTGAGGGAGACGACGGAGGCGGACAATGCGGCGTCGATCCTGCGCGAGGAGGATCTGGCAGTGATCCGGGATTCTTTTTTCATCCCGGAGGAGTACGAAATTATGCTGCCGGGCCCCGGAGTTAGGGCCAACTCGCCGCTGCCAGTGACGATGTGTTGCTGGCCGGTCGACGCCTTTATCGCCGGTGCTCGGCTACCTCTCCACGCGTTCGCTGTTACCGTGGTGAGTTGGTTCGGGGTCAGCCCCATCCAACTCATGCCGAACGCGTGGCGAGTGATAAACGGTTTCGTTCTTCACTGCCAGGCCGCAGGGATCGAGCCGCAACTGAACGTGCTTCGGACGCTATACCGGCTCCACCAAGGGAATAAGTCGGAGTACCGGTATTACTTGACTCCGAGGCACGGCGGCAGGCTCTTCATATGCCCCGACTCCATCAAGAACTGGCGAGAGAAGTGGTTGGTTGTGCGGAGTCGAGAGGCATGGCCGATCCCTTCTGACTGGGTAGAAGGGGTGCCGAAGAGGGCGAAGGCGATGCCGAAGCTCTCAGTGGAAGAAGAAGAGGCGGTCCGGATTCTCCTTGATCGGACGAAGTACGATTGGAGGGAGCTGACAGAGGACGTCCTCTACAAGGGAGGGCTCTGCCGCGTAGACCCTAGTACGTGGCTCTCGTCAAGTTCTTTTTTCTTTCCGTACCTTCTTCCTTGTTATTTTTTATGTGCTGACCAATTTTCGCTTTTGATGCAGAATCCATGGACTACGAGGCAGTATTGGCGCTCAGGGCAGGGCTCGCCAGCAAGGCGCCGAAGAAGCGCAAAAGGGTCGCATCGAAGCTGCCCTCGACCTCGAAGGCACCGAGGATTGGGGCCTCTGTCGAGGAGGTGGAGGTCCTCGACAGTCCGGCCGTCACTGTGGCGGGGACTCCGGCCCCAGCATCTGTGGGCGAGTTCCCCATTGCTACCGCCCTCGCCATGCCGACACCGCCGCTGACTGTGGCGGGCGAGGAGCTCCTGACAGAGGAGCACAAGCGGATTCACATCCCGGACTGGCAAGTCCAGAGGCATGATGGGTTCCTCGGGAACTTGCTGGCGAGCATGCAGGCCGTCAAGCACCTCGCCACCCCAAAGTACCGAGCCGCCATGGAGGCGGGGAGAGAGGGTGACGACGTGATCGAGATCGCTCGTTCGGCGGTATCGGTAAGCTTCTCTTCGTTTGTTGTACTTCTTGAATCACCAATTTTTTTTTTTTCTAACTCTTTTAGTTCTTCTTTGCTGCAGATCATCGTCCACTTCGGCCACCTCACCGAGAGGCTGAAAGCTCTAGAGAAGGAGCTGAAGCAGGAGTCCGACCAAGCTCGGAACAAAAAAGCTCGGATGTCGAACGAGCTCGACAAGCTCTGTGTTGAGCATGAGGGCAGGTTGACGAGGGTCCAGCACCTTGAGGCCGAGGTGGCGAGGTTGGAGGGCGAGCTCCTTCGCCAGAAGGAGGGGTCGGCCAAGCAGTTGGTCGAGGCCAAGGCGGCGGCTGTGAAGGCGGCGGAGGACGCAACCCTGGAGAAGGCGCAGGGGTTCCTCGCCCAGAACATGGCGAAGGCCTTCGCCGCAGCCCTCGAGCGGGTGTCGAAGGAGTACCCCGACGTGGGCGTCTCGGGGTGGAGGCTGTTTCCCGGCCACGTCGAGGGTTTCGACCCTGAATCCGAGAGGGGGGAGGATGAAGGGGACGACGGAGCTGATGCCGGGGACGGGGTCACTGGCGAGGTCCCTGGTGCTGCGGTCACTCCGCTGTCAGTGGTGTCCCCTTCGGCGAAGTCAACCCCTACCCCACCTCGTCGCTCAGGGAAAGAGGTCGAGCTTTGACTTCGCTCCTCGTTTTGTTATTTTGTTTGTCTATTTGTTTTTTTGTTTTTTTTTTCAATCATTGTAACGCCTAATAGCGGACTGGCCACCGCTACTTTTTGAAATGAATGAAAAGAAAAAATTTTGCAAGTGTTGGTGTTCGAATTTTTGTCTTTCGCCCCCCTTTTTCGCCGAACATTCTCTTATGGCCTCGAGAGTTTCTTGTTTCTTTTCTGATTTTTCTTGTTTCACTTCTGGCCAAGTGTGGCGCTCCGGCAATGTTCTATCTTTTTACTGATTACTTCGATCTCTTTGCAGCTGATGGTGATCGCCCAAGACGTCGAGCCTTCGTGCTCGGACGAGGAAGCTCGAGCCAAGGTCGGCCTAGGGGCGACGAGGCTGTGTCTGGTGAGGTGCCGAGAGAGACTCTACGAGGTCGAGCTCAAATTGCGCCGAGCTGAAAGCGAGAGGAAGCATCTCCAGCTCATCCTCGGCCGGCGAGATGTCGAGATTCGTCGTCTGGAAAGCAGGATTGAAGAGCTTACCCCCGCGAGTGAAGGTGAATATTCGCCAACTGATTTCAGTAATGAGATTCGGGTTCAGTGCATCCGTCATAACTTTTCCAAAATAATAGCGGAGAGAGATGACTTGCTTTCCGAGATACAGCATCTGCAGTCCGTAGAGGCGAAGCTTCGGAGCGAGGGCGAGGGGCTGACGGCCGAAGTGGCCAAGTTGATGACCGAACGGGTACAGTTGACTGCCGAGGTCGAAGCGCTGAAGAGAGCGACGGTGGATAAAAGCATCGAGGTCAATCACCTTCGGCGCCTCATCGCCAGCCGATCAGGAGTGCCGGACTCCGCGATACCCCCACGTTTCGAAGTCGATGTCAAAGGCGACTCGTTGCGGGATCGGATCTCGGAGTTGGAGGCAGAAGTGGCCCGTCTTAAGCCGCATTCGGGACCGATCAACATTCGAAGCACGTCGTGCACTCGTGCTGAGAGTGAACGGGGCATTACCTTCTATGAGATGGCGACCCGTCAGCGGATCGGCCAACCTAGTCCGGGGGACGCGCAGAGCTCGGTGGCAATTTCGTCGAGTGGAGCGTCCGTCGGAGTAACTACTAGAAGTGGTGCCGAGGATACGTCTCAATTCGCCGGCTTGGGGTTGCGCTCCGGAGACAAGCGTCGTCACTCTCGAGTGTCTTTGAAGCGGAACGCTCCGGCTCCAAAAAAGCGCTAAAGTCGTCGACTCTGCGAGTTTTTGTGTATTTTTTGTTTTTTGCTAAGTGTAATAAGTCGGCATTGTAACTTTTTCTTTGACGAGTTGTAATCCTGCCGTGTTTGTCTTTGTACCGCATCTGTTTCATCAATAAAAGTGTTGTTGCCGAACTTGAGTGTTTTTACTTTCGCGACTGTTGTCTGCTGCGCCGAGGCTTATAAAGTCGGCCGCGTACTTGTCCGTCGATCGGCGAGGGGAATGTTCGGCCAGTGGTGCCGAGCCTTATCTCTACTGCCCAATCATGCCGTCCTGTGAGGCAAGTTCGGCGGCTGCCTCTCAAACTGCGTCAAAGCGCAAGAGTCGGGCCTCGGATCGTTGCTAGAGTAGTTCGGTAGCTATGACCGCGACCCTGAATGGCGAACTACTCCTAGCTCGCTGAGAAGCGGTCTTGCGAAGTAGATTCGAACCAAGTGTGGGACTCCGAACCACTCAACGGCTGTGGGAGCAATTCCGAATGGCGAGCTACTCCTAGCTCGCTTAGGAGCGAACTTGTGAAGTAGAATCGAGCCAAGTGTTGGACTCCGAACCATTCAACGGCTGTGGGAGCAATTCCGAATGGCGAGCTACTCCTAGCTCGCTTAGGAGCGAACTTGTGAAGTAGAATCGAGCCAAGTGTTGGACTCCGGAACCATTGTTAGATTAGTTTAGGGTTGTGGGAGCATTTCCGAATGGCGAACTACCCCTAGCTCGCTTGGGAGCGAGCTTGCGAAGTAGAGTCAAACCAAGTGTTGGACTCCGAACCATTCAACGGCTGTGGGAGCAATTCTGATTGGCGAGCTACTCCTAGCTCGCTTAGGAGCGAACTTGTGAAGTAGAATCGAGCCAAGTGTTGGACTCCGGAACCATTGTTAGATTAGTTTAGAGTTGTGGGAGCATTTCCGAATGGCGAACTACCCCTAGCTCGCTTAGGAGTGAGCTTGCAAAGTAGAGTCGAACCAAGTGTTGGACTCCGAACCATTCAACGGCTGTGGGAGCAATTCCGAATGGCGAGCTACTCCTAGCTCGCTTAGGAGCGAACTTGTGAAGTAGAATCGAGCCAAGTGTTGGACTTCGGAACCATTGTTAGATTAGTTTAGGGTTGTGGGAGCATTTCCGAATGGCGAACCACCCCTAGCTCGCTTGGGAGCGAGCTTGCGAAGTAGAGTCGAACCAAGTGTTGGACTCCGAACCATTCAACGGCTGTGGGAGCAATTCCGAATGGCGAGCTACTCCTAGCTCGCTTAGGAGCGAACTTGTGAAGTAGAATCGAGCCAAGTGTTGGACTCCGGAACCATTGTTAGATTAGTTTAGGGTTGTGGGAGCATTTACGAATGGCGAACTACCCCTAGCTCGCTTGGGAGCGAGCTTGCGAAGTAGAGTCGAACCAAGTGTTAGACTCCGAACCATTCAACGGCTGTGGGAGCAATTCCGAATGGCGACCTACTCCTAGCTCGCTTAGGAGCGAACTTGTGAAGTAGAATCGAGCCAAGTGTTGGACTCCGGAACCATCGTGAGATTAAAGAGTTAAAAGCAGAGAGATGTAATAGCAGCGAAAATATAAAAAAACTTTATTTATTAATATCTAATGATCGGTTGCTTCTAAAGTTGCTAGCCATTATTACAATGAAAAAATAAAAGGAAAAATCACTACTAGTTAAAGGAAGGGAATGGTTCGACATCTCGAGTTACTTAGAGAGGCGTAGTTGCTTTCTCTTGGTATTTCAAAAGATGGTCGGCATTCCAAGTCATGGGAATTTCTCTGCCTTCGAGATCTTCTAGCTTGTATGCACCGGGGCGGATCACTTTTGAGATCTTGTACGGTCCCTCCCAATTCGGGGCCAGTTTGCTTTTCTGTCCAGAGAACGAGATGGCCAATTTTCGGAGGACTAGGTCCCCTTCTTTGAGGTCCGTTGGGCGGACTCTTTTGTTGTATGCTAGCTCAATTCTTCTTCGGTAACTTTGTTGCCGTATAGCAGCTCTTTCTCGGATTTCGTCTATCAAGTCTAGGCTTGCTCTGAGCTCTCTGGCATTTTGCTCTTCTTCAAAAGCTATCAAACGAGGAGAGGGTATCCCCACTTCTAGGGGAATGAGGGCCTCGGACCCATAGGTGAGATTAAATGGGCTCTCGCCTGTTGGGGTCCGCTTGGTGGTGCGGTGATTCCCGAGCACGTTTGGCAGCTGATCAACCCACAGCCCTTTGGAACACTTGTCCACCCTCTTCTTGATGCCCGAAAGGATCTGTCGGTTGGCATTCTCGGCCTGGCCGTTCGACTGAGGATGGGAGACGGAGGAGAATCGGTGTTGTATGGCGAGGTCCTCACATAAGGCTCGGAAGGCAGCCCCAGTGAACTGCGTTCCGTTATCCGTAACTATGACCCGGGGAAAGCCGAATCGGCAGATCACATTTTTCCAGAAGAATTGAACAACCCTATGCTCGGTGATTGTAGCCAGGGGCTCGGCCTCTATCCATTTCGAGAAATAGTCGACTGCCACGACTAGGAACTTTAACTATCCGGGAGCTGGCGGAAATGGCCCTAGTAAATCCATCCCCCACATTGCAAAGGGGATCAGACTTGATAGGGAGGTGAGTGGTGCTTGTGGAAGGCGTCGGATGTCGGAGTACTTCTGGCAGGAGCTGCATTGCCGAACGTGTCGCTCGGCGTCCCGTAGGAGAGTGGGCCAGTAATACCCATAGTTCAACACTTTGCGCGCTAGGGCTCTGGAGCCAGAGTGGGCCCCGCCAATGCCCTTATGGAGTTCTTGTAGGGCGTAGTCGGCTTGCCCGGGGGAAAGACATCTCAGGTAAGGCCGACCGTCCACCTGGGTGAAGGAGCGTTTATATAGGATGCCTTCGATTAATGTATAACGCTCGGCTCGGGTCCTGATTCTTCTTGCTTCCTTCGGATCTTCGGGGAGGAGTCCGTCCCTTAAGAACTCGACGAGGGGTCTCATCCAGTTGTCTTCGAGGAGGACGGGCAATGTTTCAACGGAGTCAGGTGTTTCGTCCTCTATGCTCGGCCTCAGGAGGACCTCTATCAATACGGTCTGCTCAAGACCTTGAAGGGAAGAAGAGGCTAATTTTGATAGGGCGTCGGCCTGAGCATTTTCTTCTCGGGGGATCCTTTGGATGAGGGCCTCTTCAAACAGCGCCATGAGGCTCTTAACTTTGGCCAAGTATTTGATCATCCTATCATCGCGGGCTTCATACTCGCCGAGGACCTGGTTAACGACCAACTGAGAGTCGCTGAAGATCCGTAGGCGTTGTGCCCCTGCGTTTCGGGCCATTCTAAGACCGGCTATTAGCGCCTCGTATTCGGCTTCATTGTTCGAGACTTTCAAGTTTATACGGAGGGAGTATTGGAGGATGAAGTCATCTGGACCTGCCAGAATGACTCCTGCCCCGCTTTCCTCGTTGCAGGAGGATCCGTCAACATAAACCGACCAAACTAGCGGTCCCTTTACTGTTTGGCTGGGCTCGGGGATGGTGCTCTCAACTATGAATTCGGCCAGCGCCTGAGCCTTGATCGCGGACCGAGGCTGATATGATATGTCATGCTGGCTCAGTTCGATCGACCATTTCATAAGGCGTCCCGAAGTCTCGGGTTTGTGAAGAACCTGTTTCAGCGGCTGGTCGGTAAGTACAACCACCGAATGTGACTGGAAGTACGGGCGAAGCATTCTCGCGGCTGTTACCAGGGCATAGGCCATTTTCTCGATCTTCGGGTACCGGAGCTCGGCGTCCCGGAGCACCTTGCTGATGTAGTAGATGGGCTTCTGAGCCCTTTCTTCTTCTCGGACTAAGACCGCACTGAGCGTCTGTTCGGAAGCTGCCAGGTAGAGGTAAAGCGGTTCGCCAGGTACTGGTTTGCTGAGAAGAGGTGGATTGACAAGGTAAGCTTTAAGCTGGTCGAAGAAGTCTTGTTGCTGCTGCCCCCACTCAAATCCTTTAGCCCCCCTGAGGGCTTTGAAGAACGGGAGGCACTTCTCCCCGGACTTCGACAGAAAGTGCCCTATGGCGGCTAACCGACCAGTCAACCTCTGAACTTCCTTGACATTTCTAGGAAGGGCCATGTCCAATATGGCTTTGATCTTCTCCAGATTTGCTTCAATTCCTCGTTGGCTAACCATGAAGCCGAGGAACTTCCCTGATGAGACGCCGAACGCACACTTGTTCGGGTTGAGTCTCATATTGTGCTTTCTTAGGACGTCAAAGGCCTCTTGGAGGTCGGCCACATGATCAACACCTCGAATGCTTTTTACAAGCATATCATCGACGTACACTTCCATGTTCCGGCCGATCTGGGCCTGGATAACCTTGTTGACGAGGCGTTGGTATGTCGCCCCTGCGTTCTTTAGGCCGAATGGCATGACTCTGTAGCAATAAAGGCCTTGGTTGGTCACAAAAGATGTCTTCGGGATATCCGGGGAGAACATTCTTATCTGATTGTAACCCGAGAAAGCATCCATGAAGCTGAGGAGCTCATGTCCCTGAGGTTGCGTCAATCAGAGTGTCAATGCTCGGCAGAGGGAAGGGATCTTTGGGGCAGGCCTTGTTGAGGTCGGTGAAATCAATACAAATTCTCCAAGTCCCATTGGACTTCTTCACCATTAATACGTTTGACAACCACTCAGGGTAGTTTACCTCCTGTATGAATCGGGCCTTCAACAGCTTGTCTACCTCTTCTTTGATAGCGAGCTGACGCTCGGGGGCGAACTTGCGCCTCTTCTGCTGAACCGGTTTGGACCCCAAATCGACGCTCAGGCGGTGGACCAAGAGTTCTTCGGAGATACCGGGCATATCTGCTGCGGACCATGCGAAGAAGTCTTGATTGGTTCGGATGCATTTCACAATATCTGAGTATAGGGCGGACGGGAGGGTCTTGCTAACAAAGAACTTGCGGGTCGGCTCTTGTTCAGAGAAGAGCACCTCCTCCAGTTCATCCACCGGCTCGGAGGTCGGTCTTGCAGTATCTTGAGGAATTTCCAGAGTCTCTAAGGAGAGGACGGGTCCAAGGGTTGAGGTCATGTAGCACTTTCTAGCCGTCTCTTGATTGCCCCTTACTTCCCCGACCCCAGACCGGGTGGGAAACTTCATCTTAAGATGGTATGCTGAGGGGACAGCTTCCAGAGCTGCGAGGCCAGGCCGACCCAAAATGACGTTGTAGGCGGCGGGAACATCCACCACCATGAAGTCCATTGGCTCTGTTCGGGTGGTAAGAGTTTGACCGGCAGTTACATCGAGGGTGATCACCCCTTCAATAGTTACCGGAACCCCCATGAACCCATGGAGAGTGTAGCCGACGGGCTTGAGTCTGTCTCTGGAGAGCTTTAGGCCTTTAAAAGCGGAGAGGAAGAGGATGTTGACGGAGCTGTCGTTGTCTACTAAGATCCTCTCCACTTTGAAATTCGCCATATGGAGGCTAATGACGAGTGCGTCACAATGTGGGGTACGAACTCCTTCAAGATCTTCGTCGGAGAACGTGATTGGCACTCCGAGGCCTTTGGGAGGAGGGGTGGTTCGGACCGAGTTGACTTCTCTTATAAAGGCTTTCCGAGAGGAGTTCGAGGAGCCCCCCATTGGGCCCCCGTGAATGAGGTGGAGGACTCGCTCTTCCTCGAAGTCTGGCGTCTCTTCTCTTTTCGGACGCTTGTTAGCCCCCCGAGGCGGGGGAGGAAGTTCAGCTCGGTCCTTTCTTACAAACCTAGTCAGCTGCCCTCTCTGGATAAGGGCCTCGATCTCGTTCTTCAGGGCACGACAATCGCTGGTGTCATGCCCATAGTCCCGGTGATAACGGCACCATTTCTCTTTATCTCTTCTTTTGGCGGGGGTGTTCATCCTTGGAGCAGGGGGGATGATACCCTCCTTCTCGACCTCCATCAAAATGGTTGAGACGTCAGTGGTGAGGGGAGTGAACTTTTCGAACCTGGGGGGAGTTCAGCGCTGGCCGGCATTGTCCTTTTGGAGCTTCCTGGCTCCTTCCTCCTCTGTTCCCTTTCTCTTAAACCCGGAGGAAGACCCCTCCCAGTTTGGTCGCTGCTCGGCCTCTTCGGCCCGGATATACTTTTCAATGCGAAGGAGGAGGTCGGAAAAGTTCTGCGGAGGTTTCTTGGCGAGGGAGGAGCGGAGGTTGGAATTAAGGACATTAGATTGAAATGCTGCCATAGCGACCGACTGGTCGAGGGATGCTATAGACCTGGCTTCAGCTGTGAACCTCTTCACATAGTCTCTCAGTTTCTCCCCCTTCTTTTGGTGGAGGTGCAATAGGGAGATGCTAGTTTTCTCAGCCCTACGACTGCTTACGAAATGTGTGACGAAGAGGGTTTCGAACTGTTCGAAGGTGAATATTGAGGAGGGGGCGAGGCGAGAGTACCATTCTCGGGCCGGTCCCTTGAGAGTTGCGGGGAAGGTTTTGCAGAGGAGGGCATCGGAAGCTTGATGGAGGAGCATCAAAGTCTTAATGCTTTCGATGTGATCAACTGGATCGGTCTCCCCGGTGTAAGTCTCGAATTGGGGAGGTTTGAAACCGAACGGCACAGGTGCATCCACTATGGTCCGGGAGAAAGGGGGTCGGCTAGGACGTAGGGTCCTCCCCCTGAGCTTCTCTTCTCGGTTTATCTGACCCAGGCGCCTTTCTACTTCATGAAGACGGCGGTTCATGGTGTCATCTCTCCGACGGTAATCTGCCGAGCCTCGAGACTCGTCTTCGTATGAGGGAGAGCGAGGGCTGCGGCGATGGTAACTTTGGGAGCGATGAGGACTTGGGGTACGCCGGGAGTTGGTAGGAGCAGGACGAGGAGATGGGGACCTTCGGTGAGGGCTTCGGACTGGAGGAGGGGACGGGACCTTCGGCTCGTTAGGATTTTGACAGAGGTT
Organism: Hemerocallis citrina; assembly: GCA_017893485.1. NCBI lineage: Eukaryota > Viridiplantae > Streptophyta > Magnoliopsida > Asparagales > Asphodelaceae > Hemerocallis > Hemerocallis citrina. Next base: position 102,959,897 of record CM030363.1, on the reverse strand, counting down.
GAGAGCCTGCAGGACGGTCGCTTGGAACTGCTGGAACTCGGCACGGGTGATTGGTGCCTCATTGTTCCTGAGCTGTTGCCGACCTGCGGGAGAGTGCCTTCTTCGGTAATGATCGGGGGACTCTATTCTCCCTCTGCGGACGGGGGACCTGTGGTACCGGTGGCGAGGAGACCGCTCGCCCGGATGGCGTTGGCGGGAGGCTCCCTCTCGGGCCCGCTTTTCTTCTAGATGGCGGCGGAGATCGTCTTCTTTCTGGCGATCAGGGGCGGTATTGTGGCGACCAGAGGCTCGGGGGTGATGGGAGGCCATAGAGTCCGTGGAGGCGTTGCGGATGGAGACATGCTCTTGATGAAATGGTTGTTTCTGAGGGTTAGGACCCTTTGGATCAGGAGGGGGAAGGTTCTATTGGAGCGGGTCTTCCACGGTAGGGGAAGTTGCCCTTGTTGCTGAGCTGGATTAGGGAGGACTTCTTGCTGCTGATCAGGGTTGGGTCCTCGGTTGGAACCCCTTGACCTGACTTTGCGAGGTGGCATGGCTGGAGAAGACCTGTTCACCGGGAAGAGGAGAGGTCTCTATTCGTTAGTTTCCCACAGACGGCGCCAATCTGTTGCCGCTAAATTTGGTGTGGGGGCAAACAGATGAATTTGTGAATTCTTAGGGAAACTGAATAGTAAACCTGTATACCTGTTCCGTCGGGCTTCGATCGTTGATCCCGCCGCAGACCTGCAAAAAGTGCGAGACACCGGGGTTGTTCCCGGCGACGCACCCTCCGACGCTCAAGTCAGTAATCTAGGAAGACTACGAATGAGCGCAAAAACTGGTGAAAGATTGATTACCTCTTAATGGAGATGGATGGGGGGTATTTATAGGCGTCTTAGGGAACGGATTAGGAATGTAATCCCCGTGATCTGATAAGGAATATTCTCCTTGTAAACAGATTAGGAATGTAATCCCTAATCCCTAGTGGAGGGATAGGCATGAATCTGGGCCATTGATTAGGATCTAATCAGGGACCTTGATTCTATCCCTCTGATCGGGCTTTGTCGCTGGTTGAAACCCGCACCCGATTGAAGCGGGTCCGTTTGTGGGTTATTGGGTCTTTATCGGGGAGACCCAGTACCCATCTCAGAAGATATTTGTGGCGGAAATCACCATTTTACCCGTGGGCTTCAAGATTCGTGCCCGATTTGGAAGGTTCCGATTAACCCCCATTTTTAGCCACATCAATACTGAATCTTCATTTATTTTGTTATTTTAGATATATTTAAAAACAAAATTAAGTACTAGATTTTTAGCATTGCAATGTAATTATTTTACCTCTGTATATATCATTAACAAATCCATTTGCAATTGGCACTTTGAACTTATAATTTAAGATACAGGTAGATCTTTTTGCAAGTTCAAAAAATATGTATATTCTGTATTGTGGTCTACTGTTGAATTAAACTATTGTTTTTTTTTTCACAGAGCGGTCGCCCAGATGAAGGAAATTCTGATGATCAGAACTGAAGCTACTCGAGGGGTATGAAGCTGCGGTCCTCCTTGCTGTTCTTATGTCCTCCTTGCTGTATGGTTGTTGTTCTTATGTCCTCCTCGTTGCTGTTGTTATGTCAGACTGGTTTTTTTTTTTATGAGAGTTATGTCAGACTTTTAATTTGGGATATTTTGGATATTTGTCAGACTGGTTTGTTTGGATATTTGGGATGTTAGTCCCTATATTAATTTGTTAATTATGACACTGTTAATTAATCAATGAATTTGGACGTTGATATGACACGTGTGAAACTTTATTATGTTTAATTATTCTTGTATCTGGTTGTGATTTGCGCAGTAATATGCAACGAAATTGGTTGAATAAGTTGTGAATTAGTTTACAGGTTTTGTAAATGAAACTGTGAATTAAAATCGAATGGAAAACCGGAGTATCGAAAATAAACGGGCATAGCTAGACCGGCGTTTTAAAAAATGCCGGTCTATCTAATCAATTTGTTGGAGTGCGCGATATACCGGCGTTCCCACACACGCCGGTGTATGTCGTCAGCTGTAACGGCACCGAGGAACACCGGCGTTTTACAAACGCCATATACCTAACTACACCGGCATTTTTGGGTCGCGCCGGTGATTGTAAGTAGGGAAAACCGGGCACTCATAAACGCACATACACCGGCGCTCTATGACCGCTGGTATACTTTCATTCTACACCGGTATTTCCATAAATGCCGGTGTATGGATAAATACCGGCGGTTTACGACCGCCGGTGAATGTATATAGTGTGTAAAAGAACGGCACTCAGAGACCCCCATACACCGGCGTTTTATGGCCGCCGGTGTAATTGTAACATTTACCGGCGTCCAGCAAAAGCGCGGGTGTATACCCCTTCCTTTCCGCGACGCTCGCTTCGGCGGTATTTGGACCGGCGCTATTATAAACGCCGGTGAAAGTTTCACCGGCGTAAAAAAACGTCGGGAACGACGTAAAAAAACGCCGGGAAATCGAGTATCTTCAGTAGTGCCTCTATGGTCCATTATGAAATCTAAAGCGAAACTGATTGTTGTAGCAACCATGTAGTAAAAACTGGGATGCATGAAGTGATACCTAGATAGTAATAACTATAAGACTTGATACATGACACTTGAATATGATACATGCTTACTTGATACTTGACTACATTATGCATGAGACTTAATACATGACACTTGCTAAATGTTTACAAGATCCTTGATACTTGTTCTTGTTTACATGATACTTGTTCACTTGACACTTGATACATGCTTGGTGTACTTGTTGATCTTACCATGATAGTTGTTATATTTTGTTATCATGCCTATTCCATGCTATTTGTTTAATTTTCCCATGTACTTGTATCCTGCCCTACAAGCGGCCCATAACTTTTATTGACGGGAGTTTGTTCTCTTTCCTATTCCTGCAATTTTTAAATTGCAGATTTTGGAAAACATGTTCCAGATGGTGTTGATGATATGAAATATTAATGCTGGATTTTGCTATTATTATTTCTTGTTTCTTGTTTTGAACAATTGTATCTTGTACTCTGATTTATTTGTATTTGGACAATGTGACCCTGGACATCTGACTTATTCAGATCTGAATTGAGATTAATATATTTTGTTTCAAGTATTCTTATTGGTATTTTGGTTCATATGTGCATGCTTGGTTGATTTTTTTGCTTCCGACTCTGATTATTCTTGTGAGATGTTGTAAAAATTCCGGACAACTTATGGATGATGAAAATCATTCGCTGGGCTTAGTCACTTATCCGTATTCCATATTCTCTTTTGGGAAGCGGAGCGTGACAAGGTTTTTAGTGGTATCACAGCCTAGGTTTGGCTAATGTATTAGTTTGACTGATATATTAGACAAGCTTGGCTCGATTTGGGATTAGCTCAACAGTACACTGACCATGCATGCATGAATGAATTATAATCAACAATGATCTGGATATTAGTCTTATTCCATTCACTTTGATCTTTCCTCATTCGATCCCTTGATTCTTTGATTCCTTGTTTTCTTCCGTCTCTTTTTATTCGTCCTCTTTGATTGACCTTTTGTTGGGTATGAATTCATTCTTTTCGTACCCATATCTTTTTGATTTTGGTGTCATCCATTCTTTTCTTTTTGCTTGGTTCATTGATTGGCATCACTGGATGCTATTGGCAGAGTCTTCCCCGATCAGAGTAGCGCAGCGGAAGCATTGTGGGCTCATAACCCACAGGTCCCAGGATTCCCTTGTTGTTTCTCCTTCCCTGCATTGTTTGCTTCTCTCCATTCCTTGTATTCGTCTTCATCTGTTGGCTCATTGCTTGGTTCATCTCCTCCATGTCCATCCTTTCTTCGATTCCAGCTCTATCTATTTCTTCATCTTTTTTGCTTTGTTATCTTGCCAGTCTGGTGGTGTTTCTTCATCATTTTTGATACCAGTTACTTCTTTCTTGCATTCCATTTTTCCATCTTGAACCCATTCATTATTTGATTCAATTCTTCCCTGTTTATTCTCCATTTGATTCCAGTTCTGCCTACTCCCTATCTTGATTTGTTATCTTGTGTTGTTTCTCTCCTTTTGATACCGTTTGCTTCTTTTCTTGCATTCCATTTGACATCATTGTTATCCACTTCTTTCTTTTTTGGTGTTGCCACTGCTTTGTTCCTTTCCCTTTAATTCTCTATTTTGTTACCTTTCCCCAGTTTGTTTTACCTTGTCCTATGTACTGCCTAAGCAAATTTCGAGAAAGAAATTTTGTTGTAAGGTGGGTAGGATTTGTAACCCCTGTTTTCCCAAAAATGTATTTTTGTGTATTTTCTGTATTTTAAAATTTTCGCAAACTATTTTTTCTGTTTTCAAATTCTTTTGTTAAGATGTATTTATGCCTCTTCTATTAAAATTTAATTTTTTGATCAATAATTTTATTGTAACTATTTTCTATGAATTTTACACTGTAATACAAATCTTATTTTTTATATTGTTACTTTGACCTCTATTATTATTACTACTACTGTTATTATTAGTACTATTATTATTTTTATCATTTTTTTTCTTATTGTTATTATTGTTCTTAGTATCAGTATTATTACTGTTATTATTATTATTGTTATTGTTTTTATTATTATTATTGCTATAAAACCATATATGCATTTATAAACCCTATATCCTATTTTTATTTATATATATTTTTCTCTATTATCTTATTGGGTCACCCATTACCGCATATTACCCAATAACCCAAACCCTATCAAACCCATATACTTAAGCCCTAAAACTACCCAAACCCCACCTACCCTACCCAACCCGTTAGCAGCCTCAACCCTAACCCCTACCCTCACCTATTTAAACCCCCAGCCAGTTCACCTTCCCTACTCTTCCCCTACCTCCAGCCGCCTAAACCCATACAGACCCCTTCTATCTTCATATCCTTCCTCCGTTTACTCCCCTCTCCAGCCTCCCGTCGTTGCAACCCCAACAACAACATTGCGACCCTAGCCTGTCCATCCTCTGTGCTCCCTGCAGCGCCAACCGACCTCAGTGCTGCACCCTCCCCCATGCGCTCCAGCCATCACGACGACCTCCTGTCGTTCCTCCGCAGTGCCAGCCCTAGCACCCTTGTTGCGGAGCCCTGAGCCAGCAAGCCGTGCTGCCTCCTGCGTTGCCAGAGCAGCTCTTGCACCCTCTGGCTGCCTCCTGCTGCCCGCAGCCAGTGCACCGCCGGCCCCCTTAGCTGCCGTTGCCTCCCCTGAGTGCTGCCCTTGTGTCTGGCCGTCATCGAGCCAGCCATTGTTGATGGGTTACTGTGTGTTCAGGTGGTTCTTGATCAAGTGGATGTGGGCTGTTCGTTTGATTGTGATCATGATCTCTTGATCTCTTGATCTTGATTGATTGATTCTTGGCCGTTCGATCACGATCATCATCAACTTCATCATCACCTTGATCTGCACCGTCCGATCTTGTTGATCTTTATCTTCGATCGGATACGTCCGATCTGATCTGATCATGATTATCATCGCTCTTGGATCGAGCCGTTGGATCTCTTTATCTTCATCATCTTGATCATCCTCCTGATCATCAAGATCCATGCCTTGTGATCGTGTGTTCGTGATTGGTTCATGATTCGATCCGCTCGTGATTTTGTGTTCGTGCCCAGGAATCCGTTCCCGTTATTCTTGCTCTTGCTTCGTCGTTGCATCGTCGTCTCCCAGGCAAGCAACTTGTATTCTTTTCTTTGTATAATACAAGTACTAAATACTGCATGTAGTGTTGTTGGGTTCTAGAGACAATTTGTGTGTGAATCTCTTTGTTGTTATTCTATAGTGATGATTTGACCAATAGTTGCCTCACGACATACATGACATGATTAACCTAGAATTGACCACATCTTGTTGCATATATGCGTGTTGTTCATGTGTTATCTTGTGCTCGTTCGTGTTATTCGTAGTAGACTTGTTGTGGACTTGTGAAATACCATATAACATGTTGCTTGGATATTTAGTATACTCTATCTCATGTTTGGTTGTGTTTGGATGAGTTCTATGTGAACTAGTGGAATTTGTGCTTATCCAATATTTTCAGTTTTGCTGGCTCTTCCGTTTTGATCTGTATGTTAGACCCTATTAAGGTCAGTATTTGAAAATATTTTGTGAACATGGGATGTCGAGGATTTTGTCTATTTTCCAACCCTTTTGACGGATCTCAGTTTCGATTTATGGTTTGTGAGTTATATCTATTTTACTACAGTGGTGTCGAAAGATTTCTAGATATTATTTTCTATGAATTCTGAAGAGTAATCTATTTTTATTGTGATGTTTAAATTATTATTTTTATCTGAAATTTTGCTCAGCACTTCTAGACTGGACTGGGGTTACCCAGAATTTTGGTGGATTTGTTTGAGGAGTTTTACAAACCTTTTCATGCATGCAAATAAAGATTTTACATGCAGAATTTTACTAATGTTCAGTAAAGAACTTGATTTTCGACTTATTTCTACTTACTGTTTATAAATTATTTCTGAATATGAAAATTATCTTACTGTGTCTATTTTATTACATTTTTTTCGGATTTGGATTTGGATTTATGGTTTGTGAGATATTGCTGTTTTCGTACTACAATGTTTGTGATTTCAGATTTACAAAACTGTCGTGTCTTGTTGTTTTCTGAATACTTGACTACTCTATTTATATTAGAAAATTATGAAACTTGTTTTTCTATTACTATACATATAAGGGAATACCCCCGATTTTTCGTGGATTTAGTTTGTCAGTTTTCATGCGGTTTTCTTGACTTCGAATACGATCTTCTGATTTATGGCTGAACATATTTTCTGGTTTCAATTCAGTTTTGAGTTATGTTTTTGTGAAATACTATGTGACTTATATATGTTCGCTGGATTCAGCCGGGAGTCTATTTTTTTGAACTTTCGATAGATTCAGATTTTCATGTTTGTAGCAACGGGAATCACTGTTTTAGTGCAGTACTATCTTGCTATCCCGAACTAGAAATTTGGTTATTTTATCTTTTTATGTGTTATCTTGCACCCGAACATGTTTATCTTGCAACTTGAACATGTTACATGATCATGCCATGATATTCTCGCTATGTTTGGTTCTTGCACATGCTTGTTTGAGACTAATAATAAATAACCAAGTCGGGGTTTAAGGGAAAGATCTAATAGTGGATAAATCAGAAAGGTGTACTCGAAAGGGGATCCACTGATCCTACGTGATTACTTGATTCATGTTACTTGACACGTGATTACTTGACACTTGCACAAAAGACATGTGCTTACTTGCCACATGTACAACTTGACACGTGATACATGATACATGATACTTGGGGCTTGGAGCTCGATTACTTGATACTTGTCCCTGAGTACACTGCCCTCTATGGTCCACTATGAAATCTAAAGCGAAACTGTTTGTTGTAGCAAGCCTTTAGTAAAAATCGAGATGCAAGAAGTGCTATCTAGATAGTAATAACTACAAGACTTGATACATGACACTTGAACATGATACATGCTTACTTGATACTTGACTACATGATGCATGAGACTTAATACATGACACTTGCTACATGTTTACATGATCCTTGATACTTGTTCTTATTTACCTGATACTTGTTCACTTGACACTTGATACATGCTACTTGTACTTGTTCATCTAACCATGCTAGTTGTTACATTTTGTTATCATGTCTATTCCATGCTATTTGTTTAGTTTTCCCCATATACTTGTATCCTGCACTACAAGCGGCCTGTAACTTGCATTGACGGAAGTTTGTTTTCTCTTTCCTATTCCAGCAATTGTTAAATTGTAGATTTTGGAGAATATGTACCAGATGGTGTTGGTGATATGAAATATTAGTGCTGGATTTTTCAATTTTAATTTCTTATTTCTTGTCACACCCCGCTTCCCCAAAATACGGAATATGAGCACGTGACATTGGCCCAGCGAATGATTTTTATTATCTATAAGCTGTTCAAAAATCTTTATAACATCTCACAAAATAATAAGAGTCAGAAGCAAGAGAATCAACCACATACATGCAAAATTGAATTAATAAACCATTAAAATTTACTTGAAACAAAATGTTTTAACCTCAAATAAAACAGATCTGAACAAGTCAAAATCATGTGTCATACTGCCCAAATACATATAAATCCAAATATCAAATACAATTGTTCAAAAGCAACAGATAATAATAATAGCAAAAGAAATCCAGCCAACTAAAACTTTAGATCACATACTCCATTGGACAGCTGATCACCAAAACCTGTAATTTAACAATTGCAAGAGAAGGAAAAAAGAAAACAATTACCCATCAATTGCAACTTACGAACCGCTTATAGTGCAGGATACAAGTACATGAGGAAAACTAAACAACTAAATAATAGCAGAAACAGATATAGCATGGTATTGTAGAATCAACTAGCATGGTATACTAACAGATAGCAGATAATCATATGGAAAACATGGGCCCCCTTCTAAGTACACATTTTCTATGCTTTCCCACTACTAGATCTTTCCCATAAATCCCGACTTGATTACTTTTATTATGGTTATCAACAGACATGATAGTGCATGAAATAGTATCGAACTAAGATGGTATAATCAGTATTTGGTTTAGGGAAACAAATAAACATGCATAGATGATATACGGTCACATAAACAAACAAAACAATGTATGTTCATATTCAGGACAGCAAGACAGTACAGTACTAAAACAGTGATTTCCGTTACTACAGAAATCCAAATCTGAATCCGTCGAAGAATCTGGAAAATAGACCTCCACACGAATCCAGCAATTATAAATAAGTCACATAGTATTTCACAAAATCATAACTCAAAACGGATTTGAATCCAGAAAATACGTTCAGTCAGAAATCAGTAAATTGACTTCTCAGTCAGAAAAACAGCATTAAAAGTCCTCAAATAATATCAGAAAAAATCTGGAGCAATCCCCTATATGTCTAGTATCAAAATATAAAGTTTCATAATATTCCAGCAAAATTAGTTCAATCAACAAAAATCAGAACACATCAAGAAATAATACTTTGGCAAATTTGGAATTCCTAACACTGCTGTACGAAAACTGAAATATCTCGCCAACTGTGAAACGTAATCCAAATCCACAATAGGCAGATGGAATAGACAAAGTAATCTAACTTTCATATTTCATAAATATTTTTCATACAGTTAAAGAAAATAGAGTGAAAATGCGATTCTTTACAGATTAGCGAGCAAAATACAACAAGTATAGCTTTCATAAATAAGCATAAAATAGCATATAAAACTCATCAATAAAATTCACTAAAATTCTGGGTAATCCCTAAATAGAGATAGAAATACTGACCAAAGTTTCAAATCAAAATAATATGTGTAGCACAGGTATCAAAATAATTTAGTCATCAAAATTATCAAGAAAAGAAATTTGGAATTTATATACACCTCTGTAGTAAAACAGTAATAACTCATACATACGAAAACGAAATCGAGCAAGGTCAGAGGGGTTAGAAAGAAGGCGAATTCCTCTAAAACTCATGATTTATACTGCAATTAAGATTCTGACCTTAATATGGTCTAAATTACTGATCAAGACAGAATATTGGCAAACTACAGAATTTCCTCAAAAACCAAAATCAACATAGATTCAACGAAACTGGATCCAAACACACCCAAGTATACCAAGTGTCCAAACATCATGAAATAAGGTAATTAACATATCTAAAACAAGTCTATCACATGGTTCTCAACAAATACCCAAATTCTCACAAGAAGTCTCACATACATGATCAAATCAAGAACGGACAACCTAATTTAATTCATGTCGTTATTGTGTCGTGAGGCAACTATGGTCAAATCACTATAGAGACAATATCTACAAGGGGTTTCACACACAATTGTCTCTAGAACCCAACTACACTACAAGCAGTATTTAGTACTTGTGTATGCAAAGGAATTTAATACAAGTTACTTGCCTGGAAGACGACGACAGAACGAAGCAAAGAGCAAGAATAACGGGAACGGATCCCAGGGTGCGAAAACAAACACAACGAACGGATCACGAACCAATTAGGAACACACGATCATGAACAAGATGAAGACGATCGAGATCACAAACACAATCGGACGGCTGAGATCAAAGATCAAGATCAAGATGATTGGATCAGATCGGACGGTTAGATTTCCCTGATGGTGCAGATAATGATGAAGATCAAGATCGATCGATCGAATGGCTGCGATTAAAGGAAGTTGATGAACATCATGATCGACGATCAAGAAGAGATCGGACAGCTAGGATCTAATTGGATGATCAAGAGGAGATCGACGACCCACATCCAATCAAGCATGATGATCAAGATCCAACGGACGGCCAGAAATCAATCAAGATCAAGAGATCATGATCGCGATCAAATAGACAGTCCACATCAAAGAAATCAAGAACTCCATGATGATGATGATCAATCAAGAGAATCAATGGCCCACAATCAAAGCCAAGATCACAACCCATGAAAACAGAGCAATGGGGGAAAGTTGCTCTATGACACTGGACGGCAGCCATGGCGGCAAGGCGGCGGCCGGACGATGGCAGTCGTGATAATAACAACCCAGCAACAGTGGCTGGCGAGGGGAGCACAAAGCTATTGGAGTTTTGGGCCTGGTGGCATCGTCGAGGCGCTGTTGACGCGCGACTGGAGAGGAGGAGCACAGTGGGGTCGCGGGAGGGTGTTGTCGCTGCCGTAGGGTGGTCGGGAAGAGAGGACAGGGCGATGCACGAGGGTGCGACGCAGGGCAGCGCGACTTGGGGGTCACGAGGGTGGCGCCGAGGTGGGGATAGGACAGGAGATGGGTTAACAGGAGGATGGAAGGGTCAGGAGATGTTGGCAGCTAGGGTGACAGGGTAAAGCACAGGGAGATGAACAGGTTGAAGAATAGGTGGGTTGTATAGGAGTAGGGTAGGGTTGTTAACAGGTCTGGTTTATAGGGTAGGGGAAATTTAGGGTTATATATTGGGTTTGGTGGTTAACGAGTGTGGGTCTTGGGGCTAACGGGTATTGGATTGGGTAAATGGGTAGATCTGGGAATTAGGATATTAAATAGGGAAATGGGTTTAGGTTGGGATATTGGATAATGGGTTATTGGGTTTTGGAAATGGGTAATGGGTTTAATAAAATCCAACAAAAAAATAATATAACAATATTAGATAAATTAGAGTATGATAATAAAATAAAATAAAATAAAATAAAATAAAATAAAATAACAATGCAATTAATAACACTGACTAAATTAATATTAATAAAAAATAATGATAGTAATAATAATAATAATAATAATAATAATAATAATAATAATAATAATAATAATAATAATAATAATAATAATAATAATAATAATAATAATAGAAATCGAAGTAATAAGAACAATAATAAGACTTGTATAAAAATCATAGGAAATAGTTACAAATAAAATTTTTGATCGAAATTAGATTTTATTAGAAGATCCAAAAAAATACATTTTGGCAAAAAACTTGAAAATCGAAAAAAAAAAAATAATTTGCAAAAATTTTAAATACAAAAATACAATTTTGGGAAAACAAGGGGTTACATTTCTTGTTTTGAACAATTGTATCTTGTACTTGGATTTATTTGTATTTGGGCAATGTGACCCAGTATTTGGGCAATGTGACCCAGTATATTTAACTTATTCAGATCTAGAATATTTGTGATTAATATATTTTGTTTCAAGTATTCTTGTTGGTATTTTGGTTCATATGTGCATGCTTGGTTGATTCTTTTGCTTCCGACTCTGATTAATCTGGTGAGATGTTGTAAAAATTCCGAACTGCTTATGGATGATGAAAATTATTCGTTGGGCTTAGTCACGTATCCGTATTTCGTATTTTCTTTTGGGAAGCGGGGCGTGACAACAGTGGATGTTCTAAACACATGACTGGCTATGCAAACTTGCTCTCTTCCATACAAGATATAGATGGAGTAACCGTTACATTTGGTGACAATAACAAAGGAAAGTCATTGGAATAGACATGGCCGGTAAGAATACTACTCCTATCATTGAAGATGTATTCTTAGTTAGTGGTTTAAAGCATAACTTGTTAAGTATTAGTCAATTCAGGCTTATAAGATAGTGTTTGAAAAAGATGCACTGCTTGATTTATGATTCGACTTTGAAAAATGTGATTTTTCAATGCATTAGAAAGAATAACATATATAAACTGTGTATAAAAACAAATGAGTTTTCGAATGATTTTTGTTTAGTTGCTTCGAACAACGATTCTTGGCTTTGGCATAAAATATTTGGACATGTAAATATGAAAAATATCGCTAAACTTTCTAAGAATAACCTAGTTAAAGGACTGCCAAAATTATCTTTTAAGAAAGATAAAATGTGTGATGCATGTCAACTAGGAAAACAAGTAAAATCCACTTTTAAAACAAAGGAAATGATTTCTACTAGTAGGCCTCTGGAATTGATTGATATGGATTTGTTTGGTTCTACTAGAGTTGCTTCCTTAAATAAAAGTAGATATGTATTTGTTTTAGTAGATGATTTTTCAAGATTTACATGGGTATTCTTTTTAAGACATAAAAATGATGCTTTTAAAGAATTTGCAAATTTCTGCAAACGTATTCAAAATAAAAAATCTTTAACCATAGTCACTATTAGAAGTGATCATGATGGAGAATTTGAGAATGAAACTTTTTCAGAATATTGCAACAAGAATGGTATAACACATACTTTTGCATTTCTTAGAGCTTCACCACAAAATGGAGTGGTTGAAAGAAAGAATAGGACATTGCAAGAATGTGCACGTACCATGCTTGTTGAAAGTAATTTTCCTAAATACTTCTGGGCTGAAGCTGTTTCTACAACATGATATGTTTTAAATAGGATATTAATCAGACCAAAGCTTGAGAAGACTTGTTTTGAGTTATTTTATGAAATAATTCCTAAAGTTTCTTATTTTAAAGTATTTGGTTGTAATTGTTTCATATTAAACACAAAAGATAATCTAGATAAGTTTGATGCTAGATCTAATGAAGGTATCTTCATTGGATACTCAAATAGGAAATAATAGTAATAGGAAAGTAATAAATGGGTATTTGGTTAAAGTGGGGTAGATTAATTGAATGGGTAATGGGTTAGTTTAGGATAATAGGGTAATGGATTTTTATAATGGGTGTGGGTTTAATAAAATCCAATAAGGAATTGGGTTTTTAAAATCCAACAGAAAAATAAATTAACCAATAAAAATATTGTTCATAATAAAAATGTCATTTGCACTACACAATATAATTTATTTAAAATACTACAATTAAAAATAACAAATAGAAATGAATTTTTAATAAGAACTCAAACGTAATAATAATAATAGTAGTAACAGTAACAATACTAATAATGAAAAATCAAAGTAATAATAACAAAAATAAAATTTGTATAAAAATCCTAGGAAATAGTTACAAATAAGATTATTTATCGAAAATAGATTTTAATAAAAGATCCAATAATACATTTTGACAAAATAGTTGAAAACCGAAAAAAAAAAAATTTGCAGGAAATTTTAAATACAGAAAAATATACAAAAATACATTTTTGGGAAAACAAGGGTTACAATCCTTATATAATGAAGCAACATCCATTTTTCAACAACCATCTTTCTCATTTCTCCAAATTTCCTTTTCAACAATGAACTATGGAGCTGGGCCATCACATCTACCTTATTCTTCTGATAGTGGCGAAACCCTTTCTCTTTACATTGAAGAATGGAAGCAGGAAACGACACAGTGGGAGAAGGATGATGAAATCTTGGCTCGTGTATATTCCTCAAACAAGGAAATCATGGCTTATCTTGCTGAAGAGGATGAGCGACCAAAGCGTATTGCCTCAATTCTTTGTCATAAGGTGATCAACCGCAGGAGGGAAGAAGATAATTCTTAACTATTCAACGACTACTTTTCTGATAATCCTACATATGGTGCAAATCTATTCCGTAGAAGATTCTGAATGCAAAGGAGTCTATTTCTTCGTATTGTTGACGCGGTACGAGAGCACGACAACTACTTCGTACAGAAGATGGATAGTGTCGGCAAGCTTGGACTATCTTTGGGTTTCGAAGTCTATCACAAAGTAAATAGACAGCAAAAATAAATAAATAAAATTCCGAAATACAGTAATGGATCCATGTGAAAATCATAAAACGTGTTAGGTGTTTTTACCTCAATGATGAAACAACTGTCTCCACAATCTGCCAATCACGAGCACTGCAAAATTGCGGTGCCTCTATGGTATCCACATGAACAAACAACAAAATTGGGCACTCCTTCACCTGCTGTGCTAGTTGCGGGATCGGGATGTTACTCTTTCCATCTCTCTCTCTCTCAATTTTTGTGACGACTAGGGTTTTTCCTTTTTAACTTTCCAACAGATACATATCATATATATATGGCAGGAAATCCACTTTAAGAGAGTAGTGAGGCTGCCGAGCTTACAATCTAACCTAAGTAAGATTCATGTGTGGGCCTACTAATTTTGGTTGGTCCATTTAGTTTAATTAATTGTCCAACCAATGTTGGGAGTCTAAGTCTTACTTGGATTCCCGATTAAATTTATCTTATGAATATAAATTCTAATTTCGATCCATTCTAAATGTGTGACTCTGTAGGTTCCCATTACGTTGACAGTGATACTAAAATCTTATTTTAGTATTACAAACAGTGTGCGGTATCTAGTAATACTTTACTGCTACTCAAGTAACAAGAATGTCAGTGATTTGACATAACCTATCTGTGACCAACATTACCATGTAGTATAGTTTTTTTGTCTAGATATCTTAATTGACCACAAGACATGGAGCATGCCACCTGTTACCGCTGATTTCGGTGTGGGGGTAAATAGATGAGATTTATGAGTTCGAGAAAACCTGAACAGCGGATCCAAGCCTTCCAATTCCTGCCGCAACCTACAAGAAAGTGCGAGACACCGGGGTTGATTCCGGCGACGCACCCTCCGACGCTCTTGTCAGTAACCAGTGGTGATTAAAGAAAGAGCTTAAGGTGGGAAAAGAGTGATTACCTGGTCACAGTGGTAGAGGGGAGGTATTTATAGTCGCCAGGGGAGTAATTAGGGACTTGATTCCCTGTGTAACTGCCAGGAGTAAAATCCTCACAGTCTGTTTAGGAAACTAATCCCTGATTCCCGGTAAGAGTAAATCAGGCCCGTTGACTTGGTCAAATCAGTGGCCCTGATTTGTCTCTTGTTGGTCTGGGTTTGCCTCGGGTCGGGACCCGTACCCAATTTGTGTGGGTCCGTTTGTGGGCTATTGGATCTGTGCGAAGGAGATCCAGTACCCGCTTTGGCTCCACTTGTATGTGAAATTACCATTTTACCCCCGAGCTTCAAGATCGGCGCCCAATCTGGACGGTTCCGATTTAACCCTATTTTTAGCCATATCACCACCCTTGTATAGTTCAATCTTTGGTTTCTTGATGTCTGAGTAGACTTATTGAAATAAATGAGATCAATATCTCATATTGACTCATTTGAGCACGACCATGCATTTTGTAGTCTCACTCAATCAACGGGCTCGAAGATATCGCTCCTGTAATGTAAGATAAACAGATTCTATCTAAATCACTCAAATCCCTCTGCATGATTCATAGTATATCCAATAGCCGACTTTATAATCACCTTATCACAGGCGATGTTTGACGGTATTATAACATATAACTTCTCATGTAGAGAACCATAGTGACTTCAAGTCAAAGGACCATGTATACCATGGTCACTGTGAGAATCTCTCATGACACTCACATAATGATCCATGCCGCGTTCTCATGGTGGGTCAGTTTAGTACATTATTACTCTAATATATACCCCTGTGAAAGACTTGATATCTCATATTTATGATCAGTGAGATATGGTCATCAGTCTACGCACATACTAGCCTATATGTATTATTGTTGTCCTAATTCACAATAATACTTAACTACAGATATTTAAGAATAATGTTCTGACTTCAACCAATAGGATCTCATAATCAAGTCATGCACTTGATGTCCCATGATATTGAACCTACTATTCTAAGGACTTTATTATGTTCATTTAGTCATAGTAAACTTCACAGTAAATAAAATGCCTCATATATGAAATAAATATCATGATACAATGTAAACTAGCATGGTTAATATAAAGCTGACCTCTAGGGCATACACCGACACTATCTACTATGCAAAAAGTAATAGCAACATTTTGCATGTTGGCATATGAAACATCGACATATAATACTAACGAATATGTAAGAATTGATGAGTCAACTGAATTTGAATGTTTGAAGTGATTTTGCAGAGCAATTGTAAAAGTGTATAAAGATGAATAGCTGAGGTCCTCCAATGTCGACGATTTTGCATGGTTGTTACAAAAAGGTGAAGAGCGATGTTTTCCAGGAATGTTGGGAAGTCTAGATTGTATGCATTGGGAATGAAAAAATTGTCCAAATGGCATTGGGCGGGACAATACTCAGGATGTCAAGAAAGCTCAATTATTATTGTTGAGGCAATAGCATCGTATGACTTATGGATATGGCACACATACTTTGGCTTGCCAGGCTCTAATAATGATATTAATGTATTGCAGTCTTTTGATTTGTTCAACAACCTAACACAAGGTATTGCTCCTCCTCCTTATTATACAATTCCAGAAAAGAATTGTGATGTCAATTATTATTTGACTGATACCATATATCCTAAATTGCCAATGCTCGTTCAAACCATCCAAATTCGAAGATTAAAAAAACAATATTTTGCATTGATGCAAGAATCATTTCGAAAAGATGTGGAGAGGGAATTTGGTGTTCTTAAGTCACGATTTGGGGCCACCACGTTTTTTGGGATAAATGCACTTTGCATGATATCATGACCGCTTGCATTATAATGCGCAACATGATTATCGAGGATGAGCGCAACAAGCAGGAAGATATTGTTGTTTCTACTCCACCATCATTTTCGAATGTTGAAGATATGGAGATAAATGAATCTGAATGATTCTGACAGTTCCTTGCTCGACATAAGAAGTTCAAAGACAGAGAAGCACACTTTGCACACCAAAATGCATTTTGAACATTTGCGGGAAAGACACAACAATGAATCAATGTAACTTTCTAATTAAACTTTCGATGTATTTCAATGTAGTGTGTTTATTTTAGGTCAAAATTTCAAATATATTATAATTTCCAAAAAGCTTGATGACGTGCAATTTTATATTTCATTGAATATTATTCATATTAGTTTCATTTTTAAGGTATCGACAATACATTTTTAATGCTATAATGTTTATTAAATAATAGTTAGTATATTTAAATTTATATTGATTTTAAGTCACTAGTATATAAATTAAAAAGGATACAAATGAGATAAGTAAAAAATTGTATGTCGTTGGAGGGGTAAAATTAAAAAAACAAAAAGGCAAATAGTGAAATGGAGGAGGCTCCAAATATGGAGGCTTTTGGAGACTTCCTTGGAGGAGGATTTGGAGGGGTTGCAAAATGGAGAAATTCAGCACAGTTGGATTTGCTCTAGAGCATCCCCAATAGAATTCCATCCCCATCCGCATTTTTGGGTTCCATTTTGGCATGTTTCTTGAAATATATCATTTTGGTTTGAGGTTTTAAATGAGGTGCTCCAATGGTACTCCATTTTGGGTTCCAATTTTTTTTAAAAAAAAGAGAGACAATACAAATAATTGAAAATTTATAATACAATTATTTTGGAAGAGATAATACACTTCCTAAGAAAGAAATAATAGAATTATTGGTGACCTCGTTAAAAAACTCGTCGGAAAAAGAGTACCACCATATGAAAATTACAAAAAAATATTAACAATTAAATACCCGATGAACTAGCACCGCGTTGTTCCCACAAATGAGCAATTAATCCGTTTCAAAGTTTAAAATGAGCTTTCCTGCCTTTAATTTTCTTGTGTCAAGTAAGAAACTGATTAAATTGGGTTGCATCATCGGTAACAATCCTTATCTCAGGGGCATTTGTATGACTTAATTCCCTAACTGGCGCATTTATATCTTGGGAAAAATAATGACAACCCCAATTATTAGAATTATTTATATTCGGAGGAGTTCAGTAGTATGTTTTGAAATTTTCAGTGAAAATTTATGAATTCGTATTTCTTTTTAATATAATTATTTATTCATATTATTATTTTAAAACATAAAACAAATCCGGAAGATATCCAATATTAATCTCATTTTGCATATCTTGGTGAAACGTTAATAATGGTATAATTATTATTTATTATTGTCTATAATAATAAACTTTAAAATAAGTTTAAAGAAAAAATCAAACAAAAAAATGAATACTCTTCTTCATAAAATATTAGGTTCGGTTGGGTTTTTTTTTTTGCAAAGAAGGAAATTGGGCCCACTTTTGCGGGGCGGAAAGGAAATTGCAAATATGCAGTTTCATTTTCCATTGTCATAAAATATGGCAAGCCCGGGCCCACCTTTGCGGTTCGGTTGGGGCCTCTCTAAGAGGACGTCACTAATTATCAAGAGTTAAATGACTTTGCACTAATCGATTAAACGTCCATTATTAAGCTGCCATGACGTGGTTAATGGTTTATGTGGAAGAGGGTGCGATAATAAATAAATAAATGATATATTAATATATTAAATGGATGTATATGACAAAATAATAAATAAATGTCTCTGTTAGTTTCTGATTTTGAGGCCAAGTGCAACCAAGCAGTTAGTGAAGCCGTGGCCAACTACATCTCCATGCTTTCTCGCGAGTGAGCCGCAGATCAAAATGCAGACAGGACGTTCATGTGTTGTTTCTTCCATGATGAACGTATCAACAATCCTAGCGGGAACTCCAAAAACAGGCACATGTCTGCTCTCTTAGATGTCTCTCCTCACATAACCAACAATCGCGTTAGCACTACAAATGACAAGGTAATCCCCGGCGTTTATTTTAGGTTTCCCCGGCGTTTATAAGCGCCGGGGAATCACATACCGGCATTCTGAGAAACGCCACAACAAGCGCCGGGGGAACGCGTGCCGTGGATTATTTGGCAGGCTACCCCGGCGCTTTAGAAACCGTCGGTGTAGGTTTAGAATACCCCGGCATTTTGCAAAACGCCGGGACATCTTTGTTGAAATTTTTTTAATTTATTATTTTAAAATTGGTAAAAAAGATTCCCCGGCGTTTCAAAAAGGCCGGGTAGGTGTAATTTAAAATTTAAAAAAAAATAAATTAAAAAATTAAAAAATTAAAAAAATATTAATACAATTTTTAATGGAGGATTATATACAAAATCCGTAATAAATTACAGTAATCCATACAACAAGTGTAAAATATTTCTCCATGATATATCCATCACAAGACATCGATCACCTGTAAGCAATTCTACTCTTCTTAGCTTTTCTTCACGAAATTTACAGAACATCATCTTCCCTTTGATGGATCTATAAGAAATGTAGCTGTTCATATATAGTAATCAATATGTTGATATACTCTCCAGAAAGCAGTATACATCTATTAGGGAATCACAATTGGAAATTTAGTTACACCATATGACAACGAGGAAACAATAATAATTCAAAATCTGTACCTCAGAAGAAGGCAAGAAACGGGGGCACACTGGAGTCCACACCTGATAATGTTCAGCTGCTATTGTGGAGCAATGTTGCTGACCACCCAGGGCAGATGAAGGGTAGTCAATCTGAAAACAAGAAGGCATTATGCATCTTGGAAGATATGAACATTGTAGGATCTAATTTTAATGTCCACTGTTATTTGCGCATAGAGAAATCGTCATCTTTCTAGTTATTACCCGAGTTTTCTTGGGATTCGAAGCACCAAAAGAGCCAAAATTAAATTGGGCACCAGTTGTGTTAAAAATATCAATACCTTCATCACTAGTTTCAGGAAGCATCTCCCTTTCATAACTACTCAGCTCGAAATTGGTTACAGCTTCCCTCCCACTACATTTGATAGCCGCTTTGTCATAAGCCCTGATATTTAAAAATTAAAAAGAAACAAAAAAACAAAGCCAACACTTAAATCTGAACAATTTACACTGAAAATCTTCAAGAAAATTCACCGCAAACAACTTCAAATATAATTCATTCTCTGATTTATGTATGACCTTGCAGCTTCCATTTCGCTGTCGAATAACCCAAGGTATATGTACCTGCATGCAATTAGCATCAGGTTCTTTTCTGTAAAAACTCAGTTTTCTTTAAAAACCCTTCTCCTCCTCTCACTTACCACAACCATTATTACCTTAAACAAAAAACAAAGACAGTGTGGTTTAAGGTTCCTTGGTCCTTGTTGCCTTGCTAATTTTCTGGATTCCAGCTGGTCTACTGGTTAGATAGAATCATTAACTACTGGTATCAGATTGGCCTCCTAACCAATGACTGTCTTTCTGTAACTTCTACTCCTCAATAAGAATATGGTCACGAATAAAACTTTCCTCACTTCCCATTATTACTAGAAAGAGAAGTCTCCAGTCTCCATGGGAGAACCTGAAAACCATGATTGCAGACAAGAATAGAGAAAAGGTAATACATGTATGGAATTAGTGTCATAATCGAACAATAGAAGAAATCTGAAGCACTAACAGTGTCATAATCGAACAAATAAGTTTCAGTGCGAATGAAATACATGATTAAAATAAAATTACCTGTAAAGTTTACTATATATGAGCAATATTACAACCATAGCCACAGACTGTCCATCTAGCCCGTTTCAAAGTTGTCAGAACAATAGAAGAACATAAATGAGAATAAATAGTGGCAGAAGAACCCAGAAGCTCATGCTGATGAAGAATCAATCAATCAATTATTAAATTTGGGCACCCATGAGCAGAACGAGATGTGAAGATCTGTTGGGACAGCAAAGAAGACATTGAATTTAGTTAAAATAGTTGCTCTCTTCCTTTAATTTGATTAATATAGGCAACCGTCTTATCATAATCTGAATCAGTATCAGAAGTTTTTTTTATAAAAAAAAATTGAGATACAATGTTTTTAATATTTTTTTCAGTTTCCTACAGTCAAGGTTGAACTTCGGATTTATGAAAATTCAGTAATTTGAGTTAATGGTCGGAAAAAAGTTGATTATTGAGTTAAATTTTGTCTGCATCTTCTCTTTAAACCTTCTTCTCGAGCTTATTGCTATATTTCATCTAGTCTCTGTCTTCTCCCTTGAAGATCCACATAAGTCATTCATATACTTCCGATACTTCAAGATCGATCCTTTTTGAACTTTGAGGAGTAATACAAGTTAGCAGGAACTATAATCACAGTATCTATTAACAATCACTGCATGTATAAGCTAGTGCCAGTATATATCTACCTTCAATCTTCCAATTTTTCCCACCTTAGCCTTGGTACACACAATTCCAAAACTTCACTTTGTGCAATGCAAAATATTTAACCATCCATACAATGCCAAACTTCTTGGAGGCTTTTCTCATGCTGCATTATATAAAGCATTCATCAGGCATGCAAGAGTCCTAACTTACGACATACCTTCACATAATTTTATCATATACTTGAGGCAGTCAGATACACCCCCGTCCATCTTAGCAAAAAGCAATTGAATCCAAGACTTATGACGACAACAACACATGGTCGGTAAATATGCATTGTCATTACAGACACAATTTACCCACGTTCACAGAGAGTCATTATTATGACATAAAGCAAAGGGGCCCCATTAGTATTCAGTGTCCTGGTGAGTAGGTTTTAGAATCCTCAAGGGAATAATCACAAATTAGCTACTGAAATTGGATTCATGTTCAATCATTGGTAATATAGTTTTCAATACTCTTTTCCACACTTCATAATTCATAAACTACCAAGCATTGACAACATAGTTAACATAGACCAAACAATCCAAGTACCACTCCAATTTCAAACATCTATCAACTAAAAATACACAACAAGATAATAGAAATGTCGAACTTACAGGCAGAAGATGAGCTTCCCCTTTTTGGTATCCTGCTTGATAAAAAGGGGGAAATAACAAAAAAAACTTACCAACTAATTAATGGCATTTCCCTATTATCTCTTCTTCTTCTTCTTATCTGCTACATCTATTTGCAAAATAAAATTCCAATCCAAAACAAAACTGCTTTAGAATTCGAGCTCCAATTTCGAACGATCAAGAATAGGGTTTCAAAAACACCTCACCTGCCGCAGCACCGGCGCCGGCGTTGTACAGAAGCCCTCTAGGACTCGACGCGTGGGAATCCTCCGTCATTTCCAAAAATACTCCTGAAAATCTAGCGATTCTATCAATTGGAGTGAGATCTAGGGCTTCCTTCTTCGAGGCGGCGATTGCACGGATCAAGGGACGCATGGCAAGGAAGACGCAGCCGGATGACAAGAAAACCGATCGGACTTCGTAAGCGATGGACGCGAACTTTGAGGAAAATTAGGGTTTCGCTGGGATCGACGAGAAAGAGGATCGCTTTTGAGGAGAGACGATCGATTTTAGGGCTGGTTGATCACGCGGTTGATCGTGTGGGGGGGGGGGAGGGGGCGAGCTTCATGTGGGGGAGGAGGGCGAGCTTCATGTGGAGGGAGAGAGAGAGAGAACAAAGAAAGCGTATTTGGGAGGAGAGGCGGCGTGGGATTTGGGAAAAAAAACCCCTAGAATGGCAGGCGTTTTCTTAACAAGCGCCGGCGTTTTCTTAATAAGCGCTGGCCTATATTATAATAGCCTGGCGCTTATTAAAAGCGCCGGTGTTGGCGCTTATTAAAAGCGCCGGTGTATGTTAGCTTTTTTAGTTTCTTCACGGAATAACACATTTATACTCCGGCGTTTCCCAAAAACGTCGGGGTATAAATGCCGCTAAATACAGTTTTCGTTGTAGTGATAGGTTGAGTGTAACTTGGTTTATGTTAAATGAGGTGGGTCGAATGGATTCAATAAAGGCTAGCTAAATTTGAAAAACCCCACTGAAGTATTGGTCATTAAAAAAAATCCACTTAACTTTTTTATTTAAAAAAAAATCGCACTCAACTATGTTATCAAAAAATTCACATTGACGGAGTTAGGTTTCCGTTAAGGTTTATTTCAAAAAACCAAATTCATCTTTCATTTGTGTTTTAAAAAATATCACTTAACTAATCAGATGTTTAAAAAACCTCACTGAACTATTGCATTAGTGCAATGCAGGTGACATAAATCCTAATGGAAGTTAACTCCGTCAATGTGGATTTTTTGATAATATAGTTGAGTCTAATTTTTTTAAAATAAAAAAAAGTTTAGTGGGGTTTTTTTAAAATGACCAATACTTCAGTGGGAGTTTTTTAAATTTAGCCTTCAAAAAATACAAAAGGGAAATTGTAATAAGATAATCTTAGTAATTACCTACATGGTACTATGATTTTACGGCAAGTTCTGGAATAGTATTGAGCTGGGAGAAAGTATAAAGGAATGATGATTCAACTTCGAAAGGCATATGATGATGGTAGAAATCGTGGCAAATCAGGACCGCATGATCCTCGCACCGATCTCGAGGTTCCTAGGATCAGGAGAGTAAGCCCACAAATGGTGTGTTAGGTTGATATGTCTTGCATACACATGTTCATTAAAGAAGATGATGAAGCAATAAGAAGGATCAAAGCGGCTGATTAAAGATAGAGAAGACAACAGTCAGTAGCAGCAACTGGAGTTGGTTGCAGCTAACTGTACAAGGGGTCGGTCAACCACCAGACTGTACAGGGTGTTTTTCCGCGAGGGGGACAATCGACAACACCTTGGGGTTGGTCGACCGTATGCGGCACTGCTGGGGTTTTGGGCTTGGGTCGGGCTGATTCGTGAGAAGCCCAACTTCATCTTCAAGTCAGATTGTACAGCCCTCAATACAGTAATCTCTTCAGTAGTAATCGGATGGTTAGTGTATCAAGTGTATCTAAACTAGGATTTCTCTAGATCTATATAATCAATTATAACGGCTCCTAAAATGATATAATTCTATTGAGTGCCGAATAGAAGTAGAAAGTACTTCATCTGAGAGGGTGAGAGATTTCTCCATTGTAAAAAGTAAGCAAGTTCCAGTTAGACATGAGAGAGGGTCGTGGTGAGAATTGTAACATTCTTGTATCTTCTCTAGTAGAAATAACATCTCGAGTTCTTCCTCCCCTGGATTAAGGCGAAAGCCCGAACCGCCACAATTTTTGTGTGCATTGTGTGATTGGTGTGATCTAGTTTGCTTGGTGGTTTGTGTTGATTGTGTCGAAAACTCAACAAGATCCTATTTCCCCATAACTTGTGGTATTAGAGCCATAAGGTTCGTGATTTTGTTTGAGTTCCTTGAAGAATATAACAGATCAAAAAAAGAAAATCAAGCAGTTTGATGGTAATATTAACTTCAATCTATGGAAGGTAGACATGTATGATGTATTGGTTCAGAAGGACTTGCACCTTGCCCTAGAGGAGATGAAGCCAACTGACTTAAAGCAGAAAATGTAGGATGAGATTTGTTTGAAAGCCTTAAGTTTAATCCGGTTGTAATTGGCAGATGAAGTCAAGTGTAACATTCTTGAGGAGATCAGTGCGACGAGTCTGTGGGCTAAACTCAAATCTGACTATTTAGGGTAGTCATTACTAGATCGGATGTACTGGAAAAGGAAGTGGCATAGGTTCTCAATGAAAGAAGTTACCCATCTTCAAGATCATATTGTGGAGTTGAATAAGGTAATATTTGAAATGATGGCGATTAATGCTGATGATCCTAGCGAAGCTTTCAACTTAATATATTCTCTGCCAACTTCTTATGATCACTTGATAACTTCCTGCTACATGGGAAGTCAGCCACGGAGACACTTACAGTAGTCGAGGTGATTAAGGGTCTGAAGGAAGATGAACTGAGGAAGGAGACCCATAAAGGAGGGTCTATTTTTGCAGGGTGTTTAATGGTGGATGGTGATACTTCAATTGGATGGGAGAAGGCACACAAGGGTAATATTCATTACCATTACTATAGAGGAATTGGGCATTACATGGGAGACTGGCACAAAGTGGTTGAGTCGGAGTGCTACTAAAGGAGGTGATCAAGCCAATGTAGTTGGACCAACTGATTCTAGTAAATCAGGTGAATCTGATTACTTAGATCTATGTCTTCTTGTTTCAAGTTATTCAAATGTGGATTCAAGTTGGTATCTTGATTCGAAAAGTTTTTCTCATATTTGCTCCAAGAGGAAGATTTTTTCTACTTACAAGTTGTCAACATGTCGTAGTGTGAGAACGGCTAGAGGGGAGATTTGTGAAGTAGTGGGTGAGGGAACAGTTAAATTAGAGATGTCAGATGGTAATTGGTTCACACTAGAAGAGGTCATGCATATTCCATCGATACAATCGAATCTGATATCCTTGGGGACTCTTGATGCTTATGGCTACAGGTACACAGCTCGAGGTGGAGTTTTGGCAGTTTGAGATAGTCATCGTAAAGTAATGAATGGTAAGAGGGGGATTGAGCAGGTTCAAAACAACCTCTATCAGCTTTGTAGGAGTAGAAAAACTCAGTTGAGTGTATTGAAGCTCATTGTTCCTAAAGCATCATCTATTAAGTCGTCACTAGAATTACGAAAACGAGACTGCAACGTTTGAATATCGTTGGAAGGTGGAGAGAGCCTTGTGGTAGGTGGAGTTCGTGTGGAGGGTGACACATCCATGATTACATCTACTGGGTGTGCCCTTAAGGGGGCATACGACTGGTGGAAAATAGGAGGTAGATTTCAACTAGTAGAAGAAGCCATAAAAACGGGTTGTTTACAAAGCGGGGATGAAATGATCTAGAAGACTTTTAATCACACAATTGGGGATTCATGAGTATGCAATCCAAGGTAGATATTGTTGGGATTATATGTCTTACATACACATATTCGATAAAGAAGACAATGAAGTAATGAGAAGGATCGAAGCGAATGATGGAAGATAGAGAAGACAACAGTCAGCAGCAACAACCAGAGCATGTTTCAGTCAACCGTAAAAGTGGTCGGTCAACCGCCCGACTGTACAGGGTGATTTCCCGTGAGGGGGACAGTCGACCACACCTTGGGGGCGGTCGACCGTATTCGGTGCTGATGGGTCTTTGGGCTTGGGTCTGGCTGATTCGTGAGAAGCCCAACTTCGTCTTGAAGTCAGATCGTACGGCTCTCAATGCAGAATTATCTCTTCAATAATAATCAAATGGTTAGTGTATCAAGTGTATCTAAACTACGGCTTCTCTAGATCTATACCATCAATTGTAATGCCTCCTAGAACGATATGATTCATTGAGTGCCGAATAGAAGAAAAGAGTATTTCATCTGAGCGGGTGAGAGGTTTCACCATTGTAAACAACATGTAAGTTTCAGTTAGGCTTAAAAGAGGGTCATGGAGAGAATTATAACATTCTTGTATCTTTTCTAGTTGAAATAACATCTTGGGTTCTTCCTCCTCCGGATTAATGCGAAAGCCCTAACCGGGACAATTCTTGTGTGCTTTGTGTGATTGGTGTGATCTAGTTTTGCTTGGTGGTTTATGTTGATTGTGTCGAAAACTCAACAAGACACATATTAAAAGAACTTTCCATAAAAATTTGGACTCAAACAAATTAATTTAAAGGGTTTAAATTCAACAAGTTCTGGGAACTATCTTTTATCCAAAATCTAAAATTTATATGATTCTATTCTTCAAAATAGTACACTCCCAATGTAATATTAAATTTTGGAAAAAATAATTTAAATTCAGCACATGTCAAAGAACTTACCATAAAAATCTGGACTCAAACAAATTAATTTAAAAAGTTTAAATTCAACAAGTTCTGAGAACTATCTTTTATCCAAAATATGAAAATTATATGATTCTGTTCTTCAAAACAATACACCCCCAATGTAATATTAAATTTTGTAAAAATTAGTTAAATCTACCACATATCAAAGAACTCATCATAAAAATCTAGACTCAAACAAATTAATTTAAATGAGTTTAAACTCAACAAGTTATGGGAATTATCTTTTATCCAAAATCTGAAAATTATATGATTTTGTTCTTCAAAATAATACACTCCCAATTTAATATTAAATTCTGAAAAAAAATTAATTTAAACCACAAACATAACGTCAAGGCAAACAGTAAATTCATGTTCAAGATCTCATCTTTCTCTAAAACAAACATAGATTTTTAGATCGATGAAAGTTCTAATCAATTATAATAATATGCATGATCAAACAATCGTTTCTTTAGGATAAAAATTCAATCTTTCTTACCCCAACATCATATATCATTCAAGATTCAAAAAAAAAAATTTGTTCAACACATATCAAAATTTGAATTTTAATTCATAAAACTAAATAATATCATCTAGTATTCATCACAACAATTCATGAAGGATGTATATGTTCTATTATTCAATTCCATGGAATAAAAATAGGATCTTTCATGCTATAATCTTGTAACATCCCCAAAGAAAAATTATTTCTTTTATTATTGCACGTGCAATGCACGTAAAATTTTATGCACATTTTTGTTCGTAAATTTTTTCTTGAGTCATGAGAATTTTTCTTCTCATTTTTCTAGTCACAATTGTGTGATTTATTTTAATTAAAATCTATTAGGCATAAATCCTTTTTTGTAGCCCACTAAAATTAATTACAAATGTGAAGCTCATGATTATTTTTGCACTTAAATACACATTTAATATCTAGTTAGATTGGTACACTTTGCCATGTGTAACACACACATCCAACGTAATAAAAACTAATAATAAAATTTGTGTGACGAGGTGTGCACCTGGGGTGCACGTGAACGTACTTTATGCATACTAGTGAGTAGGCCGGCAAATGTGACAATGAGGGAGAGTGGGTGAGTGTGTGGAGAAGTGGGGAGTTATTTTGGGAAGTGGGGAGTCAATTTGACCACTCATTCTTCCTATAAATAGATCACCCCTTTGTCATGAATAGAATGTAAATAAAAACAAAGAAAAAAGGAGAGAGAGAGAGAGAGGGGGGCTTGCGAGTTGGAGCAAGGAGGAGGCCGGGATATCTTTGCGTGGATCTTCGGAACAATTTTTTAGAGGTTCTACTACTAGAAATTCTACATTTGAGGTGGGTGTCTCTTTAATTTCTAATTTAGTTATTTTGATGCATGAAATTGTTAGATGATTGCTTTGTGTACTCTAGAATGTGATTGGTGAATTAATTTGAGTATGAATGCATGCTAGACTAGATAAATAGATGAAGACACAACATAGAAATTGATTTGTCATGCTTCTAAAAATAAATGTGCATAAAATTTATTGTGTGTTAATATCATGTGTGGTTGTTCATGTACATTAATTCATGATTAGTGGTTCAAGTTAGATTTTGTTACACCATAATTAAATTGTATATGTGAAAATGAGAATGTATAGCTGTTGCCGCTAAATTCGGTGTGGGGGCAAACAGATGAATTTGTGAGTTCTTGGGGAAACTGAATAGGAGAACCTGTATACCTGTTCCGTCGAACTCTGATCGTTGCTCCCGCCGTAGACCTGCAAAAAGTGCGAGACACCGGGGTTGTTCCCGGCGACGCACCCTCCGACGCTCAAGTCAGTAACCAGAATTGATTATGAAAGAGCGTTTAACTAGAAAAAGATTGATTATTTTTTAATGGAGATGGGTGAGGGGTATTTATAGGCGTCTTAGGGACTGGTTTTAGGAATGTAATCCCCGTGATTAGATAAGGAATATTCCTCGTAGTCAGATAAGGCATGTAATCTGATAAGGTATATTCCCTGTAATCAGTTAAGGAATTTAATCCCTAATCCCCTGTGAAAAGATAGATGTGAATCATGGCCGTTGATTTAGATCTAATCAGGGACCTCGATTGTATCTTGCTGGACCGGGCGTGCAGCGGGTTGGAACCCGTGCCCAGTTGAGGTGGATCTGTCTGTTATGTGAAATTACCATCTTGCCCCTGAGCTGTAGGATTCGTGCCCCATTTGGACGGTCTCGATTGAACCCCTGTTTTTGGCCACATCACGAGCCCCCCACTCCTAAAGGCTGAGGGTGATCAGTCTTTGAGGAGTAGTTTGACTAACTCAGTGGCCAGTGGAGCTGTATCGTAGTCTGAATGGGTGATTTTTGAATCCTGGAGCGCGGGGGTAGGTTAGTTCCTCCTTTTTTGATGCCCTACGATGCTCCAAAGCTGTATCGAGTTTTTATCTATTTTTCCGGATTATTTATTTAACTTTGCGATGTATTGGCTAATTGTTTGGGGGTTTTAACCGTATATTCTAGGCGATAATTGCTCGTTCGGTGGCTTAGAAATATCCCCCGAATTTTTAATTATTTCCTGGAATTTTTAGCTAATTTTCCCGAATTTTTAGCGATTTTTCGCAATTTTTTAAATAAGTAAAACGATTTAAATAAATAAAAATCAATTTTTAATACCTATTTATGGCGTGGCGTCATCTGGGCCTTCGATCAAGGCGGAGCGCGAGTTTCGGAACGATCAGACGATCCCTGTTCCTCGGAAGGATTTTTTCCCAAAAACGAGGGTCGGCACTCCGTCACCTCGTCTCGGAGGCGTGGCGCCGCGGCTCAAGGGGTCGGCGCGTTTTTTTGCCAAAAACGAGGGTCGGTACCCCAGCGTCCCGGCTCGGAGGTGTAGCGCCGCGGCTCGAGGGGTCGGCGACTTGGTTTGAAGGGTCGGTACCTCGGTTCGGAGAATCCGAGGTACGTGGCATCATCTAGGCCGTCCATCTCCAGCGTGGATCCCCATAAAACGCTATCTTGTCGTTTTGTGGACGTGGCGCTATCTGAACCGTCCATCAAATTCTGACGCGAATTTCAGAGAGATCCGACGGCGACTTTGCCTCGGGAGGATTTTTTGCCAAAAACGAGGGTCGGTATCTCGTCACCTCGGTTTGCATTCCTCCGCGCCGTTTCACAGGGAACGAGTTGAGTGTTTTTGGGTCAACTCGGTAGCTCGGTTACTGAGCCTTTCGTTCGATAGCTCGGCTCGTTAGGCCGGTGGCCGAGTCGTTAGTTGTGTTTTTGAGGAGTTCCTCCATCTCTCGTACCGTCGCCCCCTTCTCACTGGGCGTTTTGGCTTCTTAGTGGGCCTTTGGGATTCCTAAGGAGGCCCGTTACCACTTGGGGTTATAAGTTACCATTTCTTCACCCCTGAGCTCATTTCTCACTTTTCACTCCACGATTTTACTTTTGTTCTCTAAGTCTTCTGCTAGCGGCGCTCTTGCTCCACGGTGTTGACGTTAGCTGTCGCGTGGGCCAGGCGATTTCCGGCGAGCATTTTCCGACCGTGAACGTCACTTCAAAGGTTAGTTTGCTTTTGCCTTTGCTTTTTCAAGAGATGTCAAGGGTTAGCTCGGGGAGTGGTACCTCGTCCTCGGGTGATGATAGCGCCGGGGAGAGGAGTAGGGCGGAAGCTCGAAGAAAGGGGAAACAGATGGCCGAACCGTTGGTTACCGAGTCGAGGATCGGGAAGAAGAGGAGGACGGGGGAGACCTCGCCCCCCATAGTGGGGGTGATTGTGGAGAACCCGAAGCGAGCCCCCGAGATGGGACAATATCCTTCCGTCCTGTCCGGGCATTCGGGAGTCAGGCAGTACGAGGGCGATCTTCTGGAGAAAGCGATCTACGGGAAGTCGAAGATCGTCGAGGAGCCTAGCCCGTTCCTTCACTCCGAAGCCGACGAGCTCACTTCGTCGTTGTCTGAGAAGGATCTTCTCCGGATCAGGAAGGCATTCGCTATCTCGTCGGAGTACAAGCTGATGGTCGCTGGCCCCGGGATGCGAGCAAACTCTAAGTTGCCGTCGTTGGACATGTGCATGTTTGACGTCGACTCCTTGAACGCGGGACTGCGTTTTCCGCTGCACCCTTTCATACTCCAGATCCTCGGCTGGTATTGTCTCGCCCCTACTCAATTCAGTCCGAACACTTGGCGTCATGTGAACGCATTCTTGCTTCAGTGCCACCGAGCCGAGGTAATGCCGGACTTATCAGTTTTCCGGGGCCTGTATCGGATAAACAGGCAACACCAGACGGAGTACCGGTACTACTTGGGGCCGAGGAGAGGCGTTAAGATTGTAGAGAACCCCGACTCACTTAAGGGTTGGAGGGAGAAGTATTTTATCATAAGGGGTGAAGTGATTCGGCATATTCCGTCCCGGTGGAAGGTGGAGGTGCCGAAATTTGTGCGAAGCGACCCCGCACTATCTGAGGCCGAGGAGGATGTAGCGAGGAGGATCACGGCCCTTCCGGTACTGAGTTGGAGGGAGTTGACCGAAGAGGTGTTGTTCGGGTCCGGACTAAGCCCCATCGACCCGAGTACGCTCTTGACATCTCGTTCATTTTTTTTCTCAAGTCTTCAATCCGTCTGGCTTGATTCGTTTTCTTTTTTCGTTGATGCAGAGTCGATGAAGATTGACTTTAAAGCTATTATGGCCGATAGGTCCAAGCTGACCGGGGCCAGAAAGAGGAAGAGGGCGGCCGAGGGTGCATCTTCGGGTGCGCAGCCCGCGGTCGCTACTAACGTTACCCCGCCTCCCCCGGTTACCGAGGTGCCTTCGGAGGTTGTGGTGGTGGAGGGGACCTCGGCCCCTGTCGCCCCGTCTGCGAACGAGGGTGTCTTTGATGTCAATGCGGCGCTGGCGCTCGAGTTTCCCCCGTTGACTAAGGCGGCCGAGGAAATCCTGACCGAGCAGCACAAACAGTTGTTTGTGCCGAACTGGCGGGTTAAGAACCATGATGGTTTCCTCGGCAACTCGCAGATGTCAACGCAGGTCGTCAAGCACTTGGCGATCTCGAAGGATAAGGCCGCGCTGAAGGCAGGAAGGGTCGGCGATGACACTTATGAAGTCGCCCGGGGGCTTGTTTCGGTAAGTGTTCGCAAATTTCTTCAAGTTTGTTACTCGGTTTGTACTTTGTACTTATCGTTGTCTTCGTAGGCCACCGTTCACTTCGGCCATCTCATCGAGGCGTTCGCCGAGCAGGAGAAGGAGCTGAAGTCCGCCAGCGAGAAAGACAGGCTGGCGAAGGTCAGGGCGGTCAAGGAACTCGAGGCCGAGCAGAGGCGAGCCGAGGCCCTGGACGTTCGGGTGGCCGACCTTACTGCCGACCTGAAGAAAGCGAAGGAGAGCCTTGAAGCGGAGTCCGCCAAAGCCGCCAAGGCCGCCGAAGAGCTTGCTGCGGCGGTGAAGTCCTTGGCCGACGAGAAGGCGGAGAGGGGAGCGCAGGCCGCGAGGATCAGGGCAGAGGTTGAAGCCGAGATCGAGGCTGAGGCGAAGAAACATATGGCTGAGAACATGGAGAAATCCTATCAGATGGCCCTGGACCACGTTCAGGCTCGCGTCCCCGGCTTCGAGCGAGTCGGCTATCGACTGTGGCCCGAGTCGCCCGCAGACGATGAGGAGGGAGATGATGAGGACGAGGCCGAAGGCGAAGACGGGGGGGGGGAGAGGACGACCCGGCTAAGGGGGAGATCGAGGGGCCGTCCGTCGGTGCGCCCGGGGTCGGAGCGGAGACGCAGGTGGACCCCTGATTCTTTCGTTAAACCTTTTGTAGTTTTTGTTTTGCTTTCTCTTCCGAACCTTGTAACGCCTTTTGCGGACTGGCCACCGCTTCTTGATGAATGAAAGAACGTTTTGTCTTTGAAATTTTGTCTAAGTGTTTGGTTCGGTCGTAGGATAGGCCCCCGTCACGGCGATGGCTCGGCGGCAAGTAGAGCTATTTCATCTATCTCTCGTGGAACGCCTCGAGGGCGAGATAGACCTGACGAGGAGGATACTGTACAATGTGGAGAAGAAGAACGGAGAGCTGTTGGCCGAAGTGTACCACTTGCGGATAGCCGAAGCCCAGCTATTCGCTAAGGAGGAAGAATTGGCTTCGGTTTTGGTCGAACGAGATGAGCTCGTGAAGAAGGTCGAGCATTTGCAAAGGGTGACGGTCGACAAGAGTATCGAGGTGAATGATCTGCGCCGCGTCATATTTGACAGCGCCGAGTACCCCGGTTCGGCGAAGCTTCCTCGGTTCAAAATCGTCGTGAGGGACGAGGCGCTGAAGGACCGGATCGTCGAACTGGAGGAGGAGGTCGCTCGGCTCAAGCCTCAGCCGGCGAGGGCTAACGTCCGGAGCACCTCGTGTACTCGCGAAGAGATTGAGCGAGGGATCACGTTCTATCAAGCGGCGACCCGGACTCCTATCATAGGTAGGTCAGCCGCCGACGCACAAAGCGGTGTGGCGGTGTCTTCAAGCGGTGCTTCGGTCGGGGCGACTGTGAGGGTCAGCGGCGAGGGGGCGTCTCGGTTCGTCGGCTTGGAGACGAGCTCGGAGGCCAAGAAGCGCCGACCCAAAGTGTCGTTGAACCGGAGCGTCCCCCTTCCTCGGAGGAAGTGAGCGGGTCATGCCTTCTGATATTTTTGCTGAACTCGCTGTTGTAATCTTTTTGTAATCTCGTCCAAGTTATTAATAAAATTGAGGTTGATTTATCCGAAGTGTCCTCTATTGGCTGTTTATCGAGTCTTTTGTCGCAGCTCTGATTCTGTTGCTCGGCTTTTGGTGCCGATCGACGTGGGGTGTCCATAGCCGTTGGATGGTGGCACGAATCCAGAGGCAGGCCCAAGTCCCAAGAAAACGTTATCTTGTCGTTTTGTGGGCACGTGGCACAACTGGATCCACTCATCACGCTCTGGCACACAAATTGAGAGGATCTAACGGCGAGTTGCCTTCGGGATGATTTTTTGCCAAAAACGAGGGTCGGTACCTCGTTAGTTCGGCACAATTTATGGTCGAGACGGATTCCCAACCATTGTGTTGCTCTGATTCTGTTGCTCGGCTTTTGGTGCCGATCGACGTGGGGTGTCCATAGCCGTTGGATGGTGGCACGAATCCAGAGGCAGGCCCAAGTCCCAAGAAAATGTTATCTTGTCGTTTTGTGGGCACGTGGCACAACTGGATCCACTCATCACGCTTTGGCACACAATTTGAGAGGATCCAACGGCGAGTTGCCTTCGGGATGATTTCTTGCCAAAAACGAGGGTCGGTACCTCGTTAGTTCGGCACAATTTATGGTCGAGACGGATTCCCAACCATTGTTAGGTTAATTTCGAGAGATGCGGGAGCAGTTTCGAATGGCGAGCTACTTCTAGTCCGCTTAGGAGCGGACTTGCGAAGCAAAATCGAGCCAAGTGTTGGACTCCGATCCATTCAACGGCTGCAGGAGCAATTTCGAACGGCGATCTACCCCCGGCCCGTCTGAAGACGAGCCGAGGAGGAAGAGTCGAGCCGAGTGCTGGACTCCGAACCATTGTGTGATTAGTTTAAGAGATGCAGGAGCAGTTTCGAATGGCGGGCTACTTCTAGTCCGCTTAGGAGCGGACTTGCGAAGCAAAATCGAGCCAAGTGTTGGACTCCGATCCATTCAACGGCTGCAGGAGCAATTTCGAACGGCGATCTACCCCCGGCCCGTCTGAAGACGAGCCGAGGAGGAAGAGTCGAGCCGAGTGCTGACTCTGAACCATTGTGTGGTTAGTTTAAGAGATGCAGGAGCAGTTTCGAATGGCGAGCTACTTCTAGTCCGCTTAGGAGCGGACTTGCGAAGCAAAATCGAGCCAAGTGTTGGACTCCGATCCATTCAACGGCTGCAGGAGCAATTTCGAACGGCGATCTACCCCCGGCCCGTCTGAAGACGAGCCGAGGAGGAAGAGTCGAGCCGAGTGCTGGACTCCGAACCATTGTGTGGTAAGGGAATTAGAGGCGGAAGTACGCGATAATGTAAAAAACTTTATTTATTAATATCTAATGGTCGGCTGCTTCTAAAGTTGCTAGCCATTATTACAATGAAAAAAGAACAAAGGAAAAATTACTAGTAGCAGGAGGAGTGGCCCGACATCTCGAGTTACTTAGATAGGCAGGGTTGCCTTCTCTTGGTATTTCAAAAGATGGTCGGCGTTCCAAGTCCTGGGAATTTCTCTACCCTCAAGATCTTCTAGCTTGTATGCACCGGGGCGGATCACTTTGGAGACTTTGTACGGTCCCTCCCAATTTGGGGCCAGTTTGCTCTTCTGTCCGGGGAACGAAATGGCCAGTTTTCGGAGGACCAGATCCTCTTCTTTCAGGTCGGTTGGGCGGACCCGTTTGTTGTAGGCGAGTTCGATTCTTCTTCGATAACTTTGCTGCCGTATGGCTGCCCTTTCCCGGATTTCGTCTATCAAGTCCAGGCTCGTTCTGAGCTCCTTGGCATTCTGTTCTTCTTCAAAGGCTACCAAGCGAGGAGAGGGTATCCCAACTTCTAGTGGGATGAGGGCCTCGGACCCATAGGTGAGATTGAACGGACTCTCGCCTGTCGGGGTCCGCTTCGTGGTTCGGTAATTCCACAACACATTGGGCAGCTGATCGACCCACAATCCCTTGGAGCACTTGTCGAGTCTCTTCTTGATGCCGGAGAGGATCTGTCGGTTGGCATTCTCGGCTTGGCCATTTGACTGGGGATGAGAGACGGAGGAGAAGCGGTGCTGTATGGTTAGGTCTTCACATAAGGCTCGGAAGGCAGCTCCAGCGAACTGCGTACCGTTATCTGTAACTACGACTCGGGGAACACCGAACCGGCAGATGACATTTTTCCAGAAGAATTGGACGACTCTATGTTCGGTAATTGTAGCCAGGGGCTCGGCCTCTACCCATTTCGAGAAATAGTCGACTGCCACGACTAGGAACTTCAATTGTCCGGGGGCCGGTGGAAATGGCCCAAGTAAATCCATCCCCCACATTGCAAAGGGGATCGGACTTGATAGGGAGGAGAGTGGTGCTTGTGGAAGGCGTCGGATGTCGGAATACTTTTGGCAGGAGGTGCATTGCCGAACGTGTCGTTCGGCATCCCGTAGGAGAGTGGGCCAGTAATACCCGTAGTTTAACACTTTGCGTGCCAAGGCTCTGGAGCCGGAGTGGGCTCCGCCGATGCCCTCATGGAGCTCTTGCAGGGCGTAATCGGCTTGTCCGGGGGAGAGGCATCTTAGGTAGGGTCGACCATCCACCTGGGTGAAGGAGCGCTTATACAGAATGCCTTCGACCAGTATGTAACGCTCGGCTCGGGTCCTTATCTTTCGGGCTTCCTTCGGATCCCTTGGGAGGAGTCCGTCTCTTAAAAACTCGACGAGGGGCTTCATCCAGTTATCTTCGAGGGGGAGTGGCAGTGTTTCGACGGAGTTGAAAACCTCGTCCTCTATGCTTGGCCTGAGGAGGACCTCTTTCAGAACAGTTTGTTCGAGGCCTTGCAGGGATGAGGAAGGTAATTTGGACAGGGCATCGGCCTGGGCATTTTCCTCTCTGGGGATTCTTCGGATGAGGGCCTCCTCGAAAAGCGCCATGAGGCTCTTTACTTTAGCCAAGTACTTTACCATCCTGTCATCGCGGGCTTCATATTCGCCGAGGACCTGGTTGACGACCAACTGAGAGTCGCTGAAGACCTGCAGGCGTCGCGCCCCCGCGTTTCGGGCCATCCCGAGGCCGGCTATGAGTGCTTCGTATTCGGCTTCGTTATTCGAGGCTTTAAAGTTTATCCGGAGGGAATATTGAAGGACAAAGTCGTCTGGGCCCGCAAGGATGACTCCAGCCCCGCTCCCCTCGTTGCAAGAGGATCCATCGACATATACCGACCAGATTGGCGGTCCCTTCGTTGTCCGTTCGGAGTCGGGGATAGTTGTTTCAACTATGAATTCGGCCAGCGCCTGCGCCTTGATGGCGGTTCGAGGCTGATAAGTAATATCATGTTGGCTCAGCTCGATCGACCACTTCATGAGGCGGCCGGAAGTCTCCGGCTTGTGAAGGATCGGTTTCAATGGCTGGTCGGTAAGAACGACCACCGAATGAGACTGGAAGTATGGCCGAAGCTTTCTTGCAGCCATTATCAGGGCGTAGGCTATTTTCTCAATTTTCGGGTACCGGAGCTCGGCGTCCCGGAGTACTTTGCTGACGTAGTAAATGGGCTTCTGAGTTCTTTCTTCTTCCCTGACTAAGACCGCACTTAGTGTCTGTTCCGAGGCTGCCAAGTAGAGGTAGAGGGGTTCGCCCGGTATGGGTTTGCTGAGAAGGGGCGGATTGACGAGGTAAGCCTTAAGCTGGTCGAAGGAATCTTGTTGTGGCTGCCCCCACTCGAACCCCTTAGTCCCCCTCAGGGCTTTGAAGAACGGGAGGCACTTCTCCCCAGACTTCGACAAAAAGCGCCCAATGGCAGCTAATCGACCAGTCAGTTTCTGAACTTCTTTGACATTTCTAGGAGGGGCCATGTCCAGTATGGCCTTGATCTTTTCTGGATTCGCTTCAATTCCTCGTTGGCTAACCATGAAGCCGAGGAACTTCCCTGATGAGACGCCGAACGCACACTTGTTCGGGTTGAGTCTCATATTGTGCTTTCTTAAAACATCAAACGCTTCCTGAAGGTCGGCCACATGATCAACGCCTCGGATGCTTTTCACAAGCATGTCGTCCACGTACACTTCCATGTTTCGACCGATCTGCGCCTGAAATACCTTGTTAACAAGGCGCTGGTACGTTGCCCCGGCATTCTTTAGGCCGAAAGGCATGACTCTGTAGCAGTAGAGCCCTTGGTCGGTCACAAAAGATGTCTTCGGAATATCCGGGGGGAACATCCTTATCTGATTGTAACCCGAGAAAGCGTCCATGAAGCTGAGGAGCTCATGTCCCGAGGTTGCGTCAATCAGAGTGTCGATGCTCGGCAGAGGGAAGGGGTCTTTAGGGCAGGCCTTGTTGAGGTCAGTGAAATCAATACAGATTCTCCATGTACCGTTGGACTTTTTCACCATCACTACGTTTGACAACTACTCAGGATAATTTACTTCCTGTATGAACCGGGCCTTCAGCAATTTGTCCACCTCTTCTTTGATAGCGAGCTGACGCTCGGGAGCGAACTTGCGCCTCTTCTGCTGGACCGGTTTGGACCCCGGATCAACACTGAGGCGGTGGACCAAGAGTTCTTCGGAGATACCGGGCATGTCTGCAGCTGTCCATGCGAAGAGGTCTTGGTTGGCTCGGATGCATCTCACAATATCCGCGAATAGTGCGGATGGAAGGGTCTTGCTGACAAAGAACCTGCGGGTCGGCTCCTGCTCCGAGAAGAGTACCTCCTCCAGCTCATCTACAGGCTCGGAAGTTGGCCGAGCAGCATCTTGTGGGATCTCGAGTGTTTCTAAGGAGAGGACGGGTCCGAGGGTGGAAGTCATATAACACTTGCGGGCCTGTTCCTGATTGCCCCTAACTTCTCCCACTCCAGCCCGAGTGGGGAATTTCATTTTGAGATGATAAGCAGAAGGGACGGCCTCAAGAGCGGCCAGGCCGGGCCGACCCAAAATGACGTTGTAGGCCGCCGGGACATCTACGACCATGAAATCCATTGACTTCGTGCGGGTAGTAGGAGTTTTGCCTGCTGTGACATCGAGGGTAATCACCCCTTCGATCGTCACCGGCACTCCCGTGAACCCATGGAGCGTGTATCCGGCGGGCTTGAGTCTGTCTCGGGAGAGCTTCAGCCCCTTAAAAGCATCGAGGAATAGGATGTTTACGGAGGAACCGTTATCTACTAAGATCCTTTCGACTTTGAAATTGGCCATGTGAAGGTTGATGACGAGTGCGTCACAATGAGGGGTGCGGACTCCCTCGAGATCTTCGTCAGAAAAGGTGACGGGCACCCCGAGACCTTTGGGCGGAGGGGTGGCTCGGACAGAGTTCACTTCTCTAATAAAAGCTTTCCGAGAAGAGTTCGAGGAGCCCCCCATTGGACCCCCGTGGATGAGGTGGAGAACTCGTTCTTCCTCAAACTCTGGCGTCTCTTCTCGCTCTGGACGTTTGTTAGCCCCCCGAGGCTGGGGGGGAAGCTCGCCTTGGTCCTTTCTCACGAATTTTGCCAACTGCCCCCTCTGGATAAGGGCCTCGATCTCGTTTCTTAGCGCTCGGCAATCGTTAGTGTCGTGCCCATGGTCCCGGTGATAGCGGCACCATTTCTCTCTATCCCTTCTTTTGGCTGGGGTGTTCATCTTTGGAGCTGGGGGCAGGACCCCTTCCTTTTCGACTTCCATGAAAATGGCGGAGATGTTTGTGGTGAGGGGAGTAAACTTCTCAAATCTAGGGGGAGGTCGGCGCTGGCCGGCGTTATCTTTCTGGAGCTTCTTGGCTCCTTCTTCTTCCGTTCCTTTCCTCTTAAACCCGGAGGCAGGCACCTCCCAGTTGGGACGTTCCTCGGCCTCTTCAGCTCGGATGTACTTTTCAGTTCGGAGGAGGAGGTCAGAAAAGTCGTGTGGGGGTTTCTTGGCGAGGGAGGAGCGGAGATTGGAATTGAGGATATTGGATTGGAACGCCACGGTGGCGACGGATTGGTCGAGGGATGCGATGGTTCTGGCTTCAGCTGTGAACCTCTTTACGTAGTCCCTCAATTTCTCCCCCTTCTGTTGACGGAGGTGCAATAGTGAGATGCTGGTCTTCTCGGCCCTTCGGCTGCTGACGAAATGGGTGATGAACAGTGTTTCGAACTGTTCGAAGGAGAATATCGACGCCGGGGCAAGCCGAGAGTACCATTCTCGAGCTGGGCCATTGAGAGTTGCTGGGAACGTTTTGCAGAGGAGGGCATCGGAGGCTTGATGGAGGAGCATCAAGGTCTTAAAGCTTTCGATGTGGTCAACAGGATCGGTCTCCCCAGTGTAGTTCTCGAACTGGGGAGGTTTGAAACCGAACGGAACAGGAGCCTCTACTATGGTCTGGGAGAACGGGGGTCGGCTAGGACGTAGGGTCCTCCCCCTAAGCTCCTCTTCTCTGTTTATCTGTCCCAAGAGTTTTTCCACCTCGTTTAGACGGCGGTTCATGGTGTCATCTCCCCGATGGCGATCTGCTGGGCCACGGGACTCGTCTTCGTATGAGGGGGAGCGAGGGCTGCGGCGATAGTAACTTCGAGAACGGCGAGGACTTGGGGTGCGTCTGGAATTGGTAGGAGCGGGTCGAGGAGAAGGAGACCGTTGGCGAGGGCTCCGGACCGGA
This sequence comes from Hemerocallis citrina, assembly GCA_017893485.1. NCBI lineage: Eukaryota > Viridiplantae > Streptophyta > Magnoliopsida > Asparagales > Asphodelaceae > Hemerocallis > Hemerocallis citrina. The sequence continues at coordinate 102,919,826 of CM030363.1, read as the reverse complement.
GGAGGGGATGGGGCCCTCGGCTCATTGGGGTTCTGACGGAGGTTGAGGGCCTGTTGTACCATTGCTTGGAACTGCTGGAACTCGGCACGGGTGATGGGCGCCTCATTGTTCCGAGGCAGCTGCCGGCCTGCTGGAGAGTGCCTCCTTCGGTAGTGGTCGGGGGAGTCCTTCCTCCCTCTTCGGACGGGGGACCTCCTGCGCTCACGGTGCCGGGGGGATCGCTCTTGCTGGCGGGAGGCTTCCCCCCGAGCCCGTTTTTCATCCAGATGGCGACGAAGGTCATCATCTTCCGGGCGTTTGGGAGGGGCATTGTGGCGACCAGAGGCTCGGGGATGATGGGAGGCCATGGAGGCACTGGAGGCGTTGTGGATGGAGATGTTCTCTTGGTGAAGAGGCTGTTTCTGGGGGTTAGGCCCCTTTGGATCAGGAGGTGGAGGGTTCCGTTGGAGCGGCTCTTCCATGGTAGGAGGGAGTTGCTCTTGTTGCTGAGCGGGATCAGGATGGACTTCTTGTTGGTCAAGGTTGGGCGCTCGGTTGGAGCCCCTAGATCTAACTTTGCGAGGCGGCATGGCAGGAGAGAACCTGTTCACCGGGAAGAGGAGAGGTCCCTATTCGTTAGCTTCCCACAGACGGCGCCAATCTGTTGCCGCTAAATTCGGTGTGGGGGCAAACAGATGAATTTGTGAGTTCTTGGGGAAACTGAATAGGAGAACCTGTATACCTGTTCCGTCGAACTCTGATCGTTGCTCCCGCCGTAGACCTGCAAAAAGTGCGAGACACCGGGGTTGTTCCCGGCGACGCACCCTCCGACGCTCAAGTCAGTAACCAGAATTGATTATGAAAGAGCGTTTAACTAGAAAAAGATTGATTATTTTTTAATGGAGATGGGTGAGGGGTATTTATAGGCGTCTTAGGGACTGGTTTTAGGAATGTAATCCCCGTGATTAGATAAGGAATATTCCTTGTAGTCAGATAAGGCATGTAATCTGATAAGGTATATTCCCTGTAATCAGTTAAGGAATTTAATCCCTAATCCCCTGTGAAAAGATAGATGTGAATCATGGCCGTTGATTTAGATCTAATCAGGGACCTCGATTGTATCTTGCTGGACCGGGCATGCAGCGGGTTGGAACCCGTGCCCAGTTGAGGTGGATCTGTCTGTTATGTGAAATTACCATCTTGCCCCTGAGCTGTAGGATTCGTGTCCCCATTTGGACGGTCTCGATTGAACCCCTATTTTTGGCCACATCAATAGCAATACTAGTAAAAAAAAAGAGAGAATGTATATCAATTTGCAAAATGGAGTAGTAGAATCTAGTTTCTCAATTTAGGTGTCAAATTTTGACTCCAACACACATGAACAACCATACCAAAAATCAGAATTTCTTAGCTTCACAATTCCAATGTCAAGCTAGGGTTTCTACTCACTTCCCATGGTTACTTAAATTCGAAACCACATCATTCTCAACCATCTTAGCCTGATCTAGAGACTTCGACTTCTTAATGAATAATACCATAACACTTTACTAGAAATCAAGCAGTCAATTCATGAAATAAAACATACAGAGGTTAGGAGAACACCCACCCGTTATGGAGAGTTCTAACACCCACTTGCCTCCAGACTAGCTTTCCTCTCCTCCTTGCTTATTTAGCTTCTTCTCCTCCTTGTTCTTGCTCCAAAAATAGCACCTAGAGTTTTTTTAGAAAAACTTGAGAATTTATAGGGTGGAGAAAAGGAGTAGTATGAGCTAGGGCATCACCCTTTGCTCTCCTTTTTTATATTTGACCAACTAGGGTTTGGGGAAGGGATAAGAATGAAGCATGGGGTGTGATGATAAGGATGAAGTGCAGGGGTATGATTATGTTGTCCAGTGCCCCAACATAATCAATGTAGGGTTGGCTTGTTTGGCTAGTGTATATACACATTTAATTGTAGTGTCCCCCTTCTTCTTCAAGTCAAAAATTCCGGCTCTTATGTTCACACTTGTCTTTCCTCCAAGTCAAAAATAATGGCTCCCCTTTTCACACTTGTTCATACTTGGTTATGTCCATGTCACAAGTGTGCAAGCGCTCATGAACATGTTAGTAGGGTTGAGCCCTATTGGGTGTAGCTCATTAGAGTTCAATTGAGTTGAGATAAACCATATAACTCACAGTATTTGTTGAGATAAACCATATAATTGTTAATACTTATGACAACATACACAATTAATCACGTGCAACAAATATTCATATACAAAATAATGTTGTCCAAAATTATTGTTAATTATTTTGGGAATACTATAACGATCGCTTGAACAGTACCCCATCGATGAGCACAAATCTCTCAGTCTTAACTCGGATCTTCCATGCTTTAGCTGGTTTCTGTGGTAGTTCACCATTTTTCAAAAAGTTTAGGATTGGTTCCAACCATGTCATGACTGCGTAGGGGGAATCAATGCAAAGGATTTCAATGTTCTCTCTGTTGATGCTGGGTCGGACGAGGATCTCTACCAGCACCGTGCAATCAAGATCATCAAAGGAGGAGGATGCTAATTTGGACAAGGCATCGGCCTGACTAATCTGTTCCCAAGGGATTCGGACGACTGAAGCCTCTTAGAAGTTTGCCAAGAGTAACCTGACGTAGGTTAGGTACCGAATCATGCGGGTGTCACGGGCCTTGTATTCCCTGTAGACTTGGTTGATTACAAGCTGAGAATTGCTCAAGGCCTTGAACCGTTTCCCTCTGGATATGTGAGCTAGAAGGAGTCCAGCGATTATTGCCTCGTATTCGACCTCATTATTAGAGGCCCGGAAGTTAAGGTGCAAGGAGTATTGGAGGACAAAGCTGTCCGGACCATTCAGTATCACGCCTGCTCCACTTCCTTTTTCGCAGGAGGAACCATCTACATAGAGCTCCCATAATGGTTGTTCCTCCTGAACCTCGGACGACTTAGGGATAATGCACTCGGTGAAGAACCCGACGAGTTTCTAATCCTTGATAGCAGTTATCAGCTTATAATTGATATCGTGCTAACTGAGCTCGATGGACCATTTGATCAACCGTCCGGAGTTTTCAGGCTTGTCAAGAAACTACTTCAGAAGATGGTCTGTGAGGACGTAGATGGAATGGGCCTGGAAGTAGGAGCGAAGCTTTCGTGCTGCCATAACCAGGACATAAGCTACTTTCTCTAGTTTGGCATAACAGAGCTCGAAATCATGGAGCGCTTTGCTCACATAGTATATGGGTTTCTGTACCCCATCATCTTCCTGGACAGGTACTACACTGAGGGCATGCTCGAAAGCCGCCAAGTAGAGATAAAGTACACACCCTGCTCAAGTTTGTTGGGCAGATGGGGGTTGGCAAGATATTCCTTCAATTGGACGAAGGCCTGCTTCTGGGGCTTTCTTACTGTAAGTTCTTTGCCCCCTGAAGGGCCTTGAAGAAAGGAGTGGATTTCTCCCCAGATTTCGAGAGAAAATGTCTAATTGCGGCAATTCGGCCCGTGAGCCTCTGAACTTCTTTGACATTCGTATGAGGGGCCATGTCCAAGATAGCTTCAATCTTTTCTAGGTTCTCCTATATCCCTCGTTGGCTGACCATAAAGGCCATGAATTTTCCATAGGTCATGTCGAAGGCGCATTTAGACGGGTTAAGCCTAATGTTATTTTTCCTAAAGACGCCGAAGGCCTCCTCGAGGTCCTTCACATGGTCTCCACCTCTGAGGCTCTTGACGAGCATGTCATCCATATAAACCTCCATATTCCAGACAATTTGTTCCTTGAAGACCATGTTCACCTGTAGCGCCCCAAATTTCAATCATAAGAAATCCATGACTCATCCAGAATCTTTACTTCAATGTAATCTTTAACACAATACAAAATACAGGGAAATTTAAAACTTTTATTACAACATCATTCTTTACAATACACAGCGGAAATATTACACATTAATTACAACTTGTTAAAAAAAATATAAACTTCAGTGTTCATTATTTTCCATAGCTTAACACGAATCCGTGTTATTCATTAACAAGAGTCCTGCATAACTATTGAAAAGTGGGTGCGTTAGTTAAATGCAACTGACAATACTGATAATAATAGTGATCTTCCAATTCTCACAACCACAAACTTGATGCAAAATAAAAACAACAAAGTGAATCTAGTCTAAGTGTATGAGTGTATGTCAAGAAACAGAATTAAAAATGCATAAAAACAAATGCACAGAATACCATACTTGTTCAGATTCTATGCATCCCATACTACATAGATCCGAGGGCAAGTCCTTAGCGTTCAACTCATTATATGGTTAAATCCCTCGTTATGAAAATCTTACACCAGTGGCTAATGTAAGATTTAGATATTCTGTGAGTATCTGGCCCACGCCCCGGTAATCCTTGAGAATCATTCTTCCACTGCAAGTGATTTTGGATACCTTCCTCACACCCTGATAATTCTGGAGATGAAACTCACACTGCAAGTCATATGGTACCTCATCACACAAACATCTCATGAGCGTCTCCTCGATTCCGATAATTCTGAAGATAAATCCCACACCGCAAGTGATTTTGGATACCTTCCTTACTCCCTGATAATTCTTTAGACGATCTCCCACCGCAAATCATATGAGGCCCCCTTACAAATGTTTTCTCTTATTTCGTCACCTCTCCATCTGTGCATGTTCTTAGGTTTAATTATAGTTAATCACCGACTCCTAGAGCTAGCTCACCCTACCAGTCTTAACTCAACCAAACAGGAATATTAACCTCCAATGACTAATTTCCAAATCAAAATTTTATACTGCTGGTAACTTGAGTTCTACTCAACCTCTAGAGTCACACAAACAACATATCCACATTTCTCGTCGAGGATCTCTCATATCAATCCCCACTTGAATTTAAAACCACACTTAGTTCATTAATCACAATTTCATCCTTTAAAGCACCGAGTTATATAAATAACATTTCCACTCCGACAAATTATACACATAAAATCCATTCTTTCTCAAATCTGAAAGTTATATGATTTTGTTCTTCAAAACTATACAGTCCAAATTTAATATTGAATTCTGGAAAAATTAATTTAAACCCAACACATATCAAAGAACTCACCATAAAAATCTGGACACAAACAATTTAATTTAAAGGGTTTAAATTTAACAAGTTCTGGGAACTATCTTCTATCAAAAATCTGAAAGTTCTCTCTATATATATATATAGAGAGAGAGAGAGAGAGAGGAAGGTTAAGTGGAGTTATGTGGTGATTAGTTGATAATTGGGGAATGGTTGTCGGATGTGTTGGTGTGAAGATGCATATGTATGAATATATGTATTTAGGGAGTAGTGAGGTAGTGGATTAAGTGTGTATGTATGTACATAATATTAATAAAGATGGAGGAGTTAGTGGATTAAGTTGGGGATTGGGAAATTTGGTCGGGAATGAAGAAAAGAAATGGATGAGAAGAAGATGACAAGAAGAAGAAAACAAGAGAGTGGAGTATGAGAGAGAGAGCTTGAATGGTTTTATTTTAAAAGAACTACCCATGATTTATAACACAACTACCCACAATCCCCATTACTTTTGACCCCTTTAAAACTTAATAAAATTTCCCTCCCATTTTTTGAATGTGACCGGCCAAAATGATGGGTAAAAGGCACAGGTAAAACACATGGGCACACAAAATGTATACAGTTCTTACAAATGTAGTTACATTACTCATTAGCTAAAATAAGTATGGTTAAATGCAGTAGGAAATTATTTCAAATCTAATTTTTCTCCATATGTTTAAATTAAGCACAAATAAAAATAAATATACACACATCATAAAATTTATATATTAGACAAATAATCAACACATGCAATGAAAGCACGTGTATTGCATGTATAAAAAAATATATATATAAGTTGGCTCAAAATAGGAGAAAAAGAATTTCAAATGAACGAAAATTATTTATAAACAATAGAAATACAAAATACGTAAAAATATTTATATTTAAAATGTTACGAATATTACACGTAACGGTACAAAATACATGTGTGTAACACAAGTGGGGCAAAATTGTAATAACTCAATTTTGCGGGGTGTTACATCTGCATTCCAAGTTCTCTTGATCACCATGCCCCTGGATTTTCAAGTCAGTTAGTCCAGGGGCAAACCACTTTGGAGACCCTATAAGGGCCTTCCTAATTAGGGGCTAGTTTTTCCTTCTTGCTTGGTTCAGAAATTTCAAGTCTTCTTAGTACTAGGTCGCCCTCCTTGACGTTAGCAAACTGAACCTTCTTATTAAGTAACTACTCTACCCTCTGCTGGTAAATGCTTCTCCTGATGACCGACCTCTCTAACCTCTTAAAGGAGATCTAGATTGTCCCTGAGGCCGTCTGAGTTCAAGTCCTTATTGAAGCTCATTATCTGAGGTGATGGCAGTCCGACCTCCAAGGGGATGACAGTCTCGATTCCAAACGTGAGATTAAAATGTGATTCACTCGTTGGAATTCTTTTGTTCATCTGGTATGACCAAAGTACGCTAGGTAGCGTATTGACCTACAATCCCTTGGGGGATTTATCTAATTGCTTTTTAAGGCCTTCCAGATATTGGCAATTGGCATTCTTAGCATGCCCGTTAGATTGGGGCTGCGAGATAGAAGAGAACCTCCATTGAATTCCTATATCTGCTCAGAACTTGTGGAACCCTTTGCCCGTGAATTGAGTACCATTGTCAGTGATTGAAGCCGGGGGATCGCAAACCAGCAAAAAACATGCTTCCAAAAGAATTGCTGGGCTTGATGCTCGGTGATGGAGGCTAAAGGCTCTGCTTCGACCCACTTCGTGAAGTAATTAATGGCAACAATCAGGAAACGATGCTGACTTGTCGCTTTAGGGAAGGGCCCGACTAGATCCAATCCCCCACATGGCAAAGAGAGCTAGGCTCGCCAGCGGTTTGAGATTTTCCTGAAGAACGTGCTTGATGGAGGAGAACCTCTGACATAGACTTTGCTTACAGACGAGGACCTGAGCATCCTGTACTAGAGTTGGCCAGTAATACCCATAGCTGAGAAACTTCCTTGTGACCGACCAGCCGCCCATGTAGCTGCTACCGACTCCCCCGTGCATTTCTTCGAGTGCATATCGGGATTCCTCGAGGGTCAGACATTGGAGGTACGGTTTGTCCATCGGCCTTTGTGTATGGTTGCAGCACTCCAAATTTTGTGTACCAGAAATTCGTGACACAATCCAAATACTTTACTTCAAATGAGTACACAACACAGAAAATGATAGGAAATTACTTTCCATCAAACTTGAACATATTTCTAATTATAGGGTTCAGTCTCTCACAATGCAGACCTACTCTTGTACTCTTACCCTATTTCTGACATTTATTTAGTGACTGGTAGAGTTGTAGTTGATGTGATCTATCCACTACTGCATTCAGACTAGTGGTCTCTCTCTACTCCTGAAGGTTGGTGATTAATTCGATCGATCAGAATCAGTGGTCTCTCTCCACTCCGCCCAGGCCAGCAGTCTTTCTCCACTCCGGAACAGGCTGGTGATTATTCAGCTCTGCCGGAATTGGCGGTCTTTCTCCACGCCCGGACCCTACCCAAAGTTATCCAAATATAAGGTGAATCGGCCAACCAAAACCTACTCCTCCAAGAGGCGTAGAGTCAAACTCTTGCTTTCCATCAGATGGATAACATCGAACATAGACGTGCCCTTAGGGGCTTATCCCCTAGGTTCCAATAGAAGTTTGCAGTACAAATGTCTACCTCCCATTCTTATCACTAAATCCTAGAATCCTATAAATTAACAGTCGAGACAACTCCGTACGTGTCCCCTTGACAGGTTAGTATACACCTAACTAGTGCATGTCCTTACAATCAATAATTACATGCAATCCAAAGCGATCTTATGCAAAAACTCATCTTTGCAGGTTTGCCTCCATTTATGTCCAGCTGCAGAATTTGCCTCCTAGACTTCCGGTTGCAAGTTTGCAAGATTCAGGGATAAAACACATACTAGGACCTCTACGATAACCAAACTTTGATGGAGCACCAGAACAAGTAAATATAGTTGATTCTATAATTACTAGATTGGTTTATTTATAAACTAGCTTTACCCGATTCTAATGGCTCTATTATTACAACTTCTGGTTCCTTATTATCCCATAAGTTCTACAACCATGTTGAGTTACCAGGCAATCTATTTTCTCTACGCTATTAATAATTGGATACTTATACCCGACATTCCATTACATAATTTTAGTCGAATTACTGCTATAGTTAGAATACTAGCATAGAATTCATTCATCCAGTCCAAGTCAACAACTAGATGACTCCTATCTACCCAACTTAGTCATTTTACTCAAGACTTACCCTGACCCAATATAAGGTTCACTTTTCAACATAGGCCCAAGAATTGGCCCAAACTTGGTATAATCTGGCCCAAATAAAACAGTTCATTATTACTCAACAACGGGCACTATATAGCAATCTACCGTTCATGAGTTCTTTCTGAACCAATTTCAAAACATACACTAACTGGTACACCCATATAATTATGTAAACCACAACGGTTTATCACACTATATTTCATACACATGCACACATGCAAGCATATAATCTGTATACATGCCCATATACAAGCATATATTTCATTGATACAATTCATTGAATACCTTATGTGCCATCTTAATCTACTAGACCTTCTCATTGAGATAAATCATCGAACATCTTATGTGCAATTTTAAAGTCTAGTAGAGAGTAGAATTGCCGGGCTCACCCTAGCTCATCAGGCCGGTGCCAGACAGATCAGGGCCTTTAGCGACTCTCAGCTTGTGGTCAACCAGATCACTGGGGAGTACGAGGTCCGTGACGATCGAATGATCAGATACCTGGCCGTAGTCCACCGGCTATTAACGTCCTTCGACGGGTCGGCCGTCTTAAGGATCCTCAGGGAGAAGAACACCCAGGCTGATGCCTTGTCAAAGTTAGCTTCCTCATCCTTTGAAAGCCTCGACCGAACCGTCTTGATTGAAGTCCTGCTGAAGCCGAGCACCGACTTCCCTGCGGCTCTATGCGTTGAAGCCGGAGCTCCTCCCAACGACTGGACCACTCTTATCAAGAAATTTCTAATCAAGGGAGAGCTCCCGAAAACCGGGCCGAAGCAAGGCAGGTCAGGGTCCGTTCAGAAAGGTTCGCCATAATCGACACAACCCTCTTCAAAAGGTCCTACACAACAACCGATGGCAGACCCTACCTCCGCTGCTTGACCCCTGATGAAGCAAAGTATGCCCTCAAGGAGCTACATGAGGGGATCGGCGGATGCTATATGGGAAGCCGCTCGCTAGCGCGAAAGGCTTTGAATCATGGGTACTACTGGCCCACTATGCTGCAAGACGCCCTCGCCCTAGTGAAGAAGTGCGGTCCCTGCCAACGGTTTTCCCCCATGAAGAAGGCTCCGCAAGCAAATCTCAGTTCCATGGCCAGTCCGACCTCCTTTGCAATGTGGGGGATGAATCTGGTAGGCCCATTTCCGAAGGCAACGGGCCAAAGAAAGTTTCTCATTGTGGCGATCGACTACTTCACGAAGTGGTTCGAGGCAGAGCCGCTAGCAACGATCACCGAGCAACAGACCCAACAGTTTTTCTAGAAACACATCATCTGTCAGTTCGGGATCCCACAGGTGCTCATCACGGACAATGGTACTCAGTTTGCAGGTAAGAATTTTCGAAACTTCTGCGAAGATCTCGGGATCCAGCAGCACTTCTCCCGGGTATGCCACCCCCAGTCCAATGGTCAAGCCGAGAATGCAAACCTCCAAATCCTCGACGGTCTCAAGAAGAGACTCGATAACTCTTCTAAGGGGTTATGGGTCGATGAGCTACCAAGCGTTCTCTGGGCCCATCGGACAACAAAGAGAATCCCCATGGGAGAGTCTCCATTCAATCTGACGTACGGTGCGGAGGCCGTCATCCCCTAGAAATCGGGATCCCTCACCCCGGATAATGGCCTTCGATGAAGCAAGCAACTCTGCACAGCTTCGAGCCGACCTGGACCTCATAGACGAGGTCAGGAAGAAGTCCGCCATCCGAAGGAGCATCTACCAACAAAGGATCGAAAAGTTCTACAACAAGAAGGTGCGTCCCACCGACATCAAACTCAGAGATCTCATCCTCCGGAAGTTGGCTGTATCTAGTCCCGGCCAGAAAAGGAAATTAGCCCCAAACTGGGAGGGCCCTTACAAAGTATCTGAGGTTGTGCGTCCGGGAACGTACCGCATAACCGAACCAGAAGGCAAGGCCATCAAGAGGCCCTGGAATGCGGAGCACCTCATCATGTTCCTAGGAGGAAAGGTCTAGCCTCCATCTCATGTAAATTATGAAGAATGTAATCGGCACGTCGTGCCTCGTTTTCTGTAAAATTCAATTTTGTTGTAAATATGCCAGCTTTCTTAAAACAAGTTTGTGGCTTCGTATTGATTCCTATTAAAAAACAAGCTTACAGCTTGGCTCTCGGATAGCACCCCGAGCCAGAAAAGCTTTCCTTACAAGCTTACGTCCCGGCGCTCGGATAACATCGCGAGCCAGAAAAGCTTCCCTAATAAGCTCACTGCTCGGCGCTCGGATAGCATCGCGAGCCAGACAAGCTTCCCTTACAAGCTTACGGCTCGGCGCTCGGATAGCACCCTGAGCCAGAAAAGCTTCCCTAACAAGCTTACGGCTCGGCGCTCGGATAGCATCGCGAGCCAGAAAAGCTTCCCTTACAAGCTTACGTCCCGGTGCTTGGATAGCATCGCGAGCCAGAAAAGCTTCCCTTACAAGCTTACGGCTCGGTGCTCAGATAGCATCGCGAGACAGAAAAGCTTCCCTTATAAGCTTACATCCCGACGGACGGCCACGCCCATACCGTCTTCCTGAGAACAAGTGTGGGGGCTCAACGTCAACCCCGAGCACGGCCGAGGCTTTCTTTAAAGCACCTCGACCATCACACTCGGCGGCGACCTTCAGCCACACCCATTACTGGCTTTCTTCCCGGTGTGGGGGCTCGGCATCTTTCCCTGGCATAGGTTGGGGCTTCTTCAAGCGTACCAACCCCTGCGCACTGCGGAAACCGCTAGCCATGCCCGTACCGTCGTCCTGAGAACAAGTGTGGGGGCTCGACGTCGACCCCGAGCAGGGCCGAGGCCTTCTTCAAAGCACCTCGACCATCACGCTCGGCGGCGACCTTCAGCCACGCCTATTACTGGCTTTCTCCCCGGTGTGGGGGCTCAACATCTGCCCCTGGCATAGGTTGGGGCTTCTTCAAGCGTACCAACCCCTGCGCACTGTGGCAACCGCTAGCCACACCCGTACCGTCTTCCTAAGAACAAGTGTGGGGGCTCGATGTTGACCCCGAGTAGGGCGGAGGCTTTCTTCAAAGCACCTCGACCATCAGCTCGGCGGTGACCTTCAGCCACGCCCATTACTGGCTTTCCCCCCGGTGTGGGGGCTCAGCATCTGCCCCTGGCATAGGTTGGGGCCTCTTCAAGCTGATCAACCCATGCGCACGGCGGCAACCGCCAGCCATGCCCATACCGTATTCCTGAGAACAAGCGTGGGGGCTCGCCGTCGACCCCGAGCAAGGCCAAGGCTTTCTTCAAAGCACCTCGACCATCACGCCCGGCGACGACCTTCAGCCACGCCCATTACTGGTTTTCTCCCCGGTGTGGGGGCTCGGCATCTGCCTCTGGCATAGGTTAGGGCTTCTTCAAGCTAATCAACCCATGCGCACGGTGGCAACCGCTAGCCACGCCCGTACCGTCTTCCTGAGAACAAGCATGGGGGCTCTTCATCGTCCCCGAGCAAGGCCGAGGCTTTCTTCAAAGCACCTCAACCATCACGCTCGGCGACGACCTTCAGCCCCGACTATTTCAGCAAAATTTTCGTTAAGGTTTAGGGTGTCCGCCTTCGGCAGACACCCCGAGCCTCAGGTCGAATAGTTGACTCTCCTCTCGCCCACGAACAACTCGGCGTTTTCAGCTTTCGCGAGACATAACCCCGAACTGTTCGAGGACGGCAGGGGAGCCACCGACTGATACAAGTACTGGTGCTAAAGCCACACCTGATGCTGGTGATGAGTCTGCACTTGGTGAGAATGTAGGCACTGGAGTGAGGAGGAGCTTCAGAAGGAGGACAGCACCTGATCGGTTGAGGTACTATGGTCTACATGGTGCACATGTACACAAGCAGTAATCGAAGAGAGGGCTTAGCGGGAAAAGGCATCGCAGGTGTGAAAAGGATCTACAGCAGAGTATAAGTAGGGAATAGGTAGTGAATGAGCTGGCTATGCATTGTTGTAACAAACTTTATCTTTCTTCCTCAACAAACTTTCCTTCTTCAACCTTCTTCTTTCTTCTAGACCTCCTGTGTAATCCTCTGTTTTCTTGAGCTATGAATTCCATTCATCAATAGTAGTGAATACCGGTATTGAAGTTGAGAGTTATTGCTTCAATAGTTCTTGGCTGTATCAAAGTGCATCTGAATAACTATCTGGGGTATCAGTTTGGTGCTTTCACTGATTGAGCTCTGGCAATGGCGGAAGGGAGACGATCAGTAGAAGATCTACGTGAATCAACACGCATTCAGGCTGAGCAATTGCAAGCACTAACAAATGATGTTGAGACACAAAAGAGGTTGTTCTCCGAAATGTTTCTTCGATTTGCATCCATGGAGAGCAACATGGAGCGATTTACAGCCATTGAGGAATATCTTAATCGCGTTGAATCTATTGAAGAGAAGTCGGATCAGCTGCTTAGAAGCAATGCTTCATCAGGTAACCCAAACTTTGTAAGATCATCTTCCCCATCATCACATCATGAGCACCACTTCAAAAATCCTCGACTAGACTTCCCTAGATTTGAAGGCAATAACCCTATGGAATGGTTGTTCAAAGCAAACCAATACTTTACATTTCATAAAACTCCTCAAGAACAGAAACTGCATATAGTATCTTTCCATCTCGATGGCAGAGCATTAGCTTGGTTTCAATATAAATATGAAAATGGTGATTTTCTAAATTGGGAGGTGTTTGTAAAGGAGTTAGATATCAGGTTTGGGGTTTCTCCATTTGTAGATCACACAGGCCAGCTGTTTAAACTCACTCAAACCACCACACTAGCAGCATATCAGGATCAATTCGATTTGTTTATAAACAAGACCAAGGGCTTATCCATTAGTCACATTCTGAGCAACTACATTTCGGGGTTAAAGCCTGATATCCGTAGAGAAGTACTAGCACATAAACCAACTACATTAGCTGATGCAATTGGTTTAGCTAGACTCCAGGAAGATAAGATTGTTGAACCAAGATATCAAGGTGGTCGTGGGGGATACCAAAGACCACCATGGTAGCCACCACCTAGTAACCTACCCCCTTTACTACCAAATCCAGAACATACCAAAACCACACCAAACACAAATTTCCAATCCAAATTTGCAGTGAAAATAATTCCTCCAGCTGAATGGGCAGCTAGAAAGGAGAAAGGGTTATGTTTCAACTGTGATGAGAAGTATGTGCCTGGCCATAAGTGTCAACGAAAATTCCTAATGCTGTTAGTAGAAGAAGGGGATGAACAAGGAGTTATGCCTGTGGAGTTGCAGCACACAGAAGCTGAGGGTATTTTATATGAAGTTGATAGTGATGATACCCCAGAGATCTCTTTTCATGCTTTTTCAGGCAATAGATCTCTAAGAACCTTGAGGGTGCAAAGTTCTATTAATAATCTTTCCATACAAATTATGATTGATAATGGCAGCACTAACAATTTTATGCAGGAAAGATTAGCTAAATTCTTGAATTGGCCAATCCATCCAACTCCCCAGTTCACAGTGATTGTAGGCAATGGTGAAACATTGCAATGTGAAGGGAAGTGTTTGGGTGTACCTGTGGAGATTCAAGGTCACTCCTTCTTGATTGATTTCTATATTTTACCTATACATGGCTCAGATGTAGTGTTGGGTATTCAATGGTTGAGGCTATTGGGAAGAGTTGTTCATGACTATGATGCAATGACCATGGAGTTTATATTCAATAATAAGAAAGTCTTAATCCAAGGTGGAGAAGGTCCAGCGCCAGCACAAATAGAGCTCAACTCATTGCGAAGAGAGATCACCACAAATGCAATAGGTGAATTCTTTCACTTAGTGTTACAAGATGAAGGCCATGACCAGCAGATTCATCCAGATATTGCAAAATTGATACAGCAACATGATTCCCTATTTCATGAAGCTAGTGGGTTACGTCCTACAAGAGAGTTTGATCACTCTTTGCACTTGATACCAGGTATGGGTCCGACCAATGTCGGACCATACAAGTATCCCCATTTCCAGAAAAATGAAATAGAAAGACAAGTTCAAAAGATGTTACAAGAAGGGATAATTAAACATAGTAGAAGTCCATTTTCATCTCCAGTTTTGCTAGTAAAGAAGAAAGATGGAACTTGGAGATTTTGTGTTGACTATAGAGCCCTCAACTCAATCACAATAAGGGATAAATTTCCTATTCCGACAGCAGAAGAACTTTTTGATGAGCTACAAGGTGCAAAATTTTTTACCAAGCTAGACCTCAGATCAGGTTACCATCAAATCAGAGTTCGAGCTGAGGATGTTGAAAAAACAGCTTTTAGAACACATGAAGGCCATTACGAATTTCTAGTAATGCCATTTGGCCTCACCAATGTCCCTTCAACATTTCAAGCAACAATGAATTTCATGTTCAAACCTTATCTTCGAAAGTTTGTCCTGGTATTTTTTGATGACATTTTGGTGTATAGTACAAGTTGGCCAACACATCTGCAGCATCTAGGTTTGGTATTGAGAGTTCTAGAGCAAAACCAATTCTTTGTTAAGAAGAGTAAATGTGAATTTGGTAAACAATCCCTAGAGTACTTGGGTCATTTGATTTCCGTAGAAGGTGTTCAGGCATGTCCTTCTAAGGTAGAAGCTATTAAAGAATGGCCAACTCCAAAAACGGTGAAGCAATTGAGGGGATTCTTGGGATTAGCAGGCTATTATAGAAGGTTTGTGAAAGGGTATGCATCCAAAGCTGCAGCACTTACAAACTTGTTGAAGAAAGATTCATTCAAATGGAGCACAGAAGCTGATTTTGCATTTGCTCAACTTAAAGAAGCTCTTCAAAGTACACCTGTGTTAGCATTACCAGACTTTTCGAAGCCATTCACTATAGAGACTGATGCATCGGGGAAGGGAATTAGGGCTGTGTTGCAACAAGATGATCATCCAATAGCATTCTTTAGTAGAATGATGTCTCCAAGAATGCAATCAGCATCTACTTATACAAGAGAAATGTTCGCAATTACCGAGTCAATTAAGAAGTGGAGGCAGTACTTGTTGGGAAGAGAATTTACTATATGCACAGACCATCAAAGTTTACACCATATGGTCACTCAAACAATCCAAACCCCTGAACAACAAAAGTGGGTCTATAAGCTAGCAGGTTACAATTACAAAATTGTGTATAAACCAGGAAGAACTAATTCAGCTGCAGATGGTCTTTCCAGATCTCAAGGTGAAGAATGTGGTGTTTTGATGACTGCAATGTCAGTTCTACAACATGGGATTTATGCACAAATTAGGGAAGAGTCTAGCAGGGATCTTCAATTAGCTAAACTAATAGAAGAAGTGACACACAACCCTTCAGCCCAACCTCAATTAACCTTCAGGGATGGATTATTATTCAATAAAGGTAGAGTGATGGTTCCACAACAACTCAAAGGGTTGATTATGCATGAATGGCATTCATCCCCTGTGGTAGGTCATGCTGGAATGGAAAAAACTTTGGCTAGAATCAGAGATTCGTTTATATGGAAGGGAATGTCCAAGGATATCCATCAGTTTGTGCAAGAATGCTCAATATGGCAACAAACTAAGTACAGTAATTCGAAGCCTGGGGATTTACTTCAGCCTCTGCCGATTCCACATCAAATCTGGTCTGATATATCGATGGACTTCATAGTTAGATTGCCTTTGTCACAAGGTAAATATGCAATACTTGTAGTAGTGGATCGATTATCCAAAATATGCTCATTTCATAGCCCTAATGCCTAACTTCACAGCATCAAAAGTAGCTGCCTTATTTGCTACTAACATTATAAAGCTACATGGCATACCTAAATCAATAATATCTGATAGAGATCCCATATTTTTGAGTCATTTTTGGAAGGAATTGTTTAAGGTGCAGGGGACAATTTTGAAGCATAGCACAGCCTACCACCCACAAACAGATGGGCAAACAGAAGTAGTGAATAGATGCATCGAACAATACTTGAGGGCATATTGCAGTGAACATCCTCAACATTGGGCCAAGTTTGTTGAATTGGCAGAATATTGGTATAACACGTCCTATCACTCTTCCACAGGCTTTACTCCATTTGAGATTGTGTATGGCAGGAAACCCCCCTTCTATGCTAGACTATCTTCCAGGAATCAGTAGAAACAGTGCGGTAGATGAACAACTTCAAAGCAGAGCAGAGGTTTTGAACTAGTTGAAGACAAACTTATTGCAAGCTCAACTGAGAATGAAAAAAAATGCAGATAGGCATAGGGTGGAAAAGCAATTTGAAGTTGGTGATTGGGTTTTTGTAAAGCTACAAGCTTATAGGCAACAATCACTTCATCATCGACAATGGCAAAAGTTGGCAAAGAGGTATTATGGGCCATATAGGGTTGTAAAGAAGATTGGGGCAGTTGCTTATCAGCTACAACTGCCACCTGAGTCCAAGATACACCCAGTTTTTCATGTGTCCTTGTTAAAGAAGTGCTTGGGAGATCATTCTACAGTGGTACCTTCAATGCTTTCCTCCACATTCTAATGGAGATAAAGTTTATTTTCAACCATCTGCAGTTCTAGGAAAGAGAGTAGTTAAGATTGGGAACACTTTGCAAAACCAAGTTTTGATTCAATGGGAAGGATTATCAAATGAAGACAATAGCTAGGAAGATGTAGCATCTATTATAAAGGCATTTCCACAGCTGCAGATAAACCTTGAGGACAAGGTTTTGGTTGAAGAGGGGGGTATTGATACAAGTACTGGTGCTAAAGCCACACCTGATGCTGGTGATGAGTCTACACTTGGTGAGAATGTGGGCACTGGAGTGAGGAGGAGCTCCAGAAGGAGGACAGCACCTGATCGGTTGAGGTACTATGGTCTACATGGTGCACATGTACACAAGCAATAATCGAAGAGAGGGCTTGGCGGGAAAAGGCATCGCAGGTGTGAAAAGGATCTACAGCAGAGTATAAGTAGGGAATAGGTAGTGAATGAGCTGGCTATGCATTGTTGTAACAAACTTTATCTTTCTTCCTCAACAAACTTTCCTTCTTCAACCTTCTTCTATCTTCTAGACCTCTTGTGTAATCCTCTATTTTCTTGAGCTGTGAATTCCATTCATCAATAGTAGTGAATACCAGTATTGAAGTTGAGAGTTATTGCTTCAATAGTTCTTGGCTATATCAAAGTGCATCTGAATAACTATCTGGGGTATCACCGACCCTCGGCTCTCTCCTACCCTCCGGACCAATCGGACGGCCCACCATTCACCAACGAACAACCCGGGGTCATACGGCCCTCAAGGCCAAAACCCCTAATTGTTCGAAGGTGATTGGTGAACCTCCAATCCGAAGCCCTCGGAGAGATTTTAATTTTGGAGCGCCCACCTTCGGCAGGCACCCTTGTTAAGTGAGATCAGACAATCAATTCCTGACAACTAGCGAAGGGGGGGGGGGTGGGGGTTATATAGCCCCTGAGACGCACAGTTATTGCATCTGGGAATCCCAAACGGCGGAAGACGAAACGTCGCCATTAATTCTTATTGGGAGGCAAAACGTCGCCATTAATGACTATCGAAAGGATCAACGCCACTGCGTAGGCACCCACTGCACCAGGTCACCTCGGCGGCGACCCCCTGTACGCCGAGTTCGGAGACCATACTCGCCCAATAAGACTATCAGGGTTCGGAAAATTGAATGTTCTTATTATACTCATCGCTTACAACACAATGAACATTGGTACAAAGACAATGCACAGCTTACAACTCACTTACATCCAGTTTAAAATTCGAATTCGGCGCTTCCTTCGGGACTCCTCTCACGCTCGGCCGGACCAACCAGGGAAGAGACCCCTACCACCGAGCTTCCCGCATCTTCTAGTTGGGTGCCCTCCAATAAAAATGTCGGAGACCGCCCCGGGGTCGAGTTGCTCGCCTCCCGATCAAACATGCGCCCAACACCAACTTCAGCCTGCGTATCTCCAACTCCTTCTCAACGATGGCCTCACGAAGGAAAGACTCCGAAGCCGATCGCCCACTCGAGGCTTCCGAGATGGACCAGTCCCGGTCGGCTATGGCTTTCTTCAGACGAGCCACCTCCAGACTAAGCTCCCTAGACTTGTTCATGAAATAGCTCACTGCGGCGGCCCGGTCCCGATCCTGTTTTCGCTGGCGAGCCAGAGCTGCATCCATTGCCTCCTTCCCTGCTCGGACCAGGGATCCCTTGGCAGAAACAGGGTCGGTGCCCAAGACCTCGTGTGTCTATCAAAAGATGAGAACAAACATCACAAAGGAGAGCTAGAAAATGTGCAAGTTACGAAGCCTCGACCAAAAAAGTATATTTCATTACTTTCAAAAATAGGGATACAAAACTGCGGTGGCCAGTCGCACGAGGCATGTACATTCAAAAAAGAGAAAGCCTAGTCTATGCATGAGAGGGGGGGTGGGGGTGGCACCTTATCGTCAGCACGGTCGCCCCCCATCTCCTCACCACCGGGAGTCGGCAGAAGGATCGGCTGCCAACCGTAGTGGAGGTGATCCATGTTCTGCTCCTGGTAGATCCTCCGGAAGTGCTCCTTGGCCTAGTCGTATGCCTCGTCCTGCGCCATGATCAGGGCCTCCGCCGACGCAGCCTCCATCCTCGCCAAAGGCCTTCCGCCCCTTCTCCGCCTCCTCTTCGATCCTTTCCTTAAGGCGAACAACGTCCTTCTTGTGATGCTCGAAGATCGAGGTCATCTGGGCCTCGTGGACGACCGCCATGCTCTGAGCCTCCTTCAGATCGTCGGTCACCTTGTTCAACTCGCAGAGATACTTCTCCGCATTTCTCCTCTCTACAATGATCTCCTTCTCCAAGCATTTTTGGAAGTGCTGCCCGTGGAGCATCGCCTGTCCAAAGGAGGAAAGGTCAGAAAAACATCGTCACCAAGATCAAACCATATACAAATACAAAGTCTCAAGCACTTACCGAGACCAATGCCTGAGACCAGTGCATGAAGGCCTGGTCAGCAGTCTGCGATGCCCACGCCATCCGATCCCTCTCTGTGGTGGCTTTCGTGACGAACTCAACGGCCACGGGGCCCTCGAGTAGAGTGTCCCCCTGTACGATCGACCAGTCGGGAGCGAAGGTCCGCAGCCCCCGTTGCCCCACCATCTGTTCAGCAGTGGGACGAGGTGGGGGAAGCCTCTTCCTTGGGGCTTCGACAGTTTTGCCGGAACTGCCCCTCGCGTCCCGAGGTGCCCTCGGCGTGTGGGAGTGATCCTTATTGGCCTTCTTCGCGGGAGAAGGCTCCTCGGCTACCGGGGTTGGTCCCTTGCCGGATCCCCCAGCTTGGGCGGCCAGCTTCTCCTGCTCTGCCTTCTTCCTCTTCTCCGCTCTCGCCTTCTCGGCGACGGCTAGCAAGGCACGCCTGTCATCCACCTGCTTGGAAGTCATCTCTGCAAAAATAAAAGAAGAGGGGCTAACGTTAACACGAAGGCAGAAAGATGCAAATATTTAGAACAAAAACATACTAGAGTCGGCTGGGCTCAGTTCGGCCCGGGCCAGGTGTAGCTCCGTCACTCGAGGCCACGCTATGCTGTGCCCTCCAACAATTTTCTCAACCATCTTCCACTCCTTGTCCATCAAGTCGCTGCGCTTCGGAGGTTTGCGGTTCGGCTTGAAGAAATTCCACGAGGTCGGAATCTCCCAAGGCCCCTCATTCCGGACCACAAAGTATTTCTCCTTCCACCCTTTGATAGAATCCGGATGGCCGTGCATCACCTTTTTATGCGGCCTGGGCGAGAAGTAAAATATTCCCTCCGCATTGCCAAGCGAGCTGATCCCCAAGATGGCTCGGAAGTAGGTCAACCTCGGTGTCACACCCTTCTCTTGGCACTTCAGAATGAAACAAATCAGGTGTTTCCAAGAGTCTGGGTCATACTGCATTGGGCATAGCTTCGCCCAATTTAAAACCCTCTTGACGAAGGGATGCAACAACAACCTCAGTCCCGAGACAAAGGCGTCCTCAGGAAAGATACTAAATCCCGGCGCAAGAGTTGTGGTGGGTCGGATACCGGGGCTCGGAATGAAGACTTCAAACTCCCGAGGAATGAAGTAGGCAGCCCTCAGGATATGAAGATAGTCTGCCCTCAAGATACACAGAATGTTGTCCATCCAAATCTTCACGCGGCTCTCCTCGCCCGGTACGGGAGGAACAGGGTCGATGTTCTTGATATCGTCCGGGTACATCCTGATCGATCCCAGATTTTTAAAGGAGATTGGGGGAAACTCCAACCCCGGTCTAGGGGCATATTCATCCGGAGGAGGAGGACTATTCGGAAGGCTCAACTTCCTCTTCTTCCGACGAGGGCGAGCCTTCCTCTCCGGAGACGGCATCGACAAAGGTGGTAGAGGCAGAAGTTCATCTCCGACCTCGACTGCCCCCCCTACTGAGCCTTTGCCAGCACCTTCTTGAGCGCCCTCCCCTTCTCCCTCATCCTCCTCATCACCCTCGACATCCTCGGCATCCTGATCCTCCTCATCACCCTCGGCATCCTGCTCATCCTCATCCTCCTCGTCCTCGTCATCCTCGACATCCCCCTCTCCCTCTTCCACCTCCTCACCCTCGTCCACGGGCTCCTTCCCCGGTCTTTGGGATCTCAACGGCGACACTACGAAGACAACATCGTCACCACCATCCGACCCTGGGTCTGTCAAAACTTCCTCCTTAACCTTATATTTACTAAGGGACGAAGACGTCTCTGACTCGGTTTTCTTCGTGGAGCGGCCCGACGAGCTATCCTCGAATCCGGACTGAGAGCGCGACATTACTAAACAGAAATACTAACTTGAAGGGTATACCGTGCGATTAACAGAAAGGTTGCCTACGGCAAGTAAGATCCTGCTCTTGTAAAATTGGAAAGTGAGTAAAGAAATGAAGGAAAAGAAAAGTGGGGGAGGGGGGAGGATTTATAAGGAGAAAGCGACTCCTCGATTTCCGCAATTTGATCTGGCCATTGGATCTTAATCATCAAGATCTAACGGCCGCTAGGATCTGAAGTTGCTTCGATTCTTGCGCTCATGACGTCAGCAATGGGCGCGAAATTACCCAACTACCCCCAGGCATTTTTCCAACAAACGGACTTTTTGGCAAGTCAAGAAAGCTCGACGCTCGGATGGCAGCGCGAGCCGCAACTTCCTCTTCTATTCAACAGAAGGGTCGACGCTCGGATGGCAGCGCGAGCCGCAACTTCCTCTTCTATTCAACAGAAGGGTCGGAGCTCAGATGGCATCGCGAGCCACAACTTCCTCTTCTAATTAACAGAAGGGTCGACGCTCGGATGGCATCGCAAGCCACAACTTCCTCTTCTATTCAACAGAAGAGTCGAAGCTCGGATGGCATCGCGAGCCACAACTTCCTCTTCTATTCAACAAGAAGGGTTGATGCTCGGATGGCAGCGCGAGCCGCAACTTCCTCCTCTATTCAACAGAAGGGTCGGAACTCGGATGGCATCGCGAGCCACAACTTCCTTTTCTAATCAACAGAAGGGTCGACGCTCGGATGGCATCGCGAGCCCCAACTTCCTCTTCTATTCAACAGAAGGGTCGGAGCTTGGATGGCATCGCGAGCCACAACTTCCTCTTCTATTCAACAGAAGGGTCGACGCTCGGATGGCATCGCGAGCCGCAACTTCCTCTTCTATTCAATAGTAGGGTCGACGCTCGGATGGCACCGCGAGCCACAACTTCCTCTTCTATTCAACAGAAGGGTCAACGCTCGGATGGCATCGCGAGCCGCAAACAAGATATCATTTTTCACAGAAGGCTCGTAGATCGGGTTTCAATGCCAGCCGTCAAAACTTCCACCCGACGCTCGGATGGCACCGCGAGCCACAACTTCCTCTTCTATTCAACAGAAGGGTCGACGCTCGGATGGCATCGTGAGCTGCAAACAAGATATCATTTTTCACAAAAGGCTCGTAGACCGGGTCTCAACTCCAGCAGTCAAAACTTCCACCAATTATAGGGGCTCGGACCTCGGACGAAAACACGAGCACCAGAGCCATCCACCATTCTAAGGGGCTCAGAGCTCGAGCGGCACCGCGAGCCCACGGAGCCCTCTTCTATTCGCGTGGGCTCGGAGCTTGGATGACACCACGATTCCCAAGCATCCTCTTCTATTCAAAGGGGCTCGGAGCTCGGATAACACCGCAAGCCCAGAAGCTCTCCCCTATTTACAGAGGGTGAGCCCCAAGTACCCTCTTCTATTCAAAGGGGCTCGGAGCTCGGATAACACCGCGAGCCCCAAGAGCCCTCCTCTATTCACAGGAGACTCGGAGCTCGGATGAAATCGCGAGCCCCAAAACCCTTCTCAAGCGCGGGGCTTGTCTACCGACCCCCAATGCTCGACAAACTGAGCTCCAACCCAACAGACCTCGACATCCCCTCGCTCTTCCAACTAGCGAGGGGATCGTCAGCCGACCCTCGGAGCTCGTCTACCGACCCCCAATGCTCGAAAAACCGAGCTCCAACCCAACAGACCTCGACGTCCCCTCGCTCTTCCAACTAGCGAGGGGATCGTCAGCTGACCCTCGGAGCTCGTCTACCGACCTCAGATGCTCGACAAACCGAGCTCCAACCCGACAGACCTCGATGTCCCTTCGCTCTTCCAACTAGCGAGGGGATCGTCAGCTGACCTTCGGAGCTCGTCTACCGGCCCCAGATGCTCGACAAACCGAGCTCCAACCCAACAGACCTCGACGTCCCCTCGCTCTTCGAACTAGCGAGGGGATCATCTGCCGACCCTCGGAGCTCGTCTGCAGACCCCCAATTCTCGACAAACCGAGCTTCGACCCGAAAGACCACGACGTCCCCTCGCTCTTCCAACTAGCGGGAGGATCGTCTGCCGACCCACGAGGTTCGCCTGCCGACCCTAAAAACTCGGCAAACGTTACTCCGATTCTTCTACGCTTGGCACCCTGCGTAACTCCGATAGGGGATCCCTTCCTCCAACCCCCTGGCCTCTTCTGGAAGTAACAGATCCTATTTTTTCACTGCACACACCACCCTGCTCTTCCCACAGAGGCAAAGAACCACTCCTACACGACTGGACCACCCAGCACTCCAGGAGTGGGGGGCTTGTGATATGGGTCGGATGACGTGGCCCCTCCTGGGCCACAGGATCCCCTCCGGAAGCATACATCACCGGATCATCCAGATCCGCCACGTCAGCATCAGAAAACCGCCCGGGCCTCTGCTACGTCAGCCTTATACCGCTCGGGTTTCCATCGCTTCAGGCCCATGAGCGACCGGGTCCAGACCCGGTTGACTTCTCCTATAAATACCAGACCCTCTTCCCCTTACTCAGGTAATCAAACTTTCCCACTCAAAACCCTAGTTACTTGTACTCTCTCTTAGTAGCTGACTAGATCGTCAGAGGGTCTGGACCAACCGTGGTGTTCCTAGACCGTCTGCAGGTACACGAGACCTTGGATTCGAGCCTCCTGATCTGAGCCGAGCATCCAGCCTCCACCTCACTACCGCCTACTTCCATACCGTTCGCCCGGCTGAGGGTCGTCCGCACCAGAGCTTCCTCCACCAATACAAATCGAGTAAGAACTCACACCTGGTGCATCCACACGCCTCCCAAAAACAAACCGCATCAAATATATTATTATTAAATATATATTATTATTATTATTATTATTATTATTATTACTAGTATAATGTACGTGCGATGCATATCTAAAAAAAGTAAAGTCATCAAATTAAATGTATATATATTGAATAAGAAAAAAAAAGTTTATATTTGAATGTTTTGATTTGGGCTACACGTGCGGTGCACATTTATATTTGTTGGATATAGTTTTGACGTGTATTATACGTGTTTATATAGTTACAAAGTTTTTTTTTGATGAACCGGATAGAGCCTTCGGCTCCGGCCATATCAAAAAATATATTGATAATAATCAAATGTACAATAGAATGCTTTACAAGAAGTAAAGACGATCAAAACAAAACACCACTGAGAAACAGCACAATTAAACAAACAAAAAAAGGAGAAAAAGCCGGCGAGCTTCGATGGCTGTAAGGATACGCTGTCAACCAGCAGCGGTTACTCCAGACCCTCGAAAGAAGGGGGAGGACACAGGCTTCAGCAGAGATTCTAGCGAAATTGCCCAACCAGGAAGGCACGCGAGGGGCTACCAGCGAACAGCCGAAGCAAGGATACAAAGCTGCCGGAACAAACAAAACGCTTGGTCCTGCTGAGCCGCAACGGCCTTCCTGCACATGCTCACTTCAGGCGCAGACACGGTCCAAACCAAGAAATGCAGTAAGAACCAAAATCGCGCAGGACGAAATGAAACGAGTAGGCAAGCTACGGAGGGGCTCAAAACAGAACCTGCCAAATGCAGGCCGAAAGAAACCAACCAAGCATACCAAAATGATGAAAAGCAAAACACAATGAAATAGAACAGAGTAGGATCATAATAAGCGCCCCTTAAAACAGGAAATAGCGCTACAAAAGGCAACCATCCAGAATATACAGGCATTTATAGACATAGTAGAAACAAATAGCGTCGGATGCACAACCAGAGAAAACCCACCACCAAAAAGAAAAGCATAAAGTTACTTACAATCCAGTATTAAACCTGGGAAAAGAACCGGCAAAGCGTTCATAAGGAACACATGCAAATACAGGTGCCTGATCTCAAAAGAAATGGGAAAGAAACATAAACCAGCTCAATAACGAGCCAGATGCAAAACACGCCGGATCCACCAAAAGAACCCAAAGTCCTCAGACCTGAAGAAGAAAAAGCTGCATTAGAGCAATCAGAATACCAAGAAAAAACCAATAATACAGAAAGCATGCTAACAATAAGAGCCAGCTCGGGAGACCACAACTGCGTCAACAGTTAAAGAGCATTTAGATTGGTAAGACAACTGAAGGCCAAGTGTAATCTATGACCCTGTAGGGCTTCCCTCGCTACGGCGTTCAGAAAAGATGATCAGAAATCAAACAGGTATAAAGATTCGTCGATAAGAGAGGAAATGGGCAGCTTGCGATGCCTAAAAATTCTATGGTTCCATTCCTTCCAAGAGATCCAAATAATGATGTGGTCTGATAAATACCGAGATTTGTGATACCTAAAAGACAGAGGAATAGACGAATACACCGATCTGAGATCGGAGGGCAACGGATTGAATTCCCAAGCTAGCGAGCATAATTTCCAGAGGGGACGAATGAATTCGCAATTCAGAAATAAGTGATCCACGTCCTCGAAGGAAGTGGAGCAGAAGGGGCACAATTGTCCCCAGGCCATGTTTCTTTTGTTGAGAATCTCGACGGTGAGAAGTTTATTGTTAAAGGTGAGCCAGGAAGTGATTTTGGCTTTAAGCGGGGCACATGAGTTCTAGATAAATTTGGCAAAAGGAGAGAGGATTCCTCTAAAGTTCAGGAATTGATAAAAGGATTTGACCGAAAAGACACCTGCCGAATTCCATCGCCAAGAGTAACCATCTGAAGAGGGCCCCTCATAATCGTTGAGGGAGGAGAGGAGATTGGTTAATTGAGTACCGCTGTTCTGCGGAAGATTGCCCGAGATCGGAATGAGCCATAATCTAAGAGTGTTGTGGAAAGTGAAAGAGTCTTCAACAGTAGCCATTGGAAGTAGAGCCGATTGATAGATGAGGGGAAAGGAAGAAGCAAGCTTCGTGTTACCGATCCAGAGGTCCGTCCAGAATCTGGTTCTGGAGCCCACTCGGCAATTATGGAAGATACCACAAAGGAAAGCGGGAATCGCTTTCCAGATGCCCTTCCAGAAAGGAGAAGCGTTGCGATGGATAGGCAGTGAAAGATCCCACCAATGGTGGGCAGGAGAGTAGTACGATTTAATGCTTTGAATCCACGGGAGATGATTGAATGTTAAGAATCTCCAAAGCCATTTGCCCAACAAAGCAATGTTATGGAGCCTGAGATTCAAAACTCCGAGCCCCTCAGCTGCTTTAGAAGAGCAGACTAAATCCCAGTTGTAGAGATGCGAACCCAGTTTGAAAGCGGCGGATCCCGACCAGAAAAAGTTGCTACTAATTTGATCTAATCTCTTGATGACCCAAGATGGGAGAAAATAGAAAGACATCATGTATAGCGGGATAGAAGAAAGCACTGAGTTTAGGAGAATAATACGCCCTCCGCAGGAAAGAAGTTTACCAGACTAGACGCTGAGCCTGGATTCAACTTTGTCCAACATGGGAATCCAGTCTGATTTATGGAGTTTACCCCATCTAAGGGGAATACCTAAGTAGGTAATGGGGAAGGAAGCCACTGGACAATTGAAGAAATTGGAAATCTCAATCTGCCGGTTTGGGGAACCGCCCAACCATAGGACCGATGATTTTTGGAAGTTGATAGAGAGGCCCGACGCAAGCTCAAAACAATACAGGAGCAGTTTGAGGTTACGAAGGGAGTGAAGATTAGGTTGGAGGAAGATGATCGTGTCATCCGCATACTGAAGGTTAAGGACTCCGTGAAATTGGTTAGAGTAACCCAAACCCTGAATGACCTGTGCATCCCAAGCATTATGCAGGAGTTTACTAAAGACATCAGCCACAAGAGAGAAGAAAGAGGGTCTCCTTGTCGGAGGCCACAATGGATTTTGAATTTGTGACCTTCTTTGCCATTAACAATGATAGAAGAAGTGCCCGAGAATAGGCTGGATCGAATCCAAGCGATCCACCTGGGACCAAAACCCTGATGAATCAAGATATCAATCAAGAAGTCCCAACTAACATTATCGTAAGCCTTTTGGAAGTCGAGTTTGAGAAGAACACCCTCAGAGTTGGAACGGTGACAATGAGAGATGATTTCTTGGGCGGACGCAATAATGTCCAGGATGAAATGGTCCCGGATGAAACCAGATTGGGCCGGGTCAATGAGAGGGGAAATGATCGATCCAAGTCTAGAAGCAAGCACTTTCATAATGATTTTGAAAGTGGTGTTAATAAGGCTGATAGGCCGGAATTGGTTCACGGAATGAGCCCCCAACACTTTAGGGATCAGAACTATATGAGCGTAGTTAATACGATCAAAGGAGAAAGTTCCTTGATGAAGGTCAGAGAACAATTGGAAAAGGTCGTCCTGAAGCAGGTGCCAAAATTTCTGAAAGAAAAACGCCGGGAAGCCATCCGGGCCAGGCGCCGAATCACTTTTTAGGGCGAACACTGCAGCTTTGATTTCATCCATGGTGAAGGGAGCTTCTAGAGAATCTAAATCCTGTGATTGAGGCCCGTAAAGACGGTCCCAATCAAGGCCAATAGAGGGAAATTTGGGGGATCCGATAAGATCCTTATAAAAGGATAGGAAGGCGCCATGAATCTCATGGTTGGAGACAAGTTCACAGCCATTGTGAAGAATCGAGGAGATCCAGTTACAACGTTGGTGATGCGAAGCAAAGTTGTGGAAAAAGGCGGTGTTGTCGTCCCCTTCTTTCAACCACTTGGTCTTGGCTCTTTGGGCCCATTTCAATTGATCTTGAAGGAGGATGGAGGAATAATCGATCTTGCACGCAAGGCGCTCGGATCGATGGGAATCGGGTAAAGGCCCCTGTTCATCCATTCTATCAAAGGATTCAATCGAAGCCAAAAGGAAGTTTTTTAGGAAATTGGTGTTATGTTGTCTTTCACGATGCCAAATTTTGCACCCAAACTTGATAGCGTGAAGTTTAAGAAGGATATTGCCAAGCCCTGAGGTACCAGAGACAGAGGAGAGACATTCTCGAATGAGATTCACAAACAATTGGTCTTGTAACCAAAGTTTTTCGAATCTAAACTTGTGGTGATGAGAAAAAGGGAAATGAGAGCAGAGGACGATAGGAGTGTGGTCCGAAGAAGGATTGGGAAGCGCTTTAGAGAAAGAGTTGTGGAAAAGGGAGATCCAGTTCTGCAAAACTAGGAAACGATTCAAGTTTGGCCAACGTAGGGACAAGACGTAGGTTAGACCAAGTGAAAATACGACCGTTCAAAGGCAGGTCAGTCAGTTGCAACTGACGGATGCAATCGTTAAAGCAGGACGATTGCCTGTTAAGATGCGAAGAAGTAGATCTTTCAGACGCGAATCTAGTGACGTTAAAGTCACCACAAAGGAAACAGAGACCATCTGCGTAGGCTTGAAGAGAACGAAATTCGTCCCAGAAGAGTTGGCGTCTGTCGGCCGTGGACGGGCAAGAGACAGAAATCACAAAAATAGTGCAGTTTTGGGCCGTCCAGAATAGTTGGACTATGAGGAAGAATTGCAAACAGGTCACCGCGATTAGGGAAAAAACCGATTCCTTGAAACCGAGAATGATGCCACCTCTAGAACCAACCGCATCTAACGAAATCCATTTAGAAATAATGGATCCTCCGGTAGTGCGATAGGTAAAATGGCAGGGTGAATCGATTTTCGATTCTTGATTGGAGATAATATCACAATTGGAAGAAGAGATAAGGTCGTAAACTGCCATTTTTTTACTGGGGCAATTAAGGCCTCTAATATTCCAAGAGATACAAATCATTGATAACCTTTGCGCTCCAGAACTCTAAGACGCTCCCCTGTGCCTGATGGATTCGAGCACAAAAGAGCATTCTGAACCTAAATGGAAACCCAATTCGTTGGATAGGGACATCATGTCTTCGTTTGAGAGGACATCAAACTGAGGGAAGAAGATGGATCCTAAGGGAGGGCGATGGCCAGAAAAGCTAGGGAGCTGCACGTTAGCCACCTAAAAGCCCTGGCCCTTACCTTTAGACCTAAGACGGGCACTAGTCTTGAGGATACGATAAGGTAACCCTTCTCGGGAATCAGGGGACGGAGTGGAACACCTAATGTCCTTAGTGGGGGGGAGGAAGATTGCTTATCGACTGAGTCGATAGGCTGAGACAGCGAAAATGAAAGAGCCTTAGAGGGGGTGAATTTCGTTCTACACAGCTCCCGCCTTTGAGGCGAGGAAACTTGAAGACAGAAACAGTCAACATCTCTACCCGCGGGTTTAGAGAGATAAACGCTTAGCGGTCTCAAGACCAGCGAGGAGCGAAGGGGAAAATAGATCCCTGGAGAAAGAGAGAGAGAAATCATCCAAGGATAGAAGTAGACGGAAAAAAGTAACTGAAACAGGAGCTTACAGCAAGATTCTAAATTAAATTCACAGTAAAAAGAATTGTAGGAAAACAAATAATTAGTTACCTGATCGGAGGATGGTTTTGGAAGCAAATCAGCTTCCTCTTCTTCAAACAGATTGTCATGATCGATCCAACCTTCATCCTTGGGCTGATCAGCTTTGCCACCTTTAATGGGAGGAAGTTTGGGCATCGAATCTGACAGGGAAGGGAGGTGAACCTGCTTCTGAAACCTATCCCAGTCCGATGCATAAGAAGGATTCACTTCCCACTGAGGCCAAGCCGAACCTGAAGTGAGGGTAGGTGGCAAGGCGGCTTTAAACACTGGATCCGCTTGCAAAGGGGCCGAAGTGGGATGGGAGGGAGGGGGAGCAGCTGAGGAAGAACCAGAAAGAGCTGTAGCCTTCCCGGCGGGGTGGGAAGAGAAATCTGGATTGATCCAGACAAGGTTGGGAGCTTTTGATGGAGAAATCTTGGGGAGGCCAAAAGCGGGGAGAGAGTGGGTGTGAGGAGGATATTTCTTCCTAGACGGAGTTTTAAGAGATCCCTTCAGGGTCAAAGATTCAGCAGAAGACATGGGGTAGGATCCCGGATGAAATGAAGACGGAGTAGAAGCTGAAGGGGTGGTGAGCGAAGGGATAGCCTGAACCGGTGGTGGTTGAGCATCGAGCACTGGTACAGTTTCGTGATATTGCACCGATACCGAAAAACGGAAATGCCATCTTTAAGACAGTAAGCTTGGATTCTATCGGCGATCTTAGGGCAGCGGAAGATAGCTTCAATTTGGAGTGTGCCCGATGCCAGCTTCAAGGGGGAAGAGATACTAACGATATCTCCGATGCATTTCGACATCTCCCCTACCGATCGTAAAAAGCTACAGATCGGAGGGAGACCAAGAAGGGAAACCCTGATTGTTTCAGAAGAAAACTCTGCACGGGGGGGAAGCCAGACACCCATTTGCGAATAGACAAGGAGATGGAACCAATAGATATAGAAGAGCGGTGAATCAATTCGTCGAGGATTTTGGGCGATGGACATCTAATAACCACATCGCCAATGGAACAGGCACTGATGATCCAATCCCAGTCTACGACATTGCACCATATGTGTCGAAGTACTAAGCAGAGAATTTAGAGTGAAGTGTGGGATAGAGCCTCCACAGAACGAGACAGCACCATATGTGTCGAAATACTTAAGGCGATCAGTAAGATCAGTGGAGGGGATGAATACCAATGTAACAGATGGCTTGTTGGATGGCGCAAGCGAGGTAGGGTGAGGAGGGGGAGAGAGCGGAGCATTAGAAGGAATCCGCAGAGCTCTTGAAGGAGTTGGAAGTAATGGCGAGCGAGATGTTCTTTTTAATTTTTTGGGTTTGGCCACCTTCTCCTCCTCCAATTTACGCTGCAAAGCGGGGAAGGCTAGCGCAGCTAGAATAGATTCAGATATAGGCACACCGAGGGTGAAACCCAACAACTTATGAAGGGAGAAACAGCGCTAACGAGCGTGACCAGATTTGAGGCAGAAGAGGCATTTCATTTTGAAATAGCAGTCTTGCTTCAAATGTCCGGATTGGAGACACCGGAAGCAAGAGAGACGAGAACAGGGAGGATAAGCTGGGAGAGAGGAAGACGAAGAGTTGATAGGGGATAGGAAAGGGCGGGAGGAATGGAGATAAGGACGCTTAGGAAGCTTCGAGGAAGGATACCTGATGGGTCGGAGGGAGGACGGCCCATGAGGGAAAGGCCGAGAGGGGGCGTTGAGACAGGGCTCAGAAAGAAATCCCTTCTTATTTTTCACCCTTTTTTTGTTAACGACTTTGACCCATTAGCGTTCCATGGGCCTCTAACAGGGCCCGAGAAGAAATGGCCCAATAACAGAGACGAAGGAAGAGGAGTGAAATGGCGGCTACACACGACCTAATCGCCGCCGATGCAATCGACTGAAGTCGACGAAAATACACACAGAGAGACAAGATGGTATAGAGATACCCAATAGAGGAGGAGAAGGGGGAAAGGACTGTGTTCTTCCTTAAAGTGAAGAACAGAAATGCAATAAAAGAACAACAATAAGAGAGATAATAATACACCCCGAATAGCGTAACAATAAATCGCGATAATCGCCAAGACAACGCGAGAAGAAGGTGGGGGAAACAGACGAGTACCCACAGAGAAGGGTGCTCAACAAATAAATAAAACAAAGCGAAAGGAAGAGTTGAGAAGTAGAAATACTTACAGTGATAGGCAAGGTCTGCTGCTCGGATGGGGCCAGGAGGGGGTCCAAAACAAGGGGGGAGGCACGAAGGGATGCCTGAGGAGGACACGCGCTCTACCCAGAGGTAATAGGAGGCCACCGCATAGCCTGTAGGACGCTGGATCAGAAGCGCCAACAAGGATAATGGCCAGGGAAGCCACGCAGAAACCAAGGGCCAGAGAGGGCTGCCAGGAAGCAGCACAGGGAGGACGGAGGAAGAGGAGCGGGCGCCTGAGGGGAAAAGGGTAAGGGCAAAACTCGCGCAAAACCGCACAGGAACAAAAGGGTTTGGAGAACAGGCCAGTAGGAACGGGATTAATGAAGGCGATGGGGGAGGAAAGAGAAAGAGTACGCCGGATCTGGGAATATTGACGAAGGGAGTCTGCTGTAATTCTTTCAAAACTTGTATATAGTTACAAAGTTAGGGTTTGTTAGTTACAAACCCCAACTATCCCATTAAATTAGTAGAGATTATTATTATTATTATTATTATTATTATTATTATTATTATTATTATTATTATTATATATATATATACATACATACATATATATATATATATATATATATATATATATATATATATATATTATAATATATGTATATATATATATTATAATATATATTATTATTTCTTATATACGATTTTATATATACTATTATAATAATCTATTATTATTATAATATATATTATTATTATTATTATATATTACTATTATATATTATTATTTAATTTATTATTATTATAATAAATTGTTTAATATATATTATAATATATTATTATTACATATATATTATTATAATTATTATATGTTATTGTATAAATGTATATTATTAAATATGTTTATTATAATAAATTATTTTATAATATTATGAAATATATAATTACTATAATATATTATTATTTTATATATACTATTTTATATATACTATTATTATATTATATTATTATTATATATATTGTTATTTTATAATTATATACACTATTATTATATATATATATATATATATATTATTATTATTATTATTATTATTATTATTATATATATATACTATATTATTATTATTATTATTATATATATTATATTATTATTTTATTTTTTAATATATATATATATACTATTATTATAATATATTATTATTTTATATATACTATTATATATATCTATATAATAAATCACAAAGAAAGCTATCAAGTGGCTCACAATAAATCCCCCCCCAAAATCAAAGGCCCATATCAAATCTCATAAAACACATTTTCCCTCCAAAATTTCAAACCCCAAAATCAAATTTTCTCCCTAAAAAACTCATTACTTTATTACTATCTCTCTCTTCTCTCTTTACCTTTTCATATTTCTCTCTCTCTCTCTCTCTCTATCCCTCTCTCCCATTCTTTCTTTATTTACTTAGAAATTTTGATTTTAAGATTTCGGTTTTGTAAAATCTCAGAATTTTTAATAGCAAATATCTCTTCAACAATTAAATTTTATTATTTTCCACACTTAAAGTTCTAAGAAGTTAGATTTTATACCCCTATTTATAATTATTTTTCAACATAAAATTTTATTTATAACTAATTATTGTCATACTATTCAAACTTGTGCTACATAATTATTGTTTTACTGTTTACATGGTTTTTCGTGTTTTGTATCGTTCCGAAGACGTACCGTAGGCAGGTGCCCACGGGCAAATCTAGTACTATTATAATAATCAATTATTATTATAATATATATTATTACTATTATATATTACTATTATATATTATTATATATTATTATATAATGTACTATTATTATAATATATTGTTATATATATATTTATAATATATTATTGTTACCTATATTATTATTATTATTATTATTATTATTATTATTATTATTATTATTATTATTATTATTATTATTATTATTATTATTATTATTATTATTATTATTATTATTACTAGTATAATGTACGTACGATGCATATCTTAAAAAAGTAAAGTCATCAAATTAAATGTATATATATTCTGATTTTTTGTTTTAAAATTTTTTTTGGTTAGAAAACCTGTTTGGATAGCAATTTTTAGAAATGGGTTTTTTGAAATGGTTTTTAAAACCCTCATTTTAAAAACCATTTTACATATACTATTATTATATTATATTATTATTATATATATTATTATTTAATATATACCATTTTATGTATATATACTATTATTATATTATATTATTATTATATATATTATTATTATATATTATTATATAATATACTATTATTATAATATATTGTTATATATATATTTATAATATATTATTGTTACATAGATTATTATTATTATTATTATTATTATTATTATTACTAGTATAATGTACGTGCGATGCATATCTAAAAAAAGTAAAGTCATCAAATTAAATGTATATATATTGAATAAGAAAAAAAAATAGTTTATATTTGAATGTTTTGATTTGGGCTACACGTGCGGTGCACATTTATATTTATTAGATATAGTTTTGACGTGTATTATACGTGTTTATATAGTTACAAAGTTAGGGTTTGTTTGTTACAAACCCCAACTCTCCCATTAAAATAGTAGAGATTATTATTATTATTATTATTATTATTATTATTATTATTATTATTATTATTATTATTATACTAGGTTTGTCCGTTAACACGTACCTACGGCACGTCTTCGGAACGGTGCACCTTATTTGATCATATAAAATAGTTTTGGAGGTCCAACAAATTAATTGAAGTAGGAAACATAGAACAAAAAACATATTATATGATTTTTTTGAATTATTTTAAAAGTTTTTAAATTTGTAATTTTTTTAATTTTTTGATTTTTTTGATTTTTTTAAAATTTTTAAAAATTTTTAAAAATTTTATTTTCTTAATTTTTTGAATAGAAGAGGGATAGAGAGAGAGAGGGAGAAAAAAAATTAAATAAATATAGGAGTTGTTTTAGGTGGGGGATTTGAATTTGAGTTTTGGGGGAAAACTTTTGGGGGGAAAATATGTTTTGTGGTGTTGGATCTGGACCATTGATTTTTGGGGGATTGAAGAAGAGCCACTTGATAGCTTTCTTTGTATTTTATTTTATATATATATAGAGAGAAATCTTCGGTTGCACACTATTTTGGTGAGCACTCCGTGAGCACTCACGAAATAGAGCACCTATGACAAATCTGAACTCCTTATATTGTTCTATATACCTAAGATAGCCTAACAATAAAAAATCAATTAATTTGAAATTCATTTGTCCATGATTTACATCATCACAAAATTGTATGGCTGAAAATTCTAACAGCATGATGGATGGGAAAATGAACTTCAAATTACTTGATTTTTTATTGTTAGGTTATCTTAGACATATAGAAAAATATGAGCGGTTCGGATTTTTCATAGGTTCTTTATTTCATGAGTGCTCACGGAGTGCTCACCAAAAGTAGTGTGCAACAGAAGAGGACTATATATATATATATATATATATATATATATATATATATATATATATATATATATATATATAGGGAAAGCTTCGGTTGAGCACTACTCTAGTGCTCACCGCGTGAACACTAGGCCTTCGGGCGTTCATATCGAAAATCCGAACCGTTCACATTGATCTACACATCTAAATTAGTCTAAATATGTAAAATCAAATCATTTGAAATTCAATTGCCCATCCATCATGTGACTATAAAAATAATGATTTTCAGCCATACAATTTTGTAACACTTCAATGGATGGGTAAATGATTTTCAAATGATTTGATTTTATATATTTAGACTAATTTAGATGTGTAGATCAATGTGAACGGTTCGGATTTTCGATATGAACGCCTGAAGGCCTAGTGTTCACGCGGTGAGCACTAGAGTAGTGCTCAACCGAAGCTTTCCCTATATATATATATATATATATATATATATATATATATATATATATATATAATATTATTATTTCATATATACTATTTTATATATAGTATTAGAATAATCTATTATTATTATAATATATATTATTATTATATGTTAATATTATATATTATTATATAATTTATTATTATTATAATAAATTGTTTAATATATAATTATCATATATTATTATTACATATATATTATTATAATTATTATATGTTATTATATATATGCATATTATTAAATATGTTTATTATAATAAATTATTTTAAATTATTATATATTATACAATTATTATAATATATTATTATTTTATAATTACAATTTTATATATACTATTATTATATATATATTATTATTATTATATATATTATATTATATTATTATTTTTATATTTTAATATATATATATATATACTATTATTATAATATATTATTATTTCATATATACTATTTTATATATCTATATAATAAATTACAAAGAAAGCTATCAAGTGGCTCTCATTCAGTTCCCCCTAAAATCAATGGTCTAAATTGATTCTCACAAAACATATTTTCCCGCCCGAAATTTCAAACCCCAAAATTAAATTTTTTCTCCCAAAACTAAAAAACTCGTTACTTTATTACTTTATCTCTGCTATCTTCACTTTTTCATATTTCTCTCTTTCTCTCTCTTCCTCTAGCTCTCCCATTATTTCTTTATATACTTAGAAATTTAGATTGTAAGATTTCAGGTTTGTAAAATTTTTAGAATTTTTATGTTTTTTTATTGCACATGTTATATTGAAAATAGCAAATATCTCTTCAGCAGTTAAATTTCATTATTTTGCACACTTAAAGTTCTAAGAAGTTGGATTTTACACCCTCATTTATAATTATTTTTCAACATATACTAATAGAAACATGGACTTTTATTCAGAACTAGTTATTATCATACTATTCAAACTTGAACTACATAATTGTTGTTTTACTGTTTACAGGGCTTTTCGTGTGTTGTATCGTTCCGAAGACGTGCCTTAGGCACGTGGCTACGGGCAAATCTAGTCTATATAATAAATTACAAAGAAAGCTATCAAGTGGCTCACAATCATCCCCCCCCCCCCCCCCAAAAAAAAAAAAATCAAAGGTCCATACCAAATCTCACAAAACACATTTTTCCTCCAAAATTTCAAAACCCAAAACCAAATTTCCCCCCCTAAAAAACTCATTTCTTTATTACTATCTCTCTCTTCTCTTTACTTTTCATATTTCTCTTTCTCTCTCTCTCTCTCTCTCTCCCATTCTTTCTTTATTTACTTAGAAGTTTTGATTTTAAGATTTCGGTTCTGTAAAATTTCTGAATTTTAATAGAAAATATCTCTTCAACAATTAAATTTCATTATTTTCCACTTAAACTTCTAAGAAGTTAGATTTTATACCCCCATTTATAATTATTTTTAAACATAGACTTTTATTTATAACTAATTATTGTCATACTATTCAAACTTGCGCTACATAATTATTGTTTTACTCTTTACATGGCTTTTCGTGTTTTGTATCGTTCCGAAGACGTGCCGTAGCCACGTGCCCACGAGCAAATCTAGGACTATTATATAATTTATTATTATTATAATAAATTGTTTAATATATAATTTGAATATATTATTATTACATATATATTATTATAATTATTATATATTATTATATATATGTATATTATTAAATATGTTTATTATAATAAAATATTTTATATTATTATATATCAGTATGTATGTATATGTATACAACATGTATGTATCAGAGTATATATACTGTATATAGTATATGCATACAACCAAACCTATACATACATTATACGCTCATTTTTAAAAAAATTGTCTTCATAAAAAAATATTACCAAACACCTTTTACACTCTCATTTTTAAAAAACTGTTTTCAGAAAACTGTTTTCCAAAAACAGTTTTTAAAATGTGTTTTCAAAATAACAAACCAAACGCAGCCTCAATCTTTTACACATTTGAAGGTACCCATGTCATATCAGGCACAATTTTCTAGAGAGCAAAAATTGCATTAAATGTGCTTAGATAATTTCAATGCTCTTAATTGAAATTATCTTTCAATGGCATTTAGATACTAATCTATTAGGTTGCCCCCCTCCCCCCCTCCCCCCCCCCCCCCCCCCCAACACACACACAAAAGCCATCAAAATTTAACTTACCATCATCCCTTAAATCAATCTTTCAAATCACTAACAATCTTTAACCAATGCAAAGTACCAACCATGTGGCATCTTGGAAAAGCATTAAGCATGAATGAAAAGAAAGCATGTAGCATGCCCATGCTTGCATCTCCCAGCAAGCAAGAAATTACTTGGTTCAGAGATAGCATGTTAGTTAAGAGATAGCATGTAACAACAGAGTTAATAAATGACGATATCACAGGTATATGTTGTGGCTGCTATTGACCAAGCCGGTTTTAGTCCCTTTTCCTGTTTCAACAAAATGCTGGTGAAAATTCGCTGGAAAAAGGGAAGCTAATGAAGAGAAATTCACTGGAAAAATTCGCTTTGTAAGTTTAAAATATAATCAGAAGGGTTTCAAGCAAAACTACACATGCAAACTAACATAGTCCTACATACTTATACACATAGATCTATGAATACATACACATATAAGTGTGACTGTGTGTTTGTTAAAATATAACATTTAATGAAAAAGGAGCAGCATTTGCACACGTCTGAACCAATATACCAGTAATCCTTCAGCTAATCAATTTGATCAATAAGAAATCATATCAATTAAATATTTTTGTCGTTTAATTATGTCATATACAGTAAATATAGCTTTCTGTCAGCATGAAAATCAACGACTCAAATAACGAAAGGTGGGAGTTAAAGGAAAGAATCCTCCTTCCATGTATCTTTTAAATTTAGAACGAAATAAGCAAGATCCGGATATACTACTCCATCAAAATATAGACTATTTCATTATCCAAATCAACAAACAGAAAGAAAAAAAAAAGCATCAACTACATCATAATAAGGCAGGAAAACTTATTTTCATAAATAGTAGTATCAAATATATGTATTCTGTGGTTTCTACAGCATCATTATAGTAAACATCAATATGGTGACTTTTTAAGATGTTAGAATCATCATAAAAAATCAAAATAACAGCATTAAAATAAACACTTCTCGAAGGATAGAATGTCAACTATCAAAACCTTAAACAATGGGCATGGGCTATCATACTTTCATCTACCTTCTAAATTTGAATAAATCTATAGTATTTTAACCACGTGCATATATCTATTTATGTATAGACATTTAGAAATGCATGTCTCTGTCCATCCATGTGTTTATGAAAGTATAACATTTAACAGGAAATATGCGCGATTTATCACCCCATATCAAGAATTAAACGTGCAAGCCGAAGAAACTCCCAACCTCCGGCTCACTAGCTAAGAGGCTTGGCACTCTGCAGTTATCTTTCGGTTAGTAAATCTCCCTTGCCAATTTGATCATGGAATAATGATATTAATAACTCTAACGAATAAATGCATGTCGGGTTCAAAGACTCTTCCTTTCCAAATTTCAAACGCAATTAATAACAGTAAGTGGATCCAGCTATATACAAATCAACTAACTTCATAATCCAGATCTACAAACTAAAGTACTCAACAACATCAACTACATCATAATCACCAAAACAAATATTAGCAAAAAGAAGGGAAAATTCTTTACAACTCGAAGAGCGACCGAAGCGCGAAGATCCAGCGCTAAATCGTCGCATTCGGCCTCTGATTCAGTTGGTGCAAGGCGGGAATCGGAGCAGATATCGAGATCGAAGACGTTCCCGATCTGCACCAAGCGAATCAGAGGCGACAGCGATCCGAAACAAAACCCTAAAAATCGCTTCCTTTTCTCTCACTGAAACCCTAGAAATTCTAAGGAAATAGAAGTAGGTATCGTTTATCTTTTTCCTTCTTCCTGTAGAGTACTTGGGGGGGGGTTGTATTTGTAAGGGATGGGGTGAGGGATACGAGGACACGTGCCGTGATAGTTTTGGGAGGTAAGAATCTGAGGGTGGGTTAAGAGCAGGCGGCTATCTTCTAGTAAGAAAATGTAAAGAGTTTACCTTTTTGGAGCATCGACATTCGTGGTATTTTACCATTTAAATACATATATTTTAGCTTTCGTTGGTGCTCCAGTCCTGTGCTATCTATATATTAATAAAAAATAAGCTGCTTCAATTTTTTTTGGGCTTTTCAAAATATGTGTTTGGCCCAGCTTCTCCTTCTAAAGGAGAAGATAAGCTAATTTTAAGCTGGGCCAAACACTACCTATGTTATTTTTATGAGGAAGGGTTGGAAAGAAGGCTTTCTTATTGCGATGCTTGTGTTTGTGTTATTACTTGTTGCCTTGTGTGTCTTCAAGTAGTAGTAGACAGGAGCATGTAAATGGTATTTTGGGCACCATTATGGTGATTGCAAGATGATATGCAAATGGTTTTGTACGATATTTTGAACTTATTATGATTCTATGAGATGACAGTGATATGTAAGAACTGATGAAATAACCTGATGTTATATAATGTTGATGAAATGAAGATGATGTATGTTTTGGTGTAAGAATTGATGAAATGAAATGATGAAATGAAGATGGTGTATGTTATATAATGTTGATGAAATGAAGATGGTGTATGCTTTGGTGTAAGAATTGATGAAATGAAATGATGAAATGAAGATGATGTATGTTATATATTGTGATGAAATGTAGATGGTGTAAGAATTGATGAAACTGCCTGATGTATATAATGTTGCTGATATAGTGACACAACAATGCATTTCAGTGTGTGTAATTGGTATATCAGTGTAACTGAAATGAAGATGGTGTAAGAGTTGATGAAATAGCCTTTGTTTTGATTTTTTAACTAATATATCAGAGTGTGTGATTAACAACATCATAGATTTTGTAAGAATTGATGATATATAAGTGAGAGTGATATATCAACATCATAGATACATTCGCCAAAAAAGTTTGCGACACTCTCTAAAACTTCACAAAAACTCTGATATTTGGTTACAAACAGCTTAAACAAAGTCTCTCCAAAAAAACCTTAACTGCTTGAATGCAGGACCGCCCTCCACCTTGAGGCAGGGGAAGCGGCCGCATCCGGCCCCCAAATTTTTCACAATTTTAGGGGCCCCAAATTTTTTATTTCCCTTGTAAATATAGGTACGTGTTTTGCGCGTGAAATAAAATTACAGTGTTATTAGGGGGGCCCCCAAAATTAATTATTTGGGCCTTTAGATTTTTTTAATAATTATTTCGGTTTGGGCTTGACTGAATTTGGGCCTTTAAAATTTGGTGATTTAAATGAATCCACATTCAAATCAAGTCTGGACCCTTCACAACACACCCAACTCGCCACTTACACCCTACTCGTTGCTTTCTAAATCCAAATTCAAGTCTGGACTCTTCCAGGCTTCAATACCCGTTGCTTTCTTCTCCCCAAATTTCTCAACCTTCTTGCAAAAAAACCTAATATCTAAATCCCCAAATCCAATCAACTCCAATTCTCCAACCGTTGTTTTCTTCTCCCCAAATCTGTTGCTTTCTTCTCTGGCTTTATTTTGCATCTCCAACTTCCTTCAAAATCCAAAATTCTAAATATAAATCCGAAATCTAACTCTCAAATTCGTAAACCCCCAATCTATGCAAATCTAATGACTCTCTTCTTGCTGTTACTTGTTGTTGTGTTGTGGGTGTGGTGGTGGGTTGCTGCTGACTGAGTTGCTTTTGTTGCTGAATGAGTTATGGTTTATTATGCTTTATTAGAAACCTCTCTTTAACAATTTGTTAGAAACTGAATAATTATTATGTTTTAGAAGAATCCTAAGTTAGAAGCCTCTCTTTATCAATTTGTTATGTTTTATTATGCTTTTATAACTTAGTATTAATCTCTACTATCCAGAATCAAACTAGTAGTCCAGTACTCTGTTATTACTCTTGTTGCATCACTTGTTTGTATATAAAGTAAATTCTAAGTTTGGAATGTTCAATTGCCAACAATTCTATCAACATTGTTAAGTCAGTGGACTAAACATTGTAAGGACAATTCATCAACTCTTCAAAAATTCTTAAAAGAACTATTCCATATACTTGAAAACCTCTCAGACTAATCATGTGATATCAATATTAACAGTTACTATTCAGTGAACTTTTTGTGATGCATTTGTACTTCCAGGTATTATAAAAATTATCCTGTGGAATGCCCAAAAGCTGATTAAGCAATCAAGAAAACCACAGATACAATCAACCGATACTTTACCAACATCAGTTGAGGTTGGCGTGCATTTTTATCACTTGTTGCAATGATGTTGCAGGGACATTTGGATTGTTGCAATGATGTTGCAACAACAGTGGAGGTTTTCTTGCTTGTTATCATCATTTTTACACTTTTGTTTATCTGGAAATTGGGTTTATGAAAGCATCGTTATTGTACTGTTAGGTATTTTGTAATCCATGTTTCTGATTTTACGGATTTCTATTTGTAATTTTTTCCTTTTCTTAAATTCTTGTATTCTAATTTATTTTAATAATAAAGCTTGCTATTCCTTGAACCCATTTGTTCTCATTTGATCATCCGAATTCTCTTGGCTTGAACTCTGGTTTTTCAGTACACTCTATTTTGTTTTATTGTGTATTGGGTATTTAATTTAATCTGTTATATTCTTAGTTGTTTTTCTTATTGAATCCTAACCCAAACCCAAAACCCGTTAATCCCCAATCCAAACCCACTACTTAATCCCCTATATACTAATTAATCTCTAACCCTAATCATTAAAACCCTAATTATCTATTTCATCAGCCGCTAACCCCCTTCTCCTTTCTTCTTCTTCCTCTGTTGCGATCCCGAACCCATCACCCAATCAGTCATCACCAACCTATCTCCTCCACTGCCACCACGCGCTGTCTCTCCACCTTCACCTCCACCCATTCTCCTTGCCATTGCTGCATCCCGAACCCATCGACAACACCCCGATTTCACCCCTCAACCGCACAACAGCAACTCCACCATTGCCGACCACCTTGTTGTCTCGCTGCACCTCGATGCCGTAGCACCACTGATCGAGCCCCGACTGCCCTTGCTACACTCGTCACCATCCACCATCGCTACACTCAACACTATCCCTACCGCAGCCACACCCGACTACCTTACCGCCAGCTTGCTGCCATCCTCGAGCCTGAACAGTAGTAACATCAACAACAGTGCATCTCGAGGTCCTCGACGTCGCTCTTGTTCATCGTGATCGTCGTCGCGCTTGTTCCTCGTGTCATAATCATCATTTAAGGCAAGTTTCTCTTGAACCAACTTGTTGTTCTAGTTTAAGATTTCTTTTGATCTCCGCAAGTAGTTCCTATTTCATTTATCGTATCTTATTTTTCTTGATACCCTTCAAAGAAACTATTACTAATTCATCGGCGAAACCAAGTAGTATTTTTCTTTTCGTGCCATACCCTTGATTCAATTCTAAGCACGTTATCCCTCATCATTGCATACACTACACGAACATAAACTAGAAACACATATATGTAGAAGATATAGTGATTTGAATGTATATCGGTTGTATGTGATGTTATATCTAGATTCATAAATTTAATGTTATAGTGATAGTAATTTTGCCATGCTAACCATAGGAATTCATCCTAATTATTGAGTTTAAATGCTGGTTCATTTTATGTTGTATGAATGCGTGAATTGATTATCATGATTGTTGCATAGGAGTACATTTTACTACTGTCCTACTGGTTATTCCATGTTGTGATAAGATTATAACCATGCTGCTAATAAAATTAACTAGAACTTTGTAAATGAAAATTTTAATCCACTGAGTCTAATTTCCAGAACTTTTTACAGATCTAAATTCCAATTTATAGACTACAAGTTATCATATTTTTAATACGGCTAGGTTTTTAATTTCAGATTTCTATTTAAAGGCTTATCGACACGATTTAATATTTAAAATAGCGTATTAACAGTATAATAAAAACTTGAGATTTACTAGGCTGTTACTAGACATGATTAGGAGTCACTATGAAACTTTCATAAGATTAATTGATGAATTTCAAGATCAATATATATATGAGAACATGACCCTAGGTTGCTGCCAGAGCACTAGTTCAGTAAAGAACCATTCTTTTGACCTAGCTGTAGATAATATTATTTAGAACTTATGAAATAAGAGTTGTATCCCTCTGTGTTTGAAATCCAGACTATCTGACAGTTTTGCAATCCGACTTACGGATTACAAGATATTCAGATTCTCGTGGTGTAACGTCTGAATTCCAGAATACAGTCTGAAAATACATTATCATATTTAACTAATTGAAACAGTAAACTAAAATAAGAATTTAGACCTGAGATTAATTGTGTTGTTGCTGAACACAGTTAAGAACTAAATTATGGTTTTAATAATATTTTTAAATGAATTTATAGTCCACTTTTGTATATAAGAATTTGACCCTAACATGCTGCCTGAGTATGAAATTAGTAGAAAATGAAATTATACACATAGCTACTGTGATTATAATATATCGTGTGAATATGCGTTGGAACCAGCAGGGAGGCTAGTTTCTAGAACTCCTGACGTAATCTGATTTACTTTCCTTTAGCAACGGAAAAGTCAGTTTTTGTACTACAACGTCTTGCTGTCTAGAATGTGTGTTTAGTGTTATTAAGTATAACCACGTTTAATTTTACATCTAGTTATATAATTAATTATACCAACATTGCACAACATTGACACCTTCTTGACATTGCCTCAATACCTCTGTACCCATTGCATGTCCATATTTGAGT
Source organism: Hemerocallis citrina (assembly GCA_017893485.1). Lineage (NCBI taxonomy): Eukaryota > Viridiplantae > Streptophyta > Magnoliopsida > Asparagales > Asphodelaceae > Hemerocallis > Hemerocallis citrina. Next base: position 102,875,405 of record CM030363.1, on the reverse strand, counting down.
ATAATTGTAACCCCCGTTCCCGTCAATAAATATTTTCTGAATATTTTCTGTAGTTCGATTATTTATAAATTCACTTTTTTTTAAATTCGATTTGGATCTTCTATTAAAATATTTTCTAATCGGAAATTATGTTTATTTCAAATAATGGTATATATGAACTTCTTTTCCACTCCTAGTAGATCGACTATTTATATTTTAGCTCAAATCTAATATGTTATTACTATTTGCATTTTAATGATTTCATTAAACTCAAATTCTATCTTGATATTTATATTTTTACAGTTACTCTTCTTCTTCTTCTTCTTCTTCTTCTTCTTCTTCTTCTTCTTCTTCTTCTTATTATTATTATTATTATTATTATTATAATTGTTCTTGTCACTATTATTATTAGTACTATTATTATTACTGTTAATTTATTACTATGTTTATGATAAATGTTATTATTGCCATTATTATTATTATTAATTTTGACTGTTTATAAAAATCCATTTCTATGTACTAATTGTATTTGTTTCATTTCAAAATAAATTCTATATTGTAATGCAAATTAAATTTTATTATAAATCATATTTTTATTAGTTATTCTATTTCCCTTATTGGATCTAGAAACCCAAAACCATGCTTTTCCCCTATAGCCTATCTCTTATTGGACCCAAACCCGCTTACCCATTATCGTATACCTTATTCAACCCTATACTATTTAAAACCTAGCTAACCCTAACCCTAGACCTACAGTATAACCCTAGCCGCAACCCCCCATACTCTCTCTCCCCCTTCCTCTCTCTCCCCTATGTTTCCCAAACGAAACAGAGAGCTCAACCCCTCGTCTCCCCGCTCGAGCTGCACATCCTGCGACCACCTCTCTCGAAGCCAACACTCGACCACAGCCTCTCCGACTTCGCTCATCACAGTTGACAACCTCCGCTGTGCTCGTTCCTCTTCCTCTTGCCTCTTCACCACCACCCTGACGTCACCGCCGCTGTCGAAGTCCACCATCTCTGACCTCGACTTCCCCTCGAGCCTCCACCATGGCTCCGAACTCCTCACCCACACGGTCCCCTACTTCGCCATTACCACCTCCGAAGAACCCAACAACCTCCGCCATTGCTCCCGAATCCCTCCACCTCATTGCCACCAGCCTCGACTCCCGTTGCCTCGCCGTCATCCTCTTCACCCTGTAGCGCACTCCGGCTGTGTCCTTGCTCTCGTCCTCGTCCCGTCAACCCACCATTGCCGAAGCCCTCGAGCTTTGCCATTTCTAGCCACCTCTCCTCTGTTTCTGCCCGAAATAGAGCACCCTATGCTCCCGTCAAACGAAGCCACCTTGTCGACCGCCAGCCTAGTCATCGCATCCGCCGTCGGCCGTCGTCGACTGTTGTCACGCCCCGCATCCCAAAAAGAATACGGATACGTAATAAAAGCCCAGCGAATGATTTTCATCATCCATAAGCTGTTCAAGAAATTTTTACAATATCTCACACAATTAATCAGAGTCGGAAGCAAAAGTGTCAACCAACATGCAAAATTGAAACAAAACACCAACATAAATTTACTTGAAACCAAATACAATATTCTCAAATAAATCAGAGTCTGGAGAAAAACAAATATCCTGGGTCACATCGCCCAATTACAATAAATATCCAATAAACCAAATACACTTTATTCAATGTTCAAGCAACAATAAAAATAATAATAAAGCAGAATCTTCAGTACTAATACATCATCTCGCCAATACCATCTGGCAGTCATCCATCCTAATTGTAATTAGTAAATTTGCAGGAGAAGGAGAAAAGAAGAAAACTAGTACTCGTCAATCGCAAGTCGCGGGTCACAAATAATATAGGATACAAGCACATGGGGAAACTAACTAATAGCATGGCAGTCAACTAGCATGGTATCCTAACAATACAGTTGTTTATGCAAAATGTAGTGTCATATGGCAACTAACATTCTTTAGTAACAGTAAACTCAGTATATCAGTGAATCAGGATAACAGTCTAACAGTATCAGTCTAACAGTATCAGTTTTATGTTCTTATAGTCTTGTATGTATTACTAACTAGGTAGCACTTCAAGCATCCTGGTTTTTACTACATGGTTTCTACAACAAACAGTTTAGCTTTTAAATTTCATAGTGGACCATGATGGGACAGTGTACTCAGGTATCAGTAACAGTAGCAGTATCAGTAACAGTAACAGTCAGAACCTAGTGGTTCTCTTCTACTCTACACCTTCATATAAGAAGTAATGTAGACAGTGTCAGAAAATAGTAACAGTAATAGTAACAGTAACAGTAACAGTATGGACCACTAGTTCCCTTCCAAGTACACGTTTCCATATTTTCCACTACTAGATCTTCCCTTAAGAAACCCCGGCTTGGTTATTTTTATAATGGTCATCAAATATGCATGATGTGTACGAATTAGTGTCCAACTAACGTGGTATAATCAGTACTAAGTTCAGGGAAACAATCAAGCACGCATAGATAATATACAGTCACATAAACGAGCAAAATAGTGTATGTTCATAATCAGGACAGCATGACAGTACAATACTAAAACAGTGGTTCTTGCCTCTACAGAAATGTAAATATGGATTCGTCGAAGGATCTGGAAAATTGACATCCACACAAATCCAACGAGTACAAATAAGTCACATGGTACTTAACAACATCTTAACTCAAAACAGGTTTGAAAACAGAAAACATGTTCAGTCAGAAATCAGAAAAACGAATTCTCAGTCAGAAAAACAATATCAAAACCTCTCAATTAAATCCAGGAAAAATCTGGGGTATTCCCCTATATGTCTAGAATCAAAATATAAAATTTCATAATATTCCAGCAAGAATAGCTCAGTCATCAAAAATACCAAAGCATCAAGAAAACATAGTTCAGCGAATCTGAAAATCTCAACACTACTGTACGAAAACTAAGATATCTCGCAACCAGTGAATTGAAATCCAATTCCGCCAAAGGGATATGAAAATAGATAAAATTTAATAACTTTCACATTTCACCAATATTTTTCATACAGTATAATGAATCATAGTGAAAATAGGGTTCTTTATAGAACAACGAGCAAAATACAGCACAAGTAGGTTTTAGAAACGAGCATGAAACATCACATAAAACTTATCAAAAAAAATTCATCAAAATTCTGAGAAATTCCTAACTCAATAAAGCAACACTGACCAAAATATTGGATCAAAATAATATGTATAGGATAGTTGTTGAAAATAGTTTGTTATCAAAATTAGCCAAAAACAAAATTTGGAATAGATCGACACCTCTGTACTAAAACAGCCATAAATCAGTCATACGAAATCCAAATCAAGCAAATTCAGTGGGGTTTGAAAATAGACAAAATTATATAAAATTCATATTTTATACCAAAATTCAAATACTGACTGTAGAATAGACGAAAACAGCAATCAAAACCGAATAGCAAGAAAATACAGATTTTCCCCCTTAAGAACAAAAACACCATAGATTCAAGAATATTGGTCCAAACACTTCCAAACTTGAAATAAAGCCTACCAAGCATCTTAAAATCATGGTTTAGGGTTATTAATACATCCATACTAATTTTATCATATGGGTCTCAACCCAAACACAATTTCAAACCAAATTTCACATAGACGATTAAAAATCAACAATTGGGCAATTCCTAGGTTATTTTACATCAAGATTTGTGACATGAGTCATCTATGGCCAAATTATCACAATAGAGACAAAACCCATCAAGCAAAATACAATCTAAGGTTGTCTCTAGACCCAACTACACTATAGGTGAACTTTTGACTTGTATCAAACAAATGAATTGGAGTACAAGTTACTTACCTTAATTTGGGGATGAAGAACGATGCAAACACGAAAAGAAGAAAAACCCACGAACGAAATCCGCAACAAGCAACGAATCCAAGCACAACGAACGAAACCTTCACACGAACGATCTCCTTGAAGCAACGACGATCAAAGTGACAAGCCCCCACTTTAGAACACCACGAAGAGAAAAAGGATGATGCAAGAGGTGATGTTGATGGTGGTGGTTGTCGGCTAGGCAACCAAGGAGATGGAGTGGTCGGATTGTATGGTGATGGGTGTCGGAGATGTAGGGGAGATGGCCGGAGTAGGGGGTAGTGGTGGTCAGGCTGATGGTGTCGGAAGGGGCGATCGGCCTGGGGAAGGCCGGGATTGGGTGTGGTCGGGTGTAGCAGCCGGGAGCACAAAGAAGATGGGGGAGGCCAGGATTAGGAGAGGGAGAGAGAGCTTTAGGGTTAGGGTTTAGGGTTTAAGGATTAGGGGTTTATATATAGGAGTTTAAATGTGGGTTAATGGGTTGTGGGTATTGGTATCTAGTGATAGGTATACAATTGGGTTTTGGATTTTGGGTCAAATAACAATAGGAATGCAAATAGGATTGGGATTTTTGGCTTTGAAAATCTTATTAGGAGATAAAATAATGGGAAAAGGAAAATACCACCAAAACACCACCATAACACCAAGAAAAAGATAAAATAAAGATAACGAGACCAAAAATGAGGAAAAGATCAAAATGATCAAAAGCGAGACAAAAGAGACAATCAATTAAACACAGGGAGCTCAAAATGAAATAAAATGGATATATATTGAAAACAAATCCAATATACAGTTCAGAAAAAATACAAGAGAGACGAAATACACAAAAATAAAAATACACTCTAAAATACATAAAATGAAAAACAGGGGTTACAATCCTACCCACCTAACAAAAAAATTTCATCCTCGAAATTCAAAAGAAAGATACATAGGGTAACCCCAAAAACAAAGAAAAAAAAGACAAAACAAAATCAAAGCAAACTACTCAAACAAATGAGGAAACTTCTGCTGAATTTCCTCCTCCAGCTCCCAGGTCGACTCACCAGGCGAGTGAGGATTCCAAGCAACACGAACCAACTTGATGACCTTGTTCTTAAGAACTTTCTCCCGCCGATCCACAACAGCAACTGGCGGAATCTCACAAGTCCAATCCGGCCGAACGATCAACTCAGAATAGTCGATCACGTGGCTTTCATCTCGGATATATCTCCTGAGTTGTGAGACATGAAAAACATCGTGAACTCCTTATAAAGCTGGCGGCAATGCAAGACGATAGGCCACCTTGCCTACTCGTTCCAAAAGGGGTGACAACTACCCCTTCCACCTTCGGAGTCGAAGGTGACCGCCACCAGTGCAGCACCTCCATCAGGGAGCTCCATCATCGCCATTGAATGTGGGCCATCCGATCTATCGATCTTGATCATCATAATCTTCATCATCATCAGCCATATCTGAACCTTCTGATCTGTAATACCCCAGATTTTTAAATAATTTTTTTAAGATTTATAAATGAATTAAAATAATTTTTGGAGATTTAATAAATATTTTTTTGAAAATTTATCTTTTTACACTTCAAAACACGTGCAAATATTTTCTTGGGAAGTTCAAAGTCAAAACTTATTTTGTAGAAAATCATTATTTATTAATAGATATTATTTGTGATTTTTTTGGATTTTTCTGATATTTATTGTGCCTATTTGCAAATATTACAAAAAGAGTGAATTTTGTGCAAAATTACCACTTGGAGTAAAAACTCCAGATTTTCGAATTTTTGGGCTGGGTATAATGCCTAGTAAACTCAGGGTTAAAAAGTTTACTTTTTTGTTTTGATGAATTTGATTTATTTTACAAGTTTCGATAAAAGATGATCTTTTTGCAAAATTATCATTTTGAGGGGTAAAAGTGCAAATTCATTTTCTGGGCCTATTAAACAGTGCCGCCTGGCTTTATGATGTTTGTTTTTATTTTTAAATCTCAAATAAATTGGTTTTTTTTATCAAGTTTTCAAGTATATGGATCTATATATGTAAAGATATGTTTTAAAAGGAGTATTTTTACAAATGTGATCAAGACCATAAAACCTTGGATCCCGGCCTATTTAAGGGTGGAGTGCAGCCGTCTTTCGCTGCACAACACAAGGGATTTCATTATTTTATTTTCTTGGAGTTTTAAAGCAAAAGATCTTGGATTTCCTGCGAAGGAGGGATTTTTCGTATTGCTTTATTATCTTCGTTTGATATCTTCAACAAGGTGAGTGACATGTTTTATTTTGTTTTGTTTTATGTATGTTGTATGTAATGATCTATCTATTTGAAAGCATGCTAGGAGTTTGTATGATGATATGTGAAGTTTTGATGAGAAGATGAATTAAATGTGAATCATTTCATGAAACTATATTATTGATGATTGAAACCCTAATTTGTTGACTTGAGATTGTTAGAGCACTGAATAGAAATCATGAGTAGAATGCTTTGTTTCATATACTTGCTGTTTTAACTTATCATGATGTGTTGTATGATGATATTGCATAAAAGTGGATAAAAAGATTACCTTTACTTGTGTATAAATGCATAAACTCTATTTGGGGGCTTTTCGTTGAGTAGAAACTCGATTAGTGATTGTTATGATTGCTCATATGCATGGACAAATTATTGTGAATGATTGTGGATGAGTTTAATGGCTATTGAATCTAAAAATCAAGTCTTGGAGTTTGAGAAAGGGGTTTAGATTTGGATCTATGCATTATGATCAATTTGAGAATTTCGTGATTTTGTAAAGTTTTTACTTGAAATTGAATTTGCTCAAATACTAAGTTTTAATCTGAATATTTTGCTATTTTTTTAATTGATGGAATTGCGAAGTTTTCTTGGTGCACATACATGCACAAACATTTTTATATGAATATCCTATTTTGTGGTTTTGAAGAAATTGAATCCTTGTGTGTTTTATGGATTTTTATTATATCTTAACTTATTTTGGCATTGATATGGTTTGGAACATAATACGAAGTTATTTCAATGCATAATTGATTCTTAAAAACTCTATTTTTGAAGATGTATATGTTCATGTCTTATTTTTGAAGAAATTCAACAAATTAATACTTTTATTAATTTGAAGTGGTTTTGATTTGTTTTTGTGGAATCTTATATACCCTACAAGTCATATTTGATCATATCAGAAATGTACTTTTTACATATTTCGTTTTTATAAAGTAAAACTTTGTATCGTTTGAAATGTGCATAAACTAAAACTGCAGTTTGTAGGTAAGACAGTCGACTGGTAAGTTTTGACAGTCGACCGTCGCGATCTTGGCTGCAATGTTTTCTCGAGGTTTTGGATTTTAGGCGGGATAGTCGACTGATCACCTTATACAGTCGACTATCACTGCTCAGATTTATGTTTTCTTGATGTATTGGATTTTCATGCGGGACAGTCAACTGCCACTGCTCTGATTTATGTTTTCTTAAAACTTTGGATTTTATGCAGGACTGTCGATTGGCTACAGTATGCAGCCGACTGCCACTGCATTGCTTGATATTTTCTTGAATTTGGATTTCACGCGGGACAGTTGACCGACCACCCTATGAAGTCGACTGCTAATGCTCTAACTGATGTTTTCTTGAGTTTTCTGATGCAAACGATTGTTCCTTCAATATTATATTGTTTTAAAAGATGTTTTGCTACCGATTAAAAATATTTTACAGAGATTTATATTGGAGCTTTAAATATATTCTTTTGGACCTTATTTGAGTTATACATGTTTTCAAAGGAATTGATGTTTTGTGATATTCTACGACTTAAAAATATGATTTTCAGTTATTTAATAGATTTAATATTTATTTGGATTCTGGAATTTTATATAAGATTTGGATTTTTGTTGATTTAAGAAGTTTTTTCATATAATCGTTTTGACAGTGGATTTGTGAGTTTTATTGAAAGTTTTGGTCTTGATGGATGAGTTGTGGTTTCTCTAGGAGTTGAGTGGGAGTCCTGTGAACTGGTAGATGAGATTTGTGGATTTAAACCTGCGGGTCTTGGGTTTGTTTTGTGAAATTAAGTCCGGCAGGATACACTAACTTTAGATATGAGGATTTTTGTGTTTTAATAATAATCAACTTAAGGACAGGCACTAGTGGAGATGTGATGGAACTTGGGAAACGTAAGTATATGCTCTTGGTCTGTTAGTCCAATGGATGCATTCCAGGACTGTTTGTTGTCCTGTCTCGAGAGGACATTTGTATGTTCGCGTGTCGAGGATCTGTAGGCCTATTCATGGAGCATGCAGGGTGCATTCGCGTGTCGAGGTTAGCAGACCTATTCACGGAATGTACTCAGTGTATCTGTACGTCGAGGGCCTCGCAAGTCTATTCGTGGGGTACACGGTTGGGAGGTGATTCTCCATGTTTTAGAGCTATTCTTACATGATGCTCGCGCGTCGAGGGCTGTGGTGCCTAATCGCGGAGTATTCTGGATCTTGTTTTCCATCACCGTAGTAGGATTAGTTGCATAACGAGGGATTTAACCCTATAAAGTGAAGATCGTTAAGGGCTTGCACCGGACCTATGTAGTATGGAATGCATAGAATCCGACAAGTATGCATTAGAGAGTTAGCATATAGCATTAATGTTTCTTGACTTGGTTTTATGCATGTTTTTTGTTTTTCCTACACTTAACACTTAGTCTAGTTTCACTTGTTGTTTTCATGCTCTACTATTTACTATCTTATATTCTTAGATGTTTTCATGTTTTACTTATTGTTATTTCTCATTTCATTTATTCTTGTTGTTAATACATGTTGTTGATGACGCTATGCCTTATGTTTTATTTATGTTGTTTTCTTTTTATGTCACTCACACCGTTATGGCTGACTCCTGTAGTTTTGGGGGTTAGAATTATCTCTAGCCTCATGTTTTACAGGTAGGTGCTTATAGCTTGAGATTTGGATACTTGTGCTAGAATGATAATAGAGCTTATGTAAATTTGTAAAAGAAAGTGTTGTAAAGAAAAAGATTGTAATTCAAGGTGTTTTGTATTCTGCTGTGTTTTGTAAACAATTAATTTAATAAATGTTTGAAATAAAAATTATCTGTGTTTTTGGCTATGTTTACTATTGCAATTGAAGTTGATGCTGAGAATTGTGCCACGCATTTCTGATATATCATATTGAAAATTCGGGGCGCTAAAGATCTGATCTTGATCTTGATCATCATTAAGATCCGTGCCGATCGTCGCCATGTGCCGGGATCCGTTCCCGTTATTCTTTCGTTGGATTCATCGTCTACACCCAAGACAAATAACTTGTATAATATTTTTGTTTGTATACAAGTACAAAATACCGCATGTCGTCTCGCTATCTTTTTGTGTTTGTTCTCATGATGATCCCTTGTTAAATCTTGATCTCATTCGTTTGATCCATTCGTAGTCTTGACCCATCATAATCAGTTGTCACACATACACCACTACATGAAAATAATTATATCTAGATAGTTTTTCTTGATGTATATGTATACTTGTGCGTGATCTATGGTATGTTGTAGATTTATTACATGATTGATGTGGTAGATGTATTATGTCGTTGTAGACTTGTAAATATCCATGCCATGTTGATTTGAATATCTAATATATCATGTTTTGCATTATATTATAATTTGGATCTATTGCATATGAGTTGTTTGATTAAATGCATGAAAAGAAATTTAGTTTTCCTGCTGCTCTCTTTTGGTTCAATATTTTAGACCCTGTTAAGGTCAGTAAAGTAAATTATTTTGTGAATATGATTCGTAGGTCTCGATGTCTATTTTTCAGAACTTTTGATGGATCTTGATTTCAATTTTTGATGTGTAAATTATCGCTGTTTTACTGCAACTGTGTCGTAATTTTCAGATTCTGATTCATGTGAATGCTGCATGTTATAATATTTTTAAAACTGATGTTAAAAGTAAGATTTGGTGTCACGCCCCGCTTCCCACTATACGAAAATACAGGCACGCAACTGAGGCCCAGCGAATGATATACATCATCCATAAGCTGTACAATTATAAGCTCAACAAGATCTTTATAACACATTCACGCAGGCAAATATAATAATCACATGTGCTGAAAATAGAATAACCATCATTTGGATAATACATCAACATCGGGTCAAGATACCCGGGAGTACAAGGTGCCAAAATTAAAATAATATGATAAGCAGTTCGCTATAACAACTAGATAAAATAGCGACTGAAAGAAAAACAATATGAGGTAGTAAGGAAGTAGCAACGATCGTCTAGAGAGTTTGCTCGTCGGGTCCATCAGTACCTGTATAATTATTAACTCAAAGAAAAATAGAAAAGTTCCCGTTAGAGCAAGTTTCGGACAGCAAGTAGCAACAAGCAGTAAAAGGGGTAATATAACAAGATATAACATGGAAGAAACAAGAAGTAGAAGTACAAATACAATATCGAAGTAAGCAAGGAACTGGGACAATATGCTCATGTAAGTAATAACTGTAACTAGTGTATTCTAGACTTCAAGGTATAAGCAATTGATAACCTAGGCTCGGTTAATCGATAATCATGTAATCAAGGATCGAGAGTCATGTAATCAAGAGTCATGTAATCAAGAGTCTTGTAATCAAGAGTCATGTAATCAAGAATCGTACTTAGTGAAAATCTTGAGTTTTATCTATTTTATTAACTTATCTAATGCACGTAATCCTGTATCCCATACCACAAGTTCGGTGCATATCAATCATGTGACGTTTAGACTTAAGTGGTGAATTCTATAGGATTATGTACTCGGGTCTTCCTGTGATAGTATCAAGACATGTAATCATGAATCATGTAATCGAGAATTATGTAATCAAGAATTGTGTAATCAAGAATCAAGAATCAAGAATCACTATTTCGGGAAACACGGGCCCCCTTCCGAGTATACTCTCCTATATTGTCCACTATTAAGCCGTACCCTTATAACCCCGGCTTGTTATTCTTTTATAATTAATTATGAACTTGCAGTTGGTACGACTAGTGGAACGGTGTAATCAAATAGTTTAGTCAAGGAAAAAATTTCAAGGGCAGTAATCATGGACATGAGACGTAAAACGAGTACATGTATCGAGAGTAATTATTATAAATTATCAAGTGGTATAAAATGCATTCTATCAACCTATTATATCTATGCAAGTTATTATTACAAGAACAATAATATACTCAGTACATTAAATATGAAAAGTAATGGGTTTATATGCAAAACCGTAGAAATGAATTTTTAGACAACTTGACATATCTGCATTCGAATTCACTTTCCCGTTGTTACAGAAAATCAAATCCGATTCCGTCAGAGATTCTAGAAAGTAGACTCTCTTTCGGTTCTAACGCATATTCAAACGATACATTCTAGAGACAGTAGCGATACGTACAAATTCATTCTTCGCTGGTTTCGATGTTTCGCACGCATTCTGGAAATTCGGAGTCACAATACTAAAACTGTGATATCTCACAATCTATACATCGGATTGAGAAACTGTAGGATGTTTCGGATATCTAGACTTGAAGGGCTACGATTTTCATGTAGAAAGTTTTTCGATCCAGTGTCGGAAACATGGTTGAATTCTCAGTACGAGATGCCGGTTAGTAATCCCGTGCAGGTTCAGAAATTCACAATATGACAGTACTAAAATCGCGATATCTCACAATCTATACATCCGATTGAGAAACCGTATGATGTTCTGGATTCAGGACTCGATAGGCTACGATTTTCACGTAGAAAATCTTTAATCCAGTATTGGAAACATGGTCGAATTCTTAGTGCAAGGTCAAGAAATTTTAGAGATAGTAAGGTTGAATATTCAATATTCGAGAACACGATTCGAAATGTGTTAACGGTTCACTCTTGAGTTGATATAGCACGGAACAAGTGACTAGAATGGATTTTGATAATAAAACATGATGATAACTAGACTACTTGCCACGAGTCCAAAGAAAATGCTTGTACGAGAACAAAAAAAGTGTACAAGGTACTTGCCTTATAATGTGACGATTACGGTGGTAGTGTTAACCACGAAAAGAAGCGATGTCCGCAACGGACGGCAGTACAACGGCGGTAAGAATGGCGGCAAGACGGTAGCTAACGGTAGCAACGGTGAGCGACGACAACAATAAGGTGGCGTGGCATCGGGTTGTTTTTCGGGGATCCCAGGATCGTAGAAACGGAGTTGTTGGCTCGAAGGCGGAGAGTAAAGGAGAGCTCGGGTGTCACTTGAGCTCTCGGGTGTGAAGAAGGCAAAATGAAAAATGAGACGTAGAGGTGGGGGGTTGATGTGTTATGCATGTGTGTGTGTATGCATATATATAGATTTAAACAAGGAGAGAGGGAGAAAGAGTTGGCTGGTTGCAATTGTGCATGCATGTGTAGGGGTGTAGAAAAATTAACAAAGGGGTGTGGTGGTGTAGAAAAATCAAATGTGTGGAAAAAAAATGAACAAGGAGGAGAAAATGAGGGGGAGGAGGTTGGTGTATGCAGAAATGGAGAAGTAGGGAGGGAGAAAATAAGGTGTAGGGTTAGGCAGGATTAGGATTAGGATTAGGATTAGGATTAGGATTAGTATTAGGATTAGGATTAATCGGGGTTTAAAATTTGTATTTAAACTCCGATCGAAAAATTCACAAAATTATAGAATTGATCAGAAAAATATTCTGGCTTTAGATAAAGAGTCCAAAAAGAAAAGTAAAACTTCTGAAAATTGAAGTACAAAAATTCACGTAATAAAATACATACAACTGGAATAGGGAGTTACAATCCTACCCACCAAAAAAAAAATTTCGTCCTCGAAATTTATTCAGGCGAGATATAGGATAGAAAAGCAAGACACCTACTCGAAGATATGGGGGTACTTCTTCTAGATTTCTTCCTCGAGCTCCCATGTCGACTCTCCTGGCGAGTGAGGATTCCAAGAGACTCGTATAAGCTTGATGACTTTATTCTTCAGCACTTTCTCATGCCTGTCCAAGATAGAAATTGGTTGAGCTTCACATGATAAGTCTGGACGTACAGATAACTCTGAGTAGTCGACGATATGGTTGACATCTCTGATGTACTTCTTGAGTTGGGAAACATGGAATACATCATGAACTCCTGATAACACCGGTGGTAGTGCGAGCCTGTAAGCGACCTTGCCCACTCGTTCCACAATATCGAATGGGCCGATGAATTGGGGACTAAGCTTGCCTCCGCCTCTGAAATGGATGATGCCCCTTGATGGTGATACTTTGAGGAACACATGATCATCTGCCTCAAACTCCAAGGGTCTGCGGTGAGTGTCCGCCCATTTCCTTTGCCTGTCTTGAGTTGCCCTCAGGTGTTTCCTGATCTGAGACACTGTGTCCACTGACTTCGTAATCAACTCTGGTCCCAAAAGTTTCCTTTCGCCGATGTCATCCCAACAGACTGGTAATCTACACTTACGACCGTAGAGTGCCTCGAATGGTGCCGCCTTGAGGCTTGCCTGGTAACTGTTATTGTACGAGAATTCAACCAAGTGCAGATGATCTTCCCAAGAACCTCCAAATTGAAGAACACAAGACCTCAACATGTCTTCCAGAGTTTGAATAGTCCTTTCAGACTGTCCATCCGTCTGAGGGTGGAATGCTGTACTATAATTCAGCATGCTTCCTAGACTTCTTTGAAGGCTCTCCCAAAATTGGGACCTGAACCTCGTATCTCTATCCGACACAATACTGACGGGAACTCCATGCAACCGTACAATCTCCTGTATGTACTTCTCGGCCAGACTTTCTGTGGACTGACCCACTCTGAAAGGTATGAAGTGGGCGCTCTTCGTCAAACGATCAACGATCACCCAAATGGCATTATGACCTTTGGGACTCCTCGGAAGTGCCGTCACAAAGTCCATGGTGATGTTCTCCCATTTCCACTCCGGGATTGGAAGAGGCTGCAACAGTCCAACGGTCCTCTGATGCTCTGCTTTCACTTGTTGGCAAATCAGACACTGTGATACAAACTTCGCCACTGCTCTCTTCATGCCGTGCCACCAAAAATGTTGTCTCAGATCTCTGTACATCTTTGTGCCTCCAGGATGAATGGAATAGGGTGAATGGTGGGCTTCTGCGAGCAATTCTTGTCTGACTTCTCCCTTAGGTACACACAATCGTGCTCCGAAGCGAAGTGATCCATCTGCATGAATAATCAAGTCGGTTCTCGAGCCTGCCTCGACTTGACTTCTGAACTTCTGTAACTGCTCATTACTTGCTTGGGCTTCTTTGATCTGCTCCACCAATGAAGACTGCAACTGTAACATCATAAACTTTTGTGTTGAACCTGGAAAAATCACTTCCAAGTTCAGTCTCCTCATTTCTTCCAATAATTTCTTTTGCTCAGTGAGAAACATAGCTGCTGGTCTCCTACTCAGGGCATCTGGAACCGTGTTCACTTTACCCGGGTGATACTGTAGGTTGATGTCATAGTCTGCCATGAATTGCAGCCATCTCCTCTGCCTCATGTTTAACTCCATCTGCGTGAATACATACTTGAGGCTCTTATGGTCAGTGAAGATTTCAACTCTATCACCGAGCAAGTAGTGCCTCCATAGCTTCAAAGCAAAAATCAGAGATGCGAGCTCTAGATCATGAGTAGGGTAGTTTTGCTCGTGAGGCCTCAATTGTCTGGATGCGTAAGCAACAACTTTGCCGTGCTGCATCAGTACTGCTCCCAAGCCTTTACCAGATGCATCACAATAAATCACGAATCCTCCTGAACCATTTGGCACAGTTAACACAGGTGCTGATGCCAGTCGATCTTTCAACTCCTCGAAGGCCTGACCACACGCATCATCCCATACGAACTTCTAATCCTTCCTCGTCAGTTTTGTCAGTGGTCCAGCAATCCTTGAGAAGTCCTGAACAAACTTCCGATAATAGCCTGCTAGTCCGAGAAAACTACGAACTTCTGACACTGACTTGGGTACTGGCCAATCCTTGACAGCAACAACTTTCTCTGGGTCTACTGAAACTCCAGCTCCTGAGACGATGTGGCCTAAAAATGCAACACGATCCAGCCAGAAATCGCATTTACTTAGCTTCCCAAAAAGGCGATTCGCCCTCAATGTCTGTAGAACGATCCTCAGATGCTTAGCGTGCTCCTCCTCATTCCGAGAATACACCAGGATGTCATCGATGAATACTACTACGAACTTGTCCAAAAATGGTGAAAACACCATGTTCATCAGACTAATGAAAATAGCTGGTGCATTGGTAACTCCGAATGGCATTACACGGAATTCATAATGACCATATCAGGTTCGAAACGCGGTCTTCTCAATATCCCTGGTCTTCACCCTAACTTGATGGTATCCCGAACGAAGATCCAACTTTGAGAAAATAAAAGCACCTCCAAGTTGATCAAATAGGTCGTCAATCCTTGGTAGTGGGTACCGGTTCTTCACAGTCACGTTGTTTCGTTCCCGATAATCGATGCAGAGCCTACGACTTCCATCCTTCTTCTTAACAAACAACACAGGAGCTCCCCAAGGTGAAACACTCGCCCTGCAAATCCCTTATCTAGTAATTCTTGAACTTGCACCTTCAGTTCGGCCAATTCCACAGGTGCCATCCTGTAGGGACTTTTCGATATTGGTGTTGTACCTGGTTGGATCTCGATACTAAACTCCACATCGCGGTCTGGTGGCAACCCAGGAAATTCATCAGGAAAGACATCTAGAAAATCCCGTACGATCAAAGGTGCCACTTCGCCATCAGTGCACATTGATTTCAGCATTCCAGCCTCCTTGACACGCCCAAACGGTGTATCGCCAGCATGGAACTCGAATTCCTGGCGACCTAGAATTCGGAACACCACCTTCTTCTTTCGGCAGTCAATTACGGCATGAGTAGCTCCCAACCAATCTATTCCAAGTATGACATCAAACCTTGAGTTGTTGATGACGATAAGGTTTGCCTTAAAATCCACACCATGGATCAGTAAGGGACTCTGCTTGCATTCTTTAGAACAAACAATGACACCTGCTCCCGTGGTGATATTCCAAGCAACTGGCATATCATCACAGGGAAAATGATGCCGACCAATGAATCGAGCAGAAATAAATGAATGGGTAGCACCGGAATCAAAGAGAACATGGGTAGGAAATGAGTGAACTAGGATGATACCTAATAATGAGATAACTAATAATGAGATAAAGAATAAAGAAGAATGCAAAAATGAAAGAAAATGCAAGAACTGAATATGACTCAAATGTAAGAATACCTGCAACTACTCCTTCGGTAGTCTCTGCCTCTTCTACCGTCAGATTGTAGACCTGACCATGTCCTCCAGTCTGGCCTCCCCTAGGAGCTATGTTCCTCTGATGATAAACTTGCCTTAGTTGTGGAAGCGGTGGCCTGCCCAGACTATGAGCTGGTGGTCCCTGTTGTGTGGATTCTCCAGCTGGTGCACCATACCTGTTCCTCGGACAATCTCGGAGCATGTGGTCGCTTGCTCCCCATGCAAGGCACAGGCGGTTAGCAGCCCTTCAGTCCCTTCGTACATGGCCAATCTTGTGGCAATAGTCACACTCCAGGTTCTTCTTCATAGCAACTGGTGAGTAGGGTAGTGTTCTCATCATTGGGGTCTGAACTGGCCTTCGTATCGGTCCTCCTGATGGCCTCATGACGGCGACAGGTTGTACTGCCTGCTGATCGGCATTCTTCCTCCGGTAGGTTTGTTCCTGAATCCTTGCTGCATCAAGCACGGCAGCGTAGGTATGGTGCTGGTGGGCTGCTAGCTGATCCTGAATGTCATAGTCCAAGCCCAACAAGAATCGTCGGGCCTTATCCTCATCATTTGCTACCATGGCTGATGCAAAACGACTCAGTCGAGTGAACTCTGCGGCATATTCATCAACTGACCGCTTTCCTTGGGTTAGAGAAATGAACTGACACTCCATCTCCACTTTAGTAACGCTAGGGAAGAACTTAGTTAAAAAGTTTTCGGCGAAGGTGGCCCAAGCGATAGGCTTCTCTAATCTTTCGGTCTCCGCCTTCCACCAGATGTGGGCAATGTTTGCCAGCTGAATGGTGACTACATCCACACGGTCCACATCAGATATTCGTGCGGCCTGTAACAACTGCTCAGTTCTAATTAACCACTGCTCAGCTTCCAGTGGTGACTCAGTTCCTGCAAACTTTTCCAGACGCAATCTCTTGAAATCTGACACGGTGCCAGGCCTTGGTGGTAATGCTCCTAGGATTGGTCCACCTCGGTTGGCAGCGTCTTGGGCTAGTTCCAAACTACCTCTCATCAACTGGTTTTGTTCCTGCTGTAGCTCCATCATTTTTGCATTGCTCGCAGAACTGCAGCGTTCTCCGACAGTGCATCTCTGGGTCGTGAAGTTGAAGAACCTCTGCGAACCATATTCTGCAAAATCGAGTAAGGTCATTATCTCGGTTATTTAAATGTTCATGTGATCAATGCGGTGTGCATACTTGTTGAGCTTAACATGGTTCGAACCTAGGCTCTGATACCACTAAAAACCTGTCACGCCCAGCTTCTCACTATACGGAAATACAGGCACGCAACTGAGGCCCAGCGAATGATATACATCATCCATAAGCTGTACAATTATAAGCTCAACAAGATCTTTATAACACATTCACGCAGGCAAATATAATAATCACATAAGCTGAAAATAGAATAACCATCATTTAGATAATACATCAACATCGGGTCAAGATGCCCGGGAGTACAAGGTGCCAAAATTAAAATAATATGATAAGCAGTTCGTTATAACAACTAGATTAAATAGCGACTGAAAGAAAAACAATATGAGGTAGTAAGGAAGTAGCAACGATCGTCTAGAGAGTCTGCTCGTCGAGTCCATCAGTACCTGTATAATTATTAACTCAAAGAAAAATAGAAAAGTTCCCGTTAGAGAAAGTTTCGGGCAGCAAGTAGCAACAAGCAGTAAAATGGGTAATATAACAAGATATAACATGGAAGAAACAAGAAGTAGAAGTACAAATATAATATGGAAGTAAGAAAGGAAATAGGGACAATATGCTCATGTAAGTAATAACTGTAACTAGTGTATTCTAGACTTCAAGGTATAAGCAATTGATAACCTAGGCTCGGTTAATCGATAATCATGTAATCAAGGATCGAGAGTCATGTAATCAAGAGTCATGTAATCAAGAGTCTTGTAATCAAGAGTCATGTAATCAAGAATCGTACTTAGTGAAAATCTTGAGTTTTATCTATTTTATTAACTTATCTAATGCACGTAATCCTGTATCCCATACCACAAGTTCGGTGCATATCAATCATGTGACGTTTAGACTTAAGTGGTGAATTCTATAGGATTATGTACTCGGGTCTTCCTGTGATAGTATCAAGACATGTAATCATGAATCATGTAATCGAGAATTATGTAATCAAGAATTGTGTAATCAAGAATCAAGAATCAAGAATCACTATTTCGGGAAACACGGGCCCCCTTCCGAGTATACTCCCCTATATTGTCCACTATTAAGCCGTACCCTTATAACCCCAACTTGTTATTCTTTTATAATTAATTATGAACATGCAGTTGGTACGACTAGTGGAACGGTGTAATCAAATAGTTTAGTCAAGGAAAATATCAAGGGCAGTAATCATGGACATGAGACGTAAAACGAGTAACAAGTAAAATTCACTTTCCCGTTGTTACAGAAAATCAAATCCGATTCCGTCAGAGATTCTAGAAAGTAGACTCTCTTTCGGTTCCAATGCATATTCACACGATACATTCTAGAGACAGTAGCGATGCGTACAAATTCATTCTTCGCTGGTTTCGATGTTTCGCGCGCATTCTGAAAATTCGGAGTCACAATACTGAAACTGTGATATCTCACAATCTATACATCGGATTGAGAAACTGTAGGATATTTTGAATATCTAGACTCGAAGGGCTATGATTTTTATGTAGAAAGTTTTTCGATCCAGTGTCGGGAACAAGGTCGAATTCTCAGTACGAGATACCGGTTAGTAATCCCGTGCAGGTTCAGAAATTCACAATATGACAGTACTAAAATCGCAATATCTCACAATCTATACATCCGATTGAGAAACCGTAAGATGTTCTGGATTTGGGACTCAATAGGCTACGATTTCCACGTAGAAAATCTTTAATCCAGTATTGGAAACATGGTCGAATTCTTAGTGCAAGGTCAAGAAATTTTAGAGATAGTAAGGTTGAATATTCGATATTCGATAACACGATTCGAAATGTGTTAACGGTTCACTCTTGAGTTGATATAGTATGGAACAAGTGACTAGAATGGAGTTTGATAATAAAACATGATGATAACTAGACTACTTGTCACGAGTCCAAAAAAAATGCTTGTAATGTGACGATACGGTGGTAGTGTTAACCATGGAAAGAAGCGATGTCTGCAACGGACGGCGGTACAACGGCAGTAAGAATGGCGGCAAGACGGTAGCTAACGGTAGCAACGGTGAGCGACGACAACAACAAGGTGGCGTGGCGTCGGGTTGTTTTTCGGGGTTCCCGGGATCGTAGAAGCGGAGTCGTTGGTTCGAAGGCGGAGAGTAAAGGAGAGCTCGGGTGTCACTTGAGCTCTCGGGTGTGAAGAAGGCAAAATGAAAAATGAGACGTAGAGGTGGGGGGTTGATGTGTTATGCATGTGTGTGTGTATACATATATATAGATTTAAATAAGGAGAGAGGGAGAAAGAGTTGGCTGGTTGCAATTTTGCATGCATGTGTAGGGGTGTAGAAAAATCAACAAAGGGGTGTGGTGGTGCAGAAAAATCAAATGTGTGGAAAAAAAATGAACAAGGAGGAGAAAATGAGGGGGAGGAGGTTGGCGTATGCAGAAATGGAGAAGTAGGGAGGAAGAAAATAAGGTGTAGGGTTAGGCAGGATTAGGATTAGGATTAGGATTAATCGGGATTTAAAATTTGTATTTAAACTCCGATCGAAAAATTCACAAAATTATAGAATTGATCAGAAAAATATTCTGGCTTTAGACAAAGAGTCCAAAAAGAAAAATAAAACTTCTAAAAATTGAAGTACAAAATTTCACGTAATAAAATACGTACAACTGGAACAGGGAGTTACATTTGGACTATTATTCTTGGTATATCTAGACATGACTGGGATAAACCCCTAATTTTTGTAGGTTTGTTTACTGACTCTTATAATTTATTTCATGCTTATGAAACCAATTATATAATCTCCAAACTTCATGTTGTTCAGTAAAGAACTCTATTTTTAACCTGATTCCTGCCACTGTTGATTAAAACTTTGTGAACATGAAATATAGGATGGTATGTCTATTTTACAACCCTTTTGATAGATTTGGATTTCTTGTATTTTTTGAATTATCTCTATTTTAGTACTTCTGTGTCTAAAATTTTAGATTTATAAGTTTGATGTATAATTTTGTTTTCCCGATTTATTTGACTATGCTACCTTTAACGAAATTTTATGAAATTTTATATGCTGAGACTAGATATTCTAGGGAACCTTCCAAAATTTTCCTAGATTTAAATATGGTGTTTTATACTCTTTTCATGCCTATAAATAAAACCTTGTGATTTCTGGCTGAACTTGAATTTTGTGTAAAACACTGTTTTGAACACTGTTTCTGTACTGTTATGTGACTTGTGTATATGCACTGGATTCAGTAGAGAGTCTAGTTTTTAGATTTTCTGACAGATCTAGGTTTTCATTCTTGTGGAAAAGGAAATCTCAGATTTGGTGCAGCGATGTCTTGCTGTCCAGAATTGAAAGTCTCGTTGTCCTAGCCTATTACGAGTTGTTTGTCACCAATTCGTGTCTTCTATCCAACTTGAACTTGTCTCTTGTTTCTTGCCATATTTTCTTGCCTTGTTTGTGTACGTCCATGCTTGCTTTAATAATAATAACAAGTAATCAAGCCGGGGTTAAGGAAAAGATCTAATAGTAGAAAATATAGAAATATGTACTTGGAAGGGGCCTGTGTTTCTCACTTGCTTACCCGACTACATACTTTCCTATGGGAGAGGTGTACTCAGAGGGGATCCACAGATCCTACTTGATACTTGACTACTTAACACGTGATTATTTGATACTTGATACTTGAATACTTGACATGAAATACTTGATACTTGACACGTGATACTTGACTACTTGATGCTTGATACCTGAGTACACGGCCCTCTATGATCCACTACAAAATCTAAACGCAACTTGTCTGAATGTAGCAACCATGTAGTAAAATTTGGGATGCTTGAAGTGCTACCTAGGTAGGATTAGATACAAGACTTTAAAATAACACGATCACTTGCTCATCTTTGTTACCTTCTTGAACATGCTACTCGTCACTTGTTACTTGTTACTTGTTTGCATGCTCCTTGATACTTGATACTTGTCACATGCTACTTGCACCTTGTTATCTTACCATGTTACTTGATTCTGTTCTTGATTAAGAGTTAGTTGCTCTATTTTGCTGTTATATCCCCTCCATGCTTACTTTGGTACTTGCTTCTTGTTACCACTCTGTATTTTCTTTATCTGTTTTTTTACTTGTTGCATGCACTACATGCGGCCCGAAACATGCACTGACGGGCATTTTGTTTCCTGTTCTTTTTTCTTGCAAATTATCAATTTACAGACTTTGGTGACCAGTTGCCTGAAGGTGTAAGTGACCAAGTGTTCTAGGCTTGGCTAGAGTTCCTGCTTGAATTATTATTTCCTGTTTTGAATAAAATTGTATTTATTTGCTACTTGGATCTTGTATTGCACATTTTGTCCCAGAACTTATTACTCGTTGTTTCCAGATCTGGTTTATTTGAGATTAAGTATTTTTGTTTCAAGTAAATTCTGTTGATTTAGAAATTTATTCATGCATGTGTGGTTGATTATTTCATGTATATTCTTGTTTATTCCTTCGTATTGTTGTAAAGATCCTTACAGTTCATCAATGGTGAAAACCATTCGCTGGACTTTTGTTGTGTATCCGTATTTCGTTTTCCTTTTTGGAAAGCGGGGCGTGACAATAATAAAATAATAACATGCCGGGATAATAAGGGTCGACTTGGTAGTGAACAATCAGAGACTGTACTCGGAGAATGGTCCCTTATTATTCGATTGATTATGGTTATGGATTATGGTTATTGATTACTAATTATTATTACCGAGTGTACGATCTGTAGAGTTCACCACTATAGTCTAAACGATCACTGTTTGTATGCACCGAACTTGTGGTATGGGATGCAGAATTACGTGCAAAAATTAGTCTTTGATTGTATTATCATGATTATAGTTATCAACTTGATTATGGGTTGTTGTCTCGATTATTACATCTTTGATTATAGTCTTTGATCGTATTATCATCTCTTGTTATTGTCATTTGATTTTTGTTCTAGTTCATGATTTCTTGATATACCATGTTTCCTTGTTCTTTGCTTTTACTACTTGCTGTCCGTAACTTGCTCTACTGGACATCCCCCCCCCCCCCAACTCTAGATATTAAGCTTGCAAGTACATGAGGAGATTTGACTGAAGGACTTGGTGAGCAAATCTTGTAGAGAATGGAGCTAAACTTTTATCCTACAATAATTATTTCATTCATGTTATTTCCTTTCCAGCATTGTTATTATTGTCGTACTTGTATTCCGCGCATTGACCTGAAGTTTATTTTCTCCCAGATGTTGGATATTATTTATAGATTTATTTCGTAAATTATTGAAGTTTATTTATTGTTTATGTGATTATTTATTCATGCGTGGTTGTGATTATATTTCATATTGTTGAGTTAATCTGTTACAACTTATGGATGATGTACGCATCATTCGTTAGGCCTTTATTACGTGCTCGTATTCCGGTATTTTGAAAAGCAGAGTGTGACATATTTAGCTCCTGAGTACTTTATGTACGGGAAGACCACTCAAAAATTTATGTCTATGCTTTTGGTGTTGTGCTTCTTGAGCATCTTTTAGGAAGGAAGGTTGTATGTACGTAGTGCCCAAGACATGCTTACTGCAACTAGTTTATGTTTCATTGACTTTTACATGTATGGGTTATGTAGTCTTTGCTTTAGAGTAGTTTGAACTTGTTCGTCGATGCTAATTGAAACTTGTTATTCGATGATATATATTTTGCATATTTTGCCTTGAACAATGTGCAAATTTTTTACATACATTTTTGATAAATTTATGGGGCTCCCATTTCGGGAGTTCGCCCTGGGCCTCTGTGAACTCAGGGCCGACTCTGTTTGTATGATTCACTACTTCAAACAACTAGATAATTCAAACAAAGGCTAATATGATATTAGAGAAATAGTAATAATTGGCTGCAAAATCACTGAAATTCACTTTGTCAACCTGGTGCATTTATCTCAGACATTACATAGAAACAACATATTACATACATGATTTAGAAGAGTAGTCTTCATGATGTATGAGCTGCTGCTTGATTACAACATTAAGCACTGATACATTTACTCCAACCATATACAAAAACTCAAAAAAAAAAAAAAAAAAGATTAGCTGTCTGTGTGCAACATTAATCAATACTCCATTAACTACATGTTCATTTACTCCAACCAGGTACAAAAACTAAAAAAACTAAAAAAAATTAAGCTTTAACTCCATCAACTCTATCCTCTCCAGTTGCATCTCTGTCTAGATGTCTGCATTAATTCCAGAAGAAGGATATTTTCAAGTGGATTTATAACTTGAAATGAGCTTGAAAAATTCTTAAATTGAAAGCATTGATAAAAAGTTTTGCTATTATATATATGTACTTCTCACTTTCACTGTTTTGGTTCTTGTGAAGCTCCAGAGGTTGCTGCCTGAGATTGATGTACAAACAAATATTAGCATAAAGATGTTTATAGCTTTAAATGACTTAATTTAAAATATGCAACTTCACACCTTGTTTGAATTATCAGGCATCCACACAATCCTAGTTGGTTAGGCAAGGGGGGCATTAACATGTACAGTGGTAGTATTCTGAGAACCCTCAATTCCAAACACATTTCTTGCTACTTGATTGAGCACTCCAACATTGTTATTTGCTAGAATTGATCCACCTCTTCCTATACTTGTCCCCTATGTCATGTTTTGGAACAGTTGTCCTCCACCACCAGATGGCATCCACCCTCTACCACCACCACTCCTTCCACTGCTTCTGCCTAGTATTCTATCTCTATTTTTCCTACCTCCTACTATTCTTCCCCTACCTCTGCCTCCTCTTGTGTGTGCTACTTGTTGATTACCAATAGTTGGTGCCCTAGCAGCAGTTTATGTTAATGCCCTACTTTCCCCCATTGGGACCTCAGCATTGATATCATCAAAAATTGACTTGATGCTTCCAATCTTCCCTCTTGGTATAGATGGTCTTCCTGCATTTGACTTGATTTTTGCTATCCCTGGTGTTTTTAATGGAACCAAAATTTGACAATTCTTCTTGTTATGTCCCTCAACCCCACATCTACCACATTGAACCTTGTATGTGCTTCTTTTTCTCTTGTTTCTATTATCAGGCTCATCTGCAGTCTTTTTCATGTTCTTAGGAGGTCTTCCAGGCAATATCTTCATACTTGGTGGGAGAATTCTTCCTAATCCACTATCAAGCCAATATTTTGAATCATGAATTAAACAAATTTTGTGGTAGTATGATTTCAAATAAGCTGATTTCAAATAGCAGTCATCTACAAAGTCTGCTGGGTCTTTATTCTCTGATCAAAACATGGCGAAAGCATGAATACATGGGATTCCACTAACATCTCACTGCCTACATGTACAAGTTCTATGGACTATATCACAAGACATGGTCTCATGCTTGTATGTGCACTCCCACTCTATTCCTCTAGCATATATTATGTTATAAGATGAAGAGATTACTTGAAGTTTCTGTGTTTTATCCACGAAAACCTAGAAATCAATCACTGATCCAATTTGAGTAATCCTCAAGCAGACCGTGTAGGTGTGCTTCTCCATTTTCTATCTTTTTTCTTGTATCCTGACCATAAGTAATTTCCTGATAACCTCACACATGGAGACAAATGGCTTACCTCTAGCATCTTTGATGTACTTATTGAAGCTCTCACTGAAATTGTTGCATAACATCTCACTTCGATAGAAGCTGAAAAATGGCTTCTTGACAATGTGTGTGGATCTCTCTCTATTAGCCAATTAACCGCATCCTCACTTTCCTCACCTAAAAGACTCAGTTCTTCTTTGAAATCAGTCATTGTATATGCACAAGCAGTTTTACAAAGTTGTTCTTCATTGTCAATGTAATGAAACCATTCTCTTTGAAACTTGCATAAAGATGCCTATATAGTGAGCACACAAACATAAATTGTGAAGTATGGAAATACAGAGATTTTTTTTAAATGAAATAGACAACATGCAATTTTTCATGATTAGTTACATATAAAAGTGCATACATCAGTGGACAATGAACACTCTTATGAGGTATCTATGCTGTATGTATTTTCATTGGTGCAAAACATATGTTGGCCTATGACAGATATGTATGAATGCGAGCATTGCCTATTGGATTCAAACATGTACTGCATTGGTTATCCATTGGATTCATTCATCAAATATTGTGCCAGTATTTTATAAGTTAGTTGGATACCTCACACAAAATCTGTGCACTGCCCTTGGGACTACATCCTCACGTGCTCATATCAAACCCTGCACAAAGCTTTTGTAATTAGAGCAAATATATTTATGTTGACAATACAAAGACTAAAATGGTTACATATTTGAAGCAATACCTTCTGTCGGTCTGATATGTAAGAATATCTATTACCATCCCCTCCTAGAGCATCTACCAACAGTTTCAAAAACCATTTCCAAGTCTTTCTAGTTTTCCCTTCAACTAATGCAAATGGTATTGTGTACATTTGATTGTTAGCATATCTGGAGACAACACTCAAGAGGATCACACTAAATCCATTTTTGAGATGGCATCCATCAAGACCAATCAGTGGTCTACATTCGTGTATGAATCCATCAACACAACCCTTGAATCCAATAAAGAGCCTCTTGAAAGTTGGATACTTGAATTTTGGTTCATTGAAAACCTTAACCTTGATTAGAGATCCTGTTTTCCTTATTTTTAAAATGTCAGTGTAATCCTACAACTTTGTGAATTGCTTCAAACCATCACCTTCAATTAGCTTGCATGCTTTTCTTCGAGCCCTATACATCTGCCATTTTGAAGTTGACATATTCATCACTCTAGATATCCGATTCTGCTTAAAACTCACTTTCCAATTAGGATCATCTCTCACATCTTCAATATAATTCTCAGCAAACCATGTGAAGGTTGCACAAAATAATTTGTTCACTTTTGAACATTTACACTCAGATATGAAGCTGTGTATTTGAAGTGTTTTTCTTTGTTACTTGAACTGTAGATTCTCCATTCACACCTTACAAAGCTTTTTGTCTCAGGTTCTTTCGTCATATTTTTGCACCAAGCAGAAATCTTTGAGTTCTCATTCTGCAACATCTTTATGTCAATCCTATTTGTAATACAATAATGATGTAGCATTTTTCTCATTACTTGTGCACCCTCAAATATCACACCAACTTGGTTCCTTCATTATGTCAAAACTTGGAGCAAGTTTGGATCTATCTCTTCTTACACCAAAGCATTCATCATCACTACTTTCGGGGATGTTCAATGTGTCACTGTCTTCATACTCTGAAACTGCCTCACCAATGTCCACACCATCAATGTGGACATCAATATTTTGAGCATCACCGATTCTTTTCTTTATGATCATGTCATCCCTTTGTTCCATTGTGTACATGTTTGCATTCTGTATTTGTTTCTCTTTCTAATTGCTTCATGAATTTTGATCCATTAATCAATTTCTGCATCTTCTATGTTCATCTTTCCAAATCCCACCACTAAGAATATTTCCTCCACCCTCTTCTGCATCCATCTCATCTTCACCTTCTACACTTATGCTTGTATCTCCATTTATATCTTTTTTCTCATCACCAACTTGGAAATAAGGATCTGACTCATTATTATATATATTGTCATCTTCAGAATCACCAAATCTGATATTCCCAAACCACTTCTTCATCTGCATCTTCACCATCTGATGCTGACAACTCATCATCAATCACCCATTGCTGCATGATCCACAGTTGTTGTTTTGGCATCAATGTGACAATCATTTACCCTGTCAATACTATCCACATTAGCTGTATCAGATGCATCCACAATTTTATCTCCATCATCCCTACTCTGGTCCACACCGACTCTGTTTCTTGTAGATGTTTCGACCACATCAATACTTCTTTCAACACATGAAACAGGATGAACGTCGGATATTATGTCATTGATGACTTCACCACCTCTACTCATAAGAACTTCCTATTCGTGAATAAATTCATCTGCATCAAATGTTTGCTCAACATCCCCATATGTAATATCCATATTTGCCTCAATGTCAATAATTTTTTATTTCTTCCTCATTTTATCAATTTCTTCCTCATGCAGGTCATCCATATCAACGTGTAGATTCTTGATTTTGATGACTACAACACAATACACAGTTGTTCTATTATCTCTTGCAGTGTGTACTTAACTCTCTCAAGGCTACAATACAAGGAAGCTTTCAAAAAATCTAGATCAAGCCACAAAGACAGGAAAGATTTCAAGACTCAAGATCAAGATACATGCTTCAAAAGTGACCAGCTAAAGAACAAGTGATCAGAACAAGTATCTTGTAATTTCATTGTAATATTTGTTGTCTTAGAAACTTTGTAAAAGCATTGGTACACACTGACACATTCCCTAGGAATGAAAATAAAGTTTATTAAAATCAAAATGTCAAAATAATGCTTGTATAAGTTCATCTGTCAAAGTACCAGTCGACTGGCTTCGGTAAGCAGTCGACTGTTCTAGTACAAAAGAGACTAAACTCACTCAAGCTCTGACCAGTCGCTCATATGGCAATCCAGTCGACTGTTCAAGCAGTTCTGACAGTTATCTGAAGTTTAAAATCTGTTTTTTTTTGTACACTCAAATCTTTGCTACCATTTAATGGTAGTTGAGGAACCGTTTTCTAACGTCTTGGAGATTCTCACTCTTTAGAGTTAAGAATCAACTTGGAAAAGGTTACCCTATTGTTTTGTCAAGTCTTTGCTTATTTGTGTGAAAAAGAACAAAAGTTTTCAAATCACTTTCTTTCTCTAGACTTGTTTCTCTAATTTCAGTCTTGCATAACAAAGATTAAGTTCGAGACTGAAGTTAGAAGGTGACCTATAGCCTCTATACAAAAAGTACACTCAAAATCAAGGCTTTAGGTTGTTGTAATCTTCAATTTTTGTTATTCGCTCTCGGTTGTGAAAGTCTTGCATAACAATTCTCATGGTGGGTCAGTTTAGTACATTATTACTCTAATATATACCCCTGTGAAAGACTTGATATCTCATATCCATGATCAGTGAGATATGGTCATCAGTCTACGCACATACTAGTCTCTATGTATTATTGTTGTCCTAATTCACAATAATGCTTAACTACAGATATTTAAGAATAATGTTCTGACTTCAACCAATAGGATCTCATAATCAAGTCATGCACTTGATGTCCCATGATATTGAACCTACTATTCTAAGGACTTTATTATGTTCATTTAGTCATAATAAACTTCACAATAAATAAAATGCCTCATATATGAAATAAATATCATGATACAATGTAAACTAGCATGGTTAATATAAAGCTGACCTCTAGGGCATACACCGACACTATCTACTATGCAAAAAGTAATAGCAACATTTTGCATGTTGGCATATGAAACATCGACATATAATACTAACGAATATGTAAGAATTGATGAGTCAACTGAATTTGAATGTTTGAAGTGATTTTGCAGAGCAATTGTAAAAGTGTATAAAGATGAATAACTGAGGTCCTCCAATGTCGACGATATTGCAAGGTTGTTACAAAAAGGCGAAGAGCGATGTTTTCCAGGAATGTTGGGAAGTCTAGATTGTATGCATTGGGAATGAAAAAATTGTCCAAACGGCATTGGGCGGGACAATACTCAGGATGTCAAGAAAGCTCAATTATTATTGTTGAGGCAATAGCATCGTATGACTTATGGATATGGCACGCATACTTTGGCTTGCCAGGCTCTAATAATGATATTAATGTATTGCAGTCTTTTGATTTGTTCAACAACCTAACACAAGGTATTGCTTCTCCTCCTTATTATACAATTCCAGAAAAGAATTGTGATGTCAATTATTATTTGACTGATACCATATATCCTAAATGGCCAATGCTCGTTCAAACCATCCAAATCCGAAGATTAAAAAAACAATATTTTGCATTGATGCAAGAATCATTTCGAAAAGATGTGGAGAGGGAATTTGGTGTTCTTAAGTCACGATTTGCTATCATTCAGGGGCCACCACGTTTTTGGGATAAATGCACTTTGCATGATAACATGACCGCTTGCATTATAATGCGCAACATGATTATCGAGGATGAGCGCAACGAGCAGGAAGATATTGTTGTTTCTACTCCACCATCATTTTCGAATGTTGAAGATATGGAGATAAACGAAACTGAATGATTCTGACAGTTCCTTGCTCGACATAAGAAGTTCAAAGACAGAGAAGCACACTTTGCACACCAAAATGCATTTTGAACATTTGCGGGAAAGACACAACAATGAATCAATGTAACTTTCTAATTAAACTTTCGATGTATTTCAATGTAGTGTGTTTATTTTAGGTCAAAATTTCAAATATATTATAATTTCCAAAAAGCTTGATGACTTGCAATTTTATATTTCATTGAATATTATTCATATTAGTTTCATTTTTAAGGTATCGACAATACATTTTCAATGCAATAATGTTTATTAAATAATAGTTAGTATATTTAAATTTATATTGATTTTAAGTCACTAGTATATAAATTAAAAAGGATACAAATGAGTTAAGTAAAAAATTGTATGTCGTTGGAGGAGTAAAATTAAAAAAACAAAAAGGCGAATAGTGAAATGGAGGAGGCTCCAAATATGGAGGCTTTTGGAGACTTCCTTGGAGGAGGATTTGGAGGAGTTGCAAAATGGAGAAATTCAGCCCAGTTGGATTTGCTCTAGAGCATCCCCAATAGAATTCCATCCCCATCCGCATTTTTGGGTTCCATTTTGGCATGTCTCTTGAAATATATCATTTTGGTTTGAGGTTTTAAAAGAGGTGCTCCAATGGTACTCCATTTTGGGTTCCAATTTTTTTTAAAAAAAGAGATAATACAAATAATTGAAAATTTATAATACAATTATTTTGGAAGAGATAATACACTTCCTAAGAAAGAAATAATAGAATTATTGGTGACCTCGTTAAAAAACTCGTCGGAAAAAGAGTACCACCATTTGCAAATTACAAAAAAATATTAACAATTAAATACCCGATGAACTAGCACCTGCGTCGTTCCCACAAATGATCAATTAATCCGTTTCGAAGTTTAAAATGAGCTTTCCTGCCTTTAATTTTCTTGTGTCAAGTAAGGAACTGATTAAATTGGGTTGCATCATCGGTAACAATCGTTATCTCAGGGACATTTGTATGACTTAATTCCCAAACTGGCGCATTTATATCTTGGGAAAAACAATGACTACCCCAATTATTAGAATTATTTATATTCGGAGGAGTTCAGTAGTATGTTTTGTAATTTTCAGTGAAAATTTATGAATTCGTATTTCTTTTTAATATAATTATTTATTCATATTATTATTTTAAAACATAAAACAAATCCGGAAGATATCCAATATTAATCTCATTTTGCATATCTTGGTGAAACGTTAATAATGGTATAATTATTATTTATTATTGTCTATAATAATAAACTTTAAAATAAGTTTAAAGAAAAAATCAAACAAAAAAATGAATACTCTTCTTCATAAAATATTAGGTTCGGTTGGGTTTTTTTTTGCAAAGAAGGAAATTGGGCCCACTTTTGCGGGGCGGAAAGGAAATTGCAAATATGCGGTTTCATTTTCCATTGTCATAAAATATGGCAAGCCCGGGCCCACCTTTGCGGTTCGGTTGGGGCCTCTTTAAGAGGACGTCACTAATTATCAAGAGTTAAAATGACTTTGCACTAATCGATTAAACGTCCATTATTAAGCTGCCATGATGTGGTTTTAGGGGTGGACAACTATTATCCGAACCGACCAATCCGAACCAATCCAACCCGAACCGACCGGTTTTTTACCGAACCAATTGGGGGTTTGGATTGGATCGGTTCTTGATCTTCAATAATTAATTGGACCGGTTCGGTTGTTGGATGAGGCTTTCAAATAACCAATGAAACCGAACCGACCATACCTCTATGCATAAGTCCATAAAAAATATAGTTCTCCTTTAATTTCTTGAATATACAAATAGTCATTTCTCATTTTCCTTGAGATACAAACAGTCTTTTTTAATTTCTTTAATACAAACCGAGCAGTTGTTCTACCGATATTTTGGTTCTCCATAATCCTATGTGTTATATTGTTGAGAAATGCTTGATTGACAGTGTGACCCAACTTAATAGAATCATAAAGTTGATGTAACATTTAGTAGTTACGTTAATCAAGTCAAACAGAAATTATTTTCTAAATCTTTTTTTATTGCACCTGAAATTCAATTAGCTATAGTTATTGATATTTCTTTTATGATAATAAACTAAGATTACAGAAGTATGCAAGTGAAAAAGCAGTTTATCTCACTCATTCAAACGTTATCATCTCAAACAATTAGTGCAAAATTCATTAACAACTTGTGGTTTTATGAATCTTTATTTTAAATTCATTTCTGAATAACAAATAGCAGGTTGTTTCTTAAGTTTGATTGAAGTTGAACTTTTAAATTTCAACAAAAATATGAATGATGTTAAAGGTGAAAAGTAGCACGCCCAACCGACCATCCAATCCAATCCAAAACGAGCTTAATCGGCTTGGATGGAAACCGATCCAATTAATGTTCGGATTGGTTGCAGATAAGAAAATTAAAAAATCAATCTTCTTTGGATCGGGGGTGGATGGTCCATATTAGATCGGATACCGACCGATGCCCACCCCTACGTGGTTTATGTCGAAGAGGGTGCGATAATAAATAAATAAATGATATATTAACATATTAAATGGATGTATATGACAAGATAATAAATAAATGTCTCTGTTAGTTTCTGATTTTAAGGCCAAGTGCAACCAAGCAGTTAGTGAAGCCGTGGCCAACTACATCTCCATGCTTTCTCGCGAGTGAGCCGCAGATCAAAATGCAGACAGGACGTTCATGTGTTGTTTTTTCCATGATGAACGTATCAACAATCCTAGCGGGAACTCCAAAAACAGGCACATATCTGCTCTCTTTGATGTCTCTCCTCACATAACCAACAATTGTGTTAGGTTGAGTGTAACTTGGTTTATGTTAAATGAGGTGGGTCGAATGGATTCAATAAAGGCTAAATCTGAAAAACCCCACTGAAGTATTGGTCATTAAAAAAAATCCACTAAACTTTTTTATTTTAAAAAAAATCGCACCCAACTATGTTATCAAAAAATTCACATTGACGGAGTTAGGTTTCCGTTCA
This sequence comes from Hemerocallis citrina, assembly GCA_017893485.1. NCBI lineage: Eukaryota > Viridiplantae > Streptophyta > Magnoliopsida > Asparagales > Asphodelaceae > Hemerocallis > Hemerocallis citrina. Next base: position 102,842,938 of record CM030363.1, on the reverse strand, counting down.
GGTTTTCATCAAAAACCCAAATTCATCTTTCATTTGTGTTTTAAAAAATATCACTTAACTAATCAGATGTTTAAAAAACCTCACTGAACTATTGCGTTAGTGTAATGCAGGTGACATAAATCCTAACGGAAGTTAACTCCATCAATGTGGATTTTTTGATAATATAGTTGAGTGCGATTTGTTTAAAATAAAAAAAGTTTAGTGGGGTTTTTTTAAAATGACCAATACTTCAGTGGGATTTTTTTAAATTTAGCCTTCAAAAAATACAAAAGGAAAATTGTAATCAGATAATCTTAGTAATTACCTACATGGTACTATGATTTTACAGCAAGTTCTGGAATAGTATTGAGCTGGGAGAAAGTATAAAGGAATGATGATTCAACTTCGAAAGGCATATGATGATGGTAGAAATCGTGGCAAATCAGGACCGCATGATCTCGCACCGATCTCGAGGTTCCTAGGGTCAGGAGAGTAAGCCCACAAATGGTGTGTTGGGTTGATATGTCTTGCATACACATGTTCATTAAAGAAGATGATGAAGCAATGAGAAGGATCGAAGCGGCTGATTAAAGATAGAGAAGACAACAGTCAGTAGCAGCAACTAGAGCCGGTTGCAACTAACTGTACAAGGGGTCGGTCGACCACCAGACTGTACAGGGTGTTTTTCCGCGAGGGGGACAATCGACAACACCTTGGGGTCGGTTGACCGTATGCAGCGCTGGGTTTTTGGGTTTGGGTCTGGCTGATTCGTGAGAATCCCAACTTCGTCTTCAAGTCAGATTGTACGGCCCTCAATACAGTTATCTCTTCAGTAGTAATCCGATGGTTAGTGTATCAAGTGTATCTAAACTAGGGTTTCTGTAGATCTATATAATCAATTATAACGGCTCCTAAAATGATATAATTCTATTGAGTGCCGAATAGAAGTAGAAAGTACTTCATCTGAGAGGGTGAGAGATTTCTCCATTGTATAAAGTAAGCAAGTTCCAGTTAGGCATGAGAGAGGGTCGTGGTGAGAATTATAACATTCTTGTATCTTCTCTAGTAGAAATAACATCTCGGGTTCTTCCTCCCCCGGATTAAGGCGAAAGCCCGAACCGCCACAATTTTTGTGTGCATTGTGTGATTGGTGTGATCTAGTTTTGCTTGGTGGTTTGTATTGATTGTGTCGAAAACTCAACAAGATCCTATTTCCCCCTAACTTGTGGTATTAGAGCCATAAGGTTCGTGAGTTTGTTTGAGTTCCTTGAAGAATATAACAGATCAAAAGAAGTAAATCAAGCAGTTTGATGGTAATATTAACTTCAATCTATGGAAGGTAGACATGTATGATGTATTGGTTCAGAAGGACTTGCACCTTGCCCTAGAGGAGAAGAAGCCAACTGACTTAAAGCAGGAAATGTAAGATGAGATTTATTTGAAAGCCTTGAGTTTAATCCGGTTGTAATTGGCAGATGAAGTCAAGTGTAACATTCTTGAGGAGATCAGTGCGACGAGTCTGTGGGCTGAACTCAAATCTGACTATTTAGGGTAGTCATTACTAGATCGGATGTACTGGAAAAGGAAGTGGCATAGGTTCTCAATGAAAGAAGTTACCCATCTTCAAGATCATATTGTGGAGTTGAATAAGGTAATATTTGAAATGATGGCGATTAATGCTGATGATCTTAGCAAAGCTTTCAACTTAATATATTCTCTGCCAACTTCTTATGATCACTTGATAACTTCCTGCTACATGGGAAGTCAGCCAAGGAGACACTTACAGTAGTCGAGGTGATTAAGGGTCTGAAGGAAGATGAATTGAGGAAGGAGACCCATTAAGGAGGGTCTATTTTTGCAGGGTGTTTAATGGTGGATGGTGATACTTCAATTGGAAGGGAGAAGGCACACAAGGGTAAGATTCATTACCATTACTATAGAGGAATTAGGCATTACATGGGCGACTGTCACAAAGTGGTTGAGTCGGAGTGCTACTAAAGGAGGTGATCAAGCCAATGTAGTTGGAGCAACTGATTCTAGTAAATCAGGTGAATCTGATTACTTAGATCTATGTCTTCTTGTTTCAAGTTATTCAAATGTGGATTCAAGTTGGTATCTTGATTTGAAAAGTTTTTCTCATATTTGCTCCAAGAGGAAGATTTTTTTTACTTACAAGTTGTCAACATGCCGTAGTGTGAGAACGGCTAGAGGGGAGATTTGTGAAGTAGTGAGTGAGGGAACAGTTAAATTAGAGACATCAGATGGTAATTGGTTCACACTAGAAGGGGTCATGCATATTCCATCGATACAATAGAATCTGATATCCTTGGGGACTCTTGATGCTCATGGCTACAGGTACACAGCTCGATGTGGAGTTTTGGCAGTTTGAGATAGTCATCATAAAGTAATGAATGGTAAGAGGGGGATTGAACAGGTTCAAAATAACCTCTATCAGCTTTGTGGGAGTAGAAAAAACTCAGTTGAGTGTATTGAAGCTCATTGTTTCTAAAGCATCATCTATTAAGCTGTCACTAGAATTACCAAAACGAGACTGCAACGTTTGAATATTGTTGGAAGGTGGAGAGAGCCTTGTGGTAGGTGGAGTTCGTGTAGAGGGTGACACATCCATGATTACATCTACTGGGTGTGCCCTTAAGGGGGCATACGACTGGTGGAAAATAGGAGGTAGATTTCAACTAGTAGAAGAAGCCATAAAAACGGGTTGTTTACAAAGCGGGGATGAAAGGATCTAGAAGACTTTTAATCACACAATTGCGGATTCATGAGTATGCAATCCAAGGTAGATATTGTTGGGATTATATGTCTTACATACACATATTCGATAAAGAAGACAATGAAGTAATGAGAAGGATCGAAGCGAATGATGGAAGATAGAGAAGACAACAGTCAGCAGCAACAACCAGAGCATGTTTTAGTCAACCGTAAAAGTGGTCGGTCAACCGCCCGACTGTACAGGGTGTTTTCCCGTGAAGGGGACAGTCGACTACACCTTGGGGGCGGTCGACCGTATGCGGTGCTGATGGGTCTTTGGGCTTGGGTCTGGCTGATTCGTGAGAAGCCCAACTTTGTCTTGAAGTCAGATCGTACAGCTCTCAATGCAGAATTATCTCTTCAATAGTAATCAGATGGTTAGTGTATCAAGTGTATCTAAACTACGGCTTCTCTAGATCTATACCATCAATTGTAATGCCTCCTAGAACGATATGATTCATTGAGTGCCGAATAGAAGAAAAGAGTATTTCATCTGAGCGGGTGAGAGATTTCACCATTGAAAACAGCATGTAAGTTTCAGTTAGGCTTAAAAGAGGGTCATGGAGAGAATTATAACATTCTTGTATCTTCTCTAGTTGAAATAACATCTCGGGTTCTTCCTCCTCCGGATTAATGCGAAAGCCCTAACCGGGACAATTCTTGTGTGCTTTGTGTGATTGGTGTGATCTAGTTTTGCTTGGTGGTTTATGTTGATTGTGTCGAAAACTCAACAAGATCTATGGCTGAGATATGAGTTTCTCTAGGGCCAGATCTACGATTGATATCTACGGTTTCTCATACTAGCTTCACACCACGGTTAGATATATAGTTGAGATATGAGTTTCTCCTTCAACAAAAGAAATCGTTATTTGTTGCTCCAAAAAAAAAGTATCAGATTGGCACCATCTGTGAGAACTACATGTCCAACTTCTGACTCAAACCCTACATCGTGGATGCCTTCTTCCATGGCCCCCAGGGCTAAGAAGACCGCTACTACCGGGTGTCATGCCAATCTTCCTCTTCCTCCACGTCCGTCTCACAGTCATGTATCCACTCAAGGGTCGCACAACAGCATGACAAACGTCAGTAGAGTCAAGCTCCCAGTGCATCTCATCAGCAGAGGCCAACTTTTGAGGATCGATCATCCATTGGTTTCGGACCTCCGAAACCTTGTTAACAATCGACAAGATGATCAAGACCTTTGCCACCGCCTCAACCGCTCTAAAAATGAAAGACCCTCGGGTCACCTCCCGAGCCACAACCATCGTTCCTCCCATGGCCGAGAACATGAGCGCAGTCAGTCTCTGAGAGACCTCCTACCCCAAAACTGACCCAAAGAACGAGAGCTGAATTCCGCAAGTTTTAGAACGAGGTCTTTTGGGGGGGGGAGGGGTAGGAACGACCACGGCTTGGACCACAAGCACATCAGAGTGACCAAGAACGAGGAGTCTTGCAGGTCAACCTGATCCGAGGGAAGTGAAGACACAATTCTTAAACGACTACAAGAGATGGAAGATCGGTTGGCCCGAATTGGGGAAGGCGATAGGCAGCTGAACAGGGGGTACTGCTCAGTCTAACCCCCTTTCTCTTCCTACATCCTCAAAGTCCCAATCCCGAGGAGTTTCAAACCTCCTGCCTTTGAGATCTACATTGGAGATCAGATTCGGCTGATCACATCGAGGGGTTCAAAACACTGATGATTATTCACAGCGCATTGGATGCCCTCCTCTGTCTTGCATTTCATGCCATGCTGTGGTGCTCCATGCAGAAATGGTACTCCTGCCTCGGCCCGAACTCCATCTTCTCGTTCGAACAGCTTGAGGTGAGCTTCCTCGACCACTTTGTGACCAGCCGCAAGTCTGAGAAGACAAACGCCTCTTTACTCGATTTGAAGCAGAAAGACGGGGAGTCCCTTCGAGACTTCATCCAAAGATTCACTGCGGAGGCTAGGTCCATCTCCTCCGTCGACGCTAGTTTCATGGCAGCTGCCTTTAGGCATAACTTCTGACACGACCTTCTAAGAACCTCCCTCGCCAAAAAGCCTCCGTCCGATTTTGCCGACCTCATTCTTAGGAGTGAGAAATACATCCGAGCCGAGTAAGCTCTACATCCGGGAGGTTGTAAAGAATCTCCAGCAAAGTGGAAAAGGAAGATGGACAACTCTGAGGTGCCAAAGAAGGCTTAGAAAGATGCCTCTGGGCAGAGGTGCCATCCCCAGTTCCCCGGTTCGAAAAATTCACTCTTCTCAATGCGAGGGTTTCTGCTATCCTCATGGAAGTAGATGACGAGGGCCTAATCTGACATCCTCCTCAGTTAAATAATGGGAATAAGAAGAGAGACCAGAGGTTCTACTGCTGGTTCCATTGAGATCATGATCACGATCACGAGATCGACAATTGCCGAGCGTTGAAAGATGAAATTAAGGCTATCATCCGTAGAGGGTACATATCCAAAATCACCCGGGATGGTTCGAGAACCTCTCATCCTCACCGAGGTACGAATAAACGTCCAAAAGTGGAGTTTGAACCCCAAGACTTCGAGAGAATGGTCATCCTCCATTCCATATATGGTGGGCCTTTGGGGTCGACTCCAATTCTTCCTACAAGGTATTTGTCAGGTTAGTGAACTCAGTCCGTACTGCCCCCATCCTCGGGGACAAGGAGTGGCAATTTAGTTCTCGATGAGGACCTAGAGGGTGTCAGGTTCCCTCAATGTGATGCCTTGGTCATCAGCCTCAGTTAGGAAAACCATGAGGTCCGACGCATCCTTATAAACAATGGTAGCTTCATTAACATATTGTTCCTCGCTGCTTTCAAGGGATTGAAGCTCCTAGGAAATGCTGAAACTACACCCTTTACAGTTTCTCAGGCACCCCAGTTCAGATCAAGGGGACCATCACTCTAGATGTTACAGTAGGGAAATCCCCGACTAGCCGGACCGAGCCCATGCACATTATGGTGGTCAACATCAAAGTGGCCTACAATGCCATCCTTAGTAGCCCTGGTCTCGGGTCTCTTTAGGCGGTGCCCTCTGCCTATCACATGAGGATGAAGCTCCCTACAAAGGCTGGGGTCGAGGTCGTGAAGGGTAACAAAAAGGCTGCCCAGGCCTACTATACCGCCATAGTGGTGGGCTCGATCCTCCCCCTCGACGCTGATGAAATCCCCTGTGACAGGAGTTCAATTGTCTCTAAGGCAGTTGATGAGTTACAGGATACCCTCTTCTTCGAGGTAGAAAAAACTAAATGGTGCTAAGTGAGCAAGACCCTTCTCCTTGGCCTCCAAGAAAAAATCATCAGTTGTGTCCGACGGAACCGAGATTTGTTCGCTTAGACCTCCTCAGACATGCCAAGCATATCAAAAGACTTGATCATGCATAAGCTGAGTGTCAACCCGGGTTCCAAGCTAGTACAGTAGAGGCACCAAAAAGTCGCACCTGAGAGGCAACATCTAGTGAAGGAGGAGGTCGAAAAGCTCCTTTCCGTCCTCTTTATACAAGAGGTCAACTATCTGGAGTGGTTGACCAATGTTGTAAGAAATCTGGCAGGAAGTGGAGGATATATATCGACTTCATAAACCTCAGCAAGGCATATCCAAAAGATTCCTTCCTTCTTCCGATCATCGATGCGACATCTGGGCACGAGCTCTTCAACTTCATCAATGCATTCTCCGGATATGATTAAATTCGGATCCCCCCCCCCGTGCGGATATGCCGAAAACCTCTTTCATAACCGACCAGGGACTCTATAGCTACCGGATCATTCTTTTCAGCCTAAAAAATGCTGGGGCCACCTACCAAAGCCTGGTGAATCTGAACTTGAAGGGAAAAATTGGTCGAAATATGAAGGTATACGTGGAAGACATGCTCGTTAAAAGCCTCAGAGGAGAGGAGCATGTAAAATACCTTGAGGAAGCCTTTAAAATCTTAAGGGAGCATAACATGAGGCTCAACCCTTCTAAATGCTCCATCGACGTTATCTCGAGTAAATTCCTCGGCTTTATGGTCAGCCAACTAGGAATAGAGGCTAACCCTGAAATGATTTGGGCCATCTTGGACATGGTTGTTGGGCTTCGAGGTTTACAACAGAGTAACAGGCAGCGGAAAAATACAAAAAAATATTCTGAAACCCAACCATGGATCCATGAGTAAACCATAAAATGTGTTAGGAGTTTTTACCTCAATGATGGAACGGTTGTCTCCATAATTTGTCAATCACGAGCACTACAATGTTGCAGTGCCTCTACAATATTCACATGAACGAACAACGAAATCGGGCTCTCCCTCATGGCAGGTGCTAGCTGCGGGAAGGAGATGTTACTCTTCCTCTCTCTCTCTCTCTCACTTTCTGTGATGACTAGATTTTTTTTTGTTGTTAACTTTCCCACATATACATATCATATATATATAGCAGGAAATCCACCCTAAGAGAGTAGTGACGCGGTCGGGCTCACAATCAAATCTAGGTCAGATTCATGTATGGGCCTACTAATTTTGGTTGGCCATTTAATCTAATTAATTGTCCCACCAATGTTGGGGGTCCAAGTCTTACTTGGTTTCCTAATTAAATTCATCTTATGAATTTAAGTCTCAATTTCGATCCATTCAAAATGTGTGACCACGTAGGTTCCCATTACGTTAGCAGTAATACTAAAATCATATTTTAGTGTTACAAACAGTGAGCGGTATCTAGCAATATATCACTGCTACTCAAGTAACGGGAATGCCATTGATTTGACATAACCTATCCGTGGCCAATGTTACCATGTAGTCTAGTTCTTTGGTCTAGATATCTTAATTGACCATAAGGCATGGAGCGTGTCAACCTTGTATAGTTCAATATTTGGTTTCTTAATGTCCGTGTAAACTTATTAAAACAAGTGAGATCAATATCTCATATTGACTCATTTGAGCACGGCCATGCATTTTGCAGTTTCCCTTAATCAAGGAGCCCGAAGATATCGCTCCTGTTATGTATGAGGGACAAATCATATCTAAGTCACTCACATCCCTCCGCATGATTCATAGTATGTCCAATAGCCAACTTTATAATCACCCTATCAAAGGTGATGTTCGACGGTATTAAAATATATAACTTCTCATGTAGAGAACAGTAGCGACTTCAAGTCAAAGAACCACGTACACTATGATCACTGTGAGAATCACTCATGACACTCACATAACGATTGATGCAACATTCTTGTAGCGCCCCAAATCCCTATATTGGAAATTTGAGACACAATCCAGGGTTCAAACTTCAAATAGTCTCAATCACAGAAAAAATATAGGAATATTAAAACATTTATTCCATGTAATAGTTACAATTACAAGTGTTACAATGTCCAATCAAATTTTACAAGATTTACAAATTTACAAATAACACTTGAATAATGTCACTTGGATGCTTGGACTAACTTGAGCTCTGTTGTACCTATGGATCGGCTCCCGATACCTAAAAGGTGGGGAACGTCAGTACATATACTGACGCAACGCTGAAAATAACAGCGATCTCCAAACTGGCAACCACAAATCATTAATCTATGCAAAAGAGAAAAGTGATGTGAAACAAGGGATTAATGGATTCGGGTTATAATGTTGTTGAATGACATGATCTAACAACTAAAATGCATCAGTCACATACCTTATTCTAATGCAAGAAAGACTTTGGGAAACACATGCATCCCATACTACATACGCCCCAATTCGAGCCGTCTGTCTCCAATCTTAGGCTTTCGAACCCTTACCATGCATCCTTCTCTTGTACTTATCCTGTTCCTAATAAATTTATCGTGTCTGAGGAGGTTGTAGTTATTCGGTCCCACCCGTTACTGCAGTCACTCTAGTGGGGATCGCGTTTGCCACATAGTGTTCGGTGCTCGGACCACACTCAAAAAGCCGCGACGAACTTACAGGTACAAACCCATTTACCCATGACGTCAAGATCCACGAGACAGCAGCCCCATGGTCCGTTAGTGTCCATGCACATAAGAACATGACGGCCTCAAGGGTCAAATCCCCTTATCCGATAAGAGTGTCTCTCCCGTTCTTTACCACAACTCTTCAGGAATTAACAGATTGAGATACGAGATTCGTGATCTCAATACCTGAGAACACAATCTGTATCCCTACGATAGGAAAAGTACAATACCCGACTATGGTATGCTAGTACTAGTGCAAGTTATAGATATCTAATACATTATTCTTATCCAAAACTTAGTTTAATTATTAAAACAAGAAGGGTGATATAGGGTTACTCCAACCCTCACATTCGCCTACCGCCCCGTGGCCCCCTAGCAACTTATTTCCCTGCTTGTCACTTCCCCTATCTTGGATTTAGTCCATCTCCACGGTCCGCGTTCACCTTCCATTGTCATGATTTGGCAGCACCAATCGGACATCCAACGTCTAGGCGGAAGTTTCCAATTTGCCTAGAGCCAATAGTCGTAGGGTATCACTCTATCCCAATAACTAACTCAAGTCACAACATCCTTTAACAGGAGTTTAACAACATTAAGATAAGTAATATCACCAATTATCCCCAATAGTAAGACCATTAACCCTTAATCACAAGAGGGAAAATTGTACTCCCAAATACTTAGCCAAAAGTTAGAATTTCAATATTGAGTTGATTCTGTCCAAAATTAGAAGGGTCATAATTCTCAAAATATAACTTAGATTTGGGTGTTCTTGCCCATTCTGGAAAGCTAAGAATCTATACTACAAATCTCTAGTTGACCATTACATCATATTCATCCATCTAGTTGCTCTAAAAAGCCTTACAATCATCTGCCTGTGTACTCCCTGTACACTGGCTGCACCTTACCGATAGCATAAAAACCTAATAGCTCATCGGAAATACACAAATCTGGATTCTATGGAAAGCTGGACATGTCTTCTACAACATTTTAGTTGGTCATATTTCCAAATTATTTCATTTGATCCTGTAAAAACACTCATCTTTACAGGTGTACAGAACCATATATAATGTGCTTTAACAAACAGGTGTTCACAAACTGGTCTCTGTCTCATCTTGTAAAAATCATAACTATTACTATACTTGTAGGAATTCCTTGATACAAGGCTTGTTGGAAATCTTAGGATGTCTACTATAACTTTATAGTTATACATTTCCTCAGTTTTGCTCATATAGAGCCATAGAGTTGCAATTTCATCAGTGTGACAATTCTGACTAAGTTCTGCACAGTACTTACTTATAATTTAACAATAAATCACATATATTACCAATGATTATCAAACTTGTATTTTCAGAAACTAGACATCATCATGCACATCATACACAAAAGATTTCATCTTGATTCCAAGTATTCAATGAGCTCTACTTATTTCAATCATGTACAAAAGTTCCTATGTTTACTAGTCTCTGTCATGAATACTCTTACTTAAACAATTTTGAACGTGTATCAAAAGTCATCAAAATAATTTCAGTCATTTTCTGTATGTTTTAGATACACACATGGTGCTATGGTAAAAATTTCACCTTAATATCATGCTCCGAAAAATTCACAAAATTCTTTTAATCTCAGGTTTTGTGAATGACAAACCCAATCTATGCCTTACGATCCAGTCAACAACAGTGATTTTTTTAAATATCAAATAAGGTCATAAAAATATGAAATAATTCATGTAGTCTCCAAACATGTATAAGTTCATGCTGTAAAAATTTTGTCAGATTATATCTACATTGCTCTCTGAAAATTCGGAAATACAAGCATGCAATTGTGTTTCTGTTTCCAAGTTTAGATTTGTGAACAACCTATCTCTATCAATCAACCATTACTACTACTACTAATTTAATTCAAGAATCAAAGAAACAAGATTTAGAGTTTAGAGAACTCCCCACCCTTCAATTGAAGTTTGGAATGTTTAGCTTAGCCTTCTTCCTTTTGCCCTCCTCCAAGAATTTCTCCTTGATCACCTTCTCTTCTCCTTTCTGTCACTCTCTTCCTTTCTCTTGCACTAGGGAATATTTTTTTCAGAATTTTTTGAAATGAGAGTGAGGGAGAGAGCTTAAATGAAGAGAGGGATAGATAGGGGGGGGGGGGGGGGGGGGGGGTGGGGTTGAGCCAAGTGGCAAGGTGGTTTTCATGCAAACCATGCTCTTCGCTCATGGTTTTGAGGGGATATTTTTCCCATGGGTCATTCTTAGCCATTGATCAAGATGGAGGTATGATGAGTGGTTGGGTTTGAGTGCATGGCAAAAATATTTAATGTAGTATCATACAATTAAATATTTGCATATGTATCATACATATATAGTAGTATATGTATCAGTATCAATTCTCTCATTCATATGCACAATCATAACCATTCATATACATATATTCATATAAATCAAGTAAAATAATTAATAATACAATATATGTAGATATTTATATATATAAAAGTATTATTTTATCCGGGGTATTACAGTCCTCATGGTGAGTCAGTCCAGTACATTATTACTCTAATATGTATCCATGTGAAGACTTGATATCTCATATTCATGACTGTGAGATGTGGTCATCAGTCCACGCACATATTAGTCTCTATGTATTATTGTCCTAATTCACAATAATACTTGACCAGAGATATTTAAGAATAGTGTTCTAATTTCAACCAATTGGATCTCACAATCAACTCAAGCATTTGATGTCTCATGGTATTGAACCTACTATTCTGTGGACTTTATTATGTTCATTTAATGAAAATAAACAACACAATAAATAAAATGTCTCATATATGAAGAAAATGTCATGATACAATATAAACTAGGAAAGTCAATATAAGGCTGGCCTCTAGGTCATACACCAACAATGACTCCTCCTAAGAATGTCAAAGAGGTGCAGAAGCTCACTGGTCGACTTGCGGCCATTGGCGGTTTCTCTCGAAGTTCGGAGAGAAATCCCTTCCATTCTTCAAGGCCCTTAGGGGGCAAAGAATTTCGAATGGGGAGAACCCCAACAACAGGCTTTCGACCAACTAAAGCAGTATCTCACCAACCTACCTCTAGTCAGCAAACCTGAACCCGGTGAAGTGCTTAACCTCTACTAGGTGGCATCCTAGCACGCGCTCAGTGTTGTCTTGATCTGAGATGATGATGGGACATAGAAGCTTATTTATTATGTAAGCAAGGTGCTTTAAGACACCGAGCTTCGCTACCCCAAAACGGAAAAGGTTGCCTACGCCTTAGTCACCGCCATCCGAAACTCTGTCCCTATTTGCAGGCTCACTCCATCCAAGTGCTCACGGACCAACCCCTTAAGCAGGTCATCAATAAGTCAGAAAGCTCAGTTCGGTTGGTCAAGTGGTCCATCGAGCTTAGCCAGAATGACACAAGCCAATTACCACTATCAAGGGTTAGGTGCTCATCGAGTTCATCACTGAGTGCACCATCCCCAAAACATCTGAAGTCCAGGAAGAGGAGCCAATGTGGGATCTCTATATGGATGGCTTATCTTGAGAAGAAGGAGGCAGGGCGGAGTGATACTGAGTGGTCCAACAAGCTTTGTCCTATGATACTCCCTGTGCCTTAATAATAAAGCTTCCAACAACGAAGCTGAGTATGAGGCCCTAATCACTAGACTACTCCTAGCCCACAAAGTCGGGGCCAAACGGGTCAAATCCTTCACCAACTCGTGACTTGAAGTCAATCAAGAATGCAGGGAATACGAAGCTCGTGATACCTATATGATTCAGTACATGGTGCAGGTCAGGTTTCTCTTAGCAGATTTTGAAAAGGCTTCTGTTGTCCGAATCCCCCGAGAGCAGAATAGCCAAGCTAACACCCTATCCAAGCTAGTGTGCTCTTCCTGAGGACCTCAATCACACAGTTCTAGCGGAGGTCCTTGTCCAACCAAGCATTGAAAACCCCGAGGTCCTCTGTCTCGAACCGCCAGCACAATCGGCGGTGTGGATGGACCCAATTATGAATTTTTTGAGAAATTGCGAGCTTCTGCAAGCCTAAATTGAAGCACGAAGGGTCCGAGAAAGGCCTGAAAGATTTGTAATAATAGAGGGGGTGCTCTTCAAGCGTTCCCATACCAAGGCAGATGGATGACCATACCTCTGATGCCTAACCCATGAGGAGTCCAAATACGTGCTTAAAGGGATACATGGAGGAGTTGGAAGTTGCCACATGAGCAGCAGGTCGCTCACAAGGAAGGTCCTAAACCATTGGTATTACTGGCCCACCTTGTTACAGGATGCTTAGGACCTCGTAAGAAATTACGGTCTGTGTCAAACGTTCTCTACAGTTAAGCATGCCCCCAGGCCAAGATCAAATCGGTGGCGAGCCCCGTTCCATTTGCCATGTGGGGATGGATCTTTTCGGCCCCTTCCCTAAAGCAACGGGTCAACGACTGTTTCTGATTGTTACCATCGATTACTTCACGAAGTGGATCAAAGCAGAGTCTTTAGCCACTGTCGTTGAGCACCAATGCTAATAGTTCTTCTGGAAGCACATCGCCTGCCAATTTGGGATCCCTCAGATCTTAATTACTGACAATGGCACCCAATTCACGGGGAATGGGTTCTGTAAGTTTTGCAAGGATTTGAGGATCTAACAAGGGTTCTCTTCTATTTCGCATCCTCAAACCAATGGGCAAGCCACTAATGCCAATCACCAAATCCTTGAAGACCTCAAGAAGTGACTGGACAAATCCCCCAAACGAATATGGGTCAATAAGCTACCTAGCGTGCTTTGGTCATACTGAACGACCAACTAGATTCCAACAGGCGAGTCACCGTTCAGCCTCACATTTGGAACATAAGATGTCATTCCTCTGGAAGTTGGTCTTCCTTCACCTCGGATCTTGAGCTTCGACGAGGACTCTAACTCAGATGGCCTCAGGGCCAACCTGGTCCTCCTTGATGAAGTCCGAGAGAGGTCAACCATCTGGAGGAACGTTTACCAGTAGTGGATAGAACATTTCTATAATAAGAGGGTCCGACCAGCCAATATCAAAGAGGACAACCTTGTACTCAGAAGGCTAGAAATTTCCGAACATAGCAAGAAGGGGAAGTTGACTCCCAATTGGGAAGGCCCATGTAGGGTCTCCAAAATGGTCCACCCAGGGACTTATCAATTTGAAGACCCGGGGGTCAGGGAAGTCAAGAGAACTTGGAACGCGGAACACTTGATGAGTTATATGAAGGTCCCTATCAGTATATTCTCTTAATAAGGCTCTAAAAGCCGAAGAAAGTAATAAACGCTCGCAAATCGGCAGCTAGTGAATAAAATTTAATGTCAATATAACAAGTTTGCATATTCTAGCTAAAACACCGGTCCCGGATAACGCCCATTGGTGTGGTATTCTGGCTCTGAGTCATACGCAGATTTCTCTGCAACAAAGCTCTCTCGTCGCAACTATCCCCTCAGAATGGCACTCCAACTCTGTACCTTACACGAATTTCTCTACAAGGCTCCTTCTTCATGGATAGGCCTTTGACATGGCACTTAAACTCCAAGCCTTACGCAAATTTCTCCACAAGGCTCCTTCCTCATGGCTAGCCTCTCGGCATGGCACTCTGACTCCATGCCTTGCACAGATTTCTTCACAAGGCTACCTCCTAACTCCTAGCCCCTCTGCTTGGCTGTTCCAAGCCTTAAGCGGATCTCGCCACAAGGCTCCCTCCTTTTGCCTAATCCCTCGGCATGGAACTCTCTGAACCACAAGTATGAACTTTGAACGGGTTGATAACAAGTTTTAGGAGAGTCGAGCCCCGCACTTGCTTGGTGGCAAGTTGCTCAAGCAACTCTTCAACCATGAGTATAGACTCTGAACTCGTCTATTAGGTATTTATGAAGCAGATCGAGTGTCGAGTTGAGTCTCTGAGCTTTCTTAGGTGCAGGCTACCAGAGCAACTCTCTAAACCATGAGTATGGACTCTGAACAAGTTGATAACGAGTTTTAGAAATAGATCAAATGGTGAGTTGGGCTCAGCACTTGCTTGTTGGCAAGTTACTAGGGCAACTCCTGAACCATGGGTATGGAATCTGAAATCGTCCTTTGGGGTGCTTAATGAATTGTTGGTGTTGCTCAGGGGTGAAACAGGTGTCTGACTCATTGTTTGCATCCAAAGAGTTATACAAGAATTTTGCAAAATAAAAGACTACATTTTTATTGGAAAATCAAACTAAGTAGCTGCTTTGATTGTTAGCCTTTATTACATGTTGTGGCCATTATAAGTATCAGCCTTTATTACATGTCTGAAGCTAATTACTAGGGGAAGACGTTAAGCGCCCTCGGTATACTTCATCTAGTGCTCGACATTCCAAGTCCTTGATATTTTCGTCCCCCCATGTCTTCAAGTCGGTAAGCTTCGGGGAAGACCACTTGTGATACCTTGTATGGTCCCTTACAGTTAGAGGAGAGCTTTCTCTTCTAGCGTGGGTTGGATATCTTGAGCATTCAAAGGACGAGGCACCCCTCTTTGAGGTTGGCCTGGCAGACCTTCTTGTTGTAGAACTTCTATACCCTCTACTAGTAGATATGTCTTCATAGGATGAGCTTCTCTCGCACTTCTTCAGTGAGATCTAGATTAGGCTAGAGGTCATTTGAGTTCTGCTCTTTGTTGAAGGAAAGAAGGTGAGGGGAAGGTAATCCTACTTTCAGAAGGATGAATGCTTACTTGCCGAAGTCCCCAGCGAGATTCTCTTTGTGGTTCTGTAGGACTAAAGCACGCTTGGGAGTTCTTCGACCCATAGCCCCTTTAGATCTTCGCCAAGTCTCTTCTTGAGGTCATTCAATATTTGCCAATTGGTATTCTTTGTTTGGACATTGGATGGGGGTGTGAGATAGTGAAGAAGTGTTGTTCAACCCCCAGATCGGTGCAAACTTGCAGAACCCCTTATCGACGAATTGTGTTCTGTTGTCGATGACTAGTGTTCGGTGGATCCTGAACCAGCAAACTATGTTCTTCCAAAGAATTGCTAAACCTTGTGCATTGTGATGGAAACTAGTGGTTCTGCCTTGACCTTCTTTGTGAGGTAGTTGATGGCTACTACTAGGAAGTTCCATTATCCAGTAGCAGTAGGAAACTGACTGAGTAAGTCCATTCCTCACATGGCAAAGGGATGTGGCTTGACATGGAGCTGAGATTGGCTTGGGACACCCACTTGATGGAGGAGTACTTCTGGCAAAGGATTAATTCGTAGACATATACTTGGCCATCATTGAGGAGAGTGGGCTAATAGTATCCGTGATTCAGAAATTTTTGTGCGATAGATCTCGCACCCAGATGGCTACCACTTATTCCTTTATGTACCTTTTTAAGAGCATAATCAGCCTCATCAGGGTAGAGGCATCGTAAGTAAGGCCGGCCGTCAAACTGGGTGTAGGAGCACTTGTAGAGGACTCCTTTGACGAGTATATATCTTTCATCCCTTACCTAGATCTTTCTTGCTTCTTTGGGATACGATGGGAGGACTCCCTAATCAAGGAAGTCAACCAAGGGTTTCAACCGGCAATCTTTGGGTGTTTGGGTGATTACAAACATGAGCTCCAGTGTCTACTCTTCGATGTTTGGCTTGAGTAGGACCTCAATGAGCACATTATGGTTGAGTCAATCGAACGATGAAGAGGTTAACTTAGAGAGAGCTTTTGTGTGCCCATTTTCCTCACGTGGGATGTAAGTGACTTAGACTTCCTTGAATGTGGTCATGAGATTCCTCATATAGGCCATGTATTTAATCATGTGATTGTCTCTAGCGTCACCCAAGATTTAATTCAGTACCAGTTGGGAGTCGCTGAATACCCTGACTCTTCGCACCCCTATTTTCCATGCTAAGAGGAGTCCGGCGATGAGGGCTTCATACTTGGCCTTGTTGTTGGAGGCAGGGAAGTTGTGGCATACCGAGTACTAGAGAGTGAACTCGACTTGACCGAGCTAGATGACTCCGACTCCACTCCCTTCAAGGAAGGAGGACCCATCCACATAGACATTCCATAGTGGAGGTTGTCTCCTTCTTCAGGGGGATCGGGGATAGTGTTATCAGTGATGAATTTGGCTAAGGCTTGGGCCTTGATTGTTGTTCTCAGTCGATAAGTGATATCATGTTGACTCAACGCAATAAACCACTCCATAAGTCTCCCAAATATTTTCGGCTTGTGAAGCACTTGCTTATGTGGCTGGTCGGTGAGGACCCAGATGGAGTGTGCTTGGAAGTAGGGGCATAGATTTCGGGTGGCTGTGACTAGTGCATAGGCCATATTTTCCATTTTGGAGTATCGAAGCTCGGCATCGTAGAGTACTTTTCTTACATAATAGATTGGATTTTGTACCCTATCTTCTTCCCATACCAAGACGACACTAAGGGTCTGATATGAAGTGGCCAAGTAAAGGTAGAGGACTTCTCCCGGCTTGGCTTGCTAAGGATTGGGGGATTGACGATGTGTGCTTTGAGACGTTCGAAGGCTACCTATTTTTATTCTCCCCACTCAAAATTCTTATCTCTTTGGAGAACTTTGAAGAATGGGAGGCACTTCTTCCCAGGGAGAGGAAGTGCCCAATAGTAGTGAGGCATCCATGTGCTTTTGGACTTCTTTGATGGTAGTTGGAGGAGATATGTCAAGTATGGCTCTGATCTTTTCAGGGTTGGCTTCGATTCCTCTCTGACTGACTATGAATCCTGAAAACTTCCTGAGGAGACCTCCGAAGGCACGTTTTAAGGGATTCAGCGTCATGTTACATCTCCATAGTAAATCAAAGGTTTCTTGGAGATCGTATACATGGTCCTCTTTCTTGATGCTCTTGACGAGTATGTCATCCATGTAGACTTTCATGTTTCGGCTAATTTGCTCATTGAAAACTTGGTTCACCAAGCATTGGTACGTGGCTCCGGTGTTCTTCAACCCGAAGGGCAGATGTCTGGTGGAAACATTTAGATCTGGTATATCGGATAAGGCGTCCATGAAGCTTAAGAGCTCATGAACGGATGTGGCATCAAACAAGATGTCTATGTAGGTAGAGGGATGAGGTCTATCAGACACATCTTATTGAGGTCGGTGAAATCTATGCAAATTCTCCATTTGCCATTCTTTACCATTACCACATTCGATAGCCACTCAGGGTAGCTAACTTCTTGAATGAAGCAAGCAACTAGAAGCTTCTCGACTTTCTCCTTGACTCCTTGCTATCTGTCAGGGGAAAACTTACAATGCTTTTGTTTGACGAGCTAGACTTCCGGATTCACGCTCAAATAGTTCATGATTAGATCTTCAGAGATGCCCGACATATCAGAGGCGGTCCAAGCAAACAGTTCTCGGTTCCCCTTATGCAAGTGACTTGATGGGGGGAGAGCCTTGCTTACCCAAAAAAACTTAGCTTGATCATCTTCACAGAAGGGGATTTCTTCTAGTTCGTGTACTTAGAAGTTGGCTTGTACCTTATTTTGCAGGAGTTCCATGGCATCGCGAGGGGGGGGACCCCCCATTGTAGCGGTGTAACATGCCTAAGCAGCTTCTTGGCTTCCCCTACCCTTGTTATTGTAGGGAACTTCATCTTCATGCGGAAGACTAAGGCAACCGCGTGAATAGATGCTAGCCCAGGGTGGCCAAAGATGGTGTTATAAGCGGACGTCATGTTGACAACCATGAAGTTGAGGGTTTCTGTGCGAGTGCCAGGAACTTTCCTCATAGTCACATTGAGGCTGACAATTCCTTCGATCTAGACTGGGGCTCCGGAGAATCCATGAAGGGTATACCTAACGGGTTTGAGGTGGTTGTAATACCCCAGAATAAAATAAATTATTTATTTATGTATATATTGTTCAACAAACTAAGTAGTTACTTGAATTGTTTAGTGCATGATTGTTGAATTAAAAAATAAAATAACCATGAATGCTTTTGCTTAGGGGTTAGGGTTCCGGTTTGTTGACCTAGAATTCCATGACCTAGGGTTAGTAACCCTACTTTTAGATGAGAATTGATGAGATCTTGGATGAGATCTGGAGATCCAATGGCTCAAGATGAGACAAGTTTGTGGTGGAGATGAGAGTTAGGAAGTTGCTAGGATGTTTTCCCTAGGACTAAGTTGACTAGATCTCCACCTTTCATTTCCCACTCACTTCAAAAATCAATCCCCACCCTCCATGTGTAAAAACTGGTCACCCCCTCTTTCTCTTTTTCCCTCCATTTCTATAAAGCTCCATTTCATTCATTTTCTCATTCATTTTTCTTCTATGTTGTTTTCAAAAAAAAAGAGAAGAGTAGAAGAGAAAAAAAAAGAGAAGTAGTAGGTTTAGCCAACAAACATCTACACTTTGGTTGTAGTAAAATCAAGGGAGCAAGCTTGGAGAAGGAAGGAAGGAAGGCATCTCAAGCTAGGATTCTCTTTTGCTTATAGGAAGGGTGGGAGTTCTTTAAAAAACTCATCTTTTAATTTTTTTCTTGTATGATTCTTTTGAGTATAAGTAGAAAGATAGTAGCTTTGACATGTATGAGTGTTTGTTGAGTTTCACCTCTTGAGTTTGATGATTGAGTACAACTTCTACACCTAGAAGCCATGAAAGAACTTGTATGTGATGTGTAAGCTTAGGATTTTCTAACTCACAAATGGCTTAGAGTTTTGAACTACAATTTTTACGGCATTTTCTACTATGAATCTAGAGCACACTTGATTTTTTTCATAATATTTGGGGTTCATTTAGTAGATTAAACAATTACTTTAACTTCGGACAGTGAGCAAGTAGACAACTGCTGTTTTTATGAAAATTGGGTGTTTGTCCAAAAATCATAACTCAGAATTGGTAGTGTATTTTAAGCCAAAATTTTTACTAGGCACTCTTTAATGTGTCAAAAACTACTTTTTCAAATTTTATATTTTTCTGAGATCGTTTGATGCTTCAAAAAATTATATGTTTGCAAGTGGTCCGGAATTGGGAGCTGAATCTGCCATGTTTTAGGATTGAAGTTCACTAATTCATAACTACTTTTGGGTGCATGATCTTATAATGAAATTGTTACTGTAGTATGTGGTATGAGTCTAGATCATGATTCTAAAATGAATATTTATATAATATTTGATGGAGTTTTAAAAATAATTTGTATAAAGAAGTAGACACCCTTTCTGAAAAGTAGAAAGAAATTTATGCTGAGTTTAAAAAACCATAACTCTCTGTGTGTTATGAGTATAGATGCAACTTTTTGACATGATTGAATGGTAAATGTCTAGTTACTAAATCTAAAATTTCATAAGTTTTGGATATATGGTTGAATTGATTTTGAATTTTGACCGGACTGTGTTCCGCTTTCAGCTCAGATTGCATAGTCTGTGAAGTTGTGTTTCACTGGATTGATGTGTTTAGGATCTGCGAAAATGATTTACTAGAGATTTAGAGTAGATACTCTTAGCTTTCCAAAAAATCTTGAATCATGTAATTTCAAGTTTTTTAGCAATAAATATGAATTTTCAAAGTACTGGACAGATCCAATCTTAGTTGAAGTTGTCACTTTTGGCATGTATATGATTTTTCTCAACCTCTAAGTTTTGGATTGAGAGTTAGTGGTATTTCTATACTCTAAATGCTTGAATTTTCTCACTTCTTATGTTGTTAAGACATGGGTGGGGGCTTGAACAATATTTGGGTCCTTGGTATTGCCTAGGGAAGTTACCCTATAGCTATCAACCCTTAGGCTAAAATTGGAACATCCGCCTCAATGTTTAAAATGGCCAAACTCATGCGCCGACGGAGTCATAGAGAATGATCGCGGGCCGAGGTTGTGAGATACAATCAAGATAGGAAAAGTGGCGAGCAAGGTGATCGTGTCGTCGGAGCCGCGGGTTGATAGATGGGAACTATGATTTCTATTTGGGGAAACTACATGAGACTAGGTATAACCTAGATTATTGATTAAGTTTGTAACCAAATCTTAATAAAACATCCAGGTAGACTCAGTAATAGTTAGAAAGACTGAAACCTATAAATTTCATTAGTTTTCTAGCAAACTATTAGTCGGGTGTTGTACTCTCCTGTTATTAGGGATACGTGTTGCAGTGTGTATCTCGCTCTATTGATTCCTGAAGAACCGTGGTAAGAACGGGAGGGGATTCCTATCGGAGTTAGGGAGGTAGACCCTACACTACCATCAAGTTCTATGTTTGTGGACACAAACAGATCCTGGGGCTGTGGTCCCGTGAATCTTCGGTGCCATAGATATGCTGCGGTGTATCTTCAGTTCGTCACGGCTTTTCGGTGAGGTCTGGGCATCGGGAACTAGTGGAAAACAGGGACACCAATTAGTGACTGCAGTAATGGATTGGACCGATTAATTTGCAACCTCATCAACCACATTCTATCTATCAGAAACATGATGAGTACAAGAGTTGGATGCATGGCGGGGGTTCGAAACCCTGAACTTGGAGACAATGACTTGATTTGGAGTGTATGTAGTATGGGATGCATGCATTTTCAAAGTCTCGCTTGCATTAGAATAAGTGCATCTTGATCTGTGCATTAGATTACTAGGTCATGTCATACACAGACACCATTAACCCAATTACACTTTCCTATCTTTTAGTCACATTTTCTTGTGCATTAAATCTTGATTTGTCAAGTTTGGAGATCGCTGCTTTTATTAGCATTGCGTCAGTAGAAGTACTGACGTGCCCACTCTTTTAGGTGCTAGTTGCCGATCCGTGAGGTACAGGAAGCAGAAGCCAGATGGTGTGTCGAGTGATAGTATCAAGTGTTCATTATTCACATTCTTTTTGTAAACTCTGATTTGTAATTTCTAGAACATTGTATATTGTAACATTTGAGACTTGTAAACATTATGGAATAATTTTTTTATCTTTCCTGTATTTTCTTGTATTGTGACTGTTTGAAGGAAAGATTCTGGTTTGTGTCACGAATTGCCAGTATAGGAATTCGGGGCGCTACAGAGTTGGTATCAAAGCAACCTTTAGACTATAGTCCTACACAACAGGAAAATAGACTTGGATGCCACTAGGAGAGTCGGGTTTAGCCTGTAGTAGATTATTATAATTCATATTGTTGCTCTTTTCCACTTATGTTTTATAATTTTCTATATCTGGACTAATTCCCGTATTGTTTTTCTCCTGGCAGATGGCAAACACACAGAACAGATGGGTGAATGGGATTCGGGCTAGAAAAAATCCAGCAGTTACTCGGGCTACCCCACCTCCACCTCTGCAACCCACTACCGTGGAGCGGGCCATCGGCCGGTTGTTCCAAGACTTCGCCACATATAGATGGAGCCATGAGCAATTAGAAAACCGCTTGGAAAACTGCGACCACGCCCTAATGGCCATAGACAGACAAGTGGCAAGGTTGAAGAGGTCCAGGAGGAGGCTTTCGGTGAAGATGATGGTGATGAAACACCAACATCAGGAGAAGTTGGCTCAGTTGGAGCACAGGCTTGGGGAATTACAGACTAAGGTTGCCCAATAACAAGCCCAGTTGGAGCAGCTGATTGCAGCCGAGCACTCTGCTACGGGAGATAACCCTGTGTAGGATATATGTGATCTTGCCCTATGAAGGATATTATGATGTTTTGTTTCGATGTTTTTATTGATGTACATAAGATAATGCTTTTTGT
Source organism: Hemerocallis citrina (assembly GCA_017893485.1). Classification (NCBI taxonomy): domain Eukaryota; kingdom Viridiplantae; phylum Streptophyta; class Magnoliopsida; order Asparagales; family Asphodelaceae; genus Hemerocallis; species Hemerocallis citrina. The sequence goes on along the minus strand of CM030363.1, from coordinate 102,820,631 downwards.
AAACCGAACTATGACGGTGTGATGTTTTGACTACACTTATGGTAGTAATGTTTTGACTGGACTTATGGCAATGCCAATGTAACCCTTCTTATATAAATGAAGACAAGTTCATATATTTTGACTAATACTTCTAGTATGATGTGGGCTTACATTATACTTGCAACTTAATAATAAAATTTAGCATTCAGATGTTTGGAAGAACAAGGAGTAGCCGAAGCGGGAAGACTGAGGGTGAGGGCAGCGGAGCCAATGATGCTGGCCTCAATGTGGGAGTAGAATTCGCCCGACTATACCAAATGCTGGGAGCATTCGTGGAGGAGAGCAGGAACCAGGCACCGCAGCCAGGAGAACCGGGTGTCGCTCGAGAAAACATAGCCGCAGATCCAGTTAAGATGGTTGAATCCTTCAAATGAATGAAGCTACCGGTCTTTGAGGGACAAGCCGACCCAACCGCAGCAGACGATTGGATACGCCAAGTAGAAACGGTGTTTGAAGTCTTGATGATGCTAGAAGATAGTAAGGTTTGACTAACTACAATCTTACTGGAGAAGGACGCCGGAGTATGGTAGCAATCCGTAAAGCATGGCTGGGGAGAAGGTCCGATAACATGGAAGGATTTCCTAGAAGAATTCAGACAGCACTACTTTCCCTTAGACGTGTAGGAAGAAAAGGCAATGGAGTTCCACAGCTTGAAGCAAGGGAGCATGTCAGTTAGAGAATATAAAATGAAGTTTACTTAGTTGTCGCGATATGCACCAGAGATGGTTCAAGAGGAGACAAAGAAGGCCAAAAAATTTGAGCAAGGACTTAGACCGGGATTGAGATCCAGGATGGTACCTCTGGGCATCCGCAGGTTCGACAAGCTAGTAAGGCGAGCTGCTGCAACAAAGATGGATATGAACCAAGGCCAATCATCACAAGAGAAAACTGAGACTTTGAACCGGGGAAAGAGGTCTACCCCAGCATCGAAGTTGAAGAAACACGGCAAGAACCAGAAATTTCAAAGGACAAATGATAAGATGGGAGGATTCAAGCTGGGAAGTTGTTTCCTCTGTGGGGAACAGAGGCATTTCAGAGATCAGTGCCCAAGGAACGAAGGAAGAACTTTTTAGAAATGCTATCATTGTGGGAAGGAAGGACACATTAGACCAAATTGTCCCCAATTTTTTAAGAGCAACAACAAGGCAGTATCTGGAACAACTAGCAAGGGAAAGCAACAAGTCTGTCAAGGTTGAGTATTCTCTTTAACCAAAGAAGATGCGAAAGGTAATGAAGGGGTGATCACTGGTATGTGAAGAAGTATTGTAATAAGTTTTAGTTGTATTTTGAAGTTTCATTTTGAGGAATTATAATAAGGGCTGTAACTCTTTTGTAACAGGAAGTATATATAAATAGAATTTTGGCTACTATTTTGTTCGATAGTGGCTCAACTCATTCTTTTGTGTCCAAATCATTCTCAAGAAAGTTAAAGTGCACACAAGAAGCAACTCCAAAGTTAGCCTTAATGGTAGCTACACCATCAGGGGTAACTCTCACTGCAAATTTATGCTATAAGGGTTGTAAACTTTAGATTAACTAAAAACCTCTGAGTATCATCTGTTAGAGTTGGGTTTCGCCGGAACAGATGTAATTATTAGTATGGATTGGATGTCAAAACATGAAGAAAATATCGACTGCAAGGAGAAGAAAGTAGCCATCATAGTTGAGGGAACGGAGCTTGTGTTTCACGGAAAGAAGAGGCCAAGGGAAGCGATTTTTGCAGCTAAAACTGAAATGAAGGTACCTGAAGAAGTAAATAAGATACCAGTGGTGAGGAATTTTCCACACGTATTCCTGGAAGAATTACCCAGACTGCCCCCACACAGAGATGTAGAATTCAACATTTCAATCCAACCTGGCAGTGCTCCAGTATCAAAGACACCATACAGGATGGCACCAGTGGAGCAGAATGAAGTCAAGAAGCAAGTTGATGAGCTATTGCAGAAGGGACTTATCAGACCCAGTGCATCACCCTGAGGAGCACCAGTTTTGCTTGTTAAGAAGAAGGATGAGTCTGCAAGAATGTGTATCGATTATCAGGAATTGAATAAGTTCACTGTTCGAAACAAGTACCTAATTTCCAGGATCGATGATTTGTTTGATCAACTTCAAGGGGCAGCTGCATTTTCCAAGATCGACCTACGATCCGGTTATCATCAAGTTCGAGTCAAGGAAGAAGATGTACCCAAGACAGCCTTTGGGACACAGCATGGGCACTACAAGTTTTTAGTAATGCCGTTCGGAGTAACCAACCCCCCACTAATATTTATTGTAACACCCCGCAAAATTAGAAATTACAATTTTGCCCCTGGGTGTTACGCACGTATATTTTGTAATGTGTTTCACTACATATTTTAGATTCGTACTATTTATACATTTTTCGTATTGATTTCAGTCAACTAAAATATAATATTTCAATCCCTGGGATTTACGTGCTTTTTACGTGTTTTGATGCACGTGCTTCCACCACTACGTATAATATTTTCTATAGATTTAAATTATTTATTTTTATGTATTTAAATCTATTTTATAAAACGAAAATTTGTTTTCCCCTTGTTTTGATTAAAATGCATTTTTCGACTTTCTGCACGTATAATGCACGTGCTTTCTATGTGTTGCGATTTCATCATGAAATACACAAAATTAGTAAATATATTTTTCTTATATTGTTTTCGATTATATTTAATAATTTTTCATCAATAAAATTAATTTTTCGCATTTTGATATTTTACGTGCGATGCACGTGTTTCCTACGCACGTAGTAATTACGTCATAGAATATATAAATTAATAAATAATTTTCCTTACATTGTATTTAATATTTTTCCGTTGATAGAGTCAATTTTCATATTTCGGTACTTTACATGCGACGCACGTATTTCGGTGCGCGTGTTTGAGCGTATCCGTTTTCACGATAAATTTTTTTGGAGTGTGTTTTATTTTATTTGTGCATAATATATTTTTGATTTTTGGAAAACTATCATGCAAATATGTGCAGATAGTGTATGCGTAGTATACATAGATAGTATATATATACTTTGAATAAAAAGTAATGTTAGCTGATTGTTATGATAATATATGCATGGGTTAAATGGGAGTATTCATGGATAGCATAATATAAATGGATGGTTTAATGAAAATTAAGGTGGAGTTGTGTGGGGGCCCACGGCAGAAGGAGAAACATGTATGAAGGTAATATATTATAAATGGAAATATGAATTGAGATAAAGGTATGATTTACTGTTGTGGGATTTCTTCATATGATGGCTTGGAATGGCTTGGAAATAAATGGAGTAAGTGTATGGATTGGGGCCCACGGTAAGTGTGCTGCACAAGGTAGGCCGGTTGTACAAAGTAAGAGAGAGAGATTGAATGAGGGGGAGTTAGTGCTTTGGAAGAGTGGGGAGATGAGAGGTTGGGAGTTTTAGGAGTTAAAAATATGAAGAGTTAGCAAATTAATTTTTGTAATTTATTAGGTGGGTAATTTTGCAAATTGGACCCTCTACAAACCCTATAAATAGCACCATATTTCTCATCATTCTTCACACCAAAAGCAAGTCAAGAAATAAGTAATAGAAAGAAAAGAAAAGAAAAAGAAAAAGGAAGAGAGAAGAGAGTTTTGTGCTTGGTGGCCATTGCTAGGAGGAGAAGATCTAGGAGGACATTGGATCTAGAAGTGGTGCTCTTCCCTTCATTAGTCAAGTTTCAATTGAGGTGGGTGTTCTCTCACTTTCTAATCTTTTAAAATTTTGCATGCCTAAATAGTAGTGTAATTTTGATATGAAAATTAGAAGATAAATTCATGTTTTCATATATGTCTAAGGATAGAAATGTTAACATTTGTTTAAAGAGCAAAGTATCTGTCTTGTTGCTTGCTCATGAGAAGAGAAATTGTAGTTTGCATCCTAACTAGTAATTTTGGAAATGTTTTGAAGAGAATTTTATTTTAAAAAGAAGTGTTTGTAAAATAAAATGAGCATGCATAACTTATAAATAATTTGTTGTAAGAGAACACAAATCTTCTAGTTGATTAAAATGAATTATTGTGAGGTTAATATTATGTTGAAGATTATGAATCCGGGAGTATCTGAACAGAAAGTGAAGTCTACAATGTAATATAAAAGAAACTTGACAAGAAGAACTAGCAAGTAACAAAAAAAAAGCCAATTAAAGTTCCGTGTGGTTATTGTTTTGTTATCATTGATGAATCAAGTACAGGTCTTAGCAAGTGTAGTAGCCTCCACACAGACATTATAAATAACGATGCTGAGAAGTATCTGAACAGATAATAAATTTCAGTTAAGGAGAAAACTAAGTTTTATGGAAATAAATGAAATAATACGAAATTGGAACAAAACTCTTCGGCTTGCATCTTAGACGTTGTGCGCAGATAGCCAAGTGGTCCGACTGTGCACTGGCTTTCTTATTGGCTCGGGTTCGAAACTTGAGAAGCCCAATTTTTTTGTAAATTGTTTTAATGCATCCAGAGCCTGACATCGAATATAAGAGAAGTTTATGTTAAGAAGTGGACAAAAAGTCCAGTTGGACTCTCTGGCTTGCGGTGAATGATTGGGCTTTGCCTTGGTTGTGTACGGGTTCGATTCCCCCTGATGGGGTTTTAATTATTTTTTTTTATTTTTTTGAGTTTGAATGAGTTATAAACATTAGGTTGATATGAAATGAATTGGAATTTTAGTATAGTAAACTTTAGTTATAAAATTTAGTTTGATATAAAATGAAATTTTGTGAATTGAACTCTGTAGTGAAGAAATGTACAGTATTAATTTGTGAAGTGCTTTTGAGGAGATTGTACTTTTATTTTGTTTAAGAAATGTTTGAAGTAATTTGATATGGAATTTATTAAAATTAGTTTCATAGATTTTCATGGATTTTGAGAAATAAAAATGGAAATTGAGATAGGATTATGTGACTTCAAAATTTTTAATTGAGAATAGAATTTTTCTTTTGTGAAGAATAGTAAAATATTATTTTTTGTGAAGTGATTACTCTTGAAGAGTTTGCATTTGTATTTTGTTAAGGAATATCTCGAAGTGAATCGAGACACCATATGAGCCTGGATTTTTGTGATAAAATTCATGTAATGAAATTATGTAAATTGAAAAGAATTATTTTGCTACGAAAATTATGAATGAATAACTAGATCATGAATTGAGACAAGTTATTGACCATTTGTGAATAATTTGAAAGATGAAAATATCTAGATTTAAGACATGATTATTAAGGGGTATATGTACCCATGTTTCTTGTACATGAAAGCTTATGACTTTGAGTTAGTAAGACCTCGGTACCGGCATTATTGAAATAAAAGAATGTTGAGTTGTGATTTTGAGATGTGGTTATGGAGCCATCTCGTATTTGTTGAGGTAACAACTAATTCTACATGTGGAGATTATTCATGTCTTGAACTTAGGAAAATTTAGGCACATAAGTGAAGATGTAGTAAACTTAGGAAAACGTAAGTGGGGTGCTCTATATAATTGTTGGTGGACTCCAAGACTATAGACCCTGTTTGTGGACTGAGGTTGCCCTGTGGGAGACGAATTATTATATTTTAGTCCGGGACTATGAGGACGGGTCAGCGGTGGACTCCGGGATCTTGAGTAGTCGGACGGATGGATTTTTGTGTTTACCGTCTCCAATGTATATATATATATACTGGGCTAGAGGGTCACATACGGGACGGTTCGTACGATGTGGAATCTGTTATAACAGCTGGCGGTGGACTCCAAGGCTAGGATTCACATTCGTGGAATAGTCTGAACTTTGTTTTGCTACCGGGTAGTTTTCATGGCGAGGGATCGAGCCCTTTATTGTGGAGAACGTAGGCGCTTGCCCTCGGACCTATGTAGTATGGGATGCATAGAATCCGAACAAGTGTGCATTAGTGTCATCCTAGTATAGAAATGTGTACATTAGGCATTAAGGCATGACATACACTTATATTTAGAATAATCACTTTTGACACTTTATATGTTCATTCAATCTTTTTGTGATTTGTTAAAGTATGAGATCGTTATACTGTTCCCGGCATAGAGAGGATAGCCGTGTATAACATTTCGTCAGTTGTAAGTAACTGACGTGCCCACAAAATGACATGCAGGTAATGGACTATTCATGAAGCTATAAAGTGGATATGCTGGTGCTGTTTTATTCTAAAGATGTTGTAAATTTCATTCTTCCGCTGTGTAAAACCAAGTTGTAATTGAACTATGATGTATTGTGAATGAAAAGTTTTAAATTTCCTTGTAAAATTGTACGAAGTGAAGTAAAGATCCTGTGAAATCTCGAATTTATCCTTGTTTGAAATTCGGGGTGTTCCAGATGGTATCAGAGCATGCTTCTCAAGTAGTACAAGTTTATAAGGAACGATAAAAAGTGACGATAAATTTGGGAACAAGCCAAAAGAGTCCTTCTGTCATCCGGGTGTATACAACCCTAAGCGACACGGTATTTAAGCGTCTTCGGACCATCGCTAGCTGGGAACCGACTCTTACGGCTAACCCAAGTGAATCCGAACTTGATAGACTAAAGATTTGTTTAGGAAGAGTAGTAAGATCATTGACTATAGTCTAGAACCCGTGACACTTTATTGAGTAGTTACAATATTATTCCTGCAGACACTAGAGTGTGAGTTTCAGTCTATAGAGATTTAAATGTAAGTGATTTACATTTGTGTTGCTCTATACACTGATGTTTTCTCTTTCTTTTGGATGACTGGAGTCGTGAATGTTGTTATTGAACTTGCATTCAATTTCATTCATGATGTTCTCCTCGTATACATTAATATGAGAGTGTATGCGAGCACATTTTCCCCTGGGTATCAGAGTGGGGCAGTGAAAGCGTGGTTGGCTAGGACCATCATTCGTGATACCTTACACACTTCCCTCTCAAATTATTTTGTAGATTTTTATCATGGTACTTTCTCCGTAGTCAATATTTTTCAAATAAATATTTTCTTATGTTATTAAATCATTTGAATATTTATTATTTGTCTATCTTCCTTAGTCTTGATATTTTTAAACTTATTTTTCAAACTTAAAATTTTGTCTTTCATTTATTTATGTCACTTTATGTTTACCCGTTTATATCTGCTATTACTTTACGTATTTTGCCAAGTTTTAAATTGCCATTTATTAAATTAATATTTCAACAATTATTTTCTTCATTATTTTGAATTTTTCTTATGAAATTTTCTTATGTCACTCATTTTATATAATTTAATTTCTGTGATACTATATTATCTTATCCTATATGTTTTTAACAAGATTGAAATTTTCTTTGATGTGTACAAAATACAACCTTTACCCTAGCGAGTTCCGGGGACGGAACTACTCTAAGGGGGGGAGAGTGTAACACCCCGCAAAATTAGAAATTACAATTTTGCCCCTGGGTGTTACGCACGTATATTTTGTAATGTGTTTCACTACATATTTTGGATTCGTACTATTTATACATTTTTCATATTGATTTCAGTCAACTAAAATATAATATTTCAATCCCTGGGATTTACGTGCTTTTTACGTGTTTTGATGCACGTGCTTCCACCACTACGTATAATATTTTCTATAGATTTAAATTATTTATTTTTATGTATTTAAATCTATTTTATAAAACGAAAATTTGTTTTCCCCTTGTTTTGATTAAAATGCATTTTTCGACTTTCTGCACGTATAATGCACGTGCTTTCTATGTGTTGCGATTTCATCATGAAATACACAAAATTAGTAAATATATTTTTCTTATATTGTTTTCGATTATATTTAATAATTTTTCATCAATAAAATTAATTTTTCGCATTTTGATATTTTACGTGCGATGCACGTGTTTCCTACGCACGTAGTAATTACGTCATAGAATATATAAATTAATAAATAATTTTCCTTACATTGTATTTAATATTTTTCCGTTGATAGAGTCAATTTTCATATTTCGGTACTTTACATGCGACGCACGTATTTCGGTGCGCGTGTTTGAGCGTATCCGTTTTCACGATAAATTTTTTTGGAGTGTGTTTTATTTTATTTGTGCATAATATATTTTTGATTTTTGGAAAACTATCATGCAAATATGTGCAGATAGTGTATGCGTAGTATACATAGATAGTATATATATACTTTGAATAAAAAGTAATGTTAGCTGATTGTTATGATAATATATGCATGGGTTAAATGGGAGTATTCATGGATAGCATAATATAAATGGATGGTTTAATGAAAATTAAGGTGGAGTTGTGTGGGGGCCCACGGCAGAAGGAGAAACATGTATGAAGGTAATATATTATAAATGGAAATATGAATTGAGATAAAGGTATGATTTACTGTTGTGGGATTTCTTCATATGATGGCTTGGAATGGCTTGGAAATAAATGGAGTAAGTGTATGGATTGGGGCCCACGGTAAGTGTGCTGCACAAGGTAGGCCGGTTGTACAAAGTAAGAGAGAGAGATTGAATGAGGGGGAGTTAGTGCTTTGGAAGAGTGGGGAGATGAGAGGTTGGGAGTTTTAGGAGTTAAAAATATGAAGAGTTAGCAAATTAATTTTTGTAATTTATTAGGTGGGTAATTTTGCAAATTGGACCCTCTACAAACCCTATAAATAGCACCATATTTCTCATCATTCTTCACACCAAAAGCAAGTCAAGAAATAAGTAATAGAAAGAAAAGAAAAGAAAAAGAAAAAGGAAGAGAGAAGAGAGTTTTGTGCTTGGTGGCCATTGCTAGGAGGAGAAGATCTAGGAGGACATTGGATCTAGAAGTGGTGCTCTTCCCTTCATTAGTCAAGTTTCAATTGAGGTGGGTGTTCTCTCACTTTCTAATCTTTTAAAATTTTGCATGCCTAAATAGTAGTGTAATTTTGATATGAAAATTAGAAGATAAATTCATGTTTTCATATATGTCTAAGGATAGAAATGTTAACATTTGTTTAAAGAGCAAAGTATCTGTCTTGTTGCTTGCTCATGAGAAGAGAAATTGTAGTTTGCATCCTAACTAGTAATTTTGGAAATGTTTTGAAGAGAATTTTATTTTAAAAAGAAGTGTTTGTAAAATAAAATGAGCATGCATAACTTATAAATAATTTGTTGTAAGAGAACACAAATCTTCTAGTTGATTAAAATGAATTATTGTGAGGTTAATATTATGTTGAAGATTATGAATCCGGGAGTATCTGAACAGAAAGTGAAGTCTACAATGTAATATAAAAGAAACTTGACAAGAAGAACTAGCAAGTAACAAAAAAAAAGCCAATTAAAGTTCCGTGTGGTTATTGTTTTGTTATCATTGATGAATCAAGTACAGGTCTTAGCAAGTGTAGTAGCCTCCACACAGACATTATAAATAACGATGCTGAGAAGTATCTGAACAGATAATAAATTTCAGTTAAGGAGAAAACTAAGTTTTATGGAAATAAATGAAATAATACGAAATTGGAACAAAACTCTTCGGCTTGCATCTTAGACGTTGTGCGCAGATAGCCAAGTGGTCCGACTGTGCACTGGCTTTCTTATTGGCTCGGGTTCGAAACTTGAGAAGCCCAATTTTTTTGTAAATTGTTTTAATGCATCCAGAGCCTGACATCGAATATAAGAGAAGTTTATGTTAAGAAGTGGACAAAAAGTCCAGTTGGACTCTCTGGCTTGCGGTGAATGATTGGGCTTTGCCTTGGTTGTGTACGGGTTCGATTCCCCCTGATGGGGTTTTAATTATTTTTTTTTATTTTTTTGAGTTTGAATGAGTTATAAACATTAGGTTGATATGAAATGAATTGGAATTTTAGTATAGTAAACTTTAGTTATAAAATTTAGTTTGATATAAAATGAAATTTTGTGAATTGAACTCTGTAGTGAAGAAATGTACAGTATTAATTTGTGAAGTGCTTTTGAGGAGATTGTACTTTTATTTTGTTTAAGAAATGTTTGAAGTAATTTGATATGGAATTTATTAAAATTAGTTTCATAGATTTTCATGGATTTTGAGAAATAAAAATGGAAATTGAGATAGGATTATGTGACTTCAAAATTTTTAATTGAGAATAGAATTTTTCTTTTGTGAAGAATAGTAAAATATTATTTTTTGTGAAGTGATTACTCTTGAAGAGTTTGCATTTGTATTTTGTTAAGGAATATCTCGAAGTGAATCGAGACACCATATGAGCCTGGATTTTTGTGATAAAATTCATGTAATGAAATTATGTAAATTGAAAAGAATTATTTTGCTACGAAAATTATGAATGAATAACTAGATCATGAATTGAGACAAGTTATTGACCATTTGTGAATAATTTGAAAGATGAAAATATCTAGATTTAAGACATGATTATTAAGGGGTATATGTACCCATGTTTCTTGTACATGAAAGCTTATGACTTTGAGTTAGTAAGACCTCGGTACCGGCATTATTGAAATAAAAGAATGTTGAGTTGTGATTTTGAGATGTGGTTATGGAGCCATCTCGTATTTGTTGAGGTAACAACTAATTCTACATGTGGAGATTATTCATGTCTTGAACTTAGGAAAATTTAGGCACATAAGTGAAGATGTAGTAAACTTAGGAAAACGTAAGTGGGGTGCTCTATATAATTGTTGGTGGACTCCAAGACTATAGACCCTGTTTGTGGACTGAGGTTGCCCTGTGGGAGACGAATTATTATATTTTAGTCCGGGACTATGAGGACGGGTCAGCGGTGGACTCCGGGATCTTGAGTAGTCGGACGGATGGATTTTTGTGTTTACCGTCTCCAATGTATATATATATATACTGGGCTAGAGGGTCACATACGGGACGGTTCGTACGATGTGGAATCTGTTATAACAGCTGGCGGTGGACTCCAAGGCTAGGATTCACATTCGTGGAATAGTCTGAACTTTGTTTTGCTACCGGGTAGTTTTCATGGCGAGGGATCGAGCCCTTTATTGTGGAGAACGTAGGCGCTTGCCCTCGGACCTATGTAGTATGGGATGCATAGAATCCGAACAAGTGTGCATTAGTGTCATCCTAGTATAGAAATGTGTACATTAGGCATTAAGGCATGACATACACTTATATTTAGAATAATCACTTTTGACACTTTATATGTTCATTCAATCTTTTTGTGATTTGTTAAAGTATGAGATCGTTATACTGTTCCCGGCATAGAGAGGATAGCCGTGTATAACATTTCGTCAGTTGTAAGTAACTGACGTGCCCACAAAATGACATGCAGGTAATGGACTATTCATGAAGCTATAAAGTGGATATGCTGGTGCTGTTTTATTCTAAAGATGTTGTAAATTTCATTCTTCCGCTGTGTAAAACCAAGTTGTAATTGAACTATGATGTATTGTGAATGAAAAGTTTTAAATTTCCTTGTAAAAGTGTACGAAGTGAAGTAAAGATCCTGTGAAATCTCGAATTTATCCTTGTTTGAAATTCGGGGTGTTCCAGATGGTATCAGAGCATGCTTCTCAAGTAGTACAAGTTTATAAGGAACGATAAAAAGTGACGATAAATTTGGGAACAAGCCAAAAGAGTCCTTCTGTCATCCGGGTGTATACAACCCTAAGCGACACGGTATTTAAGCGTCTTCGGACCATCGCTAGCTGGGAACCGACTCTTACGGCTAACCCAAGTGAATCCGAACTTGATAGACTAAAGATTTGTTTAGGAAGAGTAGTAAGATCATTCACTATAGTCTAGAACCCGTGACACTTTATTGAGTAGTTACAATATTATTCCTGCAGACACTAGAGTGTGAGTTTCAGTCTATAGAGATTTAAATGTAAGTGATTTACATTTGTGTTGCTCTATACACTGATGTTTTCTCTTTCTTTTGGATGACTGGAGTCGTGAATGTTGTTATTGAACTTGCATTCAATTTCATTCATGATGTTCTCCTCGTATACATTAATATGAGAGTGTATGCGAGCACATTTTCCCCTGGGTATCAGAGTGGGGCAGTGAAAGCGTGGTTGGCTAGGACCATCATTCGTGATACCTTACACACTTCCCTCTCAAATTATTTTGTAGATTTTTATCATGGTACTTTCTCCGTAGTCAATATTTTTCAAATAAATATTTTCTTATGTTATTAAATCATTTGAATATTTATTATTTGTCTATCTTCCTTAGTCTTGATATTTTTAAACTTATTTTTCAAACTTAAAATTTTGTCTTTCATTTATTTATGTCACTTTATGTTTACCCGTTTATATCTGCTATTACTTTACGTATTTTGCCAAGTTTTAAATTGCCATTTATTAAATTAATATTTCAACAATTATTTTCTTCATTATTTTGAATTTTTCTTATGAAATTTTCTTATGTCACTCATTTTATATAATTTAATTTCTGTGATACTATATTATCTTATCCTATATGTTTTTAACAAGATTGAAATTTTCTTTGATGTGTACAAAATACAACCTTTACCCTAGCGAGTTCCGGGGACGGAACTACTCTAAGGGGGGGAGAGTGTAACACCCCGCAAAATTAGAAATTACAATTTTGCCCCTGGGTGTTACGCACGTATATTTTGTAATGTGTTTCACTACATATTTTGGATTCGTACTATTTATACATTTTTCATATTGATTTCAGTCAACTAAAATATAATATTTCAATCCCTGGGATTTACGTGCTTTTTACGTGTTTTGATGCACGTGCTTCCACCACTACGTATAATATTTTCTATAGATTTAAATTATTTATTTTTATGTATTTAAATCTATTTTATAAAACGAAAATTTGTTTTCCCCTTGTTTTGATTAAAATGCATTTTTCGACTTTCTGCACGTATAATGCACGTGCTTTCTATGTGTTGCGATTTCATCATGAAATACACAAAATTAGTAAATATATTTTTCTTATATTGTTTTCGATTATATTTAATAATTTTTCATCAATAAAATTAATTTTTCGCATTTTGATATTTTACGTGCGATGCACGTGTTTCCTACGCACGTAGTAATTACGTCATAGAATATATAAATTAATAAATAATTTTCCTCACATTGTATTTAATATTTTTCCGTTGATAGAGTCAATTTTCGTATTTCGGTACTTTACATGCGACGCACGTATTTCGGTGCGCGTGTTTGAGCGTATCCGTTTTCACGATAAATTTTTTTGGAGTGTGTTTTATTTTATTTGTGCATAATATATTTTTGATTTTTGGAAAACTATCATGCAAATATGTGCAGATAGTGTATGCATAGTATACATAGATAGTATATATATACTTTGAATAAAAAGTAATGTTAGCTGATTGTTATGATAATATATGCATGGGTTAAATGGGAGTATTCATGGATAGCATAATATAAATGGATGGTTTAATGAAAATTAAGGTGGAGTTGTGTGGGGGCCCACGGCAGAAGGAGAAACATGTATGAAGGTAATATATTATAAATGGAAATATGAATTGAGATAAAGGTATGATTTACTGTTGTGGGATTTCTTCATATGATGGCTTGGAATGGCTTGGAAATAAATGGAGTAAGTGTATGGATTGGGGCCCACGGTAAGTGTGCTGCACAAGGTAGGCCGGTTGTACAAAGTAAGAGAGAGAGATTGAATGAGGGGGAGTTAGTGCTTTGGAAGAGTGGGGAGATGAGAGGTTGGGAGTTTTAGGAGTTAAAAATATGAAGAGTTAGCAAATTAATTTTTGTAATTTATTAGGTGGGTAATTTTGCAATTGGACCCTCTACAAACCCTATAAATAGCACCATATTTCTCATCATTCTTCACACCAAAAGCAAGTCAAGAAATAAGTAATAGAAAGAAAAGAAAAGAAAAAGAAAAAGGAAGAGAGAAGAGAGTTTTGTGCTTGGTGGCCATTGCTAGGAGGAGAAGATCTAGGAGGACATTGGATCTAGAAGTGGTGCTCTTCCCTTCATTAGTCAAGTTTCAATTGAGGTGGGTGTTCTCTCACTTTCTAATCTTTTAAAATTTTGCATGCCTAAATAATAGTGTAATTTTGATATGAAAATTAGAAGATAAATTCATGTTTTCATATATGTCTAAGGATAGAAATGTTAACATTTGTTTAAAGAGCAAAGTATCTGTCTTGTTGCTTGCTCATGAGAAGAGAAATTGTAGTTTGCATCCTAACTAGTAATTTTGGAAATGTTTTGAAGAGAATTTTATTTTAAAAAGAAGTGTTTGTAAAATAAAATGAGCATGCATAACTTATAAATAATTTGTTGTAAGAGAACACAAATCTTCTAGTTGATTAAAATGAATTATTGTGAGGTTAATATTATGTTGAAGATTATGAATCCTGGAGTATCTGAACAGAAAGTGAAGTCTACAATGTAATATAAAAGAAACTTGACAAGAAGAACTAGCAAGTAACAAAAAAAAAGCCAATTAAAGTTCCGTGTGGTTATTGTTTTGTTATCATTGATGAATCAAGTACAGGTCTTAGCAAGTGTAGTAGCCTCCACACAGACATTATAAATAACGATGCTGAGAAGTATCTGAACAGATAATAAATTTCAGTTAAGGAGAAAACTAAGTTTTATGGAAATAAATGAAATAATACGAAATTGGAACAAAACTCTTCGGCTTGCATCTTAGACGTTGTGCGCAGATAGCCAAGTGGTCCGACTGTGCGCTGGCTTTCTTATTGGCTCGGGTTCGAAACTTGAGAAGCCCAATTTTTTTGTAAATTGTTTTAATGCATCCAGAGCCTGACATCGAATATAAGAGAAGTTTATGTTAAGAAGTGGACAAAAAGTCCAGTTGGACTCTCTGGCTTGCGGTGAATGATTGGGCTTTGCCTTGGTTGTGTACGGGTTCGATTCCCCCTGATGGGGTTTTAATTATTTTTTTTTGTTTTTTTGAGTTTGAATGAGTTATAAACATTAGGTTGATATGAAATGAATTGGAATTTTAGTATAGTAAACTTTAGTTATAAAATTTAGTTTGATATAAAATGAAATTTTGTGAATTGAACTCTGTAGTGAAGAAATGTACAGTATTAATTTGTGAAGTGCTTTTGAGGAGATTGTACTTTTATTTTGTTTAAGAAATGTTTGAAGTAATTTGATATGGAATTTATTAAAATTAGTTTCATAGATTTTCATGGATTTTGAGAAATAAAAATGGAAATTGAGATAGGATTATGTGACTTCAAAATTTTTAATTGAGAATAGAATTTTTCTTTTGTGAAGAATAGTAAAATATTATTTTTTGTGAAGTGATTACTCTTGAAGAGTTTGCATTTGTATTTTGTTAAGGAATATCTCGAAGTGAATCGAGACACCATATGAGCCTGGATTTTTGTGATAAAATTCATGTAATGAAATTATGTAAATTGAA
Source organism: Hemerocallis citrina (assembly GCA_017893485.1). NCBI lineage: Eukaryota > Viridiplantae > Streptophyta > Magnoliopsida > Asparagales > Asphodelaceae > Hemerocallis > Hemerocallis citrina. The sequence goes on along the minus strand of CM030363.1, from coordinate 102,805,277 downwards.
AAGAATTATTTTGCTACGAAAATTATGAATGAATAACTAGATCATGAATTGAGACAAGTTATTGACCATTTGTGAATAATTTGAAAGATGAAAATATCTAGATTTAAGACATGATTATTAAGGGGTATATGTACCCATGTTTCTTGTACATGAAAGCTTATGACTTTGAGTTAGTAAGACCTCGATACCGGCATTATTGAAATAAAAGAATGTTGAGTTGTGATTTTGAGATGTGGTTATGGAGCCATCTCGTATTTGTTGACTAAGTCCGGTAGGAGGTAACAACTAATTCTACATGTGGAGATTATTCATGTCTTGAACTTAGGAAAATTTAGGCACATAAGTGAAGATGTAGTAAACTTAGGAAAACGTAAGTGGGGTGCTCTATATAGTTGTTGGTGGACTCCAAGACTATAGACCCAGTTTGTGGACTGAGGTTGCCCTGTGGGAGACGGATTATTATATTTTAGTCCGGGACTATGAGGACGGGTCAGCGGTGGACTCCGGGATCTTGAGTAGTCGGACGGATGGATTTTTGTGTTTACCGTCTCCAATGTATATATATATATATACTGGGCTAGAGGGTCACATACGGGACTGTTCGTACGATGTGGAATCTGTTATAACAGCTGGCGGTGGACTCCAAGGCTGGGATTCACATTCGTGAAATAGTCTGAACTTTGTTTTGCTACCAGGTAGTTTTCATGGCGAGGGATCGAGCCCTTTATTGTGGAGAACGTAGGCGCTTGCCCTCAGACCTATGTAGTATGGGATGCATAGAATCCGAACAAGTGTGCATTAGTGTCATCCTAGTATAGAAATGTGTGCATTAGGCATTAAGGCATGACATACACTTATATTTAGAATAATCACTTTTGACACTTTATATGTTCATTCAATCTTTTTGTGATTTGTTAAAGTATGAGATCGTTATACTGTTCCCGGCATAGAGAGGATAGCCGTGTATAACATTTCGTCAGTTGTAAGTAACTGACGTGCCCACAGATTGACATGCAGGTAATGGACTATTCCTGAAGCTATAAAGTGGATATGCTGGTGCTGTTTTATTCTAAAGATGTTGTAAATTTCATTCTTCCGCTGTGTAAAACCAAGTTGTAATTGAACTATGATGTATTGTGAATGAAAAGTTTTAAATTTCCTTGTAAAATTGTACGAAGTGAAGTAAAGATCCTGTGAAATCTCGAATTTATCCTTGTTTGAAATTCGGGGTGTTACATTTATGGACATGATGAACCGAATCTTACGGCTGTTTATTGAGTCATTTGTAGTGGTCTTCATCGACGATATTTTGGTGTACTCAAGGACAGAGAAAGAACATGCCGGACATTTGATCACAGTATTTAGCAAGCTACAGGAGCATCAATTATACGCCAAATTGTCCAAGTGCGAGTTCTGAAAGCCGAAAGTTGCATTTCTTGGCCATATCCTTTCTAAGGAAGGAGTGGCCACAAACCCGCAGAAGATAGAAACAGACAAGAAGTGGCCACAGCCGAAGACAGTGAAAGAAGTAAGAAGTTTTCTGGGTATGACTGGGTTCTATCGGAAATTTATTCAAAATTATGCCAGAATAGCAGTACCACTCATAGCATAACCAGGAAGACCCAGAAGGTTTTGAATGAGAGAAAGAAGTGAGGAATCCTCTTTTCGACTCTGACTCTCCCACTCCAGTCGTTGCTTTTCTTTCTGTTACTTCGAAAGTAGCTGCTTCAGCTTCGAGTGGACGAAGAAGTGTGAAGAAAGTTTCCAAGAGTTAAAGAACAGATTGTTCTCTGCACCCATCTTGGTCTTGCCTCAAGCTGACAAAGGGTATGTCATCTACAGCGATGCATCATATTTGCGGTTCGGATGTGTACTTATGCAGGAAGGGAAGGTCAAAGCCTATGGATCGAGACAACTCCGACTTCATGAGAAGAACTACCCTACTCATGACTTGGAACTGACAGCGATAATCTTTCCTTTAAAATTGTGGTGACATTACATCTACAGAGCAAAGGTAGAAATGCATACCGACCACAAGAGTTTGAAGTATATATACTAGCAGAGGGATCTGAATCTAAGGTAGAGGCGATGACTGGATGTTTTGGAAGATATCAGACCAGAAATCTTGTTTCTTCCAGGGAAGGCAAATGTGGTAGCTGATGCACTCAGCCGGAAGACGAGTATTGCCACAGTTACTGCAATAAGAAAGGAGCTAGAGGATGAGATCAGACAAACAGGCATTGAAGTAATTACTTAAGACTTGAGTGTAGTTTTGGCACAGTTAGTTTTACAGCCGAGTTTGAATGAGCGAGTGAAGGAAGCTCAGACAAGAGACGCAGAGATTGAAGCACTGAAGAAGCAGGTAAATGAGGGAAAACTTTCAGTATTTAGTATAAGAGAAGGATCACTCCGGTATGGCAATAGGCTGTGTGTACCAAAGGACAAAGAGTTGAGAGAAGACATCATGAAGGAAGCTCACTCCACATTACTTGCAGTGCACCCCGGAAGCACCAAGATGTATCGGAACGTGAAGCACTACTATTGGTGGTCTTGGATGAAGTGGGACATGTCACGCACTGCTTCCTAAAAAGAGAATACGGAATACGGATACGTGACTAAACCCAGTGAATGATTTTTATCATCCATAAGCTATCAGGATCTTTACAACATTTCACATGAATAATCAGAGTAGGAAGCAAGAGAAGTCAACCACGCATGCATATATGAATCAATATACCATCAGAAATTTACTTGAAACAAAATTTAATAATCTCAAATAAACCAAATCTGAACAAGTCAATAATTCTGGGCCACATTGCCCAATACAAAATAATCCAAGTAACAGATACATTTATTCAAATAAGCAACATGAAATAATAATAGCAAAAACTCCAGCATCTAATATCTCAGATCACCTACTCCATCGGACAGATGATCTCCATAATCTGCAATTTAATAAATTGCATGAAAAGGAAAAAGAAAACAAAACGTCCGTCAATGCAGGTTACGGGCTGCTTGTAGTGCAGGCACAAGTACAGGAAAAATAAACAAATATAAAATAACAGTAGAAACAAACATAGCATGGAATAAATATGACAGAGCAAAACAGAATGTCTAACATAAATCAGAAAACAGAATCAAGTAACATGGTGTGTTAATAGGTACAGGTGACATGTAACAGATGTCAAGTGTCATGCAGACAGGTAAACAGATAACAGATGTCAGTAGCATGTAACAGTCAAACAGATAATAGATGTCAGATAACAGATATAGGTAAACAGGTAATAGATATTGTGTTATTACAAGTCTTGTGTTATTACTATCTAGGTAGCACTTCATGCACCCCAAACTTTTACCACATGGTTGCTACATTCAAACAAGTTACATTTAGATTTTGTAGGGAATTCTATAGGGCCGTGTAGTTAGGTATCAGACAGACAGATATCATATGTAGATCCAGACAGACAGATAGTACCTACGGGTTCTCTCTTGAGTACACCTTTATATAGGGAAGTGTGCAGTCAGGATAATCAGACAGACAGAGTCGTGTATCATGTATTCATGAACACGTAACAGATAATCCTGTGGGAAACATGGGCCCCCTTCCAAGTACACATTTCTATATTATCCACTACTAGATCTTTCCCTTAACCTCGGCTTGGTTATTTTGTTATTATTATCAGACTGACATATATGTGTCACAAAACAGGGCAAGAATAACATGTTATAAACATGTAACAGGTGTAGATTGTAAGATAAACATGTACAGGTGATGGACAACACATAAAAGGATAGAACAACGAAAATTCTAGTTGAGGACAACAAAATAGTACTGCACTAAATCTGGAATTCCCATTGCTACAAATGTGCAAACCTGGATTCGTCAGAAAATCTATAAAATATACTCTTGGCTGAATCCAGCAAATATATATAAGTCATATGGTATTTCACCAAAACAAGTCTTAAAATAGATTTGAATCCAGAAAATGTGTCCAGCCAGAAATAAGAAGTTTGTATTCATAAACAAAAAAAACAACATAAAAACTTACTGATTAAATTCAAGAAAAATCTAGGGTATTCCCTAGTATGTTTAGTAACACAAAATAGAGTTTCATAATTTTCCAACATATACAGAATAGTCAAGTAAAATCAGAAAGCAGCAAGATACAACAGTTTTGTAAATCTGGAATCATAAATACAGCAGTACTAAAACAACAATATCTTACAAAATATAAATCGAAATCCTGATCCGTCAAAAGGGTGATAAAATAGATACATTCATATTCACAAAGTTTTTATAAACAGCAAATAAAATCAGGTTGAAATTAAGGTTCTTTACTGAACAGCATGAAAATTCTGTAAGTATAGTAGTTGTTTGCAAGCATATAATAGTGTATAAAAGTTATCAATTACATCCACAAAAATTAGGGGTTAATCCCAATCAAGTTTAGTTGTAACCAGAAAAGTATTGGATCAAAATATTATCTTTAACATCAGTAGAAAAATAAATTACCATACATAATTCATATAAAACTGGGTCTGGGATTTTAAATACATCTGTAGTAAAATAGTCATAACTTGCAACTCATAAATCGAAACTGAGATCTGTCAGAAAATCTGGAAAGTAGACAGAATTCTTTATAATTTATATTCATAAATAATTTTCATATACTGACCTTAATAGGGTCTAAAATACTGAACAAAAATGGGATAACAGAAAAGACAGAAATATTCTTCATGCATAAAATCAACTAGCTCATATGAAACTCATCCAAAACATAACCAAACGTGAAATAGGATATACTAGATGTCCAAGCAACATGGTATAGGGTATTTTACAAGTCTACCACAAGTATACTACACGTAACACAACCAAGCACACGATATCATACAAACAACATGCATGTATATAACAAGAAGTGGTCATCCCTAAGTTATTTCATGTCATGTGTGTAATAAGGCAACTACGGGCGGGACAACACAATAGAAAGAACATATAACAAGGATTTTGCACAAGAATTGTCTCTAGAACACCACTACACTCGGTATTTAGTACTTGTATTACACAAAGAAAAGAATACAAGTTACTTGCCTTATAGCCGATGACAAAAACGGAGCAAGAACAAGAATAACGGGAACGGATTTCCGGGCACGAACTCACGAACGAATCACGAACCTCGAACATAAGGAACACAACTCGGATCAACACACGCACACAAAGGCCAAGCAACGATCGTGGGTGCACTGCATCGAGAGAGAGAGACGGTGGACAGCGGTAGAGCACAATGATGGAAGGGGACACAGGCCGAGAGGGGGGCTACGGGGCTGTTGCTATCGGAGTTGCATCACGACAGGGAGAGCGGAGTCAGGAGTCGCGGTCTGGAGCATCGGGAGGTGCTGGAGTTACTGTGAGGGCGCGACAAGGGGGACACGCATAGTGGGGTCTTCGGCCTTCGTCTAGGTGGGGGTTGTCACAGCATCGCCTGGGCTATTGCTGTCGTCGAGAGAGAAAGGGAGACGACGCACAGGGAAGCATCGAGGCTGAAGACAGCAGGGAGCTGGTGAGGGTGCGGCTACTGGTGCTGCAGGCGGGAGGAACTCAGGGAGATGGGGTCGGCGCCTGGCTGCGGGTGGCTACGACGCAGTGGACAAGGTGTCGGGGGAGAGCAGCGAGGGGGGTTCGACGGAAGCAAGGGGATCGAGAGTAAAGGAAAGGTAGGCGGTTAGGGTTGTAAAGGTAGGGAATGAATAGGTAGTATAAACACAGGGGGTATAAATAGGTGTGGGGTATTAGGGTTAGGTGGGGTGACGGGTTAGGGGTAAACAGGTTAAGGGTAAACATGTAATGGGTTTTAGAGTATCGGGTAGAGGGTGGAAACGGGTAGGGTTATTGGATAACCAATAAGGAAGAATAGGGTTTAGGGTATTAAATCCAATAGAAAAATAATTATAAAAATATTAGATAAATTAGAGTATGTTCAGGATAAAAATAAAACAATAATAATAATAACAATAACAATATTAATAATTACAATAATAATAATAATAATGATAGTAATAATAATAATAATAATAATAATAATAATAATAATAATAATAATAATAATAGTAATAGTAATAGTATAAACATCAAAATATGAATTGAGTCTAACAAATTCATTGAAATCCAAATAGTAATAACATATTAGGTTTGAACTAAAATATAAATAGTCGATCATTTGGAAACGGAAAATAAGGTTGAAATACTCCATTATTTGAAAATAAGTATAATTGTCCAAAAGAAAATATTTTAATGTAAAGTCAAAGCCAAATTTAACAAATACTGAATTTATAAATTTTAAATATAGAAAATACACAGGAAATACATATTTACGAAAACAGGGGTTACAAGACAGCAGAATTTGTGGCCAGATGCCTGACATGCCAGCAAATCAAAGCCGAAAACCAAAAGCCAGGAGGATTTTTACAACCATTTCCCATTCCGGAGTGGAAATGGGAAAATATTAGTATGGACTTCATCACCGGTATGCCTAGGAGCTCTGAAGGAAACAACTCAATTTGGGTCATTGTAGATCGACTAACAAAGTCCGCACATTTCCTACCTGTAAAGACGACCTGGTCACTTGAGAAATTTGCCGAAGTCTACATTGAAAGCGGAGTGAAGCTACATGGAGTACCGGTTTTGATATTTTCTGAATGGGATGCATGGTTTACATCTCATTTCTGGCAGAGTCTGCAATCAGCTTTGGGGACCAGAATAGATTTTAGCACGGCTTTTAATCCACAGACTGATGGACAAACAGAAAGAGTCAACCGAACTCTTGAAGATATGCTGAGGGCATGTATTATGGATTTCGGATGAAGCTGGGAAAGATACTTAGCCTTAGTAGAATTTGCTTATAATAACAGTTATCAGGCAAGCATTGTTATGGCTCCATATGAAGTGCTATATAGGAAAAGGTGCATGAAGCCCTTGTGCTGCTACAAAGTAGGAGTGTGGCAGATGTTTGGACCAGAGATCGTGCGGTAGACCTCGAAAAAGATTGAGCTTATTTAGAAAGGTTGCAAGGAGCACAGAGCAGACAGAAAAGCTACGCTGTTAGTCGCCGGAGAGAATTAGAGTTTGAGGAAGGTGATTCCGTATTTCTCAAAGTATCACCGACGAAAGGCATTATCAGATTCGGAAAAGGGGGAAAATTAGCACCAAGATACATTGGGTCATACAAGATTCTGAAGAAAATTGGAAAAATGGTCTACAAACTGGAATTACAGGCAGAGTTATCCTGAGTGCACGACGGGTTCCACGTCTCCATGTTAAGAAAATATGTGCCAGATCCAAATCACCAGCTGCCAGAGATTCCCAAAGACTTGCAGGTAAACCTCTCAAACAAGGAACAACCAGTCAAGATTGTCGATCGACAGGACAAGATTTTAAGGAACAAGACTATTCCAATGGTGAAGCTTCTCTGGAAGAATCAATTCATGGAAGAAGCCACTTGGGAATTGGAGAGCCGCAAGAGGACTTATTTTCCTAAACTATTTCAGGATTAATGTTTTCATTTCTCCTGACTAAGTATAGTTTTGAGGACATAACTACTTTAAGGAGGGAGTATTGTAATACCCCAGAAAAAAATAAATTATTTATTTATGTATATATTGTTCATTTATATACATTTGGGGTTCATTTAGTAGCTTAAATAATTACTTTAACTTCGGACGGTGAGCAAGTAGAGAACTGCTGTTTTTATGAAAATTGGGTGTTTATCCAAAAATCATAACTCAGAATTGGTAGTGTATTTTAAGCCAGAATTTTTACTAGGTACTCTTTAATGTGTCAAAAACTATATTTTCAAATTTCGTATTTTTCTGAGATCGTTTGATGCTTCAAAAAATTATATGTTTGCAAGTGGTCCGGAATCGGGAGCTGAATTGCCATGTTTTAGGATTGAAGTTCACTAATTCATAACTACTTTTGGGTGCATGATCATGTAATGAAATTTTTACTGTAGTATGTGGTATGAGTCTAAATCATGATTCTAAAATTTTAGAATTATTAGATAACATTTGATGGAGTTTTAAAAATAATTTATATAAAGAGGTAAACACCCTGTCTAAAAAGCAGAAGGAAATTTATGCTGAGTTTAAAAAGCCATAACTCTCTGTGTGTTATGAATCTAGATGCAGTTGTTGGACATGATTTAACGGTATATGTATAGTTACTAATAATAAAATTTCATAACTTTTGGACATATGGTTGAATTGATTTTGAATTTTGACCGGACTGTGTTCCGCTTTCAGCTCAAATTGCATAGTCTATGAAGTTCTGTTTTTCTGGATTGATGTGTTTAGGATCTGCGACAATGATTAACTAGAGATTTGGAGTAGATACTCTTAGCTTTCCAAAAAGTCTTGAATCATGTAATTACAAGTTGTGTAGCAATAGATATGAATTTTCAAAGTACTAGATAGATCCAATCTCAGTGGAATTTGTCACTTTTGGCATGTATATGATTTTTCACAACTTTCAAGTTTTGGGAGTTAGTGGTATTTCTATACCCTAAATGCTTGTCTTTTTTCATGTCTTATGTTGTTAAGACATGGGTGGGGGCTTGAACATTGCTTGGTTATTGGTATTGCCTAGGGAAGTTACCCTATAGCTATCAACCATTAGGCTAGAATTGGAACTTCCGCCACAATATTCAAAATTGCCAAACTCGTGCACCGACAGAGTCATAGAGAATGATCGTGGGCCGAGGTTGTGAGAGAGAATCAAGATAGGGAAAGTGACGAGCAAGGTGATCGCATCGCCGGAGCCACGGGTTGATAGACAGGAACTGGGGTTTCTATTTGGAGAAACCACATAAGACTAGGTATAACCTAGGTTATTGATTAAGTTTGTAACCACACCTTTATAAAACATCCAGGTAGACTCAGTATTAGTTAGAAAGACCGATACCTATAAATTGCATTAGTTTTCTAGAAAACTATTAGTCGGGATACGTGCTGCGGTGCGTATCTTGCTCTATTTATTCCTGAAGAACCGTGGTAAGAATGGGAGGGAATTCCTGTCGGAGTTAGGGAGGTAGACCATACACTAACGTCAAGTTCTATGTTGGTGGACACGAACAGATCATGGGGCTGCGTTCCCATGAATCTTCGATGCCATAGATAAGTTGCGGTGTATCTTTAGTTCGTCATGGCTTTTGAGTGAGGTCCGGGCGTCGGGCACTAGCAAAAAACAGGGACACCACTATGTGACTGCAGTAACAGATTTGACAGATTAATCTGCAACCTCATCAACCACGTTCTATCTATCAGGAACAAGACGAGTACAAGAGTAGGATGCATGGTAGGGATTTGAAACCCTGAACTTGGAAACAACGGCTTGATTTGGAGCATATGTATGATAGGATTCATGCATTTCCAAAGTCTTGCTTGCATTAGAATAAGTGCATCTTGACCTGTGCATTAGATTACTAGGTCATGTCATACACAGACACCTTTAACCCAATTACACTTTCCTATCTTTTAGTCACTTTTCCTTGTGCATTAAATCTTGATTTGTCAAGTTTGAAGATCGCTGCTTTTATCAGCATTGCGTCAGTAGAAGTACTAACGTGCCCACTCTTTTATGTGCTAGTTGCCGATCTGTGAGGTACAGGAAGCAGAAGCCAGATGGTGCATCCGAGTGAGAGTATCAAGTGTTCATTATTCACATTCTTTTTGTAAACTCTGATTTGTAATTTCTGGAACATTGTATATTGTAACACTTGAGACTTGTAAACATTATGGAATAATTTTTTTCCTCCTGTAGTTTCCTGTATTGTGACTATTTGAAGGAAAGATTCTGGTTTGTGTCACGAATCGCCAGTATAGGAATTCGGGGTGCTACAGTGGTCCCATGTGAGCTTGAGGCCCTTGAATACATCTAGGAAGAGGATGTTTACCGAGTTTTCGTTATCTACCAGGACATGGCGCACCTTGTGATTTGCCTTGCATATACTGATTACAAGTGTGTTGCAGTGAGGTGTTCGAATATATTCGAGGTCTTAGTCTGAGAATGTTATTGGAATCCCAGAGCTCTTAGGAGGGGGGATATTGTGTACTGAGTTTACTTCAGAGAGGAATGTTTTCTTAGAGGAGTTGGACAATCTCCCCATAGGTCCCCCATGGACGGAGTCGAATACTGCCATGCATCCCGAGTCTTGGGACTTGGAAGGCCTCTCTGGTCGCTTGTTGGCTCCCTTTACGGGAGGAGGTTCAGTGTTGTTCCTTTGGGTGAACATGGAGAGATAGCCCCGTCAGAACAGAGCTTCAAGCTCATCTTTGAGGGCTCGATAGTCATCTGTGAGGTATCCTTGGTCCTTGTGAAATGTAAACCACTTGTTCATGTCTTCTTCTTGAAGCGTTCATCTTAGGGGTAGGTTGAAGAAGTTTGTCTGTATCAACCTCCATGAGAATTGTGGAGATGCTGGCATTGTGCAGTGTGCTTCTCGAAGTAAGGAACTGGAGGAGGGTGGCGCTAACACGAGGCATTCTTCTGGGACTTCTTGGGTCTCTCTTCAATGGTGTTCTTCCGATTTTTCCCAAATGAGGACCCCATTTGTTCTTGGGGACGAATGGTATCTTCCACTCGGATATACTTCTCGACTCTTTGAAGGAAATCTGAGAAGTTTCGATGGTTTTTTTTATGAGAGAAGCTTTAAGGTGGTCATGGTTTACATCGTACCTGAAGGCAGCCGTGGTTTCGACTGAGTCGAGTAAGGGGATGGATTGAGACTCGGCTGTGAAGCACCAAATGTAACTCTTGAGAGATTTCCCATCCATTTGCTTCAAGTCAAGTAAGGAGGCACTTATCTTCTCTATCTTGTGGCTGGTGATGAAGTGGGAGGAAGAGCTCCTCGAGCTGATCGAAGGAGAAGATGGACCCTAAAAAGAGATGAGAGAACCACTCCTATGCTAATCCCTTCAGAGTTGCTGAGAACATCTTGCAAAGGAGGGAGTTGAATGCTTGGTTGATCATCATGATGGTTTTAAACTCTAAAGGTGGTCTACCAGGTCAGACTCGCCATTTGTGTGACTTAAAAGATGAAATTTTGAAGTTGGCTGGAACATGAGCTTCGAGGATTGTCCTGGAGAAAGGGGTTGAATGGGTAATATGTTCTCGCATGTCTCCTCTCTTCTTGTTTCATTAGTGCTAAGCTGTCCTCCATATTTTGGAGGCACTGGAGGACGGCATTGTCTTGTTCTTCAGACCTATTAGACCTACAGGACTCCCCATTTCATAGAGGAGTAGGGCGGTGAAGGCTGGTTTGTCGGGTCCTGCCTGATCCAACGTTGAGGGTCTTTCAAACGTTGAGGGCTTGAAAGACCCTATCTTTGAAGTTTCAAAACTCTACTCTAGTGATGGGTGCTTCTTCCTCCCTCTCTCTTCTGGGGGCTGATCGGCTCGTTGGATTCGCACTCATTCTCCCACAAGGGGGAGGAGTCCTCCTTTGTCCCCTGAGAGGTGATAGCTTCTTCGCACCTTGGGAGATGGGGTTCTTCTATACCTCTGTCTTTGAGGAGAATGGCACCTCTTACTTTCCTGGCGTGCTGGATGGGAGACCTCGTCCTAGAGTCACCTTTCATTCAAGTGGTCTCGGAGGTCCGACCCCTGTTATCGGGAGAATATGATATGGCATAGGACTTGTTGTGTCTGAGTTGAGGGTGCCACAAAGGGTGTCGTAGATGGTGTTGAGATGTAAACTTATCCCTTATTCTCACCCACACGCCGGGCATGACGCTGACTTCTTTGGAAACCCTCTGATGCAGTCTCTTTGGAAGGAGGCTGAGTAGGCTGTTGAGGCTGTTGTTCCTGGTGAGGAGGTTGATCTGGATGAGGGGGTTGATCCTGCTGAGTATCAAGGAGGTCCCCCACATGAGGAATAGGTGGAGGAAGAGGGTTGGGTCGTCGGTTTGAGGCCGTTGCCTTCCCTTTCCCTTTGGGAGGCACGGCTGTTTTTTTTTTTACCTGTGAATTTTGTTCGGATCTTTTCTATTTTCAACAGACGACGTCAATCTGTTGCTACTATTTTCTTTGTGGGAACAAACAGATATTTTGAATTCTTTTTGGAAACATTAACATATCTGACCTTTCACTTTTTGCCAATGTTGATCGCGGCAAACTGATCTTGATTCTGAAATCTAACTCGTGTGAACGCTTAAATCTGATATAAATGGCTATGATCGCTCCAATTGACCTGCAAAATAGTCTGAAACAATGGGGTTGACCCCGGTGCCCAAGTCAGAAAACTCAGAAGATATGAAGGGTTTCGAGAGCAAAATTTACGATTACTTTGTTTCTGAAGAGGTCATGGGGTATTTATAGTTGTTAGGGGTCCAGTTTCAAGATATTGATTTATCTCGATTTTCCGTTGTTTTGATATGGTTGATTATTCTCTTCATCATGAAGAGATAGAAATAGTTGTAGAGATAGAGTTATGACTCTTCTCTTGATAAAGATATAGGGTTTTTAAACCCTCTATTATGGATGGAAAGATAGAGATGGTTACTCTTTTAGAGATAGAGAGTTTAAGACAGTACTTCAGATAATTATGAACTTCTTCATGATGGATCGCTATGGCAACCTAGTATGACAAGCCTCTTTTGGGTTGTTGGACTTGAAAGAGGCCCAACTCCTTTTACAGGCCTATATTTGACGAAATTTACCGTTTTACTCCTAAGAGTTTTAGAATTCGTGTACGATTTGAACGGTCCAGATTTGCTTCTATTTTTTACCCATATCATTGTTGATTATGAGGAATACATATAAATGAAGGTCTGAGTCAAGAAAAATGTAAAAGAGGTACAGGCTACAAAACAAAGTAAGGTCTTATCTTCACAGCTCAACTTATAATGAAGGGTATAACCATCTTCCTTGGAATACTCACTGATGAGTGTAATTTATATATGCTTTTATTACTCATTTTACATATAAAAATTGTGAGTTCATGTTTATTTATTTGAACTTCATCTTATTTCTACTCAATTTTATTTATTTGTTTGGTTTTGAAGGAATGAGATGTATGTTATGATTATGGACTCAAATACACGAAGTTATGGAGCTTGGAGTTGGAGAATAAAGCAAGGCAAAAATGCAACGAGAACAACACCTAGATCTTGTTTGGCTATTTTGAACCTAACGAATGACGAATCTGAATTTGAGCTCTAAAAGAAAGTTATCGGTCGTCAAGTCTTCTTCGAAATGAGTACTCATGCGTTACAAACAGAGTTTTGTAGCTCCAGAAAAACCAATTTTTCTACAGACTGCACGCAGAAAATAGCAAGTGGACAGTTGACTGCACACTCGACCAAAATTGAGGTCGACCGCGCAGTCGACCGTCCCTCTCTCTGTCCAGACCTTGGAAATGTGAAGGCCGTGACGGTCGACCGTCCAAAGTTGCAGTCGACCGCGTCGGCGCTGATGTTATATTTTGAATGCGGGTTTCGGGTCTGATGGGCTGTATTTTTATATCTCTTATTAGGGTTTCTTTAGGGGGCTATATATAGATGCGAATGTGAAATCTAGAGAGGGATATTGGAGTCTAGAGAGAGATTAAAAGAAGATCTTGAAGAAAAAGAGATTGAAGAAAAGGGATCTTGACGACTTCAAGCAACCACAACAATAAAACGAGTTCTTTCTTCTCTTCTCCTTTTCATTATGCAATCAAATACTATGTTTGTTAGTTGCAAAACCATTATGAACTAAATTTAATTTTTTGGGGCTTTCATGTAGCCTAATTTTGAGAACACAATTTTAATTCCATGTTATTTTTCTATTTTTTCATGGTTGTGTGTTTGGCTTTTGTGTTTAATGCTTACAATTGTTTGGCCAACTTTTGTATGATTTATTGGCTCATGGAGAGACCGAGAGGTAATTTGTGATTTAGAACTATAAAATTAAACACCTTTGATTGAGCGAAATTAGAGATGATTTACCGTGATTGAAGTGACTATAAAGAAATCCATAGAACTTAATGAGTCTTCAATTAACTAAATTTGCATAGAGATATGACAAACTGCTAGTTGGATATATTTTTGGTGTTGTTCGAGAGAAGACATTGAATAATTTGAAGATTTTGGTCTACAACTTGGAAAAATAATCTTTTTATTCACATAGAGTTATAAATTGTGTAGGATTAACCAGGTGAAGTCAAAAGCCCTAGAATTAATTTTGCCATGAACAAATAACAAAATTTCACATTCCGCTCCTTTTAATTAATTTAGTTACTTTTTTTGGTTAATTTAATTTAGTTGCTTTATTTATTGAATTTTGATTTTCCAAATAGTAGTTAATCTAGTAATTTCGGTACTCGATAAAATAATTAGTCCTTGTGGGTTCGACACTCTTTTCACTTGTCTATACTACTTGTTGCGATTTTGTACACTTGCAAATAATATCACATCAAGTTTTTGGCATCGTTGCCGGGGACTAGTTATTGTTTTATTGACATTGAAAATTGCTAGATTATTACTATTTCGGATTTTTTTTAATTTTTTTTTGTTTTATTATTATTTTACCTCTTTATTTTCTTTTAACTTATTTTTATTTTTATTATTTTTATTATTTTTTATTTTTTCAATTTTTTTTATACTTATATTTTAGATATACAAGTACATTATCATGGCGAACGATGAGAACAAGTCTTTGAGAGACTATGTGATGCCCTCACTTAATGGAGCAATATCAAGCATCAAAAAGCCTGCAATTGAAGCAAACAACTTTGAAATTAAACCAGCAATTAGTCCGATGATTCAACAAACTGTTCAGTTTTGGGGACTATCGCACGAGGATCCTTATGTTGACATTGCAAACTTTCTAGAAATTTGTGACACTTTTAAGCACAACGAAGTATCAGATGATGCAATTCGATTGAGACTCTTTTCTTTTCCACTAAGATATAAGGCTTGGCTCGGCCAAATTTTCTACCACCCGGTAGTATTACTACTTGCGAGGGACTTGCACAAAAATTTCTGTCTAAGTATTTTCCGCTGGCAAAGATAGCAATGCTAATGAATGATATTAACACCTTTATTCAATTTGAGATCGAGTATTTGTATGATGCATGGGATAGGTACAAAGAGCTATTGAGAAAGTGTCCTCATCATGAACTTCCAAAATGGCTACAAATTCAAATATTCTATAATGGTTTGGGAGTTACAAATCGATCCATGGTTGGCGCAGCAGCTGGAGGGGCACTTATGAGCAAAACTCATGAAGCAGCCTATGAACTTTTAGAGGAGATGACATCTAATAAATACCAATGGTCTTCAGAGAGAACAACGCCAAGAAAAGTGGTTAGAGTTTTTGAACTTGATCATATTACTACTTTAACCTGCACAAATTGATATTTTATCTAAAAAATTAGGTAATATGAATGTTAATTCTATTCAAACTAATATGATTTGTGATCTTTGTGCAGGAAATCACTCAAGTACAGATTGCCAAGTGGAGAACCCATTTGCTCACCCACAGTCCTATCAAGTAAATTACATGTCCAATTTTCAACATCAAAACAATCCTTATTCGAACACGTATCATCAAGAATGGAGAAACACCCCTAATTTTTCTTGGAACAATAATCAAGGAACAATTTGACCACCTCAAAAGTTTTTACAACAAGAAAAGAAGCCGACACTTGAAGAGATATTCATGCAATACATGCAAAAGACAGATTGGGTGATACAAAATAATACGGCTTCAATTCACAATCTTGAGACTCAAATTGGTCAGCTTTCAAATATCCTTACAGAGAGAATAGTAGGAAACTTACCCCGCAACACCGTGACTAACCCCACGGAGCATGTCAAAGCAATAACACTAAGAAGTGGGAGGACAATTGAGCAACCACAATAAGAAAATGGCGAACAAAATGTGGTTGAAAAGAAAGAAGAGTACGAACCAATTGTGGAGGAACAAACGCAGCATGAGCAAGTAACTTTTAATGTTTTTAAATCCATGAAGTTTCCTACCGAAGAACAGTCATCTTTTCAAGTAAGTGAAATTTCTTTAATTGTGGGTGAGATACATAAGGCTAAAGTTGAAAAGTTACCAATCGAAGTATGTCCAACAAATTTAGCAAGTTTTGAATCTGAAAAAGAAAAATTTTTGAATATGTTATGTATTTGGATGCTGCACCATCTATTCATCCATTTTCTCAGTTGAAATTCAAAGAGGTAGAGATATCAAAGACATCATCTTCAAGAAAGAACGACTCAAACTCGAGCTTGAACCTAATCCCCACTTGAAGAGAAGTATTCGAAAAGATGTTCGTATGTTGTTGGATCTTGGCGTTACATAACCATCTCAGCTACAATGTTTGACTGAAGACTTAAAACTTAGCACTTCTTGGTAGACAACCCATGTTTGCTTTTACTGCATTTAAATTTTGTTTTTCTTGTAGTTTATTATAATTATAATTTTTTAAAAAATTTTGTCGGATTGCATGAGTTTGGAAGTCGCCAGGTAGAACTGTTTTCTACACCTGAATTGATGGCTGTATTTGAGTAGGATAGAGTCAGAATTTGGAAAAGTGTTTCAAAGAGCTATTGTAGGCAATTTCTTAGCTTTCCAAAACAAAAAAAGTCAGGCCATTTGGACACCTACAGCTCCAGATATTGCTGAAACAATGAACGTCGCGCATGCAGAATTTTAACACGAATCAGGGGAGAAATTCTGAACTTTTTGCATTCTTTTTGTTTTTTCTTTTTCCTTTCCCATTGAAGACAATGTGATATTCAAGTTTTGGGGAAGGGGTACAATTTTTTCTATATTTGAAAAGAAAAACAAAACAAAAAGAGATTTCAATTTGGCTTACCATTATACTTTTGAGTTCTTTATCGTGCTAAAGCATTGAAATATTTTTCTTATGATAGACAATTGCTTATAAAGCAAGTTTCAGCATTCTTATTTACTTTAGGATTATTGAATTTCAAAATTTTCTTACACAATTGTGACAGTCATGTGATTATACATAAAAGAAAAAATGTGATGCTTTTTCTTGTGATTATCCCCTTTGATCTAGTCCTAAACAGAATTTAAGTAAATAGAGTGATAATTAGTAAATAAATTAAATTAATAAAGTCAATCTACTCCAATGTTTTGAGTTGCTGAATAACTAGGGGCATTCATCACCAATGTTTACTTTTACGTCAAACGACAACTTGAAATATGAGTATGCAAAGCACTCTAAATTTGTGATTTATTTAGTAACAGGGTGAATTCATCATAAATGTTTGCATTCGCGTCAAAAGACAAGTGACAACTTAGAGAGAGGAAAAAAAAACTCTCTAGTTTGCTACTCGGTTTGCAGTAGTGAGAAGGAGTAATCACAGATGGAGTTGTTACATACTATAATTACATTGATATCATGACAAATATGATTGGGTTGGGAATTATGAATGAATTATTGCACTGGAGAAAGTGAGTATGCTTTGTTTTACTTTATTTGCTATTGTTTATATTTTAAATTAAAATTTTGATGCTTGCATGATAAGATCCCTTGGTGAGATGCGTTGAGCCTAACTATGATTACTATATCCCTTGATTCATTGTTTTACTTTTTGCTTGAGGGCACGCAAAATTTTAAGTTTGGGGGTATTTGATGAGTGTAATTTATATATGCTTTTGTTACTCATTTTACGTATAAAAACTGTGAGTTCGTGTTTATTTATTTGAATTTCATCTTATTTCTACTCAATTTTATTTATTAATTTTTTTTAAGGAATTAGATGGATTTTATAAATGGACTCAAATACACGATGTTATGGAGCAAGGAGTTGGAGAATAAAGCAAGGCGAAAATGCAGCAAGAACAACACCTAGATCTTGTTCAGCTGATTTGAACCTGAAGATGGACGAATCTGAATTTGAGCTCTAAATGAAAGTTGTCGGTCGTCAAATCTTCTTCGAAACGAGTACTCAAGTGTTACAAACAAAGTTCTGTAGCTCCGGTAAAATTAATTTTTCTACAGACTGCGTGTAGAAAATAGCAAGTGGACAGTCGACCGCACACTTGACCGAAGTTACGGTCGACCGCGCTGTCGATTGTCCCTCTCTCTATCCAGACCCTGGAAACATGAAGGCCGTGACAGCCGACCGTACAAAGTTGCAGTCGACCGCATCGGCGCTTATGTTATATTTTGAATGCGGGTTTTGGGTCCGATGGGCTGTATTTTTATCTCTCTTTTTAGGGTTTCTTTGGGGGGCTATATATAGATGCGAATGTGAACTCTAGAGAGGGATATTGGAGTCTAGAGAGAGATTAAAAGAAGATCTTGAAGAGAAAGAGATTGAAGAAGAGGGATCTTGACGGCTTCAAGCAACAACAACAATAAAATGAGTTCTTTCTTCTCTTCTCATTTTCATTATGCAATCAAATACTATGTTTGTTAGTTGCAAAATTATTATGAACTAAATTTATTTTTCTAGGGCTTTGATGTAGCCTAATTTTGAGAATACAATTTTAATTCCATATTATTTTTCTATTTTTCCATGGTTGTGTGTTTGATTTTTGTGTTTAATGCTTACAATTATTTGGCCAACTTTTGCATGATTTATTTGATCATAGAGAGACCGAGAGGTAATTTGTGATTTAGAACTATAAAATTAAATACTATTGATTGAGCAAAATTAGAGATGATTTACCGCGATTGATGTGACTATAAAGAATTCCATCGAACTTAATGAGTCTTCAATTAATTAAATTTGCATAAAGATATGACAAACTGTTAGTTGGAGATTGTTTTGGTGTTGTTTGAGAGAAAATATTGAATAATTTGGGGAATTTGGTCTACAACTTGGAAAAATAATCTTTTTATTCACATGGAGTTATAAATTGTGTAAGATTAACTAGGTGAAGTCAAAAGCCCTAGAATTATTTTTGCCATTAACAAACAGCAAAATTTCACATTCCGCTCCTTTTAATTAATTATTTTGTTCTTTAGATTAATTTAATTTAGCAGCTTTATTTATTGAATTTCGATTATCCAAATAGTAGTTAATCTAGTCATTTCGGTACTCGATACAATTATTAGCTCTTGTGGGGTCGACACTCTTTTCACTTATCTATACGAGTTGTTGCGATTTTGTACAATTGCAAATAATATCACATCACTCACCGTGAGTTTTATGGACAAGGGAAGACCTGTTAAACTTTTGAGCTTCCTTGTAAATTAGATTCTGAAGAAGAGCTAGCACTTAACAGAAGTACGAAGCCTGGTTTGTCATGAGAACAACCCACAAAGGAGATTGTTGTAAGTTCAATGCAAGAGGCACATGCTAGTAGCTAAGAATATCAGGCGCCTAAGAGCATCCGCAATTGTTTGCTATATTTGCCAATTTCTCATTTTTTGAGAAACAAGGTGCTGCAGTCGTTTGCTATTTTGTCATAAAATGGCAAATTCGCTACAGTCGTTTCTTATTTTTTAGAAACGAAATTGCGATTCTCAAATTATAGAGAATGAAACATGTTGTTCCGTTCCTGTTTTTTAAATTTTTTTAAAGGGATCAGACAAAACAAGTTATTTCGTCTGACTTTGTTTTTTTTTTTTTTAAATGATCAGACGGTACAACATGTACCGTCTGGAAAAAAAAATTCAAAAAAACGCTGAAACGAGACATGTTGTTCCATTTCAAGCAAAATTTGACGGGACAACATGTCCCGTCCAGCAAATCAGGGCCATTAGGTTAGTGGAAATCCTATTTTAGTCTGTAATTAATTAGGTTTAGGTTATATTTTATTATTTAGTTAATTTAATTAACCTATTTTAATATCTAATCATTATATTAATTAACTGTTAAAAAAAACAAACCGGACGAAATAACATGTCTCGTCTTTATCAAATTTTAGCAGTATTTTAGCAAACAATCACTACGGACATATTTTCTATTTTCTATTACTGTAGCTGCAATTTTAAAAAAAAATTAAAATAATGAGAAACACCAATGTGGATGCTCTAACTAAAAGGATTGAGTTAAGTTTGGCCTGTGTGAACATCTAGACACCTGTCCTTAGACACCTGTCCTTTAGCACGTCTTCTTAACATTCTTTTTATCGTTTTTTACCAGAGAAATTTTAAGCAACATGAGAACTGATGTATTAACGACTAACATTCGGAGGAGCGAACACATGCAAAGGATCCAGTTCAGTTTGTTGCTTCTGTTTGAAGTAGCTTACTTTGGGGATGCTGCTGCTTTGGCTAAATAAATATGTGCTCAAACATTCATTACAACTAGGAGTAAACTCATGAAACCCGCAATAATGGGTCAGAACTTAAAGAAACCTCTCGCAATTAAATTTTGCTCATAGCACCCTGTCGGCTTTCGCGTTGCCGACGTTAAATTTAAATTATGTAATTACCTAATCACCCATTCCTTATTAATAAGTGGAAATGTATTTCTATATCAGAAAGGGGTAATTACGTACTACATATTTAAGATTTAATGAAAAATAAGAGAGATAATGGCTGAGTGCTAAGTGAGTGAAATTTAACGGCATAGGGTTTCTTAATTTCGGACCCAAATATTGGTGGGTTTCGTAACTTTATCCAAATCTTGCTCGGTTGTTAAGAAACTTGCCACTAGACCCAAGATCTCTCTCCTCTCTACCTCGGAAAAGATCTGAACTTTTGCCCCTAATCCTAAAAAATCTGAACTTTTACCCCAAATCCTAGAAACCCTAACCCCAGCCATGGCTCGACTTGTCGAGATAATCACCTCCGGCCGCGATTGAGGGTCCCACCGACCTCGACGCCGAGACCCGCTGGTGCTCCTGCATCATCTGGAACACACCGCCGCCGCCGCCATCGGCCGGGACTCCACCGCCATTATCGTCAGGAAAGAGCTTCACTAGACTGAGGCCTTGCGGTGGCCACGACCTCTTCGTCGACGACGACTGTGACAGCACATCAGCAAGAACGAAGGTGCTGGTATACTTCTCACTGCTCTCTTTGTTATCTGTGTGGATTTGGATATGGGGAAGAGTGAGGAGAGAGGAGATGTTTGGGTTTGGGATTTGGTTGAGTAACTATCCAATGAACGAAGCACAATGTCTGAGCTTACCCTCCTACTCGAGATGGTCAACGCACTTGCATCTCTTATCAAGATGGCCATGTCGGAGTTCGAGAGGAGAGGAAGCTGGCACGATGAAGAGCCTCATCTCAGAGAGCTTAGACGCAGTCGCCCTACCGCGAGCACAAACCGCGGTGTTGTTCACCGGTCCTTTGGGGGCGACGTTGGTCATCATCGTTTTTCCGCAGATCATCCCAGGGAACGGGCCCATAGAGCGGGTCCTTCTACTGGCCAATTACGGCGTAAAAAGTACACACTCAAAGACCATCGTCACCAACTGGGGGAGAGGGGGGATCATCGGAGTTTCGCTACAGGCATCAGACATAAACAACATCAACAGCCTCAGGCCTTTCCGTCGCCTCACATACAACCACTTCAACATACTTTTCCTCCCAATCAACCTCCTAACCACATACATCAACCCACACCCATCGGTTGAAACAATACTCAACTTCTCCCAATTCTTCAGATTAACCCTACTATCATCTCCAACCTCACCATTAAATCCAATCCCCTTCCTAAAGCGGTCTGTTTCAAATGTGGGGAATTGGGCCAATACCAAAAAGCTTGCACTAAAGAGGTTCGATGCACCAGTTGCATGAAATGGAGCAACGCTTGCTTCAAGCGATTCATCATCGATGAGAGGGAGGAAGTGGTGGTGGCACAGGCAACAACACCAGCTTCCTCCTCCACTTTGCACATCGAGCCCATAAAGGCTTCCACCGGGGCACCTTTACAATCGAGTGGTCAAGAGGAGGCATCGATCGTAATAGTGACCACGATCTCAGAGATCAGGTGGCTCAAAAGCCGCACAAACCCCCAAAAAAATCTCAGTCAAGGCTAGGGTGGTCAGACCCAGCAGGAGGTGTGCAAAAATCTAAAAAGGGGGCAACTTTGGGGTTCGGGACTGAGCAGGCGGGATTCACAACAGGGAAGAAGACAAGGTGCAAGACGACGAATACCTCAGATAGACAAGAAGACAAGGGGAAGAGGCTGATGGTTGAGGAACCATGACAAGTCGAGTGTTTATCCACTGGGCATAAGAGCGTCTTGGCTTTTTGTGGGCCAAATGAGTGTTTTAGGCCTATAGAGAAACCGAAGAATGTGGTCTTCGACAATGTTCATCTAAAGCCTGTCAGTAGTACTTTAGATACTGACAATCTAGAGGACGTCGATAATGGCTTTGGGATGTTTGGGCCTAGTTCTCTATTATCTAACAGGCCCAAGATGGGGACGGTCATTCTGGTCGAGCCGCCTATTGATGAAGACAATGAATCGTATTGGGAAACAAACTCAGAAACAGAAGAAGTGCTTCAGGATACCCCTCAAATTGCCAAAACGTCAGAAGTTTACCCTCCCTCATCCACCGAGTTGGCGGCTTGCTCCTCCAATTCTACTTCAGAGTCACAATCGAGGAACAGAGGTCTGCTTGTGCAGGAGATCTCAAACAGGATTCAGGACGAATCACTTGATGACTACCTGAATTGTGCTGCTGCTACCGTGTTGTCTAAGTACAAAGGTGGCGGCTTGTTACCTTCTATGTTCAATTTTATGACTGACGCTTAAATTTTCAATCTTGCTAATGTTTGTGGCCTGGCTGTTAACGATAGTGAATGAAATACGATGCTCCTTAACAAGATAAGAGGGTGAGATTTATCTAGAGATGATTCTGATTATGGGAGATGCAGCTCTGTTCATCTATCCTATTATTGGTGATGGACCCCCATTCCTTAGGGTTTGTTGGGGGATGTTGGTGTTGGTCCTTTGGTGGGAGCTTGCTTATGTCTTTCTGTTTGTGTCCCACCAGTAATATGTGCTTTTGTCCCACTCCTCTTGCTTGTAATGGAGTTTATGTGCTTTTGTTTATGTTTTACTTTTGTTTGTTTGTAGGACTTTGTAACTGACTCAGTACTCTGAGTTTGTTTCATTAATCTCTTATTAATGAAACAGGGTGGCCATACTCCACCTTTTCTTCAAAAAAAAAACTATAAAGAATTCCAGAATGTGAAATATTTTCATTTATTTGGTTATATGAATGTATATTCCTATACATAAATATTACATAATGGGGAAGTAAAAAAACCAAATCAATTTTGAATTAATTCATCTCATATACATTATAAGCTGAAAGACCCTAATGGAATCAGATGCTGTCTCAAACTCTTGTTTCTCTTTTTGTTTTTTAGTTTTCTAAAGGCGCGGGACTCAATCTACCGAATCCTCTCCCTGCTCACACCTATTAACTCCCCAATCTTCAGCAGTGCTTTCATCCTTCCATCTCCCAACCCAAACCTACACTTGATCACCTGCTTCTCTCTCGGGCTCAAACCGGCGAGAACTTTGCTCAGATCACGCCTTACTATTTTTTTTACGAGTATTTCCTCTGAGGTAAGTGCGTCCGGGTCTGCTATCACCTCCTGTAGTTTAAGTACAAGGTGACATATCTGTAGTTAGAAAACAAAACAAGATTGGAAAAAAAAGAGGAACAACGAGTTTAAATTAATTGGTCAGTATCATTTCCTTCTTCTAGGTCTTTGTGAACCCTTTCTCAATTTTTCTCAAGGTTATAAAAACGGAAACAAGATCAAAACGGTTAGGCCCTATTGGGTTTTTTTTCCATTTAAATAGGGTTTAAATGGAAACAACATTTTTTCTATTTTTAATATAAAAATAATTTATAAATAGAAAACATGAAGGAAAATATATAAAAATCCAGAAATAAAGGGGAAAAATTCTGGATAATGTCAAATATTAAAGCTCTCATGACATATCATATATATGCATAAATAAAAATAATTTTTTCATTGTCAAATTGGGAAAACTTGTAAAGTGTAAAATGTTGGGTTCATTATATAGGTAACGATCTTGTTTTAATAGAATTACTTGATAAAAAGTCAAAATCCAAGCCCACAAATGTATTTTTTTAAAACCTGTTTAAACTTGAACACGTTTAGTCCTCGATTACCCATTTTTACTAGTTTTTAAACAAAAATGGAGAACCTCTTTTCAACCACCGTTTTTCCCATAAACGGAATGGTAGACTTAAAATTTATTTAAACAGACGAATGGGGTTTTAACCCTTCTTTAGAACTATGATTTTTCGTTTGCGTGTCTCTCTATGAGAGGAAATTCCATGGCCTTATCTTATAGTTCATGAAAAGTATCTAGTTCTTCTTTATTTACTTATATTCAATATTTGTTTATTTATAATTTTCTTAAAATTTCATCTTAAACGTTTAAAGGAAATTAGATATTTAGGCTTCTTTTTGAAGTTATTTGCAAAAAAGGCCTAATCTTAAAAGTATTTGCGATTAAGGCCTAGCCTTTCAAAAGTATTTGCGATTAAGGGCTAGTTTTTTAAATAAACTTTTATACTTCCTTCTCTATACTATTTTCTATAGGATGTATGACCTTTCTGTAATTTAAAATTTGTTTTTGCAATTATTTCTATTTTTGTTACGAACTTGATTTTTTAATTGCTTAAAATGTATTAAATATTTTACTAAAATTGGGTAAGATTTTCTTACTTATAAATGAGGCTCTGATACCAACTGTGTGATGGGGGTTGTGCGTAGCGCGTAATCTCCTGAAGTCCTGAAAATCAAAAGAAAGAGAGTATCAAAACTTTAAAAATCTAAAGAGTTGAAATAAAGATCAAAGTTTGGTGTAAAATAATATTCGTTGAAATAATGGATATTGTCAATTCTAAAAAAGTAATCAGGAATGATGGGCATATCGTTGTCATCGTCGTCAAGTTCTCTCATATATTCTGATTCTGTCTCATATCCTTCACTATTACTATCATATGGGGGTTCTTCGAGTTCTTCTGTATGTCTATTTTCTCCTCCATTCTGTTTATATTCTTCTAGAAATTGTCTGTATGCAGTCTTAAAACTCCAAACGTAACTACTAAATATACCATTTTCATAAAATAACAAAGATCTTTCGTGATAAGTTAGGTCGTCAATTATTTCAACATTTATATTACTAGTTTCTCCAGGATTTATTTGGTTTATTGTTATGATTATTACTCGTTGTATACTAAAAAAGAATAATTTGAATTCGTAGCAATCATCCATGCTTATTTGTCTATGAGGATAATAAACGTCAAAAACTAGCATTCTATCACTTCCTTGGTAATTAATTATTAATTCAAAAATAGGTGAGGCAATACCAAGATTATTATTATCCATAAGTTGTTTTAAACAATAATCGATTATAAAATAAAGAGTAGAGAGAGGTTTCTAAGGATACCTAAAAAATCAAAACAAAACGGCTCATCATGCTTCCGACCTAGTTAAACTTCTTTGAGCTGCTCTGTACCAGTTATTACCAGTGGATAAAATACCTCTGGTATGCACCCTGATTTCTGTGCTCCTTTACGTTCTTCCCATCTCAAGATTACTATGCCCTCAATAGAGCTTCATCCGAGAGATACGTCGAGAACAACTAGTAGCACTTTGGTACAGACAACCACAACAGTCTAACTATAGAAGGTTGCAAATGAGTCTTTTTTCAAGATTAGTCAGGCAGAGCCTTACAAATCTCTCCCTAAGGGAAAGAGATTTAGTTATTCATACCTTATTTTCTGCAAGAGCTGATAGATGAAAAGATATTTATTTCCTTCAAACTTGTTACAAACAGACTCTTCAAGATTATGAGGAATTATTTCTTTCCCTGATCGTCTCCCTTTCTCTCTTACCCTGCCTTTCCTTTTATAGACGAAGGGATGGCTTTGCACCTGATACAATTACTGTTCTCCTTACATCATTGCTTACATCACAGATACAATTATTTCTTTTCTTACATCAGTGCTTACATCATAGCTAAATAATTGAGGTAATTGATGCTTATGTCGGGGACATCTTCACGTGCTTCACATTAGAAACAGCTCTTCGTCAGTCTTCTCTTGTTCTTTTCTGCAATAGTCACATGAATGCTGTGGTTCCATCCTCATCAATCTACAGTAGTGGATAGCTGTTTCTTCCGTCATTGTCATATCTCCTTTATGTAAGATTCGGTACCAGCTGTCAAAGACTTCTTTCTTTGACTAGGGTTGTTTAATTTTTGCTATGCTGTAGATCATTAATTTTTGTGGGTCAGGACTATCATAGATCCATATGTTACCTTCTCTGCTTTGTATGACCTTTAGTTCACAATACATTGTTCTAAATCTAGTAGCTCTTCTTTCTAGAATTAGTTTTTCAAATTCTTCGTTTTTATATGATATAATACTGGTTGCTCCAAACAAGATTTGTGTAGTCATCCCTATTTTTATAATATGTTCAGCTGGTAGTTCTTCATTATCTTCAAGAAATTCAGGAATAGCTGAAAATATAGGGACATATATTTTGGATGCCTTTGTAAGACCAAAATAACTTTTAGCAGCTTTATATACTTCTTTTGGTAACTGGCTAAGTTCTTCACATTCTCGAGATGGATAAATGCAGTGGATAAGTCCTCTTTCGAACAATAATCTTATTGTTTTTGGATTTGCTCCTGGTAGTATGATCGCTTTGTTCATATGTTGCTGAGAAATAGTTTTGATAAATTGGTTGACCTGAGTGGTTTGGCATAATTTCTCAATATATTGTAAAAATAAATCCTTTTTGGAGTATTTTGGAGGATCCGAGAGTAAACTCTCTTTGTAGGTAGTGGGCTGTATGGATGTGGAGTTTTCCTCTTGTGTGGCTATTTTTGTGATCTCACTTGTATTTTGTAGGTTAATAGGTTCACTCCCTTCGCTCATTTTTTCAACATGATCTGTGCTTATATGTTGGTAATATATACTTTGAAGACCACATATTTGCAGCTGTAGTTGATTAAATGCTCCTTTTAATTGCTCCACTGTCTCCTTTAGGTAGACTAGGGATGGCAACTGGGCCGGGTCAACCGGCGACCCACCCGCGACCCGGCCCGCCAACCCGGCCCGTTAATTTGCTCCGCGGGTTCGGGTCGAACCCAGTGAACAGTACCGGGTCGACCCGGGTCGCAATTTACGCGAATTGAATTCGCGAAACCCGGCCTACGAACCCGGCCCAATTCGCGAATTGGACCCGCCAACCCGCGGGTCGACCCGCCGGTTTCGACCCGTTCGACCCGTGACGGGTCGACCGTTGACCCGCGGGTCGAACGGTCGAAATTCGCCTGCGCCGCTGCTGATGCGCTCTGTCCCAAGACAGAGCCATTGTGAACGGCTCTTTGAGCCATTGCATTTTTTTGTTTGTTTTTTCCCACTTATTTAGCCTATAAATATTTCCAAAAATCTCATAAAAAATCACACCTCACTCTCTTACTCTCTCTACTATTATACATCATTTGTAAAGAATTTTTGAACAATTGTAGTATTCATCAAACAAGTGTACAAGGAGGCATATACACGATCAAATTTCGGTCGTATCGGAATCAAAATTCAACGTCTTCAACTCTCTTCAACCCTCGTCAAATCTACTTCAACCTCTTCTCAACTCTTCAATTGCGGAATCGGCAAAGCGCTCCTCCATCTTTTCTATTCTATTCTTATTTTAATGGTTTTTTTTACATACGCGTATTCCACGGTGAACGGTATCAAAATATCTCTCTCTCTTTAATTTTTTTTTGCGTTGTAGTTAAAATTATTGTTCGTTTTTTTGAACTTCTCTATCTCAACCCTCTTGTTTTTTAGATTTTTTTTTTGTATAATTCACCCCTCCTACATTGTATATTTTTTTTTACATACTTTACTTTAACACATTACTACATTATGTCTAGATCACGCGGTAGCGGTCGTAGCGGACAAGATTCCTCCTCCTCTTTACGTAGGCCACCAATTGTCTCAACTAGTGAGCCCGCCCAAGATTACATTGATCCTACTATGGAACAATGGGGCACACACGACATAGATGTTGTAGGTGACATACAATTAGAATAAGAACAACAACAACAACAAACCGAAACCACACAACCCCGTAGTAGTAGGAAAAGTAGAGGAGAAACTAGCGATTGGCATAAGTTTTATGATTATATTCCGGACGAACATACTCCGGGTATAGGTTTGAAAGTGTATAAAACATGTAGTAAAACATTCAAATTCAAGAGGGGTGACGACACCGGTACAATTAGTAGGCACATACAACATAATCATAAAGAACTTCTTGATCAAATACAAGGCCAACAAAAAATCAACCCTAGGACCGGTCTAGTAGATAGCCACCCTTATGATCCCGAACTTGTTCGTCGGGAAATGGCCCGATTAGTCATTAAGGAAGAGTTGCCATTTTCCTATCCCGAGAGTAGGAACTTGGAAAATTTTAATCAAACGGCCTTAAACCCTCATTTTAAAAGAATTCCAAGAAATACTTGCAAATCGGATTGTTTTAAAATGAATGTTGAAATAATGGACGCGTTGATTGCAATTTTATGAAGTTTAACTTGTAGGGTTAGTTTAACTTTGGATTGTTGGACGGGTGTCAACAATATTCCAACGATGGGAATAACCTATCATTGGATCGACAATGATTGGATTCTTCAAAAAAGAATCATATCACTTGCGGCGTTGCCGTATCCCCATAGTGGCGCTGAAATAGCAAACCGTATTATAGAAATTTGTGATGTTTTTCATATTCGCGATAAAATTATGGCTATTAGTTTTGATAATGCATCTAACAATAATGTAGCAATTACTACTTTAAAATCTGTATTAAACCCTCCATCTGACAATATTTTTCATGTTAGATGTGCATGTCATATTATAAATTTATGTGTTCAAGATGCATTAAGAATAGCTGATCCATATATAGTTAAAATTAGAAATTGTGTATATTTCATTGCATTAAGTCCAAGCATTTTACAAGAATGGAAAGCTTGGTGTAGGGTTAGAAATGTTCCTTTTAGAACATTTCCAAAGGATGTTAAACACCGATGGAATTCTACTTTTGATTTACTAAATGTTGTCACTGATTATAAAGCAGTTGTAAATAATTTTTGTATCGCAAAAAATATGGCTAATTTTGAAATGACTCCCCCCGATTGGTTTTTTGCCGAATCTTTGTTGAGATTTTTAGAACCTTTCAAAACCGCAACTTTAAAATTTTCAAAATCATATGAATCTACTTCTAGTAGCATTTTTATTGAATTAGTTAGCATGATGCAAATATTTAACGAAATGTTAAATGATCCCTATATTAGTGACATTGTAATACCTGCATTTCAAAAAAATTTGAAGTATTATTTTCCTCCTCCTATGTTGATTTGTGTTGCTACTGTTATGGATCCCCGTATCAAATTAGAAGGTACGAAGAATTTGATACAAATATTTTTTTGGATATTTAGAGGACAATGTAGAATTAACAATTGATTGCGCTACTTTTTTAGTTCAGTTTGAATCTACGTTAAATAACTTGTATGATTATTATGATAGACGTTTTGCTTCTAGTAGTATAACTTCTGTAGTTAGTTCTTCTTCTGGTAGTTCTAAAGGTAAGGGTAAAAGTAGAATTGGTGATAGAACATTTAGTTTACTTGAACAAATTCAATCTAAAAAACCTAGGACTAATCAACCAAATGAATTAAATTGGTATAACCAACAGGATACTGAGCCTACTCTTTCTGCACTAGATATTTTACAATGGTGGAAAGAACATGAACACACTTTTAGTATTCTGTCAATTATAGCTAAAGATTTGCTAACTCCTCCTGTCTTTATAGTTGCTTCTGAGAGTGCATTTTTTACAAGTGGAAGGGTTCTATCTGATTACAGAATCGGTTGAAGCCCGAGGCGTTAGAGATGCTCGTTTGCACAGAAGACTGGCTGAAGGCTGAAGATAGGACGCAAGGGAAAGCACTATCAAGTTCCACAAGTGGGAGCAACTCGCCCGAAGAACAACAACAACAACAACAACAACAACAACAACAACAACAATAGTTTTGCTTGTTATGTCAAATTAGAAAACTTGTACTCAATTAAAATTGTATATAAGAAATATGTTATTGTATAAAACTTATTTGTGAATTGAATTCTTCATTTCGTTATAAATTGTTAAAATTGTATAACTTAAATTCATATGAATAATATTTCAAAATTTGTTGTCAATTTTACTCTTTCAATCTTATTATTATTATTACGATTTTTATTGTTTATTAGTATTATTACTTACTTAGTATTATAATTATAATTATTATTTTAATTTAAGCTACCAAAAAAAATAATTATTAAACGTGCCAACCCGCGGGTCGACCCGGCCCAACCCGGGTTGAACCCTAAAGGGTTCACGGGTTGGGCGGGCCACCCAAACGAAAAAAAAACCCGGCCCGGCCCGGATAAGAATGCAACCCGGCCCGGCCCGTATAATTCTATAAGCCAACCCTTACGGGTTAGGCCCGGCCCGGCCCACTCGACCCGTTCGCCACCCCTAAGGTAGACTATATTGTGTTCTATTTGCTGAACTCTGGTTTCCATTCTACAACAAGTGAAATAGTTAATTTCTTGATAGAAAATTAGCTAAAATATTATGTTTTCCTTTTATGTTTTCTATTAAGAAATCGTAATGTGCTAACTCCATCTGCCATCTTATCAATCTTTTGTTTGCTTTGGTTGGGTCTATCATTTTATTAATCCAACTCTTTGCTTGGGTATTATATGTTCTTACCGTAAATTTTGTATGTATTATAAATAGTTCAAACTTTTTTATAGATTTTAAGATTGCTAGTAGTTCTTTTTCATTTATGTGATAATTTTGTTGGGTTTGGGTGAAAGATCCACTAGAATATCTAGCTAGTTTTTCTTCCTTTTCTCCTATTTCAATAAATTTTAATACTGCTCCCCAAATGGTTTTGCATGCATCTGTTTCTATTATCCAAGAACATTCTTTAACAGGTAATCTTAGCTTATGTAATTCTGAAGTTTGTTGTTTTAATATTTTAAGTTTCTCTTCATCCTCCGGGGTCCATTCCCATTTCTTAAACTTTTTAAGTTTTTGTTGCAACCAATTTGTTTTTGCTGATAAATTTGGTATGTAACCTCTTGTTTGATTTAGTAATCCTATTATAGCTTGCACTTCTCTTTTTTCTTTTAAGACATTAGAAAAAGTCTTTATTTTTTCTGCTTTATGTGGTTGTAATTCTATTCCTTCATGTGATAATTTTGTTCCTAAGAATTCTATCTCAGTTTTGAATAATTCCATTTTCTTTTTTGATAGTATAATACCTGCATTTTTCACTATTTCTATGAATTTTAGTAGATGTTCTTTATGTTGTTCCTCGTTTTCTGATCCTATTAGAATATCATCTACATATACTAATATGAAATTGTTGTATTTTTCAAAAAATTTATCCATATATTCTTGAAATATTCCTGGGCTATTTTTATAACCGAATGGTAATACATTCCATTCATGAAATCCTTGAGGGGTGCTAAATGCCGTTAAAGGTTTTAAATCTTCTGTTAGTTTTAGATGAGAAAATCCTGATATGCAGTCAAATTTCGAATATATTTTTCTTGTTCTTACTGTGTTAAATAGTATTTGCATGTCTGGTAGTGGGATCCAAATCTCTTAGTATTTTTATTTAATTCCTTATAATTTATTACCATTCGAGATTTACATCTTTTTTCTTCTGAATGTTTTTTTACTATGAATGCTGGTGATGAATGTGGACTTTGTGATTTTCTTATGTAATTATTTTCCACTAATTCTTTTATGTGTATTTTGAATTCTTCTAGGTCTGTTGGAGTATGTCTTATTAGTCTAATTCTAATTATTTTGTTCGTATCTATTAACTCTATATGTGCCGTGGGTTCACTTAAGTTCCATTTTGCCAAGGGGTCTTCTCCGCACAGATCTTCTAATTGTTTTCGTAAAATTTCTTTTGTAGTTGTTACTTGAACTTGTTGTATTCTAGTTTTGTTTGGTAAATACTGGTATTCACCACGCTGGGTTGAAGAAACTCTGATGTGTGGTAGGTCAGTTCTGAAATAAGGTTGGATTATTCTAATTGCTATTTCTTGGTGTCTACAAGGTGTTGTAAATATGACTGATTTATGTGATATAGTTATGGGATAGTATTGTTGGAAAAAGTCATTTCCTAAGAGTACATCATTATTCATATCGTCAAACTGGTATATGATAGGGATTTTTAGTATGTAATTTTCTATTTGTACATTAACATTTTGTTGATATTTGTCTAGTATGATAGTTTGTCCAGTTAATCCAGTTATGGCTTTTTTTATTAAAACCATCTTGTTTCCATTTAGGTAGTATGTTTTCGCAGCATAAACTAGTACCTGCCCCGATGTCTATTAGACTGTGATAGTTTCTTAATTTGTATCCTTCGTAAACAAATTCTGTTAGAATGTATAATGTATTTTTTGTTGCTCTTAATGGATTCATTTGTCCAATATCCTATTTATTATCATGCTTTCATTGTTTACTGTTATTGTGATTTTTTCTTTTTGAATAGAGTAAGGTTGTACTGATGTAAGGAAGACAGTTCCTAATAACATATCATTAACATGGTATTCTGGGTCTACGTGTAAGTGTAATAACATTTCCTTTCTACCATTTATCCTTAGTGGTAGTATGATTTTATGTACAATTGGATGTCTATTATTATAATAGTCTAGGTAGTAATATGGGTTTTCTAATGTTATTAATTCAGTAGTTTTTATATTTGTTTGTTTAATATATGAATTGGTAGCTCCTGTATCTACTAAGGCTATTTGTTTATTCCATTTCTCATTGTCATAATATTCTATTTCTATTTTAAATTGGTTATTGTTTTAGTGTTCTAATGTATTTATTATTGGTATTAATTCCAATGCTTGTTGTTTATTTCTTATTGATAGTGATCTTTTTCCGAACATTATTTGTGGTGCTTTTCCTTTTGCAGTTTCTTTTGCTTTATTAAAGTCGAATTCTATATAATTTGGTATAGTCATTTCAGGGTTTTCTCTAGCTGGTTTGTATCTTATGATTTCGCTAAATAGAGGCTCTATTTTAAAATAATCTGTATTTCTATTCTTTACCTCGTGTTTGCTGGTGAAAGCATAAATGTTTCTTATTTGGATACTCATGACTTTGCTTTTTTCTATCATTTCTATGCATGATAACCTATGATACATGACTAGACTTTTATCTTTATTTTCTTCTGTCATGCTTATAGAGAAATTAGGTTTTATTGTGAACTTTATCTTTTGGTACATTAGGTTTCCTTGTACTATTCCTATTAAGGCATCTTGTGTACTTGATATTATCCTATCATCCATTAGGTATATTTTGAGAGGTGTATTTATTCCTTCCTTAAAATAGGCTTTTATTATTATTTGTATAGCTCCTAAATGTATGTACCTTAATGTTTTTCTGGTCTTTTCACTTATTTTTTCCATCTCTTGTCTTATTATTCTTTCGGTTATTAATGGGATTATGGTTTTGCCTTGTGCTTGTTCAATGTCTATAGGTTGTTCATTATTTATAACTATTATGATGGTACTTTTCTTTCTTTCAAATATTGGTAGTTTAAAATTTTCTTTTGAATTTATATCTAATTTGGTCTCTCTAATTTTATCGTATTTTTGTATGTCAAAGCACATTCTTTCTCTTAGTTCTTCATTGTTTTCTTCTCTTTCTGAGGGTTCTCCTATTTCTGTTAGATCTGTTATCACGTTTATTTCACATTCTTCTGTTTCACCTTCACTACTTCCGCTATCTTCTTCCATTACCATTATTTCTTCATCTTCATTTATTTCTGATCATTCTTCATCATATTCTATGGGTTCATAATTTATGTTATTTATTTCTTCAATTTCTTCTACGTATTTTACATTTTCTTTTTTCATTCTTTTAGGACAATTTGGTGATATATGTTCTACCTCTCCACATATGTAACAATTACATTTTCTTGGATTTTTTGTATACTGCCTATTTTTATTTTTCTTCATTTTTCTAAAGTATTTTTTGAAAGGTTTTCTATATCTCTTAAAAGTTTTCCGATATTTTGGTTGATATTTTTGGAATTTGTGATTATTCTTCTTTGTGTATTTATAGTTATTATTGCATCCCCAATGATTTGGTTTTGCATCCTCACAGCAAATTCTTTATTTATATGTTCTATAATATTTCATTGTTGCTCTAGCATCTTGGCATACTTTGTCACTATAATCTTTTACAAATTGCGTTCTATACCCTAAAGTGTCTACTTCTGGTTTCACTTTCTCATTTATGCATGCACTATTTATATTTATACTCCATGGATCAGGTAGTTTTAGAAAGAATGAGTCTAAAATTGGACTCCGTTCTTCTTTTTTATAATAACTATCTTGATAGTATTCTCGGAATTCACAAGTATAGTTTTCAAAATGGCACATGTTGCATATTTCTAAGTTACTTAGTCTCCATCTTGCTTGATTCTTTTTATATATAGTATATTTTTTTTCTTTATCGTATACACTGAATTCGGTTCTTATTGCTTTTTCGTAATTTGTTATTATTTCTTTTAAACCTAACGCCCGTTGAGATGAGCTTTCTTCAGTTCCTCTATCATCAATTGGTCTTGATTTTCTTATAGTATTTCTCTCTTCTTCCTCTAGCTCATTCCACCATTTTGCTACAACACCCATAAAGGTGGCTTCTATAAATTTCTCAAATGCATTTCCATTAAGGTTTTGCCTAAATCCTACTATTAGTGACGCTTTTACCCATTCTTCAATTGTCCTATCTACGTCTTTTACGCAATCTAGGTCCAACCATTCTCCATTTCCTGCTATTCCTTTTTCGTAGTGTTCTGTAGGTTCGTATTTTGGGGTTTCTTTTTCTTTATCTTTTCCTAGTTGCATTCTTCTTTTCGTGTTTTGTCATTTCCATGGTAATTGGTAAGGTTTTTTGTTAGGTGGTGGTCTTAGGAATTCATACATGTTACTTGGAATTTCTGAAGGATTTTTATTTCCTCGTTTGTTATATCTAGATTTTTCAAGGCTTCTTGTACTTCTTCAGAATTAGGATTTGCCATTAAATCTTCTATTTCCAAAATATTTATATTAAGTTTTGTTACGGCTTCTAGCTCTTTCATACCTTCTTCTGTTATGCCCAATTCTTTTTCTGGGTAGTCAGTCATATATCTTCCTAATTCTTCTATATTTTTATTTATGATTCTTTAATCTTTTCTTATATCACTAAACATTTTAGGACTATTGTAATCTTCTTCCAACTCTTGTATGTTTAGCATATAAACCTTTGGGTCCATGTCCTATTATTTTTCTACTAGTAGGTGTTGGTAATACCAACTTGTTTCTTCGTTTCTGTAATCTAATACTTTGTATGCTATTTCTTTTTGTATCTCTTTAGATAGTTGATTAGTTACTTTTATTGTTAGTAATAGGTATTCTGATATTTCTTTACTAGCAATATGCTTACTCTCTACTAATCTTTTGTCAACGTATCTAATCTTGAATTTTGAAAGATTTTTTAATTTAAGTTTCTTTATTTTCTGTGAATTATCCAGTTTTAAATGGGGTATGTAATTTTCTGTTTTTATGTCGTACAAATATCTTTAAAGATAGGGTTGTTTTTGTAAGATTATCTTCAATTAGCCTTCTACTCAAATAGTTTGGCTTGTGGTCTAAAAACACAAATAGTTTCCTCCAAGTAGCCTAAATGTGAGAATCACTCAAACGCTTATAGCTAGATCAGCTATCACTTCCTTGTAGGTTTAGTACAACGTGAGGAGCAATTAGAAAGAAAGAAAGAAAACAGCAAGAGCCAAGAGGATATTGTGGTTTTGTGGGACACACTGGAGGCTTTAGACTCAGATCGATTCCAATCTTCTGATCGAGAGACCTTGGAGCTTTAGGGGTCAGCATTACGGCGTTTAGCCTCTTAATTGTCAACCTGGCAGTCTTGGCAACCTCTTCATTATTGGGATACCTCCCATGCTCTCTGTATAGTTGTTTCCTTGCTTCCCGTACTCGATAAGTTGCTTCAATTAACCATGTGGAACTGTTAAGACAGAAATGCAGAAAGTATAAAGGGTAGAGCCAAGAGGATACTAGAACGACAATCAATGAAACGTACATACATTAATATTAGACATCTATTTATTTTTTTGATGGAACGGATAGAGCCCGAAAGCTCCAGCCAAAACAATCATATAAATAATAAACAGTATACAGGGAGGCTTTACCAGAGGTAAAACAATCGATACAAGAGAAAACCAAATCACGCTATGTACAGCAAACACCTAACCGGTACAGTTACAAGACTAATAGGCAACAAATAACATGCTAGCTGGGCTCTGGGAATGGGGGATCAACAGGGACACACGCCTACTGCCTGAGCTTCAACCACGAATGCCTGACCCAGGCCTGGCCAAGCCGCAAGCGGGCTCGAAATGACCACCAAAGCAGAACCACCCACTCAGAAAATCAACCGGGACATCAAGACCTCCACCCCGATGAGCCCTGATCTCCGAGCAGCCAGGATCCGAAGTGAGATCAGAGCATTGAAGCCAGGGATGAATCCCGCTTGCAAACAATCAGAGTGAAGGAGATGAAATACCATCAACAGAGAAAAAATGTTCAACCAAAACCTCCATAGGACAAGCCAGAGGGAGCCTACAAACAGACTCAGCAAGCAGAAGATCAAGCAGACCCATAAGATTCAGCCATAAACTGGGCTCAAAATCCATCAACATAGAAAAAAGTTCAACCAAAACATCCATAGAACAAGCCAGAGAGAGCCTACAAACAGAAAAGCAACCCTACCATAGCCAGTAGACCAACAAAAACACCCACAGAAACATGAACACAACCGCAACCAGGCCACCACACCAGATCAATATTAATACACACAACAGAGGGATAACCATAAAGCGTCGATCACTACTAATCCCAACAGATCAAAGCAGGGAAACAAAGTGCATAAGAGAGCCCAGTTTTCAGAGCAAAATCATACAATCCAGAGTGGAGAAAAGAAAGAACAAAAGATTTCACAGCCTAGAGAGCATAACCCAGCAATCAAAAAGTCGAGAAAGCACAAGAAGAGATCACCATTCCCGCTCTCGAAGGAGCCAAGCCAAAAAGGGAAGCCAACAGAAGATAGGAGCTCCCAGACATCACAAAATAAAGAGGATCCAAATAGCAAAGCCATAACTAATCCTGCATTCCAAATGAGTAAAACAAGAATACCAGTAAGGGAGAAAGAAAAAGATAAATGACAGCAAATAATAAGATAAGAGAGTAGTAAACTAGCTAGAATAGAATAGGAACAGTAATCCTCATCCAAACAAAGAAAAAAGCATGCAAGAAATAAATTTGGAGGTTGGTTAAATCGCTTGAAGGTTAAATAGGCAATTAACAGACTGCAAAAGTTTCTCCGACGCCAAAGAGGCATTCTCTTTGAAAGCCGGGGTGGAACACCAAGAGTTAAAGAGAAATAAAAATTCCTCAATAATAGCCGCAATCGATTTACATTGCTGACTGAAAATTCTACCGTTCCTTTCCTTCCAGATGACCCAGATGATGGTATGAGTCGCTAGAATCCAAGCGCTTCGAAGACAGCCGTTCGAAGGTGGAAACGACCAAATAGAAGTCAAATGGAGTGGAATCACACTCGTGTTCCAAGCTAACGAGTTAATCTTCCAGAGAGGGATAATGACTGGGCATTGGATGAAAAGGTGATTAACTTCTTCCGGAATTTCGGAGCAGAAAGGGCAGAGTTGACCCCATGCCAAATTTCTCTTATTTAAGACTTCCACTGTCAGAAGTTTATTATTAAAAGCAAGCCAAGAGTTGATTTTGACTTTGATGGGAACACAAGGTTCCCAAATAAATCGCGACAGAGAATATCGCATTCCCCTAGAGATGAGAAATCTATAGAAAGAGTTAACCGTGAATACTCCAGAAGCAGTCCAGCGCCAGGCGATTCCCTCGACAGTGGACCAAGCGAATCCATTAAGAAGATCAAGCAAGCTTAGAAACCGTTCATTAAGATGAGCAGGAAGGGCAGAACTGAACGGGATAATCCAGTATCTAGAATTATCGACAGTGATGAGGGAATCTTCCACAGTAGCATGTGGAAAAACAGCTAGTCTGTATAAAGGAGGGAAAGCCGAAGATAGTTT
Source organism: Hemerocallis citrina (assembly GCA_017893485.1). Taxonomy (NCBI): domain Eukaryota; kingdom Viridiplantae; phylum Streptophyta; class Magnoliopsida; order Asparagales; family Asphodelaceae; genus Hemerocallis; species Hemerocallis citrina. The sequence goes on along the minus strand of CM030363.1, from coordinate 102,767,081 downwards.
AGTGTTGCCTATCCATAGATCGGACCAGAATCTAACAGTGGATCCGTGAGCACAGACCTTAGATATACTACACTGGAAAGCACCAGACGCTTTCCAAATGCCCTTCCAAAAAGGGGAGGCTCGACGTGGAGATTCCTCCCGGAACTCCCACCAGTTGGACGAGGGACGATAGTTTTTGATATACCTCGTCCAAGGTAGGTGGTTAAAAGTATGGAATATCCACAGCCACTTGCCAAGGAGAGCGAGATTGTGAGCTCTGAGATCCAAGACTCCGAGACCCCCTTCCTCTCTAGGAGAGCAAATAACTTTCCAATTCGCTAAATGCGACCCCGGGTTATAGGTTGGTGAGCCCGACCAGAAGAAATTACTTCTAATCTGATCGAGTCGTTTGATCACCCAAGACGGCAAGAAAAAGAAAGACATGAAATATTGGGGTAAAGCAGATAGCACCGAGTTAATGAGGATAAGTCTACCGCCCCTAGATAGGACTTTACCAGCCCACGCCGAGAGCCTGTGCTCCACTTTGTCAATGAGAGGGCACCAGTCAGATCTAAGAAGCTTGCCCCATCTAAGGGGGATACCTAGATAAGTAATCGGAAAATTGGCAATGGGACAATTAAAGAAATTGGAAATCTCTGACTGGCGGTTGGGGGAACCACTCAACCAAAGCACGGAGGATTTTTGGAAATTAATAGATAAGCCTGAAGCTAATTCAAAGCAATAAAGAAGCAATTTCAAGTTCCTAAGGGAGTGCGGGTTAGGCTTGCAGAAAATAATAGTGTCGTCGGCGTATTGGAGATTGAGAACCCCCTCAAAGGAGGGCAAGCTGCCAAGCCCCTCGATCATATTCAAATTCCAAGCATTCCTAAGGAGTCTGCTGAAAACATCAGCCACGAGAGAGAAGAGAAGAGAAGAAAGTGGGTCTCCTTGACGGAGACCACACTTGATTTTAAATTTATGGCCCTCTGACCCATTCAGAAAGACTGCGGAGGTTCCGGAGAAAAGGCTGGACTTAATCCAGGCCACCCATTTGGGTCCGAACCCTCTGTAGACTAGGATATCGAGAAGGAAATCCCAATTGACATTGTCATAAGCCTTTTGGAAGTCGAGCTTGAGGAGAATCCCCTCCTCCTGGGTACGATGACAATGGGAGATGATTTCTTGGGCCGAGGCCACACTATCTAGAATATACCGATCTTTAATGAACCCCGATTGAGCTTGGTCAATGAGCGGAGAAATAATGGCACTCAGCCTAGACGATAGAACTTTCATGATGATTTTGAAGGTCGTGTTAATCAGGCTGATAGGCCTAAAGTTGGTCAGCATGTTAGCCCCTGCCACCTTAGGGATAAGTACAATGTTCGCATAATTAATGCGATCAAAAGAGAAATGCCCTAGATGAAGATCCTGGAATAATTTGAATAGATCATCCTTGAGCCAATTCCAAAATTTTTGGAAGAAGAAAGCCGGAAAACCATCCGGCCCCGGAGCTGAATCGCTTTTAAGAGCGAACACCGCCGCGTGAATCTCCTCCATGGAAAAAGGATCCTCAAGAGAAGATAGATCGTGAGTATGATCTCCATAGAGTTGGAGCCAATCTAATTCAATGGAGCGAGGTTTATGTGAACCAATAAGATTTTTATAGAAGGTAAAAAACTCACGATGGATCTCCTCGTCGGAGGTCACTTCTCCAGCAAGAACAGAAAGAGAAGAGATACGGTTATAACGTTGTCTATGGGACGCGAAGTTGTGGAAGAAAGAGGTATTAGCATCACCCTCTGCTAGCCATCTAACACGAGCTCTTTGGGCCCATTTAACATGGTCTTGTTGGAGTAAATTAGCATAGTCCAATTTGCAGGAAGTGCGTTCCGCACTAGCTGCAGCCGATAAGGGAGAGGACTCTTCCATTTTGTCGAAAGACTGAATAGATTGGAGAAGAAATTTTTTGAGAAAGACATAATTGTAGTGCCTTTCCGACCGCCAGATTTTGCATCCGTGTTTAATAGCATGAGTTTTGAGAAGAATGTTTCCCAACCCTGAAGAGCCCGAAATAGCTGCTAGGCACTCCTCCACCAATCTAACAAAGACTTGGTCTTGCAACCAAAACTTTTCAAAACGAAATTTGTGATTGTGATGAAATGGAAAGTGGGAAGAGAGGGAAATCGGGCAATGATCAGAAGAGGGATTAGGAAGCGCCTGAACAGCAGTCTGGTGGAACCGATCGATCCAAGATAGGGATACAAGAAATCGATCAAGTTTGGCTAGGGAGGGGGGTTGACGTTGATTAGACCAGGTAAAGGTCCTACCGGAGATCGGTAGGTCCGCTAAGTGAAGGGCTCGAATGCAATCATTGAAATTGCCTGAATGGTTAGAAGAGAGGACAGGATTGGATCTTTCTGATGCGAAACGGGTGACATTAAAATCCCCACACAGGAAGTAGAGATCCGATAAAAAAGGTTGTAAGGACAGGAATTCATTCCAAAACAGAGAACGCCTATCAGCAGTAGACGGGCCGTAAACCGAAATAACAGTTAGGGGACAGTTAAACTGAGACCAGTGCAGTTGGATGATGAGAAAAAAGGTTAGGCGGTGGATGCCAATTAAAGAAAAGGTCGATTCTTTAAATCCGACAAGCATACCACCCCGCGATCCGATGGCCTCTAGGGCGATCCACTTAGAAATTATCGATCCGCCTAAGGCCCGATAAATAGTAGGGGAAGGAGAATCTAGCTTGGATTCTTGGATGGCAATTAAGTCGCAACGAGAGGAGGAGATAAGATCAAAAATTGCCCTTTGTTTGGCCGGGCAATTCAGGCCTCGAATGTTCCAAGAGATGCTAATCATTGGAAAGGCTGTGCTCCAAAACTCTATTACGTTCCAGGTTTCTAATGGTCTGGGAACAAAGCTTGGGGTCTGGTAAGAGAAGGAAACCCATCTTATGAGCTAGGCCAGCCAATTTACCATCAGAGATGGAATCGAAGATAGGGAAGTAGATAGAGCCATATTGATAATTGGGAGAAGGTGGGTGGTTTGAAACAAGGGGAGAGGCAGAGGATGATGAGAACATCCCGAGTTGCCTACTGGGAGAGCGCACTTTGTTATTCCGAACATTTTTGTTTTTGATAGCCAATAAACGCGCACTAGACCTTATAAACCGCTGATTAGATACCGAAGAAGAGTTACACTCAACAGCTGAATCTTCCTGAATCAAGGATGAGAAAGGGGGGGAAGATAAGGAGTTGGAAGAGGACGAGCTAGAAACAACCTTTGGTGAGACAGGTGTTTCCAATACCCCCTTCACACAATCTAGAGAAACGAATGGGTTGCAAGGGCGGATCATCCGCTTCTTCCGGATCCTCGTATCGGGGGGTGGGCCAAACCCACCACAATACAAAGGTCGAGATAGTGGAGAAAAAAAGGAGATAATGTCTCGATGGGAAATGCTAAGTAATTTAGCTAGCACAATAAGGCGCAATAACTTAAATAAACAGACTGCGTAAGTAATGCCAAAATAAGACGAAAGCTTAACCAGAGGGTATGAGTTTACCTGCTTGGGGAGAGAGGCTTTATTAAGTTCCTCTTCTTCCACCAGTAGCAAAGGATCTTCATTTATCCAATCATGGGTTTTAGAGGCTTTGGAAGACTTTTGAATAGCAGCCTCAAAAGCAGGCTCAGCGCGCTTGGGGGTCGGAAAGTGTGCGATCTGCTGAAATTGCTCCCAATCCGAAGCAAAATTAGGGTTAACCTCCCATGCCGGCCAAGGAGAGGAGGAAGATTTGCCTTTCGCTAGAGAGGATGAAGCAGCATACGGAGAAGATGACATAGGAGCTGAGGACTGAAATATTTTGTAGTGCGAAGTAGAAGAAGCAACAGCTTTATTGGTAGCCGAAGGAGAATGGGATTTAGCAACCTTCGCCGGGTGGAGATCGGGATTAGACATCTATTTATAAAAGGGGGTTTTGAAACTGTCAAAGAATTATTGAAGCTCCAATTGACTCGACAAATGTAAATGTACAAAGAGTTAATTCAACTTCGAATATTCTACTATACTAATTTAAGCATCAAATTGTGGATGGTGGATATCAATGTTCCCTTACTTTTATAGGACCGCTAGTTTACTATAATAAGAACCGTTAGAATACAAGTTCAATTCCCTCAACCCTTCTACAACTTCAAAGTTTCAGCCTAGTGGCATGAACTTTACATAGTATCAGAGTACCCCAAGAGTACCCAGGTTATTGTTATCTCTTTGTGCTCGACCCACAATTTGTTGGGCATTTATCTCGTTTCTTTATCCATTTAAAAAAAATGGGCGCTCGACCTGTAGAAGATGTTATGATCCAAATTTAGTCCCACATCGGTTATACGGAGAACCAATATTGGGTAGTTATAAACTTGGGTTCCATCCATTTAACAACTAGCTTTTAAGGGTGAGTTCTCCTGGATTCGTAACAACGGTATCAGAGCCAACCTCATACTTTTTAATTCGTTCTAGAGGCTAGATTAAAATTACTGGTAGCCCTGGACTGGGCCTGTGTCACTAGGGTGAATGCCATCGAGGACGTCGGAAAGAGCTACCTAGAGACCGGATTAAAATTACTGGTAGCCCCAGGCCAGGCCAGTGTCGCTAGAGTGAATACTGCCAAGAACGGCAGGTTACGGAAGCGTGGTGAAATGTTATGATAGAGGCCGGATTAAAATTACTGGTAGCCCCAGGCCGGACCAGTGTTGCTAGAGTGAATACCGCCGAGGGCGGCGGGTTACGGAAGCGTGGTGGAATGTTCTGATCCAAATTTAGTCCTACATCGGTTATTTGGGGAACCAATGTTGGGTAATTATAAACTTGGGTTGCCTCTCTTTAATAGCTAGCTTTTAAGGGTGAATTTTCCTTGTTGACTCTTAGTTTAGTGTACACAAAACGTGTCTATAAATACTAATAAGTTTAAATTGAGTTGTTCAGATTTTCAGAATCAAATAATATCAATAAGAGATCCAAGAGATATTCAAAGAAGGAAAGTAATAAAGAAAGATTGCAAAATTAAGCAAAAGAAAAAGATATTCAAAAAGAGCACATGATTGATTAGTGTCCAAGAAAGCTATCAAGATCAGTTGCTATCATTCTATATTTGTGAGATTTTGTCTGTATTTAATTGATAAGTGATTGATTAGTTTTTGGTAAGAATATAAAGTGGATTCGTTATGAACAGCGTGATAACGATCGACCGCACCTCATGACGGTCGACCGCATCACAGTCGACTGCACTTCAAAGTTACGTAAGAAGCAGTCGACCATTCATCTCTCGACTTTATGTCAGAGAGATGAACGGTCAACTGCACCGAAATTGCGGTCAACCGAACTTTGCGCTGTTCACATTTTTGGAATGTATCGTTTCTATTTTTTACCGATACACTTTCCAGTTTATATATTTGGACGAAACCACTGTGTATTTTTTACTTATTACTTCTGAGAAAAATCTTTTGAACTAATCTTTCAACAATCAATCCGAGTGTGTGTGATAACTACTTGTATTCTTCAGTCAGGATCAATGAAGATCTTGAGCTTTTTCTTTTTCTTCCACTTCGGTGAGATTGATGGGACTTGTGTTAGAAGTCTTGTGGGTGTAATAGGTCTCTCGGCCTGAATCCGAGAATCACTGTACAAGGGTTTGAGTATAGTGGAACACCTGTGGCGGAGAATTTCTACAAGTAGGTGGCATGAACGTAGACCAGGGGGTCGAACCACATTATATCGCTGCGTCACTTGTGCTATCTGTGTTTGCTCTTTTTATCTCTTTTTATTTACTCTGCACTTTACTTTAATTTTTTAATTCCGCACAATCACCCAATTCACTCTCCTAGGGTGATTAACAGTGGTATCAGAGCGAGGTGCTTATCAAAAGCTTAAAAGCTTACGCAAAAGGTCCAATGGCCGAAATTCCTCCTCCCGAAAACTTGTACTCATCGGAGCCATTTGTCTCCAATGGGACAAGTCTTACACGCTCACCTTTTTTTTATGGAAAATGCTATGATGTTTGGAAAATTCGTATGTCTCATTTTCTACAGATGCTTGGAGAAGAAGTATGGAATGTGTGCATTAATAAAATAGACATTCTGGTTAGCAATGGAAAGACAGCTTAAAAAAAACAGAGTTAGCGCTCAAGACGGAAAATTCCAAAACTATGACGGCTCTCTATGCAGGGTTGAATAATCAAGAACTAATGCGATGCGGGCGAAACTGTAAGACAGCATACGAGATCTGGAACAACATGCTGAAGTGGCATGAGGGAACCGCTTCTGAGGTAAAAGCTAAAGTAAATTTATGTTTTTATAAGTTTGAAGTATTTTGTATGTTGCCAGGAGAAAATGTGGATCAAATGCTTTCCCGTTTCGATATCGTTGCCCACAAACTTGAGAGCTTAGGTAAGGGGTTGGATGATGATCGAAAGGTCAGAAAACTCATAAGCTGTCTCACGCCAGAGTGGGATGTAAAGGATGCTGCAATGAGGAAGACCCTTGAAGAAAAGGGATTCGACTTCTACACATTCCAAGGAAAGCTGAAGACATACGAGATGGAGATGACGGAAACCAAAAGATACAGACAAAACTTCGGGATTGAGCCAAAAATTGAAGAGAGGACCATCGCCCTAAAAGCAAAAAAGTCCCGACCATCAAAAGCCGATTCAGACCATGAGGAGTCAGACGAAGACATTGCCCTATTGACTAAGAAATTTCGTAAGTATCTCAGACATTAAAAATATGGCAGGTACCAAGGAGAAAGAGAAAAAGATAAAGATGACGTATGCTATAAGTGCAAGAAGCCCGGACACATCCGTGCAAATTGTTCCGTCTCATAGGACAGGAATAGGGACTACTACCGCTCAAACTCGGGTATGAAAAAGAAGGCATTGAAAGCAACATGGTTAGACTCGGATTCAAGTGAGGAAGAGCAGGTTACAACGATGTCGGCTTCATGGCTCTTGGGAATGGTGAGGTGCAATCACCATCTCAAGAAGAGGTAATCGAAGAACCTACTTATGATGAGCTAGTAGACATGTGTAATGGATTAAACGACTATGCTAAGAAACTATGTCGTGAACTAAGGCAATATAAACAAATTTCAAATAAAACACATGACTCTTGTATCGCTAAAAATCAAAAACTAAAAAATAAAAATGCTTTGTTCATAGAAAAATTCGAGTCATTTAAAAAAAATCATGATGTATTGCTAGAGGAAAATAAACTTTTAAAACAACAAATTCAAGAATCCTTAGCAACACATGATGAACATTTAAGAGAAATTAATGAGAAATTTGTTTATATAGTCAAACTCATAGATGATTTAAAAGAATGTAAAAGAAAATTTGATGAGGTAGTGGAAGGATGTAATGAAGCCCTTGCACAAAATAGACACTACAACATATAGGGCTTTCTAAAGCGGATTTATTATAGAATTTAAGTGTTAATGCTGTTGAAAGTGATCAATAATAGCATTTATGAAGCAAATGCTGTCTTTGATTAATTTTGAAATTTCCTTTTAGCTACAATAGCATTTTTAAAATGATGTAATATTTATGACATTTTAGAAACGCTATTAGATCTCTAAATAAACAGAATATATAGGGACAAAAAAAAATTCTAAGTAAAAAATCTATCAAAACTCTTGAACTTCTCCCCCGTTCCAAATAAAAAATCCCCATTTCACGAACTCGATTCCCAATCTCCCCTCCTTCATGCCTCCCGAAGCCCCGACCTGCCATCGCACAACGCCACTTCTCCTCCGCGCCCCCCGAAGCCCGACCCACCATCGCCCAACGCCCTCTTCTCCTCCCCACCCCCCTGAAGCCAGACCCGCTGTCGCCCAACACCCTCTTATCCTCCCCGCCCCCCAAAGCCCCACCATGCCGTCACGGTTTCGGAATGCCTTCTTCTCCTTCCTGCTATCTCAACTCCAGGTAATTTTCTTTGCTGAATCGATCGATGTTAGGGTTCCTTTTTGTGAGAGCTTAGAATTAAAATAGTTGGTATACATCAATCTGTTCATTTTACTTTTGGCACTGTTAGTCTAAAGTCATAGATAAAAGGAAGAGGTTACGCACACAAAATAATTTACACTTTCAAAAGTTTGTTCTTAGTACTATATAGGGAGGACAATTAGATTTTGTATGAACCCCAATAGTATTGTCTAAAAAAAGTTATTTACAAATTACTCAATCATATATTAAAACATGCTTTAATATGGATTAATGGATGTCCATAGTCTTGGTCTATTTTTGGTTTCTACTATTGCAGTTTCATTTACTAGTAAATGCTACACCAAGTGGAAGGTAATTTGAACTTTCAAGTTGATGGTAGCCTGCAACCTCTTTTTTTGCATTCCCTTGAGTTGTAATGTCTGTATATTTTGTTTGTATCCTTGTATATTGGCAGTGATTTGTTAAGTTCTTATAATAAAATGATAGGGATTCAAGATCCTAAACCCACACTGTTTAGTCCATAAGAACATCATCGTGTTTTTATAGAACTTAAGAAAATATTGTACTTTGATATAATGCACATGAAATATTAGGTAATATGATATATTTTGAAGAACAAAAATATATCCCAAGTGCAAAGGTAAGAGGTAAATATATTTGGCTATTTTTCAGTGTATTTGATAGACAACTTAAAAGCTATATCGGGATCATAAAGAAATACAAAGAATTTTAGAGATGTTTAAAAAAAGATATTAGGAAATATGTTTGTGTACCAAATGAAATCTGCCTGCCTAACTTATTTGAAATTACCCTTTAAGACTATAAGAAGAAATTGTCAGTATAACTATCTTAGATACAAAAGACCAAGATTAATTAGCATGATATATATCTTTCTGGTATTAGATTAAATCTGGTAGGCTCTTTTGCTAGCTGGAATACAATTGTCCAAAGTACCGTACATTTGAATCAGGTAGGCTCTTTCATGCATAGTAAGAATTCTAATAACAAAGGATGTTACTTAATTGCAATGCCATTAATAATCTGAACTAGTTTTCTTATTCATCCATGTTTTTGATGTGTGTATTATTGGTATTATCTTGTTTCTTTCTCTTTGGTTCTCATGTCCTCAAGGTCCGAGGAACCGGTGTGAACTTACTTTGATTAAATTGAACAACTTTGATTAAATTGAGGAAATTGGAAGAGATAGCTTCCAAAGCTTGTTGCTTTGGCTAGATAAAAAATTATCATATGCAGGTATGTACAATAAGATAATAGGAGGATTAGGTATATAAAAACAACGCTATGGACTAAATAAGTCCGCTTTTTAAAAAAATTATGACTGGATCTTACGTATACAACACGCATCCTATAGAACATCATAATAATGTTATTAGAATATATACGTATGAGACCTTTAACCTTAACAATCTCTCCTATATTCCAAAATGATTATATTCTAATGTTTATTTTTCCTTGTTAATTTCTCCTCGGTTGTCATCTCTTCAAGGTCAGAGGAGCTGGTGTGTCATCACAATGAATAAAGATTGGGTTCATCTTAACAAGTAATAAAATCTTACCCCAATTAATATTTTAATATATAATAGATATTAAGATATTACATGCTTTTATGACCACTTTTTTATAATTTATAGAAATACAACATCATATAAAGTGGCAGTTCATCAATTTGTGGAAATTGCGAAGTCAACTGCTGAGAACCCAAACTGGATTATATGTCCATGAAGAGATTGCCAAAATTTCTGTCGTGGAAATGAGGATATGCTTTTACTTCATTTACTCAAGCGTGGAATGGATATGACTTACACAAATTGGATTTGGCATGCGAAAGGATTGAATGCAAAGAGTTCTACTAAGGAATCTGTATTGCCAGATAGGATAATTGAAGATGCATATGTTGATAATGAAGGTATTCATGAATCTAATGGTAAAGAGAGAGAGGATAACTTAACAAATATGTTGAAGGACGCTAATATTCCTTTATATCCTGGTTGCACTAAATCCAGTAGGCTATTAGCAATAATTATTCTATATAAGCATAAATCCATGTATGCTGTTTCTAACAAATGCTTTAATCATCTTTTGGAGATATTGCATGACATGTTACCTGATGAAAATACAATTCCATAATCTGCATGAGCAGCACAGCGATTAATTAAGTCATTTAAACTTAATTGTGAAATCATACATGCATCGTCAACAATTGTTGCCTATTTAGAGGTGAGTTCAAAGGCGATGATGAATGTAGGAAGTGCCATAAGTCACGATGGAAGAAGGATCATCGGACTAAGCAGATTCTTATAGGAGTGCCGGTTAAGATTTTGAGGTATTTTCCAATAATTCTAAGGTTTAGAAGAATGTTCCAAACATCAGAACTTGCTAAAAATTTACGGTGACATCACAATCATAAAAGTGAAGATGATAAAATTAGGCACCCTGTTGACTCTTTGGCTTGGAAAACAATTGACAATAAATGGTCATCTTTCGTTGTCGATCCGTGCAACCTTAGACTTGGTATGGCTGCAAATGTGTTTAATCCCTTCCGTGATCTTAGCTCCTCACATAGTTGTTGGCCTGTGTTGCTGGTAATATATAATCTTCCACCAGAGTTATGCATGAGAAAGGAACATATTATGTTATCATTGTTGATTTCAGGACCATAACAACCAGGAAATGACATAGATATTTATTTACAACAACTGATAGATGACTTGCAGGTTTTATTTGATGTGGGTGTACAAACATATGATGCTTTCACCAAAACATTTTTCAACTTGAAAGCAATTTTGATGTGGACAATAAATGACTTTCCAGCTTATGGTAACCTGGCTGGATGTACTACAAAGGGAAAACTAGCATGCCCCATATGTGGTACTAATACTTGTTCTAAATGGTTGAAACATAGTAAAAAAATATTTACCTGAACCATAGGCGGTTTCTTGGACCAAAACATACATTACAGTTCAAGAGAAGTTGGTTTGATGGGAAATAAGAGCTTGAGGAGCCACCTAGATTAATGGTCTGATCAAGAATTTTGAATGAGATTAAAAATATTGAAAATGATTTTGGGAAGGGGTCAAAGAAAAATAAGAGAAAGTTGCAATCTGTACAGATGTGGAAAAAGAAGTCAATATTTTTTGACTTGCCTTACTGGGAGGTATCATATATAACCCACTTTATTTATCTTATTATCTAGTTTTTCATTTTTTTGACAATTAGTTAGTATTACGTTTCTTACATATCTCAATTGTTTTCTTTTTGTTCAATTTCAGCATTTAGTATTGCATCATAATTTGGATGTAATGCACATTGAAAAGAATGTGTGTGATAGCATTATTAGTACTTTGCTGAATGTGAAGGGAGAGTCAAAGGATGGGATAAATTCACGTATAGATTTGGAAGACATGAGAATTAGACATGACTTGCATCCAAAACAGGAAAATGGAAAGAGAACTTATCTGCCATCTCACACTCTTTCGAAAAAGGAACAACAACTGTTTTGCAAACGATTATTTGACCGTAAGGTACCTGATGGTTATAGTTCAAATATTGGGAAGTGTATATCAGTGGACGAGTGTAAAATTGTTGGCCTCAAGTCTCATGATCATCATGTGTTAATGCAACAATGCCTGTTGCATTAAGAGGTCTTCTCCTAAAAGGGCCTAGAAACGCAATATTTCGACTATGTGCATTTTTCAATGCATTATGTCAAAAAGTCATTGACCCGGAGGAAATGTTAAAATTGGAGGCAGATGTTGAGACTTTATGCATGTTTGAAAGGTTTTTCATTCCTTCTTTTTTTAATATTATGATTCATTTGACAATTCATTTGGGGTGAGAAGCCCGATTATGTGGCCCAGTTCAACAAAGATGGATGTATCCCTTTGAAAGGTGACAAATTGATTGTGTTGTAATTCTATTTGTACTTATGTATTTTTTATCATAAAATATTAATTTTATTTTCTGTTGAGAAATGAAGACATTCAAAGGATACATTAGGAATTTGGCATGACCTGAAGGTTGTATAGAACAATGCTATTTATTAGATGAGTGCATGCAATTTTTCAGTAAATGCATGTGTCAAGTGGCTGATATGGATAATCGGCCAAATAGAAATTAAGATTTCAAGAATGATGTGATACTTGAAGGTCGGCCAATTTCCAAAGGAACATCGATCACTTTGGATTATCAAAGGCTACAAAGTGCTCATCGATATGTACTATTTAATATGGCCGGGGTTGAGCCATATTTAGAGTAAGTGTAGTACGAAAAGTAATTTTCAATGAGAATGTTTTTACATAAGGTCATGTAACCATTGTTAATTATTTTAGGACACACTTGAAGGAGTTGAAGCATTTGGACAAACGTCTGGTCAAAAATGAAACTTTACTTCAAGATAGACATTCCGAAGAATTCTCAGACTGGTTAAAAGAAAAGGTCCAATTATATATATAATCCTTGAATTTTTGGCTTAGTATATATTCCTGCCTATAATTCTAATAGTGTATCATTGATTATGAACAGATTTACGGGCAGACTCATGGTGTGCCCAATCATAACATATCCAAAACGTTAAGAGGGCTTGCACAAGTTCCATCTTTGCATGCTCTCTCTTATTCTGGGTATGTTGTGAATGACCATCGCTTTCACAGAAAAGATGCATTCAAGTCTACTCGAAATAGTGGTGTTTCATATGAGGCAACAACTATTACCAGATCGAGCTCGAAGGATAAGCACCAAAAGATCAAACCAGTTGTTTATTATGGAGTCATCAAAGATATTATTTTATTGGACTATTTTACTTTTTAGATTCCTATATTATTTGGTCATTGGGCTAATCCGAAAACTGGTGTCAAAATCGATGAAGATTTTACTTTGGTTAACCTACACCAAGGACAACAACAATTTAGAAATGACCAATTTATTCTAGCATCACAAACAAAACAAGTATTTTATTCTAAGGAAAGTGATTCGTCTAATTGGTATATTGTTCTAAAGGCGCCACCAAGAGGTATTAATGAGTTGGATTTGGATAATGAGAATGTTTATTCAAGACCATTAGATGATTCCTTACTTGATAAGAATACTGATGATGAGGATAATGAGTATGTTAGAAAGAACTGTGAGGGTTTCTATGCCGTCTATCTATGGTAGTCATATATCTATGGCAGTTCATTTAATTCTTTGTGCTTATTTTTATGATAATAATTTATGTCTACACATATTACTTCAGCAAAAGTTCACATTCAATGGACGTGATAGAGAAGCAAAAATTTACACCCTACAAGCGATGGGAAGATCTGCCAGTGCACGCAAAGCAAAATTGGGGGCAAGCTTAAACGAGAAACCAATTTTCAAAAGTCAAAGAGAGTGGGATGAATTTGTAAAATCAAGAAACAACCCAAAATTCAAGGTAAAAAACTATGTATACTATTCTGTTTAACTTGCTATATCATGTCTTTTATATAAAATTAAATATATTAGAGCACAATTTGTCTTGTAGGCAAAAAGTGAAAAGTTCAAGGAAATGAGAAATAAACAAACTATCCCTTACTGTGGTGGTCAAAAGGGATTTGCTCGGATAGTATCTGAAATAGTAGTGAGTTAATTATAAATTATTTTCATTATCTTTATTAAATGTGTTGTTTATAAATTTGATGTTTGTGCTGATTGTATCTATTTGCTATATAGAAAGAAGAGGGTCCCATTTGTCAAGATAAAGTTAGGCTTCGTTGTTGGTATCGAGCATATACAAAAAAGAACGGTGAAGCAGGAAAGCCAGATGATGTTGATCTCATAGTATGGTTCTAAAATTGTTTTCTCACATAGTATACCACTAGTTAAATACAGATTCTTATTGTTTAATCATATGTTCATATTAATTTTGTGCTTCTTTTATTTTCAGAAAAAGGTGAAAGAAGAACTAGCTTTATCACCACCCGAGACATCCCACGTAGTCCCAGGTTATGAAGGTGACCATATTCAAGGGTATTTACCAAGCCTGAACGACAAGGCCGTTTATCCGCGATGGGAACAGGAGCCAGCCCATCTAAATTAAGTGCCTTGATTGCAACCTCTGCCGAAGTAGTTTAGCTCAGAGGAAAGGTTGATTCACTTGCTGAAACAGTAAAGGAGTTGACAGCTCTACCTAAAAAGCAAACAAAGAGTAAAAACTCTTACTCAAAGCATAAGAAACATAAGAAACATAAGGTAAGAATATTGATTTTCATTTGATAGCTGATTAGATTAAACATAATAGATTTATAATTCAGTTTGTTATTTTACAGAGTGTGGTTCAACAAGAAGAGGATAGTGAGGATGATCTAGAGGAAGAAGATAGTGATGAAGATATGGAGGAATAAGATAGTGATGCTCAAGATGTAGAGGGTAGTGAAGATGATGAAGAAGATCATAGCAATAGTGATGATAATATGGATACTGATGGTGAAAACGATAATGACGATGATAGTGACGAGGAGAATGAGGATGAGGATAAGCGCTCAAAATTGTGTAACAACGATCTATTATCAACTACTAATGCAACTGATACTCCACAGGTAACCTAGTACAGTTTTGGTATTTTTCATATATATATATATATATATATATATAACACTTGTAATAACTTTTTTTTATGTTTTCATATTAGTCACTCAATGGAAGCAATAATTGTAGAAGTAGAAAGTGCGAATTGTTAAACTGGGAGGCACCGACTGAAGTGGTTGCAATTGGGCGATAGGTGACAAATGATCCTGAGGTGGTAGTGCACTGTATACCCCTTGTGCAAAATTCTTCCAAAGTTTGGGTGGATGAAGTTAGACAACCTTCAGCACCGTTATTTAGGCGAGGTGGTGGTGTAGATACTCTAGATGAGGTTATGGGACTTGCAATTGCATGGCGGACCGATCACATCAAGATGTTGGATGCTAACTAGGTACATTACTTTCCTTCTAAAAAATTATATTAGCTTAGAAAGCCTTGCATACTCTATCCATATGGTAATGAATTAGTAAAAGATTAATGGGAATGCTTGAGTAACATTTAAAAAAGTAAGAGGATTGATATCATTGATTGAATTAGCTGAAATTTGATGCCATAACATTTAAAAATTCTGAAACATATGGTTCCTTAGATTAGTGAACTTATCATTGTTTGTTTGTTTGTCTGCTTATCTGTTTGTTTTTGTTTTGGAAATCTAAGGTTTGTGCTAAAGACTTTGGATGTATGATGAACTGGTAATGCTCATAGTTCTCTCTCTCGGACTCAGATGAATATTATGAAATAATTACTGCTTTATGGAAATCCAAAGGCATATCGTAGGTCCTCAATTTTTACTTCTCACTTGAGTGCCTGCCTTTGTCTGCTCTCCATATTAGTATTATTTCTGAAACAATTTCAGTCCTCACAAAAAAGATTTGAATGCTTTAGCTCAAATAATATGTAATTTGCAATCTGAATGCATAACTATTTTACATAAGAACTCATGCATCATATACATTCTATTGCATCGATTTTGGATACTTTCAAGCAAGAAGTCTATTACTGGCACAAACATGATGTAATACAAGACACCGGCTCACGGAAAAATATAGAAATTCATAGAAACCGAAACCTCAATGTTGAATATGTTGTCGCTTCAAGTACCTTCCATTGATTGTGATTTTCCTTTGCACGCTTACTTATATGAAAAGCTACTGAACAATGGAATTTGAGTGTTTCCACGACTGAGTGGTTCAACTGAAAAAATCTGGCTAGCTTTGAATTCAATTCTGATTTTTCATCTTAAATGAAGGATGCCTGTAAGATGCTTTGTTTGTTCTATATCAAAGTTCGTCGTTGATCTTCTCTCTATCATGCTATAAGATGCCTGAATGTTATTCCCTCTTCTCTCTATTATGCTTTGTTTAACAGTCTTCTCTCTGCCATGCTTGTTTATTTGCTTGTTCGCCTGCATACTTACATTACCCCCCTCCCTAATTATGTTTTATTGTATGCCTCTGGAAATGTTACTTACTAGTTTTGAGAGTATATATTTGTTCAATCTTTTATACCTCCTTCAAATGCTCTCGGAAAAAAATTAGTTGTCTACTGCAAAAGTGGGTTTGCTAGGTTATATATCAAGATAATACAAATAATTTAAGCTTGTATGTAGTGTTGTTACTACAAAATGTGTTTTTTGGTTTGGACAAGCATATTATATTCTAGATCTATTCTTTGATACATCATTTCTTGATCCATGTATTATTGTGTCTAATGGTAGGCTACTGTATTATTTGAGAGCTATTCTAGTATATATATATATATATATATAGAGAGAGAGAGAGAGAGAGAGAGAGAGAGAGGGAGAGAGAGAGAGAGAGAGAGACGACAGGGTGAGATGGTGCGCTGGATTAATTTTTGAGAGCTAAGAAATTTGAAGCATATGTGTACAAATTTACAAGAGATTTGGAGACCTTAAGCCCATGATGCACCAAGTGGTACAATCAATATCACTGGTATATGCTTCACTAATAGCACGACTTTCTTTGAAGTGCTTGACGCATGCGCTAGAGGTCTCCAAATCACTTGAGATCGAGGCTAAAATTTAATCTGAATTGCTTAAAATGCTAATATAGCTACATATTGCAGATTCACAAAATATGTACAAGATACTGACATCTGTAAAAACTCAATCTAATAATACTGATTTTTTCTTCCAGGTTTTCACTTGGATACAGAAGAGAGTGATAACCTCCTTCCTGGATTTCTTGATTCAATAATTGGTATTAGACAAGACGAAACAAAGACATTTCCTCTTTGGTTTCCTGAATCGTGGCCTCAAGAAAATCCTAGAGGTGTTCATGCTGAATTCACTGTAAGTTTCATTATTCATAAGCTGGTTCTCAAAATAATTGATTCCACAGTTTATTTATGCTCCTGGAGTTGTCATATTTGACCTGCACTGAAGTCCTGATAGAACATCCATAGGTTAGAGTTTGATAGCTAGGTCACTCGGAAATAAAGGATATAGCTTTTGAGGAGTCTTCATAATACAATGCTTCCTTTAACTGTTAAATTTAGTTATTCATATAGCTATGAAAAACCATTATCAGAAAGTTGAAGTGCATAGGCTCGTTTTCCGGACAATATACAGTTTCAGAAATTGGGTTTGAAGTTAGACATGAAAGTACTTCAAATTGGGTTGACAACTTGACATACTTGGATAATTGGTGAGTAACATTGAATCATTGCATCCAACGAATTTCCTGATCTCACTTAAAAGATCTCATAAGAAACAGTAGTAGAAATTCCCAGGAACTAAGGAGTGACATATCCAGTGCGCCCAACAGAATTTACAACCACAAAACAATAATAAAACACATATCAAATATTCAAACCTTCTACTGTAACGAACAGCAACAACCAATCCTTAATCCCATTCCATCATCTGGTTGCGCTTCACAAAATAAGTTTGCAATAAAACACAAACTAGGGGGTCTTTAGCGGGGTCAGGGAATATCAAAATCTGTACAATTCACATGCAATAGAAAATTAACTAGTTGGGTAAGTTATACTAAGTCAAAAAAATTGATTAATTGATCAAGTAGCATAATGCCGTAAGTAGTATGAATCTTATGAGAAACAGGGAAACCATAATCAACATAACTACCTTCCGGATTGCAGTACTTGCATTTCAAAGCAGATGACACAACAGTCCTTTTTTGGGATTATAGAAATAAAAATATAAAGATACCAGTATATATATTATGTGATTTCTCATTTTGATATTTTTTTCACTTTTCAATTATTAATCACACTAACATTTTTTTCATCTCCATTTATAGGTGGGAGATGTTGTGAATGAAACGAAGAATGCGAATTGTTTTGATGTTAGTCACTCAAGGGTTTTTTGTCGCCAGTTTTAAGTTTATTAGACGTACCTTTTTATTTTTTAATTGTACGGATTCAAGTTCATTGTACGGAATTGTTTTATGATGTTAGATTTTGATACACAACTTTTCAAAACATGTATAGGTTGAATGGTGTTATTGATGTTTTATATATATGCATCTGGAGAATTTTCAAAACTTTTCTATGCATCTGTAAATTTTTTTTTTGCATACAGGTCAAAATAAATAGCGTTTTTAAAACCCTGTAAAAAAAAACACCACTCTTACAAATCATAGTATTTTCGAAATGTTATTAATCTTTGCATAGCATTTGGAAAACACTACAAATACGATAGCGTTTTGTCAAAACGCTATCATATATATAGTGTTTTCAAAACGCTATAAATACGATAACGTTTTGTCGAAATGCTATGGTATTTATAGCATTTTGAAAATGCTATATATATGATAGCTTTTTGTTGAAACGATATGGTATTTATAGCGTTTCAAAAATGCTATATACATGATAGCGTTTTCAAAACACTATAAATATGATAGCGTTTCGACATAACGCTATTGTATTTATAGTGTTTTCGAAACATTGCTCCTTTTATAACGTTTCTTGGAAACGCTATGGACAAACCATAGCGGGGGCAACGACAGCGTTTGTGAAACGCTGTCGTATATCTTTAATAGCATTTACAAAATGCTATCAAATGGCATATATGTTGTAGTGAGAATACTTGATGCTACACTAGACATTCTTCGTTGGAACACAAAATACGATGAAATGACTAGAAAAAGACTTTGTAAAAGAGTAATTGAGCTTAAAAAAAGTTGTAGAAAAATATGAAGGGCCCAGTTACCTTATTAAAAAAAATTCAAGATCCTATCACGATAATCGAGGGCTTGGTTACAAAGAGACAATACACCATCAAAAATTTAAATTATCATATCATACACACTTGCACAATCACCAACATAATCACAAACCAACTCAAAACTATGCAAGTGTGCATGACTTAAGACATAGTCATATCACATGTCATTACTGTTGTAGACTATGACATATTTCGTATAACTATTCATTAAAAAGGAATACTAACTTTGTGTGGATAAGAAAGAATGTTAATGTAGGCTCAAAACCAACTTGGACTCCTACAAAATTTCATGTAGGTGGTTCGATGCTCTCAACTTAAAAGATCGCAGATACCTTGATAGAAGATGCTCGAAAGGCTCATCAAGTTATACTAGCAACCTGCATCTCTATCAAGGAAAAAGGAGAAGGACCTTGGTCCTTCAAACAAGTAGCACCAGGTAAAATCTATACCTGCTTGAATCTATATTAAATATTAAGATTACTTATCCCCTAAATAAAATGTCTAGCGCATCGGTTATTTATCTTTGAAATACATGAAACGTGTGAATTCTACATCATCTGAACATATCACAACAAGTTCAAAATTTTGAAGAAAATCACTTTGCAAAAATTGAATGATGGGTCGACCGATCGGTCGACTGTACTACTCATTAGTTCTTGATCAGTCGAAAATGAACCGGCCGACCGTACGGTTGACCGTCCACCTCTGCCACAAATCACCCAATTAAAACTTCCTCTTTAACGTGGTGCGGTCGACCGCATCTGTGAGCCGGTCGACCAACCCTGTGGCTGACTTGCTTTTTGTCTTCCAATATAAATACCCCTTCATCCCTTACCTCCCAAACCATACGAAAACCCTAGCCCCCATACACAAACCCATCAAATAAACTTCTTATCTCTCAACATTCTCTTCAAATTTCTCAAGTGCTTTTTCCCTCTTTGTCTCAATGGCTTCCTCTTCTCACAAATCGAAGGGTAAGAATGCTATTGCCTCTAAATCCGTCACTAGAGATGGTATAATATTTCGTAACTCAAATTGTGCTGATCTCTACTTTTCTGATCTTTGGAATGCTCCCATCGTTGTAAACTGGGTAATCAACTTATCATCATTAGGGGGTCATTTCTGTTATGGTTAGGATCCTTAGAGACCTTGGGTGAGAAAACTATCTTACAATACTGATATGGCTAAAAATGGGGTTAAATCGGAACAGTCCAGATGGAGCACGAATCTTGAAGCTCAGGGGTAAAATGGTAATTTCACCCACCGACGGGTCTGAAGCGGGTACTAGTTATCTTCCCCGAAGACCCACTTACCCGCAAACGGATCCACCTCAACTGGGTGCGGGTTTCAACCCGTAGCAAACCCGGTCCAGAAGGGATAGAATTAGGGTTTCTGATTCAATCCTAATCAACGGCCATGATTCATAGTTATCCCTTCACTGGGGATTAGGGATTACATTCCTTATCTAACCACAGGGGGATTACATTCCTAATCTGATCCCAGCGGCGCCTATAAATACCCCCATCCATCTCCATTAAGAGGTAACCAATCTTTCTCCAGTTTTTGTGCTCTTTCATAATCTTCTCCGAGTACTGACTTGAGCGTCGGAGGGTGCGTCGCCGGAAACAACCCCGGTGTCTCGCACTTCTTGCAGGTGTATGGCGGGAGCGACGGTCAGAACCCCGACGGAACGGGTATACAGGTTTACTATTCAGTTTCCCTAAGAATCCACAAATACTATCTGTTTGCCCCCACACAAAATTTAGCGGCAACAGATTGGCGCCGTCTGTGGGAAACTAACGAATAACAACCTCCCCTCTTCCCGTTGAACAGATCTTTTCCAGCCATGCCTCCTAGGAAAGTCAGATCCAGAGGGTCCAACCGAGGACCCAACCCCGATCAGTAGCAAGAAATTCCCATCCAGCCTACCCAACAGCAGGGGCAATTTCCTCCTCCAGCGGAAGACCCGCTCCAACAGGACCTTCCTCCTCCTCCGAATCAACCACCTCCTAAGGGTCCTAACCCTCAAAAACAAACCCTTCACCAGGACCACGTCTCCATCCACCACGCCTCTTCGGACTCTATGGCCTCCCATCATCCTCGAGCTTCTGATCTCCACAACACCGCCCTCAATCGGCAGAAGGATGAGGATCTTCGCCGCCATCTGGATGAAAAGCGGGCCCGAGAGGGAACCTCCCGCCAACACCGTCCGGATGAGCGGTCTCCTCGCCGCCGAGAATACAAAAGGTCCCCTATCCGAAGGGGGCAGGAGAGAGTCCCCCGAGCATTACCGAAGAAAGCCACACTCCCCTGCGGGTCAGCAACAACCTAGGAACGATGAGGCACCCATCACCCGTGCCGAGTTCCAGCAGTTCCAAGCGACCGTCCTACAAGCTCTCAACCTCCGTCCCAACACCAATGCACCCAAGATCCCTTCTCCTCCTCCGGTCCGAAGTCCTCGCCGACGGTCCCCATCTCCTCCTCCAGCTCTCAGCAACTCTCGGCAAGAGCAGAGTCCTCACTACTCCTAGGAGCTACCGACGTCGTAGCCCCCGCTCTCCCTCGTACGAAGACGAGTCTAGAGGCTCAGCTGATTACCATCGAAGGGACGACGCTGTGTACTGCCGTCTCCATGAAATGGAGAGGCGCTTGGGTCAGTTAGACCGAGAAGAAGAACTTAGAGGAAGGGCCCTTCGTCCTAGCAGACCTCCTTTCTCCCGAACCATAATGGATGCACCTGTGCCGATCGGCATCAAACCCCCTCAATTTGAGACCTACTCTGGGGAGACTGACCCCGTTGATCACATCGAGAGCTTTAAGACCCTAATGCTCATCCACAAAGCTTCCGATGCTCTTCTCTGTAAGACCTTCCCCGCAACTCTCAAGGGTCCAGCTCGAGAATGGTACTCTCGCCTTGCCCCGTCTTCAATATTCTCCTTCGAGCAATTCGAGACCCTCTTCGTCACCCATTTTGTGAGTAGCCGTAGAACTGAGAAGACCAGCATCTCGCTACTGTACCTCCACCAGAAGAAGGGTGAGAAGTTGAGAGACTATGTGAAGAGGTTCACAGCTGAAGCCCGGTCCATAGCATCCTTCGACCAGTCGGTCGCTGCAGCAGCATTTCAATCTAATGCCCTCAATGCCAACCTCTGCTCCTCCCTCGCCAAGAAGCCCCCACAGAACTTTTCTGACCTCCTCCTCCGGAGCGAAAAGTACATCCGGGCCGAAGAAGCCGAGCACCGCCCCAACTTGGAGGGGTCTTCCTCCGGGTTTAAGAGAAAGGGAACAGAAGAGGAAGGAGCCAAGAAACTCCAGAAGGATAATGCCGGCCAGCGCCGACCTCCCCCCAGGATAATGTCTCTACCATTCTGATGGAAGTTGAGAAGGAAGGGATCATACCTCCTGCTCCGAGGATGAACACCCCTGCCAAGAAAAGGGATAAGGACAAATGGTGCCGTTATCATCAGGACCACGGCCACGACACCAACGATTGTCGGGCCTTGAAGAATGAGATAGAAGCCCTCATCCAGAGGGGGCAGCTGACCAGGTTCGTAAGAAAGGACCGAGCCGAACTTCCTCCCCTGCCTCGGGGGGCTAACAAGCATCCGGAACGAGAAGAGATGCCCGACTTCGAGGAAGAGCGAGTCCTCCACCTCATTCATGGGGGCCCAATGGGGGGCTCCTCAAACTCCTCTCAGAAGGCATTTATAAGAGAAGTCAACTCGGTCCGAGCCACCCCTCCTCCCAAAGGCCTCGGAGTGCCCGTCACGTTCTCAGACGAAGATCTTGAAGGTGTCCGCACCCCTCATTGTGACGCACTCGTCATCAGCCTCCACATGGCGAACTTCAAAGTGGAGAGGATCCTAGTAGACAACGGTAGCTCCGTTAACATCCTCTTCCTCGACACTTTCAAAGGTCTAAAGCTCTCCCGAGATAGACTCAAGCCCGCCGGATACACGCTCCATGGGTTCACGGGAGTACCGGTGACTATCGAAGGGGTAATCACCCTCGACGTAACCACTGGCAAAACTCCTACTACCCGAACGGAGGCGATGGATTTTATGGTTGTGGATGTCCCTGCAGCCTACAATGTCATCCTAGGCCGACCCGGCCTAGCAGCTCTGGAAGCCGTTCCTTCAGCATACCATCTTAAGATGAAATTTCCCACTCGGGCCGGAGTAGGGGAGGTAAGGGGCAATCAGGAAACGGCCCGTAAGTGTTACATGACCTCTACCCTCGGACCAATCCTCTCCTTAGAAACTCTGGAAATTCCCCAAGATGCTGCTCGACCGACGTCCGAGCCAGTGGACCTCTTGTACAGTGCATCTGAAGAAACCAAGACCTCTTCGCTTGGTCAGCTGCAGACATGCCCGGAATTTCCGAAGAGCTCCTAGTCCACCACCTTAGCGTTGTTCCGGGGTCCAAACCGGTTCAGCAGAAGAGGTGCAAGTTTGCCCCCCGAGCGCCAGCTAGCTATTAAAGAGGAGGTGGACAAGCTCTTGAAGGCCCGGTTTATACAAGAGGTGAACTATCCCGAGTGGTTGTCAAATGTAGTAATGGTGAAGAAGTCCAATGGGACTTGGAGGATTTGTATTGATTTTACTGATCTCAACAAGGCCTGCCCCAAGGATCCCTTCCCTCTTCCGAATATTGACACATTGATTGATGCCACCTCGGGACATGAACTCCTCAGCTTCATAGACGCCTTCTCAGGCTACAACCAGATCCGGATGTTCCCCCCGGATATCCCGAAGACATCATTCGTGACCGATCAGTGCCTCTATTACTACAGGGTTATGCCCTTCGGTCTAAAGAACGCAGGAGCCACATACCAACGCCTCGTCAACAAGGTTTTCCAAGCCCAAATCGGCCGTAATATGGAGGTATACGTTGATGACATGATTGTAAAGAGCATCTGAGGTGCCGATCATGTGACCGACCTCCAAGAAGCATTTGACGTTCTGAGAAAGCAAAGCATAAGACTCAATCCGAACAAGTGTGCGTTCGGAGTCTCTTCAGGGAAGTTCCTCAGCTTCATGGTTAGCCAACGAGGAATTGAAGCGAACCCTGAGAAAATCAAGGCCATATTAGACATGGCCCCTCCCAAAAATGTTAAGGAATTCCAGAGGTTAACAGTCCGCTTAGCCGCCATTGGGCGCTTTCTCTCGAAGTCCGGGGAGAAATGCCTGCCTTTCTTCAAGGCCCTCAGAGGGGCTAAAGGTTTCGAATGGGGGCAGCAGCAATAGGAGTCCTTCGACCAGCTCAAGGCTTACCTCGTCAATCCCCCTCTCCTCAGCAAACCGATCCCAGGTGAACCCCTCTACCTCTACCTGGCAGCCTCCGAGCAGACCCTCAGTGCAATTTTAGTGAGGGAAGAAGACCGGGCTCAGAAGCCCATCTACTATGTGAGCAAGGTGCTTTCGGGACGCCGAGCTCTGATACCCGAAGATAGAAAAGATGGCTTATGCCCTGGTGATGGCCGCGAGAAAGCTTCGTCCGTATTTTCAGTCCCATTCAGTGGTCGTTCTTACCGACCAGCCGCTGAAGCAGGTCCTCCACAAGCCGGAGACCTCGGGCCGCCTTATGAAGTGGTCTATTGAGCTGAGCCAGCACGATATAACTTATCAGCCTCGGACCGCGATCAAGGCTCAGGCCTTAGCAGAATTCATAGTTGAGAGCACCATCCTCGAGTCTAGCCAAACAGTGAAGGGACCACCCGTCTGGTCGGTTTATGTGGATGGATCCTCCTGCAATGAGGGAAGCGGGGCAGGGGTCATTCTGGCAGGCCCAGATGACTTCATCCTCCAATACTCCCTTCGTATAAACTTCAAAGCCTCAAACAACGAAGCTGAATACGAGGCACTCATAGCCGGCCTTGGAATGGCCCAAAATGCAGGGGCACAGCCCCTCCGGATCTTCAGCGACTCTCAGCTAGTCATGAATCAAGTTCTCGGCGAGTACGAAGCACGTGATGACAGGATGGTTAAGTACTTAGCCAAAGTCAAGAGCCTCATGGCACTGTTTGAAGAAGCCCTCATCCAAAGAATCCCCCTAGAAGAAAATGCTCAAGGACGATGCCCTCTCCAAACTAGCCTCCTCTTCCCTTCAAGGTCTCGAGCAGACCGTTTTGATAGAAGTCCTTCTGAAGCCAAGCATAGAGGACGAAACTCTCGACTCTATAGAGACGTTGTCTGTCCTGCTCGAAGACAATTGGATGAAACCCCTCGTCGAATTCTTGAGGGACGGGCTCCTCCCCGAAGATCCTAAGGAAGCACGAAGAGTTAGAACCCGAGCCGAGCGTTACACACTAATCGGAGGTGTCCTATATAAACGCTCCTTCACACAGGTAGACGGCCGGCCTTACCTGAGATGCCTCTCCTCCGGGCAAGCCGACTACGCCCTGCAAGAACTTCATGAGGGCATCGGCGGGGCACACTCGGGGTCCAGAGCTCTTGCCCGCAAAGTATTGAATTACGGATATTTCTGGCCCACTCTCTTACGAGACGCCGAACGACACGTTCGGCAATGCAGCTCCTGCCAGAAGTACTCCGATATCCGACGCCTCCAACAAGCTCCACTCGCTTCCCTATCAAGTCCAATCCCCTTTGCAATGTGGGGGATGGATTTACTAGGGCCATTTCCGCCAGCTCCTGGACAGTTCAAATTCTTAGTCGTGGCGATCGACTACTTTTCAAAATGGATAGAGGTCGAGCCCTTGGCCACGATCATCGAGAACAAGGTTGTTCAGTTCTTTTGGAAGAGTGTGATCTGCCGATTGGGCATCCCTAGGGTCCTGAAAATAGACAACGGAACCCAGTTCACCGGGGCCGCCTTCCGAGCTCTGTGCGAAGACCTTGCCATCCAACATCGGTTCTCCTCCGTTTCTCACTCCCAATCGAATGGCCAAGTCGAAAATGCTAACCGTCAGATCCTCTCCGCATTAAGAAGAGACTGGACAAATGTTCCAAAGGCTTATGGGTTGATCAGCTCCCCAACGTGCTGTGGAACTACCGCACCACAAAAAGGACCCCCACAGGAGAGAGTCCATTCAATCTCACCTATGGGTCCGAGGCCATCATCCCCCTAGAATTCGGAATACCTTCTCCTCGTCTAATAGCTTATGAAGAAGAGCAAAATGCCAGAGAGCTCCGAGCAAGTCTAGACCTGATAGATGAGATACGAGAAAGAGCTGCCATTCGTCAACAAAGCTACCGGAGAAGGATCTAGTGGCATACAACAAGAGAGTCCGCCCGACGGACCTCAAGGAAGGGGACCTGGTCCTCAGGAAGTTAGCCATCTCATTCCCGGGTCAGAAGAGCAAATTGGCCCCAAATTGGGAGGGACCTTACAAGATCTCCAAAGTAGTCCGCCCCGACACATACAGACTAGAAGATCTCGAAGGCAGGGAGATCCCCAGGACTTGGAATGCCGACCATCTCTTAAAATACCAAGAGAAAGCACCAATGCCCCTCAAAGTATTTCGAGATGTCGAACCATTCCTCTCCTATTACTTGTAATGATTTTCTTTTATTTTTTCCCTTGTAATAACGGCTAGCAACTTTAGAAGCAGCCGACTATTAGTCATTAATAAAGAAAGTTTTTTCATACTTTACCATTGTCTACATCTCTCTGCTTTTAACTCTTCAATCTAACAATGGTTCGGAGTCTAACACTGGGCTCGATTCTACTTCGCAAGTTCGCTCCTAAGCGAGCTAGAAGTAGTTCGCCATTCGGAATTGCTCCCACAACCGTTGAACTAATCTAACGATGGTTCGGAGTCCAACACTTGGCTCGATTCTACTTCGCAAGTTCGCTCCTAAGCGAACTAGAGGTAGTTCGCCATTTGGAATTGCTCCTACAACCGTTGAACTAATCTAACGATGGTTCGGAGTCCAATACTTGGCTCGATTCTACTTTGCAAGTTCGCTCCTAAGCGAACTAGAGGTAGTTCGCCATTCGGAATTGCTCCTACAACCGTTGAACTAATCTAACGATGGTTCGGAGTCCAACACTTGGCTCGATTCTACTTCGCAAGTTCGCTCCTAAGCGAACTAGAGGTAGTTCGCCATTCGGAATTGCTCCTACAACCGTTGAACTAATCTAACGATGGTTCGGAGTCCAATACTTGGCTCGATTCTACTTCGCATGTTCGCTCATAAGCGAACTAGAGGTAGTTCGCCATTCGAAATTGCTCCTACAACCGTTGAACTAATCTAACGATGGTTCGGAGTCCAACACTTGGCTCGATTCTACTTCGCAAGTTCGCTCCTAAGCGAACTAGAGGTAGTTCGCCATTCAGAATTTCTCCTACAACCGTTGAACTAATCTAACGATGGTTCGGAGTCCAACACATGGCTCGATTCTACTTCGCAAGTCCGCTTCTAAGCGAGCTAGAAGTAGTTCGCCATTCGGAATTGCTCCCACAACCGCCGAACCACTCTAAGCAAAGGTCCGGAGTCGAACACTTAGCCCGAACGCGTTCCGCGAGCCCACTGTTAAGTGAAGTTCGGCTCATCTCGCAAGTTCGCAAGATTAGGCGGCCGAAGCGCAGCTCGGCACCACTTGCCGAACGCTCATTTCGCCGATCCGCGGACGAGCAGGAGGCCGACTCAGGGACCTCGGCGCGATGAACACAGCCGCAAATAAAATGACTACACAAAGCTACAAAGGACATGCAAGTTCGAGAAAGAAATATTATTAATAATTAGGATACAAGGCGTTGAAAAGTGAAAGTTACAATGCCGACTTATTACACTTAGGCTAAATACAAAAACTCCCAAAAATGAGGTCTTCAGCGCTTCCGTGGCACCGGGGCGTTCCGCTTCAAAGACACTCGAGGGCGACGACGTTTATCTCCGGAGCTCGACCCCAATCCAGCAAATTGGGACGTGCCCTCGGCACTGCTCCTAGCTGCCGCACCGACAGATGCCCCGCTCGACGAAATGGCCACCGAGCTTTGGGCATCCCCTGAGCTTGGATGGCCGAGAGGCGGACGGGTCGCCATCTCGTAAAACGTGATGCCCCGATCACTCTCTACGCGAGTACACGAGGTGCTCCTGACGTTGATTGGTCCCGAACGCGGTTTGAGGTGAGCCACCTCCGCCTCCAGCTCCGAGATCCGGTCTCGCAACGAGTCATCCTTGACATTGACCTCGAAGCGAGGGGGTATCGCGGAGTCCGACACGCCTGAGCGACTGGCTATAAGATGCCGAAGATGAGTAACTTCGATACTCGTGTCTACTGTCGCTCTCTTCAGTGCGTCGACCTCGGCCATCAGCTCGTCACGTTCGGTCGTCAGCTTGGCCACCTCGGCCGTCAGGTCCTCTCCCTCCGTCCGAAGCTCCATCTCTACAGCCTGCAGGTGGTGGATCTCGGAAAGCAGGTCGTCCCTCCCTGCCGTTATTTTTGACAAATTGTGCCGAATGCACTGGATCCGAAGCCCATTACTGAAGGCGGTCGGCGAACCCTCGTCCTCTCCTGTAGGAGTCATCTAAGCGATTCTGCTCTCCAGACGCCGGATCTTGATGTCTCACCAACCTAGGACGAGCTGAAGATGGTTCCGCTCGCTTTCGGCTCGGCACAATCCCAGCTCGACTTCATAAAGCCACTCTCGGCACCTCGCCAAGCAAAGCCTCGTCGCCCCTAAGCCAAGCCTCGGCTCGAGCATTGTCGTCCGAGTGAGTGGGCTCGATGTCTTGAGCTACCACCGCGAGCTGAAAAGAAGTCGAGACAGAACAAAATTTCAAACACTGCCGAAGTCCAACACTTCAAGAATTTTTGAACAAACTTTGAACAACTCAAGTACAGAAAAGACACAATCGAACCAAAAAAGACAAAGCCGAACCCAAAAGTTAGTTTTTCATTCATTTCAAAACGGCAGTGGCCAGTCCGCTATTAGGTATTACAAAAAGAAAGAAAAACAAAAACAGAAGAAAAGGAGAGCGGAGTCAAGGCACGACCTCTTTCCCCGGGCGGCGAGAGCGAGTGGGGGTCGACTTCTCCGAGGGGGGCACCACCGCCAACGGGGTAACCACGGTCCTGGGGACCTCGCTGGTGACTTCAACCTCGGCCTCGACTTCGTCCTCCCCTTCTTCTTCTTTCCCCTCTGATTCGGAGTCGAAGCCCTCGACGTGGCCTGGGAACAGCCTCCATCCCGAGACGTCCACTTCGGGGTACTCCTTCGACACCCGGGCGACGGCTTTGGCATAAGCTTTGGACATGTTCTGGGCGAGGAACCCTTTCGACTTCGCCAAGGTCGCGTCCTCTGCCGCCCTCACCGCCGCCGCCTTGGCCTCCTTAGCTTCGGCCAACTGCTTGGCCACCACCTCCTTCTGACAAAGAAGGTCACCCTCCAGCTTCGCCACCTCAGCCTTGAGGTGCTCGATCCTCGCTGCCCTCCCTTCGTGCTTGATGCGAAGCTTATCGAGCTCATTCGACATCCGAGCCTTTTCGTTCCGAGCCTGGTCGGACTCCTGCTTCAGCTCCTTCTCCAGAGCTGTCAACCTCTCGATGAGGTGTCCGAAGTGGACGATGATCTGCAACAAAGAAAGAAGGACTGAAAGAGTTAGAAAAATTATGGCTAAAGAAATTCAACAACCGCAAAAAACCAGCACTTACCGAAACTGCCGAACGAGCAATCTTGATGACATCGTCGCCTTCTTGTCCGGCCTCCATGGCAGCTCGGTCCTTCGGCGTGGCGAGGTGCTTGACGGCCTGCATGCTCGCCAGTGTGTTGCCGAGAAATCCATCGTGCTTCCGGACTTGCCAGTCCGGAATATGGATCCTTTTATGCTCCTCCGTCAGGAGCTCCTCGGCTGCCACTGTCAGCGGCGGCGTCGTCATTCTGAGGGCAGCGGCGATAGGGAACTCGCCAACCCCAGCCGATGCCGAGGTCCCTGCACCGATGACGACCGGGCTGTCGAGGGTCTCCACCTCCTCGACCGAGGCAGCGATCCTCGGAGCCTTTGGGGTCGGCAACTTGGTCGCAACCCTCTTGCGCTTCTTCAGCGCCTTGCTGGCGAGCCCAGCCCTGAGAGCCAACACTGCATCGTAGTCCATCGTCTCTGCATTAAAAACAAAATTGGTTAACACAATACAAATTATGAGAAGGTACGAAAAATGAAACATAACAGAGACTGCGTACTGGGATCTACGCGGCAGAGCCCTCCCTTTTACAGGACGTCCTCAGTCAGCTCCTTCCAATCGTACTTCAGCCGATCGAGGAGAGTTTGGACTGCCTCTTCTTCTTCAACACGAAGCTTGGGCAGCGCCCTCGCCCTCTTCGGCACCCCTTCCACCCAACCGGAGGGGATCGGCTAGGCCTCCGGACTCCGTACTATCATAAACATCTCCCGCCAATGCTTGATGGAGTCGGGGCATATGACGAGCCTGCCACCGTGCCTCGGAGCCAAATAATACCGGTACTCCGACTTGTTCCCTTGATGTAGCCAATAGAGTGTCCGAAGCACGTTCAGCTGCGGCTCGATCCCTGCAGCTTGGTAGTAAAGTACGAAGCCATTTATCACTCTCCATGCGTTCGGCATGAGTTGGATGGGGCTGACCCCGAACCAACTCAGCACAGTGACAGCGAACGTATGGAGAGGCAGCCGAGCCCCGGCGATGAAGGCATCAACCGGCCAGCAAAACATGGTCACTGGCAGCGGCGAGTTGGCCTTAACCCCGGGACCCGGTAACATAAGCTTGTACTCATCCGGGATCTGGAAGCAGTCCCGGATCACTCCCAAGTCCTCTTCGCGAAGGATCGACACCGTCTAGTCCGCCTCCATCGTCTCCCTCGCTGCGTTGTCCTCGAAGGACCTCCCCCTCCCATGAACAATTCGCTCGGCTTGATCCTCCGGAAGCTCCCGAACTCTGTGAAGCCCGGTCAACTGCCCCGGCAGTCTTCTGAACTCCCCCATACGCTTCGGATCCTCCACAATCGAATCCTTGCCGAACACCTTATTGCCCTTAGTTGGAGTTGAATCTTCGACAACCTCAAGGGAGGGCTCGGACCAAGAGATCGACTCGGAGACAGAAGCAAGAGACATAGTTTATGGAATAAACTAAGTATAAATTACCTTGAAAGGTTAGCTGCCGGAAAACTTCGCCGAAAAATGAACGTCGACATCCGGAAGTACTCGCTTTAGCACAAAAGATCATCTGAGCAAAAGAAAAGAGAAGTGAGAAATGAGAGAGGGGGTGAGGTTTTATAGAGAAGAGCACGCCAAACGAGGTTAATGGGCATGTACTACCGGCCCATTCACACAAAATGACAAATGCAACCTCAATCATCGCCTTGTTTGCCACGCCAAGCCGTACACCGCATTAATTACTGTCCCATCTGACAGAAGCTCAGAGGTCACTGCATTAAATGAACGTCTCATCTGTCAGAGCTGTCAGACGTTTCAGAAGCCACCAACTCCTACGCCAAAAAATGAAAAGTTATGGGGTTCGGCACCAGCTGCCGAGCGCTCTTGACACCGACCCAGTTACGGGGAAAGTTTGAGGTTCGGCACCAGCTGCCGAGCACTCTTGACACCGACACCGTTATGGGGGAAAAATTGGGGTTCGGCACCAGCTGCCAAGCGCTCTTGACACCGACCCCGTTATGGGGGAAAAGTTGGACCTCGACACCAGCTGCCGAGCACTCTTGACACCGACCCTGTTACGTGGGAAAATTTGGCATTCGGTACCAGCTGCCAAGCGCTCTTGACACCGACCACGTTATGGGGGAAAAATTGGTGTTCGGTACCAGCTGCCGAGCACTTTTGACACCGGCCCCGTAATAGGGGAAAAGTTGGACCTCGGCACCAGCTGCCGAGCGCTCTTGACACCAACCCTGTTACGGGGGAAAAGTTGGACCTCGGCACCAGCTGCCGAGCGCTCTTGACACCGACCCTGTTACAGGGGAAAATTTAGGGTTCGGCACTAGCTGCCGAGCGCTCTTGACACCGATCCTGTTACGGGGGAAAATTGGGGTCCTGGCACCAACTGCCGAGCGCTCTTGACACCGACCCCATTATAGGAAAAAGTTGGACCTCGGCACCAACTGCCGAGCGCTCTTGACACCGACCCTGTTACGAGGAAAAATTGGGGTTCGGCACCAGCTGCCGAGCGCTCTTGACACCAACCCCGTTATAGGGGAAAATTTGGAGTTCGGCACCAGCTGCCGAGCGCTCTTGACATCGACCCCGTTATAGGAGAAAGTTTGGGGTTCGGCACCAGCTGCCGAGCGCTCTTGGCACCGACCCTATTACGGGGAAAAATTGGGCCTCGGACCTCGCTGAACTCCCTCTCAGAGCTCACAACCTAGCCAAGGTCTCCCTCCTCTTCGGAAAGAGGTGCCGAACCACCTACAGACCTTGGCCTCCTGGGCAGCGAGCGCTGGAAGGAGTCGGAAGTGTGAAACAAGCATGTAGGCCACACAACAAAGGAAAAAGGCCGAGCCGTCCACCAAGAAATTGCGAAAAAATTACTAAAAATTCGAGAAAATTCACTAGAAATTCTAGAAAATAATTATAAATTCGGGGGAATATTTTTGAACCCCTGAACGAACAATTATTGCCTAGAATGTATTGTGAAGGCCCCCGAACGACTGGTTAACACATCGCAAAATTAAATAAATAATTCGAAAAAATATATAAAGACTGTCGGATATTCAGAGAAGCTTAAGAACAGCTTACAACTTCAAAAATCACCTCACTAATGTAGAACCTCATATTTTCAAATATTATTTTAATTATTTGAAAATGAATTTAAATGACTTTTGGGGATTTAATTAATATTTTCAAAGAAATCTATCTTTTGTACACGTGCAAAACACGTGCAAATGACTTTTTAGAAGTTTGAAAATTTAAGATTTCTTTATAAAAAATCATTATTTATTATTTAGGATTTATGTAGTATTTTTCCAAATTTTTCTGAAATTAATTAGTACTATTTGCAATTTTTGAGAAAAGAAGGACTTATTTGCAAAATTGACATTTTCAAGGGTTGAAATGCAAAATGGGCATTCTGAACGTTTTGAGCAGTATTGACTGAGGTTTTAAAAGTATATTTTCTATTAGATCCTAATTTAAAGGAGTTTTATAGAATTTACAAGACTAATGTATATATATATGCAAGTTGTATTTTTGGGAATGATTGTTTTGCAAAGTGTGAGTAAAACCCTAATATTTTTATCCGGCATATATAAGGGATTTTTATTCCCAGCCGTCATGGGGAGAATATTCAGATTTTTGAGAATTGTTTTGAGGAGCAAGAAGAGGATTTTGGATCTAGCAAGAAGGAGAGCACTTTTGTGGATTTTCTTCAAAACAAGGTGAGTGGTTTGTTTTTGTTTTGCTTGTTTGTTTTGTTGTTTGATTGATGAATGACGTGAGATGCTTTGAAATCGGTATGATGTTGCTTTGTTTGTCTCATTGTATGCATAATATGGATCTTTTATTTGATATGGATGATGAGAACACTTGTCGATATTTGGACCATGTATGAGAAACTATCAAGATTTGTTGAGGAAATATTGATCTATGGAATCGTAATATTGGAAGGCATGATAAGAATTAATTATATTGTGATCGAATGATAAACATCTAGATCTTATGAATTTTAGATCAGATTTGATTAAGAGTTGAGGAAGAAGTTTTGTTGAGAAACCCTAATGGAAGATTTGTGGTTTAGATCTTGAGAAGTTGAGATTTGAGGAATTGATTGATGAGTAATGTATTCGTATTGGTGATTATTTGAGAGTTATCTTTGGTTTGTGTATGAACTACTGTTTGATAAACAATGAACCATGATTCTTTAGAAATCTTCAGATTGATTTTATATCCAGACTTATTTTTGAAAACTGTAAGCCGACAGTCGACTGGCCTACTGTACAGTCGACTGGTACGACGCTACTGATTATTTTCAGTCTTTTGAGAATTGTTCGGGACAGTCGACCTAGGCTATTGTCAGTCGACTGGTCTGCTGATTGTATTTTTGTTTAGTCCTTTCTGGACAGTCGACCTATGAACCTTTCAGTCGACTTATATACTTAGACTATGTTCTTGAGAATTATTGTGATTTGTTTCGGGGCAGTCGACTGATGACTTTCTCTAGTCGACTGATATTGCCTTAGATTATTTTGTGGAATTCCGAAGAATTGTCCTCTGGACAGTCGACTTATCCCAGCATGAGTCGACTGGCACCGAGGAATCTGTGTGTTTGATTTGAGACATTTTGTTCAGTAATTGATTTTGAGATCTTTGTTCAGTTTTTTGATATTTGTTCAGTAATTGATTTTGAGATCTTTGTTCAGTTTTTGATGTTTGTTCAGTATTTGATTTTGAGATGTTTGTTCAGTATTTGATTTTGAGATGTTCAGTTGAGAACACGATTTTGAGATATTCAGTTGAGCCACTTGTTTAGTGGGAATTTGTTCAGATATTCGTTTTTGAGTCTCTAGAGGTACGTGACCCTAGTATACCGATGTTGAGATATTTGTTGAGTTATTTGTTGAGGCCCATTGAGGCAAATTTTCAGTTAATCATATTTTTAGTCCGGTGGGGTACACTACTCTAGGAGATTTTATTCAGTAACCCAAATTTATAAGGACGGGCATTAGTAGTGTCATGACGAATGGGAACGTGAGTTATACACCTCAGTAAGGCTTTAGATGTGAGACTTAATCTTCTGAATTATCCAAGTAGTTAACTTGAGATGTGGGATTTATCTCCTGAATTATCCAGGTAGTTAACCTGATATGTGAGGTATATCTCCTGAATTATCCAAGTAATTATCTTGAGATGTGGGATTGAACTCCTGAATTATCAAGGTCGAGGCGACGCTTTTGTGGTATTCTTGTGATGATGAGACTGTGTTTAGATGTGGGAAGATCTCCTGAATTATCCAGGGAAATACTTGAGATGTGGGATCTATCTCCTGAATGATCAAGCATGGACAAATTATCATAGTTTATCTTCATCTCTTAGTAGTCATCGTTGTCAGCATTTAGTCATCATGTTTTCTTGACTCACCTTTCTGCATTTGGATTTCCTGCTTTTTCACACTTGACTTTTGGTTTTGGATATCACTCGTTGTTTACATTTCTTGCTATTTCACACTTTACATCTTTGGTTACTTTTGGTTGGATACTATGTTATAAGTTCATTTATATTTGCTACTTGATTTTTATGCCACTCACACCATTTATGGCTGACCCCTTTAGTTTGGGGGTTAGGGTTCAACTCTAGCCTCACATGTTGCAGGTTATTGCTTAGAGTTGGAGATTGGATGCTTGAGTTAGCTTTTGGGATAAATGGATTATTAAGTGTTCAGAGTTGACTTGTAAAGACTTGTTGAGTTAATTTTGGTTGTTTAGTCTTCCGCTGTGATATGTAAAAGTTATGTTGTAATAAATGTTGAAAAACTTAGTGTGTTTGGTTGTGTTTATTGTTATATTGAAGTGGATCACTGGGAATGTGCCACGTATTTTCTAAGCTCTCATATTAGAAATTTGGGGCGCTACAGAGATTGGTATCAGAGCTCTGCTTCAATGGTAATAATAGACATAGTAAGAAAACCAACCTAGGTGTGGACACTAGAGAGTGAGTACCTAGGTGTGGACATCAGAGTGTGAGTATCACATAGAGTTAAAATATGATGTTTGGTTTGAAATTATGGTTTGACTTTGCCATAGGGCATTGATATGAGTTTGAATTGTGTGTTACTCTAACTTTACCCTCGTTTTGCAGTATTCAAAATGGTTGCACCCAGAGGTAGAAATGGTGGCAACAATGAGGATGGATCAGGTAGTTCTCGAGGAACGGGGATTGACCTAGAGGCTGAATTCGCCAAGGTGTATCAAACACTGAATACGTTGATGGCATTCAACGTGGCGCAACAGCAGCAAGCTCAGCAGCAGCAGAATCCGCCGCCTAATCATGGAGCTGGACATGGATTGGTGAATGCCGACCCCATCAAGCAGATCGAATCCTTTAAGAGGATGAGGCCGCCAGTCTTTGAGGGGCAAGCTGATCCAACAGCAGCAGATGATTGGATTAGGAAGATGGAGACGATTTTCGAGGTGTCAGAGACTCCGGCAGCTAGCAAGGTGAAGTTAGCTTCGATGCAGCTCGAGAAGGATGCTGGTGTTTGGTGGGAATCGCTGAAGAGGAATTTGGGAGATCAGCAGCTGACATGGGAAGCTTTTCTGGAGGAGTTCAGAGATCGCTTCTTTCCTCTGGATGTTCAAGAGAAGAAGGCGACCGAGTTCATGAACCTTCAGCAAGGCAGCATGACTGTTCGGGAGTATGAGACGAAATTTGCTCAACTTTCGAGGTATGCACCAGAGTTAGTCATGGACGAAGCAAAGAAGGCCAAAAAGTTTGAGCAGGGCTTGAGGCCAAACTTGAGGTCAAGGATGGTTCCGTTGGGTATCAGAAGATTTGACAAGCTGGTCAGAAGAGCAGCAATGACTGAGGAGGATATGGATCTATTTCAGAAGAAGCAGGATACTTGGAACCGGAACAAGAGGCCAGCATCAGGCCAGAGTGGGAAGGGATTCCCCGCGAAGCAGGCAAAGTTTAGTGGATCGGTGCAGAAGGCGCCTGCAGCTCAAGGAGTGACCTGTTACTACTGCAAGGAGGTAGGACATTACAGGTCATCATGTCCGAAGTTGGCAGAGCATATCTATTCTCAGTGT
Organism: Hemerocallis citrina; assembly: GCA_017893485.1. NCBI lineage: Eukaryota > Viridiplantae > Streptophyta > Magnoliopsida > Asparagales > Asphodelaceae > Hemerocallis > Hemerocallis citrina. The sequence goes on along the minus strand of CM030363.1, from coordinate 102,730,654 downwards.
GGGCAGACTGGACATTCCAAGCTCCGTTGTCCAAAATTGAAGGAAGATGGTTCGGGTGGAAGCAAAGTTCCGAAGAGGCAAGGGCGAGTATATGCATTGACCGAGGAGGATGCGAGAAACTCGGAAGATGTAATACAGGGTATGCAGGAATTTTGATTTCTTTCATTTTTTGAATCAGTGTAATGAATAAAGCTTTTATTTCAGAACAATTTAAGATTGAGTATCATTCTTATTGTAACAGGAGTTGTTTTAATAAATGGAATTAAAGCAAAGGTTTTGTTTGACACTGGTTCATCGCATACATTTGTATCGCCAAGTTTTGCAAAGATCTTAGGTTTGGAACCTAAGTTATTTTTAGGCAGGGTTTTGTCGGTGGCAACGCCGTCAGGTGAAGAGCTGGTAGCGGATCGATATTACGAGGGCTGTGATATCGAGATTGGTGGAAGGATGTTCGGCATCGACTTGATCGAACTGCAAGTGTTGGGAGTGGATGTCATTGTAGGCATCGATTGGATGGCTATATATGATGCCACAATTGATTGCAAGCAGAAGGAGGTGTTGGTGAAAGCACCAGGTGGACCTGCAGTAACTTTCCAAGGAAAGAAGAAGATTCCGAAGGTGGCTGCAATGGTATCTAAGATGGCAATCTCGGATGAAGTCAAGGGCATTCCGGTTGTTCGAAATTTTCCTCAGGTGTTCTTGGATGATTTTCCAGGATTACCGCCGCAGAGAGATGTAGAGTTTTGCATCAATGTTCAGCCGGAAAGTGCACCGATTTCCAAGGCTCCATACAGGATGGCACCTGTAGAGCAAGATGAAGTGAAGAAGCAGATTGAGCAGCTTTTGAGCAAAGGGCTTATCAGACCGAGTTCTTCTCCGTGGGGAGCGCCAGTGTTGTTGGTCAAGAAGAAGGATGGGTCGATGAGGATGTGCATTGACTATCGGGAATTGAATAGGGTGACTATTCAGAACAAGTATCCACTGTCGCGGATTGATGATTTGTTCGACAGGCTTCGAGGAGCAGCGGTGTTTTCGAAGATTGATCTGAGGTCAGGGTATCATCAGGTGCGAGTCAAGGAGGAAGATGTGAGTAAGACAGCATCAGGACTCGTCATGGGCTGTATGAATTTTTGGTGATGCCATTCGGGTTGACGAATGCGCCAGCAGTGTTCATGGATATGATGAATCGGGTGTTGAGACCGTTCATTGATTCCTTCGTAGTGGTCTTCATCGATGATATCTTGGTATATTCGAAGTCGGAAGAGGATCATTCGACGCACTTGACAGCAGTATTATAGACGTTGCAGGAGCACAGTTTGTATGCCAAATTGTCGAAGTGTGAATTCTGGAAGTCTGAGGTAGCTTTCCTTGGCCATATTCTTTCTAAGGAGGGAGTGGCTACTGATCCTCAGAAAGTGGAAGCGGTGAAGGATTGGCCCAGGCCGACGTCAGTGAAGGAAGTCAGAAGCTTCTTGGGATTAGCTGGGTACTACAGGAGATTTATTCAGGGGTATTCTCAGATTGCAGTTCCGATGACAGGTTTGACCCGGAAGAATGTGGCATTTGTATGGACCGATAAGTGCGAAGAGAATTTCCTTGAGTTAAAGGAAAGGTTGACTACCGTACCTATATTGGCATTGCCGCAAGCTGGGAAAGATTATGATATCTACAGTGATGCATCTCTCAGAGGTTTGGGTTGTGTCTTGATGCAGGAAGGCAAGGTCATTGCTTATGGTTCGAGGCAATTGCGTCCGCATGAGAAGAATTATCCGACGCATGATCTGGAGCTAGCAGCTATCATATATGCCTTGAAGCTATGGAGGCATTATGTCTATGGTGAGAAGGTCAATATGTACACTGACCACAAGAGCCTGAAGTATATTTATCAGCAGAGGGATTTAAATCTTCGGCAGAGAAGGTGGTCGGAGGTATTGGAAGACATTCGTCCTGAGATCAAGTATCATCCGGGCAAGGCGAATGTAGTGGCTGATGGACTTAGCAGGAAGAGTAGTCTATCGAAATTGATCACTACTCAAAGGGAGTTGGCAGCAGAGATCGACCAGGCAGGTATCGAGGTGGTACTGCGAAGCTTAGGGGCATCTTTGGCTCAGTTGAGGCTGCAGCCGTCTTTGAGAGAGAAGATTGTGGAAGGTCAGAAATTGGACTTAGAGATTCAGAAGATGTTGCAGCAGGTTTCAGAAGGCAAGTTATCAGAATTTTGTGTCCAAGATGGAGTTCTTTGGATGGGTGAGAGGTTGTGTGTTCCAGATGATGCAGAGTTGAGAGAGAGTATCTTGAAGGAAGCACACAGTACATTGTTGTCAGTTCATCCAGGAGGCACGAAGATGTACAGGGACATCAAACCACATTTTTGGTGGTCTGGTATGAAGCGGGATGTAGCAGATTTTGTGGCAAGGTGTCTGACTTGTCAGCAGATCAAGGCAGAGAACCAGAGACCTGGAGGTTTGTTACAGCCATTACCCATTCCGGAGTGGAAGTGGGAGAATATCAGTATGGACTTTATCACGGGTTTGCCAAGGAGTTCGAAGGGCAATGGCTCGATTTGGGTTGTTGTAGACCGATTGACTAAGTCGGCACATTTTCTAGCCATGAAGATTACTTGGTCAATGGAGAAATTGGCTGAGTTGTACATTGGGGAGATTGTGAGACTTCATGGAGTTCCGGTATCAATTGTTTCTGACAGAGATCCGAGGTTTACTTCAAGGTTTTGGAGAAGTTTACAAGCAGCTTTGGGCACCAGAACTGATTTCAGTACAGCATTTCATCCGCAAACAGATGGTCAGACGGAGAGGGTGAATCGAGTGCTGGAAGATATGTTGAGAGCTTGTGTTATGGACTTCGGTGGTAGTTGGGAGAGATACTTGGCATTGGTTGAGTTTGCTTATAACAACAGTTACCATGCAAGTATTGGGATGGCACCGTATGAGGCTTTGTATGGGCAGAGATGCAGGACACCTGTTTGTTGGTATGAGGTTGGCGAGAGGCAGATGTATGGTCCTGAGATCGTGCAGCAGACGTCAGAGCAGATTGAGCTGATTCGCCAGAGGTTAGTTGAAGCTCAGAGTCGGCAAAAGAGCTATGCTGACACTCGATGAAGAGATTTGGAATTTGAAGTTGGGGATGCAGTTTTCCTCAAGGTTTCTCCGACCAAAGGAGTGATCAGATTTGGTAAGGGAGGCATGTTGGCGCCGAGGTATATTGGACCGTACAGGATCGTGGAGAAGATTGGCAAGACAGCATACAGATTGAAACTTCCTGAGGAGTTAGCGCAAGTACATGATGTGTTTCATGTGTCGCTATTAAGGAAGTATGTGGCCGATCAGAATCATCAGTTGGTAGAAGTTCCTGAAGATCTACAGGTGAACTTGAGCTACAAAGAACAGCCTGTTGAGATCGTTGATCATAGGGAGAAAGTCCTTAGGAGCAAGGTAATACCTATGGTCAAGGTATTGTGGAGGAATCAACAGTTCGAGGAGGCTACTTGGGAGCCCGAGGATCGCATGCTGAAGGAATTTCCTGAATTGTTTGTATGAGTGTATTTCTTGTATGTGATTGGAATTCTTTGGATGATTGTACTATTGACTGGTATATGATGTATTCCTCTGTTTTGATTGTGATGTTATAGGAAATTGTTTGGATTATGTTCTATATATATGTGAAACACTATTTTCCTTTGTTTGGTATGTGTTTGAACTCATTAGTCGTAGTTCTGAGGACAGAACTCTTCTAAGGAGGGAGTGATGTAGAACCCCATATTTTCAAATATTATTTTAATTATTTGAAAATGAATTTAAATGATTTTTGGGGATTTAATTAATATTTTCAAAGAAATCTATCTTTTGTACACGTGCAAAACACGTGCAAATGACTTTTTAGAAGTTTGAAAAATTAAGATTTCTCTATGAAAAATCATTATTTATTATTTAGGATTTATGTAGTATTTTTCCAGATTTTTCTGAAATTAATTAGTACTATTTGCAATTTTTGAGAAAAGAATGACTTATTTGCAAAATTGAAATTTTCAAGGGTTGAAATGCAAAATGGGCATTCTGAACATTTTGAGCAGTATTGACTGAGGTTTTAAAAGTATATTTTCTATTAGATCCTAATTTAAAGGAGTTTTATAGAATTTACAAGACTAATGTATATATATATATGCAAGTTGTATTTTTGGGAAGGATTGTTTTGCAAAGTGTGAGTAAAGCCCTAATATTTTTATCCGGCATATATAAGGGATTTTTATTCCCAGCCGTCATGGGGAGAATATTCAGATTTTTGAGAATTGTTTTGAGGAGCAAGAAGAGGATTTTGGATCTAGCAAGAAGGAGAGCACTTTTGTGGATTTTCTTCAAAACAAGGTGAGTGGTTTGTTTTTGTTTTGCTTGTTTGTTTTGTTGTTTGATTGATGAATGACGTGAGATGCTTTGAGATCGGTATGATGTTGCTTTGTTTGTCTCATTGTATGCATAATATGGATCTTTTATTTGATATGGATGATGAGAACACTTGTCGATATTTGGACCATGTATGAGAAACTATCAAGATTTGTTGAGAAAATATTGATCTATGGAATCGTAATATTGGAAGGCATGATAAGAATTAATTATATTGTGATCGAATGATAAACATCTAGATCTTATGAATTTTAGATCAGATTTGATTAAGAGTTGAGGAAGAAGTTTTGTTGAGAAACCCTAATGGAAGATTTGTGGTTTAGATCTTGAGAAGTTGAGATTTGAGGAATTGATTGATGAGTAATGTATTCGTATTGGTGATTATTTGAGAGTTATCTTTGGTTTGTGTATGAACTACTGTTTGATAAACAATGAACCATGATTCTTTAGAAATCTTCAGATTGATTTTATATCCAAACTTATTTTTGAAAACTGTAGGCCGACAGTCGACTGGCCTACTGTACAGTCGACTGGTACGACGCTACTGATTATTTTCAGTCTTTTGAGAATTGTTCGGGACAGTCGACCTAGGCTATTGTCAGTCGACTGGTCTGCTGATTGTATTTTTGTTTAGTCCTTTCTGGACAGTCGACCTATGAACCTTTCAGTCGACTTATATACTTAGACTATGTTCTTGAGAATTATTGTGATTTGTTTCGGGGCAGTCGACTGATGACTTTCTCTAGTCGACTGATATTGCCTTAGATTATTTTGTGGAATTCCGAAGAATTGTCCTCTGGACAGTCGACTTATCCCAGCATGAGTCGACTGGCACCGAGGAATCTGTGTGTTTGATTTGAGACATTTTGTTCAGTAATTGATTTTGAGATCTTTGTTCAGTTTTTTGATATTTGTTCAGTAATTGATTTTGAGATCTTTGTTCAGTTTTTGATGTTTGTTCAGTATTTGATTTTGAGATGTTTGTTCAGTATTTGATTTTGAGATGTTCAGTTGAGAACACGATTTTGAGATATTCAGTTGAGCCACTTGTTTAGTGGGAATTTGTTCAGATATTCATTTTTGAGTCTCTAGAGGTACGTGACCCTAGTATACCGATGTTGAGATATTTGTTGAGTTATTTGTTGAGGCCCATTGAGGCGAATTTTCAGTTAATCATATTTTTAGTCCGGTGGGGTACACTACTCTAGGAGATTTTATTCAGTAACCCAAATTTATAAGGACGGGCATTAGTAGTGTCATGACGAATGGGAACATGAGTTATGCACCTCAGTAAGGCTTTAGATGTGAGACTTAATCTTCTGAATTATCCAAGTAGTTAACTTGAGATGTGGGATTTATCTCCTGAATTATCCAGGTAGTTAACCTGAGATGTGAGGTATATCTCTTGAATTATCCAAGTAATTATCTTGAGATGTGGGATTGAACTCCTGAATTATCAAGGTCGAGGCGACGCTTTTGTGGTATTCTTGTGATGATGAGACTGTGTTTAGATGTGGGAAGATCTCCTGAATTATCCAGGGAAATACTTGAGATGTGGGATCTATCTCCTGAATGATCAAGCATGGGCAAATTATCATAGTTTATCTTCATCTCTTAGTAGTCATCGTTGTCAGCATTTAGTCATCATGTTTTCTTGACTCACCTTTCTGCATTTGGATTTCCTGCTTTTTCACACTTGACTTTTGGTTTTGGATATCACTCGTTGTTTACATTTCTTGCTATTTCACACTTTACATCTTTGGTTACTTTTGGTTGGATACTATGTTATAAGTTCATTTATATTTGCTACTTGATTTTTATGCCACTCACACCATTTATGGCTGACCCCTTTAGTTTGGGGGTTAGGGTTCAACTCTAGCCTCACATGTTGCAGGTTATTGCTTAGAGTTGGAGATTGGATGCTTGAGTTAGCTTTTGGGATAAATGGATTATTAAGTGTTCAGAGCTGACTTGTAAAGACTTGTTGAGTTAATTTTGGTTGTTTAGTCTTCCGCTGTGATATGTAAAAGTTATGTTGTAATAAATGTTGAAAAACTTAGTGTGTTTGGTTGTGTTTATTGTTATATTGAAGTGGATCACTGGGAATGTGCCACGTATTTTCTAAGCTCTCATATTAGAAATTCGGGGCGCTACAACTACCCCCTTCGAGATTCAAAACCCTCCATTCGGACTCCGATACAACTCCACTAGCCACTAAAACAGTTAAACTACTCCTCAAAGGCTGATCAAACTCAGTCTTTAGGAGTGGGGGGCTCGTGATATTGCTAAAAATGGGGTTAAATCGGAACCGTCCAGATGGGGCACGAATCTTGAAGCTCAGGGGTAAAACGGTAATTTCACCCACCGACGGTTCTGAAGCGGGTACTGGTTATCTTCCTCGAAGACCCACTTACCCGCAAACGGATCCACCTCAACTAGGTGCGGGTTTCAACCCGCAGCAAACCCGGTCCAGAAGGGATAGAATTAGGGTTTCTGATTCAATCAGAATCTTTCCTTCAAACAGTCGCAATACAGGAAAAAGCAGGAAAAACTTAAACAAATTTTATTCTATGATGTACAAGTTCATGTGTTACAATCATACACTATCTTAAAAGTTACAAATCAGAGTTTTACAAAAATAACCAAAAATTAAAGGATGAACACTTGATACTGTCACTTGGGCACACCATCTGCCTTGGGCTTCCTTGTCTCCCTGGGTCAGCAATCTAGCACCTAAAAGAGTGGGCACGTCAGTAATTCTACTGACGCGAGGCTGATAAAAGCAGCGATATCTAAACTAGACAAATCAAGATTGAATGCAATTAGAGAAGTGACTAAGGGGGAAGGAAAGTGGAGACGGGTCAAGGGTGTTCGTGTACGATAAGCCTTAGTAATCTAATGCGTAGGTCAGAATGTACTTAACCTAAATGCAAGCGAGAATTTGGAAATGTATGCATCCCATACTACATACATTCCAAATTAAGCAGTTGTCTCCAAGTTCGAGGTTTTGAACACTCGCCATGTAACCTACTCGTGTATTCGTCCTGTTCCTGATAGATAGATCGTGGTTGATGAGGTTGCAAATTAATCGGTCACATCCGTTTCTGCAGTCACTTAGTGGTTCTCGGTTTGCCACTAGTGCCCGACTCTTGGACCCCATGCAAAAGCCGTGACGAACTTAAAGATACATCGCAACATACCTATGGCACCGAAGATTCACAGGACCGCAGCCCATATGATCCATTCGTGTCCACCAGCATAGAACTTGACGGCCTCAAAAGTCTAATTCCCCCTATCCGCTAGGAAATCTCATCCCATTCTTACCACGGTACTTCAGGAATCAACAGTGCAAAATACGCACCGCAGCACGTATCCTTAATGACAAGAGAGTACAACACCCGACTCCTAGCTCGCTAGAAAAGGTGACGGAAAAACTAACTAACTTTAAGTCTACATAGACATGTTACAAGAGTATGGTCACCAACTGATTTCCTAGTCTAAGTTATGCCTAGTCTCGAGCGGTTTCCTTACTAGAAATCCTCGTTCTCGTTTATCAACCTGCAGCTCCGGCGACGCGATTACTTGCTCGCCACTTCCCCCCATTGAGTCTCATCCTCAACTCTGCCCGTGATCATATCCCATGATTTTGTCGGTGCCCGAGTTAGTCACTTTCTATTGTTAAGGCGGAAGTCCCCCAAGTTGGCCTAATGGTTGATAAGTGTAGGCAACTAACTTAGACAAGGTTGACGACTCAAATGTCGTTCAAGTCACTAACTGTGTCTTAATCAACATAAGACACACAATAAACAAGTATTGGGGGTATAGGAATACCTCTAACTCTCATTTAAACACTTGAGAGTTGAGAACAAGTCACACATACGCAAAGTGACGACTTCTAAGGGTGGCTGGATCTGTCCAGTACTTTGAAAAATCATATCAATTACTACACAACTTGGAAGTGCAAGTTCCTGGGTTTTTTTGGAAAGCTTAGAGTCTCTACTACAAGTTCCTAGTTCTTCACTTTGGCAAATTCCAAACACATTTTTCCAGAAAATCACAAATGTACAGACTGTGTAATCAGCACCAATTTTTAAAGTAGTCTAGTCTAAATTCCATATAAAATCAATCCCTTGTCCAAATCTCATGAAATTTAAGAATCTATAACTAGACATGCACCCATACATTTAGTCCAAAAAATTGCATCAAAACTCCTGCTACGCAGAGAGTTATGACTCTTCACATACAACACAAAATCTCCACTGCTTTTCAATCAAGGTTTTTACTTCTACTTTCAATTTATTTTTTAAACCTTATCAAATGCCAGCTAAAAATTCTAAAATTTTGGAATCATAAAATAGACTCATAACAAAAGCTACTTGCAAAATTTCATAGCAACATCATAGATACACAAGTAGTTATGCATATAAGAACTTCAGTCCCCAAACAGAAATCTTCAGCTCGGTCTTCTCAGACAAGTTGGAACTTAGCAATTTTTTGAGGCATCAAACAACTTTAGATAAATGCAAAATTTGGGATTATGGTTGTAGACACATACAAGAAAATCCATGAAAAAATTCAGCTAAAAATACCCAACAAATATTTAGTTATGATTTTTGGAAGTCACGACAGATTTTCTCAAAACAGCAGTTCTGCTGTTGGTTGCTGTCCGAAATTGGAGCTAGTGTTTGGGCTATTAAATGACTTTCAAATATTATGAAAAAAATTCATGTGAGCTCTAGATACATTTAAAAACAAGCCCCTAAAGTTTGAGTTCAAAATTTCAAACCGTTTATGAGTTAGAAATTCCCATTCTAAAAAAAGTCTTTAATGGGAGTTGTTCTACCATACAACTTTTTCTTATCTTAGAATATCCATATTCATACATGGCAATCAAGTTTTTTTCTTAGTTACTTTTACATGCTTACAACACATACAAAAGAAAAAAACTAATCTTTTAAGGTTTAGAGTATCACCCACTTTTGTGTTGTAAGAAACTCCTTGCAAGCTTTTCCCTTGCTCCTCCTTCTTCAAGCTTTTTCTCCTCTAATTGCACCCTACACTTTAGTTCTCCTATTCTACTACCACTAAAGATCTCTTCATTTTGTTTTCTTTTCTCCATTTTTTTTTGAAAAACAAAAACTAGAACAAGATGAAGAGAGAATGAGAGAGTGAGTAGAGTGAGTTTTTATAGAGTGAAGGGAGCTAGGGTTTTCTTCTTGGAGCTAGGGCCGGCCAACGTGAATGGAGGGATAGGATGGAGTAGTGTGGGAGTGAGTGGAGGTGGAGGTATGAGATGGTGCCAACACACAAGCCCTAGAAGCTTCATGAGTCTTCATGAGGAAACTTCACATGGCACAAAAACACCCGTTGGATCTCATCAAGATTTGATCCAAAGTTTCTAATCATGATGAGGGTTATCTCTAACCCTAGGTCACCATACCTTAACCCTAACCCTTAATTACAAATATGCATGGTTATTTAATTTAACAATCATGCACCAATTCAATTTAAGTATAGATTTAGTAGAAAAATAAATAATTTATAAAATATTTTATCTTATTCTGGGATATTCCATTACTCCCTTCTTAGAGTAGTTCTGTCCTCAGAACTATACTTAGTCGGGAGAAAGGAATAAATAAATAAATAAATAAACTGCACTTCAAATAATTCAGGAAAAGAAGCTTTCATGCGGCTCTCTGGTTCCCAAGTGGCTTCCTCCACGAACTGATTTCTCCAGAGAAATTTCACCATCGGAATGGTTTTGTTCCGTAGTATCTTTTCCTGACGGTCGAGGATTTTGACCGGTTGTTCTTTGTATGAGAGGTTCACTTGCAAGTCTTCAGGAATCCCTGACAGTTGATGACTTGGATTTGGTATGTACTTCCTCAATATTGAAACGTGGAATACGTCATGTACCCGGGACAATTCTGCCGGTAACTCCAACTTGTAGGCCATCTTTCCGATCTTCTTCAGAATCTTATATGGCCCGATGTACCTTGGTGCCAATTTCCTGCTTTTACCGAATCTGAGCACACCCTTCACTAGTGAGACTTTGAGAAATACAAAGTCACCTTCCTCAAATTCTAATTCTCTTCGGTGACTGTCAGTGTAGCTTTTCTGCCTGCTCTGTGCTGTCTGCAACCTTTTCTGAATAAGCTCAATCTTTTCAGTGGTTTTCTGTACGATCTCTGGTCCAAACATCTGTCGTTCTCCTACGTCGTACCAGCACACAGGTTTCCTACACCTCCTTCCATATAAGGCTTCATACAGAGCCATGCCAATGCTTGCCTGATAGCTGTTATTATAAGCAAATTCTACTAAGGGTAGATACTTCTCCCCGTTTCGTCCAAAATCCATAATGCTTGCCCTTAGCATATCTTCAAGAATCCGGTTGACTCTTTCGGTCTGTCCATCAATCTGCGGGTGGAAAGCTGTGCTAAAATTTGTCCTGGTCCCTAATGCTGATTACAGACTCTGCCAGAACCGAGATGTAAACCTTGCATCCCTATCAGAAACTATTGATACTAGTACTCCATGTAGCTTCACTACGTTCTCAATGTAAACTTCTGCTCACTTCTCAATGGACATTGTGAGCCGATCTACAATGACCCAAACTGAGTCGTTCCCCCTAAGGATTTTGGGCAACCCGGTGATGAAGTCCAAACTAATGTTCTCCCATTTCCACTCCGGAATGGGCAAGGGTTGCAAAAATCCACCTGGCTTCTGGTTTTCAGCTTTGATCTGCTAGCACGTTAGGCATCTGGACACAAATTCTGCTATTTTCCGCTTCATCGCAGACCACCAATAATACTGCTTCACGTCCTGATACATTTTGGTGCTTCCAGGGTGCACTGCAAGTAAGATGGAGTGAGCCTCCTTCATGATATCTTCTCTTAATTCTTTATCCTTCGGTACACGCAGCCTATTTCCATACCAGAGCGATCCTTCTCTTATGCTAAATTCTGGAAGTTTTCCCTCCTTCACTTGCTTCTTCAGTGCCTCAGTCTCTGCTTCTGCTGTCTGAGCTTTTTTCACTTGCTCGTTCAAACTCGGCTGTAAAACTAAGTGTGCCAAAACTGCACTCAAGTCTTGAGTAATTACCTCGATGCCTGCTTGTCGGATTTCATCTTCCAGCTCCTTTCTCATTACAGTAAGTATGGCAATACTCCTCTTTCGGCTGAGTGCATCCGCTACCACATTGGCCTTTCCTGGGTGATACAAGATTTCTGGCCTGTTATCCTCCAAGACTTCCAACCATCGCCTCTATCTTAGATTCAGATCCCTCTGCTGGTATATATACTTCAAACTCTTGTGGTCTGTATACATCTCTACCTTCGCTGTGTAAATGTAATGTCGCCACAACTTCAAAGCAAAGATTATGGCTGCTAGTTCCAAGTCATGAGTAGGGTAGTTCATCTAATGAGGTCGGAGTTGTCTTGATCCATAGGCTATGACCTTCCCTTCCTGCATCAGCACACATCCGAACCCCAAATATGATGCATCGCTGTAGATAACATACCCCTTGTCAGCTTGAGGCAAGACCAAGATGGGTGCAGAGATCAATCTATTCTTTAACTCTTGGAAACTCTCTTCACACCTTGTTGTCCAGTCGATGCTCTGATTTTTCCTTGTTAATACTGTGAGCGGCACTGCTATCCTAGCATAATTTTGAATAAACTTCCGGTAGTATCTAGTCATACCCAGTAAGCTTCTTATCTCCTTTACTGTCTTCGGCTGTGGACACTCCTTGACTGCTTCTATCTTTTGCGGGTCTGTGACCACTCCCTCCTTAGAAAGGATATGGCCAAGAAATGCAACCTCCGGCTCCCAGAACTCATACTTGGACAATTTAGCATACAATTGATGCTCCTGTAGCTTGCTCAATACTGTGATCAAATGTTCAGCATGTTCTCCTTCTGTCCTTGAGTACACAAAAATATCGTCGATGAACACCACAACGAATGAGTCGATAAACGGCCGTAAGATTTGGTTCATCATGTCCATGAAGATTACTAGAGTGTTGGTCACTCCGAATGGTATTATTAAAAACTCGTAGTGCCCATGCCGAGTTCGAAAGGCTGTCTTAGGTACACCTTCTTCCTAACTCGAACTTGATGATAACCGGACCGTAGGTCGATCTTGGAAAATATGGTTGCTCCTTGAAGCTGATCAAACAAATCATCGATTCTGGGAATCAGGTACTTATTTCGAACAATGAATTTATTCAATTTCCGATAATCGATACACATTCTTGCAGTCCCATCCTTTTTCTTAACCAGCAAAACTGGTGCTCCCCAGGGTGACGCACTTGGTTTGATGAGTCCCTTTTGTAATAGTTCTTCAACTTGTTTCTTGACTTCATTCTGCTCCACAGGTGCCATCCTGTAAGGTGTCTTCGATACTGGAGCACTACCTGGTTGGATTAAAATGCTAAATTATACATCTCTGTGTGGGGGCATTCCCGGTAATTCTTCCAGGAATACGAGTGGAAAATCCCTCACCACTGGTATCTTCTTCACTTCTTCAGGTATCTTCATCTTCTTGGTGGCTGCAATAGTCACTTCCTTGGGTCTCTTCCCTCCGTGGAACACGAGCTCCGTTCCCTTAGCTGTGATGACTACCTTCTTCTCCTTGCAGCCGATATTTGCTTCATGTTTCGACATCCAATCCATGCCAATAATCACATCTGTTCCAGTGAAACCCAACTCTAACAATTCGATATTCAGAGATTCTTCGTTAATCTGAAGCTCACAATTCTTATAGCATTGATCTGTAATGAGAGTTGCCCCTGATGGTGTAGCTACCATTAAGGCTAACTCTGGAATTGCTGCTTGGGTGTATTTTAACTTTCTTGAGAATGATTTGGACACAAAAGAATAAGTTGATCCACTATCGAACAAAACATTAGACAAAATTCCATTGATATATATACTTCCTGTTTCAAAAGAGTTACAATCTTCATTTACACTTCTTCAAACAAAACTTCAAAATACAACCAAAACTTATTACAATGACCCTTCACATACCAGTGATCACGCCCTCATTGTTCTTTGCGTCTTCCTCCTTCAAGGAAAATACTCGACCTTAGGGTACATGTGGCTTTCCTTTACTAGTGGTTCCTGATGCTGCCTTATCGTTTCTCTTCAGGTACTGGGGGCAATTCTGCCTGATGTGCCCTTCCTTCCCACAATGGTAGCACATCTGAACGGTTCTCCTTTCATTCCTTGGGCACTTATCTCTGAAATGCCCTTGTTCCCCACAGAGGAAACAGCTTCCTGGCTTGCGTCCTTCCATCTTCACCTGTCTTTTGAAATTTCTGGTTCCCACCGTGCTTCTTGAACCTCGACGCTAGAGCATGCCTCTTCCCCCGATTCCAAGTCTCGGTCCTCCCTTGTGGTGCTTGACCTTGGTTCATGTCCATCTCTGTTGCAGCCACTCGCCTCACCAGTTTGTCAAACCTGTGTATGCCCAGAGGTACCATTCTGGACCTCAACCCTGGTCTCAGTCCTTGTTCAAATCTCTTGACTTTCTTCGTCTCCTCTTGAACCATCTCGAGTGCATATCGTGACAGCTGTGTGAACTTGATTTCATATTCTCTGATTGACATGTTCCCTTGCTTCAGATTGTGGAATTCCATTGCCTTTTCCTCATGTATGTCCAAGGGTAGTAGCATTCCCTGAATTCCTCCAAGAATTCCTCCCATATTATTGGTTCTTCTCCCCAGCCGTGCTTTACCGATTGCCACCACACCCCGGTGTATTTCTCCACTAGAATTGTAGCCAACCAAACTTTACTATCTTCCGGTGTCATCAGGACTTCGAACACTATTTCTACTTGGCATACCCAGTCATTTGCGGTGGTCAGGTCAGTCTATCCCTCGAAGACTGGCGGCTTCATTCTCTTGAAAGATTCGACCATTCTGACTGGATCTGCAGCTGCGTGTCCTTGAGCAACTCCCGGTGCTGCTGGTGGTGGCGCCTGGGTTCTGTTTGCCTCTACGAACACTCCTAGCATTTGATACAGTCGAGCGAATTCTACTCCTATGTCGAGGCCAGTGTCGTTGGCCCCGCTGCCTTCACCTTCTGTTTTCCCGTTTTGGCTGTTTCAGGTTCTTCCAGACATCTGAAAGCTAATTCTTATTACTACCTTGCAATAATAGTGTAAACTCATTTCACACTACAAGTAGTTAAAATATTTGTTCTTCATTTATACATAAGAAGGTTACATTTAGCATTCCATTTGTACAACCAAAACACTACCACCATTGGTGTAGTCAAAACATTACCCCAGACATCATGCATTGACAGAAAGCATTATCATTTATACATCAAAATATCAAAACAAGACATCCTAAGATCCCTCACAGGGCTAGGTCACACATGTCCCTGACATGGTGATTGCTGGTAGCAGAGTGCTCGACGGTCGTCATCTGCTCTAACCGTGTCTGCTGCTAGGTAACCTTGGCCTACAGCTCTCCAAGCCTAAGATCTAGCTAAGCCATCCTCTCCACATGCTGATGCCTTATCAGCATAATCTTCCTTGAGAGCCTCCTCTTCGACCTTTTCAGTCTAGCCACCTGCCTGTCAGTGGCCATCAGGGCATGGCCGCAATTCTCTAGGCGGTCCTTTAAGTGCCCATGGCTCCATCGGTAAGTGGCTAGGTTCCTGAACAATCAGCTGATGGCTTGCTCCACAGCAGTGGGCTATGGTGGTGGAGGTGGAGGTGGAGTAGTTGAAGTACCTGCTGGATCCGGTCCAACGTGTGTCTCGTTTGCCAATCCATTGTGCGAGTCTGCCATCTGTTAGGAGAAAAAAATACATAAATTAATCTAGAAATATAAAATTATAAAACATAAGTTGAAAAAGAATAACAATATGAATTATAACAATCTACTACTGGCTAAACCCGACTCTCCTAGTGGCGTCCAAGTTTATTTTCCTCTTATATTGGACTATAGTCTGAAGGTTTCTCTGATACCAACTCTGTAGCGCTCCGAATTCCTACACTGGTGATTCGTGACACAACCATAATTTTTCCTTCAAATAGTCACAATACAAAAAAATGCAGGAAAAATTTAAACAAATTTTATTCCATGATGTACAAGTTCAAGTGTTACAATCATACACTGTCTTAAAAATTACAAATCAGAGTTTTACAAAAATAACCAAAAAGTAAAGGATGAACACTTGATACGTCACTTGGGCACACCATCTGCCTTGGGCTTCCTGGGCTCCCTGGGTCGGCAATCTAGCACCTAAAAGAGTGGGCACGTCAGTAATTCTACTGACGCGAGGCTGATAAAAGCATTGATCTCTAAACTAGACAAATCAAGATTGAATGCAATTAGAGAAGTGACTAAGGGGAAAGGAAAGTGGAGTCGGGTCAAGGGTGTTCATGTACGATAAGCCCTAGTAATCTAATGCGCAGGTCAAGATGTACTTAACCTAAATACAAGCGAGACTTTGGAAATATATGCATCCCATACTACATACTTTCCAAATCAAGCCGTTGTCTCCAAGTTCAAGGTTTTGAACCCTCGCCATGCATCCTACTCGTGTATTCGTCCTGTTCCTGATAGATAGATCGTGGTTGATGAGGTTGCAAATTAATCGGCCACATTCGTTTCTGCAGTCACTTAGTGGTGTATCGATTTGCCACTAGTGCCCGATTCTCGGACCCCACTCAAAAGCCGTGACGAACTTAAAGATACACCGCAGCATACCTATGGCGCCGAAGATTCATAGGACCGCAGCCCATATGACCCGTTCGTGTCCACCAGCATAGAACTTGATGGCCTCAAAGTTCTAACTCTCCCTATCCGCCAGGAAATTTCATCCCGTTCTTACCATGGTACTTCAGGAATTAACAGTGTAAGATACGCACCGCATCATGTATCCCTAATGACAGGAGAGTACAACACCCGACTCCTAGCTCGCTAGAAACTAATGCAGTTATAGGTGACGGCAAAACTAACTAACATTAAGTCTACCTAGACATGTTACTAGAGTATGGTCACCAACTGCTTTCCTAGTCTAAGTTATGCCTAGTCTCGAGCAGTTTTCCTACTAGAAATCCTAGCTCCCGTTTATCAACCTGCGGCTTCGGCGACGCGATTACTTGCTCGCCACTTCCCCTCATTGAGTGTTGTCCTCAACTCGGCCCGTGATCATCTTCCATGATTTCGTCGGCGCCCGAGTTAGTCACTTTCAATTGTTTAGGTGGAAGTACCCAAGTTGGCCTAATGATTGATAAGTGTAGGCAACTAATTTAGACAAGGTCGACGACTCAAATATCATTCAAGTCTCTACCCGTGTCTTAATCAACCTAAGACACAAAATAACCAAGTATTGGGTGTAACATCCTGGATTTTCAAATCTTATTTAAATTAGAGTTGTTTGATTTTACGTGTTGTGCACGTGCAAATTTATGCATGTATTTCTCTAAAAATATTTCATAAACTAGTAATCCTAATTCTTCTTTTTTTTTTTTAATTAGAAAGCCTAATTTAATCCTAGGCCAAATTATCTCTTTATAGCCCACATTAATTAATTAATTAATTTAATTAATAGAGCCCATGGTCTTTTGGCCCATTAGTAAGTCCATTTAATTTAATTCCTTTTTTATTTAGCCTAACTTGTAGTGTAAACTCAATTAATAGACAATTAATTAAATTAACATGAATAACTTGTAAAAAGAGGATACTAGGGTGGCACGTGCTTGCACTAGCACATGCATTGCACACCTTTGAGGTGTGGCCATATGGGATTCAAGAGGAGTGGGAGAGTGGATGAGGTGGAGAGGTGGTTACTCCATCATGGGAAGTTACGGCAACTCCCTAATTCATCTATGCCCTTGATCCTTAACCATTTGATCTAATCCTAGCCTTCTATTCTCACTAAAAGTTTGTATAAATATCCCCCCCTCCCCCCTACATTAGTTATCCTTGCACCTAATCTATATCAAAAGAGAAAGACAAAGTAATACAACTAGTGAGTAAAAGATTGAGAGAATAGTGAGTTCAAAAGATTGAGGGTTGCAAATTTGTATGTTCTTTCCCTATATTGGCTGGCCTACATCCCAAGGATCAAGAAGAAGGACAAGCACCATCAAGCAAGGAGGAGACGTCAAATTGGTGGCTCAAACTAGGAGAAGAAGACCTCTTTTGATCATTCTAGGAGTTCTTAGGAGTTTCTTTTGTTTTCTCTCCAAATAAGGTGGACAATTTTCTCCAACTTCTAAATAGATATCATGCTAGGTTTGTGTTTTGATCATGCTAGAATAAACAAGAGAAAATATTGCTTTATGTTAGTGCCATGATTAAGGAGAAAAATGGATCCTTATGAAATTGCATGAAACGACTAGTAAAAATTAAATTGAATGATGTGATTAGAAATATTGTTGTGGTAATTTGATATTACACTAGCATGTTAATTAAGAAAGAATAAAATCTCTTTATTGAAATGTTCATGTATGTGGGAAAATGCAATATGAATAAATGCGTTTATGTAAAAAGTGTGAATTATGAGAAATCTCCATGCCATGAAGTTAGATTGATTAAATAATTATGTATGTTGTTGTTAGTAAGATTGATATTAAAGAATCCTAAAGTTGCATGCTATTTTGTTGGAAAAATGAACATTTTTGAATTTTGGACTAGGTCTAAGAAAAGATTGGATTTTTTTTTTAATTAAGAAGGGAAGAAGAAACTTATTAGTTTAATAAAGAGAAACCCAATTATAATTGAAAAGTATTAAGTAGAAATTCTCTTTGGAAAAGAAGTACTTAATAGAACATAATGTTGTTTTGTGAACATTTTGTATAAATAAAAGAGTAGTCTTTTATATGAAAAACGAGACTTAAATGGTTTTTAAAACCTTGAGTTATTGTATAAAGTCCAAATTTCGGATTCTAATCGCAAAACAGTCGACCAAGTATGCCTTAACAGTTGACTGTCCTGACTATTTAATTTTCGAGTTTTTAATCCTCGCAGAACAGTCGACCGACTATTCTTTAACAGTCGACTGTCCTGGTGATTTAATTTTCGAGTTTTAATCCTCACAGAACAGTCGACCGACTATGCCTTAACAGTCGACTGTCCTGACTATTTAATTTTTGAGTTTTTAAATCCTCGGAGAACAGTCGACCGACTATGTTTTAACAGTCGAGTGCCCTGAAGTTCAAATGATATCCAGATTTCATGAGATAATTTTCTATAACCCTTGGCCTAGTATAAATGAGTATTTCAAACTATTTTTGCAAGAAAGAACTTACTATAAATTGTTTGTTTAAATTGTCTTTGGATAAAGAAAAATGTATTGATTAAAAGAGATTTAGAAAGAGATTTGGTAATGGAAAAAAATTAAAGTATGAATGTTAGATTTAGTATTGGTAAAACGAGAATAAGAGAATTATGTGGAAAGAATGAAGAATGAATGTGACAAGTTAGAAAATGAATTTATTTGTCTTATGCATGAAACTGTACATGCAAGTGAAATCAAATATCATGATAAATTATGAAAAGTCTTATGAATATGAATACACAAATGCTATGAACATGAAATGGAATTGAAAGCTAGAAGGTAGCTAAGCCTTATACCGGCATTGAAAAATATTTTTGGGATGAGATATTGAAAAGAAAGGACCAAGTTTGGTCATTTTGTTGAATTAATGTTTAAGACCGGTATAGAGGAAGTGCTAACTCTAGGAAATTGATTTTATTCATAATTCAAATAAACTAAGGACTAGATACATAGTGGTGATGTGACAAAAGTAAGAGAAAAACACGAGTATGAGGGCCATCGGATTGGCAGTGTGAGAGTGATTCACAGATTGCCTGCTTGATGCGTCATGACACGGCATGAGCACTACTCTGGAATTATCGTCCCGGTGGCAATGCTTGTGGGGTGTTTGGTGACTACGGGTGGTGCCATCGCTCCATGACGGAGGCTGAATTTTCCATAGATTGCCTGCATGATGCGTCATGTCAGTGTGTGGGATTCCCCTCCAGATTGTCTGGAAATGGGCTCGTAATTCATAGAATATCTAGGATACTTATCGTAGTTACCGTAGTAGTTTAAGTCATGGCAAGGGACTGAACTCTACAAGATGAAGTACGATTAAGGGCTTTCCCTCGGACCTATGTAGTATGGGATGCATAGAATCCGAACACGTGCGCATTAGTGTCATATAATATAAACAACTGTGTTAAGAACTAAGTGCACAGCACAACACGACATCAATAAGATAGTCCCCGTAGTTTTACTTGTGACAAGTGTGTGCCTTCTAAGTAGGAGAAAATTGATGTATTATATCCTTGCGTCGGTTGAATAAACTGACGAGCCCACAGTTTTTATGTAGGATAAAGAGATTGACAAGATTAAAGTATGCATGCTGCTTAAACAATGTAAGTGTTGTACATTTTATTCATGTAATTATTGCAAACTGCTTCTGCTGTTTAAATATAATTCAAGATGTAACTCTGATGTAATAAAAGTTTTAATTTCCTTGTAAAATTGTACGAAGAGAAGTGTAAAGATCCTGTGGAACTTTGAATTCAATCTGTTTTGGAATTCGGGGTGTTACAGAGTGGTTTCAGAGCCACGCTTCCAAGTAGTACAAATTTATAAGGAACGACACCCTAGAGTGGACAGTAGAGCGTGTGTTGAGTCTAGAGATTTAAATGTAAGTCACTTACATTTGTGTTGCTCTATGATTTATGCTTCTTCTTCTTTTTTCCTAAAATGGCGAACCACTTCGACCCAGCTGGAGGTGATGACTGGCACATAGTTGAGGAGGATTACTACCTCGAGGAAGCTGATTCAGACGAACAAGATCCTGAAGAATTCGAAGAGGAATGGCCCGAGTCCAGAGAGATCACTCCACCTCTGAATTCATCTGATGACTCCTCCGATGAGGAAGAACCAGTTCCGAGTAGTCTTATTGTGTCTCTTCAGAGGCAGGTTAAGACTCAGAGGGAGAGGAAGGAGCTGCTGTAGGCACAGTGTGCAAAGTGCAAGAAGAGCATTTCCACGCTTAGTCATCGTGTTTGGGAACTCGAGAAGAGGAAAAACATGTACGATGTACTGAAGGAGGAAATGGTGGAACTACGGGAAGAGCTTCGAGAAGCCAAGAGGAACCGTAGGAACTAGAATGTTGTACCTTGTTACTGCCTTCATTTGATGTCAGAAATGTTTTAAATTCGAATGTATAAAGTTTGAAATTCAATGAAATGAGGAATTGATTTAAATTCATGTTTTCTACTTCGAATTTAATGGATCTTTTGCATCAGAATATGCCTGGAAGAATATCTAGAAGCGGAGAAGGTCTGGACTTGGAAACGGAGTTAGCGAGGGTCTATCAAACACTCAATGCCGTTGCCTTGAATCAGAACCAAGGGAGAGTGCCTGTGAATCCAGTACCCGAAGCAATCAAACTCGTGGAATCATTAAAACGGATGAAACCACCTATGTTTGAGGGAAAGTCAAACCTTGACGCGGCTGACAATTGGATCCGACAGATCGAAACTATCTTCGAAGTCTTGGAGACTCCGAAGGGCAGCAAGGTGAAGTTGGCTGCACTGCAGTTCGAGAAGAATGCGGCTGTATGGTGGCAGTCGATGAAGCAGACGATGAAAGATATTTTTCTTGGCTGGGAGGAATTCTTGGAGGAGTTCCAAAGTCATTATTTTCCATCAGACGTCCAGGAGAAGAAGGCCATTGAATTTTTGGCACTGTAGCAGGGTGGCATGTCGGTTAGGGAGTATGAGACAAGGTTCACTCAGCTCTCAAGGTATGCACCCGAATTAGTGATGGACGAGGCAAAGAAGGCTCGAAAATTCGAGCATGGTTTGAGGCCAAGTCTGAGATCGCGGATGATACCCCTCGGTATCAGGAGGTTTGACAAATTGGTCAAATGAGTTGCAGCCACTGAGGCGGACATGGAGCAGTTCCATGCTGTTCAGAATTGGAGGAACAACTGGAATGTAGGGAAGAGGCCCGCAGTTGCTGGAAATGTCAGGGGACAGCCGCCGGCCCAAAGCTTCAAACCGACTGGGGTGAACGCTGTCAGTGTGGCTGGGAGACCCGGGAATGTATAGGTGAGACCTCCGGTGGTGCATTGTTACAACTATGGGGAGTCGGGTCACTACTGATCCCAATGCCCTAAGTTGCAAGATGTCGTCCGTAAGGGACCAACTCAGCAGGCCGGGAAGAAGCCGTACCAGTAGGGACGAGTATTTGTGTCACGCCCTGCTTCCCATAGACGCGGAATACGAGTGCGTGACAAAACCCAGCGAATAATTTTCATTATTCATGAGCTGTAGGATCGACTCAGCATCATAACAAGAATATAACAAATGTACACAACAACGCATGCATGAATAATTTATTAATCAACAGAAAACAATTGAAACAAAATAATAACATCCCAAATAGTTTTCAAATCTGGATCAAAGATAAAATTCGGGACTATAAGCCCGTTACAAGGTTCATGTAGCCAAAGAAATAAATAACTCAAAGAAAACAAATATTTTAAGCAAGTCCTTTCTCCAAGCGAAGCCTAGAATGTCTGCTCACCAATTCCAGCAGGCAACTTATCTGCAAAGTCTGTATATATAAATATAAAAAGGAAAAAAAAATAGAGAAAATAAGACAAACGGCCTTAGTGCAAGTTAGGGCTGCAAATAGTAAAACAAGTACAAGAAAATATGGAACAAGATTTGGAATCAAGAATGTATAACATAATATAATAGAGATGCAACAAGTAGTGGGATTCAAGAAACTAGTTGGCGAGAAGGATAACTCAAGTGACAAGATTGGGTAACAAGTAATAGTAGTAGAACAAGTGGCTAGTGAACATGTAATGGTATCAAGCATCAAGTAAAAAGTATCACGTACAAGTGTCAAGTAACAAGTAACAAGTCTAAAGTAACAAGTCTCAAGTCTCAAGTAAGAAGTATCAAGTCTTAAGTAACAAGTCTCAAGTAACAAGTCTCAAGTAGGGTATCAAGTGTGTACAAGTAACAAATTAATCTTAAGTCTAATGTTTAATTCTATCTAGGTAGCACTTCATGTATCCATACTTTTACTACATGGTTGCTACATACAATCAGTTATGTTTACGCCTAGTGGTGGAGTTTTGTAACACCCCGAATTTTAAATAAGGATAAATTCGAGATTTCACAGGATCTTTACTTCACTTTGTACAATTTTACAAGAAAATTTTAAAATTTTTTCAATACTACACCAGAGTTCCTTTACACTTGGTTTTTACACAGCGGAAGAAATAAAACTTACAACAGTTGAAAGACAAAAACATAACTTGTACAATTTTACATCAGTTGCAACATTTTTAACTTTCATATAGCAATAGCATATCCACTTTATAACTCCATAAATGGTCCTTTACCTGCATGTCAATCTGTGGGCACGTCAGTTACTTACAACTGACGAAATGTTATACACGGCTATCCTCTCTATGCCGGGAATAGTATAATGATCTCATACTTTAACAAATCACAAAAAAGATTGAATGAACAAGTAAAGTGTCAAGGGTGATTATTCTAAATATAAGTGTATGTCATGCCTTAATGCCTAATGCACACAATTCTACACTAGGATGACACTAATGCACACTTGTTCAGATTCTATGCATCCCATACTACATAGGTCTGAGGGCAAGTGCCTACGTACTCCATATTGAAGGGTTCGATCCCTCGCCATGAGACTACCCAGTAATTAAACAAGTTTTAGAGTTATTTCACAGATACGGATCTCAGCCTCCCTGGCTAGCCTCCCTGGCTATAATAACAGATCCCAGCCTCCCTGGCTATTATATCATGAGAATAATTCCGTAAATGCGGTGGTCGGCGGTGGACTGTGGTCGGCGGTGGATCTCCGGAGCAACCACAGTCCACCAACTGGGTCTATAGCCAAGGAGATCCACCGCCGACTATATAGAAGCACCCATTTACGTTTGCACATGTCTATTACATCTTCACCTAAGTGCCTAATTATTTTTAGTTCAAGACATGAATATGTTATCACCCTAGAATCAGTTTTACCTCATACCGGATTTATTCACAAAATACGAGATCGCCCGACGGCATTATCTCAAAATCAAGTCTCAAAATCTTTCTTTCAAAATTACCGGTAACCGAGGTCTTACTAATTCTAAATCATAAACTTTTCATGTACAAGAAACATGGGTACACATACCCTTTAATAATCATGTCTTAACTTATTATATTCATGTCTCTAACTTATCCATAATTTAATCAATGTCTCATTTTTTGCATTACCCATGATTCATTCATTCATTCATAATTTCCCATAGAAAATAATTTTTTTTCATGAACAAAATTTTCATCCATTAACAATCTTTTTAACAACTTAAGCACATATTCATAATCAACCCAAACCAAGTATGTCTTAAATCAAGTGAGTGTATAATCACATGAATGAATTAGTATTCAAAAGAATATAAAGCTCGCATCCTTTAATAATTTATTTGTGTCAAAAACTCATTAACAATTTGAACTCATATGATATGTCTCAACCATCGCAAAATATTTCTTAAATCAAGTAAAAGTAAAATATCTTTCTAAGAGAATTAATTCTCTTATCAACACTTTATTTTTCTTCTAAGGATTTAAATAATGCTATTCACTAATTTATTTTAAATACAATATCTCATTATATCTCAATGTCTCTTTTATTCTTCAAGAATATACATGGAAATCTTTAGAACTATTTTTAATAGATTCTCTATAACATTTTATGAACAGCCAGAGCACAAGTAACAGACCGAAAGCCAAGAAGTCCAGGTGGACTCTGTGTACAAAGGATATACCGAAAGTCCTTTATGCACTCTCTCATTTGTTATAATTATTTTTAAGCAAAAAAAAATTATTTTGGCCTTAACAGGTTTCGAACCCATAGCCGGCTAGGAGACTCGCGTAGTGCCAAGCCACTAGGCCAAGAGCGTCTATTGGTATCATGGTTCTTCATATGTTTTTATCCCAATTTTCTGTTATTCTATTTTATTTATAAAACTCGATTCCTCAACTTTTCTAATCCTTTGTTAAACTGAAATTGGTTCTTATTAACTGAGTTACTTTCTAACAGTAACTCATATATTTCAAAAATCATATTTTAGAAGAAATAAAACCAACTTTCAAATTTGTTTCCCATATTAATAACACACGTTTGTATTCATTTCTCTTAACTAAAGATAGTATATTATATCTTTTATAACACTCAAATGAGCTCCATAGCATCAATTTTATTCTACCAAAAAAAATGTATTTTCTAATCAAAATGAAGACTCAACAATTATTCACATAATCAAAATTTTACATGCATGTATACTAGTTTATGACAAACTAATCAATTATTCTTTTCTCACTACCATAACGATGTAAATTAACTTTACTAATCATAACATGATTTATGACTATTCACCACCTCCAATAGTATAGATTGTTCTATTTTATCATAATCAAAATTTTCATACTAGCATGCATATTTCTAAATTTGGAGAGCATGAGAGCACCCACAAACATAATGTTAATCCATTTGTCAACATAACATGATTCACTATTAGTCTCACCACATTCATAGTATAGTTATTTTATTTTATCACCTCAAAACTACTCATTCATTTTTATTAGCATGCACAATCTAAAAATTAGAAAGTAGGAGAACACCCACTTTTTCATAATATGTTTATTAACATGAAAATTTCATATATATCAATATCATCTCACAAAACTAATTTATAATTTCTAGCATGGTATTTCTACAACTAGAAAGTAAGAAACCATCCACTTTACTATAAAAAAAATTCCTTTTTTAACCATAATGAAATCTCTTCCAATAATTTCATAATTACTAGTTTCTACATTTGTAAATTAACAAGCTAATGAAAGTTTCTCCTTACTTTTTGTTTCTTAATCAATAA
Source organism: Hemerocallis citrina (assembly GCA_017893485.1). NCBI lineage: Eukaryota > Viridiplantae > Streptophyta > Magnoliopsida > Asparagales > Asphodelaceae > Hemerocallis > Hemerocallis citrina. The sequence continues at coordinate 102,705,281 of CM030363.1, read as the reverse complement.
TAACATTTCTACAAATTAACATACACAAAAGCATGAATTTATTTTCTAATTATCATATTAAACTTATACTATTCCTTAAGCATGCAATCCCTACAATTAGAAAGCATATGATCACTCACCTTAGTTTGAAGGTTGAAAAACTACAAGGAACGGGTTCCTTCTTGCTCCTAACTTCTCAAGCACTTCTAGCTCCTCTTCTCCTCCTAGCAATAGCCTCCAAGCACAAGAACTCTCTTACTCTCTTTCTTTCTCTTTCTTATTCTTGTTTACTTTTTGGTGTGAGAAGAGAGTAGAATGGTGGCTATTTATAGGTTTTTTCTAGGGTTCTAATTGCATAATTTCACACCTAATAAATCATCCTATTTAACACTATTAAACACATTTTCATAACCCCCATAATTTAATCCTACAAATCATAACCCCCACTAACTCACATTCACACCTCCTGGCCATAACTCCAAAACCGGCCATTTGCCCAAGCACAAATCCGGTCATACTCCAAATCTCCAAGTAACATTCGGTCAAGTACAATCCAAGTGTGCATATGTACATATGCACTATGCAACCAAAAACAGTACAACTTGGTGCTGTGCCTTAATCCGTGGGGCCCCATTCTTATACACATATTAAATTACAATATGTCTTTACTAATCTGTTTTTATAACCTTAACCATGCCATCAGCCATATATACTTTTACCAACCATCACATATTTTCAACATATACATACATCTACTAATATATACATATACTATATATATCAACTATATTTACTATCACTATATTATTAAAATCACGGTCTTACACACTCTGGAATTTATTTTGAAAAACAAATACGTTTACCGAAAATACGTGCGTCGCACGTAAAATATTAAAATGCGAAATCGATTTTATCAACAGAAAAATATTAAAGATAATAAGAATAAAAATAAATTTATTAATTTTACAGCATAATTGCTACGTACGTAGAAAGCACGTACATCGAAACACGTAAAAAGCACGTAGAATATAAGGATTGAAATATTATATTTTTGTTGACTCAAAGTAAGGGAAAAGTCAATATAGAAATTGTATAAATAGTCGGTGATCGAAAATATGCGGTAAAAACACGTTACAAAATACACGTGCGTAACACACAGGGGCAAAATTGTAATTTTGATTTTGTGGGGTGTTACAAGTTTATAGGACGGTGTACTCAGATATCAAGTATCAAGCAAGCCATGCTCATGAATCGAGTAATCATATAACTAGTTCATGTGTCAAGTCATAACAAGACAAGTCATGAATCAGATATATACTAGTTCATGAATCAAATAATATAGTAGTTCATAAATCAGATAACAATATAACTAGTTCATGAAGCATGTATCAAGTGGGAAATACGGGCCCCCTTCCAAGTACACTTACCTATATTGTCCACTACTATGGTCTTTCTCTTAAACCCCGGCTTATTATTTATTATTATCATCAAACAAGCATGAAAGTTTACAAAACAGGTCAAGTAAACATGATCAAGAACATGGGACAAGTTTAAGATAATTATAAAGCATATTCGAGGGTCAACATAATTTAAGATTATCAAGAATTACGAGAATTGCAATTCTGGACAGTATGACACTGCTGCACCAAAACTGCGATTCCCGTTGTTACAAGATAGAAAATATAGATCCGTCAGAAGGCCTAGAAACTAGACTCCTACTCAGTTCCAACACATATAATTAAGACACATAAAAGTTGTGGTAACATGTGTCAAAACAGCAAACTATACAACATTTGTGTTCAGCCAGAATTTGTGAAACTGAGTTTATACATATGAAACAGGATTGAAACGTTATTAATTAATTTCAAGAAAATCAAGGAATGTTCTCTAGGGTGTACAGTATTAGCATGTAAAATTTCAAGTCATTTACTTACTGGTAGCATAGTTAAAATAATTATAAACCAAGGTGGTGCAGCAGTTTTTTTGAATCTGCAATTACCGACACAGCACTAGTAAAACTGCAATATCTCCTAAACCGTAACTCGGAATTCAAAAATTATGGATGTTATTGACAACTAGACACTTAGGGATACATTTCATATTCAAGACTTAAGTTCAGATTTTGGTTTTATTGGGGTCGAAACAGCAAGTGAAGATAAGAATAGCAGCAAAGTGAATTTCTTTTATATACAAGTTGCATGATAAATGACTATTATGAGTCTAGATTAGTGTGTGATACAAATATGGATGTATTGGGGATTAAATCAGCAAGTCACATGTATTTCTCAACTCAAAAGAATGTAAGATCAACACAATACATCATACAACACACGTCTACAAGTCAAGTGCTTTATGTTCAAGTAATTAGGAGATAAAAAGGGTCCAACTAGTTTTGTAAATATTCAACGAAGGGTTGACTCTTAAGATTATGGAATCGATGAGGAATAATTTAAGATCAACAAACGATGAGACAAGGAAGAGTCACAACTGTGATCTATTTGCAGTATTTTCAATTAAACGCTTGTACTAGAACATTAATTTGTACAAGAAGAATACTTGCCTTGGAATGTAGACGCTGAATCCGACAGAGGAATAACGGAAATGGATCCCAGGCGACAAACTCAATACACAGATCACGACCAAACACGATCACACGATCACGATTGCAACCACGAACACAAGCGCGGACCTCGATGATCAAGAGGACGATCAAGATGAGATCGACGGCTTAGATTGATCAGATCGGGATGGAGATGATAATGGCTCAGATCTTGATCAAATCGAACGGCCCAGATCAGATCTGATCTGATCAAGATCCGATGGCCAGAATTCAAAAGATCACAACTCCATGATGATGATCATGATGATCGATGACCTACAATCCCTTGATCAAAATCAATAGCAACCACCAAGGGCTTCGGCTCTGGCTTAGTGGACGGCGGAAATGCTGGATAGGGACGGCGATCGGCTAGGTGGCGCACACTGCAGGAGGGCACAGAGGCTGGCGGCGTGAGTGACGACGGGAAGACATGCCCAAGGGGCTGTTGCTGGCACTGTAGGAGGCTATTGTCGATGATGTCTGGCTGGAGACGACAGAGGGCTGGCGGATGGGTGATGTGCTACCGCTATGAAGTTGCAACAGGAAGGAGAGTAAGGGGAGCGTCACTGTGGAGGAGGGAGAATAGCGCAGGGAGGAGCGCTGCAGGACGGGCGCTCTGGTCTGGCTACCGACTGAGGAGGCATCGGGAGATGCTGGGCTACCGCAGGTCTTGGTCGTAGGGAGAATGGTGGAGCGGTCGGCGAGGAGTAGGGCAGGGTTGAGATGAGGGGATGAGAGATGGGTTTTGGAAGGGTGAGGGAGAGAGGCGGCTTGGGAATAGGTTAGAACAGTATGTTTAGGTTTAGGGTTAGGGTGTGTGGGGTTATAAGGTTTATATAGTATAGGGTTTGGGTATTTGGGTAGAAAACCCAATAGGAGAATGGGTTTTGGGTATTTAATCGGTAAAATCCAATAGGGTTTTAGGATTATTAAATCCAATAGAAAATATTTATAAAAATATTAGATAAAGATATGATCTATATAAAAAATGTAATTTGCATTACACTGCAGAGTTTATTTGAAATAATTACAAATACCATTAGTAAATAAAAGTTGATTTTTTTTTAATAACCAGTCAAAATAACAATAACAACAATAATACTAATATCAATAACAATAATAAAAAAATGTTAAAAATAATAATAGTAATAATAATAATAATAATAGAAATCAAAGTGTTAATAACAATAATAAGATTTACAAATAAAATTATCGATCGAAATAGATTTTAATAGAAAATCCAATAATACATTTTGACAAAAGAGTTTGAAAGCGGAAAGATAATTTACAAAAATTTAAAGTACCAAAAATACATAGAAAATATGGATTTAGGAAAACAGGGTTTACAATTTGCCTTGACTGAAGCTGACGCTGATGAGGTAGATCACGTCATCACTGGTACGAGAGGGGATGTTTAAGAGTGTTTTCTATTGTTCTTCTTTTTCCCGCTTTATTTTGTGAACTGTTATGTAACGAGTGTGTGTTATGTAACAGGAGAACTTTATTTGAATAGAAAGAAAGTTGTTGTTTTGTTCGATACTGGGTCCTCTCACACTTTTGTATCACCTAAATTTGCTAAAGTTGTGGGAGTTGAACCGAAAGTCTTTCCAGGCAAGGTCTTTGCAGTAGCTACTCCATCGGGGGAGACTTTAACCACTGATCGGTACTATGCAGACTGCGAGATCGAGATTGGGGACATAATTTTTGGGATTGATCTGATCGAGCTGAGTGTCTTGAGAGTCGATGTTATCATTAGCATTGATTGGATGTCGGTGTACAGTGCAAGCATCGAGTGCAAGACCAAAGAAGTAACAGTGAAGGCTCCAGGAGGACCTGAAGTCACTTTCAAAGGGAAGAGGAGATGTCCAGGCTTGGTTGCTGCTATCAGCAAGAAGAAGGGGAATCCTGTAGATGTGCAGCAAATTCCAGTAGTTCGGGATTACCCGACCGTATTCTTGGAAGATTTGCCTGGGTTATCCCCGCATCATGATGTAGAGTTCAGCATCACTATTCAACCAGGGAGTGCACCCATTTCCAAGGCACTGTATAGGATGGCGCCTGTGGAGCAGGATGAGATCCACATAGGAAGCACCCTTTTCGGAGACGGAAGTGAAAATGGCCATCACTCAAATGGGAGCAGAGAAGTCTCCTGGGCCAGATGGCTTCCCAATGATGTTTTTCCAAGTTTTCTGGGAAGAAATAAAAGGGTATATTATGGCTTTGATGGATGAATTCTTTCACAACAACCTCAGACTGGGCATGTTCAACTTTGTGGAAGTAATTCTGATACCTAAACGAGTGGAATCTACTTGGGTGGGGGATTTTAGACCTATTAGCCTCATAAACTGCTCGGTTAAGATCATCACAAAGGTCCTGGCCATCCGTCTAGGAAGCATAATGGATAGTTTAATCAACAACGCCCAGTCTGGGTTCATCAAGGGCAGATGTATACTGGACTGTGTGGCCACAGCAAAACAAGTTATCCACCACTGCCACACGAGCAATTCTAAGAATTTCTTCCTCAAACTGGACTTCGAGAAAGCATATGACTCAGTTGACTGGGATTGCTTGCTGGAAGCTCTCAGAAGGAGAGGCTTTGGAAATCGATCAGGTGGATCAAGCAATGTTTATACACTAGTAAAACGGCAATTTCGGTTAATGGAAGGCCGGGACTACTGTTTTCTTGTAAGAAGGGTCTTCGGCAGGGGGATCTGCTGTCACCTCTTCTATTTACTATCGTTGCATACGTTCTGAAGGGCATGATAGAGAACTGTCGAAGAAAAGGTTGGATCAAATCTATGGCTAGAAGCACCTTTAACCAAGGGTGCACGATTCTTCAGTATGCTGATGACACCCTTCTCTTTGGCAACGGGAACGGGTCAGAAACAGTTTACTTTAAAGGGGCCTTCTACTGTTTTGAAGCCTGGTCAGGTCTCAGGATTAATTTCCACAAGAGTGCGTTGATTCCGATTGCACTTTCAGATGTAGAAGCACAGGACCATGCCAACATACTGAATTGTATGAAAGACGATTTTCCAATCAAATATTTAAGTTTGCCACTCAGACCAGGGAAGCTCACCAAGACAGACTGGCTACCTATTATAGATAGGGTGGAGGAAAGATTGTCTGGATGGAAAGGAAAGTCGCTTTCCCTCGGGGGTAGAGTGGTCCTTATCAACTCGATGTTGTCTAATCTGCCCATTTACTACATGTCGTTCTTTGAGCTGCCTAAGTGGGTGATCCATAGGATTGAGTGAATCAGAAAGCGATTTTTCTGTAAAGGGGCGGACTCGGATAGGGGGGATACCACCTGATCAAGTGGGGTATTGCTTGCATGAAGAAGAAACATGGAGGGCTAGGCATCATCGACTTGAGAGACATGAACCTTGCCCTACTGGGAAAATAGTGGTGGAAGGTCTTCCACCACAGCGGGGAAGGATGGGAGGATTTCATTCAACCATACCTCTGGGGAAAAGGTACGAGAAGTTTAGGCTTCCAGGTAGGGTCTAGGGTTTCTCGCTTCTGGAAAGGGATTGCCAAAGTAAGCGGGCCTTTCAACTCAGCGGTTACATCGACTATTGGGAATGGACGGTCCACCAGATTCTGGTGGGACAAATAGTGTGGAGCCCATACCCTCAAAGAGTCTTTCCCAGATTTGTATGAGAAAATAACTTGCCCGAATGTATCGGTGGCCAAGACATGGAAGAGGGGCAATTGGAAACTGCCTTTCCGAGGACCTCTTAGCCGAGGATTACAGCAGCGACTGAATGAATTGCAAACACACATTACACGGAATGGAACAATGTGTGCTCAGGGCCCAGACCAGATGCGCTGGGGATTAGAGACCAAAGGAGTTTTCACTGTTAGGTCTCTGTATCATCGCATACACTATCGAGGATGTAGACCCAGTTGGGCATAGGTGTTATGGAAAGCCAAAATGCCCCTGAAAGTTAGGGTCTTTCTCTGGCTAGTGTTCAATAATGCAATCCTCACCAGAGATGCCAAAACACAATCCCAGATCGCGACCAACTGTGGATTCTGTAACGTTCATACGGAGAATCTGAACCACCTTTTCATTTATTGCCAACGGAGTAAGGCAACTATGGTGGAAGTATTACGGGCCTTAGAGACATGTGACTACCCCAGCGAATACGAGGAATTGTGGGTTGGCCCCAAATTTGCTTCTGTTCGCCACGAAATGAAGGATTCTTGGTACATAGCCATTGCGACAACTACTTGGGTGTTATGGCTAGACAGAAATAATTTTTATTTTCGTACTTCATGTAATAGTACCTCTGGTAATCTTACTCATATCATGCACCTTATTTCTTTTTGGGCCATAGCTGCTGCTACATGAGCGAGAGGGAGGATTGCTAGAGTCTTCCAGGTGGAGGAATTTGATGATGAAGGGGTCGAGTTTGGACCGACACTGGACTGAGCGGTCGGCCCACTTCATTCTCACAGGAAACATGGTACAATTGGGAAGCTCACAGTCTGCAGCTAGCTCTAGATTCGTTTAGATCTATTGTACCTTGGATTGTACTTTTGTACTTTTGTACTTTTGGTTGGACCCACCCCCAGGGTATTGTTGGGGAATTATGTTCTACTTTCTGCACTGTTTCTTTTTGTATTTTCCCCCAATACGTCGGAGTTGTTTTATTAACTTCTTATTAATGAAACAGGGTGGCGTTATTCCACCTTTACCCTAAAAAAAAAGAAATAAAAAAAGAAAAGAAGAAACCAAATTTTGGAACATAAACAAAATATAATTTAATTTGGAAGAATACTGTATGTAGTATATAGTGGGATAAAATGATACGCGCCAATACATTATCTATGCCCGATACCAGAGCATATAAGTTTTCTAGGAATCAAGGTGCTCAATCTCTTCTTTATTTTTATTCGAGGGGAAACTTTTTTTATAAACTAGTGTTAAAAGATTTCTATAGCACCCCTTCAATGGTTTTTTCTTCTCACACCAAATTTCTATTCATTTCTGCATCAAGTCATTACTAAGAAACAAGGAAATCTTACCTGACCTTATTAGTCCCATGTGTGGTTAAAAAACAAACTAGGGGTCCCAGTCATGTGTGTGCATGTAAGATCAGAACGACAACATATTCTTCTTCCTTTCTATGTTTTTATGTTTGTTTTCTACAATGCCTTGCTCAAACAGGGGCACGACACCAAAACTTAAGAGTCTTAGACACAGAACATGATGAGTCAGAGAAATGACTTGAAAACACATATGTGGACACACCCACGCACCCACACTCTCAAAGTTCGGTGTACTAGAGAAATGAGAAGCTGCAGTGTTCCTTGAAGGCTATCCTTCTCTAAATCCAAAAGGACAAAGGAGGCTAATGAAAATTGTAAGATACAGTGTGGTTGCATTGTGTTCTTTTCTTATTTTTGACAATGGAAAAGGATAGGGTGCAAAGCACATCCTTCCACTTGTCAAAATACTACGATGATTTGGCTCATCTGTCTGAAGTGCCTTTTTAAGGCAAAGGCACCTACTGTGGTGTGGTGTGGTGGGTAAAAGGAGATTGAAAAGTTTGTTGCGTTCAACCCTTATTTCCATTTTAATTACCATACAATTATTTTGAGTCAAAAAGAGTTTTTAGAGTCCAACAACTGTTTTTGAGCTTTCCCAAGGAAATACCACTCAGAAAGAGAAGGTGATGGCAGATAAAGGTACACACCCAGGGTGATTTATCTATGAAATGCAATCACGCTAAGAAAAGGAAGAGTATGCATTGCAGAAATTCTAGAAATTTGAGCATTAATACAATTTTAATAGACATCTTACTGGTTAACGAATCGTCATAGACTGTTCTGAAAGTGATCTACGAACAGCTTGCTTTATCCACCAATGCGCATAAGTCGAAAACTTAAAATCCTTTGAAGCATCGAACTTCTCAGCACCCTTTACTAGACCCCGACACCCTTCCCGCAGTCAATATACATCATCATCAATACTGATCCAGGATTTGATACAATTCTCGACCCATCTAATCCCAAACTTAAAAAGTACCTGGACAAGATCCTGCAGGTTCATCCCTGCACCGATAGAAATTTGTTGCAACAGAAATTACAAGTCGAATGTTGCTTTTGATCATCTTATCATTGCAATATTTTCCGTTAGTTAGACGCTTCCTTAAGGTTTTCTGATCAACTCCTGCAGCCGCTGCCCACTGAGCAAAGGATGGTGGACTAGGGCCACCATTTTCTAATTCGTCTCGGAGTCTTTCTAATTTGATTTGGTCCTGCATAAAAATTCAATGCAAAGGGTTGAAACATGAGGGAAGAGTTTTTATTAGTAGATTACTTCAGATGCATGACTAGGAAACCAACGATAATTTAGCATCTTTACATGGAAGGGTCAGATATAGTAATATCTCTACTACTATAATGGGAAAAGGCCTTAGTGTAATTTGTCCTTAACCCAACCCGTGCAACGCACGTGCTGGTAGATTTTTTTTTCCCTTTTCATTCCTCCAATTTTCTCCACGTGCACAGCACGTGTATAATACTATTCTAATTATGGAAATACAATGATATGTCACAGTATCTTAATCCAGCAATTTATGTGATGTCTAAGCTATCATTCTTTTTTTTCCCCTTTTCATTCCTCCAATTTTCCCCACGTGCACAGCACGTGTATAATACTATTCTAATTATGGCAATACAATAATATGTCATTGTATCTTAATCCAGCAATTTATGTGATGTCTAAGCTATCATCTATATAATAAAACACAAAGAAAGCTATCAAGTGGCTCTCCTTCAATCCCCCAAAAATCAAAGGCCCAGATCTAACTTCACAAAACATATTTTCCCTCCCAAAAGTTTCCCCTCAAAACTCAAATTCAAATCTCCCACCCAAAACAACTCCTATATTTATTTTTTTTATAAAAATTCTCTCTCCCTCCCTCCCTCCCTCTTCTATTCAAAAAATTAAGAAAATAAAATTTTTTAAAATTTTTAAATAAAAAAATTTAAAATAAAAAAAATTAAAAATTAAAAATTTAAAAATAATTCAAAAATAATATGTTTTTTGCTCTATGTTTACTGGTGTTAATTTGCTGGACCTCAAAAATTATTTTATATGATAAAACAAGGTGTACCATTCTGAAAACGTGCCGTAGGCACGTGTCAACGGGCAAACCTAGTTCTCTAATATAAAGGATGAATACAAATTCAACATAAAATAGCAATTTGACACAGAAAAATTACATTTAACTTTTGATTAATATCGCAGTCCATGAGAACTTCACTGCTCTCTGAAATATGCCAAGAATAAAAATATTTCATTGTAATTTTTCAAACAATAATGTGCACAGTCTTGTACACTAACTGATATAGGACAATCTCCCATTATGCTAATAAATTAAATACAATGAAAAACGGAAGGTTGTGTCTCATCAGTTAGTGTATGAGATTGAGTGCACAACATAAGTGACAATAGCATTACCCTTGTCTTGAGCATAGCATTACTGATTTTGAAATACCTGTTAGGTTTTGTGAGAAATTAACAATGAAAATTAGGAATAACATGGCAGCCCCATGGTCCGTTCGTGTCCACACAACATAAGAACATGACGGCCTCGAAGATCTAAAAACCCCCTATCCAACAGGAAGCTCCCGTTCTTACCACAACACTTTAGGAATCAACAGTGTGAGATACGCACAGCAGCACGTATCCCTAATGACAGGAAGAGACCACCCTTGTTAACACTGCCTAGTGCTACTCTTAGAACGAGTCGGATTATAGGAATCACCCCTAACATCAATCCGGTCTTCAAACAAACAGTAAAGGAAACTTAATGTTACTAAAAATATGCTAACACCTCAAATAAGACCTGGTGTCATAACGAACAATATCGAGTCTAACTGGTCTGTTAATCAAATAAATAATCACGATGAATCAACATTCACTGATTTCCAATACCTTCACAGATCTTCGACCATAACCCCGGCCCGTGACTCTCAGCGAGTAGTCCATCGGCGCCTAAAAGATGCACACAAATTCTAAATGAAGGGAATCATACGTAAACACCAAATATCTGACCATGACAAACTCAGGCTTCAAGACACCAAATCACAAACCAACCACATAGCTATTCTCTCAATTCACTCATGTGTCCACCATATTCACTCATGTGTCCACCATGAGTACAAGCACAAGAACCCTTTCTAAGTTCAAAATGAAGTGCTAAAATATCTTTAGAATTCAATAGCTCATAATTACCACACTGCAATATGCAAAGGATTCCTCATCAATCGTCCACTAAAAGTAGTTCAAGAAATAGCAGTAGCTGCGAACTTAAGCTACACTCAACGGATTCCAACAAAATCAGGCTTTCTAGAAGGGTAGGAGACTCTATAGCAATCCCCTAGTTGACACTACCCTCAAATTCCCTATGGAGCTCGAGTCCCCTGAGTTAACAATGCTTGAAGTCTATCAAGGCAACAGGTTGCCAAACTTGCAACATCCATATCTTTCAAGATATAATTCAGAATTGCTTGATATCACCCATTCTGGAAAGCTAAGACCATATACTACCAATCTTTAGTTAACCATTTTCTCAAATTCAATCATCTTGATACTATAAAAATCACATATACTCTCAGTTGTACATCTTTCAAGCACATTCTGCACTTCTCCAATAGCATAAAAGTTTGCTCACTCATCGGAATCACTCGATTCTGAATTTTATGGAAAGGTGGGAGTGTCTACTACAACTTCCTAGTAGAACACATCCCCAGATTTCATCACTAAAGTCTTCAAAAACGCAAAATTCCATCAGGTGCACAAACAGGGAAGAATTGGCTCTTTTAGCAAACACTGTCTCGACTAAGATTGGATCTGCCCCAGTCTTCGAAAAATCATAACTTTTAAACTACAAACTGGAATTACATAATTCCAAATATTTTGGAAAGCTATGACTCCCCACTACAAATCTCTAGTTGGACAATCTTCCAAATTCTTAACACATAATTCCAGAATTACCCATCTTCACAGACTAGTCAATCTGAGTTAGGCTGAACCTGGTCTACTTTAAAATTCAATAACAAATCAACCCTAAGTCAAAAGCTCATAAAATTTGATATTCTTAAACCAAACATATACCATTTCATTGTGTCCAAAATTTACATCCAGATTCATAATACACAAAGAGTTATGACTCTTCAAATATAGCATAAAATTTCAGCTACTCTTCAACGGGGTCTTTATCACTTCATACTATATATATTTTGAAACCTCATCAAATGTCATCTAAAAATTTTAAAATTTGAGAACCATCAAATAGACGCATGCCACAAGCTACTGCAAAAGTTTCTTAGCAATATCGTAAACACACAAGTAGTTATGTCTAAATGAACTTTAGTCCAAAAACAGACAGCTTCAGCTACAACTTCCAGACTAGTTGCAATCTACAAATTCTTTGAGGCACATACAAATGACCTCAAAAAATTATGAAATTTAAGACTTTGGTTTTAGACACATACAAGAGTATCCACAAAATCTTTCGGCTCAAAATACCCACCCAATATTGAATATTGAGTTATGATTTCGGAAAGTCATAACAAGTCTCACACAGTCAGCAACTTTTTGACTGCTCTCTGTTCTGAAATTGGACTAAGTGTTTGGGCTATCAAATAGTGTCAAAATATTATGAAAAAATTCATGGGTTCTCTAGACTCATAGAATAGCAAGCCCTAAAAATTTGAGTCTAAAATTCCCAACCGTTTGAGAGATAGAAATTCCCAAACTCACATACTTGTACTTGTTCTTTAACGAAAGCATCATGAAAGAGTTGTTCCACCATACACTATCTTTTTCTTAGCATGTCAGTTCCTTCACACATGATAATCAAACTTTTCTTAGTTACTACCACATGCTAAAAAAATCACATACACATCAAAAAATAAACTAATCTTTAGAGTTAGAGAGAATCACCCACTTCTTTGAATTTCAAGAACACTCCTTGTAGCTTTTCTTGCTTCCCTTTCCTTGCTCCTTGCTCTTGAAGAACTTGGCTTCCTCAAATCTCCTCCTCCTCTTCTATACTAAAACTTCCTTCCAAAATACTTCACCTTCCTTCTCCTCTTTTTTTTTTTTTTTTTGAAGCAAAATAAAACAAGAAGAAGGATGAGAAGAGAATGGAGTGGGGTATTTTATAGGAGATGGAGAGTTAGGGTTCTTTGGGAATGGGCCGGCCAACTTGGATGGGGATGGAGGGTGGAGATTGGAGTGGAGTGGAGTGAGTGTGGATGGATGGAGGAGATGTTGCCAACACATATAATCTAGAAGATTCATGGAGCTTCTTGGAAACTTCATGAAGTCAACACATGGTGAATTGTTTCCACCATTGGATCTTCACCAAGATTCAAGTCATGATCATCATGATGCTAGGGTTTCTAAACCTAGGTAAGGTCAAGGAACCCTAGGTCACCATACCCTAACCCATGTGCAAAAATACAATCCATATTTAATTCAAGCACTCTTAGTTTATAAAAATATATGTTTTATAGGAATTATTATTTTCTCCCGAAAAATTACCTGGTCAAAACAATCAGGACAATTCTACAGTTTGATCGAGAAGATATCCCGAGTCTATCTTATCGGGTTCAGAACAGCTCCTATATTTGAAATTTCTCAATTAAAAACTGATAGTTTTTAGAAAAATACGTAATCGTGTGCAATACTCAACTGTGCACGAATTACTATGCAAAAATATCTTATATGCTATTTTGAGGGGTATTACAATTATTTTATATATTTTAACTAAATTTCATGCTCATATATTTTTCAAACTTTTAACCATTAATAGTCTTCTCTTAAATTAATAATTCAATTTTTAACATATAATACTAGTTCAGTTTGCGATTTTGATCATTCTACCACTTATTATTTTGATAAAATTTCGATTACCAAGCATATTAATATTTTATCTATCGACTATGTTTCTATTTATTCTTCCCAATTGCGAATGTTTTCCAAATTATTTCATAATTAATGACTTAATTTATATTTTTCACTTTATCTAATATTTTACCTAATGTTATTTTTATGAAAATTTCTCTTTTATGGTCACATTTATTTTCTTATGCTATTTTTCCAGTTTTCTTGCTCCGTTCTTATAAATTTTTGATACTCATAGTTTTCTTATATAAGTTTATTTTGTTACATATTTTTATACTACATTTATTTTCTTAATAGTTTCCGTTTTCTATATACAATAATGATATTTTTCTTTGTTACATACAAAATACAATCTTTACCCTAGTAAGTTCTGAGGACAGAACTGTTCTAAGGAGGGGAGAGTGTAGCACCCCGCAAAATTGAGTAATGACAATTTTGCCATCTGTGTTAAGCACGTGTATTTTGTATCGTTACGAGTAATATTCGTAACTTATTTTTATATAAATATCATATTCTGATTATGGTTTTTCGTTTTCTCAAAACTCATTTCAATCCTATTTTTATCCAACTCAAAATATTTATTTTAATCTTGGTGTTTTACGTACATTGCACGTGCTTTCAATAAGGGTGTCGATTACGTATGTTTTCCGTTACGTGAAATATCTGTAACATTATTAAATATACATGTTTTGTATTTTTGACTGTTTTTCGTTCTCTCAAACTAATTTTTAATATTTGGCATGTGCATTGCATGTAAAATTTAATGTACATTTTATTTCTAAATTTTTCTAAGACGTCATGCACAACTTTTCTTATAATTTTGTTTATCACATTTGTATTCTTTATTTTTAATAAAAACCGATAGGCCTAAAAATCATCTTAAAGCCCATTAGAAAAATTATTTAAAAGAAAACCCCAGTAGTTAATCTACATTTTTAATAAACATTTTTTATCCTACACTTGTCATATAACAATATGTACAATCAAATAAATAACAACTAACGTAATGAGAAGTGTGCTCATGTGGGAAATCCAAAGGTTGGCCAATTCATGAAGGAAGAAGAAGAGTTACTGTTTTGGAATTTGTTTGCTCATCAGAAAATCATATCAAATAAAATAGTTGGAATCTAGAACTAAATTTTTTTTTAGAGCATCTTGTATATGTCAGGAATTTTCCTTTAAAATTTCATAAGATTTGGAGGTCGTTTACTATTTTAATAAAACCTAAACTCAAAACTAGTTAGTAGTTCACTGGTTGTTGGAAATCTGCACATCTTTCGGTTTTTGATCAATTCAGCATTGTAAATAAAATAATTTGAGAAAATTCAGAACTAAGAAGTTGTAGTAGACTCATTAAACTTTCTGAAAAGTCCAAGAAATCAAATTTTCATTAAGAATTGAATTTTATATGAATTTTACAAGACTGTATAGTGGCAATATTTCAGTATTTCGACTCTACTGTATATTTCGAAGAATTCAGGGTTATAGAAACAGTATTTTGAGGAAACTTATAACTAAGAAACTGTAGTAGACTTGTACACCTTTATTTTGATATAAATACGGCAAAGTTTCGTGAAGTATATGATTTTCTATGATTTTTACAATTAGCATGAAATGCAGTTTCTAACTTCGAATTTACTATTTTGCAAATGATACTTAAACGAGGTGATTGAAAATATATTCCCGCTGTTTAAAGTTATATTTTGGGAAAATAACGACCATATTCATGCTTAAATGATATGTGAAGTCAAGAAAAATATATATATGGTTAATGATGGTAGGAATTGGTTTAAAATAAATCAAAGGAAAATGATGAGATGAGTTTTCAATGATGAATTTTAAGAAATTATGTTTTAATCTTAATTGACTTGTATTGAGAAGGTTTTGATGAATATGAAGTGTATTGTGAAAATGAATAGGTTGAGATTGTACTGACTGATGAATAAATAAGAATGAATGAAAGAATTTGAATGAATTATTAATACATGGACATGAGTTATATGGGGTATGAGTACCCCAAGTTGTTGAATATGTAAAGATGTTGATTCTAGAGGCTTAGTAATACCCAGGTACTGGCAAAATTAATGAAAATAAATAATTGATTTTTGAGAAGTGGCCAATATGGACTATCGTTCTCGGTATTTTTTTGTAAGACCGGTATGAGGGTAACTAGCTCTAGGTGGTATTATTTATTCATATTCAAATTTAAGAATTAGGCACTAAGTGAAGATGTAGTAAACTTGGGAAAACGTGAGTGGAGGGCCTCTATATAGTCGGACAGTGGATTCTGGAACTGTGGTTGCTTGCGATGGAGGCGAGCCTTAATTAAATCTGGAATTATGATTGATCGGGCGGTGGATCAGAGATCATGATTAATCGGGCGGATAGTAGGCCGTACTCTAGTGTATTTACATATACTGGGGCTTGAGAGACACTTGTGGGATGTTCGCACGACAAGGATTCTATATAGTCAGGTGGTGGATCTTCGGGACTGGAATTCGTACTCGTGGAATGTCTAAACTTTGTTTTATTACTGGATAGTTTTCATGGTGAGGGATAAAACCCTTTAATGTGGAGTACGTAGGTGCTTTCCCTCGGACCTATGTAGTATGAGATGCATAGAAACCGAACATGTATGTGTTAGTGTCATTGTAGTATAACATCAGTATTAGGCATTAAGTCATATCATACCCTGACATATTTAGGATA
The DNA here is from genome assembly GCA_017893485.1 of Hemerocallis citrina. Taxonomy (NCBI): domain Eukaryota; kingdom Viridiplantae; phylum Streptophyta; class Magnoliopsida; order Asparagales; family Asphodelaceae; genus Hemerocallis; species Hemerocallis citrina. The sequence goes on along the minus strand of CM030363.1, from coordinate 102,689,061 downwards.
GTCACTCTTTACACTTTTATATGCATTCAAGTTTCTGATTGTTAAAGTAAGAGATTTCGTTGTAATAGAGCATAGAGAGGATCGCTGTTTATAACATTACGTCGGTTGTAAGCAACTGACGTGCCTACAGATTTTCAGTGCCGGGCTTAATTGGATTAGCAAGGACTTAAAGACGGTTGATGATAAAGATTATATTTAAGTTGCTGATATTAGAGTATTATTTCTTGTTGTATTATATTCTGCTGTGTAACTCTGTAATAAACATTATTGTGCAATAAAAGAAAAGTTTTAATTTTCTTGTAAAATTGTAAGAATTGAAGTAAATGATCCTGTTGCACTACGAATTACATGTAAATGGAATTCGGGGTGTTACAAGTGGTATCAGAGCAAACTTCAATAAGTAGCACAAATTTACAAGGATGACACATTAGGGTGGACATTAGAGTGTGAGTTCAATTTATTGAGATTTAAATGTAAGTTGATTTATATTTGTGTTGCTCTATACACTGATGTCTTCTTCTCCTTTTTCCTCTTGGATGGCTGGAGTCATGGATGTTGAAGTTATGGAACTTGTATTCATGATACTCTCCTCGTATACATTGATGTGATATTGTATGCGAGCATGTTTTTCCTTGGTATCAGAGTGGTGCGCGAAAGCGTGATGGGTTTGAGCCTACATTCATGATACCTTACACGTGGACACACTTCCCTCTTTAAAATTTTCTTCATGGATTTTCATCGTAATATTCCAAAAATAAATTTTTTCGAAAAAATAAAAAAAATTCGTTGATTTTTCTCATAGAATTTTTCATCTTTAACATTTACTATTTTTCAAATAAATAATTTCTTATACTATTAATTCACTTTGATATTTATTATTTCAGCTTGATCTTTTGCGATTGACTTACTCGCTTTCTTTCTTATGTTTCTTTTATGGGCTTTCACGTTACCTATTGCTTTTACGTATTCTATTAAGTTTTGAACTACTACTTATTAAATTATTATTCAGACTATCATTTTCTTTATTACTATTTCTATTAGGTTTTTGAATTTCAATTTTGTTTGTTAAAGAATACTTTGATTTCACAATACTATATTTTTCCATTATTTTAAGATTGTAATGTTTTAAATATGACATATTTTTAAACATTATAAATCATTTTCTTACTATTTTGTGATATAGCTTATATTCGATATTTAAAATCTATCCATTTATTTGAATAATTTATCGTTGTAATTTTCTACGCTTACTATCTCAACTTTTAATTCTATTTTCATATCACCAATTTCAAAAACGTAACTTCTATTTTCATACTTTAATAAACACCCAATATCCAAGTACATATGGAAGATTACATCATTCCATCTTCCGTTTTGGTGCAACCTGATGCCGAGAGGGTAAATCTGTAACTAGACATCAATAGAGGCAAATTGCAAATGGATGTCAAGGAGGCAAGGCCTGCAACCGAATGTGTAGAAGGAAAACTGCAAACAGATGTCGCAGAGGCAATTCTGCAACTTGACAAGCCTGCAGTTGGACACCAATGAGGCAAACCCACAACAAAAATGGATTTTTCTACTTTAATAACCATCACTTTTGTTTATTTTTAAATCGTATATATAATTATTGAATCTACTTTACAAATTATTTTATGACATTAACTTGTTATACAAAATTATTTTATATTGTCTATACTTTTAACTAATTTTTATGCTCATATATTTTTCAAACTTTTAACCAATAGTCTTCTCTTAAATTACTAATTCAATTTTTATCATATATTACTAGTTCAGTTTGCGATTTTAATCATTCTACCGCTTATTATTTTGATAAGATTTTGATTACCAAGCATATTAAAAATTTATCTATCGATTTTGTTTCTATTTATTCTTCCCAATTGAGAATATTTTCCAAATTATTTCACAATTAATGACTTAATTTATATTTTTCACTTTATCTATTACTTTACCTAATGTTATTTTTATGAAAATTTCTCTCAATCTATCCTATCTTTTATGGTCACATTTATTTTCTTATGCTATTTTTCTAATTTTCTTGCTCCGTTCTTATAAATTTTTGATACTCATAGTTTTCTTATATAAGTTTATCTTGTTACATATTTTTAACAACATTTATTTTCTTAATAGTTGTAGTTTTCTATATACAATAATGATTTTTTTTTAGAATGTACAAAATACAACCTTTACCCTAATAAGTTCTGAGGATACAACTGTTCTAAGGGGGGGAGAGTTTAACACCCCGCAAAATGAGTAATGACAATTTTTTCTGCGTGTGTTACGCACGTGTATTTTGTACTGTTACAAGTAATATTCGTAATGTATCTATATAATAAAACACAAAGAAAGCTATCAAGTGGCTCTCCTTCAATCCCCCCAAAATCAAAGGCCCAGATCTAACATCACAAAATGCATTTTCCTCCCAAAAGTTTTCCCCCAAAATTCAAATTCAAATTCTCCCCCCCCCCCAAAACAACTCATTTATTTATTTATTATCTCTCTCTCTCTCTCTCTCTTGCTCTCTCTCTCTCTCTCTCTCTCTATATATATATATATAGACACACACACACATGCGCACGCACATTTCCCCCCAAAAGTTCCCCCCCCCCCCAAAAAAAACTCAAATTCAAATCCCCCCTCCTTAAAAACAACTCATTTATTTATTTTATTCTCTCTCTCTCTCTCTCTCTCTCTCTCTCTCTCTCTCTCTCTCTCTCTCTCTCTATATATATATATATATATATATATATGGAACCATGAACTTTTACACCCCAATTTATAATTATTTTTTCACCATATACTAATGAAAACCTGGACTTTTATTTACAACTAATTATTGTCATACTATTCAAACTTCAGCTACATAATTGTTGATTTACTGTTTACAAGGCTTTTCATATACTGTATCGTTCAGAAGACGCGCCGTAAGCACGTGGCCACGGGGAAAATCTAGTTTTTATATAAATGTCATATTCTCATTATGTATATGTTTTTCATTTTCTCAAAACTCATTTCAATCCTATTTTTAGCCAACTCAAAATATTTATTTTAATCTTTGTGTTTTACGTACATTGCACGTGCTTTCAATACATGTGTCGATTATGTATATTTTTCGTTACATGAAATATCTGTAACATTATTAAATATACATGTTTTATATTTTTGATTGCTTTTCGTTCTCTTAAATAAATTTTTAATATTTGGCATGTGCATTGCACGTAAAATTTTATGTGCATTTTATTTCTAAATTTTCCTAAGATGTCATGCACACTTTTTCTTCTAATTTTTTTTATCACATTTATATTATTTATTTTTAATAAAAACCCATAGGCCTAACGATCATCTTAAAGGTCCATTAAAAAGAATATTTAAAAAAAAATCCCATTAGTTAATCTACATTTTTAATAAATATTTTTTTATCCTACACTTATCATGTAACAACATGTACAATCAAATAAATAACAACTAACTAAATGGGAAGTGTGCTCATGTGGAAAATCCAAAGGTTGGCCAATTCATGGAGGAAGAAGAAGAGTTGGGAGTTTGTATAGTAATGGTGAGTGGGCAATTAGTGAAGGAAGTTATGTAGGTTATGAATTAAACACTTAATTTGGGTAGTAAAAGAGTCTTCCCAAACCCTATAAATACCACCCATTTTCTTCATGAAATCTTGCACCAAAAATTAAAAGAAACAAAAGATAAGAAAGATAAGAAAAGAAAGAGAGAAAAAAAAACAGAGTTATTTGAGTTCTTGCTTGGAGGAAGGAAGGCTTGCTAGGAAAAGAAGGGAGTCCCATTTTTGGACCTAGGAGCCATCTACTAGGATTTCATTTTCTTCTTCAATTAAGGTGGGTGTTCTTTCTTGCTTTCTAAAGTAAAATAGATTGCATGTGTAGGAAAATGATATTTAAAATTGTTTATACATATGAGTAGTGGTTAATTTGTGATGATGATATTTAAATGAAATGCACACTAATTGAGTGATTATCTTGTAGATAAGTTGAAATGATGTTATTTGGGTGCATGGTAATATATTATGATTATATTGAATGAATTGGATATAAATTTGTACACAAAGTTGCTAATTCATGCAAAGAAAAGTTACTGTTTTGGATTTAGTTTGTACATCAGAAAATCATATCAAATAAAATAGTTGGAATATATGTCAGGAATATCCCTGACATCAGAGCTAAATTTTTTTTGAGAGCATCTTGTATATGTCAGGAATATCCCTTTAAAATTTCATAAGATTTGGAGGTCGTTTACTATTATAATAAAATCTAAACTCAAAACTGGTTAGTAGTTGGCTAGTTGCTGGAAATCTGCACATCTTTCGGTTTTTTATCAATTCAGCATTGTAGATGAAATAATTTGAGAAAAGTCGGAACTATGAAGTTGTAGTAGACTCGTTAACCTTTTTGAAAAGTCCAAGAAATGAAATTTTTGTAAAGAACTGAATTTTATATGAATGTTACAGGACTGTACAGTGGCAGTATTTTAGTATTTCGACCCTAATGTATATTTCGAAGAATTCAGGATTATAGATAAAGTATTTTGAGGAAACTTATACCTACGAAATTATAGTAGACTTGTACACCTTTATTTTGTTATAAATAATGTAAAGTTTTGTGAAGTATATGATTTTCTATGATTTTTACAAATAGCATGAAATGCAGTTTCTGACTTTGAATATACTATTTTGCAAATGGTACTTAAACGAGGTGATTGAAAATATATTCTCGCTTTTTAAAGTTATATTTTGGTAAAATAAAGATCATAATCATGCATAGATGAGATGTGAACTCAAGAAATATTTATATATTTTTAATGATGTTAGGAATTGGTTTAAAATAAATTAAAGAAAAATGATGAGATGTGTTTTCAATGATGAGAAATTATGTTTTAATCTTAATTGACTTGTATTGAGAATGTTTTGATGAGTATGAAAAGTGTATTGTGAAAATGAATAGGTTAAGATTGTACTTATTGATGAATAAATAAGAATGAATGAAAGAATTTGAATGAATTATGAATACATGAATATGAGTTATATGGGGTATGAGTACCCCAAGTTGTTGAACATAAAAAGATATTGATTCTAGAGGCTTAGTGATACCCAGGTACTGGCAAAATTAATGAAAATTAATAATTGGTTTTTGAGAAGTGGCCAATATGGGCTGTCGTTCTCAGTATTTTTGTGTAAGACCGGTAGGAGGATAAACTAGCTCTATGTGGTATTATTTATTCATGTTCAAACTTAAGAATTAGGCACTAAGTGAAGATGTAGTAAACATGGGCAAACGTGAGTGGAGGGCCTCTATATAGTCGAGCAGTGGATTTCGGGACTGTTGTTTCTTGCGATGGAGGCGAGCATTAATTAAATCCGGGATTATGATTGATCGGGCGGTGGATTCTGGGATCATGATTAGTCGGGCGATAGTAGGTCGTACTCTAGTGTATATGCGTATACCGGGGCTAGAGGGACACTTGCAGGATGTTCGTACAACGAGGATTCTGTATAGTCAAGTGGTGGATCTCCAGGACTGGAATCTGTACTCGTGAAATTTCTAAACTTTGTTTTATTACTGGGTAGTTTTCATGGCGAGGGATAAAACCCTTTAATGTAGAATACGTAGGTGATTACCCTCGGGCCTATATAGTATGGGATGCATAGAATCCAAACAAGTATGCATTAGTGTCATTGTAGTATAATGTCTGCATTAGGCATTAAGTCATATCATACACTGACATGTTTAGGATAGTTACTCTTTACACTTTTATATGCATTCAAGTTTGTGATTGTTAAAGTAAGATATTTCGTTATAATACAGCATAGAGAGGATCGTTGTTTATTACATTGCGTCAGTTGTAAGCAACTAACGTGCCCACAGATTTTCAGTGCAGGGCTTGATTGGATTAGCAAGGACATAAAGACGGTTGATGATAAAAATTATATTTAAGCTCTTGATATTAGAGTTTTATTTCTTGTTGTATTTTATTCTGCTGTATAACTCTGTAATAAACATTACTGTGTAATAAAAGAAAAGTTTTAATTTCCTTGTAAAATTGTACTAATTGAAGTAAAAGATCTTGTTGTACTATGAATTACATGTAAATAGAATTCTGGGTGTTACAAAAACAATGAACAAGCATGTCTATATTGTAGTTCTACAAAGCACATATGAGTTACTCATAACATGAAACTTAGATAATTTAAGTCTTAATTCATTCCCACACCCATAACATGAAACTTAGATAATTTAAGTCTTAATTCATTCCCACACCCACAACATGATTTATAACTATAGCGCCCCAAATTCCCAAACCGGAAACTCTAGATACAAGCCAGAATCTTACTTCAAATGAATCCAAACACAGAAAAATCACAGGAAATTAAAATCTTTCATTGCCACAAATGTTATCACAACGTACAAAAATTGTTCAACAAAATTTACATCGATCATTTCCATCAACAAATTACATTGTACGACAATTAGGAACCTCATCAACGAATTGGACAACGTCTCTCCACTAAATGCCTTCTGCAGCTCGAGTCCCCCGCTCCACGACCAGCAATCCTGCAAATCTAATAAACTGTGGGCACGTAAGTTGAATACAACTGACGCAATGCAATAATACAACGATCCTCACTATGCTATAATATAGAAATTCCAAACTTCAGCAACCAAAATTTGATGCAAAAAAAAAGTGATGTCAAACCAAGTGTTGGTGTATGTCATGCCCTAGATCTAATGCACACAAAAATGCACACGATGCTCTTATTCTAATGCACACCTAATTAGAGAGATTTTCATCTCGTACTACACATTTCCCAATCAAACGACGTACTTCAATTGACCGAGTTCGATCCCCCGCTATGCATCTACTATTGTGCTATCTCCTGTCTCTTATACTCTAGTGATGATGAGGTTCCAGTCGTCCGGTTTACTCCAGTCGCTACCACGCTAGTGGTGTCCAATATTTCGTGTTTTATCCACTGAGCCCAGGGTCGCAGTCGCACGCACGAGGTTGAACCCATAGTAGATTGCGGTAATTCTGCATCCTCGGACCACACCAAAAGCTGATGTACGGACACTAGGGCTCCTCGCCGAGGACATTGTTTTAGAGCCCCCACAGAGTTCACTCACAGAGCAGTCTCTAATTACTCTACCCACATTGATCAACATAGGACCTAACGGATATTAGGGTTTCCCCAACTCTTCGCTGCACTCGTCTTTACACTAGACCAGAACTTGCAGTCGAGATGAGATCACCACTCCAAACCTCCTCAAAGGTTATTACGGACATAAAGGAATTCACGCCGAAGACAATAGATGTAACCCACGTTCCCGCAAATAGATATTTCTTGAATATTTTCTGTATTTCAAATTTTTATAAATTCATTATGTGTTAAATTCGGTTTGGATTTTTTATTAAAGTATCTTCTAATTGAAAATTATATTTATTTTCGAATAGTGGTGTATTTTAACCTTGTTCCATTATCCTAATTGATCGATTATTTATATTTGAGCCCCAATCAAATGTATTATTACTATTTGGATTACTTTAATAAATTTATTAGAACCAAATCTTATTTTATTATGTAATCTTATTATTGTTATTATTATGATTGTTATTATTATTATTATTATTATTGTTATTATTATTATCATTATCATTGTTGTTGTTGTTGTTGTTGTTGTTGTTGTTGTTGTTATTGTTACTATTATTATTATTATTATCAGTATTATTATTATTAATGTTATTGTTATTATTATTATTAAAATCATTATTGTTGTTATTATTATTATTATTATTATTATTATTATTATTATTATTATTATTATTATTATTATTATCATCATTATTATGATTATTGTTATCAATGTTATTTGTGTTACTTATTATTACTCTTGATTGATTCTTAAAAATTTGATTCTATTTAATAATTGTATTTGTAGTTATTTCAAATAAATTTCTATAAGACGAATTATATTTTGCTATAAATCCTATTTTATTGGATATTTTACATCCCTATTGGATTCTAACCTAATTACCCAATAACCTTATATCTCAATTCAACCTTATATATACTAATCTAATCTTAACCCTAATCACCCTAATCATCAGCCGCCTATTACCCTACCCCTAATCCTCAATAATCCCCTTCCTCTGTTATACTTTCTCGAAACCCATCCCCCTCGCAGGTTCCTCATCGCCAGCCATCCTCCTCGACCTCCTGCCTCATCCCCGCAGTGGCCCGTCCTCATCCTCATCGACCCTCCACTGTAGTCACCGCAGCAATTCTCCTTCCTCTGTATCTCTCCCAAAATAGAGTGCAGCCTCCATCGACGAGAACCGATCTCCTCTCCCGACCTTCCCTCTCGTATCCACCCATCGATTGCCCCCCAGTTACCGCCCTCAGTTATCCTCGTCGCCATCCCCTGCTGATCACCGCAATCCTCCGCTACTCCACCTCCCCGCGTCCCTGTGCTCCTTACATCCATCCCGTCGCCATTGCCGACGAAGCTCCACCCCATCACCATTGCTTCGAAGCTCTCCGCCATGGCTGCTCCCCTCACTGTCCTCCCCGTAAATCCCTGAGCCCCCTCGACTGCACCACCGAGCCATCGAGTCGCAGCCACTGCTGTCCCCGCTGCGCTCTCTCTCTCTCTCTCTCCCTGAGTTGGCTGTTTGCTGGTCGGGGGAGGGGGAGTTTGCTATTTGCTGTGTGATTGGGGTGCTTGGTAGTTCATTGTTTGCTTGTTGTTTGCTGTTGGGTGGAATTGATGTGTTCTATTTTGGCTTGGACCACTGGTTGCTTTGATGCTACTGTGTTTCTTTGCATGTTTGTGAGTGCGCAATTGCACGTGTCACCGTCAGGATTCTCATCCCATTATTCTATTGTATTCAAATTTACCATCTAACAGGCAAGTCTCTCTTGAACTAGTTTTGTTTTTCTTATTCAAGAATTTTGTTGATCCCCGCAAGTAGATCATCTTCAATTATGATATCGTTACACTATTTATCTTCCATTGATTATATTGATAGTTTACACGAGCTAACCCGAGATATCCTTGACTTTGTGCCTTTATCTTTGATTCGAACCCTAGTCCCTATTGCACATTGCATATGCACGAAATACATGAAAATAACTAGATCCATGTTATAGAATTGTTTGATGAATTGAATCTTTCCGATTGAATTTCTTTGATGAATTGATTGCCTTGATTGGAAATTGCATCATTAATCTTAGAATTGCATGATAATCACCAAATAAAACCCTTTGAAATTTATTTCCATAATATTGCATGCTTGTGTGATGAAAATATTGCCAATTTATGTTAAATTATTTTCTGGTCTGTTGTCTATTTCTTTTTGTATCAGACTTTTGAACAAGTTATTGTAGTAATTTAAAAAAACTTTGTCAACATAAATTGTAGCCCCATGTGTCAATGTCACACCTGCTTTCCAAAAGGAATACGGAACACGAGTACGTGACAAAGCCCAGCGAATGATTTTCATCATTCATAAGCTGTAGGATCGACTTAGCATCATAACAAGAAATGTAGCAAAATATATTCAACCACGCATGCATGAATAATTTATTAATCAACAGAAAATATTGCTATTATTGTTCCAGATGTTGGATTATTATTGTATTTGGATATTTCATATTATTTTTTCCAAGTATTATTATTCATGAGATTATTATTATTGTCTGCGCAATTGTTTTGTATTGATTATAATGTTGAGTTGATCGGATAAACAGCTTATGGATTACGTTAGTAATTCACTGGGCCAATGCCATGTGCTCGTATTCCGTATTATTGGGAAGCGGGGCATGAAAAGGATAAGTAAACATGATCAAAGGGAACAAGTTTAAGCTAGGTAGAAAGTACATTCGAGGGTCAAAATAAATTAAAATTATTAAGAACGACGAGAATTCCAATTCTGGACAACATGAAGTTTCTGCACCAAAACTGAGATTCCCGCCACCACAGGAATCCAAATCTGAATCATGTCAGAAAATCTAGAAACTAGACTTTCTCCCCTATCCAGCGCATATAAACAAGATACATGAAAGTTGTAGCAACTTGTGTCAAAATAGCAAACTACAAAGAATTCGTGTTCAGCCAGAATTTGTAGAATTGTATTTAGAAACATTAAACAGGTCTGAAACTTCATCAATCAATTCTAAGAAAATTAGGACAGGTCCTATAGTGTGTCTAGTATCAGCATGTAAAATTTCAAGTCATTACCTTACAGGTAGCATAGTTAATTTAATTTGAAAAATAGATTGACACAGCAATTTATGGATCTGAAATTTCAAACACAGCAGCACTAAAACAATGATAATTCACATACTACAACTCGGAATTCAATTCCTTCAAAAGGGTTGTAAAATAGACATCTGGGGCTACATTTCATGTTTAGAACTCAAATCCAGATTCTGATGTTACCAGGGTCGAAAGAGCGAGCAAAGACAGGAATAGCAACATAAAGAATTTCTTTTATATAAAAAGTGGCATGATTAATGACTATTATGAGTCTAAATTAGTATGTGATACAAATCAGGATGTAATAGATATCAAATCAGCAAGGCACATTTATTTCTCAACTCAAAAGAAAGTAGAATCAACACATACATCATACAACATACATCTACCAGTCAAGGTGATTCTTAATTTCATGTATTCAAATAACTAGATGATAAAATTGATCAAACTAGTTGTGAAACGAATATATCAACGAAAGATTGTGACTCTTATGATCATGGAATTGATAAGGACAACAACAAGTAAAATAAGATCATCAAATGATAAACCAAAGGGGAGTCACAACTACAATCTACTTGCGGTTTTTCCAAATAAAAGCTTGTACTAGAACAATGAATTGTACAAGAGGATACTTGCCATGATTGGATGAGAACGTTGATCGACGATCAAGATCGGATGGATCGGATCGGCACGGATCTTGATGGTGATCAAGATAGAGAAATCGACGGCTGAGATCGCTCTAATCTGATGATCAAGATGATCAGAGAATCGGATGGCTTGATGTGATGATGATGATGATGATGATGATGATGAAATGGGATGGCCCAGAATCGCTCTGATTCGATGATGATCAAGATGATCAGAGATTGGATGGTCACGATCCAGGTGATCAAGATCAGATGATGGTAGAACTTGATGATGATCACAATCTCAAGGGGATCAGGTGGCAAGATTTGAATGATCAAACCTCTGATCGACAACAACTGCAATGGCGGGGTTGTGGATGATTGGTCGATGGGATGGTGGAGGACGGCGGCAGCGTTGGGCGAGGCTGACAGCGAGGAGTGCCGGGGTGCTGACGGCGGGGTGGTGGGAGCAACTGGAGGAGGACGAGGAAGGCGGCTCTGTTCCGAAAGCAAAACAGGGGGAGGGAGTGCTCTGCGATGGTGAGCGACTGCAGGAGGAGGCTGCGGGGATGCTCTGAAGGAGCAGCGGTGATGAGTCACTGCAGCAATGGAGTATCGGCAATGGTGGAGGACGAGGGGCGTGGTGCAGTCAGGAGGGGCTGGCAGACTGGCGGTGATGCAGTCGAGGATGTGGAAGAGGATGACGAGGGGATGGTGCTGGTCGAGGAGGCGAGCGGGAGGGTGAGTGAAGAAGGCGCTGCAGTGGATGACGACGGTGGTGGCGTGGAGGTTGCAAGTGGGGATCGATGAGATGAACGGGGTGATGGGCCGAGCGGTGGAGGAAGCAGGGAGTTCGACGGGGTTCAGTGTAACGCCCCGATTTCCATACACTGAAAAACCGTGACATAAGCCAGAAATCTTTTTCTTCAATTGGCCACAATACATAGAAAAATAGGAAAATTTAAAACTTTTTATTCAACAAAAATGTATTACAAGTCCGAATGTTATAAAACTGCAATACATTACATCAGTGTTACAATAATGCCATAAAAGCCTAAGTGTTACAAACTTTCAATAAAATTTACATCAGAGTACAATAAATAACATATAACACTTGGTACTTCACTTGGATGCTTTTCAACATAAAATAAATTTACAATTGAAACAATGGTAACCAACATGTATTACAAGCGAAATAGAATCCACACTTTACTTCTCTTGCCTTGAGTCCTCCTGAATTCTGTACCTGTAGTTTTGCAATCCAGTACCTATTGAAATGGGGACATCAGTACATATACTGACGCTTTAAGGCTGATGACTAGCAGCGATTCTCAACTTTAAACAAACAGATTGATGAAAAGAGAAATGTGCATAGATATATATAATTGATGTGTCAGTGTATGCTATGACTTAGACTCTAATGTAAGATTAACTAATGCAAGGATGCTCTTATTCTAATGCAATCAAGTCTCCGGAACAGTATGTCGCCCATATCAACATACGCCCATAACAAGCTGTTTCTTCATATATAGAGATTTGAACCTACGCCATGAATTCTACTCTTGTACTCAACCTGTTTCTGAAGATGCAGCGTAACTGATGAGGTTGCTCTGAAATGGTCTAATCCCACCATTCGTATTAATATAGTGGTGTCTCCGTTTGCCACTATTGTCCGGCGTACCAGGCCTCACTCAAAAATCTGACGAACCCTTGGAGTTAACTACAACACAAGTTAGCTCGAAGCATCCCCTATGGGCCCTTAGCAGATAGACCGTAGTCTATGGCTTGTTCTCCTTTCTTGACATAGAGCATGACGGAGTTGCGAGGGTCCATCCCCTAGCTCCGACAGGAATCTCTCCCGCCCTTATCATGACACTTCAGAAATTAACAGACGATATACGGATCCCGTGCTCCCAACTCGTGAGAAGGCACAGACCGTATCCCTTTGACAGGAAGGGTACAACCAATAACACCACCTAGTGTTGGCCTATAGAATAGGTCAGATCATAAGGTATTACCCTTAAAACCAACTTTTTCCCTTCGGCGAAGAATGATAATAAATAAGGGTTAAGTAGTAATAGCCATAAGTTACTACCCTAACGATGTCACTAACCCTAAACAATCCGAGGGATGACAACAGTACTAACATAACATGCTAGGTCTTAAGTTAGACTTAGCAAGATAATTCTATTAGGTGCTCAACCTAGACTAACCAGAATCCCTAAGGATCCTGTTCATAGCCTATCGATCCAAGACCCCGGCAATACAAACATATTCGCATGCTACTTTCCTGAACTGGATTCCGTCTACATTCCCGGCCCACGATCAACCTACACCGGTTAAGATATGACGGTGCACGAGTGGTGACTCGTCCATAGTCCACGAGGAGTAAAATAAATACATGTCTTGATGGTCGATGGCTCCTAGGGCAATGATATCACCATAGACTAGCACAATAACTGCATACTAGCTAATAAGCTACATACGAGCAAAACAACTTACATACGAGCCCACTGGCTACATATGAGCCAAACGAATTACATACGAGCAAACTGACTATGTATGCGACAAATGAATCATATAAAAGCAACCATAAAAGTCTTCTAACAACCTAGCAGCAAAATAACATGCTACTAGCAAAACTTGATCTTTTATACACAAAAGCAACATAAAAGTCTTCTAATACCCTAGAAGCATTTAAACATTCTACTCTTATCAGAATTCAACAAAATTATACTTTTTAGAAAGGTGAGAACATCTACTACAACTCTATAGTTGAAAACTTTCTCAGATTAAGTCAATAAAAGGTTGAAAAAGCTTGAACAACCTAAACAACGAACTTCAGCCAAAAAGACCAGCTGCTGTGACTTTGTAAAGGTCATAACTCCTACTCCGTGTATCAAAATCTAACCAAATAAGATATTTTGGAAAGGGGTGAACATCTACTACAACTTCCTAGTTAACAACTTTCTCAGGTTCCTTATGGAATTCAATTCCCCAATCTTTAAACACAATTCAAGAACAACAAAAAACAGCACAAAGCTGAAACTTGTAAAGCTTACAACTTTTTCTATACTTGTCGGAATCTAACAAAATTATACTTTCTAGAAAGGGGAGAACATCTACTACAACTTCCTAGTTAACAACTTTCTCAGATTTCTTATGGAAATCAATTCCTCGCTCTTTGAACACAATTTAAGAACAACAAAAGACAGCACAAAGCTGAAACTTGTAAAGCTCGTAACTTTTGCTATACTTATCGGAATCTAACAACATTATACTTTCTAGAAAGGGGAGAACATCTACTACAACTTCCTAGTTAACAACTTTCTCAGATTCCTTATGGAATTCAATTCTCCGCTCTTTGAACACAATTCAAAAACAACAAAAGCACAGCCAAAAGCTGAAATATCTAAAGCTCATAACTTTTGCAATACTTATCGGAATCTAACAAAATTGGACTTTCTGGAAAGGGGTGAACATCTATTACAATTTTCTAGTTGAACACTTTTTCAAATTCAATCAATAAGAGGTTCATAAACTTCGAACCATCAAGACAGCGAGCTTCAGCCAAAAAGCTGGTTGCTAAGATTTGTAAAGCTCATAACTTTTGCAATACTTATCAGAATCTAACAAAATTGGCCATTTTGGAAAGGGAAGAACATATAATACAACTTTCTGGTTTAATACTTTTTCAGATTCAATCGATAAGGCTGCAAAAACTTCGAACCATCTAGTCAGTAAGCTTCAACTAAAAACTGGCTGCTGAGATTTGTAAAGATCATAACTTTGCAATACTCATCGGAATCTAACAAAATAGGCCATTTTGGAAAGGGGAGAACATATACTACAACTCTCTAGTAGAACACATTTTCAGATTTCGTAAGGAACTCAAAATCTAGTCCCTTAAACACAAGTCAAATCAACCAAAACAGCAGTTTTGTTGCAAAACTCACTGTTTTGGGAAAACGATTTGTTTAACCCAGAAAATTCTATAAAAATTAGAGCATGATAATAACACATATGAGAACCTTTAAAATTAGTTTGGGCTCAAGATTTCAACTTTAGCACAAGTAATTAGTTCTAACCATTAAAGCTACATACTAGTTTCAAGATTGGGTTTTAGGGTTCATGTTAAGTTCTAACCCCTCAATCTTTTTATGCCATTTATTCTAGTCCAAGTTCTTCAATAAGAACATGAGTTTAGTCCAAGATCTTCTATTTAATAACAATACTAACAATAACAACAACAAATGAATCAAGTTGAGAAACCCCCACCCAACGATTGGAAGAACTTGCTAGTTTTTCCTCCTCCTTCCTTTCTCCTTATTCTTGCTCCTCTTCAAGAATACCTCCTAAATGAAACCCATGAAACACTAACCCATCTTTTGATCCTTTCTTTCTTTTCTTTTCTTCTCAATTTTTTTCTAAAATAAAAACAAGTAAAGAAATATAAGAGAGAGAGAAAGAGTGAGAAGAGATGGAAGAACAAAATGAGAAATGGGCTATCCCATAGGGTTGGTCGGCCAAGGGGCAAAAGAGGGGAGGGGGTTTTATATAGGAGATGGGAGTGGAGTTTGTGGTTGAGAAGAGAGACAAGTGTTCTCTTTTTCATGGTTCAACAATTTGATGTTCAATTTGCAAATTAAAATTGCAATCAACACCCAATATACTCCTTATCCTCCATTTGATCATGACTGATGAATAATAAGAGACTTTTCCCAAAATCACATACTACATGATTTCGTACAAACGTACGAAATCGATACAATACATATACACACATATATCTGTCTATACACATAATTTTTATTAGTTAAAACAAATAATCTCTACCAAAAATATTTTAATTTAGAAATAATAATAAAAACAATTTTATTACCAGCTCGGAAGATTTCAGTACCAATTTGATATAATACAGATGCATACAGACTAGTATATATATATATAATGTTTACTAAAAAAATCGGGTAATATCCACCAAAAATATTTCAGTCCTGAAAATAAAAAATAAATTAATAATAAAATAATAATTTTTAATATCAGCCCGGGATTTTTACAAATATTTTTTCAAAAATGCATTTTAGAGGATTTTGTACAAGTGCAAAAAACCGATACAATACATATATATACTTACTAGTACATATATACAGATAAGTTTTTATTAATCTAGATAATTTCCATTAAAATATTTTAATTTTAAAAATAATAATTATTCAAATATAATATCCAACCGGGATAATACATTTTCGGGACGACGAGGATGATAAGCCGACTGTGAGGTTGAGGAAGAAGGAGGAACAGAGGATCGGGGTGTGGATGGGTTCGAGCGGTGGGTTCTCAGAAACAGGGGAAGGGATGAAGATGATAAAAGGGTTGTATAGGGTGGCTAGGGTTGTTTAGGTCAAAACAATAGGGGAAGGGCTAGGGTTTAGAATAGGAGGGGTTTATATAGGATATGTTAATGGGTAGCGGATTTGGGTTACGGGTTTCGGGTTGGATCCAACAAGAGATGGGCTATAAGGTTTGGGTCTAGATCCAATAGGGAAAAGGAAAATAAATAAAAATAGGATTTTTAATATAAAATCAAAAGTAATAACAACAAAAATAATAATACTAATAATAATTATAACAATAACAAGGTCGTATACAGAATAGGGTTATATTACAATACGAAAATAATTTGAAAATAGCTACAAATACGATTAACGAATAGAAATGATTTTTTTTTAATAAACAACCAAGAAACAGTAATAATAATAATAATAATAATAATAATAATAATAATAGTTAATACTAATAATACTAATAATAATGTTAATAACAGAAACAATAATAATAATAGTAACTATAGTAATAATCATAATATGTATCAAAGTCATAATAATAAAATTAGTAATAAGATTCGTATTACAATATAAAGATCATTGGAAACTAATTACAAAAAAAATCATTGATTAAAAATAAACTTTAATAGAAGATCCAACAATACATTTTAACAAAAAAAAAATTGAGAGCGAAAAATAATTTGCAAACATCGAAATACCAGAAATACACAGAAATATGTATTGGCGGAAACGGGGGTTACAGTCTATTTTCCAGAACATTCAACGGAATTGAATTCTGAGTTATAATATGCTAGATAACTGCTGGGTCTGGATTTCCAGATTCACAATTTTATGTGTATCACCCTAATTTATTAATAAACAGAACATGTTAATAGTAAAATTAAAATGTGAAAAAAAATTTGCTGAGACTAGACATGATTAGAAATCACCTTGAAACTTTGTAGATTTAATTGATGAGCTTTCTGACCTGATTCATACATGTGAACATAATCTATAATCTGCTGTCTGAACATGAAATCTGCAAAGAATAAGGAATTGAACCTAGTTTCTGTGATTTTTATATATCGTGTATATATTCACTAGGAACCGGCAGAGAGTCTAGTTTGTAGAGCTTCTGACGGATCCAGATTTGTTTTTCTGTAGAAACGGGAATCTCTATTTTTGTACAATAACGTCTGCTGTCCAGATTGTATGAATTGTGTTGATTTAATATAAATGTTTCTTGCTTTGTCTATAATGAGTAGAATTAGTCACACCTATCATTACACAACCTTGAAATCTACTTGCATGCTCACATTGGATGAAATAAAATATTAACAAGCCAGGGTATTAAGGGATGACTTCAAAGTGAACAATTAGAAACTGTACTTGATAGAGCCCTTCTTGTTTGCATGGATTATTTACATGGAAGGTGGAGAAATGCTTGTCATCGTGTTATCACGTTATCATGATATCTTGTCATCTTGTTACCGAGTACATGATCTGTTGAGTTCACCATCATTCTAAAACGTCCACTGTTTGCTTGCACTGAACCTGTGGAATGAGATGCAGTAGTACGTGCACTAGATAGGTGTAACCCCTATTTTTTTGTTTTGAATTTTATTGTATTTTCTTTTCTTTTCCTTGATTATTATATTTGAATTCCTTTTAAATAATAAATCTTGCTTCTCTTTGGGCTCATTTACTCTCTCGATCATTTTGTACTCTTTTGGCTTGAATCCTGCATTTTTAGCTCACTACAAAATTTAATCTTTTGTATTTTGGGTTTAAATTGATCCGCTATATGTTTATCGCATTTATTTCTATTTATTTCTCTATTTTTGAAGCCTAAACCCATACCCTAAACCCATTAACCCACAACCCAAAACCCAACATCTTAATTACCCTATAAATATTAGTTAACCCTAATTATTAATCCCTCTCTCTCTCCTCTGTCGCTTTCTCTCCCCTCACCCTCTGTTCGATTTTGAACCCATCCCGTTCAACTTCCCAAAGCCGCTCTGTCATCTTCCGCCACCCTCAACTTCCACCGCCCTCGGCGACGTCCCCTCGCCATCTCCTCATCATCACCCTCTCATCCAACCACCGAGACCCCTACCCTCATCATCATCAACCTCCACCGCAACCGAAACCCATCCCAATCGTCCATCTCGACCACCGCCACCACCGTCGTCTTGCTCGTCCTTATTCGTAGTCTTCGCATCGACGCCAAGAACCGTCGATCCACCCTCGACCGAGCACCACTGTCACCATCAATCTCTTCCCCTATTTTCCTCTAAAATGGAAAATAGCTCTTCCCCTGAGCGGTGTCGACCAACCCATCGACCGTCGTTGCCCTTGCTATGGATCGCTGCCGAACCCATCGACCGTCGTTGCCCTTGCTATGGATCGCTGCCGATTGCCGTCGCTAACTCCCTCCCTTCTTATCGTCACTGTTTAGTATTCGAGAAGTGGGGTAGTTGGTTTAGTGTTTGCTGTTTCTGGAAGGAGATTAATCTACTGCTTTGGAGTGTTTTGTTGTGTGTGTTTGCACGGGTTTGCACGTGCTTGCATGTGGGAGTTCGTGATTCGTCGCACGGGATTCTCATCTCGTTATTCTTTATATTCGAAATTATCATGTAACAGGCAAGTTTCTTTCTTGAACTAGTTTATTGTTTTGTTCAAGAATTTCTTTGATTTCCGGAAGTAAATCCCAATCCTTTTTATCATATTGCTATTTGAATTTCGTGGAGTATATTGAAGGTTTACACGAGCTAACCCCAATATTCTTGACTTCGTGCCGCTACCTTTGATTCGAATCCTAATCTCTATTGCACATTGCATATGCACGTTATACATGAAAAATAACTAGATCCATGTTATAGGATTATTTGATGAATTGAATATTTTTGATTGGATTTGATTTGATGAATTGATTACAATGATTGTAAATTGCATCAAAAATCTAGAGACCTGCATGTTAATCATCCAATAGCACTTTGATTATAAATTAACATGAATTATATGTTTGTATGATGAAGTTATTGCCTATTCATATCAAACTATTTTCTGGCCTGCTATTTGTTCCTTTTTGTATCAGATTTCCGACCACGTTGTTGTTGTAATTTGAAATAACTTTGTGAATATGAATTATAGCCCCATGAGTCTACTTTTCAGAAAATTTGATGGAATTAAATTTTGAGTTATAATCTGTGAGATATCTTATTTTTAGTATAGCTGGATCTGGATTTCCAGATTCCCAAATTCATGTGTATCTTTCTGATTTATAAACAAACAGAATATGATAACAGCAAAATAAAAATATGAAATTAATTTGACTGAGACTAGACATGTGTAGGAACAACCCTGAATTTTTGTAGATTTAATTGATGAGTTTTCTGAGCTATTTCATATGTGTATATACAATCTATAACCTGCTGCCTAAACATAGAACCTGAAAGAAATAGGATTTTCAACCTAGTTTCTGTAACTTTTATATATCGTGTGTATATTCGCTGGAACCGTTAGAGAGTCTAGTTTCTAGAACTTTTGAAGGATCCAGATTTTATTTTTTGTAGCATCAGAAATCTTTGTTTTTGTACAGTAATGTCCTGCTGTCCAGATTGTTTGGTTTGTTTTAATTTTATAAATTTGTTGTCTGAATTATCTGTAACGAATAGAATTAGTCACACCTAGCATAATACAAACCTGACACCTTCTTGCATGCTCACATAGAATGAAATAAAATGTTGACAAGCCGGGGTATTATGGGTTGAATTAGTAGTGAACAATCGGAAACTGTACTCTGTAAAGGCCTTCTTGCTTGCATGGTTTATTACATGGAAGGTGGAGAAATGCGTGTCATTGTGTGATCACGCTATCATGATATCTTGTCATCTTCATACCGAGTACACGATCCGTGAATTCACCATCAGTCTAAAGCGTTCACTGTGTGCTTGCGCCGAACATGTAAAATGGGGCGCAGTAGTACGTGCACTAGATTGGTTAATAAAATGATTAACAACCCTCCCCTGACATTTCATGCTTGATCCCATATACTGTCATCAATATAGAACTTAAATTGACATTATTAAATAATGCATGATTAAATATAAACCTTTGACATTATTTCCAATCTTTCATTTTGTTATGGACTTTGATCCCATCCCTTTTCTTTGATAAACTATGTTGATATTACTCCCTGTCTTTCCTACTTGATGTCCATGCTTACTCTAAGGACATTATTTTCTTTCTTTTTAGATCAAGAATTTATAGGTACTGAAGGATCACTATCGGAAGGAACTGGTGAACAACGATTATAGAAGATGGAACCGAAGATTGTGCTACTTAAATTACTTTATGCTAGATTTATTTCTTTTGAACATGGTCTTTGATATTATACATTGTTTTGGGCTTTTGTCCCGGAGTTTATTTTTCCCATATTTTGGATATTATGTTGGAAATTATTTGGATTATTTCATTATTATTGAAGTTATTCTTTGATTCATGTGATTATATTTTCTTGTGTTGTTATGTTTGTTGTTCATATTGTTGAGTTAGACTGATACATCTTATGGATGGTGTTTACATCATTCGCTGGGCCAACGTTACGTACTCGTATTTTTGTATTTTGGAAAGTGGGGAGTGACAGGTTTTTTAGTTGTATCAGAGCCCAGAGTTGGATAATATATCAGTCAAACATGAGTAACTTATGGAGGTTTGGCTTTGGCCGATATATTGGTCAAGTTTGGCTCTAGCCAGGTTAACTCAGTGATGTGCACACCACGATGACCACATGAATATATATAATAACCAACATATAATTTGGGTATCTTTTTTATCCTTTTTGGTCCCTTTATATTCAGTTCCTTCATTTTTTATCGTCTTTTGTCCCTTCCATTCATTGATTCCTTATTGGGTATAGTTTCATCCCTTTTGTACCCATATTCTTTTGATTCTAGAAATCATCCATTCTTTTTATCCCTGCATGTTATTCCTTTTTCCTTTTGCACAATTATTCGTGCATATATCCTACTAGCATCTTATTTTTTTGTTTGATCATCTTCTAGGTGTCATTTTAGTTTTCTCCCTTCTGGCTTATGTTTTGTTTGACTCTGGTGCTACCCACTCTTTTATTTTCTCCCGCTTTGGTGATCAGCATAGTTTGGCAAGCGATGCTATACCCACAACTTGGGACATCACCACAGGTGGATGTGTCATTATCTGTTCTAGGTTTGCAAGCAAAACCCGTTGCTAATTTGTGGTGTGGATTTCTTGGCTGATTTGATTGTGATTCCCAACTCCAGTTTCGATGCTATCCTGGGCATGGACCGGTTGGGTGTTTCTTGTGTCGTGATTGATTGCCGAGAGAAAAAGGTGACTTTCAGGCTTCCTGGTCAACCAGAGTTCGTGTTCCATGCTGGTGACACACCGTTAAGGCGAGTCAAGAGCTCGATGGACCCTAAGGCTGTTTCACTTGTTTCATTGGGCTCTGATGGGGATGTTGCACCCTTAGTTGTGCAGGATTTCCTTAATGTCCTTCCCAAGGAATTTCCTGGTTTACCGCCAGTGTCACGCCCCGCTTCCCAAAAGAGAATACGGAATACGGATACGTGACAAAAGCCCAGCGAATGATTTTCATCATCCATAAGCTGTTCAGGGATCTTTACAATATCTCACAAAATAATCAGAGTCGGAAGCCAGAAAAGTCAACCACATGCACATATGAACCAAATACCAACAAGAATACTTGAAATAAAATATATTAATCTCAAATAGTCATGATCTGAAATACACAAATAATCCTGGGTCATATTGTCCAAATACAAGAATAAATCCAAATACATGAATACAATTATTGTTCAAGCAAAGATACAAGAATTAATAATAATGCAGCACTAATACTTCATGTCTCTGATACCATCTGGAACCTGTCCTCCAAAATCTGCAATTCAACGAATGCAGGAAAGAGAAAAAGAGAAAACACAAGTACCCGTCAATTGCAAGTTACGGGTCACTTATAATGTAGGATACAAGCACATGAAATGGGTGAATCTAAGTAACAAACCTAGTATGAAATAATCATGATGTCTAAAATAAACAACTAGCATGGCAAAAGTGAACAAGTGTAAAATGGCTTAAATCACGTGTCAAGAATTCAAGTAAACAGGTCAACATGTAACAGGATCAGGTAACAGGTATATAGGTAAATAGGTAATCATATAATATGTATCAAGTATCAAATCTCCTTATCATGTAGTCAAGTATCAAGTACCATGTTCAAGTCTCATGTGTCAAGTCTTGTAGTTATTACTATTTAGGTAGCACTTCATGCATCCATCTTTTTACTATATGGTTGCTACAGTCAAAGCACTTTTGTTTTAGATTTCATAGTGGACCATAGAGGGCAGTGTACTTAGGAATCAGAACAGAAATAGGTAACAGGTTCATGGAGCAACAGGTACACGAATCATCCGATTCATGCAGCAACAGGTTCATGAAGCAACAGGTACACGACCAACAGGTCTGTGCAGCAACAAGTAACAAGTACATGAACCAACAGATCCATGCAGCAACAGGTAACAGGTACATGAACCAACAGGCTCATGCAGCAACAAGTTCATGTATCAACATGAATCAAAATGGGAAACACGGGCCCCCTTGCGAGTACACGTTTCTGAATTATCCACTATTCGATCTTTTCCTTAAATCCCGACTTGGTCATTTATTATTATAATCAGGCATACATATATGTGTCGCAAAACAAGACAAGAATAATGGGGTATAAACATGTATCAGGTTCAGGGTGCGTGATAAACAAGTACAGGTACAATATAACACATAACAGGGTGAAACAACTAGTTTTCGAATTCAGGACAGCAAGCCAGTGTTGTACAAAAACAATGATTCCCGCTACTACAAACATCCAAATCTGGATCCATCGATGGATCTGGAAAATAGACTTTCACACGAATCCAGCAAGAATAAATAAGTCATATAGTAATTCACAACATCATAACTCAAAATCGATTTCAAAACAGAAAACATGTTCAGTCAGAAATCAGGAAAACGAATTCTCAATCAGAAAAACAGCATTAAAACTTCTCAAATAAATTCAGGAAAAATCTGGGGTATTCCCCTATATGTCTAGAATCAAGATATAAAGTTTCATAATATTCCAGTAAGAATAGATCAGTCATCAAAAATGCAAAAGCATCAAAAAAATATAGTTTAACGAATCTGGAAATCTCAACACTGTTGTACGAAAACTAGGATATCTCGCAACTAGTGAATCAAAATCCAATTCCGCCAAAGGAACATGAAAATAGATAAAATTTACAAACTTTTACATTTCACAAATATTTTTCATACAGTATAAGGAATCATAGTGAAAATAGGATTCTTTACTGAACAGTAAGCAAAATACAGCATGAGTAGATTTTAGAAACGAGCATGAAACACCACATAAAACTTGTCTTTAAAATTCATCAAAATTTTGGGTAATCCCTAACTTAACAAAGAAACATTGATCAAAATATTGGCTCAAAATAATATGTATAACCTAGTTCTTGAAAATAGTTTGTTAACAAAATCAACCAAAAACAGAATATGGAATAGATTGACACCTCTGTACTAAAACAGTCATAACTTAGTCATACGAAATCCAAATCAAGCAAAACTAACGGGGTTCGAAAATAAGCAAAATTACCTAAATTTCATATTTTATACCGAAATCAAGATACTGGCTGTAGCATAGACGAAAACAGCAAACAAAACAAAACATCCAGAAAATACAGATTTCACCCTCAAGCACAAAAACAACATAAATTCAAGAATATTGCTCCAAACACATCCAAACTTGAAATACAACCTACCAAGTGTCTAAACATTATGAATTAGGGTTATTAATATGTCCACGCCTATTATTTCACATGGGTACCAAACAAAATATGAATATGCACACAAATCACACATACATGTCCAAAATAAAAAATTGGGCGATTCCTATGTTATTTTATGTCAAGATATGTGTCGTGAGTTTTCTATGGCCTAAATATCACAATAGAGACAAAAATCCATCAAGAAAAACACAATCTTAGGTTGTCTCTAGACCCAACTACACTATAGGTGAACTTTGAGACTTGTATCAAACAAATGAATTGGAGTACAAGTTACTTGCCTTAAATCGGGATGAAGAACGATGAACTCAAAAGTAGGAGCAATTCCCACGAATGAAAATCCACAAACTCACGAACAATCCACACGCACACTCGAGCACGCGCAATAAAATCCCAAGAGCAAGAGAATGCGAGACGACGGATGGAAAGGAAGCGGGAGAGATAAAGTACAGAAATAGGGAAAATAAAAGCATGTAGCAAGCGGATTGCAATAATATATATAGGATATGTATAAGTATTAGGGTTTGAAGAAAGGGGAGGTGCACACAAACTTACGGCTACAAGAAGGGAACAAAAAAAAGAAGTGGGTCGGTTTGGTTTTTGGGCACAGGGTAGTATAGGTTCGGTAGGTATTTAAAAAAGGCAAGGATTATGGTGGTGGGAGTATATCTCGGTGGGTGATAAACAGGTAAGCAAATATAAGGTAATAGGTGGGTATATATAGGTAGGTGTAATAAAATCAATAGGTGATTAGAAAAGATTTAGGGTAGTAGGTGTAGTAAGATAGTATATTGGGTTTGGGTAAAATAAATTAGGGTTTAAGAAAAATCCAATAATAAAAAATGGGTATATAAAATTAATAACAAATAAAAATATTGTTTCTAAAAAAAATACAATTTGCATTACAAAAATATAATTTATACAATTAGTAGATAAAATGAATTTTTAACAACCAATCGAAAATATTAAGAAGAACAATAATACTAATAACAATAATAATAATAAGAGTAATAATAACAAAATGAGAATTGTATTCAATATATAATATAAAATAATAAAAACTGGTTACAATCAAAATTATTGATCGAAAATAGATTTTGATAGGAGATCCAACAAATCATTTTGACAAAATAATTTGAAAACCGAAAAAAAAATAATTTGCAAAAATTTTAAAATACAGAAAAAAAATACACAAAAGTACATTTTTGGGTAAACAGGGGTTACAGCCAGACTGAGATGTGGTCAGCCAGGTACGGTCCTATCACTAAGAGTCTGTATCGCATGGCACCGGTTGAAATGGCGGAACTGAAGGTGCAAGTTCAGGAGCTGCTGGATAAGGGTTTAATCAGACCTAGTGTTTCACCTTGGAGAGCCCCAGTTCTGTTCATCAAAAAAAAGAATGGCAACCGCAGACTTTGTATTGACTATAGAGAGTTGAATAACATCACTATGAAGAATCAGTACCCATTGCCGAGGATTGACGATCTGTTTGACCAACTGGGAGGTGCTTCTATGTTCTCGAAGTTGGATCTTCGTTCCGGGTATCATCAGGTTAAAGTGAAGTCAGAAGATTTTCAGAAAAATGCATTTCAAACGAGGTATGGGCATTATGAGTTCTTTGTGAGGCCTTTCGGAGTTACTAATGCACCAGATGTGTTCATGAGTCTGATGAACAGGGTGCTCTTGCCGTTCTTGGATCAGTTTTTTGTGGTCTTCATTGATGACATCTTGGTGTACTCTCGGAACCGGGAAGATCATGCTGAGCATTTGAAGGTTGTTTTGCAGACTTTGAGGGAGAACTAGCTATATGGGAAGCTCAATAAGTGTGAGTTCTGGATGGAACAGGTTGCTTTTCTGGGTCACATTATTCCAGGTGATGATGTTTCTGTTGATCCATTAAAGATCTTTGCAGTCAAAGATTGGCCGATTCCGAAGTACGCATCTGAGGTGGGAAGCATTCTTGGTTTGGCAGGATATTATCAAAAGTTCGTTCAGGATTTCTCAAAAATTGTTGGGCCTCTGACCAGTTTGACGAAGAAGGAGCAGAAGTTTGATTGGGATGAGGCTTGAGATGAAGCTTTTGCAAAGTTGAAGCGTTATTTGACGTCAGTGTCTGTGCTGACTATACCCAACAGTTCAGGTGGTTTTGTGATCCATTTGATTGCATCGGGTAGAGGTCTAGGAGCAGTGCTGATGCAGCAAGGCAAGGTTGTCGCTTATGCATCGAGACAGTTAAGGCTTCATGAGAAGAACTATCCCACGCATGATCTAGAGCTCGCGGCGCGTGATTTTTGCCTTGAAGTTGTGGAGGCATTATCTGCTTGGGAATAGAGTGAAAATATTCACAGATCACAAGAGCCTCAAGTATGTCTTCACGCAGAAGGAATTGAACATGAGGCAAATAAGATGGCTGGAATTGATGGCAGACTTTGACATCAATTTGCAGTATCACCCGGGCAGAGTGAACATGGTACCCAATGCTTTGAGTAGGAGACCCACTGCTATGTTCCTCGCTAAGCAGAAGGAAATAGTGGAGGATATGAGGAGGCTGGAATTGGATGTGTTACTTCCTAGATCAGCTCAGCAGTTCATGATGTTGCAGTTGCAGTCTTCCTTGGTAGAGCAAATCAAGGAAGCCCAAGCGGGTGAACAGCAGTTGCAGAAGTTTCGGAGTGAAGTGGAAGCCGGTTTGAGATCCGATTTGGTCATTCATGCTGATGGGTCGCTTCGTTTTGGCTCTAGGTTGTGTGTACCTAGAGGAGAAGTCAGGCAGAAGATACTTGAGAAAGCTCATCGGTCTCCGTATTCTATTCATCCAGGTGGTACTAAGATGTACATGGACTTAAAGCAATATTTCTAGTGGCATGGTATTAAGAGAGCTGTGGCTAGATATGTCTGCTATTTATTTCTCCATTTTTGAAGCCTAAACCCATACCCTAAACCCATTAACTCGCAACCCAAAACCCAACATCTTAATTACCCTATAAATATTAACTAACCTTAATTATTAATCCCTTTCTCTCTCCTCTGCCGCTTTCTCTCCCTTCACCCTCTGTTCGATTTTGAACCCATCCTACTCATTTTCCCGAAGCCGCTCCGCCATCTTCCGCCACCCTCGACTTCCACCGCCCTCGTTCACTTCCCCTCGCCATCTCCTCATCGTCGCCCTCTCATCCAACCACCAAAGACCCCCTCCCTCATCGTCATCAACCTCCACCCCAACTGAAACCCATCTTGATCATCCATCTCGACCACCGCCACCACCGTCGTCTTCCTCGTCTTCATCCGCAACCTTCGCATCTCCGCCAACAACTGTCGAGCCACCCTCGTCCGAGCACCACCGTCGCCATCAATATCTTCCCCTGTTTTCTTCCAAAACAGAGGACCCGGTCGAAGCTTTCTTTCGTCGACAACTCCTCCCCTGAGCGTCGTCGACCACCCCGCCGACCATCGTCGCCCTTGCTGTGGATTGCTGCCGACGCCAGCTGCAGATCGCCGTCGCTCTCTCCCTCCCTTCTTGCCGTCATTGTTTGGTATTCGGGAAGTAGGGGAAATTGGTTTGGTGTTTGCTGTTTGTGAAAGGAGATTGATTTGCTACTTCAGAGTGTTTTGCTGTGTGTGTTTGCACGGGGTTGCACGTGCCTGCGTGCGTGAGTTCGTGATTCGTCGCCGGGATTCTCATCTCGTTATTCTTTATATTCGAAATTATCATCTAACATGCAAGTCTCTTTCTTGAACTAGTTTATTATTTTGTTCAAGAATTTCTTTGATTTCCGCCAGTACATCCCAATCCTTTTTATCATATTGCTATTTGAATTCTGTTGAGTATATTGAGGGTTTACACGAGCTAACCCCAATATTATTGACTTCGTTCCGCTATCTTTGATTCGAATCCTTGTCCTATTTCACATTGCATATGCACGTTATATATGAAAAATAACTAGTTCCATGTTATAGGATTATTTGATGAATTGAATATTTTCGATTGGATTTGATTTGATGATTGGATTACCATGATTGTAAATTGCATCATAAATCTAGAAACTTCCATATTAATCACCCAATAGTACTTTGATTATTAATTATCATGAATTATATGTTTGTATGATGAAGTTATTGCCTATTCATATCAAACTATTTTCAGGCCTGCTGTTTGTTCCTTTTTGTAATTTGAAATAACTTTGTGAATATGAATTATAGCTCCATGAGTCTACTTTCCAGAATATTTGACGAAATTGAATTTCGAGTTATAATTTGTGAGATATCTTATTTTTAGTACAGCAGGGTGTGGATTTCCATATTCCCAAATTCATGCTTATCTTTCTAATTTATAAATAAACAGAACTTGATAACAGTAAAATAAAAATATGAAATTAATTTTACTGAGACTAGATATGTGTAGGAACAACCCTGAATTTTTGTAGATTTAATTGATGAGTTTTCTGACTTGTTTCATATGTGTCTATACAATCTATAACCTACTGCCTGAACATAAAGTCTGAAAGAAATAGGATTTTCAACCTAGTTTCTGTAACTTTTATATGTCGTGTGTATATTCACTGGAACCGGAAGAGAGCCTAGTTTCTATAACTTCTGACGGATCTAAATTTGCTTTTCTGTAGCAGCGGGAATCTGTGTTTTTGTACAGTTACGTCCTGTTGTTCATATTGTACGGTTTGTGTTAACTTTAAATATTTGCTGCTTGATTGGTCTGTAATGAGTAGAGACCTAGCATAATACAACTCTGACACCTTCTTGCATGCTCACATAGGATGAAATAAAATATTAACAAGCTGGGGTATTATGAGTTGACTTGGTAGTGAACAATCGGAAATTGTACTCGGTAAAGGCCTTCTTGGTTGCATGGTGTATTACATGGGAGGTGAAGATATGCTTGTCATTTTGTGATCATGCTATCAAGATATCTTGTCATCTTGATACCAAGTACACGATCCGTGAATTCACCATCAGTCTAAAGTGTTCACTATGTGCTTGCACCGAACCTGTAGAATGGGATGCAGCAGTACGTGCACTATATAGGTTAATAAAATGATTAACAACCCTCCCGTGAAATTTCATGCTTGATCCCGTATACTGTCATCAATATAGAACTTAAATTGACATTATTAATTAATGCATAATTAAATATTGTCATGCCACGCTTCCCAAAAAGAAATACGGATATGCGACTAAGTCCAGCGAATGGCTTTCACCATTCATAAGGTATAAGGATCTTTACAATATTTCACTAGAATAAACAAGAAATAAATAAGGAATAATCAACCACGCATGCATGAATAAATTTCTAAATCAACAGAATTTACTTGAAACAAAATACTTAAACTCAAATAAACCAGATCTGGAACAAGTTATAAGTTCTGGGACAACTGCCCAATACAAGAATCAAGTAGCAAAATACAATTTATTCAAAATAGGAAATAACTCAAGCAAGAAACTCCAGCCAGTATAGAATACTTGGTCACTTACTCCTTTAGGCAGCTGGTCACTAAAATCTGCAAATTTGACAATTTGCCGGAAAAGGGAAAAAGAACAACAGGCCCGTCAATGCAACTTATGGGCTACTTGTAGTATAGGCAACAAGTACAGAAAATGAATAACAAAGATACAGAGCAATAGCAAGAACAAGTTCTGATTAAGTATGGAATGGATGTGATAGCAAGGTAGAATATCTAACTCCTAATCAAGAAACAGATAGCATGCGATCAGGTAAACAAGTAACATGTATCAGATAGCATGTACAAGTAATAGAAACGTGCAAGTGGTCATGTTATACTCAAGTCTTGTATTTAATCCGATCTAGGTAGCACTTCATGCGTTCCAGATTTTACAACATGGTTGCTACATACATGCAAGTTACGTTTAGATCTAGTGGTAGGTTCCTATAGGGTCATGTACTCAGGCATCATGCATAGGTAACAGGTAACAGGTTCATGAATCAACATGTTCATGAATCAAAGCATAAAGTACAACATGTTCATGAATCAACATAAAGTAAAACAGGTTCATGAATCAAATATAAAGTGGAAAACACGGGCCCCCTTCTGAGTACACATACCTATATTGTCCACTACTAAGGTCTTTCCCTTAACCCCGGCTTGGTCACTTGTTATTATTATCAAACAGGCATATGTGCACAAAACAGGGCAAGAAGAGCATGGCAAGAATAAGAGACAGGATCATGTCGGACAAAAACATGCACGGGTGACAAACAACTCAAAAAAGGCTAAGACAACGAGACTTTCAATTCTGGACACCAAGACATGATTGCACCAAATCTAAGATTCCCGTTGCCACAAGAATGCAAATCTGGATCCGTCAAAAAAATATAGAAAATAGACTCTTGGCCGAATCCAGCACATATACATAATTCATATAACAACTACAGAAACAGGGCTCAAAACAGTGTTTTATACAGAATTAATGTTCAGCCAGAAATCGCAGTTGTATTTATCAGCATGAAAATAGCATAAAAACTTACTGATTAAATCTAAGAAAAATCTGAAATATTCCCTAGTATGTCTAGTATCAGCAAATAAATTTTCATAATATTGCATTACAGATAGCATAGTCAAATAAATTCGGAAAACAAAAAGATACAGCAAGTTTATGAATCTGAAATTTTAGACACAGTAAGACTAAAACAATGATAGATCACAAAGTATAACTCGAAATTCAAATCCTTCAAAACGGTTGTAAAATGGACACAGCATGATACATTTCATATTCACAAAGTTTTGATCGACCACGACTGGAAACAGGTTGAAAATATGGTTCTTTACTGAACAGCATGCAG
Source organism: Hemerocallis citrina (assembly GCA_017893485.1). Taxonomy (NCBI): domain Eukaryota; kingdom Viridiplantae; phylum Streptophyta; class Magnoliopsida; order Asparagales; family Asphodelaceae; genus Hemerocallis; species Hemerocallis citrina. Next base: position 102,658,098 of record CM030363.1, on the reverse strand, counting down.
TTTGGAAATATATTGGTTTGTTCACAAGCATGGAATAAATTATAAAAGTCATTAAATAATTCTACAAAATTTAGGGGTTGATCCCAGTCATGTTTAGTCATACCCAGAAAAATATTAGTTCCAAATCTTACTTTTAACATCAGTTTTAAATAAATAACTATACAATAATCTCATAAAACAGAATCTCGAAATTTCAACACAGTTGCAGTAAAACAATGATAACTCACACATCAAAAATTGAAACAGAGACCCATCAAAAGTTCTGAAAAATAGACATCGAGGCCTACGAATCATATTCACAAAATAAATTGATTTGCTAACCTTAACAGGGTCTAAAATACTGAACCAAAACAGGGCAGCAGCAAAATGAAAACTCTTCTCATGCATTTAATCAAACAACTCATATGCAATAAATCCAAGTTAGGATATAATGTAAAACATGGTATATTAGATATTCAAAACAATATGGTATGGGTATTTAACAAGTCTACTACAAAATAACACAACTAATACACCAAGCATGCAACAAATACACCACATATCATGGATCACGAAGCAACATATATACATGCATCAAGAGTCTAGTTAGATCTAGATTATTTTCATATCATGTGTGTGACAACTAAATATGATGGATCAAGACTACGAATGGGTCAACGAATGGATCAAGATTTAACCAGAGATCTTCATGAGAATAAATCCAAAAAAAAAAATGAGACTACAGGTGGTATTTTGTACTTATATATACAGCGAAAATTATACAAGTTACTTTCCTTAGGGTGACGATGAATCCGATGAAAGAATAACGGAAACAGATCCCGGACAACGAACACAAACTCACGAATCTTGATGACGATCAAGATCAAGATGATCGACGGCCAAGATCGCGAGCTATGATCAAGATGGTGATCAAGATTGGGTTGATCGGACGACTCAGATTCAAAAGGCCGATGGAGGTGATGCTGCACTAGGGAAGGCCGACGGTAGCGAGGGTGGCGACTGTAGGGGGTCGTCGGAGCTGCGGTGTTGCACAGGTGCAGAGGGAGATGATCGGAGGTGGTGCTGTCAAGGGTAGCTCTGTTTCGGCGGAAAACAGGGGAAGAGAGGAGCGTCGACGAGGGCTTGGGCGGAGGTTGAAGGCGTGAAGACTGGGCGAGGGAGATGTAGGGGAAGGAGTTGGCAATGGCGGAGGTGGTGATGGGTTGAAGGTGGCAGCGGAGAGGAGAAGGCAGCGAAGGGGTTCGAGCGAGAACTCGGAGGAGGAAGATGAAGGTGGAGGTGGTAGGACGAGGCACTCGGATATGGGTTTCGGCTACAGGGGATAAGGATGACGAGGGTGAAGAGTGTTTCGGAGGTCGGGAGGTGGCTAAACGGGAGGCGCTGGAGGTAAAGGATGAAGGAATAGTGAAGGGGGGAAGCTAAGGTAATTTAGTAGGGTAATTAAGTAGGGTAATTAGGGTTTTAACAGTGGATTATATATAGGAGGTGAATTAGGGTTAGGGGTAAACAGGTTATTGGGTAAACGGGTTTAAAAATCTGATAGGGAGAAATTATAAGGTTTTAATAGGGTAGTTTGGGTTAAGATTTGGATCCAACAGGGTAGGAAGCAAAAGATAATTAATTAGGCCATGAAGCAATTGAATTTAGAATTTAGCAATTCATCCGGAGACAATAATTAGCAGAAGAAATTAAATCAGAAGATTGAAATCATAGACAACAAATAAAATAGATGGATTTATTGAGAACGATGAGACAAATACACGGTTCAGAAAAGGACGAAAGAATACAATTAGAATAAATACTCAGAAAATAAATACATACAAAAATGCATTTTTAGGAAATACAGGGGTTGCAAATTAGAGCTTTGACATTATTTCCAATCTTTGATTTTGTTATTGACTTTGATCCCGTCCCTTTTCTTTGATATGCTATATTCCTATGACTCCTTGTTTTCCCTACCTGTTGTCCATGACTTGCTCTAAGGACATTATTTTTTTTTTTTTTAGATCAAGAATTTACAGGTAGTTGAGGATCACTATCGGAAGGAATTAGTGAGCAACGATTCTAGAAGATAGAATCGAAGATTGCGCTACTTAAATTACTTTATGCTAGATTTATTTCTTTTGAACATTGTCTTTGATCCGGAGTTTAATTTTCCCAGATTTTGGGGCTTTTGTCCTGGAGTTTATTTTTTCCAGATTTTGGATATTATGTTGGATATTATTTGGATTATTTCATTATTATTGAATTTTTTTCTTTTAGTCATGTGATTATATTTCCTTGTGTGGCTGTGTTTGTTAATCATATTGTTGAGTTAGACTGGTACAGCTTATGGATGGTATTTACATCATTCGTTGGGCATACGTTACGTACTCGTAATTCCGTATTTTGGGAAGCGGGGCGTGACAATAAGTTAATAAAATGATTAATAACCCGCACTTGACATTTCATGCTTGATCCCGTACACTATCATTGATATTAAACTTGAATTGAAATTACTATTTATTGCATGACTAAATATAGACCTTTGACATTATTGTCATTCCTTGTCTTTGTTCTTGACTTTGATCCTTTCATTCACTTTTGATATACCATGCCTTTTTGTTCTCTGTTTCCCTCTACTTGTTGTCCATGACTTTGCTCTAAGGACATTATTTTCTCTCTTTTTAGATCACAAGTTTACAGGTACTGAAGGAGTGATACTAGAAGGAATTGGTGAGCAACTATTTTAGAAGATGGAGTCCAAGATTTTACAGCTTTAATTATCTATTCGTGCTATTTTCCTTTTGAACATTATTATTGATATTTTACTTTGTTTTGGGCTTTTATTACCCGGAGTTTTTTTTATCCCAGATGTTGGATATTATGTTTTGGATTATTTCATTATTATTCGAGTTTTTCTTTGTTTATGCGATTATACTCTCTTGCGTGGTTGCGATTGTTATTCATATTGTTGAGTTAGACTAGTACAACTTAAGGATGGTGTTAACATCATTCGTTGGGCCTTCATTATGTACTCGTATTCATGTATTTTGGGAAGTAGGGCATGACAATAGAGCCCCCACAGAGTTCACTCACACAGTATTCTCTAAGTCCCCGGCCCACATTAAACGAACCTAGGATTCGGCCAGGTGTTAAGATGCCGTGCGTCCCCTGACAGGCGAACACAACACCCACTAGTGCATGTCCTTACATTCAACAATGACTCAAACAAATCCTACAATGCCACAAATCCAAGGTACTAGTGCTAACCCACTCTAGGACAAGATAAGAATAAGGTTAATTATACGATTACTAGATTTTTATCTGCTTATCTGAATCCCTTAATCCCATGACTCGAATCATCCTCTAATCCTTTTTGATTATCTCATAATGTATATGAATTATTAGGCGAGTCTAGGTCTATTTCATTTTGACCAATTCTCTTAGTTAAGCAATCTATTAAGTATTTCCAAGCCCTAACTTAGTAAACAACTTTGTTTATTATGAACAACTAGTTAAGTTCTACTTATAAACTCTTTTCTAGTTAATTATCTTTTCATTATTAGGGTTTAACCCATCCCACAATAAAACTCAATCTAGCCCTCTAATCGGGCCCAAGGGTTGGCTCGTCTCGGCCCACACTTGGCCCAAACCAACGATGAACCGACTTCGTCGTTCCCCGCAATCGCCATCTACGTTTGGAGTTCGATCGCAACCACGGTCTGACCCAAACACAGTACTTCCACTATCCTCATGCTTCACGGTCCTCGACAAGTGGTAGCATCAAACACAACTTGAAATCCTTTCATGAACGGAGAGCACACCGATGCACGAATCATCTCCTCCAATGCGTTCGATGCGACACGGGTTCCTATTCTACCCCTCTAGATATACTATAGGACTTAATCCTAGAGTCTTAAACTCAACCAATGAAGCTCAACAAGTGTATACTACTGTAGGAATAATCCTACACCATGATACCCAAAAAGAGTGTTAAAAAGCTCTAAAAATAGAAAATTATATTTCCAAACAGCAAGCATATAATTGGCATTCATGCCATAACGGAGTCGTTCCAGATCCCGTTTCATTGGAGAAATGCGATCGAGTGTTTCCCATGCTTCTACTAAAAGTATACAGAAAGCACAAGCATCAATTGGGCATGAATCTCCTCCCAAAATGGTCCACATCAACACACAATCACTTAACACAACATCCACTTCAAAAAATTGAAAAAGTATGTCTAAATTGTAGCTCTACAAAGCAAATGTGAGCTACTCACAATATAAAACTTAGTAAATTTAAGTCTTAGTTCATTCCCACATCCAAAACATGATTTATAACTCATAAACAACAACTAAAAACTCAATTCTACAAGTTCTAACTCAATTTCATAGGCAGTGCCAAACAGTGAGGTTTAAGAATTTATGTGTTTCTATTATCACTTGCAAAATTCATTATAATTCATGTACTTATCCAAATCTTGAGTTCTTAGGCATTACAGAAAGATCTATGTGTCCACTAAAACTTTCTAGTTACATGCTTCTTCAGATTAAGTCATTAAAGTGATCAGTTGAGTCATTATTTAACATGCATGCAATAATTTCCAGAACAGAGCAACAACTAACCTGTGCTAACATAAAAATACTTTTAAAATATCAAATGATCTATAAGCTTCATGAAATTTGAAAAATAAGTTTTTCATACATGGTAACAGAACATATTCAAATTTCAAGTGATTCTACCTAGTATTTTTCAAGTTATGATTTCTCGAAGATTAGCTAAAAATAGGACAGTTCACATTCAACTCTGTCTTTCTTTTTAGAACAATCAGTGGTGTCAAATTTAATAAAAATATCAAAAGATATCCAAAAATTATAAAATTTTATATTTAAGCACTGAACACATATTAGAAATACATACCAAAATTTCAGCAATAGATCTCAAGTGGTTACAAAGTTATGAGCTTTGCAATATTATAGTCAGAACCCATGCTAAATCTGTTTTCTGCACAGTCAGTGTTCAAGTTCGTATTTAATTAAAATAGTAAATAAATTCCAAAAATTATTAAATTTGGAAGCAATGTGTATAACATGCATAATAATCTACATTTAAAATTTCAATCTCAAATTCCAAGTAATTTTCGAATTATATAATCCAGACCTAACACACTTTTTTGTTCAGCTTTTTATTGGGTTTTTATTTAGTCTTCCATAAATAAAACTAGCATGTAACGAATTTTAACACTTAATCACATATTTAATGACTCACTCATGCTTTGAAGACCACATCAAGATTTCACCACAAAACTTCAAACACCAGAAAGGTTTAGAAACACCCACCTTTTGTTTGTAGATGAAATGTACTCTCGAAGTTGGTCTCCTTGTTCTTGCTCCTTGCTTGCACTCCTTGCTTTCTTAACTCCTTTCCCTACTCTTTGGCTCCTTGCTCTTCCTCCAATTCAGTGGCTATCTCCTTATAGCTAGTATATAAGTATAGCAAAAGATAGTTTGGAGATAGTAGAATGAGAAAATGGAGCTAGTGTTTGTAGGAGGGGATTAAATAGAGGGGGGTTGCTTGGCCAGAAATTGAGAGAGAGAGAGAGAGAGAGAGAGAGAGAGAGAGAGAAAGAGTGAGTGAGGGCTGCATGCATTGAAAGGGAGGGGAGGTGGAGGGTGACAGTGGGTTTGTCTCTTAGGGTTCCTCAAACACTCAGGTGTTTGAGTCCCATTAAGAAGAAACCCTAGAATCTCATTTGAAAAGATGAAAACCCTATTCTCCTTCCTTCCACATTTGGCCGGCCATGCTTCGGCCAAGTCCATCACATTTTTTGTTTGGTTCATGACATGTTACACTACAAGTGTAGAAGTCAAGTTAGGGTCAACTGAGTTCATTTGGATCTAGTTGAGTCATATTGGGTTTAATTAGATGATTTGAATCACAAAAATCTCACACACAATTTCAATCAAATATAAATTGAAATACACACAAATAATGTCAATATAATTTGTACATATAATTTGTAATAATACACATGAAATCGTATTATCATCATACAAAATAATAATTCAATATTCTACGTCCCAACTCAATTATAGTTACGACTAATATACAACTTAATTGAGAAGATTCTCAACTTTGGTTTCTACAATTGCACCTTCGTTGAGTTCAAAATATATTGAATGATAATAGGTTTCAATACTTACTCAATTAAAATTGAGAAAATTCCATTAATACGTGCAACACTTAATCGTGCACGGATTAAAAATACAAAATAGATATATACTATCTTGCGGGGTCTTACAATAACCCACAAACAATAACTTAAAACTCAAATCCTACAAGTTCTAACTCAATTTCATAGGCACAGGGCCAAACAATGAGCTTTAAGACTTTGTGTGTTTCTGTTATCACTTACAAAATCCATTATAATTCATGTACTGAACCAAATCTTGAGTTCTTAGACATTACAGAAAGATCTATGTGTCTACTACAACTTTCTAGTAACATGCTTCTTCAGATTAAGTCGTTTAAGTGGTAAAATAAGTCATTATTTAACATGCATTCGATAATTTTCAGAACAGAGCAACAATTAACCAGTGCTAGCTTAAAAATACTTTTAAAAGATCAAATGATCTCTAAACTTTATGAAAATTGGAACATAATCTCTTTATACATGATAACAGCATATATCTTAATTTCAAGTGAATCTATAGGTTATTTATCAAGATATGGCCCTTTTAAAAGTAACTAAAAACAGAGCAGTTTACATTCAACACTGTCTTTCTTTTTAAAACAGTCAGTGGTTTTGGATTTTATTTATACAGAAAACATTATCCAAAAATTATAAAATTTAACATACATAGTCTAAACACAGACTAGTAGCATATACTAAAATTTCTGCAACATATTTCAAGTAGTTAAAGAGTTATAAGCTTTTGAATATCATAATCAGAATATGAGTTAGATCTATTTTCTGCACATCCAGTAGTCAAATTCGTAATTAATTAAAATAGTAAATAAATTCTAAAAATTATGAAATTGGTGGAAAGTTTTCCAACATGCATATATTGCTGCCATAAAAATTTCATTTCGAAATTCCTAGTATTTTTCAAGTTATGGTTTACAGACTATCATGCATTTAGAGATTCAGTATTTTACTGGGTTTCATTAATTTTCTACTAATAAAACTGGCATGCAACGAATTTTTATCACTTAATCACATCCCCATGACCTAATCATGCTGACAAGAATCACACCAAGATCTCACCACAAGAATATTAACAAATCAAAAGTTTTAGAAACACCTATCTTGCTTGTTGACAAAATTGCAACTTCAAGCTCCATGTTTTGCCTTTGGCCCTCCTTGCTCCAAGATCCTAGTTCTTCTTCTCCTTGGTCCTTCTTGGCTCATTTTTGCCTCCAATTTCAGAATGTAGAGATGTTGGAGAGTGTAAAGAAGTGGTTTTAAGGATATGAGAGAAAATTGGATGTAGTAGAAAATGAGAAAGTGAGTTAGGCCTTTTGGGGAGGGGTATAAATAGAGAAAGGGGGAGTTTGGCCTAATGTAGAGAGAGAGAGAAAGGAGATGCCTGAGTGTGAGAGTGGACAATCTTTTAGGGTTCTACAAAATACTCAAGTGTGTTAGGGTTCCAATAAACCCTAGATTCTTCATGATTCAAACACAAAATATCTTCACTCTCTCTTTTCTTTCCCTCTATGGTTGCTTCATTTTTTTATATTTATATATGTGTACATAATGTAGTGTGCAGTATACTATATACATGTTATGTGCACATGACATGTTGGGCTCATAGAATCGAATTGATCATGATTAGAACCCAAATGCCTAGCCATGTTGAGTTTGGCTGACTCAAACATACACTTATGTGCACAATAAAATAAATTGCACAAACAAATTGTCGCACACTTCAAAGATTAATTTTGAGACAAAAATTTATTAACACAAGCAATCATATTCATATTCATATATAGAATACAAAATAAATGTCAATCATTTATACATTTCATCTCACTTATATTTGAGACAAGTGTATCCCCATCTCTGGTTCTACAAATATACCGTTGTCGAGTTCAAAATATATCGAATAATAATATGTTTCAATACTTACTCAATTAAAATTGAGAAAAATTCATTAATACGTGCAACTCTCAATCGTGCATGAATTAAAATACAAAATAGATATATACTATTTTCTTACAGTCATCTTGAGATAAATCGGTTGGCTCAGACTGTATAGATTGAACAGCCTTAGGTTGAGTATTATCTATATGAACAGACTATTCTTGTGCTTGTTGTTCCACATGGTCGTTAAATCTATTTTTTCTTACTACAACCATACAACTTCCAATAGAAGGCATTATAGCTTGTTCCTGTGCTTCCTCAAAAGTAACCATATGAGGGTCCATACTCCCACTAGATTCAGCATCTTTAAGGAATCTTACAGTTAATGATTCGAAAATTTTTGGATTATGTAAGGGACAATAGAACATGTATCCTTTGAAGTGACTTGGATACCCAATAAAAAACCACTAATTATCCTTGGGTCTAATTTTTTTTTTTTTAGGATTACAAACCCTAACCTCAGCAGGACAATCCATATGTGTATATGACTTAAACTATGCTTCCATCCTTTCCACAACTCAAAAGGCGTCTTACAGATGGCTTTGGATGGAACTCTATTCAATAGAAACACAACAGTTTTAAGAGCTTCGCTCCATAAATTCATTGGCATGTTAAAGTTACTAACCATGCTCCTCCCATATACATTAGCATATGATTCCTTCTTTCTGTTACACCACTGTGTTGTGGTGTGCCAGACTTTGTGTACTATGAAACAATGCCTTCCTCCTGAATGAAATTTGCAAGTGGACCCTTCATTTGCCCATGTTCTGTGTACCTTCTATAGTATTCTCCTCCTCTATTACATCTCACGATTTTGATTTTCTTTTCATGTTGATTCTCTACTTTTGCTTTATAGGTTTTGAAAGCATCTAGTGCTTCTGCCTTCTCACTCAGCAAATAGAGATACATATATCTAGAATGGTCATGAATGAATGAGATTAAATATCTTGGACCATTTAGGCGAGTAGAGAAAGGTCCACATATATCTGTGTGTATGATCTCAATGACACTTGAGCTCTTTTAGAACCTTTAGAATTTTTCTTCTGCTTTCCCTTTATGCAGTCCACGCAAACCTTAAAGCCAATAAAATCAAGATCCAGTAGGACCTCTTCCTTTATTAACCTCTTCATCCTCTCTATAGAGATATGTCCCAATCTCTTATGCCATTATATGAAGGAGTTTCCACTCACAAGATTCCTTTTAAGACCAACTATTTTCATAGACAAATAGTTCAGCTCAAAATCGGGATCGAGATCAAATTTAAATAAATTATCAACCAAAATTCCAAAACCAATATGAATTTTATTCTTAAAAGGAGTCAAATTCCTCAAAATTGTAGCCTTTTACAACCAATCTGGAAATAGAAATCAAATTTCTACTAAAATCTGGAATATAAAATACATTATTTAAATCCAAAACATGTCCCAATTTCAAAACTATTCTAAGAGACCCAATTGCCACAACTTGTGAGTGCCCTTTATTTCTAGAGTAAACCCATAGTTCCCTTGTTGTTGGCTTCCTTCTATTGAGAAATCCCTGCAATGTATTTACAATATGGATTGAAGTACCGGAGTCAATCCACCATGAATTCTTCGGTGCATATAAAAAAAAGATTCATGACGCACAGTAAAAATAAAGTTACCTTTCTTTTCGAGCCATTTCTGATACTTAATGCAATTTTTTTCGCATGGCCATCTTTCTTGCGAACTAAGTCATCTTTTTGCCATTTTTTTTGTGGCACCTTATGCTTCCCTTTGTTATGAGGTCCATTCCCCCCTTTTCAATTCTAACCTTATCATGGATGACCATATTAGCACTTTCAGGTCGGTCTACTTTATTCTTTCCTCCTCTTGCACAGAATTTTTTCCCAAACCGACCTATTTTTTGAAAGTTTTTTCCAAACCGACCTACTTTTCTTTTTAATTCCCAAAACGACCTACTCGGTCTTTGAAAGACCGAGTCTTTCAAAGACCGCGCAGTCATTTTGGCAAATACTTTCGAAAGTGGGTTAGTTTGGTAAATACTTTCAAAAAGTGGATTATATTCGTAAAAACTTTCAGAATTAACTATAATTATTATAGTGAATATTATTGACCAAGGTGAGTTCTTGTCCTTCATTTAGGTGCATATTTCTCCCCACTAGTCACTGGAAAATAATTGCATCTTTTTCTTTGATTAACCGACTGAAATATTTGCTGCTGCATATCCTATCTCTCAATTCTTATCTACTGGTGTGATGGGTGTTGTACTAAATCTAGAAAGAAAAGCATTATTGGGTCTAAAATCATAACATGCACGTGTTTAAAACTTTCAAGATCGTCTGAGCTAATTTCCTTAGTAAAACTCTATACTTTGTATGGTCTTTTTATTTTTTCATCTTTTGTTGTTATCTATTTGCCTTTTTATTACCAGGTTAATAGCTGAAAAATAAGAATACAATTATGCAGGTTATTTATTTTTCTAGTTGTAATCTATACAATATATTATGTGTCACGCCCCGCTTCCCGGAATACGGGAACACAGGCACGTAACTGAGGCCCAGCGAATAATATAAGTACGCCAACTCATATCATCCATAAGTTGTACCAGTCTTAACTCAACAATATAAGAAAAATGAATCACAACCACGCAGAGAAACATAATCACATAAGCGATAATGAAATTCAATAACCAAATCTGAAATACAAGAACTTACCAAATAGCTCGAGAGGCTCCAACTCCAATCGTAGAAGAACTGCTCACCGATGCCTTCTGAAAATTCTCCTTGTACACCTGTACTTGTTCATCTAAAAAGAAAGAATAATTTATCCTTAGAGCAAGTCGTGGACATGCAAGTGGAGAAACAGTGAAACAATGGCAATAATGGTATAACAATGAATTCAAATAAACAATGCAGTCGATGGTGTTGAACAGTGTAAAAGAGATAACAGTATAATATGCATTAAATACGATTTACCAAAATAACGATAAACAATACCAATAATGACAATAATAATGAGAACACTGTTCATTAAGATAACAATATGCAATGATAATGCGATGAGAGCCTTAGGTCTATTATTCATTCTTTTATCCTAGCTAATGCACGTACTACTGCATCCCATACTACAGGTTCCATGCATACAATCAATTTCGTTTAGACTAAGGTGGTAGTATCTATAGTTCATGTACCCGGGAACATTATTCAATAATGACCGATGATCGAATCAATCGAGATACTGAAGTCAGTAATCTGCAATTAACCGATGACCGATATGACCAATAGACTGATAGACCGATAGACCGATAATTAGGGAAACACGGGCCCCTCTTCCGAGTACAGTCACTATGTCATCAATTACCTTAATCAACCCTTAACCCCGGCTTGATTTATTTTCTTTATTCAACTAACACACAATAATGCAATTAATAAGGGACGCTAGAGAAGGTAACAAAGCAACCCTAAGATCATGCAATATACTATATACAATTAAATACACTAAATATAACCTTATAAACACAATTGTACATTATAAAGCATAGAATCTCAATTCTGGACAGCAGTAGGTTGCTGTACCAAAATCAGTATTCCCGTTGCTACAGGACAGCAACCATGGATCCGTCAGGTGGTCTAGAAACTAGACTCCCTCCCGGTTCCAACGCATACTTAAAGTCTATATTCCGACGACGGTAGCTAAGTGAAATTCAGTGATCTTTATAGGTTTTAGTTTCTGGCTGGGTGTAGATGTTGTCTAATTTTAATTACAAAGGCAGTAAATAAATATTATAAAAATCAGTAAAAATAATTTTTAACACCCTAAACACGTTATTTACAAATCTGGAATTTCTCTTAGCCATATATGATTAATAGTTCACTTAATTCATTAGCCTAAGTTGTTATGTACGTGAATCTGGAATTACAGCGCAGCTGTGGTAAAAGGTTCATAAATGGAGCAGTATAACTCCGAATTCGAAAGTTTTGGTGTCTATCGACATCTAGACAGATAGGGCTACGATTTACTTTCAAGGAGTTTCTGAATTTAATGAAGTATTCTAGGTCTAAACAGCACGTTAAGGTTCAGATTAGCGTAATTTTTTGAATAGTCTATATGTTCATTTTAAATAAAATGGTTTAAAAAATTAAGGATAGTAATTGGAGTTTAATTAATCATAATCACAACGAATCAACCTTAGGTGAACATGGTATTAATGTAGGTGATGTCTAACATTCTAATATTTACAATTCAACAATTTATCAATAGAAACCATATTAACAATCAACCAATTCATACAATCTACTATAGCTATTTTTCATTTAATGTCATGATATGAAATGTGTCTATAATTCCCTATTTTTATAATCAATAACTATAACTATATGGTGTATGAATATCTCCATACATTAGAGGCAAAAAGATGGCACGATGTCGAGACTACCACTTGGATTCGCTCGTGTAAATCCGTGGCATCTCAACGATGGATACAATAACAATTTACGATTTTAAATAGGATCCACTTGCGGAATTTCAACAATAATTATCGAATACGATACAAAAATATTCGATAGAGGTGACTTGCCTTTAGGATGAAGAATCCGAACACGAACCAATACGGGATGCAAATCCCGAGAGATGAGGCACCAGCACGGACACGTGCACGTATGGGACACGTACAAACACCCTCACAATGTTGGATCCGGAGCGGATCTTGATGGAAGATCAAGATCAGGACGATCGGGCGGCTAGATCTGCTTAGATCTGGGCTGAGGATCACGATCGGGTGGACGGCCGAGATCTGATCTGGCTGAAAGGACCAGATCTGATCAAAATCAGATATTGATCAAATCGACGGCTGAGATTGCATCTTGGCTCCTTCTTCTTCTTCCCTCTTTAACTGAAACAGAGAGCGAGGGAGGGAGTAGCACCGGCAACGGTGGCTAGCGGCGAGGCGAGTGGCGGCACCCGGCGGCAACGCCGACGAGGGCTGGCTGCGCCGGCAAGGCGCACAGGGAGGCGACGCGTCGGGAGGACACACTGTCGGAGTGGGCGGAACGGCGGAGAGCGCCATTGGCTAGCGATGGGGTCGTCATACTGGTTGTTGTTGTCGACGTCGGAGAGCTGCCTATGTCACGATAGAGGAAGAGAGGTGGCAGGCGCTGCGGCATTCGCGACGGGACTGGATCGTTGGCTGTCGTTGGCATGGCGTCGCAACGGCGCAGAGGAGCTGCGCGCTGCTGATGTCGGGACGGAGAGACGGCGGCAGGCAACCAAGCAGCGGCACTGCAGCTTGCGGCGTCTCAGCTGCATCGCGAGGCAGGACATTGCGATGGACTGCACTGGCTGTCGACGTGGTGGAGGGCGCACAAGGGAGGCGCGCGGAGAGACTGGCTGTCGGGGGATGGGGGTGGCTCAGGCGATGGTGGTCACGTCTGAGGCGACGCGGTGCCACGGCGACTGGGGTTGTGGAGGAGGCGATCGACTACTGCTGGCGAGGAGGAAGGGATGGACAATGGTGAAAGGGCGGAGGCACGAGTTCTTCGGAGGTCCGAGGGAGAGGGATAGCGGAGAAGGTGAGGTGGAGATGGTCGGAGGGCGATCAATGGTGGCTTCAGCGGGAGGAAGGAGACGATGGAAATGGGTGTTGTGGGTTCGACAGTAGGGTGAGCGGGGAGGAAGAGAAGGGGAGTTTGGGTTTTGTTTTGGTTTTTGGGTTCTGTTCGAAACAGAAGGGGGAGAGAAGAGAGGTAGGAGAGAGAGGGGTTGAAATATAATAAAGGTAATAAAATAATAATAATAAATAGGGGAGAAATTATAGGGAGGAGTGGTTACGGGATATTAAAAGAGCTGATTTATGTGGAGGGGAATCGAAGAAAATACAATTGGTTGTAACAGCCAAATAAGGAGGAATTGGCGGTTACGGAGAGATTGGGGGTTGATTGGGTTATTGGGTTTGGGTTTAGGGTAGAGTTCAATAGGAGGTGGGCTTGAGTTGAGTTTGGGCTTTATTTAAATATAAAATAAAATCAGAATTTATGCAATTGGGCTTGAAATAAATATAAGATAATTAAATAATATGTATATTGAGTTCCATAAAATAGTTTATACAGTAAAATCTATTAGGGAAAAATAGTTTACATGGTTAAATGGGTCAGTAAACGTCTCTAGAGAATTATTCACCAAGAGGATTCAAATTCCATAATTACCACTGTATTACACATAATTTTTAAATATAACACTATGTAATAATACATTGCACATAATTTTTGAAAAGTGAACAATTATGAGAACTATTTTTGAAAAAAAATTCTCCCGATAACATATATACAATATTGCTTGTTTTTTAAGGTTTGATTAAGAAATATAATTGCACTTCAAAATTTGGATGGAGAAGGAGTGGGAAGTTGCCTCCTATATTTGTTGTCCTTTTTTTTGTTTGTTTTAAAAAGAAAAAACTAGAAAAATACTTGAACCAAAAGTGAGTTAGCATAATATATTGTATAGATTACAACTAGAAAAATAAATAACCTGCATCATTGTATCCTTATTTTTCAGCTATTAACCTGGTAATAAAAAGGCAAATAGATAACAAAAAAAGATGAAAAAATAAAAAGACCATACAAAGTATAGAGTTTTACTAAGGAAATTAGCTCAGACGATCTTGAAAGTTTTAAACACGTGCATGTTATGATTTTAGACCAAATAATACTTTTCTTTCTAGATTTAGGACAACACCCATCACTCCAGTAGATAAGAATTGAGAGATAGGATATGCAGCAGCAAATATTTCAGTCGGTTAATCAAAGAAAAAGATGCAATTATTTTCCAGTGACTAGTGGGAAGAAATATGCACCTAAATGAAGGACAAGTTGAGACAAAACCAATCAATGATAACACACACACAAGTTGTCTCTAGAACCCAACTACACTATAAGTGATATTTTTGACTTGTATCAAACAATGGAATTCGAGTACAAGTTACTTGCCTTAATTGAAGTTGAATACGACGTAAATAAGAATAACGGAAATGGATTTCCGGGCAACGAACAAAAATCCACGAATAAGAGATCCACAAATCAAGAGCAACGAACCCACGAACAATCGTACGAACAGCACGCTTCTCAAAGTAAGATAAGAGAGAACCCACAAGAGAGAGATATGAATGGCGACGTGCTTGTGGCTTGGGAGTTTGTCAGCCAAGAGGGGTGAGATGATCGGAGAGAGGATGAGAGGGAGTATATGGTCGGTGGTCGGTGGTCGGTGGTCGGTGGTCGGTGGTCGGATGGATGAGGGGATGGAGTGCAGCCAAATGGGGGGGTGTGCTCGGTCGAGATGCAGGCCGGAGAGGGGCTTGGCCTGGGCTGGGCTGGGCATCGGGTTGTGTACGACGCCGCTAAGGGGAGAGTGGGAGAGAGAGGGTAGACTAGGGGGCTAAGGTTTAGATGTTAGGGTTAGGGTTTGAGGAGAGAGATATAAATATATATATAGAGGATTAGGGTTATTGGGTAATTAGGTTGTGGGTAGATTAGGAGTTGTAATAGGATTGTTATGGATATTGATATAGATTAATGGCATAGGATTTAAAATAGGATTGGGTTTAATTTAGCTTTGGTAAATCTGTTAGGGATCAACAATAGGATTGGGAATAGGATGAGCAACCAATCACCACCACAAGCACCCAAAAACAAAAATAAAGAGGACAAGAACCAAACGAAAGAAAAACAATAATTGACGAAGAACGAAACAAAAGATGAACAAAAACCAACACAAGAAGCTCAAAATGAAATAAATGAATATATATTGAAAACAACTCCAATATACAGTTCAGAAAAATACAAGAGAGTGTACAATAACCAAGAAAAGAAAAAATACACCAAAATACACAAAATGAAAAACAGGGGTTATACATATCCACCTAGAAATGACAATAAGAATATGAACACCAAAAAAGACTACTCTAAGATTGATCCTCTCACTAAGTGCTATAAATATAAGGGATAAAGCCATGTTACTGGCAACTGTCCCAGCCCAAGTAGGATCAGTATAGTAGAGGGTACAGTTGTCATCGCTAATGATTCCGACAATGAGTTTTCCTATGAACCTAATGAAAGCGATGACTTTGGCGAAGAAGAGGATGACCAGTATCTCTACTATATTCGATCGATCCAATCACCTCACTTGAATATAGTCAGATGTGCTTTGTCTCAACCAAAAGAAAAAGATGATTGGAAGCACACTGCTATACTTCACACATTTAAGACATTAGGTGACAAAAACTGTAAGGTGATTGTTGACAGTAGGAGCTGCGTCCACTGTCTCTTCTGCAGTCTTAGCTAAGACCGGACTTAAAGCTGAACCTCATCCACAACCATATAAAGTATCTTGGATTGATGTTGTCGCCCCTCCAAGTAACACATCGATGTTTGGTCCCTGTGGACTTCAAAGCCTACAAAGAGAAAATTTGGTGTGATGTGCTCAAAATAGATGTAGGTCAAGTAATTTTAGGGAGACCTTGGTTATATGACCACGATATGACTATATATGATCGATCCAACTAATGTGTGTTCCAGCACGACAGACTAAAATAAAGCTCATACCCGTGAAACCACGAACTGGTCCGGCTAAAACAACATCAACTCTCTCGAGAAAGGGCAAGGAAGTAGCGTATATGGGTGAAAATGAGCCCGCGAAAGAGATTGATAAAGGAACGACAGCTTTTTTACTCACAGCAAGAGAAGTTCCTAAAGAGCTTAAGTCATCAATCCCCCCTCAAGTTACTCTTGTCATCCAGAAATTTGCAGATGTTTTCCCTGCTGACCTCCCCAACTAGTTGCCCCCTCTACGTGACATCCAACACACTATTGATCTAGTTCCGAAAACGAATCTATCTAACTTACCACATTATCGGATGAATCTGACAAAACATACTGAGTTGAAAAGGCAAGTTGATGAGTTATTGACAAAGGACTTTATCAGAGAAAGCTTAAGTCCTTGCGCTGTTCCCGCTCTGTTGACGCCAAAGAAAGATGGAACCTGGCGTATGTGTGTGGACAGTCGTGCCATAAACAAGGTCACGGTGAAGTATCGTTTTTCCATTTCCCAGTTGGATGACATGTTGGACATGATGTCTGGTGTGACAATCTTTATAAAGATTGATCTTAAAAGTGGCTACCACCAAATATATGTTTGTCCTGGTGATGAATTGAAGACCGCCTTCAAGACGAATGTTGGCCTGTACAAATAGATGGTCATGCCATTTGGAATGACGAACGTCCCGAGCACTTTTATGAGAATCATGACGCAAGTACTCTGTACCTTTTATGGGCAAGTTCTTTGTGGTGTACTTTGATGATATTCTCATTTACGGCTGATCCGTTGGGCAACATCTTGACCATTTCAAACAGGTATGCGGTGTTTTGAGGATAAAATAACTTTATGCTAATCGTACCAAATATACCTTTCTCTCCGACCAGACTATCTTTCTAGAATTTATTGTCTCTGCCCGAAGAATATCCGCTGACCCAAAAAAGATACGAGCTATTACTAAGTGGTCTGAGCCCCGCAACATTAGTGAAGTGCAGAGTTTTCATGGTCTTGCCACCTTCTATCGTCGGTTTGTACAAGAATTTAGCACAATCATTGCTCCGATAACCGACTGTTTGAAGAAAAGTGAGTTCGTCTGGTCGAAACAAGCAACGAGAACCTTCGAAAAGATCAAGAAAAGAATGACTCAGCCACCTTCTATCGTCGGTTTGTGCAAGGATTTAGCACAATCATAGCTCCGATAACCGACTGTTTAAAGAAAGGTAAATTTTTCTGGTCGAAAGAAGCCACGAGAGCCTTAGAAAAGATCAAGAAAAGAATGACTCAGACACCTGTCATGAGATTACCTGATTTCAGTAAAGTTTTCAAAGTAACGTGCGATGCTTCTGGTATTGGTATAGGTGGAGTTCTTAGTCAAGAGAGTCATCTTGTCGCTTATTTTAGCAAAAAACTGAATGAAGCAAAACAAAAATAATCTACTTATAACAAAAAATTATATGCGGTAATTCAGTCACTTCGCTATTGGCGACATTATCTAATGCGCAAGGATTCGTCATTTTCTCATACCATGAGGCCTTAAGATTCCTTAATTCTCAACAAAAGTAGAACTAGAGACATGCTCGATGGGTAGAGTTCCTACAAGAATATTCGTATAGCATTAGGCATAAAAAGGGATTGATAATAAGGCCACGGATGCGCTAAATCATTGTTACATGATCTTATCCACACTGCGCACCGAAATTATTAATTTTGAGAGATTAAAAAATGAGCATGCCTCCTGCCCAGATTTTTACGACATCTACACCTCTTTGAAGGATGGCATCACTCGAGTGATAGATGATTATTTCTTGAGAGGTGACTATCTCTTCTATCGGTCTAAACTTTACATTCCTAGTACATCACGACAAGAGTATCTTGTTTGAGAACTTCATGCTGATGGCCTTGCTGGACACTTTGGGCATAGCAAGACCATTGATGTTGTGGAACATAGTTTTTACTAGCCTAAACTAAAGAGAGACGTTGCAAGACTTGTTAACAAGTGTCATACTTGTCAACTTGCCAAACAACAAAAACAGAACACAGGCCTGTATACTCCGTTACCTGTTTCCGGTCGCCCTTGGAAAAATATCAGTATGAATTTCGTGTTAGGCTTACCGAAAACACAAAAGAAACACGATTTCATTCTTGTCATCGTGGACCATTTTTCTAAAATGTCCCACTTCCTCCCATCCTCAAAAACTTTTGATGCATCTTGTGTAGCTCAGATTTTATTTAATAATATTGTGAAGCTATATGGGTTGCCAAAAACCATTGTGACCGATAGGGATGTGAAATTCACCAGTTACTATTGGAAGAACTTATGGCACAAGATGAGCACAAAATTGAAGTTCTCTCCAGCCTTCGACCCATAGACTGATGGACAGACTGAGGTTGTCAATCGGAGTCTTGGAAATCTCTTGCGTACTCTTGTGGGAGAGAACTTGGAAACTTGGGACTTAAAAAGTAACTATTGCTGAATTTGCATACAACACATCTAAGAATAGAACCACAGGTATGAGTCCACATAAAGTTGTGCATGGTTATCCTCCTAGAAAACTCATAGATCATGTCCCCATGTTAGAATATCACAGTGTCACAGAGTGTCACGCCCTACTTTCCAAAAATACAGAATACGAGCGCGTGACTAAGCCCAGCGAATGATTTTCATCATTCATAAGCTGTAGAATCGACTCAGCATCATAACAAGAAATATAACAAGATATACACAGCCATGCAAGCATGAATAATTTATTAATCAACAGAAATAATTAAAAGAAAATAATAATATTCCATATAGTTTTCAAGTCTGAATCAAAAGATAAAATTCGGGACAATAAGCCCGTTACAAGATTCAAGTAGCAAAAAAAATAAATAACTCAAAAACAAAATATTTAAAGCAAGTCTTTTCTCCAAGCGAAACCTAGAACATCTGCTCACCAATTTCAGCAGGCAATTCGTCTCCAAAGTCTGTATATATAAATATGAAAAGAAAAAAATAGAGAAAACAAGACAAACGCACTTAGTGAAAGTTAGGACCACAAGTAGTACAAGCAGGGGCATGAAAACAAGTGCAAAAAATATGGAACAAGATTTGGAATCAAGAATGTATAACATAATATAATAGGGATGGAACAAGTAGGGAGATTCAAAAAACTAGCTAGCAAGAAAGACAACTCAAGTGACAAGATTGGGTAACAAGTACTAGTAGTAGAACAAGTGGTAAGTGAACATGTAATGGTATCAAACATCAAGTAACAAGTATCGAGTAACAAGTATCACGTAACAAGTATCAAGTAACAAGTCTCAAGTAGGATATCAAGTATGTACAAGTGACAAGTTAATCTTAAGTCTAATATTTAATCCTATTTAGGTAGCACTTCATGCATCCATACTTTTACTACATGGTTGCTACATACAATCAGTTACGTTTAGGCCTAATAGTGGAGTTTATAGGGCAGTGTACTCAGGTATCAAGTATCAAGCAAGCCATGTTCATGAATCGAGTAATCATATAACTAGTTCATGTGTCAAGTCATAACATGACAAGTCATGAATCAAATATATACTAGTTCATAAATCGAGTAATAACAAGTCCATGAATCGAATAATAATATCCTAGTTTATGAATCTAATAATAATATAACTAGTTCATGAAGCATGTATCAAGTGGGAAACACGGACCCCCTTCCGAGTACACTTACCTATATTGTCCACTATTATGGTCTTTCCCTTAAACCCCGGCTTATTATTTATTATTATCATCAAACAAGCATTAAAGTGTGAGAAACATGTCAAGTAAACATGATC
The DNA here is from genome assembly GCA_017893485.1 of Hemerocallis citrina. Lineage (NCBI taxonomy): Eukaryota > Viridiplantae > Streptophyta > Magnoliopsida > Asparagales > Asphodelaceae > Hemerocallis > Hemerocallis citrina. The sequence continues at coordinate 102,637,608 of CM030363.1, read as the reverse complement.
AAGAACATGGAACAAGTTTAAGATAATTATAAAGCATATTCAAGGGTCAACACAAATTAAGCTTATCAAGAAGTACGAGAATTGCAATTCTGGACAGTATGACGTTGCTGCACCAAAAATGTGATTCTCGTTGTTACAAGATAGCAAAAGTAGATCCGTCAGAAGGCCTCGAAACTAGACTCCTGCCAACTTCCAATGCATATAATTAAGACACATAAAAGTTGTAGCAATTGATGTCAAAACAGCAAACTATACAGCATTTGTGTTCAGCTAGAATTTGTAAAACTAAGTTTATACATATGAAATAGGGTTGTAAATTCATTAATTAATTCTGAGAAAATTAGAAAATATTATATAGGGTGTCTAGTATCAGTATGCAAAATTTCAAGTCATTTACTTACTTTTAGCATAGTTAAAATAATTGTAAATCAAAGTGGTGCAGCAGTTTTTATAAATATGCGATTACAGACACAGCAGCAGTAAAACTATGATATCTCCTAAACCGTAACTCGGAATTCGATTCTGTCGAAAGGGTGATAAACTAGACATCTAGGCCTAAGTTTCATACTCAGGACTCAAGTCAGGTTCTGATTTTATGGGGGTCAAAACAGCAAGCCAAGACAGGACAGAAACCAAATAAGACACTTATTGCATGAAATGTATCATAATTATACTAGTTGTGAACAAGTGTATCAACGAAGGGTTGTGACTCTTAGATAATGTAACAGATAAGGCGAAACATGAGATCATTAACGATAAACAAAGAGAAGTCACATTTACAATCTACTTGCAGTATTTTCAAGAAAAAACTTGTACTAGAAAATGAAATGTACAAGAAGATACTTGCCTTGGGATGTAGACGATGAATCCGACGGAGGAATAACAGGAACGGATCCCGACACAGATCTTGATGGCGATCAAGATTAGACCAACGGACGGCTCAGATCGGATCTTGATCAAATCTGATGATGGAGGGCTGAGATCCGATTAGATGGTGATGATCAAAGATCTGGCTCGGATCTTGATGCGATCTGATGGCTGAGATTCAAACAACCCTTTCACCTCCTTCCTCCTCTCCCTTCTTCTCAGCGAAAGAGAGAGAGATTGACTGTGGCGGTGGCAGGCACGACCGGTAGCAGCATCGAGGGGAGCTTGATGCAGGAAGGCGGCAATGGCGAGTGCCAGGGTAGCGATGGCGAGGGCACGAGGTGGTGGCGACGACGAGGCTCTGTTTTGGTGGAAAACAGAGGAGTAAATGGCGGGGTGCTCGGGGTTATTAGACGGCGACGAGGGCGAGGAGGGGTTCTACAGTGGGGGGTGATGAAGACGATGGTGGATGGGTAAGGCGATGGGTAATGGTGAAGGTAGGGGATGATGACGACGATGGTGGAAGGTCGAAGGAAGTTGGAGAGTCGGCGAGGCTAGGGACGAAGCACGAAATTGAGTTTCGATTGAGAGCGGAGGAAGGAGACGGGGAAGGCAGCTACTGTGTATTAGGGTAGAACAGTGATTAGGTTAGGGTTAGGGTAATTAGGTTAGGTTTTATATAGTAGGGTTTTGGGTTGTGGTTTATTAGATAGCAGGTTTGAGTAGGATCCAACAAGAGATTGATTCAAAATTCACCATAATTAGGGAATAAGAAATATATGAGGTGAAACAGTCAACTCTCCATGAAGAACAACAATCAAAGCTTATAAGAACAATGAAATTTGCAATAAATATTGACACAAAATTGAGTCGAAACAAATGAATGATTTTATTAGAACTGGAACAAAAATACAGATCTCAAATTGATGGATAAAGTATAAGGAATGGAAAATACAGTAAAAAAAATACCAATACAGGGAACAGGAGTTACACAGAGTCTGCATCCACATCTGAATCACGTATTCATGACTTGCACAAAGAAATTTCCAAGAAAAGTAATTAGAATAATTTTAACTACAAGCTAAGATCAGATATTAGAAGGAAATTTAAAACTTTTAAAGTGGGTGACGAAGTGATGGTTCGGATTCATCCGGAATGGTTTCCAACTGGATCCGTTAAGAAATTGAATGCACGTGCTGCAGATCCATGTAAAATTATGCATAAAATCAATGATAATGTCTATATTGTTGACCTTTCTGAAGGTTTTAGCATAAGACATTCAATATTGAAGATCTAGTACCCTATAAAGACCAATAATTTAATCCTAAAAATCCTTTTATAGATGAGCCTACCCTGTAGGCTACTAGTGAGACTCCCACATTACCCCCACTACCCGATACTACTTACCCACCGACAGAAAAATTGGATAATATTTTAGATGATCAGATAATCTCTACTAGAGATTGTAGTATTCATAGATATTTAGTAAGATGGAAAAACAAGCCGGAGTCGAAGAATACTTGGATAGATTGTGAAGAGTTCCAACGCTTGGATGCAGACATTTTGGAGCATTATGACAGTAGGACTGATTTTGACTCGACTAGATCGACCCTCGTCCACCCGGGGAGAATGATGAGGATATCGGTTTAAGACGATTCGGGCACTTCTATCAGTGCAAACATTATCTAGAATGGCTGTTCCATTAGCCTAGTATTTTATTTCAGTACTTATGTTTGATTTTGGTAATTATAGCCATATGTAGTAGTGTTACGATTTGCACCCTTTATTTTATGTATTAGAATATTTTAAAATTTGTATTGAGATTTGTTTTGAACCTATAGATAGAGCTCTTGATTAATGGAATAATATGCTACTATTGATTAGAAAAAAATATTGTGATTAGAGTTTTTGCTTTTTATCACTCTTTTGTGTGTGAGATAATTGAGAGAAGATTAGAGTTTGTGAGAAGCTTTAATTACACCCCAAATCCCTTAATTAAAAAATTCCAACCCTAATTCTACTCCTCGGCCGCTATCCCCACCTACCCCCTTCTTCTTCTTCTTTCTCTAATTCCATAACCCTAACCCATCACCCCCTCCCGGCTCCTTCCTTTAACCATCTACAACTCCCCAAGCCCCCCCCCCCCACCCCCCGCCATCGTGGCTCACCAACATCGACCACCCCGCTGCCTTTCCTTCACCCCCAACGAAACCCTAATCCCCAAATTACCTCCACTTCTAAACCCTAAACCCCAAATCCAAACCCCCTTCGACCACCTACTTCCCCACCACCGTGACTCCATTGCCTTGCCATCTCCGCAGCCACTGTTGTTGCCGTTGTCGCCCCTTCCTACCACGAGCCTCACCAACAACCATCGCAGCACCGCCAAGCCACCACGCAGTCGCACGCTTCCAACCTTGTACCGAAAGCCTTTCAACCCATTGCCGCCTTCGACCTCCACCACAAATCGCAGTGCTTCCCCCTTGTCGCCACCCGATCAGTCCAGCACCACCAACTCGAAGCTTCACCATCTTGCTGTCGTCGACCTCCCGAAGGTCTTATCTTCATCATCGACATTTTCTTTGAACCCGGTAATCTCTTTCCACTCCTCTATTTATTTATGATACTATCTATCTTCTCTAGAATATTATTTGATTTATCTGTCATCTACAAATATTGAGAGTGTGCTTCTACTTGCTAATTAGGGTACGAATCATTATTGCATACTTTACTTGCCAAGAAGGCAAGAACACTTAGGTATATAATTATTGATTGTTATAGTTGAATCTTTAATTTGACTTGTTAAACTTAGCTCACATCTTGAAAATCTATCAAACCGATTAATAGTTTAATTTCTAACTTATCTGTATTACGTGTTGGTAAAATCTTTTAATATTCTTAGAAATTCTCTATTTAGCATTAAGTTTACATCATCATGTTATATAGATTAGTAAGAAAAATCATGAAAAATTAAGGAGTAGAAATCGAGCCATAGTTGCTGGTGGATAAGAAGAAAATGCATTGGGAAACTATACATGAAACAGCAATTTAGGTGTTTATCTAGCAAAACAAGAAAGTACAACATATGAAACATTATGGGTTGCTGGAATACTTAAACCATAATAGCAAGTTGGCAATGACAATCCTAAGGGTGAGCCAAAGTGACTTTCTTTAATCATCCAAATGTCTACTACATAAGTCTGAACTCAAATCAATTATATTTAACAAAAAAATACCCTGCCAATATAGTTAGATTGGTTAAAAGATTGGACAAGTACAACAGTACAATTTTCTAATATCAAGATGCAAAAACCATAACTTCTACATGGCACTCTCTGAAAATGTGTATTTAGGCCAAATGTTTGCTTAAAAGGCATAAATTGCAAGACGCTCAGGTTGCGTTTGGCTAGGTTTTTAACACCTGTTTTTTTGTTTCGAAATTTTTTTTTGTTAGAAAACCTGTTTGGATAGTAATTTTTAGAAATAGGTTTTTTGAAATGGTTTTTAAAACCCTCATTTTAAAAACCATTTTAAATATACTATTATTGTATTAAATTATTATTATATATATTATTGTTTAATATATACTATTTTATATATACTATTATTATATTATATTATTATTATATATATTATTATTATATATTATTATATAATATACTATTATTATAATATATTGTTATATATATATTTATAATATTGATATGGGTCGGATGACGTGGCCCCTCCCGGGCCACAGGATCCCCTCAGGAAGCATACATCACCGGATCATCCAAATCCGCCACGTCAACATCAGAAAACCGCCCGTGCCTCTGCCACGTCAGCCTGGAAACCGTCTGTGCCTCTGCCACGCCAGCCCTATACCGCTCGGCTTTCCACCGCTTCAGGCCCACGGGCGACCGAGTCCAGACCCCGCCCCAAACGGGTCCAGACCCGGTTGACTTCTCCTATAAATACCAGACCCTCTCCCCCTTACTCAGGTAATCAAACTTTCCCAATCAAAACCTTAGTTACTGTTACTCTCTCTCAGTAGCTGACTAGATCGTCGGAAGGTCTGCCACCGGGAGCAACTCCGGTGTTCCTAGACCATCTGCAGGTACACGAGACCTCGGATCCGAGCCTCCTGATCTGAGCTCATCCAGCCTCCACCTTACTACCGCCAACTTCCGTACCGTTCGCCCGGCTGAGGGTCGTCCGCACCAAAGCTTCCTCCATCAATACAAATCGAGTAACAACTCACACCTGGTGCATCCACACACCTCCCAAAAACACACCGCATCAGGTTGGCACCGTTTGTGAGAACTTAGTGCATACGCCGACCCGAGTCCAGCCATCAATGGTACCTCGTCTGACCGACCTCGCATGGCGCCCAAGGCCAAGAAAGCTGTCACCTCAGTGCTACGGCAGGACGCGCCCCTCAGGGTGCCGCCGCCAATGCTCATGGATCCAATAACCCCGGGGTCAGTCACGGACACCAACCGGGGGCCTCCCGACCAGTCCAACCCGACCTACGAGGGGTAATCCAGAACAGGAAGGCCAGCCGGTCTAGGGGAGGGGCCGCTTCCAACTCGGCCCCGAACCATCCCAAACCTCCATCCCAAGAGCGAGGGCCAGCACTCAGCTGCGTTGGCCGGCGCCCGTCGGCTCAACAAAATCGGGCCGAGCGAGCCCCGGTCACCCACCAGGAGTTCCAAGACTTCTGAAAAGAAATTATGGAGGCCATCCAGGAAACCCCCATCGATGACAGCATCCGCCGTTCTCGCTCCCGTTCGGATGCCAAGGCCAGTGTGTCTCGCGTCCCGACAGTCCAGCCGGAGTTTGAAGACGACATCTGGAAATGCCTCCAAGAAATGGAAGACCGCATCGATCACTTCGGCAAAGGCGGCCGTAGGCCGGCCCACGGATACAGGGCCGTCCGACCTCTGTTCTCCGCCGCCATCTTGCAGGCGGAAATACCCCGGAACTTCCGCCCACCTCAATTCGAGACCTATGACGGGGAGGGCGATCCGGCTGATCACATGGAGGGCTTCAAAACCCTCTTGATGATTCACAGCACATCGGATCCCCTCCTGTGCCGCGCCTTCCCCCCCACCCTCCGGGGTCCGGCTCGGGAATGGTTCTCCAAGCTCGCCCCCGGCTCCATCTATTCTTTCGACCAAATGGAGGGCAACTTCCTCGCCCACTTTGTAACCAGCCGAAAGGCCGAGAGGACAAGTGCGTCCCTACTTGGCCTCCGGCAGAAAGAAGAGGAGTTGCTCCGGGTGTTCGTCCGAAGGTTCACCGCCGAGGCGCGGTCGGTCTCCTCCCTCGACCCAGGGGTCGCCTCGGCAGTATTCCGGCACAACGTCCGTCATGGACAGCTGAAGGCCTCCCTGACGAAGAGGCCCCCGATAGATTTCCCCGACTTCCTCAATAGGGTCGAAAAGTGAGCTGAGGAGGCCCTAAATCCAGAGGACTCAAAAGAAATCCCTGAGAAGAGAAAGCGCAAGGCTGACGAGGTCGAGTCAGCAAAGAAAGGTCCAAGGGACGGAGGCACCACCAAAAGGGTTCCTCCGGTCCCTCGCTTCGAGAGGTACACCCCGTTGATGCAGAACGTGTCAACCATTCTCTTGGCAATCGAAGACAGGGAACTCGTGCAATTCCCCCCTTGGCCGAACAACAACAACAGTAAGAAGAGGGATCAGCGATTCTACTGCCGCTTCCACCGGGACAATGGGCACGACACGGATCATTGTCGTGCCCCGAAGGACGAGATCGAGGCCCTCATCCAACAAGGGTACCTCCAGGGATTCAAACGGGAAGACCCCCGGGACCAGAGAGATACGAGGAACCGGAGGGTTTCCCCTCCTCCTCGAGCGCCCAGACAGCGTCCCGAGCAGGACCAGGAGCCTGAAGAACCCGAGGGTCAGGCCATCTTACATTGCGTCCACGGAGGGCCAATGGGAGGGGAGTCCAACACTTCCCGCAAGGCGTCCACCCACTCCCTGTCTCCTTCTCGGGGGAAGACCTGGAAGGAGTTCGGCTCCCGCACTGTGACGCGCTCGTTGTCAGCCTCGGCATGGCAAACTTCGAGGTCCGATGCATCCTCGTTGACAACGGAAGCTCGGTAAACATCCTCTTCCTCGAAGCCTTTGAGAATTTGAAGCTCTCTCGAGATAAGCTAAAACCAGCCAGATACACACTGCATGGATTCTTCGGCATCCCGGTGGCAATAGAGGGTATCGTTACTTTAGACGTTAACGCAGGCACGAATCCACACCGAAGGATCGAGTCAATGGAATTCATGGTTGTCAACGTCAAGGCAGCCTACAATGCCATACTCGGCCGTCCCGGTCTCTGCTCCCTCCAACCAATTTCCTCGGCCTACCACTAGAAGATGAAGTTCCCTACCAACACTGGTGTCGGAGTTGTCCGAGGAAACCAAGAAGCAACCCGATCGTGCTACATGACGGCGATCGGGAGCGGGGTATTTCCCCTCAATGCTGTCGAGCTACAACCCGAGAGAACCCAGTCGGAACCAGAACCGGCAGATGAGCTAGAAGATGTCTTGTTTGAGACAGAGGATGCGTCAAAATGCTTCCGAGTGAGCTGCTCCCTCGCTCCTAACCTCAAGTCCGCCCTGATCGACTGTATTCGCCGCAATGTCGATCTCTTCGCATGGAAGCCTTCTGACATGCCTGGTATCTCTGAGGATCTCATCATGCACAAACTCAGTGTGATCCCAGGGTTGAAGCCGGTTGTCCAAAAGCGACGCAAGTTCGCTCCGGGGCGACAGCAGGCGGTGAATGCGGAAGTGGACAAGCTCCTGTCTACATGCTTCATACAAGAGGTCAACTACCCTGAGTGGCTGGCAAACGTCGTCATGGTCAAGAAGGCGAGCGGGAGCTGGAGGATCTGCATAGATTTCACCGACCTCAACAAGGCATGCCCCAAGGATCCGTTCCTTCTCCCGAGCATCGACGCCCTGATCGATGCCACGTCGGGTCATGACCTCCTGTCCTTTATGGATGCCTTCTCCGGCTGCAACCAGATCCGAATGTATCCTCCCGACATAGCCAAGACGTCCTTCATCACGGACCAAGGGCTCTACTGCTATCGGGTTATGCCCTTCGGGCTGAAGAATGTCGGTGCTACTTATCAGAGCCTCGTTAATCGAATCTTTAAGAACCAAATTGGTCGCAACATGGAGGTGTACGTCGACGACATGCTTGTCAAAAGCCAGCAAGGACAGGATCACGTCGCCGACCTGAAAGAGGCCTTTGGGTCCTTCAGACCCACAATATGAGGCTCAACCCGGTGAAGTGTGCATTCGGCGTCTCCTCGAAAAAAGTTCCTCGGGTTCATCGTCAGCCAGCGTGGCATCGAGGCAAACCCATAAAAAATCCGGGCCATAATAGACATGGCCCCTCCCAGGAACATCAAAGAAGTCCAGAGGCTAACGGACAGAATGGCGGCTATCGGCTGTTTCCTATCCAAGTCTGGAGAAAAGTCCCTTCCCTTCTTTAAGGCACTGCGCGCTACCGGAGGGTTCGAGTGGGGTACTTAGCAACAAGAGGCCTTCGCCCAATTAAAAGAATACCTTGCCAATCCTCCTCTCCTCAGCAAGCCCGAAGTAGGTGAACCACTCTGGCTCTACCTTTCGGCTTCAGAGAACGTACTCAGCACCGTCCACATTCAAGAAGAGAAAGGAGTCCAAAAGCCCCTGTACTATGTGAGCAAGGTCCTGCTCGACGCCTAGACCAGATATTCCAGGATGGAGAAAGTAGCATACGCCTTGGTCATGGCCGCACGAAATCTCCGTCCATATTTTCAGGTACATTCAATCTAGGTGCTCACGGATCAACCCCTGAAGGCCGTACTCTATATGCCCGAGAGCTCGGGACGACTAGTCAAGTGGTCGATCGAGCTCAGTCAGTACGACATCGGCTATTAGCCAAGGACGACCATCAATGGGCAGGCCCTCGCCGAGTTCATCACAGAATGCACCATCTCCGAGCAGCCGACAAGCAAGGAAGCCAACCAGACGTGGGAAGTTTACGTCGACGGTTCCTCTTGCAAAGCGGGGAGTGGTGCGGGCATCATTCTGCGGGGTCTAGATGGTTTTCTCCTTGAATACTGCCTCCGCCTCAACTTCCTGGCCTCTAACAATGAGGCCGAGTACGAGGCCATGATCGCCAGGCTCACCCTAGCTCATCAGGCCGGTGCCAGACAGATGAGGGCCTTTAGCGACTCTCAGCTTGTGGTCAACCAGATCACTGGGGAGTACGAGGTCTGTGACGATCGAATGATCAGATACCTGGCCGTAGTCCACCGGCTATTAACGTCCTTCGACGGGTCGGCCGTCTTAAGGATCCCCAGGGAGCAGAACACCCAGGCTGATGCCTTGTCAAAGTTAGCTTCCTCATCCTTTGAAAGCCTCGACCGAACTGTCCTAATTGAAGTCCTGCTGAAGCCGAGCACCGACTTCCCTGCGGCTCTATGCGTTGAAGCAGGAGCTCCTCCCGACGACTGGACCACTCTTATCAAGAAATTTCTAATCAAGGGAGAGCTCCCTAAGACCGGGCTGAAGCAAGGCGGGTCAGGGTCCGTTCAGAAAGGTTCGCCATAATCGACACAACCCTCTTCAAAAGGTCTTACACAACAACGGATGGCAAACCCTACCTCCGCTACTTGACCCCTGATGAAGCAAAGTATGCCCTCAAGGAGCTACATGAGGGGATCGGCGAATGCCATATGGGAAGCCGCTCGCTAGCGCGAAAGGCTTTGAATCACGGGTACTACTGGCCCACTATGCTGCAAGACGCCCTCGTCCTAGTGAAGAAGTGCGGTCCCTGCCAACGGTTCTCCCCCGTGAAGAAGGCTCCGCAAGCAAATCTCCGTTCCATGGCCAGTCCGACCCCCTTTGCATTGTAGGGGATGAATCTGGTAGGCCCATTTCCGAAGGCAACGGGCCAAAGAAAGTTTCTCATTGTGGCGATCGACTACTTCACGAAGTGGATCGAGGCAAAGCCGCTAGCAACGATCACCGAGCAACAGACCCAACAGTTTTTCTAGAAACACATCATCTGTCGGTTCGGCATCCCACAGGTGCTCATTACGGACAATGGTACTCAGTTTGCAGGTAAGTATTTCCGAAAGTTCTGCGAAGATCTCGGGATCCAGCAGCACTTCTCCCCGGTATGCCACCCCCAGTCCAATGGTCAAGCCGAGAATGCAAACCGCCAAATCATCGACGGTCTCAAGAAGCGACTCGATAACTCTTCTAAAGGGTTATGGGTCGATGAGCTACCAAGCGTTCTCTGGGCCTACCGAACAACAAAGAGAATCCCCATAGGAGAGTCTCCATTCAATCTGACGTACGGTGCGGAGGCCGTCATCCCCCTAGAAATCGGGATCCCCTCACCCCGGATAATGGCCTTCGATGAAGCAAGCAACTCTGCACAGCTTCGAGCCGACCTGGACCTCATAGACGAGGTCAGGAAGAAGTCTGCCATCCGAAGGAGCATCTACCAACAAAGGATCGAAAAGTTCTACAACAAGAATGTGCATCCCACCGACATCAAACTCAGAGATCTCATCCTCCGGAAGTTGGCTGTATCCAGTCCCAGCTAGAAAAGGAAATTAGCCCCAAACTGGGAGGGCCCTAACAAAGTATCTGAGGTTGTGCGTCCGGGAATGTACCGCCTAACCAAACCAGAAGGCAAGGCCGTCAAGAGGCCCTAGAATGCGGAGCACCTCATCAAGTTCCTAGGAGGAAAGGGCTAGCCTCCATCTCATGTAAATTATGAAGAATGTAATCGGCACGTCGTGCCTCGTTTTGTGTAAAGTTCAATTTTGTTGTAAATATGCCAGCTTTCTTAAAACAAGTTTGTGGCTTCGTATTGATTCCTATTAAAAAACAAGCTTACAGTTCGGCGCTCGGATGGCACCCCGAGCCAGAAAAGCTTTCCTTACAAGCTTACGTTCCGACGCTCGGATAACATCGCAAGCCAGAAAATCTTTCCTAATAAGCTTACGGCTTGGCGCTCGGATAGCATCGCGAGCCAGAAAAGCTTCCCTTACAAGCTTACGGCTCGGCGCTCGGATAGCACCCCGAGCCGGAAAAGCTTCCCTAACAAGCTTACGGCTCGGCGCTCGGATAGCATCGCGAGCCAAAAAAGCTTCCCTTACAAGCTTACGTCCCGGCGCTCGGATAGCATCGCGAGCCAGAAAAGCTTTCCTTACAAGCTTACGGCTCGGTGCTCGGATAGCATCGCGAGCCAGAAAAGCTTCCCTTACAAGCTTACGTCCCGACGGACGGCCACGCCCGTACAGTCTTCCTGAGAACAAGTGTGGGGGCTCGACATCGACCCCGAGCACGGCCGAGGCTTTCTTTAAAGCACCTCGACCATCACACTCAGCGGTGACCTTCAGCCACGCCCATTACTGGCTTTCTTCCCAGTGTGGGGGCTCGGCATCTGCCCCTGGCATAGGTTGGGGCTTCTTCAAGCGTACCAACCCCTGCGCACTGCGGCAACCGCTAGTCACGCCCGTACCGTCTTTCTGAGAACAAGTGTGGGGGCTCGACTTCGACCCCGAGCAGGGCCGAGGCTTTCTTCAAAGCACCTCGACCATCACGCTCGACGGCGACCTTCAGCCATGCCCATTACTGGCTTTCTCTCCGGTGTGGGGGCTCGACATCTGCCCCTGGCATAGGTTGGGGCTTCTTCAAGCGTACCAACCCCTGCGCACTGCAGCAACCGCCAGCGACGCCCGTACCGTCTTCCTGAGAACAAGTGTGGGGGCTCGATGTTGACCCCGAGCAGGGCCGAGGTTTTCTTCAAAGCACCTCGACCATCACGCTCGGCGGTGACCTTCAGCCACGCCCATTACTGGCTTTCTCCCCGATATGGGGGCTCGGCATCTGCCCCTGGCATAGGTTGGGGCCTCTTCAAGCTGATCAACCCATGCGCACGGCGGCAACCGCCAGCCATGCCCGTACCATCTTCCTGAGAACAAGCATGGGGGCTCGCCGTCGACCCCGAGCAAGGCCGAGGCTTTCTTCAAAGCACCTCGACCATCACGCCCAGCGACGACCTTCAGCAACGCCCATTACTGGTTTTCTCCCCGGTGTGGGGGCTCGGCATCTGTCCCTGGCATAGGTTGGGGCTTCTTCAAGCTGATCAACCCATGCGCATGGTGGCAACCGCCAGCCACGCCCGTACCGTCTTCCTGAGAACAAGCGTGGGGGCTCGTCATCGACCCCGAGCAAGGCCGAGGCTTTCTTCAAAGCACCTCGACCATCATGCTCGGCGACGACCTTCAGCCCCGACTATTTCAGCAAAATTTTCGTTAAGGTTTAGGGTGTCCACCTTTGGCAAACACCCCGAGCCTCAGGTCGAATTGTTGACCCTCCTCTCGCCCGTGAACAACTCGGCATTTTCATATTGTTCTATATACCTCGCGTTTTAGGTGGGGGGTTTGAATTTGAGTTTTGGGGGGAAACTTTTGGGGGGGAAATATGTTTTGTGGTGTTGGATCTGGATCATTGATTTTTGGGGGATTGAAGAAGAGCCACTTGATAGCTTTCTTTGTATTTTATTTTATATATATAGAGAGAGAGAAATCTTCGGTTGCACACTATTTTGGTGAGCACTCACAAAATAGAGCACCTATGACAAATCTGAACCGCTTATATTGTTCTATATACCTAAGATAGCCTAACAATAAAAAATCAATTACTTTGAAATTCATTTGTCCATGATTTACATCATTACAAAATTGTATGGCTGAAAATTCTAACAGCATGATGGATGGGCAAATGAACTTCAAATTACTTGATTTTTTATTGTTAGGTTATCTTAGACATATAGAAAAATATGAGCGGTTCGGATTTTTCATAGGGTCTTTATTTCATGAGTGCTCATGGAGTGCTCACCAAAAGTAGTGTGCAACCGAAGGGGACTATATATATATATATGAATATATATATATATATATATATATATATATATATATATATATATATATATATATATATATATATATATATATATATATATATATATATATATATATATATATATAATATTATTATTTCATATATACTATTTTATATAAAGTATTATAATAATCTATTATTATTATAATATATATTATTATATGTTACTATTATATATTATTATATAATTTATTATTATTATAATAAATTGTTTAATATATAATTATCATGTATTATTATTACATATATATTATTATAATTATTATATGTTATTATATATATGTATATTATTAAATATGTTTATTATAATAAATTATTTTAAATTATTATATATTATACAATTATTATAATATATTATTATTTTATAATTACAATTTTATATATACTATTATTATATATATTATTATTATTATTATATATATTATATTATATTATTATTTTTATATTTTAATATATATATAATAATATATTATTATTTCATATATACTATTTTATATAACTATATAATAAATTACAAAGAAAGCTATCAAGTGGCTCTCATTCAGTTCCCCTAAAATCAATGGTCTAAATTGATTCTCACAAAACATATTTTCCGCCCAAAATTCCAAACCCCAAAATTAAATTTTTTCCCCCAAAACTAAAAAATACATTACTTTATTACTATATCTCTGCTCTCTTCACTTTTTCATATTTCTCTCTTTCTCTCTCTCCCTTTAGCTCTCCCATTATTTCTTTATATACTTAGAAATTTAGATTGTAAGATTTCAGGTTTGTAAAATTTTCAGAATTTTTATGTTTTTTTATTGCACATGTTATATTGAAAATAGCAAATATCTCTTCAGCAGTTAAATTTCATTATTTTCCACACTTAAAGTTCTAAGAAGTTGAATTTTACACCCTCATTTATAATTATTTTTCAACATATACTAATAGAAACATGGACTTTTATTTACAACTAGTTATTATCATACTATTCAAACTTGAACTACATAATTGTTGTTTTACTGTTTACAGGGCTTTTCGTGTGTTGTATCGTTCCGAAGACGTGCCGTAGGCACGTGCCCACGGGCAAATCTAGTCTATATAATAAATTACAAAGAAAGCTATCAAGTGGCTCACAATCATCCCCTCCCCCCCCCCCCCCCCCCCCCCCAAAATCAAAGGTCCATATCAAATCTCACAAAACACATTTTTCCTCCAAAATTTCAAACCCCAAAACCAAATTTTCCCCCCTAAAAAACTCATTACTTTATTACTATCTCTCTCTTCTCTTTACTTTTTCATATTTCTTTCTCTCTCTCTCTCTCTCTCTCTCTCTCTCTCTCTCTCTCTCTCTCTCCCATTCTTTCTTTATTTACTTAGAAGTTTTGATTTTAGGATTTCGGTTTTGTAAAATTTCCGAATTTTTAATCGCAAATATCTCTTCAACAATTAAATTTCATTATTTTCCACTTAAAGTTCTAAGAAGTTAGATTTTATACCCCCATTTATAATTATTTTTCAACATAGACTTTTATTTATAACTAATTATTGTCATACTATTCAAACTTGCACTACATAATTATTGTTTTACTGTTTACATGGCTTTTCGTGTTTTGTATCGTTTCGAAGACGTGCCGTAGGCACGTGCCCACGAGCAAATCTAGTACTATTATATAATTTACTATTATTATAATAAATTGTTTAATATATAATTTGAATATATTATTATTACATATATATTATTATAATTATTATATATTATTATAATTATTATATTATTAAATATGTTTATTATAATAAAATATTTTATATTATTATATATCAGTATGTATGTATATGTATACAACATGTATGTATCAGAGCATATATACTGTATATAGTATATGCATACAACCAAACCTATACATACATTATACTCTCATTTTTAAAAAACTGTTTACATAAAAAATTATTACCAAACACCTTTTACACTCTTATTTTTAAAAAACTGTTTTCAGAAAACTGTTTTCCAAAAATAGTTTTTAAAATGTTTTTTCAAAATAACAAACCAAACGCAGCCTCAATCTTTTACACATTTGAAGGTACCCATGTCATATCAGGCACAATTTTCTAGAGAGCAAAAATTGCATTAAATGTGCTTAGATAATTTCAATGCGCTTAATTGAAATTATCTTTCAATGGCATTTAGATACCAATCTATTAGGTTGCCCCCCCCCCACCCACCCACACACACACACACACACAAGCCATCAAAATTTAACTTACCATCATCCCTTAAATCAATTTTTCAAATCACTAACAATCTTTAACCAATGCAAAGTACCAACCATGTGGCATCTTGGAAAAGCATTAAGCATGAATGAAAAGAAAGCATGTAGCATGCCCATGCTTGCATCTCCCAGCAAGCAAGAAATTACTTGGTTCAGAGATAGCATGTTAGTTAAGAGATAGCATGTAACAACAGAGTTAATAAATGACGATATCACAGGTATATGTTGTGGCTGCTATTGACCAAGCCGGTTTTAGTCCCTTTTCCTGTTTCAACAAAATGCTGGTGAAAATTCGCTGGAAAAAGGGAAGGTAGTGAAGAGAAATTCGCTGGAAAAATTCGCTTTGTAAGTTTAAAATATAATCAGAAGGGTTTCAAGCAAAACTACACATGCAAACTAACATAGTCCTACATATACACATAGATCTATGAATACATAGACACATATAAGTGTGACTGTGTGTTTGTTAAAATATAACATTTAATGAAAAAGGAGCAGCATTTGCACACGTCAGAACCAATATACCAGTAATCCTTCAGCTAATCAATTTGATCAATAAGAAATCATATCAATTAAATATTTTTGTCATTTAATTATGTCATATACAGTAAATATAGCTTTCTGTCAGCATGAAAATCAACGACTCAAATAACGGAAGGTGGGAGTTAAAGGAAAGAATCCTCCTTCCATGTATCTTTTAAATTTAGAACGAACTAAGCAAGATCCTGATATACTACTCCATCAAAATATAGACTATTTCATTATCCAGATCGACAAACAGAAAGAAAAAAAAGCATCAACTACATCATAATAAGGCAGGAAAACTTATTTTCATAAATAGTAGTATCAAATATATGTATTCTGTGGTTTCTACAGCATCTTTATAGTAAACATCAATATGGTGACTTTTTAAGATGTTAGAATCATCATAAAAAATCAAAATAACAGCATTAAAATCAGCACTTCTCGAAGGATAGAATGCCAACTATCAAAACCTTAAACAATGGGCATGGGCTATCATACTTTCATCTACCTTCTAAATTTGAATAAATCTATAGTATTTTAACCATGTGCATATATCTATTTATGTATAGACATTTAGAAACGCATGTCTCTGTCCATCCATGTGTTTATGAATGTATAACATTTAACAGGAAATATGCGCGATTTATCACCCCATATCAAGAATTAAACGTGCAAGCCGAAGAAACTCCCAACCTCCAGCTCACCAGCTAAGAGGCTTGGCACTCTGCAGTTATCTTTCGGTCAGTAAGGTAGTGTTTGGCCCAGCTTAAAATTAGCTTATCTTCTCCTTTAGAAGGAGAAGTTAGGCCAAACACATATTTCGAAAAGCCCAAAAAAAGTAGAAGTAGCTTCTTTTTTATAAAGAAAAGGAGCTCCAAAAGAAGCCCTCCAGATTTACTTCTGGCTTCTCCTTTTCTCTTCTTTTCTACCATTCTCTTTTCTTATCCCTTCATGTATCAAACCCAAACCCTAAAATCAAAAAAATTACCCCTTCCCCTTCCCCTTCCTTTCCTCGCCGAACAGACCTTGGTCAACATCGACGTGGTCAACGTCGAGAAATCGAACAAGTAAACCAAGCTCATCTTCGAAACTCGAACCCCAACGAAAATAGACATGAAAACCCCCAAAGTTAAATAATACAGGCACTGAATGCAAACGATTTGGGCCAGAATCAACCATGGATCAAATACCACCGCTCCATAGAACATGATTCCTTCCTTCGAAAAGGAATCTTCCAAAACCCTGAGATGAAGCTTTCCCTAATTCGACCGAGATTCTCTCATGATGACGACCTGAAGATAAATCTCGAGCAAATTGGATGGATTGGATGTCCTTGAGATTCGAAATTGTGATTTTTTTTAGTTTGAGATGATATTAGGGATCTAGAAGAAGAAATTGGGGAAATTAGGGATTGCGTGCAGTAGGGTTTGCCGGTTCGGTTTGTACCTACCGTCGGTGACGGCGAAGTCCTGTTGGCTATTTGGCACGTAAAGTGCACGTATATAAGTTCTATTGATATGTAAAGTTTTAAAAAAAACTGACTATCCAAACAGCTTCAGCTTTTAATTTCAAAGCTCTACTTTCTGGCTTCTCCTTCTGAAGTAGCTTTAAAGCCCAAAAAAAGCTAGGCCAAACGCACCCATAATAGTCCTCCATCAGCTCCTGTCTTGCCATGTTCAGCTCCTTAATCAGAAAATCAATATGATCATACAATATTTTAGTGCCAGCTAAACTTCCAAGATTGTGGTAATTGGCTGCCCACTTGAAAATTCTCTGATACTCCCAGTGCCACAGAAAAAAACTAGCAACCCTTTGCAAAATTGGGGCAATTGATGTAGGGTTTATCAAAATTTGTAACCGAATTGTAGTACTTCACTCGTGTGATGAGATGGCAGTTGCATGGGGGTGTGGGGAGAAACTACTTAACTTCCCCCAAGGATGACTAACTGCGGTAGGACGAATATTTTTCCTGCTATTTGTGCTTGAACTAGCCATCATGTAACAAATCAAACAAAATACATGTAATTAATATGATCTGCGATCTTCATGTCCATACAAGAATTAGTACCCTCATCTACTACATAATCAAATATCCTACAGATTCAAATATTCCTACGAAAGCAAGTGTCTTTCAGCAAATCAAAACAATTTCCACACCCAATCTACGAATCTTCACCCAAAAAACAATAATAATTTATCCCAATAATTCGGACAACCATTTAGAGTAATAAACTAGGCCAATTAATTACATCTACAATCACCAAAATTTTATAAGCTGATAGACCATGAGATGAAGAAGAAATTCACCTTGACACTGCGCTTGATCCCCCAAATTTCCCGTCAAATCTCCCTAATTTTTCCTCCTAATCTTTTTTTTGTGTTTCCACTCTTTGTCTGAAGCCTATATAAAGAGGTTATCATAAGGGTATTTTCGTCTTTAAAAAGTAAAAACAACATAACATTTTCTAGAAACAACTCAAAATGGACGGAGTAGGCCATACTGTCTAACGGAGCAAACTTAAGTAGAGTTATATGCACACACACAAAAAAACTGAGTATGGTTATCTGCCAATCTTGTAAAACTCAGTAGGATTATCTGAAATTTACCCTAATATTAATTATATTATATATTATATTTTTAAATTAATTTTTATAATTTTTATAATTATTCTAAAACTTGTAGAAGAATTGTTAAAGGGAGAAATTGAAATGGAGATAGAAATGAAGGGTGTTAGAGTTGCACTCCAAATAAGCTCCAATCCGGGCTGCAAAATGCAGATCCCGGGTGGAGATGCTCTAAGAGCATCCACAGCCGTTTGAGGTAAAATATGCATATACCTTAGCAATTCGAGCGAATGCTGCAGTCGTTCTAAAGCTAAATGCATAATTTCGTTCAAAATGAAACAGACGAAATATGATGTTTTCATCTGTGAGAAAAAAATTAATTTAAATAGGCAGAAACTAAAAATTTAATAATAAAATATAAGGGATGATTCGTCCCAAAAAAAAAATCGAATTTCACGTCGGACGAAACATTATGTTTCGAATTTTGATTTTTTTTTTGGATTTCTGGGAATTTTTTAAAAGGTTTTTAAAAAAAACAAAATTGTTGGGACCCACATGTCATGTTTAGTCCCAGTGGGTTTTTTTGGGAATTAAGGTTTAGCTAATTAAGCTTTTAATTAACTAAATCTAATTAATTAACTAATTATTTAACTAAAAGTTTAATTAAAATACTAACTACACTAATTAATTAACTAAATTATGAGCTTAAGATTTATTTTTTTTAATTCAGGATTTCATCGGACGAAATATGAAACATCATGTTTCGTCCGATAAAAAAAATAAAATAAAATATTACGGACAAAACATCATGTTTCTTTCGATAATTTAAAAAATATTTAAATAATCCAGACGAAATATGATGCATTTTCATCACGCATAATATGCATAATATTATATGGGCTGCTATGTTTACATTTTTACTTTAAAAAAAATAACAAAATAGCTAACAAGTATAGCTTCTACAGTGCGGATTTATGCATAAAATGCATATTTAGCGGACAACTATGGATGCTCTAATTAGACAAAAGCAAAAGGAATAAGTCAACCAATCAAAAGGTCAAGATCAGTGTAGTCAATGAATCAAAACAGTCGAATGAAGTGAAACACAATCACAGGATTCACAACCCTCCAAATGTACAATACGTATTTCTTTTTTTTTTTTGATGAAACGGATAGAGTCCGAAGACTCCAGCCATAATATATATTCATAAAAATAACTGTAGCAAGGTCTTACAAGGCGTAAAACAATTAGTACAAAAACAATATACTACAATACAGATCCAACTAGAATTACATCCACCGATGAACATACGCTAAGCCGAGAACAACACACCCCAACTAGAAGCCTGCTGATCGAGCAAGCCAAACCACACAAGGAAATAGAAGAAGCTCCCGAGGCTGATTGGAGCGAAAGGAAGCGAGGTGACCAAAGTGGCCATCTCGCCTGAATTCTCTGATCGTTGAGGCGGGAAGCGCACCTGCGAAAATCAGAAAGACGATAGACAAACGAGCCACAATACCAAACGCCGTGATTTAGAGGACCTCCTCCCCTGGCTCGAGACGCCAGCGAGGGCGCTACAGGAGGACACGAGAGGCAAAAGGTAGAAGTCTACCAACACGGCAAGAAAACATAGACAGGTGAACACTACACCCAAAGAATGGGTCATAGAACCAACTAATTTAATCAGTTACAAAACAATCCGACAGAACAAGGAGATCAATGCTAATCAACAATGTGAAACACTAAACAGCTGAACTAAGTATACTGAAAATCACAGCTAACCCATGGAACACAGCAATCTTCCCAATCATAAAATAGAACATTAATAGAACTGATACCAGTCCATACTGCAAATCAGCAGCAGCTACATCAGTATACATCCAATTAAGAAGACCAGCATAGTAATTAAACCAAACACAGAGCTCTCAATATATGAGCTCAGAAAGTAGAAAAACAGAACGAAACGTTCCAACAACTAGTGAAACACATTAACATCAGCACCATCCAAAACTCATCAAACAGAAGAGAGCGGTAGCAGTCCCACAAAAGAAAACCTGGGCATCAACAACAAACTCCCAGCCAGAACAGCCCCATTACGGGGACAAAACAACTTGCCAAAAGCAAAATGAGGGTAGACAACACTACCCTTTAAGCCTGCAAAAGAAAACAAGCAAGGGCAAATCATAAGATCTCACCGGTAAATCTGCAAGCCTAACCTCAAAAGAGCCGGAAGAGAGAACTACTGCGAAAAGAACTAGAAGCAAATCAGATACCGAAAAAGAAATGCCAATAAACGCAGGTAGAGATATCTACTACCAAAAAAATAGAAACTAAGACAGTTTTAGAACATTAAATAGCATTGAGATTAATAAGACAATTGTAAGCCTTCTCCAACCTTTCACCCTTCATATTTTCTCTAGCTTCCGATTTTAAAGAAGAAGACCAAAAATTGAATAAAAGGAGTAACTCTTTAGCTAATGATCGAGATGGAGTTAAAATATGCTGGAAAATTATGTGATTTCTTTCTCTCCAAATAATCCATAGAATAATCTGGAAAGAGAGGATCCAAGAGTTGTGGAAATTAAGGTTAGGGGGACGCTTAGACCAGCAATCGAACAGACTGATCGGAGTGTCAGACACTCCCCAGGCCAGAACGGTAATTTTCCATAGAGTTAGAGTGTAGTCGCAATCAATAAACAAGTGGTTCACATCCTCGGAAAATGACTCGCAAAGTGGGCACAATTGTCCCCATGCTAGATTTCTCTTGTTGAGTCGTTCGACGGTAAGGAGTTTATTGTTGAGTGCTAACCACACAAGGATCTTCACTTTCAACGGAGCACACGATTTCCAAACCAAATCGTAGAATGGCGATCTAATCCCTCTAAAATTGAGGAATAGATAGAAAGAACGGACTGAGAAGTTCTTAGACGCGTTCCAACGCTAGAAGAAATCCTCTTTATCATACCAATCCACATTGTTGATGACCTCGATTAATTTATCAAACTCAGGAGCTAAATGGGAAGAAAGATTAGACAAGAGGGGAATCGACCATTCTCTATGGTCGTCGTTGAAGCTATAGTAATCAGTTACCAAAGCCAGGGGATTGGTGGCCAAGCGAAAAATCGCGGGGAAAGCGGTCGCTAAAGAGGAATTACCGATCCAGATATCAGACCAGAATCTGGTCATGGATCCATCCTTACATCCATGGCTTAAACCACACTGGAATGCCGTTGCCGCTTTCCAAATGCCTTTCCAAAACGGGGAGGACTTCCTGTGAGGACGATCCGGAAAACTCCACCATGGATTAGCCACAAAGTAATTGGCTTTGATGCATCTAATCCAGGGGAGATCCTCCTTTTTAAGGAATCTCCAAATCCATTTGCCTAGCAAGGCTAGGTTTTGGTGTCTAAGATCTAAAACCCCTAAGCCACCAGCTATTTTTGAAGAACATACGAGTTTCCAATTACAAAGATGTGAACCGGGATTGTAAATAGGAGAACCCGACCAGAGGAAATTACTTCTAATACGGTCGATTCTTTTGATGACCCACGACGGGATGAAGTAGAAGGACATCATGTACAGGGGAATAGAAGAACGAACTGAGTTGAGCAGGATTAATCTACCGCCTCGAGACAATTGTCTCCCAGACCACACCGACAGTCTGGATTCGACCTTGTCAATCATCGGTGACCAATCTGATCTATGAAGATTGCCCCACCTCAGTGGGATCCCCAGGTACGTAATAGGAAAAGAAGTGACCGGACAGTTAAAGAACGCGGATATTTCATCCTGCCTATTAGGAGAACCTCCCAACCAAACGACTGACGACTTTTGAAAGTTGATAGTAAGACCAGACACTAGTTCGAAGCAATAGAGAAGTAGTTTCAGGTTTCTGAGAGTATGTTGATTAGGTTTGGCCAGAATAATGGTGTCGATGGGGTACTGAAGGTTCAGTACGCCATTGAAGGAGCGGGATTCTCCCAGTCCTTCGATGACTTGGGCGTCCCAAGCATTGCGAAGAAGTTTACTGAACACGTCTGCTACAAGAGAGAATAATAGGGAAGAGAGCGGGTCACCTTGCCTGAGCCCGCATTTGATTTTAAATTTGTGACCCTCCGATCCATTAATGAGGATGGATGATGTACCCGCAAATAGGCTAGACTTGATCCAAGCAATCCATTTGGGACCAAATCCCCTATTGCTTAAGATATCGAAAAGGAACTCCCAAGAGACGTTATCATAAGCTTTTTGAAAATCAAGTTTGAGGAGAATCCCCTCTGATTTGGAATTGTGACAATAGGAAATAATTTCCTGGGCCGAAGCCACGCTATCAAGAATAAAACGATCTTTAATAAAACCCGATTGAGCCGGATCAATAAGGGGAGATATCACCTCTCCAAGTCTAGCCGACAGAACTTTCATGATAATTTTGAATGTGGTATTGATAAGACTAATCGGCCTAAAATTAGCCACGGTATTCGCACCTATTAGTTTAGGAATAAGAACAATATGAGCGTAGTTGATGCGGTCAAAAGAAAAAGAGCCTAGATGAAGCTCGGAGAACATACGATAAAGGTCATCTTTCAAATAATGCCAGAACTTTTGAAAGAAGAAAGCGGGGAAGCCGTCAGGGCCCGGCGCCGCGTCACTTTTTAAAGCGAATACCGCCTGTTTGATTTCTTCCATAGTAAATGGAGAATCAAGAGTAGAGAGATCGATAGGATCATCGCCGTACAGGTGAGTCCAATCCAGGCTCAAAGTCCTCGGTTTGGAGGATCCAATGAGATTTTTGTAGAAACGGAGGAAAGATAGGTGAATATCTTCGTTAGAAGAAAGTTCAACCCCCTCGTGAATGATAGAAGAAATATGATTACATCTTTGCCTATGGGAGGCAAAATTATGAAAAAAAGCAGTATTGCAATCGCCCTCTTTGAGCCATTGAAATTTTGCTCTCTGGGCCCATTTCACGTGTTCTTGATGAAGAATTTCCGAAAATTCTTTTTTGCAAGAATGCCGCTCATTGAATAATTCAACCGAGATCGGCCCTTGCTCCTCCATTTGATCTATAGATTCAATGGAAGAGAGGTAAAATTTTTTTAGGAAATTGGTATTAAATTGTCTTTCATTGCGCCAGATTTTACATCCGAATTTAATCGCATGAAGTTTGAGAAGTATGGACCCTAATCCAGAAGATCCAGAAATTACCGAAAGGCAGTCCGAAACGAGGTTAACAAAAACTTGGTCTTGCAACCAAAATTTTTCGAATCTGAAATGATGGTGACGAGGGAAATGAAAATCAGAATGTAACGCGATGGGCACGTGATCTGAGGAGAGATTGGGTAAGGCGAGAGCAAAAGAGTTGTGAAAACGGTTAATCCAATCATTGGACACCAAGAACCGATCGAGCTTCGCCATCGCTGGATAATGGCGGAGGTTCGACCACGTAAAGGATCTGCCTGATAATGGAATATCGGTCAGAAGTAATGTTTGGATGCATTCGTTGAAACGATGATTGCCAATCGACGAACTATTAGATCTTTCGTTGGCGAATCGCGTGACATTAAAGTCGCCACAGAAGATGCACAGCTCATTAGAATGGGGCAACAGAGAAAGGAATTCGCTCCAAAACAACGGCCGACCTTCAGACGACGATGAACCGTAAACTGAGATGACCGTGAGGTTAGTGTTAAGAGGCAACCAATGAAGTATTGTTAAGAGGAAATGAAACAATACGTATTTCTTGTTTCATGCAAGATGGCATGCTCGCTCGACGGCAAATTAGTATTAAAATAAACTCAGTGGCGCTAAGGGAAAATCAAGTCATGTAATAAAAATGCTCCCACTAGGTCATCATAACACAAGATATAGAGGAAATACATAGTAAAAGATAAGAAATGTCATTAAAGTTATAAATTACAATCAATGAAACCAAAACGAAACTAAAATAGTAAACCATATCTCGGTTAGAAACTAATGCATCTGTTGGTTATGACAATCCATATGATTAACTGCACCAAATTTCACTAGGGCTCTTCAGTCTTTAATTTTCCTAAGTAGTTAGTTTTTTTCTAGCCTTCTGGTGCAGATTACATACAAAAACTCTGCTTTTTAGCTGAAGGGATGAACCATGCAATTAGATTGACTCAAGACACTTGAAAAGCAGGTCATATCAGAGACTATCTAGACTTCGCATCTTGTTGGCATCTGAAGAATCCGGAGTGTAGCGAAGATGCTGCTCGTAATAGCTGATCAGCTGCGAACAACAGAAGCATCAGCGTATTTCATTCAATCGACAAGAAAAATTATGTTAAACTGGAAATTTTCAGGAAGAAAAAAAGATTAAAAGGTCATACCAGTAGTGGGTTATTAATCTTCAACTCCTTATCATCTACAAACACTTCCTGTCCATCAGACCTACAAATCGAAAAATAATAATAACCTAATTTAATTTTAAAAATCACTAGTTTAGTTATGTGAAATAAAGTCTGCAGAAAAATATTTATACTTAAGCGGTTGTTAACTTTACACCAGTAATAGGTGCAAAATTAGACTTGCGCTCTTTACATTGTCGCTGTGCACTTGCAGCTCCAAATGCAGCAAGCACAAAAAAGATATAGCCGCACTCGTCTCTCTTTTCAATTTAATGCCACCTAATCTCATCTCTTTTAGTTACCCCTATCAACGATAACTAAACAAACACTTGAAATTTATTTCTAATTTGCATCTACAGCAAAACCCAGTGTATTATTTCCTATAGGCAAATTTCATAAAAACCACCCTCCTTTTAGGGCGATTATCAAGAAAACCCACCTTTTCTTATTTGGTTATCAGTAAAGCATCCTCCGTTACTCACCATTAATCACATCCATATCTTCCTTCCATTATAGGTATCATGTGATAGCACATGCTTTTTTTAATTTTTCTAGCCCTAAACTACCCCTGAATTATTTAAGACTGATTTTTAACTGGTTTCAAGATAATGGAAATATTTTATTTAGGTCCCCTCTCTTACCCTAATTTCCATTAGCCCCCTGACTTCTTTTACTCTTCACTAAAAACCCTTTAAGCTTCATAGATTTTGTACATAACACCCCAATATTTCATAAAATGTGAAAATTACTATTTTATTATCAGAGAAGGATCTTTTAGGTTGATGTGTCCACCTCCAATTGGGTATAACTTAATTTAAATTCTTACAATACAAAATTGGTAAAATAGGGAGGCTTATTTGAAAAAGGCTTTCTTCTTCATCTTCTCCAACAAAACATCCATTTGAAACATACACTACCGACAACCCACCACCTCCTCCACTCTCCCATGCCGCAACGTAGTGGCGGGCCCAGAAGTTTTACCTTGTGGGGTCATAATAGGAAGAAAAAAAAAGTAGAAAAGTAAAAGGTTACATATATTATATTATTTTTTCGCACATGCACATTTTAGAACTGTCCATGCGAAAAAAGGTACATCTTCTTTAAAATAGTGGAAACATTTAACAAAACACAATCTCTCTTAACAGGAACAAAAAACAAAAAACAAAACACACACATTTCCTGAAAAACGAAATGCATTTTAAGAGAAAAATTATGATTTAAAAGAAATACAATATAAAAGGGAAAAAAATGAAAGAAAAAAAAATCAGGGAAATTCAAAGATTGTATTTTATTTCCAAAAATTTATGGTAACTAGTATGTATATGGATTTCATAATTATTTTGAAAGCAGAGTTTTAAAGGATATAAGGAATAATTGAGAATTTTAAGCAATATTGTGGTCAAATGAGGAGAGTGAAGGGTTCAACCATTCAAATTTGGTCTGAAAGTGGGGCCTAGTACATGGGATGAATGCCTAAAGGGCAAAAGGAACCAAAGGGTAGGGTCAAAATTGAACTTAGACCCCTCCAAAATTGAAAATTACATAAATTCAAAACTAGATCTCTCTGTTTCTTTAAAAAAAAGTAGGGTAAAAAAAAGGTGGGGGCAGCTGACTACAAACCAATACATGTGGGTCCCCCCCTGCTCCAACCTCCACCTCTGCCTTTACCTCCGCACCTCTCCTATGCCCAACCTCCATCTGATCCCAAATCCACCCACCTTCATCACCACAACAAAATCCCCAAGTCATAAACTTCTTTCGTTGAATTAAAATACTTCCACCCCAACCTTCTTCTTCCTAAAATAACTCTCAACCCAAATCAACCCACACCTAAGTAGTAAGAAAAAAATGGTCAGTCGGTAGGCAAGTCAAGTTGGTAAGCCAAAAGTGATCATACTTTCTTGCCTTAGCCACCTTTGCAGAAGGAAAGAAATGAAGAAGACCCATAGGTTTAAGGGGAGAGTAATTAGATAGTCTTTTTTATGAGGACATCAATTTTATTTAGTTTAGGATTTCATTTCAGTACCATATTTGTTTTAGACAATTATAGCCATATGTAATTTTTTTTATGCATTAGAATATTTTTGAGATTTTGAGAATATTCTGAGATTTGTATCTTGATTGTTTTGAGCATATATATAGGCCTTGAGATTAATGAGAAAGATATGTCATTCTTAATTAAAAATTATTTTGTTGAGTCTTGCTCTTCCTGTCTCTTTTTGTGTGATACAATTGAGATCCAATTATTAGGGTTTGTGATAAATCCTAATACAATTTTAGGGTTAGTGATTAACTCTAAAATCTACCCCCAAATTAAAATCTCCAAAATCCCTAACCCTACTCAGCCGCCATCTACCTTCCCACTATTTCACCTTCTTCCCCAATCCTCCCTCCCGAAAACCCTAAATCCCCTTCTCTCTCCCCAACGTCTTCTTCCTCCTCACCTACATCCCGATCAAAACCCCTAAACCCAAACCCTCTGCTCCTGCGACCTCCCCATATCTCCCGCTCCTCCATAAAGATCCCGACTTCCAAAAATCCCGTGGCCATTACCCACAAGCCGTCCTCTCATCCTCGTCTTCCTTCTCCGACCTAATCCTCACCTCCAACGAACCCCCCCTGTCGTTGTCAACCTCTAGTACATCCCCCGACCTCGCCCTTGCCCTATTACAGATTGCCAGCAACACCCCAAAACCAAAAGCCCTATTTTCCCCTTTTTCGTCGCTCCTCGCCGCCAGCGATGCCCAGCCTCGACACCGTACGCCATCGTCCTGGTCCATCCCCTTGCCGCCATCAATCCCGATTGCAGCAGCGCCAGCCATCACCAGATCCAGCGGCCAGTCCTTCCAACAGTGGCTTCACCTTCGATTGTCGCAATTGTTCTTTGAACTCTCGGTATACTCTTTCCACTTTTAAATATTTGTATTATACTGCCTTATCATCTCTACTATATTATTTGATAATTCTTTCGTCCACAAACAATTGAGATTGAGTATTCCACTTGCTTGATTAGAGTACGAATCAATATTGAATCTTTTATTTGCTAAGAACACTTAGGGATTTAATTATTGATTGTTATAATTAAATTATTAATTGGGATTGTTAAACGTGATTCAGTTCTTAAAAATCCATCAAACCAATTAACTGTTTAAAATTTCTAAATTTAATCCGCACTACGTGTTGGTAAAATTAATCCATCAAGAATCTTGGAAATTCTCTATTTAGGGTTAGTTTTACATCACTTTTTCTTTTCTTTCCTTCTATTTTTTCATTGTAGGTAGGGCCCACCGCAAAAAGTAGCTGCAATAACTTCATATTAGCTAGGGGTAATATCGACATTTCATCCAAAATAAAAATGAGGCTGGTTTATTGATGACCAAAAAAAAAGATGGATTTCTTGATAATCACCCCCAAAAGAGGGTGGTTTTGTGAAATTTAGCATCTCCTATATTTACAAGAACATCAAATTAACTAACCAGTAAAACCTGTAAAGTTGGTACTTGTAAAGTTGCAACCGCATCAAACCAAACAAGCACCTTGTGAATTTATTCTAGGGTATATTTCACAAAACAACCCTCAATTTTGGCCCTATGAAAAATAACCATCGGATACTTCAATGAGCCACCCTAATTTAGTTTTCGGTGAAAACCACCCTATGGTGTGACAACGTTAGGGTAAGGCGTGAATTGGGAGTGAATTGCCTATGTTACCACACTCTTAATCTAACTAACCAATAATACTAAGAAAATGATAAAAAAAAATTTAAAAATAATGAAAATAACCTTATCTCCTTCATTTCTTTTACTTCTCATCTTGAATGTATATAAAATCTAAATATATTTCTTCTAAATTTTAAAAAACAAATCATAATTTTCAAAAATCAAACACTTAAACAGTTAAGCAGGGTATCCAAATTATACATGTAATAGTATAAATTGATAGAGGTTGGCTCGTTGACTAATATTACTAACAAAGGTGGCTTATTGCAACAACAACAACAAAGCCTTTTTCCCAACTAGTTGGGGTCGGCTACATGAATCATGGTTTTCCATTCTGCTCGGTTTAGCCAATATCTTCTGTAAAGTCACAAGCTATCATATTTTTTCTCACCGTTTCCACCCAAGTTTAGTTTCAGTCTTCCTCTACCCCTAACTCTACCCTCAATACTTATCAAATCACTCTTTCTAATGGGGACACTACTAGGTCCACGTGTGACGTGTTCAAACCACCTGAGGCGATTCTCTCTTATCTTGGATTGGAGCTACCTTTAGCATGTCTCATATATGCTCGTTTCTAATTCTATCCTTCCTTGTTTTACCACACATCCATCTGAGCATTCTCATCTCCGCTACGCTCATTTTTTGAATATGTTGTTTCTTTGTTGCCCAACACTCTGCTTCATACATCGTTGCTGGTCTAATAGCTATCCTATAAAATTTTTACTTCAACTTCAAAAGTATACGTTTGTCACACAAAACACCACTAGCACTTCTCCACTTAAGCCGTCTTGCTTGGATCCTATGTATAACATCTTCACAAATCTCCCCATCTCTTTGTATAATTGAGCCTAAATATCAGAAACGGTCTCTCTTAGGTATCTCTTGACCATCAAGCTTCACTACTTCCTCAGTTGTGTTCCGAATATCATTAAATTTACACCCCATATACTCTGTTTTAGTTCTGCAATCCATAGTTTCTCTCCACAATTCTAATTTAGCATTGATTCCTGCTTTAGTCTCGCCCACTAAGACGACGTCATCGGCAAAAAGCATACACCAAGGCACCTCATCTTGTATTCCTCGCGTCAATTCATCCATAACCAAAGTAAAGAGGTAGGGGCTTAAAGTCGAACCTTGGTGTAAACCTACTGTAATAGGAAAATCACTGGTCTCTCCTGTGATTGTTGTAATTGTGGTCATTGTCCCTTTACACATATCCTTAATTACCTCAATATACCGAAAAGTTACTCTTTTATTATTTAACACCCACCATACTAAGTCTTTAAGGACTTAATCATATGTTTTTTCTAGATCTATAAAAATCATAGATAAATCTTTCTTATTCTCCCTATATTTTTTTATAAGTTTCCTCAGTACATAAATTGCTTCCATTGTTGACCTCCCAGGCATAAATCCAAACTGATTCTCAGACACTGTAATTTCTAGTCTCGATCTATGTTAACAAAGGAGGCTTATTGATGACGGAAAAATAATCGGTAGGTTGTATGTCAAACACCCTAGACTGGGGGTGGTTAAGTGAAACTTATCTTTTCTTCCACCTATACTTGTCAAGTAATCTGGTAATTGTACAAAAATTGTAATGATTTTTTGCTACAAGACATTAGCATAATTGTGTATTAGTACAAAAGTACTATAATTTTAGTCATGCATTTATGTGTAAGAAATCCTGGTCAGCGCAACAAGTAACAAGTAACAGGGAAGATAAAATGATTTTCGATAATTAATTGTCAATTAACACACTATATGATGAGCATATCCAACACCCGATAGGATAGGATAATATCTTGCCGCATATGAAAATGACACTTGAGATTTTGAAGCTTGCACAAAATATGTGAATATAGAACTTTTTACACAATATTGACTAATTTTTCTCACTTACATAATCACATTTTAAATATGCTAGTTTAAAATAAATTAATAAATAAAAAATAAAAACTTTGGGAAGGCTTCTTGTTTGGCTTTTGGCTTACATGTGCCATCGAGTCGGATTACATTCCCCATAACAAATTTATCATCTTTCTCCTTCTAAACTATTTCCCTTAGTCTTGGAGAATTTGGAGAACGTGAGGAGATCTTTCTAGAACTAAGGTAAACCCCTTTCTAATCATAGTTTTGTACTTTTGGCACCAACTATTTGAGAGGGTTGATGTTAGGTCAATAGTTGGTCATAAAACTTTCGTCTACGAGCCGACCCCATCTTAATGTGATAAGGCTTAGATAATGATGATGAAATTAATACATATACATAACATTCATCTCTAACAAAACATGGCGCACTGTTGATGACTCTGAGTCCAACACTCCCCCCTTCATCCTTTGAATAAACTTTAATTGTTTAGTAAGTTCGTATATTATAAAGTTGTAAAATATATATGAATAATAACCCAACACAAATATTGTAATTTAAAAATTAAAAAAAAATGATATGCGCGCGCACACAGAGTTGGGCTGCAAACTTTCCATTTAATTTTGGAAAGTAGTTTTAACATCTTTTCTTTTCATAGTTCAAACGTCTTCCGTCTCTTTTCAAGTGCATTACATGAACAAAAAATTAAAAGATACATCAATCTCAATGCATATCATATGGTTAGAAAAAAAGTTAAATCTACTTTTATAATTAAATGAAAAGTCCCTAGCCTATATACATGGGGATCTTCGGCTGCAAACGACCGTAGCGTGTAAACACGTGCAAACACCCTATAAAGCCTGAAGCTGTTGTTTTGGTTTGCACGTGTTTACACGCTACCCCTTCGGTTGCGAACGGAGTTTTGGTGCAAAATGGCGTGCGAACACCTGTTACCGCTATCACCAATAGCAACAACAGTGCGAATGATGTTGCTATCGGAAATCACCCCAAAAATATATATATAGGGAGGGGTGAAGGAGAGAGAAAGGTCCAACATAATTAATATCCATTGAGAGTACTCCTCAACCCTTGGATCTAAGTTTGGATGGAGTTTGAGATCAAATCACTTAAAATAAAATAAAAATAGATAAAATAATTTGTTCTTTAGTCCAATGCATATATATATATATATATATAGGAGTGATCTCCAAAGATCTAATCTTATTTCTTAGTTTAAGATCCAACACCAGCTAACCATTATGAGCCATCGGATCTCAGATTTTTCAGATCCAACGGCTCCAAACACTTCACTTAAGTTTTAGACCGGAAAATAAACCAACCGGTCTGGTTCACTCGTGAACCAAAATAAACCAAAAAAACTAATCGCTCTTTTCCTTATCATATAATCACTCTCTCCCCACCCCGTCTATGTCACCATCGCCATCGCCATCACCACCACCGCCACCGCCATCAACACCGCTGCCACCGCCATTGCACCACCATCACCGCCCCGCCACCACCGCCACCGCCATGCTCAATAAACGGTATCTTAATAAAAATTTATTTTTTACTTATTTTTTATTTTCTTTTTTTAGAGTTTGCTTGGGTTTTTTCTCGCCTCTTGATGCGTGCTTATTCAATCGGACGGCCTTCAGATCTGGATCTTAAACTATGAAAGAAGATCAGATCTTAGGGGATCACTTCCCTATATATATATAAAGAGAGAGGTGGGGGAAGGGGGAGAGGGAGAGGTCCAACTTAATTAATATCCATTGAGAGTACTCCTCAACCCTTAGATCTAAGTTTGGATGGAGGTTTGGGATCAAATCATTTAAAATAAAAAAATAGAAAAACTAATTTGTTCTTTTCCCGTTCTACATACCTTTACTCCTCTTTGATAGGCAAAAACCTTTAGTTTTCTCTCTTCTTCCCCCCTTTGCCACTTACTCCCATCATCACTACCGGCATGTTCCTCGCCACTTCCCCTCAATTCTCGACATGAATCCTAGCTACCATCAGAATCCACTCCTCTCCTCACAACCTCATTGTAATCCCTCCCACTTAGTGCCCCTTGTTAGTGATACCTCTCAAAAAATCACACTTGGAGCTTGTTCCAAGCTTATTAGATCTCATGGCTATCAAAGAAAAAAGTTCAGATCTCATATGAGGAGAACCAAGATCAAGTGAATCTTCTTTCAATTTTTGGTTATCTTAAAATATAGTAATTTCGCCCCAAAAAGTCTCAAAAACCTTCTCAAATGGTCAATCTTGAATGATCACTTTTCTATTTTGGTTGTGTATGGTTCCAGATATGTGTTGGTAATTAAGTTCTCAGAATTCAAAGACTCCATGATTTAGAGCACATAACAAAACAATTCAAATTATATTATATATTAGTTATACTATATAGATGGCATTGTGGAAAGAAAATACTAGATATAGCCAAAAAAATTAATGTATTGATGCTTCATATTGTTAAGTATTTAGGTAGTAAAATATTTTATGTCATGTTTGAATGTTAGGCTTTGTTCAAGTACAATTACAAAATAATTGAAAGTTCGAAATGATCTACGCCAAATCTACAGGGTTCAAAATAAATATACTTTAATGAATTTCTTTTCAATGTAACTATGTAAGCATATAGATATTTGCAATATATTTGCTCAATCTTCTTATTATGAGGTTTATTCCAACCGTCAATAAAGATACGGTTCCAAAAGTTGGAATGTGTTTTGAAACTAAAGACAAAGCAAAAAAAATAAAAATAGAAGAATAACTGCATGAATGGAGTATTTGACTTACGCATTGCATCAACAAAGTGTGAAGAAAACTCAACAAAATACTTCTTATATATTATTAGCACGATTAAAAGAGGGGCATTATATTATGAAATAAACATCTAGAACTTTAGAGAAACAAAGGAAAAGAAAAATTACACGTGTAGGTTGAAAGGCTTATATGAGGTTAAAGTTAAATAGAAGTGGCATATGGAGAAGAGCACACCCAGTGCTTGACATCTTCTAATAGTTCATACACATTTGACAAGAAGTCACCGTATAGTTTCTCCTACAAAAAAGGCATTACTTCTACAAATGAAAGTGATCATTGTAAGTAACAAGTTACATAAATCTTTTTGCAGTGAAACATGGAGGATATGAAAATAGTGGGTGCACAGAGAAAGATATCAGAAGCTACAAAAGATAAATGGGGCATGAAAATAAGGAGAATGGAGCAAAGAAATGATTAGGAATTTCAAATAAAAGTGACTTGAATCTTTCATTTTGCAAAGCATATGAAGTGGACAAGAAGAGGAAGGTAACACATTGTTTTTGGGTGCACGCATATGGATGAAAGATATTTACGCACTTCATTAATGTTTGTGTTGTTCAATCTTCTGCACAAATAAGTATAACTTGAGATTTCTTTGTAATTCTGTTTGCATCAACCATTATGGTTAACCTACTGTCTTTATTAGCATCATCGTTTACAAAGAAATTAGTCAATTACAAAAGCATTCACTTGGTTTTTTGAAAAATGGCTCGAGGCTTTTATTAAAACTTGCACCAAAGGTCATTATTACCAATGAAGATTCAGTAAATTCCAATATCCTACTCCCATACATATCGTAGACTTTCTATGTGGCATTTAATAAAAAGGTTACCCTCTTGAAATAGAGATGAAACCAACAAAGCTCAAAGTGAAATCATCAATTCTAATTTAAACAACAAAAGCTCCATCGAGTTTGAGTGAAGCATGAAGAGATTATGTTAAAACTTAACTTACTTCCCACCCATGACTTGGTTTAAAAATATGGCATACTTCATAAGTAGATGCCAGCTATGTGAAAGAGATTATTTTAGGAGGTACAAAGACGACAAAAAATAGGGAAAGCATGAACGCACTATTTGACAAGCATTCGAGAAAGAGGAACAGTTTGGTTGAATGCTTTGCACATTATGGGTTTGTCGTGGAACATCTAATTCTAAGGCATTATGAATTGAAGAACAACATATTTAATTATAGTACGCCAAAATTGAGAACTCAACTTCTGATGAAGAAACAAATAGCAAGGTATATATAAACATGACATATTTTATCAAGTTTCAAAAAGAACTATGTCCAACCATACATTATTTGACGGTTTCAAATGAAAAAAGAGGAGATTTGATTATTTATAATGTGAGAGGTGACGTGTAACGAGTCTACACAAGAAGGGAGTTATGTTTGAAAAAATATTGAATTTAAAGGAATTACTTGTAGACACATTTCAAATTCAACGTGCATCTTGTGTAAACCCGATATACATAACTTTTCTTGGCATTGATTCTCCATTTCTTTTCACATTATTAATACCCAAATATCCTCGGTTTCCAATTGGAACCGCCATATAATGTATGACACCACATACTTCTTTTTCAAACTCGAAAAATAGTTGTATATTTACTCTTAGCCTTCTGTTTCTTCATTGAAACTAAGTCTTCTATTATGGCTTACTATAATAACTAGATTTATGGTCATTCAATTCATTATGACTCAAATGCTCGACGATAAGCTCAATAATTTATACAAAATTCAACCAAATGGTTCAACAGTTCTTCAAATATGTCAAATAATGACTTTATATTTTCATTTTCAGTACTTTGTGTAGTCCTTGTACCTCCTAAAAAAAATCTCTTCTCCATAACTCAAAACCCACTTTTGCGAATTAGACCATATTTTTATTAATCCATGGGTGAGATATAAGTTTATATTTTAACATAATCTCATCCCACTTTGAATCGAACTCGATAGGGCTTCCCAAGTTCCATATACAATCTACAATTTCACTTTTAATCTTGTTGCCTTCATCTCTATTTCCAACATAGGATGACAATTTCTTTTACATGTCCAATATAAAATCTATGATATGTTTCGGGGAAGCATATTGGGTTAGCCTCTTTCCTTCCAAATCTTCAAAGCTAATGACAATATTTTATGCATACTTTAATACTGCTTCTCTAACCATTTCTCAACAACCAAGCAAAATCAGTTGTATTTTCTTTGAGCACACTACTAAAGACAAAAGAGTGGTAAGGATGGTTCACACCAACAAAAGGGGAAAATCTCAAGTTATACTCATTGGTGTCCACAATTGTATCCAAGGTTGTGTCATACACGAACATAATTAGTCTGTAAATGTCTTTCTTCCATACCCATCTGCCCAAAAGAAATGTGTAAACTTTCTCTCCTTGCCAATTCACAATGAAATAAGGGATCATATCTCTTATCTTTAAAAACCTTTAACAAATTCTTGACATCATTATTCGCATTTTCGAGCCTGATAGCTCTTGTAACTTCTGACAGATTTCACTATAAACCCAATATTTTCATAACCTCCATCTTTCGTTGCAAAAAATTAATATAACTAATGTACTTAATAATATTACCTATTCCTTAATATAAGTAATACCTTTTTTCTAAGGAAAAAAACGCAATTATAAAGCTCTATTTGGTAGAACTTTGACCTATTCTAGTTGATATGCATAATTATAATTTTATAAAACACTTATAGACATATATTATTTCATGAGAATTTCTCCAATATAAGAATGAAGCATGGAATGTGAATGTCCTAAATATTAAGAAAACCTACTCTATCAATCGTGCAATCGTGCAGAGCACTGAATATTGAGAAACAAGTTAACTACGTATATACAAGAAATTATATGTTTGAAGTAAAAAAATATAACAAATACTCTTTTTCCAAACACTACATAAAAAATAAAGTATCCTCAACACAAAATTAACTGCAATTTGAGGCTTAACACTAGGAAATTGACAACTAATAAGTTCAAAGAATAAGGATCCTAGAGGAGCACAATATGAAGTTTTCTGGAGTGTCACACAAGTGGCATGCATTTTTCCTTCCAAATGTATTATACACACTGTTTAATGTGAAATATATGAGGCCATAAAATCATAAGTTTTGACATGTTTCATCCATTCATCATGTACTTGCAGAATGAACGACTTTTCTGCTGTAGAAGAAATGTGACAACTTAATACTTGCGTAAAACGTGTTCAACCCTCATGTGTTTACATCCACATATGTTTATGGAATGCAAATCACATTGAATGGTATGGATCATACATTTCGGGGGAGGAATGCATGCCACATGAGTGATACTCTAGAAAACTTCCTAAACTCACACTTTAAGATCTTTTTTCTCATAACATATAAATTAGAAACAGAAAAATACAATGACCAACATTTGGAAAAGTTCTTACTTTCATAAAGTAATACAAACACAGAATTCTTGTACGTAAAGATTTTCTTCCTACTTAAGAGAGGAAAAGTACATACTGTAGCAAGAACACAAATATGGAAGAAAGAATACAATATGGAAAATTTAATTGTATTGACATATACATACACGCACATGCAGCAAAAATTGTTCCCTACATCATAACCAACATTCAGATTTAATAACAGATTACTGACTAATAGTAACTTTTGCATGTATCACCCCATAATAATGAATTAATGATGCCTTGTATGATTTTCCAACACTTTCCTTTATATCTAGCCGCATTTGGGATTGGTGTAATGCACCATTACTCACTTACAAATAAAAAAGACCTAAGGCATGCTTTATGAACCAAAAACAACTATACAATTTCTCTCAAGTATCTGTTATTGACATACCGAAAAGTGGTAATGTTGAAAATAGTGATAGAGCACACAGTGTAGCACTCAAGCCACCAACTATGCAAAGCGTAAATAGCGCAACGCATTGCCAAAGTTATGAAGATTAATGATTTTTTTAATTTAAAAATTAAACTTAATTATCAAAAAGTTCTTGTAAATTCTAAATAACTTTTGTAAAATAAAGAAAAATTGAAGGCTAAAAAATGCTAAGATTCACAAAGTTGACACTTCAATTTTCACGAATTAAGACTATAAGTTGCAAGGCCTAAGAACAGACATAAAAGTGAATACAAAATGGAATTACTAAGTAAATGAAGTAAATTAGCTTTTCTGGCTCTAATCCAATCTCTCTAATTCAGACTTCAAAATCCAAAGAACCAAAACTAAGAGATTGTAATTATAAGGATCAACTACAAAGAGAAAGCATGATCTGAAAAAGAGAATGAGAAAGCATCCAAAATGGATATTCAAAAGATTAAGAGAAACCTTATTAGTTGGGTGCTGGAATAAAACGAAAATAAACATAAAGTAAAGAGATGTTGGAAGATTCACCGGTACCGGGGCGCTAGTCTCCAAAAACTGAAGTCGTCACCACTACTTGAAGAAACGGGAGTCATCAAAAGGATTGGGTGCCTTGGTCCCAAAAAAAACATGAAGAAAGAGGGAAATACGAAGGAAATTTGCCGCTGGTTTATCACTCACATGCTAAGTAGTTAAAATCCCCGATTAATCGCTAATCGGACGCTAAGCGATTCTTTTTTTTAGCGATTTATTATCTATATAATAAAACACAAAGAAAGCTATCAAGTGGCTCTCCTTCAATCCCCCCAAAATCAAAGGCCCAGATCTAACCTCACAAAACACATTTTTCTCCAAAAACTCAAATTCAAATCTCCCCACCCCAAACAACTTCTTTATTTATTTAATTCTCTCTCTCTCTCTCTCTCTCTCTCTCTCTCTCTCTATTCTATTCAAAAAATTAAGAAAATAAAAAATTTTGAAAATTTTGAAAAATATAAAATTAAAAAACTAAAAGAATCAAAAATTTAAAAACTTTAAAAATTATTCAAAAAATCAAAAACTTATAAAAAAATTATAAATATTTTTTTAAAACAATATATTTTTAAAATATTTTAATTTTTAGATTTTTAAAATTTTTTTAAAATATTTAAAATTCTTAATTTTTTTTAATTTTTAAAAAATTTTAGAAATTTTAAAAATTTTGAAAATTTAAAAAAATAAATAAAATTTGAAAAATTTTTAAAAAATTCAAAATTTCAAAAATTTTAATATTTTGAAAATTTGAAAATTTTGAAATTTTAAAAATTTGAAAATCTCATAGCAAATCCAATGTCGAATCCCAATCAAGAGGTCGTCGCCGATTCTGATCTGCTGCTGATTCCGTATCGGTGACTCCCCTCCACCAAATCAAGCACAAATATCAAGCGACTCCGTATCAGCGAGTCCCCTCCACCAAATCGAGAGCCTCTATATACGATGCGGCGACTCTAATTTCATCTCATTAACCGAATTCTCATTCTAATTTTTAATTTTTTGTGTGCAGAGGACTACTCAGTTTTTTGCTGACTCGAATTTTTTGTGTGCATGGGATTTAAGTTCAGACTTTAGAGAGGTATGATTGTTCTATTTTTGAGTTTAAAAAATTTTAATTTGGTGATTTATTTGATGAGTTTTTTTATTAGTTTTGATTTAAGACAAACAAATATTTAGATTATTGGTATTGTAGATACCTTCACACATGCACTTGCGTTACCATTGTATTTAGACATGCTCATAGTGGTTATGCAATTAGAGTAAGCTTTATAAAACTTATATGATAATGTCCTTTCACAACTATTACAAGTATCTAAAAGTGATGCTGAAGTTTTAAAAAAAAATCAATGCGGTGTTTCTAACAAACTATATGCATTCCAGGTAAGTTCAAGCTAATGATCAAAAAGGCGACGGTTGAGTTTAAAGGTAGATATATTGCTTTCTCATATAATATGTTTGCTACTTCAATTAATTTGCTGGACCTCTAAAACTATTTTATATAATCAAACCAAGTGCACCATTCCGAAGACGTGCCGTAGGCACATGTCGAAAACCTAGTATTTCAATAGTTAGCGATTTAATTGAATAATTGGCCGATTAGTGGTTAATCGACCAATTTTAAATCACTAATTAACTGATTAAATATCCTCTAATTTGCATGCTCGTTTGCATTATTTGGACTCAATCCGGCCTAAACTCCAAATACAAATCCAAAATGCAAACCCCTTCTGATACTCGTGCAAACCCAAACCCGACACGTCACTGCTCTCATCTTCTTCCTCGCGCAAACCCAAACCCAAAGTGATTCTCTTCAAACCCAAACCCAAACTGATTCTCTTCTTCTTTCTCGAGCAAACCCAAACCCGACCCGTCGTCGCTCCCCTGCACATTCGCATACTTGACTCGGCCTGCATCTGCTGCACCTCCTCTTGCTGCTCGCGCTGCTTCTCCCTGATTGTTTTTGTTTGATGGAACCAGCCAGCAAACCCGACCCAACCCACATCTAGAATTCAAACTCAACTCAAACCAAGTACTATCTTTTTTTCCTTATAACTATATGTTCCCATTAGATAATCTCATAATAATTTTATGTTATAATTTAGGATTGCTATATAATAAGGATATATCTTTTTTTAATTTATATATATATATATATATATATATATATAGGGAAAGCTTCGGTTGTGCACTCCTCTAGTGCACACGGCGTGTGCACTAGGCCTTCAGGCGTTCATATCGACGATCTGAACCGTTCACATTGATCTACACATCTAAATTAATCTAAATAAGTAAAATCAAATCATTTGAAATTCATTTGCCTATCCATCATGTGACTATAAAAAACAATGATTTTCAACCATACAATTTTGTAACACTTCAATGGATGGGTAAATGAATTTCAAATGATTTGATTTTACATATTTAGACTAATTTAGATGTGTAGATCAATGTAAACGGTTCAGATTGTCGATATGAACGCCCAAAGGCCTAGTGCACACGCCGTGTGCACTAGAGGTAGTGCACAACCGAAGCTTTCCCTATATATATATATATATATATATATATATATATATATATATAACGATTTTTTCGATTTAATCCCTGATTATTTTCCGATTAACGGATTAATCACTAATCGCTTATAAACCAATTAGTTCCAAAAACTAATTTTAAATGCCTAGCTCACATGGGTTTTTTTTCCAATTAATAGCATTCAAGTTAAGCTAGAGTGCACAAATAGTGTGCGCTAAATGAAATAAAAATAGCACAGAGCTGTAAGGAAATGGGTCATACATGTGAGTTTTGTAGCGGAATAGCTAGAGTTAGGTCACATAGCGAGCTATTTCTAGCACTCATAATGCTCTATTTTATACATTAGGCCAAAACCATTACCCATTGTCTTATTTTTCTTGCAATAGTCAGAACTCTATTTATGGAATTATGTCGGTAGGGTATATCACTAAACTTTCTCATTTTAGAAGTTTTATAAAAAATACCCTTCATGTAGAAGCATGAAGTAATTTATTTCACAATCCACGAGCCACAAGTCCTTTCAATTTGAAACTTTACGAATCATATACCCACCTCATAAAGAGGACTCCACTTTTTATGATGAATTTAGAAGCCATTTGAAATCTAATACTAGAACATGTACATCTACCTTGGGCACCACAATGCGTGGTAAAAAGCAAATTTTCAGACAAATAATTTTCTTTATCGCTTAGTTTGTTCGGCAATAATTTTTTGGCAAATACCGATTCTATAAATCACCGTAATTGACAATGATCGTAAATCCTTTAACATATGGGACTCATTTGACCATTAATGAATTGATTATAAGGAGCCATTCTCAGGAGTTTAAGGCCAAACTTATTTTGGGCCCACTTTGAAAACCTAAACATAAGCTAAATATTGGAGCCTCATCTCTTCCATCCATGCATCCTCCCCAGTTAGATTTGTACTTGTTCTCATGCTTTGAGGTCAGCAATATTGAAGGTCGTCTTTGATCAGAATTATGAAGTAGAGGGAGAAGCAGCTAGCTTTTCTTCTATGGAGAAGAATAGGGAGAGGTGGTGTTGGTAATGGGATAGTTGGTGGTTGTGGTGGTGACTGAGAAGGAAGGACGCTGGTGGTGGTGGTGGTGGTGGTGGTGGTGGAGAGGGCAAGGTGGGGGTGAAGGTGTTGCCAGCATTTGACGGTGGCAGACTTTTGGATATAGGTGGTCGACTGTTCTCAAAAGTTTAAGGAGGGTCTGTTTTGTTTCATTTGGAATGGGGGATGGAGAAGATGATAACGTGGCATAAGTAAGACGTACTACGGGAATTATTTTCTTAGAGAATATTCATTTCCAAAAGTTGACATACTAAGGAGAAATTTTTCAATATTGCAGAGGGGTTAGGGAGCATGCAAGCTAATTTGTAGGAGGGGTAACAAAGGAGTTTACAAAGTCTCAAAGCAAATAATTATATGAACAAATGTCTGTGCTATAATAAAAAAAAGGATACTACTACTCGAGATAAAGTTAGATATGTTAAGCAATGAATCTTAAAGATGATTTCGTTCTCCTATCCACCAAACACAAGTCCTGGAAGTAGAGGCACCAGGAATGTGATAAGATTTTGAATCTGTACTGAAGTTTCTATTCATTGAAACATGAATAAATAAACAGTGAGTAATAATTACTAATTCCCATTCCAGTCACAACGAATATAAATTAGCTATAAGAAACTAAAATTAAAAATTGTATCTATTGGCTTATGAAAATTCCTCAAACAACCTATCCAAGCTATGTAAAATTATGACATATTAACTGATGTTGCCTCGTGCAAATACTAAAACTAAAATTAAAATGAAATCAAGATATCATGAGAAGCGAAATACCAAATAAGAAACAGTAATTGGGGTTATAAAAATTACCTCATAGCCTTAAATGTGATGGAAACTTGCTGCACATTGTTAGTCACCAAAGCAGAAAAGCTCATCGGCTTGATAATCTTAGCAATATAAGGAGGATTGCCAGATTCACCAATCTTTTGCCTCTGAACATTATCATCCTCAGTAGAATCAGCATCTTCAATCCCTAATCTCTCCTGGTTATCCTGTGATTGCATGGAATCCTGCATGAACCTCCTCACACTCCCCGACTTCCTCTTCTTAGCACCTTGAAGTGGCTGACTGCTCTCCTCTTCCGGTGAGCCCCCATTGAGTTGGATACAAATACGACCTCCATCTCCCTTCTGCTTCTCTTCTTCCACTACAATCGGAGATGGCCCATTCACGCAGACTGATACAATTCCCATCTCATTCCAATCTTCACGATTTATGCTGTCAGGTTCTTGATCTTTTGGATTTTCACTGCCGGGTCCCATAGATGAACCCCGCCTGTTCTTCGCACCGGTTGCACTGTATGAGCCCCCATACTTTCGCTTCCTTTTCCCCGACGACTTCTGCAGCCTAAAGCCCACATTCCATAAATTTTAAGGAAATGGGTCAATAACAAAGGGGGAAATATGTGAGGATTTGAAGTAAATTACGGTTTTCCACTCCGAATTTCCTTTTTAAAAAAATCAACCACTTTGATTCAAAATGCAACAACTAAATTTTATGTCGAAACTTGAGTAACCCTACATTAAAAACTATTTGTATCGGGAAAAATTACACATAATTAGGGCGGAAGACGAACAGTGTTCTCACCTCTCTTCAAATGCAGCAATGTAATCTAAGCAGGACTGCAGATTCTCAACAGGCTCCCAAGTGTTGGCACTCTCCGGCCACCCTTTCCTGCCATTTCCAGAACGAAAATCAAAGCATCTTATATATTAATTAACCCCATTAAGATACAAAAATAAATAAATAAATAAATAAATTTGAACTTAAGGGTTTTGGGAATTAAACCAACCATTTAACAAAGTACTGGACCTGGCCCTTGTAAACCCTTCTCCTCCTAATTGTTTCAACCTCGTAGAACCCTTCTTCCAGTTTTGGCGCTTCTTCCTCTTCTTCTTCATTTTCTTCTTCATCTTCATCTTCATCTTCTTCTTCTTCTTGGTCTGGATTTGCTGCTTCTACCGCTTGGGTTTCTTCCATCTGGGCTTGTTCTTCTTCTTCTTCTTTGTCTTGTTGTTGTGATTGGGGGTCGAAATCGTGGGTGAGTTTTCTTCTGCTACCGCTCTTGCTCCTCATTTCTACTTCTGGGAGACTGCTGGATTTTCTTCTCTTTTTTGGTTTGGTGTGTGCGTGCGCGCGCGCGTGCGTGCGTGCGTGGGTGTGTGTGGGGTGGGGGGAGGGGAGGGGAGGGATTTTACATGCAATGCACGCATTTACTTTTGAGTAAAAACGATACGAGCAACTTGCTCATTTAGTATATAAGCAATTGATGATGCGGCATGCATTTGATATATTGAACAACTAACCACTTTTAGAATTTTCCAATCACATGCATGCCACCTCATCAATTGCTCATTTACTAAATGAGCAAGTTGCTCATACGCCCTTTTCCCTTTACTTTTTGTAATCTATATAATTAAACACAAAGAAAGCTATCAAGTGGCTCTCATTCAATAATGTTGAAATCAGTGATCCATATCTAACCTTACAAAATATATTTTTTCCGCCCAAAAGTTCCCCCAAAATTCAAATTCAAATTCCAAAACAACTCCTTTATTTATTTATTTATTTATTTATTTATTTCTCTCTCTCTCTCTCACTTATTCTCTCTCTATTTACTAAGAAATTTATATTTTCAGATTTCAAGTTTGTAAATTTTCAGATTTTTTATACATTTTTTTATTGCTCATGTTACATTGAAAATATCAAATATTTCATCAACAGTTAAATTTTATCATTTTCCACACTCAAAGTTCTAAGAAGTTGGATTTTACACTCTCATTTATAATTATTTTTCAACATATACTAATGGAAACATGGACTTTTATTTACAACTAATTATTGTTTTACTATTCAAACTTGAGCTACATAATTGTTGTTTTATCGTTTCGAAGACGTGTCGTAAGCACGTGCCCACGGGCAAATCTAGTCTATATTATAAAACACAAACAAAGCTATTAAGTGGCTCTCCTCGAATTTGAGTTTTCCCCCAAAATTCAAATTCAAATTCCCCCCAAAATAATTTTTTTATTTAATTAATTACTAGGTTTGCTTGTTGACACGTGCCTACGGCACGTCTTCGAAACGGTGCACCTTTTTTGATCATATAAAATAGTTTTGGAGGTTCACCAAATTAATTGAAGT
This sequence comes from Hemerocallis citrina, assembly GCA_017893485.1. Classification (NCBI taxonomy): domain Eukaryota; kingdom Viridiplantae; phylum Streptophyta; class Magnoliopsida; order Asparagales; family Asphodelaceae; genus Hemerocallis; species Hemerocallis citrina. The sequence continues at coordinate 102,593,465 of CM030363.1, read as the reverse complement.
AACAAACATATTATATGATAAACTTTTGGGGATCTAGCAAAAAACATATTATATGATTTTTAAAGTTTTTAATTTTTTTTTAGTTTTTAATTTTTTTTATTTTTTTAAAATTTTTAAAAATTTTATTTTCTTAATTTTTTGAACAGAAGAGGGAGGGAGGGAGAGAGAGAGAAAAAAATAAAAATAAATATACGAGTGGTTTTGGGTGGGGAATTTGAATTTGAGTTTTGGGGAGGAACATTTGGGAGAAAAAATATGTTTTGTGAGGTTAGATCTGGACCTTTGATTTTTGGGTGGATTGAAGGGGAGCCACTTGATAGCTCCCACCCAAAACATATGGGAGCTATCAAGTGGCTCTCCTTCAATCCACCCAAAAATCAAAGGCCCAGATCTAACCTCACAAAACATATTTTTTCCCTAAAAGTTCCTCCCCAAAACTCAAATTCAAATCTCCCACCCAAAACAACTCCTAAATTTTTTTTTTTTTTTTCTCTCTCCCCCCCTCCCCCTCCCTCTTCTATTCAAAAAATTAAGAAAATAAAAAATTTTAAAAATTTTAAAATATTAAAAAACTAAACAAATTAAAACTTTAAAAACTTTTAAAATAATTCAAAAAAATTCAAAAAAATCATAGAATATGTTTTTTGCTCTATGTTGCTACCTCAATTAATTTGCTGGACCTCTAAAACTATTTTATATGATCAAATAAGGTGCACCGTTACGAAGACGTGTTGTAGGCACGTGTCGACGGGCAAGCCTAGTATATATATATACTAGGTATGCCCGTGGGCACGTGCCTACGGCACGTTTTCGGAATAATACAACATATGAAAATTCATGTAAACAGTATGGGCTGATTTATATAAATGTTTATTTGCTAGTATACGTTGATGTATTGATGTACTTTGAAGTAGGATTATGAAGTGACCTTGATGTCTATTGGTTTGTATATTGCAGAATTACTTGTCAGCAGCTCGAAATTCAAAAATAGTATTTTGAATTTACAACAGTAGTGAATCGGAAATTCCTTGCTATGTGTGACTTGAGCATAAGAGATTTCTTTTTTTATTTGGAGTTTAACATAAGTAGCAATTCATTTTCTAATTGCATGAGTTACGGTTAACACCTCAAACTGCATGACTTAGTTCCCCCTTATTTGTTTTTTATGTACATGTATGAATTTAAAAGAAAAAATTTGTTGTGATGTATATGTGAAGTGAAATTGCAGCAAAGCAAATCAAGATACAATTTTACAGCTAAAAAAACCCGAAATACACGGATTAAGCATGGATTTGTCCATAAAAGCACGATCAAGCGAGTCAATTAAAGAATTTGCAACAATCTTTCAAAGTAGCAAATGCCCAAATATTCAAAAAAAGCACAATCCGAAATTGTATAATAAAAAAAAAGTATTCTAATCAAAATTAACTCAGTGAAGTATTCTAATCTAAAACAATTACTCAGTGAAGTATAATACAATCAGATCAAATATTGTAATTCAAAATAAATTAATGGAAGTGAATATTATTGAGTTATGAAAGCATAATCCGAAAAAAAACATAATTAAATTTTTGAAAAAAAAATAATCCGAAATTGCATAACAAAAAAAAAATATTCACTGTTTTTTTGTTGTTGACATACCTGGGTAAAAAAAAAGGAAAGAAAAGAGGGGGGGAGAGAGAGAGAGTAATAAATGAAGGAGTTGTTTTGTTTTGGGAGAAATTTTTTTTTTTTTTGGGGGGGGGGGGGGAACATTTGGGAGGGAAAATGACTTTTGGGAGCAAAAATCTAAACTGTTGATTTTCTTCCAAATGAATGAAAGCCTCTTGATAGCTTTCTTTGTGTTTTATTATATATGTATACTAGATTTGCCCGTGGGCACGTGCCTACGGCACGTCTTTGAACGATACATCATATAAAAAGCCTTGTAAACAGTAAAACAACAATTATGTAGCTCAAGTTTGAATAGTATGACAATAATAAGTTGTAAATAAAAGTCAATGTTTTCATTAGCATATGTTGAACAATAATTAAAAGTGAAGGTATAAAATCTAACTTCTTAGATCTTTGAAAGTGGAAAATGATGAAATTTAACTATTGAAGAGATATTTGTTATTTTCAATGTAACATGAATAATAAAAAAACATAAAAAATCTGAAAATTTACAAACCTAAAATCTGAAAATCTAAATTTCTGAGTAAATAGAGAGAGAATGAGAGAGAGAAAGAAAAAGAGAGAGAGAAATAATTAAATAAATAAAGGATTTGTTTTGGGTGGGGAATTTGAATTTGAGTTTTGGGGGGAAAATGTGTTTTGTGCGGTTGGATCTGAGCCTTTGATTTTGGGGGGGTTAAAAGAGAGCCACTTGATAGCTTTCTTTGTGTTTTATTATATATATATATATATACACTTATGGAAACACTTATGGAAACATGGACTTTTATATCCCAATTTATAATTATTTTTCAACATATACTAATGAAAACATGGACTTTTATTTACAACTAATTATTGTCATACTATTCAAACTTGAGCTATATAATTGTTAATTTACTATTTACAAGGCTTTTCATATGATGTATTGTTCTGAAGACATGCCATAGGCACGTGCCCACGGGAAAATCTAGTATTTTTTTATTTTGAAAAAAACGTATACCATGTTTCACTAATAAGATAGTAATAAAATAAACACATTAAAAAAAAGGGTCAAAGTACATGCAGAAGCAAAAGCCAAAAAAAAAAAATAATTAACCTCCAAGTGGGAACAGTTAAAAACAATATAACAGGGCAACATAGTTTAAAATGTAGGAGATAGAAGGCTAAATTTGAAAAAACCCTCTTGAACTATTCCCTTTATGCAGAAAACCTCACTGAACCTTTTTTGCGCAAAAAATTACACTCAAGTATAGTTGCAAAAAATTCACTCCGATGGCCCTGAACTTTCTGTTAAAGTTGAGCGAGATTTTTTGACAATAATGAGAAAGATGCATAATGTTTTCTGAACCAACTTGCAAAGATGAATGAGATTATCTAATACAAGCAGAAAAATTAGATTTAGGTTTTTGGAAATATACTTCATAGGAATTTTTTGCACCCATACTTGAATGTGGTTTTCTGCGCAAAAAAAAAAAAAAAAAAAAAATCAGTGAGGTGTTCTGCATAAAGGTGATAGTTCAAGGGGTTTTTTTTAAAAAAAAAAATTAGCCGGAAATAGAAATCCCTCCAACAACCCTAGAGAATGGGAACATCGGTCAAGGTTCTGTACGATCATTATCTTCTCGTCATCATACCCCTTCACCTGGAAGGCTCTAGGGATCTGCCTCCTTGGTCCTATTATTGTGGTTGTAGACAAATATGAAATAAGATGCATGATCTGAGTTAGTCTACTAAAATAACTGTTACTTGTCCCACGGCAGTAAAAGTTATTCCAATCTAATCATAAAAGTCAACTTGTTATGGCAATAGCGATAAACCAAGCTTCTTTCATCTCATGTATGCACCTAGCAAACTTATTGCCTATTCGCAACTCCTTATAGGACGATGGGTAGTCATTGGTTCCTAAGGCTTGCAACATTTTAACCCACACATATTTACTTCTATGGCATTCAAGAAAAAGATGGTTATTTGTCTCGCTAGCGGTACTACAAAATCCACAATTTGCAGCAATGTTGGGTTATCTTTTAACCAGGTTTTCCCTGGTGAGTGTTGCATCGTTAACTACCAACCAGATTAATACTCTCACTTTGAGAGGTGGTTTGACCTTCCAGATGATTATTGACTATGGGGGTTAACAACCACCATCTCCCTAGGAGAGCAAAGTTCACATCTTTGAGGTCGATGATTCCAAGCCCTCTGTGGGTTGGTTATCGCTCCTTTCCACATAAAGTCTTTTTGTATCCAGTCAGTCCATTGAATTACCCATCGTGACATTCTAAAGAAGTACAAATAGTATTTTGGAAGGTTGATTAAAATTAAGTTGATAAGAGTGGTTCTACCCTCTTGTCGAACAAGACTTTCCATCCATACAATCTATCTTATACTCGTTCAATAATTGGAAACCAATTCACCTTTTCAAGCATACTTGGTATGAGTGGGAGCCTAATGTATTTGATTGGGAATTTGTCAAGTTTGCAATTCATGATGGTGGCGTGGTCGGTCGCGTCTTCCTCTGACAATAGCGCTTTTGTGGAAGTTAACACATAGTTTATTCCATGTTTCAAAGCAGTATAAGGCTCCTTTTTTGAAGGTGATTGTTTCGCCTAGGTCTCCATTACCAAATAACAGGGTGTCATTCGTGTATTAAGAATTGTACATCCTTATCATCCCCTACCCTTGGCTACTGGAATGATTGCAGTTGTCCATCAAGGATTTGAGAACGCCTGCAACTATAGCGAATAGGAGTAGGCAAAGTAGGTCACCATGCCTAGGTCCTCGTCTCTAGGAGAAAGGTCTACCCAAAGTACTGTTGAGTAGAATGGATGTTAGGTTGTGAAGCAGTGGCGGATCCATCTGATCTACCTTCCCTCAAAACCCTTTCCTTTTAGCACTTCCAAGACTGTTGAACGGTAAAAGTGATCCTACCAATCTGACCACTGGTTTCAAGCTTTGACACCATTATTTAGGTCATTTTATATGTACAACACATGGCAATTCATCACATCCTATGCTCTCAAGTGCTCTCCTAGACATGGCAACTAGTCTTCTCTCCTGCAGACCGCTCTATTCAGATCTCTCAGTTCCATGAGTGTCCACTAAGGCGACCTTCACATGTATGACATGGAGAAATCATCACCTCCTTTTCCTACCATGTGCTATTTGGGAATCTTATGAAGTCCCCCACCTAAAAATATGGGATATTCACTCCTTCCAGAAGACTGTTTAGATTGCAAGGAATCTGCCTAAATTCTCGTAGAAGTAAATGCTCTCAAGTGATCTCCTGTACACAGCAATCTCTCTCAAGTTGTCTCCCTACAGTTCGACCACTCTTTAGTGGCCTTCATAGCTCTTTTTGCAAGCAACCGGATGGAAATATTTCCTAATGGCCCCATATATCTAAGGATGTGGCTGACGTGGCACATATAAGATAGAACCACGTAATCCAAGCCCAAACATGGCCACTTAGTCTCATTACGAGGTCTTTTATACTTGAAGACCCCTCTATAGTGGTTTACCAATGATGTGATCACTCGTAATCATCTCCCGACCACTCATTACAAGGCGGTCGATTGGAATTATTGTAACATCCCGCAAAATACCATATAGCTATTTTGCATCGTAATCTGGGCACAGTTGAAAATTGCACGCGATTACACATTTTCCTAATAATTATTGGTTTTAATTGAGAAATTTCAGATATATTAGTTATTCTGAATCCGATGAGGTATATTCGGGATATCTTTTCAATTAAATCGTGTGTATTGTTCTGATTGTTCCAACGAGACAATCTTTGGGTCGAATAGTATTTTTATAAAATATATTCTTATATTCTACAAGTAAGTATTGTATTGATATTTATTTTTTCCACCTCGAGAGAGTGAATTTTTCCTGTGCGCCGTTGGTTCGTTTACCGAGAGATGTTGACCGCGGGCCGGGATACTAGATGAGATTCGAGACGGAGGTGGTGGCGTCTGATGGCGTAACATCCCGTATAAAATTTTTAAATGAAAAATACATTTCTTATTTTTACACGTGCAACACACGTGCAATTTCATCTTATGATTTTTTATTCTCAATTTTATTTAAAAGTTATGCACAATTTTGTTTCATTCATTTTTATTGCATATTAGAACCCATAGGCCTAATAGAAGACTCTAAGCCTATTAAAATAAATTAAATAAATAAAAATAGACCAAGCTTAAAAGAGGAAGCTCACTAAGAAAAATCCTACAATTAGTTGTACACTTGTTATGTAAACAACATGTATAAATAAATAAATAACAACTAACAAATGAGAGTGTGTGCTTGTGGGTTGTACGTGCAAGTAGTGCAACCCAAAAGTCACAAGAAGAGTTAGCCATGCATAAGAATAGGAAGAGTTTGTGAGTGCGCAATTAGTGAAGGGGGTTATGTAGGTTATGAATTAGAACATTTAATTTGAGTAGTAGAAGAGCCCTTTCAAACCCTATAAATACCACCCCCTTTCCTTCATAATCTTGCACCAAAGACCAAAAGAAACAAAAGATAAAAATAAAAAAAAAAGGAAAAGAAAGAGAGAATTGTTTGAGTTCTTGCTTGGAGGAAGGAGAGCTTGCTAGGAGAAGAAGAAAGTCTCATTCTTGGAGCTAGGAGCAACTTCTAGGAGTCTTCTTCTACTTAAAAATCTTCATTTGAGGTGGGTGTCTTCTTGAGCTTTCTAATTTATAGTATCATGTATGTGTAGGTAAATTGATAGATAAACTTGATATGCATATGAGTAGTGATTAAATTGAAGTGATGATATTTAGAATGAAGATGCATGCTAATTGAAAGATTTTCATGAAGATAAGTTGAATTGATGTTGTTTAATTGCATGGTAGTACATGTTGATTAGATTAAATGATATGAAAATAGATTTGTACACAAAGTTACTAATTCATGCAAAGAAAGTTATTGTTTTAAATTTTGTTTACACTTCAAAAATCATATCTAATAAAATAGTTAGAATCTGGAACTAAAACTTTTTGGGGAGCATCTTGTATATGTCAGTAGCATCCCTTTAAAGTTTCATAAGATTTGGAGTTTGTTTACTATTTTAATAAATTCTAAACTCAAAACTGGTTAGTAGTTGGCTGGTTGCAGGAATTCTGAACACCTTTTGGTTTTTGATTAATTCAGCATTGTAAATGAAATAATTTGAGAAAATTTAGAACTAAGAAATTATAGTAGACATGTTAACATTTCTGAAAAGTCCAAGAACTCAAATTTTCATAAAGAATTGGATTTTATATGAATTTTACAAGACTGTACAATAGCAGTATTTCAGTATCTCGATATCACTGTATATTTTGAAGAATTCAGGGTTATAGATATGGTACTTTGAGAAAACTTATAACTACAAAATTAAAATAGACTTGTATACCTTCAATTTGATATAAAGAACGCTAAGTTTCGTGAAGTTTACAATTTTCTATGATTTTTATAAATAGCATGAAATGCAGTTTTCTAACTTTGAATTTACTATTTTGAAAATAATACTTAGATGAAATAATTGAGAATGCTTCTCACTGTTTTAAGTTATATTTTTTGGAAAAAAAAAAGATCATATTCATGCTTAGTCATGATGTAAACTCATATATATATATATAAATATATATATATATATATATATATATATATATATATATATATATATATATATATATATATATATATATATATATATATATATATAGGATATGAGCAACTTGCTCATTTAATAAATGAGCAATTGATGATGAGCAATTGATGAGGTGGCATGCATGTGATACATTGAGTATCTAATCACTTTTAGGATTTTCCAATCACATGCATGTCACCTCATGCTCATTTACTAAATGAGCAAATTGCTCATACCCCTTTTTCCCATATATATATATATATATATATATATATATATATATATATATATATATATATATATATATATATATATATATATATAGTTAATGATGTTAGGAATTGGTTCAAAATAAATCTTTCTTTGCTTCAAAATAAATCAAAGAAAGATGATGAGATTGATTTTTCAAAGATAAATTTTAAAGAGATTATGTCTTAATTTTAATTAACTTGATTCAAGAAAGTTTTGGATAAATATGAAAAGGTTTTATGAAAATGAATAGGTTGAGATTGTACCTATTGATGAATGAATAAGAATGAATGAAAGAATTTGAATAAAATATGAATACATGAAATTTGAGAATATGAATTATAAGTGGATGAGTACCCCAAGTTATTGAACATGGAAAGATGTTGATTCTAGAGGCTTAGTGATACCCAGGTACCAGCAAAAGTAATGGTAATGAATAATTGATTTTTGAGAAGTGGCCAATAAGGGTGTCGTTCTCGGTATTTTCGTGTAAGACCGGCAGGAGGGTAAAAAGCTCTAGGTAGTATTATTTATTCATGTTCAAACTTAAGAATTGACCGGCAGGAGGGTAAAAAGCTTTAGGTAGTATTATTTATTCATGTTTGTTGCCGCTAAATTTGGTGTGGGGGCAAACAGATAGTATTTGTGGATTCTTAGGAAAACTGAATAGTAAACCTGTATACCTGTTCCGTCGGAGTTTGATCATCACTCCCGTCGTACACCTGTAAAAAGTGCGAGACACCGGGGTTGTTCTCGGCGACGCACCCTCCGACGCACTTATCAGTAATCTGAATGACTAAGAAAGAGCTTTAATTGGCAAAAGATTGATTACCTCTTAATGGAGATGGATGGGGGGTATTTATAGGCGTCTTAGGGAACAGATTAGGAATGTAATCCCCGTGATCTGATAAGGAATATACTCCTTGTAAATAGATTGGGAATGTAATCCCTAATTTCCAGTGGAGAGATAGGCATGAATCAGGGCCGTTGATTAGGATCTAATCAGAAACCCTAATTCTATCTCTCTGATCGGGCTTTATTGCTGGTTGAAACCCGTACCCGATTGAAGCGGATCCGTTTGTGGGTTATTGGATCTTTAACTAAGAGATCCAGTATCCATCCCAGATCCATAGGTGGGTGAAATTACCGTTTTACCCCTGGACTTCAAGATTTGCGCCCAATTTGGACGATTCCGATTTAACCCCATTTTTGGCCATATCACGAGCCCCCCACTCCTAAAGGCTGAGTTTGATCAGCCTTTGAGGAGTAGTTTAACTGTTTTAATGGCTAGCGGAGTTGTATCGGAGTTCAAATGGAGGGTTTTGGATCTTGAAGGGGGTAGTGAGGTGATTTTTCAAGTGGATTGGGCTCTGAGTTGCTCATGAGCTCTCATGGTCATGTGGTGTTTTTGCAGGAATATCCTCTTATCTTCGCGAAGCGTCAATTCGTCGTTCGGGGATCTTAGAAGATTGTTCTTGGCATCAATTGCTTGCTTAGGAACTAGAAGATGCTTCCCAAGCCTACAACCGCTTTTCAGGAGTTCTTCCTCATCCTTTCGAATTTTTAATTGTTTTTTCCGCTATCTCTTGGTGGATGGGTTCGCCGTTTTCCTCCGTTGTGTGGGCCATAGGCTTGTTTCACTCTTCCGACCCCCTCTAGAGCTCGCTGGCTAGGGGACCGAGGTCTGCAAGCGGTTCGGTGCCTTTTTCCTGAGAGGAGAGGGACCTCGGCTTGATTGTGAGCGCTGAGAGGGAGTTCGGCGAGGTCCGAGGTCCAATCTTTCCTCGTAATAGGGTCGGTGTCAAGAACGCTCGGCAGCTGGTGCTGAGGTCCATTTTCCCCCCATAGCGGGGTCGGTGTCAAGAACGCTCGACAGCTGGTGCCGAGGTCCATTTTTCTCCCGTAACAGGGTCGGTGTCAAGAACGCTCGGCAGCTAGTGCCGAGGTCCATTTTTCTCCCGTAATGGGATCGGTGTCAAGAACGCTCGGCAGCTGGTGCCGAGGTCCATTTTTCCCCCGTAACGGGGTCAATGTCAAGATTGCTCGGCAGTTGGTGCCGAGGTCTATTTTTCCCCCGTAACGGGGTCGGTGTCAAGAATGCTCGGCAGCTGGTGCCGAGGTCTATTTTTCCCCCGTAACGGGGTCGGTGTCAAGAATGCTCGGCAGCTGGTGCCGAGGTCCATTTTTCCCCCGTAGCGGGGTCGGTGTCAAGAATGCTCGGAAGCTGGTGCCGAGGTCTATTTTTTTCCCCGTAACGGGGTCGGTGTCAAGAACGCTCGACAGCTGGTGCCGAGGTCCATTTTTCCCCCGTAGCGGGGTCGGTGTCAAGAACGCTCGGCAGCTGGTGCCGAGGTCCATTTTTCCCCCGTAACGGGGTCGGTGTCAAGAACGCTCGGCAGCTGGTGCCGAGGTCAATTTTTCCCCCGTAACGGGGTCGGTGTCAAGAATGCTCCGCAGCTGGTGCCGAGGTCTATTTTTTCCCCCGTAACGGGGTCAGTGTCAAGAACGCTCGGCAGCTGGTGCCGAGGTCCATTTTTCCCCCGTAACGGGGTCAGGTGTCAAGAACGCTCGGCAGCTGGTGCCGAGGTCCATTTTTCTCCCGTAACGGGGTCGGTGTCAAGAACGCTCGGCAGCTGGTGCCGAGGTCTATTTTTTCCCCCGTAATGGGGTCGGTGTCAAGAACGCTCGGCAGCTGGTGCCGAGGTCCATTTTTCTCCCGTAACGGGGTCGGTGTTAAGAACGCTTGGCAGTTGGTACCGATGTCTATTTTTTTCCCCGTAACGGGGTCGGTGTCAAGAACGCTCGGCAACTGGTGCCGAGGTCCATTTATCTCCCGGGGTTCGGTGTTAAGAACACTCGGCAGCTGGTGCCGAGGTCTATTTTTCCCCCGTAACGGGGTCGGTGTCAAGAACGCTTGGCAGCTGGTGCCGAGGTTCGTAACTTGTCGTTTTTCGGCGTAGGAGTTTGTAGCAGCTGTGCGCCTTCTGAACTTCTGACAACTCTGACATATGGGACGTTTATTAAATGCAGTGATCTCTGAGCTTCTGTCAGATGGGACGCTCATTAAATGCAGCGTACAGCTTGGCGTGGTAAACAAGGTGACGATTGAGGTCGCTTTTGTCGTTTTGCGTGAATGGGCCGGTAGTACAAGCCCATTATCCTCGTTTAGCGTGCCCCTCTCTATAAAACCCCACCCCCCCACTCTCATTTCTCATTTCTCCTCTCTTTTGCTCAGGTGTTCTCTTGTGTTTAAGCGAGTACTTCCGGTGGTCGACGTTTGTTTTTCCGGCGAAGTTTTCCGGCAGCTAACCTTTCAAGGTAATTTACACTTAGTTTACTACATAAACTATGTCTCTTGCTTCTGTCTCCGAGTCGATCTCTTGGTCCGAGCCCTCCCTCGAAGTTGTCGAAGATTCAACTCCAACTAAAGGCAAGAAGGTGTTCGGCAAGGATTCGATTGTGGAGGATCCGAAGCGTATGGGGGAGTTCGGGCAACTGCCAGGGCCGCTAACCGGGCTTCACAGAGTTCGGGAGCCTCCGGAGGATCAAGCCGAGCGAATCGTTCACGGGAGGGGGAGGTTCTTCGAGGAGAATGCAGCGAGGGAGACGACGGAGGTGGACGAGGCGGTGTCGATCCTGCGTAAGGAGGACTTGGCAGTGATCCGGGATTCTTTTCAAATCCCGGATGAGTACGAGCTCATGTTGCCGGGTCCCGGGGTTAGGGCCAATTCGCCGTTGCCAGTGACGATGTGTTGCTAGCCGGTCGACGCCTTCATCGCCGGGGCTCGGCTGCCTCTCCATGCGTTCGCCGTTACGGTGGTGAGTTGGTTCGGGGTCAGCCCTATCCAACTCATGCCGAACACATGGCGAGTGATAAATGGCTTCGTGCTTCACTGCCAAGCTGCAGGGATCGAGCCGCAGTTGAACGTGCTTCAGACACTCTATTGGCTCCATCAAGGGAACAAGTCGGAGTACCGGTATTATTTGACTCCGAGGCACGGCGGCAGGCTCGTCATATGCCCCGACTCCATCAAGCATTGGCGGGAGAAGTTTATGATAGTACGGAGTGGGGAGGCTTGGCCGATCCCTTTCGGCTGGGTAGAAGGGGTGCCGAAGAGGGCGAGGGCGCTGCCGAAGCTTAGTGTTGAAGAAGAAGAGGCAGTCCAGACTCTCCTCGATCGGCCGAAGTACGATTGGAAGGAGCTCACCGAGGACGTTCTGTACAAGGGAGGGCTCTGCCGCGTAGATCCCAGTACGCGGCTTTTGTTATGCTTTGCTTTCCGTTCCTTACTTCTCGCCACTTGTAATGTATTAACCAATTTTTATTTTAAATGCAGAGACGATGGACTACGATGCAGTGCTGGCTCTCAGGGCTGGGCTCACCAGCAAGGCGCCGAAGAAGCGCAAGAGGGTCGCGACCAAGTTGCCGACCCCGAAGACTCCGAGGATCGCAGCCTCGGTCGAGGAGGTGGAGACCCTCGACAGTCCAGTCGCCGTCGTGGCGGGGACTTCGGCATCGGCTGCGGCCGGCGAGTTCCCCATCGCCGCCGCCCTCGGAATGACGATGCCGCCGCTGACGGCAGCAGCCGAGGAGCTTCTGATGGAGGAGCATAAAAGGATCCACATTCCGGACTGGCAAGTCCGGAAGCACGATGAATTCCTTGGGAACTCTTTGGCGAGCAGGCAGGCCGTCAAACACCTCGCCACGCCGAAGGACCGAGCCGCCATGGAGGCCGGACGAGAAGGTGACGATGTCATCGAGATCGCTCGTTCGGCGGTTTCGGTAAGTGTTGGATTTTCGTTATTGTTGAATTTCTTTAACCACAATTTTTCTAACTCTTTCAGTCCTTCTTTCTTTGTCGCAGATTATCGTCCACTTCGGACACCTCACCGAGAGGTTGACGGCTCTGGAGAAGGAGCTGAAGCAAGAATCCGACCAGGCTCGGAACGAGAAGGCTCGGATGTCGAATGAGCTCGACAAGCTTCGCGTCGAGCACGAAGGGAGGTCGGCGAGGATCGAGCACCTCGAGGCCGAAGTGGCGAGGTTGGAGGGTGACCTTCTTCGCCAGAAGGAGGGGGCGGCCAAGCAGTTGGCCGAAGCCGAGGAGGCCAAGGCGGCGGTAGTGAAGGCGGCGGAGGACGCGACCTTGGCGAAGGCGCAAGGGTACCTCGCCCAAAACATGGCCAAGGCTTATGCCGAAGCCATCGCCCGGGTGTCGAAGGAGTACCCCGAAGTGGACATCTCAGGATGGAGGCTGTTCCCAGGCCACGTCGAGGGCTTCGACCCTGAATCCGAGGGGGAGGATGAAGAAGGGGAGGACGAGACCGATACTGAGGTTGAAGTCACCAACGAGGTCCCCAGCACCGTGGTTACCCCGTTGGCGGTGGTGTCCCCCTCGGAGAAGTCGACCCCCACTCGCTCTCGTCGCCCGGGGAAAGAGGCCGCGCCTTGACTTCGCTCTTCTCCTTTTCTCTTTTGTTTTTGTTCTTTTTTCTTTTCAAAAAATGTAACGCCTAATAGCGGACTGGCCATCGCTGTTTTTTGAAATGAATGAATTTTTTTTTGAAGTGTTGGACTTCGGCTCTGTGTCTTTGCTTTTACTTCTCTATTGTCGAGATTTTGTTTGAAAACTTCTGAAGTGTTAGACTACGGCAGTGTTTGAATTCTTGTTGTTTTCCTCGACTTCTTTTCAGCTCATGGTGGTCGCTCAAGACGTCGAGCCCGCTCGCTCGGATGACAAAGCTCGAGCCAAGGTTGGCTTAGGGGCGGCGAGACTGTGCCTAGCGAGGTGCCGAGAGCGGCTCTATGAAGTCGAGCTCGGATTGCGCCGAGCCGAAAGCAAGCGGAACCATCTTCAGCTTGTCCTCGGTCGGCGAGACATCGAGATCCGGCGTCTGGAGAGCAGGATCGCCGAGATGACTCCCACAGGAGAGGATGAGTATTCGCCGACTGCTTTCAGCAATGGGCTTCGGATTCAGTGCATTCGGCACAATTTGTCCAAAATAACGGCAGAGAGGGACGACCTGCTTTCCGAGATTCGCCATCTGCAGACCGTAGAGACGGAGCTTCGGACGGAGGGCGAGGGCTTGACGGCCAAGGTGGCCGAGCTGACGGCTGAATGGGACGAGTTGACAGCCGAAGTCGACGCGCTGAAGAGGGCTACGGTTGACAAAAGTATCGAAGTCACTCACCTTCGTCGTCTGATAGCGAGTCGCTCAAGTGTGCCGGACTCCGCGATACCCCCTCGCTTCGAGGTCAACGTCAAGGACAACTCTTTGAGGGAGCGGATCTCCGAGTTAGAGGCGGAGGTCGCTCGCCTAAAACTGCGCTCGGGGCCAATCAACGTCAGGAGCACTTCGTGCACTCGCGCGGAGAGCGATCGGGGCATTACGTTTTACGAGATGGCGACCCGTCAGTGCATTGGCCATCCTAGTCCGGGGGACGTGCAAAGCTCTGTGGCAATTTCGTCGAGCGGAGCATCCGTCGGAGCTGCTACTAGAAGCGGTGCCGAGGATTCGTCCCAATTTGCCGGGTTGGGGTCGAGCTCCGGAGACAAGCGTCGTCGCCCTCGTGTGTCTTTGAAGCGGAACGCCCCGACTCCAAGAAAGCGCTAAAGACCTCGTTTCCAAAAGCTTTTGTATTTTTTAGCCAAGTGTAATAAGTCGGCATTGTAACTTTCACTTTTTAACGGCTTGTAATCTTGCTGTGTGAAAGAGTCGCTTTGTACCGTATCCCATTTATCAATAAAATCTTGTTCCCGAACTTGTGTGTCCCTTGGGGTTTTGTGTAGTCTCTATGTTTGTGACTGTGTTCATTGCGCCGAGGTTCCTAGGTCGGCCACTTGCTTGTTCGCGGATCGGCGAGGTGAGCGTTCGGCTAGTGGTGCCGACCTTTCGTTTCGGTCGCCCAATCTTGCAATCTCGCGAGGTGAGCTGAACAGTGAGCTCGTGGAACGCGTTCAAGCTTAAGTGTTTGACCTCGGATCTTTGCTAGAGTGGCTCGACAGTTGCGGGAGCGATTCGAATGGCGAACTACTTCTAGCTCGCTTAGGGGCGAACTTGCGAAGTAGAATCGAGCCAAGTGTTGGACTCCGAGCCATCGTCAGATTAGTTCAACGGTTGTGGGAGCAATTCCAAATGGCAAACTACTTCTAGCTCGCTTAGGAGAGAACTTGCAAAGTTGAATCGAGCCAAGTGTTGGACTCCGAACCATCGTCAGATTAGTTCAACGGTTGTGGCAGCAATTCCGAATGGCGAACTACTTCTAGCTCGCTTAGCAGCGAACTTGCGAAGTAGAATCGAGCCAAGTGTTGGACTCCAAACCATCGTTAGATTAGTTCAACGGTTGTGGGAGCAATTCCGAATGGCGAACTACTTCTAGCTCGCTTAGGAGCGAACTTGCGAAGTAGAATCGAGCCAAGTGTTGGACTCCGAACCATCGTTAGATTAGTTCAACGGTTGTGGGAGCAATTCCGAATGGCGAACTACTTCTAGCTCGCTTAGGAGCGAACTTGCTAAGTAGAATCGAGCCAAGTGTTGGACTCCGAACCATCGTTAGATTAGTTCAACGGTTGTGGGAGCAATTCCGAATGGCGAACTACTTCTAGCTCGCTTAGGAGTGAACTTGCAAAGTAGAATCGAGCCAAGTGTTGGACTCCGAACCATCGTTAGATTAGTTCAACGGTTGTGGGAGCAATTCCGAATGGCGAACTACTTCTAGCTCGCTTAGGAGCGAACTTGCGAAGTAGAATCGAGCCAAGTGTTGGACTCCGAACCATCGTTAGATTGAAGAGTTAAAAGCAGAGAGACGTTAACAAGAGTAAAACATGAAAAGACTTTATTCATTAATGACTAATAATCGGCTGCTTCTAAAGTTGCTAGCCGTAATTACAAGGAAAAAATGAAAGAAGATCATTACAAGTAACAGGAAAGGAATGGTTCGACATCTCAAAGTACTTAGAGGGGTGTTGGTGCTCTCTCCTGGTATTTTAAGAGATGGTCGGCATTCCAAGTCCTGGGGATCTCCCTGCCTTCGAGATCTTCTAGCCTGTATGTGCCGGGGCGGATTACTTTGGAAATCTTGTAAGGTCCCTCCCAATTCGGAGCGAGTTTGCTCTTCTGTCCGAGAAAAGAGATGGCTAATTTCCTGAGGACCAGGTCCCCTTCCTTGAGGTCGGTAGGACGGACTTTCTTGTTGTACGCCATCTCAATCCTTCTTCGGTAGCTTTGTTGTCGGATGGCAGCTCTTTCTCGGATCTCATCTATCAGGTCTAAACTTGCTCTGAGCTCTCTGGCGTTTTGCTCTTCTTCATAAGCTATCAGACGAGGAGAGGGTATTCCGACTTCTAGGGGGATGATGGCCTCGGACCCATAGGTGAGATTGAATGGGCTCTCGCCTGTTGGGGTCCGTTTTGTGGTGCGGTAGTTCCACAGCACGTTGGGAAGCTGATCGACCCATAAGCCTTTGGAACACTTGTCTAACCTCTTCTTAATGCCGGAGAGTATCTGTCGATTAGCATTTTCGGCTTGGCCATTTGACTGAGGATGAGAGACGGAGGAGAACCGGGTTGGATGGCAAGGTCTTCGCATAAAGCTCGGAAGGCAGCTCCAGTGAACTGGGTTCCGTTGTCTGTTATTAGGACCATGGGGACGCCAAATCGGCAGATCACGCTCTTCCAGAAGAACTGAACGACCTTGTTCTCGGAGATCGTGGCCAGGGGCTCGGCCTCTATCCATTTCGAGAAATAGTCAATTGCCACGACTAAGAACTTTAACTGTCCGGGAGCTGGTGGAAACGGTCCTAGTAAATCCATCCCCCACATCACGAAGGGGATCGGACTTGATAGGGAAGTGAGTGGAGCTTATGGGAGGCATCAGATGTCGGAGTACTTCTGATAGGAGCTGTATTGCCGAATATGTCGTTCGGCGTCTCGTAGGAGAGTGGGCCAGAAGTATCCGTAGTTCAACACTTTGCGTGCTAGGGCTCTGGAACCCGAATGTGCCCCGCCGATGCCCTCATGAAGTTCTTGCAGGGCGTAATCGGCTTGCCCGGGGGAGAGGCATCTCAGGTAAGGCCGGCCGTCTACCTGTGTGAAGGAGTGTTTATATAGGATACCTCCGATTAGTGTGTAACGCTCGGCTCGAGTTCTAACTCTTCGTGCTTCCTTAGGATCTTCGGGGAGGAGTCCGTCCCTTAAAAATTCGGTGAGGGGTTTCATCCAATTGTCTTCGAGGAGGACAGGCAGCGTTTCTATGGAGTCGAGAGTTTCATCCTCTATGTTTGGCTTCAGAAGGACTTCTATCAAAACGGTCTGCTCGAGACCTTGGAGGGAGGAGGAGGCTAGTTTGGAGAGGGCGTCGGCCTGAGCATTTTCTTCCCGGAGGATTCTTTGGATGAGGGCTTCTTCGAACAGTGCCATGAGGCTCTTGACTTTGGCTAAGTATTTAACCATCCTGTCATCGCGTGCTTCATACTCGCCGAGGACCTGATTGACAACTAGCTGGGAGTCGCTAAAGATCCGGAGGCGTCGCGCCCCTGCATTTCGGGCCATTCCAAGGCCGGCTATGAGTGCCTCGTATTCAGCTTCGTTGTTCGATGCCTTGAAATTGATGCGGAGGGAGTATTAGAGGATGAAGTCATCTGGGCCCGCCAGAATGATCCCTGCCCCGCTTTCCTCATTGCAGGAGGATCCGTCAACATAAACCGACCAGATGGGTGGTCCCTTCACTGTTTGGCTGGACTCGGGGATAGTACTCTCAACTATGAACTCAGCTAGCGCCTGAGCCTTGATCGCAGTCCGAAGCTAATAAGTTATATCGTGTTGGCTCAGCTCGATAGACCACTTCATAAGGCGACCCGAGGTCTCGAGCTTGTGGAGGACCTGCTTCAGCGACTGGTCGGTAAGAACGACCACCGAATGAGACTGAAAGTACGGGCGAAGCTTTCTCACGGCCATCACCAGGGCATAAGCCATATTTTCTATCTTCGGGTATCGGAGCTCGGCGTCCCGAAGCACCTTGCTCACATAGTAGATGGGCTTCTGAGCCCGGTCTTCTTCCCTCACTAAAACTGCACTGAGGGTCTGCTCGAAGGCTGCCAGGTAGAGGTAGAGGGGTTCACCAGGGATCGGTTTGCTGATGAGAGGGGGATTGACGAGGTAAGCCTTGAGCTGGTTGAAGGACTCCTGTTGCTACTGCCCCCATTCAAAACCTTTAGCCCTCCTGAGGGCCTTGAAGAAAGGGAGGCATTTCTCCCCGGACTTCGAGAGAAAGCGCCCTATGGCGGCTAGGCGGCATGTTAATCTCTGAACTTCCTTAACATTTTTGGGAGGGGCCATGTCTAATATGGCCTTGATTTTCTCCGGGGTTGCTTCAATTCCTCGTTGGCTAACCATGAAGTCGAGGAACTTCCCTGACGAGACACCGAACGCACACTTGTTCGGATTGAGTCTCATGCTATGCTTTCTCAGGACGTCAAACGCTTCTTGGAGGTCGGTCACATGATCAACACCTCGGATGCTTTTCACAAGCATGTCGTCAACATACACCTCCATGTTTCGGCCGATTTGAGCTTGGAAAACCTTGTTGACGAGGCGTTGGTATGTTGCTCCTGCATTCTTCAGGCCGAAAGGCATGACCCTGTAGCAATAGAGGCCTTGATCGGTAACGAATGATGTCTTCGGGATATCCGGGGGGAACATCCGGATCTGGTTGTAGCCTGAGAAGGCATCCATGAAGCTGAGGAGTTCATGTCCCAAGGTGGCATCAATCAGAGTGTCAATACTCGGAAGAGGGAAGGGATCCTTAGGGCAAGCCTTGTTGAGATCGGTAAAATCGATACAAATCCTCCAAGTCCCGTTCGACTTCTTTACCATTACTACATTTGACAACCACTCGGGGTAGTTTACCTCCTGGATGAATCGGGCCTTCAAGAGCTTGTCCACCTCCTCTTTTATAGCTTGCTGGCGCTCGGGGGCGAACTTGTGCCTCTTCTGTTGAACCGGTTTGGACCCCGGAACAACACTGAGGTGGTGGACTAAGAGCTCTTCGGAAATTCTGGGCATATCTGCAGCTGACCAAGCGAAGAGATCTCGGTTCCTTCGGATGCACTGTACAATTTCCGAGCATAGGGCGGACGGGAGGGTCTTGCTAACAAAGAACTTGCGAGTTGGGTCCTGCTCAGAGAAGAGCACTTCCTCCAATTCGTCCACCGACTCAGACGTCGGTCGAGCAGCATCTTGGGGGATTTCCAGAGTTCTAAGGAGAGGACTGGTCCGAGGGTAGAGGTCATGTAACACTTACGAGCCGTTTCCTGATTGCCCCTTACTTCCCCTACCCCGACCCGGGTGGGGAATTTCATCTTAAGATGGTATGCCGAAGGAACGGCTTCCAGAGCTGCTAGGCCGGGCCGACCCAATATGACGTTGTAGGCGGCAGGGACATCTACCACCATGAAGTCCATTGGCTCCGTTCGGGTGGTAGGAGTTTGGCCAGCGGTTACATCGAGGGTGATCACCCCTTCAATAGTCACTGGCACTCCCGTGAACCCATGGAGCGTGTATCCGGCGGGCTTGAGTCTATCTCGAGAGAGTTTTAGGCCTTTGAAAGTGGCGAGGAAGAGGATGTTAACGGAGCTGCCGTTGTCTACTAGGATCCTCTCCACTTTGAAGTTTGCCATGTGGAGGCTGATGACGAGTGCGTCACAATGAGGGGTGCGGACACCTTCAAGTTCTTCGTCGGAGAACGTGACGGGCACTCCGAGGCCTTTGGGAGGAGGGGTGGCTCGGACTGAGTTGACTTCTCTTATAAATGCCTTCCGAGAGGAGTTTAAGGAGCCCCCCATTGGGCCCCCATGAATGAGGTGGAGGACTCGCTCTTCCTCGAAGTCAGGCGTCTCATCTCGTTTCGGACGCTTGTTAGCCCCCCGGGGTGGGGGAGGAAGTTCGGCTCGGTCCTTTCTTACGAACCTGGTTAGCTGCCCCCTCTGGATAAGAGCTTCTATCTCGTTCTTCAAGGCGTGACAATCATTGGTGTCGTGCCCGTGGTCCCGGTGATAATGGCACCATTTCTCTTTATCTCTTTTCTTGGCAGGGGTGTTCATCCTCAGAGCAGGAGGTATGATCCCTTCCTTTTCAACTTCCATCAGAATGGTAGAGACATTAGTGGTGAGGGGAATGAACTTCTCGAATCTGGGGGGAGGTCGGCGCTGGCCGACATTATCCTTCTGGAGCTTCTTGGCTCCTTCCTCTTCTGTTCCCTTTCTCTTAAACCCGGAGGAAGACCCCTCCCAGTTAGGCCGGTGTTCGGTTTCTTCGGCCCAAATATACTTTTCACTACGGAGGAGGAGGTCAGAGAAGTTCTGTGGGGGCTTCTTAGTGAGGGAGGAGCGGAGGTTGGAATTGAGGACATTAGATTGAAATGCTGCCGCAGCGACCGATTGGTCGAGGGATGCTATAGACCTAGCTTCAGCTGTGATCCTCTTCACATAGTCTATCAACTTCTCGCCTTTCTTCTGGTGGAGGTGCAGTAGCGAGATGCTGGTCTTCTCAGCTCTACGGCTACTTATGAAATGGGTGACGAAGAGGGTCTCGAACTGCTCGAAGGAGAATATTGAGGAGGGGGCAAGGCGAGAGTACCATTCTCGAGCTGGGCCCTTGAGAGTTGCGGGGAAGGTTTTGCAGAGGAGGGCATCGGAAGCTTGATGGAGGAGCATTAGGGTCTTGAAGCTTTCGATGTGATCAACGGGGTCAGTCTCCCCGGAGTAGGTCTCGAATTGAGGAGGCTTGAAGCCGATTGGCACAGGTGCGTCCATTATGGTTCAGGAGAAAGGAGGTCTGCTAGGACGAAGGGTTCTCCCTCTAAGTTCTTCTTCTCGGTCTAACTGACCCAAGCGCCTCTCCATCTCATGGAGACAGCGGTATACAGCGTCGTCCCTTCGACGGTAATCAGCTGAGCCTCTAGACTCGTCTTCGTATGAGGGAGAGCGAGGGCTACGACGACGGTAATCCCTGGAGCGGCGAGGACTTTGCTCATGCCGGGAGTTGCTGGGAGCTGGAGGAGGAGATGGGGACCGTCGGCGAGGACTTCGGACCGGAGGAGGAGAGGGAATCTTGGGTGCATTGGTGTTGGCCCGGAGATTGAGAGCTTGTAGGATGGTCGCTTGGAACTGCTGGAACTCGGCACGGATGATGGGTGCCTCATCGTTCCTAGGCTGTTGCCGACCTGCAGGGGAGTATGGCCTTCTTCGGTAATGCTCGGGGGACTTTTTCCACCCCCTTCGGATAGGGGACCTTCTGTATTCTCGGCGGCGAGGAGACCGCTCATCCGGACGGCGTTGGCGGGAGGTTCCCTCTCGGGCTCGCTTTTCATCCAGATGGCGGCGAAGATCCTCATCCTTCTGCCGATTGAGGGCGGTATTGTGAAGACCAGAAGCTCGGGGATGATGGGAGGCCATAAGTCCGAAGAGGCGTTGTGGAAGGGGACCTGGTCCTGGTGAAGAGGTTATTTCTGAGGGTTAGGACCCTTAGGAGGTAGCTGATTAGGAGGAGGAGGAAGGTCCTGTTGGAGCGGGTCTTCCGCTGGAGGAGGAAGTTGCTCCTGCTGTTGGGTAGGCTGGATGGGAACTTCTTGCTGCTGATCGGGGTTGGGTCCTCTGTTAGACTCTCTTGATCTGACTTTCCTAGGAGGCATGGCTGGAGAAGATCTGTTCAACGGGAAGAGGGGAGGTCTCTATTCGTTAGTTTCCCACAGACGGCGCCAATCTGTTGCCGCTAAATTTGGTGTGGGGGCAAACAGATAGTATTTGTGGATTCTTAGGGAAACTGAATAGTAAACTTGTATACCTGTTCCGTCGGAGTTTGATCGTCACTCCCACCGTACACCTGCAAAAAGTGCGAGACACAGGGGTTGTTCCCGGAGACGCACCCTCCGACGCTCTTGTCAGTAATCTGAATGACTAAGAAAGAGCTTTAATTGGCAAAAGATTGATTACCTCTTAATGGAGATGGATGGGGGGTATTTATAGGCGTCTTAGGGAACAGATTAGGAATGTAATCCCCATGATCTGATAAGGAATATACTCCTTGTAAACAGATTGGGAATGTAATCCTTAATTCCCAGTGGAGAGATAGGCATGAATCAGGGCCGTTGATTAGGATCTAATCAGAAGCCCTAATTCTATCTCTCTGATCGGACTTTATTGCTGGTTGAAACCCGCACCTGATTGAAGCGGATCCGTTTGTGGGTTATTGGATCTTTAACTAAGAGATCCAGTATCCATCCCAGATCCATAGGTGGGTGAAATTACCATTTTACCCCTGGACTTCAAGATTTGCGCCCAATTTGGACAATTCCGATTTAACCCCATTTTTGGCCATATCAATGTTCAAATTTAAGAATTAGGCATTGAGTGAAGATGTAATAAACTTGGGCAAACGTAAGTAGAGGGCCTCTATATAGTCGGGAGGTGGATTTCGGGACTATTGACCCAGTCGGGTGGTGGATTCTGGGACGTGGTTGCTTGCGATGGAAGCGAGCCTTAATTAAATCTGGGATTATGATTGATCGGGCGGTGGATTCCGGGATCATGAATAGTCGGGCGGATAGTAGGCCGTACTCCAGTGTGTATGTGTATACCGGGGCAAGAAAGACACTTGCGGGATGTTCGCTCAACAAGAATTCTGTATAGTCCGGCGGTGGATCTCCGAGACTGGAATCCGTACTCGTAAAATGTATAAACTTTGTTTTATTACTGGGTAGTTATCATGGCGAGGGATTAAACCCTTTAATGTGGAGTATGTAGTGCTTGCCCTCGGACCTATGTAGTATGGGATGCATAGAAATCCGAACAAGTATGCATTAGTGTCATTGTTGTATAACACCTGCATTAGGCATTAAGTCATGTCATACACTAACATATCTAGGGTATTCACTCTTTACACTTTTGTATGCATTAAGTTTGTGATTTGTTAAAGTAAGAGATTTCATTATAATACAACATAGAGAGGATCGCTGTTTGTAACATTACGTCGGTTGTAAGCAACTGACGTGCCCACAGTTTCATATGCAGGACTTGGATCTTACAAGGAGATATAGAGATGAGTTTGATGCTGATGATTAGTTACATGTTCAAGTTGTTGAAATTGTATATTTATCATGTATTACTTTATTTATTTTTCGCTGCGTTAATGATGTAAAAGAACAATGATGTAATAAAACTTTCAGAATTCCTTATAAAATTGTACGAAGTGAAATGTAGATCCTGTTGAGCTATGAATTACCGTTTTGGTATTCGGGGCGTTACAGATGGATATCGGATCGCCGATGTTTAGGGGTTGATAGGCTAGGTTATCTACCTCATCTAGAATATGTTGATGCCTAGATCTGTCAATGACTGGATATTAGTAAGTTGTGTGTGTTTCACCTTTATTGCCGGGTATGAAGCACTACCTTGGGTGGCGTTGTACTGCTTGCTCAGGGTCGCGGGCCGGGGACCTTAGGTCAAAGACCTACAGAGGTGTTGGCAACCGATGAATGTCGGTTCGTCGTGATTGTGATTAGTTATTTTTGACAGAACCGCTTGGGCTCAATCATTCGTTAGACACTGGGCATGATTTGAAAACTCACATGTTTAGCATAATGTTATTTCATATTGTACTTCTTTACTTTTCGCTTGAAGACCAAGTTGGTGTTTGGGGTGATTCCCTAAATCCGACGTGTAACCCCTATTTTTCATTTTATGTATTTTGGAGTGTATTTTTTATTTTTGTGTATTTTATCTCTCTTGTATTTTTCTGAACCGTATATTGGATTTGTTTTCAATATATATCCATTTTATTTCATTTTGAGCTCCTTGTGTTTGATTGATTGTCTCTTTTGTCTTGCTTTTCATCATTTTGATCTTTTCCTCATTTTTGGTCTCGTTATCTTTATTTTATCTTTTTCTTGGTATTATGGTGGTGTTTTGGTGATATTTTCCTTTTCCCATTATTTTACCTCCTAATAAGATTTCCAAAGCCAAAATTCCCAATCCTATTTGCATTCCTATTGTTATTTGACCCAAAATTCAAAACCCAATTGTATACCTATTACTAGATACTAATACCCACACCCTATTAACCCACATTTAAACTCCTATATATAAACCCCTAATCCTTAAACCCTAAACCCTAACCCTAAAGCTCTTTCTCCCTCTCCTAATCCCGGCCTCCCCCATCTTCTTTGTGCTCCCGACTACTACACCCGACCACACCCAATCCCGGCCTTCCCCAGGCCGATAGCCCCCTCCGACACCATCAGCCCGACCACCACTACCCCCTACTCCGGCCATCTCCCCACATCTCCGACACCCATCACCATACAATCCGACCACTCCATCTCCTTGGTTGCCTAGCCGACAACCACCACCATCAACATCACCCCTTGCATCATCCTTTCTCTCTTTGTGGTATTCTAAAGTGGGTGCTTGCAACTTTGATCGTCGTTGCTTCAAGGAGATCGTTCGTGTGAAGGTTTCGTTCGTTGTGCTTGGATTCGTTTCTTGTAGTGAATTTCGTTCGTGGGTTTTGCTTCTCTTCGTGTTTGCATTGTTCTTCATCCCCAAATTAAGGCAAGTAACTTGTACTCCAATTTATTTGTTTGATACAAGTCAACAAGTTCACCTATAGTGTAGTTGGGTCTAGAGACAACTGTAGATTGTGTTTTGCTTGATGGATTTTGTCTCTATTGTGATAATTTGGCAATAGATGACTCATTTCACAAATCTTGATATGAAATAACTTAGGAATTGCCAAATTCTTTATTTTTAATCGTGTATGTGAAATTTGGTGTGAAATTGTGTTTGGATTGAGACCCATATGATAAAATTGGTATGGATGTGTTAATAACCCTAAATCATGATGTTTAGATACTTGGTAGGTTGTATTTCAAGTTTAGAAGTGTTTGGATCAATAATCTTGAATCTATGATGTTTTGTCCTTAAGGGTGAAATCTGTATTTGATGGATGTTCTGTTTTGATTGCTGTTTTCGTCTATGCTACAGTTAGTATTTGAATTTCGGTATAAAATATGAGTTTTAGATAATTGTTTCTATTTTCAAACCCCACTAACTTTGCTTGATTTGGATTTTGTATGACTGAGTTATGGCTGTTTTAGTACAGAGGTGTCGATCTATTCCAGATTTTGTTTTTGGGTAATTTTGATAACAAACTATTTTCAAGAACTATTCTATACATTTTATTTTGATCCAATATTTTGGTCAGTGTTTCTTTATTAATTAAGGGATTTCCCAGAATTTTGATGAATTTTATTGATAAGTTTTATGTGATGTTTCATGCTCGTTTCAAAATCCTACTTGTGCTGTATTTTGCTCGCTGTTCTATAAAGAACCGTATTTTCACTATGATTCCTTATACTGTATGAAAAATATTTGTGAAATGTGAAAGTTAGTAAATTTTATCTATTTTCATATCCCTTTGGTGGAATTGGATTTCGATTCACTTGTTGTGAGATATCTTAGTTTTCGTACAGCAGTGTTGAGATTTCCAGATTCGCTAAACTATGTTTTCTTGATGCTTTCATATTTTTGATGACTGATCTATTCTTACTAGAAAATTCTGAAACTTTATATTTTGATAAACATATAGGGGAATACCCCAGATTTTTCCTGGATTTAATTGAGAGGTTTTGATGTTGTTTTTCTGACTGAGAATTCATTTTTCTGATTTCTGACTGAACATGTTTTTTATTTTCGAACCTGTTTTGAGTTATGATGTTGTGAGGTACTATGTGACTTATTTATATTCGCTGGATTCGTGTGGATGTCTATTTTTCAGATCCTTTGACAGATCTGGATTTGCATTTTTGTGATGACAAAAATACTGTTTTAGTACTCTACTGTCATGCTGTCCTGAATATGAACATACACTGTTTTGCTCGTTTATGTGACTGTATAATATCTATGATTGTTGATTTGTTTCCCAGAACCTAATACTGATTATACCATTTTAGTTTGAAACTTTTTCGTACACATCATGCATGTTTGATGACCATAATAAAAATAATCAAGCTGGGGTTTCTTAAAGGAAAATCTTGTAGTGGAAAATATGAAAACGTGTACTTGGAAGGGAACTAGTGTTCTATACTGTTACTGTTACTATTACTGTTTTCTGACCCTGTCTACATTACTTCCCATATGAAGGTGCAGAGTAGAAAAGAACCACTAGGTTCTGACTGTTACTGTTACTGTTATTGTTACTACTACTGTTACTGATACCTGAGTACACTGCCCCATCATGGTCCACTATGAAATCTAAAAGTGAAACTATTTGTTGTAGCAACCATGTAGTAAAAACCGGGATGCATGAAGTGCTACCTAGTTAGCAATACACACAAGACTGTAAGAACATTAAACTGATACTGTTAGATTGATACTGTTGGACTGATACTGTTATACTGTTATCCTGATTCACTGATATACTAAGCTTACTGTTACTAGACACTGTTAGTTGCCATATGACACTGCTTTAGACATAAAACATTCGTACTGTTAGTATACCATGCTAGTTGACTGCCATGCTATTAGTTAGTTTCCCCATGTGCATGTATCCTACATTATTTGTGACCCGCGACTTGCAATTGATGGGTACTTGTTTTCTTCTTTTCTCCTTCTCCTGCAAATTTATTAATTGCAGATCGGGATGGACGATTGCCAGATGGTATTGGCGAGATGATGTATTAGTGCTGGAGTTCTGCTTTATTATTATTTTTATTGTTGCTTGAACATTGAATAAAGTGTATTTGGTTTATTGGATATTATTTGTATTTAGGCGATGTGACCCAGGATATTTGTTTTTCTCCAGACTCTGATTTATTTGAGAATATTGTATTTGGTTTCAAGTAAATTTCTGTTGGTTGACACTTTTGCTTCCGCCTCTGATTAATTGTGTGAGATATTGTAAAGATTTCTTGAACAGCTTATGGATGATGAAAATCATTCGCTGGGCTTTTGTTAAATATCCGTATTCCGTATTCTTTTTGGAAAGCGGGGCGTGACACGACTCGTTTTAAGAGTCAGCACTAGGCGGTGATAACCAGGGTTGTCTCTTCCTGTCATTAGGGATACGTGCTGCTGTGCGTATCTCGCACTGTTAATTTCTGTAGTGTCATGGTAAGAACGAGAGCTTCCTATCGGATAGGGGGCTTAGTCCTTCGGGGCTGTCATGTTCTTATGTTGAGTGGACATGAACAGACCATGGGGCTGCTGTCCCATGGATCTTCGGCGCCATAGATATGCGGGTGTGTATTTGTAAGATCACCACGATATTTGGTGTGATTCGATTTGGGGCACTAGTGGCGAACAAAACACCACTGTATTGAGCAGTAATAACTGCAGAATTCACCATCTGCGATTGCATCTATCAGGAACAGGAAGTATACAATAGTAGAATGCATTGCATGGCGAGGGTTCGAAACCCTAAAACTGGAGGATACGGCTTGATCTGGAGCATATGTAGTTGTGATACATGTGTATCCAGAGTCTTGCTAACATTAGACTAAGTGCATCTACTTCTGTATATATTGTGTCTCATGCATTAGACTTCAGGTCATGACATACACTGACACTAGAAAAATTAGGATGCATGTTTCCTTTCTCATCAAGTTTGATTGTGGTTTCAGGTTTGGAGATCGCTGTTTTCTTATCAGCATTGCGTCAGTAGAATTACTGACATGCCCATTTAATTAGGTACTGGATACCGGGTCGCAAGTATAGGAGAACCCAAGACAAGCAGGGCATCCAAGTGGAGTGGCAGTGTACATGCCTATCATTCGAGCAGATGCCAGAATAGATCAGAGTCGCGCAGCGGAAGACTCAAGCCAAGGGGCAAGTCTCAGGGGAGCAGATCGACCACTCAGCGGAGTTTCAACAGTGACCAATTGATTACCATTTTGGAAGACAGCTGACAGCTTCACCAGAGGAGTCTGATTATTTGTAACAGTTGTAATGAGTAAATGTAATTTGTATTCCTTGTTCAAGGACAAAATAGTATTTGTAACTAATGATGTAATAACTCTGATGGCAATAAAATTTTTTAATTTTTCGTACTTTTACTGTGTTGAAATGCATTTGAAGGCAAAGATTCTGGTTGTGTCATGGATGTCCGGAAATGGGGATCCGGGGCACTACAATTATCTCCTAACGGCTCCACATATCAAGGAACGTGGCTAACGTGAAACCTGCAAGATAGCACCATGTGATCTAAGCCGAATTGTGGCCTCTAAGTTTCCTCGTGCTATAAATATCCCTGATATGGGTAAAAATAGAACTAAATCGGGACCGTTCAAATTGGTCACAAATCTTAAAGCTCTTAGGGGTAAAACAGTAAATTTCGTTAGAAACTGGTCCATAAAAGGGAATTGGGCCTCTTTCAAGTCCAATAACCCAAAACGGATCTGTCTAACTGGGTTGTCAAAACAGCCCAACACAAATGAGTCTATGATTATTTAAATATGATTTAAACTCATAATTATTCATAAGAGACGGTTAAAAAAATCATATCTCTCATCATGAGAAGAGTTGCAATTCATTTGCCACAACCATCCTTATCAGAGAAGTAAGGATAAATCATTATCTGGAAATTGACCCCCAAATCGACTATAAATATCCCATGACCTCCATAGAAATCAGGTAATCAGTATTTGGTTACTAGAAACTCTCATATATTTCTAGAGTTTTGACTTTAGCATCAGAGAGTCTGTCGCCGGGCCAACCCCGATTTTTTCATACTTTTGCAGGTCCATTGGAGCGATCGCCACCGCCCAGTTCAGATCCAACCGTCCAAACGAGTCAGATTTCAAAGTCAATATCAGTTTGCAGCAGTCAACATGCCGATAACTAAAATGCTAGGTTTTTTATTGTTTCTAAAAATAACTCACATCATCTGCATGCTCCACACAAAAAAAGTAGCAATAGATTGTCGCCGTCTGTAGGAAACAAAAGGAAAATCCAACCAAAATTCATTGGTAAAATATTGTTTTCAACCATGCCTCCAAAGAAAAAAGGGAAGGCAGCGGCCTCAAGCCGACGAGCCAACCCTCTTCCTCCACCTCTTCCTCATTAAGATGTCCCTCCTACCTCTCAGCAAGAACAAACCCCCAACCGAATCAACCTCTTCAACTGGAACTGCTCAACAGCCTACCCAACCTCCTTCTAGAGAAGCTCCACAAGGGGGCTTCCAAAGAAGTCAGGGCCCTATGCACTGCATTACCGAGAACAGAGGGCCCGTCTACACCTCCACACCTTCTATAATACACCACGCAGTACCTCAAGTGCAACAAGGCCTCCACCAAATCATAATTTCCAGACAACAAGAGTCTGACCGCCGAGGCCGCTTGGGCCGACCATGAGATCAGGGCGAGCGCCCACCTCCAGCATGCCAGGAAGGCATGAGGGGCCCTTCTCCCCGAAGACGGGGATGCAGAAGATCCCTCTCTCCCAGAGGGCAAAGAAGTCATCACTCTCCAAGGGGAAAAAGAGGGACTCATCCCTCTTGCGGGAGAAGAAACCCAAACAAGTCGATCAACCCCCAGGAGAGGTAGAGAGAAAGAAGCACCTATCACAAGGGAAGAGTTCTGCAACTTCAAAGACGAGATCCTCCAAGCTTTTAACATCGCCCCTAGCAGGACCTGACAGACTAGCAATCACCGCTCTACTCCTCCACGACGTGAAAAGTCCCATGGGCCCACTGGATCAGAAGAACAAGACAATGTCGTTCTCCAGCGCCTTCAGAAGATGGAAGATTGTCTAGCGCTATTGAAGTAAAAAGGGAGAAGACATGATGGAACATACCGCCCCATACGACCCCCCTTCTCCAGAAAAATCATAATGACTAATGTTCTGGTCAACTTCAAGATCCTAGCCTTTGAGTCATACAACGAAGATGTCACGTACCGCTTCCCAAAAAAATGGAATGCAAGCACGTGACTTGGCCCAGCGAATGACTTGCATCATCCATGAGCTGTTATCGATTCAACCCAACAATATAAACAGGAAGTAATACAACCACGCATGAAATAAAGGAGTAAACACATGAATAATAATATTTGAATTTTAAGCATGAAATAACCAACAAAATAACAATCCAACATCTGGAATCCACAGTAACAATATTCAGGTAAAAAGCCCACGATACAAAGAAAACAATATTGTTCAATTATTAAAGTTCTCAAAATGAAACAATAATTATTTAAGCGGCGCAGCAAAACAATTCTTTCACCATTGCTACCCTCCTAGTCCATTAGGCAAATCTCCTTGATTTTCTGTAAGCTGTTCATCTAAAAGAGAGAATAATATGTCCTTAGAGCAAGTCGTGGAGAGCAAGTAGAGAAATAGAGAAACAATGATATTTACGGTATAACAATGAATTCAATAAACAATAGATTCGATGGCAATGAACAATGGCAAAATGGTAACAATGCAATGTGTAATAACAATGATTGATAACGATAACAATAAAAAATAACTGTAACGGTAAACAATAACGATAACACTATTCAATAAAAATGACAATATGCAATGACGATGCGATGAAAATCTTAAGTCTATTATTCATTTTACTCCTAACTAATGCACGTACTACTGCATCCCATACTACAGGTTCGATGCATACAATCAATTTCGTTTAGAATAAGGTGGTAGATTCTATAGGTCATGTACTCGGTACGATATTACATTTAAATAATAACACTGGCTATTGAGCAATTTCTTGCACAATAACGATATCACTGGCCATTTGCAATTTCTTGCACAATGACAATAACACTAACATTGGCCATTTGCAATTTATTGCACAATGACGATAACGATATTTTGGGAACGATGCCCACACTTCCGAGTACAGTCACTATATCATCAACTGCCCTGGTCAACCCTTAACCCCGGCTTGATTAATATTCTTTATTCAATTAACATGCAATACTAATAGGGAACAATAGGGACAGAAATATCAATGGAAAATAATAAGACGATTAATCAGGGACAATAGAAAGATGAAAACACAACCCTAAGATCATACAATGTACTCCATACAATCAAATAAATCAAATTCAACATTATAGATTCAATTATATATTATTAAACATAGAAATCCAATTCTGGACAGCAATAGGTTGGTGTACTAAAATTAAATTTTCCGCTTCTATAGAATAGCAAATGTTGATCCGTCAGAAGGTTTAGAAACTAGACTCCTGCCCGGTTCCAACGCATATTTAAATTCTAAATTCCGACAAAAGTAGCTAGGTGAATTTCAGTGTTCTTTACAGATTACCGTTTCTGGCCGGTTATCGGTGTTAACTAGTTTCAGTTGTAAAAGCAGTAAATATTCATTTTAAAAATCAGAAAAAATAATTTTCATTACCCTAAGCATGTTGGCTACCAATATGGAAATTATCATGGTAATATTTGATCATTAGTTCATCTATTTAATCAGGTTAACATGGTATATGCATCAATCTAGAAATAAAATACAGCTGCAGTAAAATGGTCATAACTCATGCAATATAAGTCGAAATTCAAAATTATGAATTTTCTGGAAACTAGAAATATGGGGCTACATTTCATATTCAAAAAGTTATTGATTTTGATGACATTATCTAGGTCGAAACAGCATGACAATGTTTAAGTTGGCAATAAATTTCATGGTTTCAACATGTTCTTCATGAATAAAAAGATTAAAAATGTTATGAACGATGAGTTAGGGGTTAAAAATTATAAATCACATCAAGTTACATATATGTGAACATGGTATTAAGATGTATAATGTCCATAACCCTACTAATCACAATCAACTAACACACCATCGTCAATCATATAAACAATCAACATTAGTATACAATCTACAATAGTTGTGATGTCATGACATGAAATACAATAATAATCCCTATTCCTATATTCAATAATTAACTATATGAATGCAATGCAAGATACTTATAAATCGGAGGAAAAAAGACAACACTAAATCAAGACTACTACTTGGATTCGCTCGTGTAAATCCGTAGCATCCCAACAATGAACAACAATAAACAATATATGATATTCTATATGGATCTATTTGCGGGATTCAATAAACAATCTCGAATACGGTACAATACAATTCGAGAGTGAGATGACTTGCCTTTAGAACGACGTTAGATTCGAATATGCGAAGAATAACGGGATCAGAATTCCGGCGAGTCAGCGACGAGCAAACGATCATGATGATCACGATCGGGCACGGATCTTGATGGGGATCAAGATCGGATAATCAAACGGCTGAGATCTAAGATTAAGATCAAGATGATGATCACGATCGCGATGATCAAGGGAGATCCGACGGTCGAGATTGTAACCCCTATTTTTCCAAAAAAACCGTATTTTTGTGTATTTTCTATATTTAAATTTTTTGCAAATTATTTTTTTTGGTTTTCAAATTGTTTTGCCAAAATGTGTTGTTGGATCTCATATTGAAATCTGTTTTAGATCAATAATTTTGTTTGTAACTATTTTCTATGATTTTATATTGAAATACAATTTTTATTTTTATTATTGTTACTCCTATTATTATTGTTATTAATATTATATATTACTGTTATTATTGATATTTTTGACTGGTTATTAAAAAATCCATTTTTATCTACTAACTGTATTGTAGTGTTTTAAATAAATTCTATTTTTGTATTTGCAAATTACATTTTTATTATAAACAATCTTTTATTTGCTATTTTATTTTCTTATTGAATTTTAAGAACCGTAATGGATTTTATTACCCCATACCCATTATATTAAATACCCAAACCCATTTCCCTTTTATTATAAAAACCCAAAACCCATTACCTTTTTACCCATTACCCTATTACACCTATTAACCCATTAAACCCCCCTAGACCCGCTTTCACCCTTACCAAACCCATTAAAACCCCTAACCCATCCACTATATTTACCCATCTTCCGACTATTCATCTTCCTGTAACCCTTTACCTCCTGCCACTTCATCTTCCTTCTTCTCTTCCTTGCCCTCTCAGCCGCCTTTACCCGTGCTCCAGAAATCTCCCTCTCCCTGTGCCTCGCCCCGACTCCCGTCTCCCGTCTCCCTCCCTTCCTCTCATCAGCATCCCCGTCTCCCCGTGTGCACCACCCTAGGCTCCTCTTCCGCTTGCAGCATCCCTCTGGCCGCCGTCGCCCAGCCCGCGCACAGCTCCCCTGCGCTGTCAATCTGCGCTGTCGCGATCACAGCAATGCCGCAGTGTACAGCTTCCCTTCCCGTCTGTTCTCTTGATGGTGTAATACCCCGCAAAATAAAATGATTTATTTTGCATTAGTAATTAATATTAAATTTGTAAAGTTGACTAGGGGTGTCAAAAAATACCAAATTACCGTACCATACCATTACCGTACCAAACAATACCGAAATTCGGTAATACCGTACCAAATTTTCGGTATTGTACCGTATCGATTTTTGATGGTATGGTACTGGTACAAAATATTTATACCGTTGGTATACCGTACCATACCGAATATATTAATAATATATATTTAACCTAATTTTTTTTCCCTGTCTTTCTTTCTTTTTCATTTTCTAGATCGAATCGTAGTAGCCGTCGCTCGTCTCTTCCTCTTCCCTCTTCTCTTCTCTTCCCGAACCGTCCTCTTCAGTCTTCCCTCACCTCCTACCGGCTACAGCTCCAAGATCCGTCCTCTTCCCGACCCGTCCTCTTCCATCGACCACTTTCCATCGACCACTTTCCCCCTCTACAGCCCCCTCTCCATCAACTCAGTTCCATACTTCCATTCCATCAATCCGCCCTCCTCTACAGCCCCCTCTCCATCGACAAATTTCCCCCTCAAACCCAATCCGCCCTCCTCTACAGCCCCCTCTCCATCGACAACTTTCCCCCTCAACTTTCCCCTATCCTCTACAGCTCCCTCTCCATCATCAATCTGCGGCCCGCCCGCCTCCATTCCATCAATCCGTCGGTAATTTATTGGGCTTGTTTCTTTGAATTTGAGCTTTCATTTTTATTGTTTCAATTACTGATAATAAAATTTGTGCTTTCAATTTGAGCTTTCAATTACTGAAAATCCAATTTGAGCTTTCAATTTGTGCTTAGTTTAGTTATTTCTCACTAAGGATACTATCATACTAGTTAATTAGACAGGATGTAAACAACACCTAAGATAATAAGATATATAAGTTTGGTATATTTTTTTGCACTAACTCTTAGTTTTCTAAATTTATTGTAGGTAATATGGTATCTACGGCTACTTGTATGAATAGTAGTAGTACTCCTACGGGTTCCACTTCCACTGGTGAAGCCACACAACCCACACTTTCAAATCCAATTCCAGCCACAATCCCTAACCCTGAAGCAATAGTTGCTATTGAAAGTAGTAATGAAGATAGTTGCAAGCGTGCTGCGGTTGGGGCTCCTGGGAAGTCAGAGGCATGGAAACATAGCGTTAAGGTTCAAAGAAAGAACAATAAAGGGGAAGTGATTCACCTTGCAATATGCAATTATTGCAAAGCAGAGTTACTTTGCCATCCGATTAGAAATGGGACTTCAAGTATCTTGCATCATCTTAGGAAGGTATGCAAAACTTCTCCACTCTACATAAAGGGCAGTGATAGTACCCAATCGGTCCTAACAAAGAAGACAATGGGTGGCCAAATTGTACCTCATACTTTTAATCAAAAGAGGCTTAAGTTGAAAGTGGTGCAGTTTGTAATTAAGGATGAACAACCGTTTCGGGTTGTTGAAGGTGAAGGTTTTGTTGAGATGATGAATGAAGCTGTACCAAGATTTAAAATTCCAAATAGAAGAAAGGTTGCCACTATGATATGGGACTTGTTCATACAAGAGAAGTCTAAGATATTTGAAATAATGCGTGATAAAAGGGTAAGTATTACAACTGATACTTGGACCTCAGTGCAAAACATAAACTATATGGTAGTTACTGCTCATTTTTTAGATAATGATTGGAAATTGCACAAACGTATCATAAATTTCACGAAGATCACTAGTCATAAGTGAGAAGACATTGGAAGGCTTTTAGAGGGATGTTTAAAGGGCTGGGGAGTACAGAGGGTCTTTACCATCACGGTTGACAATGCTTCATCCAATGATGTCGCAATTGATTATATGAAAAGGAGATTTGAGAAGATGTGTACTCTCTTACTTGGTGGGAAATATATGCATTTGAGGTGTGCTTGTCACATCTTGAATTTAATTGTGAAGAATGGATTGAAGGAGCTTGCCAGTTCAATTGAGGGAATTAGGAATTGTGTGAAGTACATCCACTCTTCCGGTGCTAGGTTGGATAAATTTAGAGAATTTGCAATCTTATTGGGGATGAATAAGATGTCATGTGTGCCTATGGATGTCTCTACGAGGTGGAATTCAACTTATAAGATGCTTGAAAATGCTTACAAGTTTCGGAAGGTGTTTTCAAGGATGGCGGAGGAAAATGTACAATTTCGGATATATTTTCTCGAGGAAGAAAAAGATAGTCACAAAAATATGGTCAAAATAGTAGGGCCACCGACGGAAGGTGATTGGGATTTGGTTTTGTCGTTTGTTCACTTTCTCAAAAAGTTCTACAATTACACTCTTACACTTAGTGCATCCAAGACTCCTACGGCCAACCATCTTTGGAACTCAATTGTAGAGATACAAATAGAGATTGATGCAAAAATGAGGGATATGCGCAATCCTACTTTGCAAAAGGTGGCATCTTCAATGAAAGCAAAATTTGACAAGTATTGGGGAAGTCTTGATAATGTTAATCCTCTCATCTATCTTGGTCAAGTTCTTAATCTCTGTTTCAAGCTTCAAATGATTACAATACACCTCAAAATGCTTGGATGGGACAAAATTAAGATAGATGAGATTCACAAGGCAATTAAAAAAAATTTGTTGGACTTGTATAATGTGTACAAGGGGAATAATATGGTTGAGACATCGGAAGAAAACAATCAAGAGAATGAGGTGTTGGAGGAAGGTTGTGAAGGTAATGACGATGTGGGAAAGAGCATGCTATTGGCACTTATTAATGAAAGAAGGGATCAACGCCTTACTGAGATAACCAATGAAGTGGACAAGTACCTCGCTGCTCCTTTTCAAAATCCCTTAGCAAGGATTTTGATCTCTTGAGTTGGTGGAGATCAAATGAACTTGATTTACCAATTCTCTCAAAAATTGCAAAGGACATTTTTGCGATTCCAATATCTACAGTTGCGAGTGAGAGTACATTTAGTTTGGGAAGAAGAATTGTGGATCCCTTCAGAGCATCGTTGACTCCAAAAATGGTTGAAGCATTAGTTTGCACTTCAGATTGGTTAAGGGCTGATAGCTTTTGTTTCTACAAGGATCCAACAGAAGATGCATTTGAGTTCTACAAGGAATTGGAAGAAGTAGAATCAAGTAAGATTGACATTCATCTATTTATCAAGTAATTGTTTTTTTGTAGCTCATCATTGAATATTTATTTAATACTAACAAGAAACATATTTTATTTTTCTTTAAATTTTTTTATTTAGGCTTGGAAAATGCTCAATCTACCTATGAAAATGCCTCCTAGTTCAACATCTCAACTTATGTTCATAGAAGGTATACTATTTTGGTGATTGATATTTGATAGTTCTTTCTTCTTAGTTGTATAGTGTATACTATCAGGATTGATATATTTTATTTTTCTTTGCAGAAATGTGATGATCATTCTTTATGGCTCCCGTTAGATGCTATCTATTTCTTTGTTGGATGTTTTGACTTTTGAGTTGCCAGATGTTTTGTTGCAAAATTTTGTGTTGTTGTTATATTTCCTTCAGTTGTATGTTACTTTGTTTGATGCTCTATTTCTGGTTCTAGTTGAATGCTAAAACTCTTTGATTTGGTTTATCAAGTTTGCATGCATTGCTGAGTGTTATTTGCAGTAAGATTTGGAAGATGGTATTGTGCCTGCAATTTTTCTGGTTCTAGCAGATGCAGAAGACAGCAATGGAGTTGTTGGAACAGTACCTGCAATTTAAACTGAAAGCTGAGACTGAGAGTGGAGAGGGAAAGAAAATGAAGTATAATTACAACTCCTTAGCTTTTCCGGATATATATATATATATATATATATATATATATATATATATATATATATATATATATCTTCATTGTTTCGATATTCCCTTTGATATTATACAAATTAACTTTGAATTTCCAGAAGAGAAGGATCCTTTGAAGCCAAAGAAGCCAATGTCGACCTTTTTCCTGTTCACAAATCAACGTCGAGCAGCATTGGTTGCAGAGAAAAAGAATGTTGTTGAGGAAGTTTGACACTAATAATATAGTCTGTTGATTATCCAATTGGTGAGAAAAAGAGCTGTTAGGGGTTCTGAATATTCCATTTTTATGCAGATTTCGAAGATAGCTAGTGAAGAATGGAAGAACATGACAGAGGAAGAGAAAGTACCTTTCGAAGAGGTATTAAGCTGAGGGAGGAGGATCCCATTTCTAATTTTAGGGGTAAACTCAGGGATGTTTTCTGAATTTTAGTCTGGCCCTTTGTGTTTTTTTGAGAAAAAACAATGAGAAAGAGATTCCTGCATTTCATTCATAAGTTTTTAACTAAACAAGCTTCCTAACTATTTGTATTTTAATAAAACAAGGCTGTCATCTCATCTGCCAACCACAGAATATGACAAGGCTTTGGATGTTGAAAGTTTGAACCCTGGTGGACAAGTATTGTGCTTATACTACCCCTTGACATCTTGACAATTGCTGATTGTTCTGATTGCTTTGGTGCTGCAAGCTCAAGTTTTTTCCTTTTTGAACTATAGATCTACGAGAAAATGATTTCGGGCATGTATTTGGGAGACATTGTAAGAAGAGTTCTTTTGAAGTTAGCCAAAGAAGCTGCACTTTTTGGTGATACTGTCCCTCAAAAGCTTCTAATTCCATTTACATTACGGTATGCTTCATGTTCTATTTCTTTTTGCATCTGCTCTTAACAACCAGATGTTACCCGGTGCTTCTACATGCATTTCATTCTTTCTAGGAATGTCTTCAAATGCAAAAAATGATTCAGTTCTGAAATGGCCATTATATCTTCAATTAACAGGAACCTGGTGAGATGATGCACACTGGAGCTGTTGTGGTGTCAATGCTATGAGCTGCAAGAAACATACATTACAGTCTATGATTATTTTGTGAATATTCGCAATATAGATTTGAGGTACTCTGCAGATCTTCCATGCATCAATGTTGACAGTATAGTTTCCCTTCATCACTTTCTGCTGTTATATTGCACCTCCATTTGCAGCTTTGCATTTTCTTCTATACTAAAATTTCCTAATTCTGTTATGTTTTAGAAACTTTATGAACCAAATTGCTTGTTGGAAAAAATTTGATCTTTTCGAACGGATTGTTGTCCAGCCTGTACATATCTGTAATGTTTGTTTTCGTGTTGTGATGGAGTTAGCATGTATTCCTCCTTATGTATAGATATGCGGTCTTTAAAAGCTGTTTGGTTCTTTTTTTTCCATCTTTTCAGAATGGAGAAGCAGGGGAAGAGGAGAGAAAGCGACCATCAAAACGACCTGATCTAAAGGCTATTTCCAAGGTAAGGCATGCATAATTAACTTGTCATTTTCTATCATGTAACACACTTACCATTTTGTCGGAGCTACCTTTTTTTTTTCTTCTGAGAAATCAATTTAAATTATGGTATGATAGATATTGGTTTTGTAGTGATTCTCACTGGACAATATTTCTAGGTCAATGTACATTCTTGCATAGGGATGTATTGTATTTTCCATTGTTCTGTTTCTTTTATTTAGCCTGCCATTATTATACAGTTCAATTTACTAGTTATTTCTGATAGATTGTGGACCGAGTGTCATGGGAAAATGTCATACTGCATTATCTGATATCATGGTCAATGACTGTTTAACTTTACTCATTCTTTCTCAATCCCTAAAAACTTTTCTACTACCACTAAAAACTTCTTCCTACTGGAAATTTTTTCATCTATGTGATATCAATTCTGCATTTTGTCAGTATTTATACTTGTTTATACTGATTCAGACAATTAAAGTTGGAAAATGAATCAGTTTGTGTCCTGCAATGAGGCCTTGTTTATTATCTGGCTAGTTTGGTGGTTCTTATGTATGAATTGCTTTATCACCTAACAATGCAGACAACAGACTGCGTAATTGGTTCAGAATTAAGCAATTGCTTAAAGGAATTATTCTGTTAAGTTTGGTATATATCTATTTTTCTATGTTCAGTGACTTCAGTCTGCTCAAAGCAACTGTCACAAGTAATATAATCAAGATATGTTGAGTCCACTTGAAGTTTTGTTCAAAATGCTACAGAAAAGGTTGTTCAAAATGCTTTCTTGAAGTTTTGTAAAGATATGATGAGTCCACTTGAGGTTTCTAACCATTTCCATTATCAGGATGTTATATCCGAGTTCACAAGGCTGACTGGCATAACCATCTCAAAGTCATGGAGCCCTGCAGTGACTCATGTCATTGCATCTGCTGATGAGAAGGGAGCATGCAAGAGAACCCTCAAGTACCTG
This sequence comes from Hemerocallis citrina, assembly GCA_017893485.1. NCBI lineage: Eukaryota > Viridiplantae > Streptophyta > Magnoliopsida > Asparagales > Asphodelaceae > Hemerocallis > Hemerocallis citrina. The sequence continues at coordinate 102,554,325 of CM030363.1, read as the reverse complement.
ATGGGCATCTTGAACGGGAAATGGATATTAAGCATCGAATGTAAGTGCAACTCTCACTTATAGTCACTTGCCGCTACCAATCATAGCACACTCTAATAACTTCACATTCTATGTTGCTTGAAGGTGCAACGGATGAGCTTTCATACAGAGTAGTAATAAGAGATCTGAGAACTAAATGTCCAATGCTACAACTTGCAGCCTGTTGTGAAGGTGCTATTTTTGGACTTTAGCACTTCCTCTGAAGCCTCTTCCAGGTTTTCCTTCTTTCTTGGCTTTTCATTTTTCCATTGTGTTCATCATATGAATAATTTCATTAGAAGGAACACAGTATTTTTTTTTTGGAGATCTATGATGGGATATGTCTGAATTAAGTAATTAACTGGTTCTCAGCAAAGCTGAATGTGATGTGTCTGCTGTTTGTGACTTAATTCTAGGATAATTCATTCTATTGCTACCTCAAGCTTCATGTTTCTAATCTTGACATTTTGTCCCTATATTTTGCTTAACTTGAGCTCTGTTTAGCTTGAAATTAGCTACAAATAGAATGCCTCGATCATGTTCTTTTTTGCAAGGGATGTCTTTGTCATCTATAGAAAGGTAAATCAAAGTATCAAAAATTTGCGATCACTTAACCCGTTATCATGTTCTTTTTTGCGATCACTTGATGTCCGGTACTACCATGGTACTACTATTACCATACCAATATTTCGGTATTAACGAACTCGGTAATACCAAAATTTTGGCACGGTAATGGTAGAGAAATTTGTGTACCAAGTATTTCGGTACGGTAGACAGTAGAGTAATTTTTGTACGGTACGGTACGGTATACCACCCCTAAAGTTGACTATTTTGACTATTTTCTTGAAATTGCAATTTTGCACGTGCAACACACGTGCAAAGTTATGAATTTTTAATTCTTAAAAAGTTATGATTAATAATTGATTTTTTCTTATTTATTTATGATATTTTAATTTTTAGATTTATTTAAATTAATTTGACTATTTTTACAAATTTGTCAATTTTACACGTGCAAAACACGTGCAAATATTTTTGGTGCAAACATCTAATTTTATATTTTTATTAAATTCTCCTAATTATAATTGAGTCTATCCTAAATTTTGGGATTTTTCTGAATAAAGAAACTATTTTTATAAATACCTCGAAAGAGAGGGGATTTTATGTAAAAAGCCGTTTTGATCTCAAATAAATAATCAAAATTCGTTTTTACTAATTTTTGGGGCTTCCATGATCATCATTTAAATTAAAGTATATTTAAATTTTATTTGGAGTTGATTTGGTAAAGATTTATACAAATATGGTGTTTTTGCAAATATGGAATTTATGTAGAATCTTGTGCAAATATTTTTCCGGAAAGTAAAAGTCAAATATTTTGATTAGAAAATATAATATGTATTATTAGATATTATTTCGGATTTTTCTGGATTTTTAAGAATATTTTATGATGTATTTATAAATATTACAAAAAGGGAGGGCTTTTGTGCAAAATCACCACCCTGAGTTGTAAATCCGAATTTTTCTTATTTACTGGGCTGTATTGGATTGCTGGACAACTCAGTGATAAAAAGATTTGATTTGGTTTTGATTTAGTTAACCTATTTTAACTAAGAGAGGGTTATATATGTAAAGTTATATTTTGGAAAGATTCTTTTGCAAAAGTGTCTCAAAACCCTATTCCTTTCAATCTTGGCCTGTATAAAAGAGGGTGTGCAGCCGTCATTCGCTGCACAACACAAGTTTTATTATATTTCTATTTTTCTTGGTGATTGAAGAGGAGATCTTAGACTCTTTGCAAAAGAGGGGATTCTTCATTATGCTTCGTGATATTCGCTTGATCTCTCCAACTATGTGAGTGACATTGTTTTATTTTATTTTGTTTGTGTATATTGTAGATGAGTAGATATAATTGTTTGGTTGTTCTGTTTTTTCTCTTTGATTCGTGTATGTCATTTGAGAATGATATGAATGTTTAGATTGATTTGGATGTTGAATATGTATATGTATGGATGGATGAAAAATTGGATCTTTGAGAAGAACCCTAGATATTCGTATGTGAATGATTTTAGATTGTTGGAAACCTAATAAAAATTGTGAGTAGGCTATTTGATATGGCTAAAAATGGGGTTAAATCGGATCCGTCCAGATTGGGCGCGAATCTTGAAGCTCGGGGGTAAAACGGTAATTTCACATACAAGCGGATCCAAAGCGGGTACTGGATCTCCTTCTCACAGATCCAATAACCCACAAACAGGTCCACTCCAATTGGGTACGGGTCCCGACCCGAAGCGAACCCAGACCAACAGGAGACAAATCAGGATCACTGATTTGACCAAGTCAACGAGCTTGATTTGCTCTCACCGGGAATCAGGGGTTAGTTTCCTAAACAGGCTGTGAGGATTTTTTTCCTAGCAGTTACACAGGGAATCAAGCCTCTAATCACTCCCCTGGCGACTATAAATACCTCCCCTCTGCCACTGTGACCAGGTAATCACTCTTTTTCCACCTTAAGCTCTTTCGTTAATCATCACTGGTTACTGACAAGAGCGTCGGAGGGTGCGTCGCCGGAATCAACCCCGGTGTCTCGCACTTCCTTGCAGGTCGCGGCAGGAGCAAGAAGGCTTGGATCAGCTGTTCAGGTTTTCTCGAACTCACAAATCTTATCTGTTTACCCCCACACCGAAATCAGCGGTAACACTATTTATTTGGATTATTGTTGATTTGATTGAGTTTGACAGATGTTATGCATTAATTAAATTAAAGATGAGATTTTTGGACTATTGGTGAGTTGGATAAAAAACAACTTGACCATGTTGAGGATAAATTTGTTTGTTTATGAATCAACTATAGAAAATAGTTGAGATTGAGTTGAGGAATTTTATGAATGATTTATGGTGTAGAAGACCATGTTTTGAGGATTTGAATTATGAGGATTTAAATTGGGGATTTGTGATTTTGTGAAAGATGTTATTTGGACTTGGATTTCTCAAATGCTAAGTTTAAATCTAATTATTTTGGTATTAATAAGATTTGGAAAATAATACAAAGTTATTTTGTTATATGACTGATTCTTAAAAACCCTAGTTTTGACATGCGCACAACCTAAACTATGCAGTCTGTAGGCCGACAGTCGACTGGCATGACCTTCAGTCGACTGGTACGACCCGGCTGCTATGATCTTTAGTTTTCTTGAAAATCCATTCTGGACAGTCGACTTAGACCCTTTTCAGTCGACTGACACACTTAGAATCTATTTTTCAAAGTTATCGTAAATTTTTCTCTAGTAAGTCGACTTATGACTTTTTAAGTCGACTTATAATCTCTGGTAAGTCGACTTATGGCTTTTATAAGTCAACTTATAATACTTAGAATATTTTCTTGAAGATTTCTGGAATTTCTCTATGGTAAGTCGACTTATGACTTTTGTAAGTCAACTTATAACACTCTGGTAAGTCGACTTATGACTTTTATAAGTCAACTTATAACACTTAGCTTATTTTTTTAAAATCATGGAATTTTCTTTCTGGACAGTCGACTTATGCTTTCTATAGTCGACTTATACTGATGTATTCTTATAATTTTGAATGTTCCTTCAAATGATTTATTCTCTAAATGTTCTAAACTATAACTTATTATTTCATACCCTATCTTCTATTGAACTTATGTTTTCAAGATGTTGAGTTGAGCAGTTTATGAAGTAAGATTGGTTGAGATATTTGAGTTTGAGTCTCTAGAGGGTGTGTGTGACCCAAATATACCGGCGGTTGAGTTCATTATGTTTAGGCCTGTTGAGGCATTTTAGTTGTTCAGTTGTTGAGTTAAGTCCGGTGGGGTACACCAGCTCTACGAGATTCGTTAAGTAATTAAATAACCCAAAAATGATAAGGACAGGCACTAATGGTGATATGATGAACGGGAACATGGGTTATGTACCTCAGTATGGCTTTCGGTATGGGATTGATCTCCGGAATTATCCAGGTAAATTACTTGTGGTGTGGGATTTATCCCCGGAATTATCCAGGTAAATTACTTGTGGTGTGGGATTGATCTCCGGAATTATCGGGGTCGAGGCGACGCACATGTGGTTTCATGTGCTGAGGGTCATTACTGCGGTGTGAGATAATCCCCGGAATTATCCAGGTAAAATTATCTGTGGTGTGGGATTTATCTCCAGAATTATCGAGGCAAGGGCTAGTACTCACAGCTTATCTTTATCTCGTAGTAGTCATCGTGTTAGGATTAGTTGCATAGCGGGGATTGAACCCTATAATGTGGAGACGTTAAGGGCTTGCACTGGACCTATGTAGAATGGGATGCATAGACTCCAATAAGTATGCATTAGAGAGTCGGCATATAGAATTGTGTTTCTTGACTTGGTTTTATGCATATGGTTTCCTGTTTTCTACACTTGACACTTAGTTTAGTTTCACTTGTCGTTTACATGTTTCCTTGCTACGTCAGATTTTATGTATTCTTGTTTATTATATGTTGTTTAAGAATCCATGCTTAATGTTCATTCATGTTGTTGCTTGTTTATGTCACTCATACCATTTATGGCTGACCCCTTTAGTTTTGGGGGTTAGGGATCATCTCTAGCCTCATGTGTTACAGGTTGTTGCTTAGAGCTTAGAGGTTGGGATATTTGAGATAAACTAATGTAATAGAGCTTTGTGTAAAATTTTGTAAAAAGAAAGTGTTGTAAAGAAAGAAATTTGTAATTCAAGGTGTTTTGTATTCCGCTGTGCTTTGTAAACAATTGCTGTAAATAAATATTTTAATTTTCCCTATATTTGGTTGCTATGTTTACAATTATATTGAAGTTGATGCTGGGATTGTGCCACGTATTTTCTAAGATATTATATTAGAAATTCGGGGCACTACAGATGGGATCTTGATCATGGAGTTTGCTAGTTTTGTTGTGAGCTGTTCGATTGGATCGTGATCTCATTCATTATCTTGGTGTTCTTGATTGTTTTGGTCGTGGGCCATCCGATCACCGTGATCCTCTTGATCATCGTGATCCCTTGATTCAGATCTGACCGTCCGATCTAATCCGATCATCTTGATCTTGATCTTCGATCTCAGTCGTCTGATTGTGTTCGTGATCATCATCTTCATCGCGTTCGTTGGTTTGTGTTTGTGATTCGTGTTCGTCGTTCGATCGTGTTCGTTGGCCGGGAATCCGTTCTCGTTATTCTTGCTTGGAGTTGTTTTCGTCGTCTCTTAGGCAAGTAACTTGTGCTCAAATTCCTTTGTATGATACAAGTCATAAATACCGCTTGTAATGTAGTTGGGTTCTAGAGACAATTCATGTGTGAAACCCCTTTTTGATATTGTCTCTATAGTGAATTGACCATAGTTGCCTCACGACACAATATTGACATGAAACAATCCTAGGTTTCTCCCGTTCTTGATATGAAGTATATGTGAAACAATTATGAGAACTCATGTGCTTGTGAGATCCATGTGATAGACTTGTTTTAGATATATTAATTACTTTATTTCATTGTGTTTGGACACTTGGTAGACTCGATTTCATGTTTGGTGGTGTTTGGATTAAATTTCGTTGGATCTATGTTGATTTTGGTTTTTGAGGAAATTCTGTGTTTTGCCGATAATCTGTCTTGATCAGTAATTTAGACCATATTAAGGTCAGAATCATAATTTCAGTATAAAACATGATTTGTAGAGAAATTTGTCTGCTTTCCACCCCTCTAACCTTGGTCGATTTTGTTTTCGTATGTGTGAGATATGACTGTTTTACTACAAAGGTGCAATCTGTTTTCATATTTTGTTTCTTGGTGATTTCGATGATTAAATTATTTTGATGCTTGTGCTACACATATTATTTTGATCTGAAACTTTGGTCAGTTTTTCTATATCTACTTAGGGATTACTCAGAATTTTGGTGGATTTTATTGATGAGTTTTATATGTCGTTTCATGCTCGTTTATGAAAACTATACTTGCTGTATATTGCTCGCTGTTCTGTAAAGAATCGTATTTTCACCCTGATTCTTTTTACTGTATGAAAAATATTTGTGAAATATGAAAGTTAATATATTTTGTATATTTTCATCTCCCTTTGAAGGATTTGGATTTCGTTTCACTGGTTGCGAGATATTATAGTTTTCGTACAGCAGTATTGGGAATTCCAGATTTGCCAAACTACCGTTTATTGATATTTCCCGATTTTTGATGACTGGTCTAATTTTACTGGAAAATTATGAAAATTTATATTTAGATACTGGACATATAAGGGAATACCCCAGATTTTTTGTGGATTTATTTATTGAGTTTTCATGCTGTTTTCCTGCTCTTGAATTTATTTTTCTGATTTCTGACTGAACCTATTTTCTGTATTCAAATCAGTTTTGAGCTATGTTTTTGTGAATTAATATATGACTTATTTATACTCGCTGGATTCGATTGGGAGTATATTATCTACACGCTTTGACGGATTCAGATTTGCATGCTTGTAACACTGGGAATTACTGTTTTACTATAGTTTGGTCTTGCTGTCCTGAACTTGAGATTTGGCTATTTTATTCTTTCATATATTATCTTGCACTTGTACATGTTTACCTTGCAACTTGAACTTTCCACATGATCATGCCATACTATTCTTGATATATTTTGTACATATACATGCTTGTTTGACATTAATAATAAATAACCAAGCCGGGGTATAAGAAAAAGATCTAATAGTGGATAATTCAGAAACGTGTACTCGGAAGGGGATCCATTGATCCTACGTGATGACTTGAGACATGATACTTGACACGTGATTACTTGACACTTGCATGCAATACACGTTACTTGCCACTTGCACAACTTGATACTTGATTACATGATACATGATACATGATACTTGGAGCTTGGAGCTCGATTACTTAACTTGTCCCTGAGTACACTGCCATCTATGGTCCACTATGAAATCTAAAGCGAAACTGTTTGTTGTAGCAACCATGTAAGGTGGGATGCATGAAGTGCTACCTAGATAGTAATCACTACAAGACTTGAACATAATACTTAAACATGATACTTGAACATGATACATTCCTGCTTGATACTTGACTACTTGATACATGAGACTTGAAACTTGACACTTGATACATGATCACATGATACTTGACACTTGACACATGTTTACATGATACTTGTTTACTTGACTCTTGATATATGCTACATGATACTTGATCACCTTACCATGCTAGTTGTTATATTTTGACATCATGCTTATACCATGTTATTAGTTAGTTTTCCCCATGTACTTGTATCCTGCATTACAAGCGGCCCGTAACTTGCAATTGACGGGTACTTATTTTCTCTTTTTCTCTTTCCCGTAATTGTTAAATTGCAGATTTTGGAGAACAGGTTCCAGACAGTATTGGTGAAATGAAGTATTAGTGCTGGCTTTTATTATTATTATTTCTTGTAGCTTGCTTGAACAATATTGTATTTGATACTTGGATTTATTTTTGTATTTGGGCAATGTGACCTAGGATATTTGTTTTATTCAGATCATGACTATTTGAGATTTATATATTTGGTTTGAAGTATTCTTGTTGGTATTTTGGTTCATATGTGCATGTTGGTTGATACTTTTGCTTCCGACTCTGATGATTCTTGTGAATGTTGTAAAGATTCCTGAACAGCTTATGGATGATGAAAATCATTCGCTGGGCCAATGTTACGTGCTCGTATTCCGTATTTTTGGGAAGCGAGGCGTGACAGAGATCAAGATCTGATCAGATGGTGGTGGCTGATTTGATCACGCACTTGATGATGATCAGGGTGATGATCAAATGGAGGATCGGACGGCTGCAATTGATCCAAGGCTGAATGGTGCAACCAGAGGCTTAGGTGGTGCACTGTTGGCTGAACCCAAGAACAGAGACTTGGTCGACCAAGGAGGTGGTGCACTGGCTTCGGTGGGGCAGGCATGGGCAGAAACGGCGAGGCGCGGCACAGGCTCAGGCGACGGTGATCGGCGAGGCAATAGGCGACGAGGAGTGAGACAGGGGAGGTGCACTGGCGGGGTTGGCTGTGGTTGGCGGCGGCCGGATGGCGACGGAGTTCGGCGTTCTGTTTCGGAATGGAAACAGAGGAATGTGGGACTTGGTGAAGGGCTTGACGGGTCTCGATGGGTTCTCGGAGGTTGGGGGTGAGCTCTATTGGTGCTCGGGAGGAATAGCGGCGATGAGGTGAAGAGGATGACGGGGATGATGATGGGTTTTGGGTGGATGACTATGGAGGCAATGGCGAGGGGACTCCGAGGAGGGGAAGATGGGATGATCGGGAGTAGAGCAACAATGGCGTCAAAGTTGGAGCTTGGGGATGACTGAAGGAAGGCGACGACAATGGTGGAGCGGTGGCAAAGCGCTGAAAGGGAGCGAGGTGGAGCAGGCGATGCGTGGGTTTCAGTCGAGGGGGAAGACGACTAGGTTGTGGTGGTGGCCGGCAATGGTGGAGAGAGCAAGGACAGGGGCGACGAGGGCTCGGAGCTTTGAGGCAAAGGTGGAGAGCTCAGGTCGAGGGCGGCTCGACGAAGGAGAGGGGTGAGGAGGAGGAAGACGACGAGAGAGGGGGGGGGGGGGTTTCTCTGTTTCGGTTTCGAAATAGGGGAGAGGAGCGGGAGGGAGAAATAGACGGGAGAGAGAGAGAACATGAGTGAAGGGGTTTTACTAAAATATTAATGATAATATAAATATAATAAATATAATGTATATTAATGAGGAGAGATTATAGGGATAGTGGAGAGATATGAGGAACAGAATGTGAAGAGTGGGAGAATGTGAGTGGTTTTGTTGATCTAGTCAACACACAAATAGGAGGGAAATTGAGTTTGGATTAACTTGGGCTTTATATTTGAGCTTCACAAATAAAATAATAATTTTAGAAAGAATACAAAATTGGGCTTCAAAATTAAAAAAATTATACAATACAAGATCAATCAAAATCAATGGGCTTTACAAAAAATAATAATACTAATAACAATATGATAAGAATAATAATGCATGACAAAATTTGGTTCAACATATTCATAAAAATAATTCAATAATAATAATAATAATAATAATAATAATAATAATAATAATAATAATATTGACTTATCAACTTTATATTGAAATAATCCAAACGAGAAAAATATATAATCGGTCAATTATAAAATGGAAAGTGAAGTTAAAATACACTATTATTCGAAATAACAAACCCTTTTGTTTAGAAACGATTTTATATAGAAAAAAAAAGAATTTAACAAATAATAATCAGAATACAGAAAATATTCAAGAAATACGTATTTACGGGAACGGGGGTACAGGGGAGTCCGACCTGGTAGACCACACTGAGAGTTTTAAAACCCTTATGATGATCTACCAAGCATCTGACTCCCTCCTCTGCAAGACTTTCCCAGCGACCCAGAAGGGATCTACATGAGAGTGGTTCTCTCATCTGTCTGCAGGTCCATCTTCTCCTTTGACCAACTTGAGGAGCTCTTCGTAACGCACTTCATCACCAGCCGCAAGACAAAAAGAGATGGGGAGTTCCTCAAGAGTTATTTTTGGTGCTTCACAGCAGTGTCCCATTCAATCCCCTCACTCGATTCAGGCGTAGCCATGACTGCCTTCAGGTACAATGTGAATCATGATCACCTGAAAGCCTCTCTTCTCAAAAGACCTCCTCTGGACTTCTCTGACCTCCTTCAAAGGGTTGATAAGTACATCCAAGTGGAAGATGTCATTCAACCCCAATAACAGAAGGTGCCTTCATCTGGGAACAAACAGAAGAGCACCAATGAAGACGGACCCATGAAGACCTAGAAGGATGCTACAGGCCAACGTCGTCAACCCCCAACGCCCCACTTCAAGAAGTACACCTCACATAATACCAGCATCTCTACTATTCTCATGAAGTCAACAAGGAGGGACTCCTCCTTGTTGACTTGTTAAACATTTCTATATTTAATCAATATGCAATAACGGTTGTCAATATTAATATACCAATAGGGAACAATAGGGACAATAATATCAGTGGGGAAATGATAAGACGATCAGCAGGGAACACTAGAACGATGACAATACAACACTAAGATCATGCAATGCAATTCATACATTTCAATGCATCAAATACAACAATATAGATTCGATTATATTTATCAAACATGGAAACTCAATTCTGGACAGCAATAGGTTACTGTACCAAAATCAGATTTTCCGCTGCTATAGAATAGAAAATGTGGATCGGTCGAAAGTTTCAGAAAGTACACTACCTCCCGATTCCAATGCATATTTAAAGTCAAAGTTCTGATAACAGTAGCTATGTTAATTACAGGGGGTTCGTTACAGATTACTGATTCTGACTGGTTATCGATGTCAATTAGTTACAGTTATAAAATCAGTAAATAATCACTTTAAAAAATCATTAAGAATAATTATCATGACCCTAAGCATGTTAACTATCAATCTGGAATTTATAATGGCAATAGTTGATAATTAGTTCATCTATTTAATCAGCTTAACATGGTGTAGTCATGAATCAGGAATTCTGGAAATACAAACACAACAGTAGTAAAATAATCATAACTCATGCAATATAAGTCGGAATTAAATAATTTCTAGCGTTATGGAAACTAGACACATAGGGATACATTTCATATTCACAAACTTTCATAGTTCAGTGTCAACATATGGGTCAAAAATAGCATACAAATTTCAGACAAACAGTAAGAATTCTGGATTAACATATTTCATGGTATAAAAGTGATCTAGGGTTATAGTTATCAATTAAATCAATCGATTGATCTTAGATTAACATGGTAGCATGAAATCACAACGAAGAAATACAACCATACATCAATCTAAAGCTAAACAATGCATCAAATCAATAGTTCAATCAAATAGCAACCTAACATACAACTCTACAATAGTTTACCGATGAAATGATGTGCATGAATAATTCCTAATACCAATAGGTCTACATGAAATGCATGAAAGACTCGATATTTAGAGACAAATATCGGCATGAAGTCGAGAATAAAGGGATTAGCTTGTGTAAATCCTCTGCATTCCCAACGAGAAGCAAGGCAAATAATACAATATTGTGAAAGCGATGAGATCTACTTACGGGAATTTCAATGAATATTCTTGAACACAGACACAATGAACGATTCAATAAATAGACGGTGACTTGCCTTTAGACGATTAGTCCGAAATAGTAGAATAACAGGATTAGGATCCCGGGGCGACGATGCACGTACAAGCAATGGGCAGAGTACACAACGAAACCGCGAACAACAATAGGCAGCAACAGCAAACAACGGATACAACAACAACAACGGATCTGGTCCCTAACAACAAACAATGAACTCAAAGTGCAGCAAACGGCAGGGACGATGGCTGGCTTCGATGCTGGCAGTGGCAGGCGGTAGGCTGACCGCAGTATGGTGGCTGCGACGGCAGATGCAGCAAGGGGCACGACGAGGTGCAGGTGGTGGGTCTCAGGGCGTGGCTCTGTTTCAGAGGAAGGCGGCGGTGCTCAGGCAATGGGTGGTTGGGTTGTCAAGGTGGATAGAGAGGATGGCGAAGGTCGAGCTCGGCAGCGACTGGTGCAATGGGTTTCAGCGAGCAAGGTCGAAACAGGGGACGTGGAAGAAGACAACAATGAGGAGGGAAGGTGGAAGTGGTTGGAGTTCGATGGAGGTTAGAGGGTGCTTCGGTGCGACGAGGGGAAGAAGGTTCGAGGGTGAGCGATGAGTGGGTTTCGGCAGCGGATGAGAGGAGGAAGAGAGGTGAACAGTAAAGGGTTTGGGTTTCAACAGTAATGGGGTTTGGCGGCTGAGGGTTTTCAAGAGATTAGGTTGATAATCAGGGTTAGGGGTAATTAGCATTTATAGTGTTTAGGATGGATTATTGGGTTTCGGATATTGGGTTAGAATCCAATAAGAAAAAGGCTATAGGGTTGAGTTTGGGTTTAAGTGCAATGGGAGATCCAACAAGAGATTGGGCTTCAAATATACATTAAAATAATCAATAATAAAATAGTATTATTATAGAATGGTTGGAAACTTGGGCTTTAGATTAATAAACCAAAATAATAATATTACATTAAGTTTGGGGTTTAGATTAAAAATGAACAAATGATTCAATAGTAATATATTAGTACAAATAAATTAAATAGCATGCATAAAATCCATACTCCAATAACAATAAAATGTAGATTAAGATCGTTAGGCTTTCACAAATTAACAAAGGACGAATTTTTAATAAATAAACACTTAAAAGTAATAATAAAAATAATCAATCAAATTAGGAATAGAAAATAAAGTTAAAATACACCATTATTCGAAATAAATATAATTTTCGATTAGAAAACGCTTTAATAAAAGATCCGAACAAATTTAACACAAAATAAATTTATAAATAATCAAAATATAGAAAATACACGGAAAATGTTTACTGGCGGGAATGAGGGTTACAGGATGCACACAATGAGACAAGCATATGGTTCGTCCCTGAGAAACACCATCTATCCACTAAGCACCCGTGGACAAGTGCGGAGTTTATTCATGTTTCATAGAGTCGCTCTAGCCACTTGCCCCCGAGCAAGTATGCGGGGCACGACTTGCCTTTTGAGTGCTCCCAAAACTCATCGTTACCTTGTTTGGAGTCTATTCATGGTTCATAGAGTCGCTCTAGCCACTTACCTCCGAGCAAGTGTGTGGGGCATACCTCGCCATTCGAGAGCTCCCAAAACAACCTCGAACAAGTGCGGAGTCTATTGATGGTTTATGGTGTCACTCTAGCCACTTGCCTCCGACCAAGTGCGCGGGGTACGGCTCGCCATTCGAGTGCTCCCAAAACATGTCGTCACCCTGTTTGGAGTCTATTCATAGTTCATAGAGTAACTCTAGTCACTTGCCCCCGAGCAAGTACGCAGGGCATGACTCGACATACAAATGTTTCCAAAATAACCCTGGACAAGTGCGAAGTCCATTCATGGTTCATAGAATCACTCTAACCACTTGCCCCTGAGCAAATGTGCGGGGCACGGCTCGCCATTCGAGTGCTCCCAAAACTCGTCGTCACCTTGTTCAAACTCCACTCATGGGTCTTGGAGTCGCTCAGCCGCTTGCTCCTAAGAAAGTATGCAGGGGCACACCTCACCATTCGAGTGCTCCCAAATCAGACAAGTGCGAAGTACATTCATGGTTCAAAGAATCGCTCTAGCCACTAGCCCCCCGAGCAATTATGCGGGGCACGACTCACCATTCGATGCTCCCAAAAACTCGTGGTCGCCATGTTTGGAGTCCATTAATGGTTCATAGAGTCACTCTAGCCAGTGCCCCCGAGCAAGTGCGCAGGGCACAAATCACCATTCGAGTGCTTACAAAACAACCCTGGACAAGTGCGAAGTTCATTCATGGCTCATAGAATCTCTCTAACCACTTGCCCCCCGAGCAAATGTGCGGGGCATGACTCGCCATTCGAGTGCCTCCAAAAACTATTCGTCGCCTTGTTTGGAGTCCACTTATGGTTTATAGAGCCGCTCTATCTACTTGCTTCCGAGCAATTGTGTGGGGGCACGGTTCACCATTCGAGTGCTCCCAAAACAACCCTAGACAAGTGCGAAGTCCATTCATGGTTCATACAGTCACTCTAGCCACTTGCCCCAAGCAAGTGTGCGGGGCACGGCTCGCCATTCGAGTGCTCCCAAAACTCGTCACCTTGTTCGGAGTCCATTCTTGGTTCATAGAACCGCTCTAGCTAATTGCCCCTGATTAAGTGTGCAGGGCATGACTCGTCATTCAAGTGCTCCAAAACCACCCAAACACAAAGAGAAACAACTCAAAGTGACAATGCTCGAAGATTTTTCATTTCACATCAAAATCTAATTACAAGTTCAAAAGAAGCAATCTACAATATTACAACTTTCAACAAGTTTACGAGTCTTCCTCACAATCATCTCTCCCCCCTCGCGGCAAGGGGATGTTCTGCTTAAGGGACATGCACAATTTACGCCCCATTGGGGCACCAGAGCGCCACCCCGATCTCTTGATTGAACATCATTGAATACCAAACTTGTTGACTGTATTCGAGTGGCACGATCATAAATACACCTCACCCATTCAACAGAGGTGACAGTCGAAGAACCTGCCACCCCGCTCTTAGCATCTCCTGGACTTCTCGAGGACTCATACGGGTGCAAAACTAAATCATGAAATGACCTCCCCTCATTTATCTCATCACAGGAGCAAGAAGTGCTCCTCATCTTAACCCCCTCAAGGAGTCGCTTCAACCGATGAATCTTCATCTCTTGTTCAACAAGCCTCTCCTTAAGGTGGGCGTCCTTCACTCTAATCTCCAACAGAACGTACTCACACATGCCAAACCATTCAGATGAGTCTCTCTCAAAGATTCAAGAACTACTTTCCTCAGATGAGCGACCTCTATGCTCTTCCCAAGCACTACATTTTCAAATTGTCCCTCTCAGTGGTAGCCGCAAGTAAAAAACGACGAAGGGATTTAACCTCCGAGGTCCTTTCGACCTTCACGCCAGTAGGAAAGCCCTGTTGTCGCGAGTGTAACCAGCCACATCGGTTGGAGGCTTCTACCAAAGACCTTCATCACTACGCCTCGCTTCGATATCCTTCTGTGTCAACACCCTCCTTAAGCGGTCGAGCTCCACTTCTGCCATGGAAAACTTCTCCCTTGACAAGTCAGCCCCAACTCCACCACTCGTATCTTGGTACGAAGACGGGCAATCTCCCCATCACAAAGGTCACACCCAACATACACAAAAACCTGCTGGTAGAAAAGAGCAGGGAATCACTACAACTATGCAATCTAGATTACAAAACACACAAAGACTCAAGTGCTCAAGCTCAATACAAGTTATAAAAGGCTAAACAAGTTTTCATTGCAATAAAGAGATACATCCTGCGATGGACAGTCCGCTATTAGGCATCAATACAAAAGACAAAAACAAAAGCTAGGGAAATGGAAAGAGGAGTCAAGGGTCCACATCGGTTGACGGAACCACAGGTGGGGAAGACTCATCTCCAACTCTCTCCTTAACCCCCGAACTCTCTACGATCGCGGGAGAAGGATCTGGCACGAAGTTTTCTCCCTCCTCCTCAGAGGAAGCGACCCCGAACAACGAATACCTCGTGCTATCAATACTGGGGACTCACTCACCGACGTCCTAAAGGTCTCTAGTGTACGCCTTCTCTATGTTGGTGAGGAGATACCCTTTTGCCTCGGACTAATCCTGTGCCATTGCGGCCTCCCTTTCTTAATCACACTTCCCCTCTCCCTAGCTGCCTCCTCCTTCTCCCTAGACAGGGCCACCTCTAGCTACGCGATCCACTCTGTCTAAGCCTCCCCAAAGCACTTCCGCCTCCAGCTTCTTAGCGACCTTCGTCGGCTCTACCCTCGTCCGATCAGCCGCCACCTTCAACCCCTTCTCCTCCTCTGCAACATGCCTCAACAAGTTGCCAAAGTGACAAGTGACCAGCAATAAGACAATAATCTGAAGTTACAAAGAAAAGAACTACTACACTATGAAAGAAAAAAGTAGAAAATGAACTACAAACGTAGCACGACATACCGACATGACGGCTGGAGAGATCTCCCAAGCGGAGTCGCCAACAGTCCCCGTAGCTATTGCTGCCCTATCCTTGGGGGTCGCGAGATGATGATACTACTCACCAAGTCCCAAGGAAGCCTTCGTGCCTCCTAACCTGCCAATCCAGAACAAAAGTCTTCTTAAGCTCATCGGTGAGGATCACCTCTGCTTTCGCGATGAGCGGAGGAGCCTTGAGTGCCAAGGCCAAAGCAAGGGAGAATCCACCGGTGACAAGTGTAATACCTCGTATCTTAAGATATATAAATATATAGTATATAATAAATATATGGAATAAGTAGTTGGGCCTATAGAGTGTGACTATGGACTTGGTTGTATATGATTTGGGCTTGGGCCATGAAATGCCAATGAAATGAAGAAGTGGGCTTGCTGCGTGTGGCATATTCATGTGGGGCCCAGTTGCTTAGTGTGAAGTGGGTTTGAGTATGGATATATCCCATATCGGCTAGGCATATGAAAGTGTGTAGTTTTAAATAGTAAAGTATGATCAATTGGTACCAAATAGTCATGATACCTATTGTGAGGCAGACCTGCGGTAGCTCGTTGTTAGGACTTATTTTTCGTGTGCGCAGCTGAGCTGGGCTCGGGGCATTACAAATGGTATCAGAACCGACTTTCGACACTGATAGTGTGCAAGATGTACGCCTGAGATGGAGCGAGCGATGTACACTGCTAGAGACACCAGCGATGTACACTAGCATAATCAGGGTACTCCACTCTACATCTGTAGTGCCCTGAATTTTCAATAAATAAATTATAAATAAGTGGCACAATTTTTAGAATGAACTTCAATCGCAATCATAAACACAGTATCAAATACAGGGAAAATTTTAAAACTTTTTATTACATATTCTCTTCTTACAAAACACAGTGGAATTAAATACATTGATTACCAATCTTTACAACACATAGAACATTCAATTTGCATTTATACTCCAAGCTTTATTTGCATCAATGCTATCCATAATTGAAAACTTGCAAAAGTCTATTGAAAAGTGGGCACGTCAGTTAAATGTAACTGACGTCAACTATAGTAATAGTTATACTTCTAAATCTCACAATCACAAACTTGATGCACATTAATAATAAAATAATAAATGATGCATAAACAATAATAAATAGAAAATAGAACAACAAGTGAAGTTAGGCTAAGTTTCAAGTGTATGAGATGAAAACAGAAAGCAAGCATACATAAAACAAGTCAAGAAACACAAATGCGTATGATAATTTCTAATACATACTTGCCGAATTCTATGCATCCCATTCTACATAGGTCCGGTGCAAGTCCTTATCGTTCTCCACTTTATATGGTTCAATCCATCGTTATGCAACTAACCTACTACGGTGATTACTTTAAGAGTTAGATTATTCTGTGAGTATCTAGTGCCATGCCCCAATAATTCTTCAGAATCAACTTCCCACCGCAAGTGATTTTGGGTACACTCCCTCACACCCTGATAATTGTGGAAATTGAAACCCACACCGCAAGCTAAATGGTACCTCATCACACGAATATCTCATGAGCCGTCGCCCGATCCCGATAATTCTGAAGATGCATCCCGCACCGCACGTGATTACACCCCGATAATTCTTGAGATCATCTCCCACCACGAATCATATGAGCCCCCTACCCATGTTTGCTCTTATTTCATTACAACTCCAACTAGTGTATGTCCTTATGTTTATTATTATTAATTAAATCACAGCCCCCCCCCCCCAAAGTTGATGTACCCAACCGGACTAACTCTACAAAACTAGGAACGAAGGTCCCACTGGCCCACTTCCTCAAAATCTCAATTTGCTAGCACACTAGGGTCCCACTCAATCTTTAGGGTCTCACAACTCAATATACAATCTCAATCTCTTACTTTAATCACATAAATTCAAAATCGACTAACTCACAATGAGGATTTCCCTCAAATCAAAAGTCAACCAAAATACCTCCATGTACATACCATGTCCACATAATTAGTTAAGAATCTGAAACTAAACATCAATTAAACTGAGATTCTACATCTTCAAAACAATAAAAAAATCTGAAATGTCGACCGACTGCAGTCGAATGGCAGACAGCCAGTCACTGCAGTTGACCGATAGGCCAGTAGTGTAACGCTGCAGTCGACTGCGGGGTCGACTGACATGTAGTCTGCACTAGCCCATCAGACAAATTTGAAATTCTCTCCATCAGACAAATTTGAAATTCTCTTTTATATATATATATATATATATATATATATATATATATATATATATATATATATATATATATATATATATATATATGGATGCCTATGATGAAATCTATAGTATAACATATGCATCTTGTCCAACCTATATCAGTTCATACATCAATCAAATCCATTCAAAAACAAAACTTCACAAAAATCTCAACTTCGAATTCTTCGACCTGCAACTGCAGACCCGAAACTTCAACCCCATTTTTAACATATAAGACTTGCACTACAACATATATGATTTTTTACAGCGGACTTATTATAGCATTTAAGTGTTAATGTTGTTGAAAGTGATCAATAATAGCATTTATAAAGAAAATGTTGTGTTTGATTTAATTTGAAATTTACTCTTAGCTACAATAGCATTTTTGGAATGCTGTAATTTTTACGGCATTTTTGAAATGCTATTATATCCGTAAATAAACTAAATAGATAGGGGTAGATTGGATTTTTCCAACTAATACAGTTCCATCTCAAATCCCAACTCCTCCAATCCAAATCCAATACCCTTTGGTCTTTCCTCCACAAACCCTAGTCCAAATCCCCCAATCACGACGTCCCCACCCCCGCACCTTTGACCCCCTTGTGCGTCGCTCGCCACTGGGCCACCATCGACCACCCCCTGCGCTCGTTGAAGTCCCCAATCACGTTGTCCCCCACCCCGCATCGTCGATCCCCCTTGCACGCCGCTCGCCACTGGGCCACCATCGACTACCCCCTGCCCTAGTCGTAGTCCCCAATCACGTCGTCCCCCACCCGTACCGTCGACCCCCTTACACCGCCGCTCGCACTGTGCCGCCGATGACATCCTTCCCCCCTGTGCTCGTCTTCTTTGATGGTGTGGTGATTACCAGGTATTTGTTCAGTGTTCAATAAATTTTATCTTGCTTCTACCAAATATTTAGTTTGAAGTTGTTGCTGCTAATTTTGGTTCTATTTTTAGCCATATTAGAAACTAAAAAGTGTGGGGAGATGGGGTGCTTTGGAGTCAATGACTAACAGAGCCTAAGGGGTGATATGTGTAGGCAGAGATGCTTTTGTGAGTGGATCAGTTGATGGATGGAGCATAATCATAGGTGATGGTTTGAATGTGAGATATGTGAGGTTTAAAGATATGGAAATTTGTCAAAGGAGTGAAGGAAGAAGTGCAGCGCGTCAATCATGGGTTTTAGGGATAGCATTTTGAATTTTTTGTTTCTAACTTTAAATTATGCTTGTTTCTTACTGGTCATTGATAGCAGTTTAGGTGAAAATTGATTTGGGTTTGATGTTGTGGAGAAGGAAACATGAATTCTCAAGAATGAAGTTGTGGTATTGAAATCAGTAGCACTACAATTTAGATATCATATGTGCACATTAATGGACTTATTCTCTTGGTTACATGTTTATTTTTGTTGTTTAATGTTTTCAGATACAATCCCTATGTCCAAGCTAGAAGTCGAATCAATCAGCTGAAGAGGCTAGGTCACAATGTAGATAAGGTATGTTTTTAGTCTTTGCATTCAACATCAGGGAGACATAAATATGTATGCTATATGATCATGTGTATCCACATTGGATGTATTTATATCGTATTTATTGAACTCCATGCAGGTCGAGTTCATCTTGATGGGAGGAACATTCATGTCTTTGCTTTCAGATTATCGTGACTACTTCATTAGAAATCTTCATTATGCTCTATCAGGACACACTTCTGCAAATGTTGAGTAGACTGTTAGATATTCTGAACATGGTTCAGCCAAATGTATTGGTATGACAATTTAAACGTGAGTGATCCCCCCCTCTTCTTCATTTACTTGTACTTTTCTAGAAGATACCTGATTTCATGCATTACGTCATGAGGATTTACCACAGTTGGCCTTCATATCAAGCACATAATACAGTTATAACTTATATTTGAATTATTATAAGTTTTTTTCTGAACAACTGAAACTATTGTTTTGTTTCTCTTTTACTACCAGGAGACCTGATTACTGTTTGGGGCCTCATTTACGTCAAAACACAAATTAAGAGAAGATATACATCAAACTACTGTTTTGTTTCTTTTCGAAGGATTTATTACTAATTAAGAGAAGATAAATATTGTACAGTATACTACTTCTCTATAGCAAGAGTGCTACTACAACATATATAACTTTCTACAGTGGATTTATTATAGCATTTAAGTGTTAATGTTAGCTACGGAAGGGAGTGATTATGTGACAGGCTAAGTGACAATTTTGAATGACATGGTTACTGCATAATGCTGATTATAATTTCATCTTAATTAATTTTTTGATGTGGTAAGTTTTAAATATAATCGAAGAAGTTTTTTATTTTTATTTTTTTTGGTTGGGGGGGGGGGGGGGGTGTTGTTGTTAATGATGTACTTAATTATATTATTTATTAGTGTAGATTGTACTATATAGTATATAGAAAAAGCAAATTCATAAAGCTGAATATTGGAAGATTCAAATTAACAATCACCCTATTTTAAGTAATATATCATGTTGGAAGAATTAGACCATCTAATAAAGAATACATAGATATAATAATAACCAGTATAGGATACAGTTAAGTAAGGTAGATTACATGACACAAATCCTCATACTCTTAGTTGGAATGGGTTAGATCTAAACAGATGACCTACAAACACTTTATCCCTTAGTTTGTAGAAGGTTTGTCACAGATGTATGATGAGGATTTATTAATTGACTAACTTAAATGACTAAGTAGGGCGATCGGCGATGTACTATATATACGAAAAATATTTGATGACTAAGTAGGACTTGATTTGATAAGACCATTAGGCTCTACTAAAGTTTCTTTTTCATATTTATCACGCACATAATTAGTTGAACTAATTGAATATGGTGAACAAATCTTCAGAGGAGAAGAAGATCTCGGCAAGATAAGTGTACGATAAATGAAATGTCTATAATTAAGAATAAGCTTAACAACATCCACTGTTTGGTTTTGGAAATAGCTTAAAATGCAGGCTATGATCCTTAGCAAAGTTCAGTGCCACAACCAGTCCAACAACATTTTCCATCTCCTTGCCTCTATCCATTGTTTCCTTGTTTTATATATTATAGGAATAGCAATAAAACTTTTTGCTTAATCTCCCATCATTGAGAAATTTGTTCACATTCCCCCTCATTAAGCATTCATTTTACATTTACTTCTTGATGTAGTTGGATAAGTTTTAACACAGATTTTCGTAAAGAAAAATAATCATCTATACTTTGTGTCGTCATCACATTTAGGGAACAAAAATAATTTTGGAGACTATCCCCTGAGTGAGGCAGATCTTGAACTCCATGCTCTTATTGGAAAGGAAAACAATGCCAATTTAAATGCTTAGAACTCATTGCTTCTGAAAACTTTACATCTCGTGCTGTGATGGAAGCATCCGGTTCATGTCTCAAGAACAAATATTCTGAAGGACTGCCTGGTAAAAGGTACATTTTTTACAATAAAATCAATATTCATTACTTTCCCATAATGCTTCTCCTAGCCAAAAATCAATTATGGTACACCATTGTTTTTGCATCTTAATTAGGTACTATGGTGGTAACGAATATAGAGATCAAATTGAGACCCTCTGTCAGAAAATAGCTTTGCAAACTTACCACTTAGACGAAAACAAATGGGATGTAAATGTTCAACCATTGTCTGGTTCTCCTGCTAATTTTGAAGTTTACACTGCTCTTCTCAAACCTCATGACAGAATAATGGTATTTGTTTTTGTTAACTTGATAGTCTTCGTTCATTTTTATCTCTATACCTTGTTCTCTCTTTCTGCTCTTCCCTGTATAGAGATACAAAACTTCATGGCCTTATTTATGTAGGGACTCAATCTACCTCATGGAGGCCACTTGTTGCATGGCTTTATGACAAATAAAAGGCGAGTATCAGGCACATCAATTTATTTCGAGTCTATGCCTTATCGGCTTGATGAGTCTACAGGTACACCCCTTTACTTTTGTTTATTAACAGCTACTAAACCATACATGTTGCATTCAAGTGGCAATATAACTTTACTGAGCAACTATATATAAATAATGTTTTGTTTACTTGCTAACAGGCTTTGTGGGCTATGAAATGCTTGAGAAATCTGCTATCCTTTTCAGACCAAAACTTATAATTGCTGGTGCTAGTGCATATCCTAGAGATTTCGATTATCCTCGCATGAGGAAGGTAGTTATTCTGAATTTTGCAATCAATTGAAAATTATATATCTGGCTTTCCTTGATGACTATATTAGGGTCTTGAATACTATCTTATCCTGAATTATTAGATAGCGGATGCAGTAGGTGCATTCCTTATGATGGACATGGCTCACATCAGTGGACTTGTTGCCGCTTCAGTTGTTGCTGATCCTTTTGAGTACGGTGATGTGGTTACTACAACTATGCACAAGGTATGAAGGAATATATTAGCCATGCTCACTTATACTCCCATATCATGGTTAGTTTTTAGAATTTTCAAGAATATACTCCATGTTCATGATAGCTCATGCACCGAGATATAACTCCATAGAAAAGTCTAAAACAAGTTGGCACAAGAAATTGCCAATGTGCTACTTTCTGAGGGTGCTCAAAGTTTTATTTTCTTTTAAACTAAAAGATAAAGTTACATTTATAGGTTTTTTGTAAGCATACTATCATGATTTAGTAGTTTCTACGTAGATGAAAGAATTCTATGCTAGGTTTACGCTTGATCTATATCTCCAGACATATTACCTCTTCTGCATCATTTTTTGCATCATTTTTTAGCAGTGTGTGTTCATCATCATCATCATCTCCAGACATATTACAACTTTAAAGCTTCTTAGATTGTACTCTGTAACTATTAGATCAACCTCCTTGAGTTAGGAGTTATGACTACATGAATCTTATGTTTGACATTTTTTCTTCTACATTTGCAGATTGGAGACGTCGTGGATGAATCGAAGAATGCGAGTTGTGTTGATGTTAGGCACTCAAGAATTTTTTGTCGTCAGTTTTAAGTTTGCGAGTTGTGTTGATGTTAGGCACTCAAGAATTTTTTGTCGT
This sequence comes from Hemerocallis citrina, assembly GCA_017893485.1. NCBI lineage: Eukaryota > Viridiplantae > Streptophyta > Magnoliopsida > Asparagales > Asphodelaceae > Hemerocallis > Hemerocallis citrina. Next base: position 102,531,396 of record CM030363.1, on the reverse strand, counting down.
TATTTTTAAGTTTATTGGATGAACTTTTGTATCAGTTTATTGTGTAGATATTTATATGTTGGTATGTTTTTATATATTTGTACACAAATTTGCGAAACTTTTATAGTTATAATGGTGTATTGACATTTTCGATAAATCGATTTTTATTTGTATCCGTAGATTTTTTTTGTATACAGTTAAAACGAAATAGCGTTCCTAAAATGCTTTAAAAAACCACAAATATCAAAACGATAGCATTGCCGAAACTCTATAAATTTTATAGCGTTTTAACAAAATGCTATAGAAACTATAGCGTTTTACAAAACTCTATAGAATCTATAGCGTTTCAGAAACGCTATAGAAACTATAGCGTTTCCGAAATGTTATAGAAACTATAGCGTTTCCAGAACACTATAGATTCTATAGCGTTTTGTAAAACGCTATAGTTTCTATAGCGTTTGGTCAAAACGCTATAGACTTATTATAGCGGGGCTTTTGATAGCATTTGTAAAACGCTATCGTAGGTCTACTATAGCATTTTATGAATGCTATCAAATGTCATATTTGTTGTAGTGTTGATTTTCCCCCAAAATCCACTTTATATGATCAATATACACAAATCTATTCATTGTTTATCAATTTGCTCTGACTTATTTGTTTCTAATTCAATCGATGGTAAAGTTTTCTCATCCGAAGGTTCAAAACAGAGCATAGCACGGGAAATCAGTAAGTACCACATCCACATCTATACATACGCATATTATTTCATACCAATCTCAACGACAACCTTTCTCTACATGATCAAACAAGTGGAAGTTGGGTCTATCGAGTGTGACTATGGGCTGGTTGTATAGGATTTGGGCTTGGGCCATGAAATGCCAACAAAATGAAGAAGTGGGCTTAACATGTGTAGCATGTTCATGTGGGGCCCAGTTGCTTAGTGTGAAGTGGGTTTGAGTATGGATATATCCCATATCGGCTAGGCATATGAAAGTGTGTAGGTTTAAATAGTAAAGCCTGTGATCAATTGGTACCAAATAGTCATGACACCTTTTGAAAGGCAAGCCTGTGGTGGGCCGTTGTTTGGACTTGTTTTTCACGTGTATGTGCATGCTAGTTGCGTGCGCAGCTGAGCCGGGCTTGGGGCGTTACAACAAGGGTGGTCGAGGAAGCGGGAGGAGATCCTAAGCCCTCCCAGAGGCAGCACCCACCAAACTTTTTGCAACCTTCGAAGGCTCGGGCTTTGTGACTATTCTTTTCTTGTTCTTCTTCTCGGGGACTTTGTCGCTTAACCCCGTCCGCCTTGCCACAATTGATCAAAATCCTTGCCGACTGCCTTTGCAATAGGATACACAAAGTGTTAAGATAACAAAAGGAGATAACTAGATCAATAAGAATATAATAAAACACAAAAGAGAATGCATATTAGGGTCAATCGAGCTAAGATCCCCCCCGAAGAGAACCGCCTCAGTCACCTCTCTCCACTTCATAGTCGACCGCTTCAAAATAACATCTCGCATATTCTCCTCCTTAATACTCTGACCTGGATCTGCTCCCATCCACATCAGCACGCTCTCCCTCCAAATCGTAGGAATTCCCCATGGATCGCGACGACGGACGATGAAGTATTTCTCTCTCTAAAACTTGATTGAATCGGGACTATCGATCAACCTCACGCTCGAGCGAGGGGTGAGCTAGTACCTGAATTCCATCTTGCTCTTCTGATGGAGTTGTAGAGCCCCCTCAACACACTCAACCGCGGCTCGATCCCCACCGCCTGGAAATGCAATATGAAGCTATTCATGGGGCTCAAAGTATACCACCTCAAAACATCTTTAACGAACTGATGAAGAGGAAGGTGGAGTCTCGAATAAAAAGCATCAAACGGGAAGAATCACAACTTAGGATAGATTAGGGAACAAGCTCTAACCCCGGAACCAGTAGCATTTGATCAAAATTCTGCAGTATCTTGTAGCAATCCCATACGTGGCCCAAGTCCTCCTCAGTAAGAGTTGAAGATATACCGTCTGCCTTTGAAGACTCCCGATACTCATTCTCTTCATACTACATACCATGTTCAACCCAATCACCCAAGTCAGCGGGATAATCTCGAATGCAGGTGAGACCCGGGAGTCTCCCAAGCTCGCCCGGTGTCCTATCCTCCTCTATTAATGTCTTCATAATAACTGAAGATGAGCCGACTACACCCTTCCCCTTATCCTCTCCAGAAGGCGGAACTTGCGACTGATCTTCACCACGACCGGTAGGGTAGGTCTCATCGCCTAAAGAAACCCTAGATATCTAATAAAATAATATATAAATTAACTTATTGATGTTAAAACTACAGTCAGAAAGATCGCCGAAATTAGGAATATGCAGCCGAAGTTCTTTGGAGAGAAATTTCGTTGGAAGAAGATGAAAAATTTGAAACGTGAGAATGGGGAGGGCGAAAGAGGAGCGAGGGGTTTTATAGAGCTCAAGCTCTGACGCTTAGGCTCCTGAGCCATTGGGCCCCTAACAATCGGGGAGGCTCAGGCTATAAAAAAAAATCTTTGTTGACCAAGTCAACCACGACCATCCCACAGTTGCCACGTGGTGCCACATCAGCCGCCACGATTGGATCAGGGGCTGCCACAAGCAACTCTGCCCCGACCAGAATGAGCGTGAAAAAGCTCGACAGGGGCCCCACCTGGGTGACACGTAAGCGCCACGTGTCGCCATGTTAATCGCCACGTTGGATCGAAGGCTACCCTCGAGTAACTCCACCCCGACCAGAATGTGATGGGGCCCACCCGATTGCCACGTAAGCGCCACGTCAGCCGCCACATCGGATCGGGGGCTACCCCTGAGCAACTCTGCCTTAACCAGAACAGGCATGAAAGGATCTCAAAAGGGGCCTACTCGAGCACAACGTAAGGGCCACGTGGCACCATGCAAGCGCCATGTCGTGCCACATTGGCTGCCACATGTGCTCGAGGGGCAACCCCCGAGCTGAGCTGCCCCCGACCATAACAGAAAGCGAAAGCCGTCCGATTTCCCCAATTTTCACCCCAGAGCGTGATCAACGGTTGCGATTTAATCGGGTTTCTTTTTTATTTAATTCCTTTATTTAATTACTAAATCAAATTAATTATTTAAAAATTCTGAAAATTAATTAAAATTCATAAAATAAATTAAAAAAATTCTAAACATAATTGTTAATTCAAAAAAAAATATTTTAAAATTAAAAAAATAATTATTAATTTAGAATAATTAAATAAAAGTTTCAAAAATTAATTATTAAAATTCAGAAATTGAATATAAAAAAATTCAAAAACTGATTAAAAATTAGAAAAATAAAGAAAAATCACGAATATTCCAGGAAATTCTAAAAAACAATTCGGGGTGTTTTACAAACTCAGAATAATACTGTTACACCTTGAGCAAGATAGAAACGTCCTAAAAAACTTCGATAAGTTCTGTAAACCATTAAACTACTCCTCAAAAGCTGTGAAACCCAGTCTTTGGGAGTGGGGGACTTGTGATATGGGTAAAAATAAAACCAAACCTTTCAAATCACACATGAAATGCTCTCAGGGGTAAAACGGTATATTTCGTAGAAATGGGTCTATAAATAGGAATTGGACCTCTTGCAAGCCCAATAACCAAAAATGGATCTGTCTAACTGGGTTGTCATAACAGCCCAACACAAATGAGTCCATGATTATTTAAATATGATTTAAACTCATAATTATCCATAAGAGACGGTTCAAAAACCATGTCTCTCATCATAAGAAGAGTTTTGACTTAATCCAAAAATACCGGGAAGTAAAGATAAATCATTATCTTGAAAATGACCCCCAAAGCAACTATAAATACCCCATGACCTCCACAAAAAATAGGTAATCAATATTTAGCTACTAAAAACTCATATATTTGTAAAGTTCTGACTTGAGCGTTAGAGGTTCTGTCGCCGGGGCCAACCCTGGTGTTTCAGACTTATGCAGGTCCATCGGAGCGATCGCCACCACCCATTTCAGATCCAACTGTCCAAACGAGTCAGATGTCAGAGTCAATATCAATTTGCAGAAGTTAACATTGGCGATAATTAAAATGTCAGGTTTCTTATTGTCTCGGAAAAAAATCACATCATCTGTTTGCTCTGCACATAAAAAAGCAACAACAATCCCTTTATCTCCATTAGAAATATGGTCGAAAAAAACAAATCAATACTAAAGCTTAGTCAAAAGTGAAGAAATCTCAAGCAATAGCCCTCTCTCAATCATGCTCAGGAACCTCTCGTCAAAGTATAATCTTTAAACACTAATTCCCCCCGCCCCTCCCCTCTATGCGGGTACCCTCTCTCGAATGGGACCACAGTTGTAGCGCCCCAAATTTTTAATATGATATCTCAAAAATACGTGGCACAATTTCCAGCATCGACCTCAATTGTAATAGTAAACATAGCCAAAAATACAGATAAATTTTTTAAACTTTTATTACATTAATTGTTTACAACCACAGCAGAAAACAAACACCTCGAATTACAAATTCTTTCCTTTACAACATTATTGATTTACAATTTACATAAGCCATAACATCAATTTAGCACAAGCATCCAAATCCCAAGCTATATGCACCTACCTGTAAAACATGAGGCTAGAGATAATCCTAACCCCCAAAACTACAGGGGTCAGCCATAACAGTGTGAATGACATAAAAGTAAATGCAACATAAATGAAACATGAAACATAAATTCATAAACAACATGTATTAACAGCAAGGGTAAAATGAAATAAGAAATAACAATAGATAAAGCATGAAAACATCAAGTGAAATTAGACTAAGTGTCAAGTATAGAAAAATAGGAAACAACATGCATAAAACCAAGTCAAGAAAACATCAATGCTATATGCTTACTCTCTAATGCATACTTGTCGGATTCTATGCATCCCACTCTACATAGGTTCGGTGCAAGCCCTTATTGTCCTTCATTTGGTATGGTTTAATCCCTCGCTATGAAACTAATCCTACTACTATGACTACTATGAGATTTAGACATTCTGCAAGTATTGGTTCTCGCCCTTGAAATACTGAAGGCCAATCCCACTCCGCGGATCATTCTCTGGCCCTTACGTCCATCGTTCTGAATATGGAGATTGCTTCACTCCGCAGGTCATCCTGGACCCTCATTGCACAAACATCCCATGAGCGTCGCTCTCGTCCTCGGAATACTGGAGATCAATCACACTCCGCAGATCACTTTTTGGCTCATACGTCCATCGTCTCGGAATACTGGGGAATATCTCACTCCTTGGATCATCCTGGAGTCTATAACTTACGTTTGCACTTATTTCATCATATTACCATCTAGTGTATGTCCTTATCTTTTTAAGTTAATTTATTAATTATGAATCTCCTAGAGTTGGTGTACCCTACCGGACTTAACTCAACTAATCAACAACACAACCACAACGGGACAAACCACAAAACCTCAACTGCCGGTGTCTAGGATCCCACACAATCTCTAGAGACTCACAACTCAACCATCAATGCAAAAGCTTTCAATAAACTCACAAATCCATCATTAAAACGTTTATATAAAGAAAACACCTTAAATCAACAAAATTAAAATTCATTTAATGTGTTCATAAAATTCCAGAATTCAAATAAAATATTAAATTCATTAAATAACAGAAAATCATATTTTTAAGTCGTAGAATATCACGAAAACATCAATTCGTTGAAAACACATATAACTCACTTAATATGGTCATAAGAATACAATTAAAACTCTATTATAAATAAAATATAACTCTATGAAAAATACAGTGGTCTGTGGTAAAAACATCATTTAAAATAGTAGAGTAGTAATCCATAATATCGAGAAATAATCATTTAAAATAAACGAGGAAAAATCAACCCAAAGCAGCCAAAACAACACTGTCGGTCGACTACACAACATGGAAGTCGACTGGCAATGCAAATTCTCAAAATTCAAAGCAGGGCGGTCGATTGTACAAAGGGGCAGTCGACCGTGACCTACTGCAGAAACAGATTTGGGCATTTTTTTTGCATGTTTTCGTGTGATACTCAATTATAACTTGAAAACTCAGAATCTAATTTTCTTAGATGTCAGAAAATGTCTAGTATGACATGTAGGAGTCATCAAGACACTTCAAAAACATACCAAGATCTTAAAATATAATTTTCCACAATATCTTTCAAAAATAGTGAATATGTATATGTATAAGTTCAAATAGAGTTCAAGTATCCATTTTAGCATCAGAAATTCACCAAATAAAAGTAATAGGTGGTTTAAACTATCAGGACCAATGAAATTGAAATCCAATCAAAACTCTATTGAAATACGCAAATCCTTCAAAACAGTATATATACATATAATGTAAATGTGTATATAATTGTGGTTGTGCATCAGTTAAACATCAAGGGTGCATGTATGATTATAATATGGGGTTTAAAACCATCTCAGCAACAAGAGTAAAACAAAATCAGTCGTAATCTTCACAAAATTCCCAAAACCAACTTTTCGGCCATACCCTTTGTAACACCCCGAATTCCAAAATACAACTGAATTCAAGATTCCACAGGATCTTTACACTTCTTTCGTACAATTTTATAAGGAATTTAAAACTTTTCACTTTACATCAGAGTTACAAGAAATCTTTACACTTTACATTTTACAGCGGAAGCAAAATTACAATATTTATATAAATGAAAGTACAACAACATTTGAATAATCTCTAAGTATCAGTTCTTCTTTAATCTTTATCATGCCATTTATCCTGCATACAAAACTGCGGGTACATCAGTTTATTCAACCGACAAATATTATACACGGCCATCCTCTCTATGCCGGAAACAGTATAATTGATTTTTCATATTTAACAAACACAAACTTGTTCACATATCAAACTAAGGAGAATACCCTATTGATGTCGTGTTGTGATTGTGCACTTAGTCCTTAATGCAATTATTTATATTACATGATACTAATGGGCACTTGTTCGGATTCTATGCATCCCATACTACATAGGTCCGAGGGCAAGCCTCTTAATCATTCTTCATCTTGTAGGGTTCAATCCCTCGTCATGACTTAATCTACTACTGTAACTACGGTAAGTATTCTAGATGTCCTATGAGTACGAGCTCATGTACAAAAAAACTGGAGGGGAATTTCACGTCATGTCACGACGCATCGTGAAGACTATCTATGGACAATTCAGCCTCCTTCATGGCACACGATTCTCTCGCAGTCACCAAACACCCCACAAGCATCGCCAAGATCCCGATAATTTCGGAGTAGTGTCCACATCATGTCACGACGCATCGTGAAGACAAACTGTGAATCACACTCACATCGTAGACTCGAGGCCCTCATACTTGTATTTGTCTCTCACTTTCATCACCTCTTCACTATGTACTAATCCTTACAATGTTTGTTTTAAAAGAAAAATCATCACAACCTAGAGCTAGCTTACCCTACCGGATTTAAATAAAAAATCAACAGAGACAGTCAGCCTACCTGGCTACTTCTCAAGAGACGCTCAACACTCAACGGTTAGCTCTCAAAATCATAAATAATACTGCCGGTCACTAGGGTCTCGCCTAGCCTCTAGATTCCAACAACTACTCTTTCTAGAGATCAATAATATTTCATGATCAATCTCAAAATAATCATTTCCATTTCTTTCATTCTCAAACTCTTTCTCAAAACATTTCTTTTATAATCTCATAACATGAGAACAATTCAATTCATTCTCTTTATCAATTTCATCATTCACACCCCCGTGTGCATTTCAAAATAAACTCAATCAAGTATTAATAATCATAACACCTCATATTCAATCTTGCCCAACTTTCACATTTCAAAATCAAATTCAAACTCAAGAAAATCCATCACTCGAGACAGTAGCAGTCGACTGTGAAAAGTGGCCAGTCGGCTGTTCCGCGAGTTCTCAAAACTCAAAAAGGCCAGTTCAGTCGACTGTGAAAAATGTCCAGTCAACCATCCAGTGACAACTTTGAAACTTCAAAAAAAACAGTACAGTCAGTTCAGTCGACTGTTGGCAAGGGATCAGTCGACTGTTCTGCGAAACTTTGAAAATACAAACATCGAAATTCAAGACAGTAGCAGTCGACTGTGAAAATAGACAGTCGACTGTCCTAATGATAAATCCAAAATTTTAATACTTGACAGTCGACTGCCGACTCTGGCTCGGTCGACTGCTGATTGCACCAGTTGCAGTTTAAAGTGGATCCTGAATATATTTTTCGACTTTTCCAATTGATTTGTACTTCTATAAAATATAGATCATTTCCAGAATGTATTCCTTTGAAAAAAAATATCCTACATGTTCTCAAATTCACATGTTTCTTAGTTTTGCAATAAAATAAATATTTTCTTCAAAAAAACACATATAATCAATTTTCCCAAAAAATTTTGTCTTTCACCAAAACTTTTCTTATAAAATTTTTATACTCATAAAACGAATATTAGTGAGATTAGATCCGCACTTCTTTACCACGGTGGCTTCAACAATTCTTTTATACACATTTGCACTATTTTAACCAATGTCTTAACATGTATCAATTTCATACAAATCACATCAATTCTAGCATTCCAAACTAATAATCACAACAATTTAAAGCATAGATAAGCAATTTACATCTACCACTCCAATTAAGATTTAGCAATTCAGCTCTACATTAATTTTCATGCAATCTCATCATACCAATTCAAGTTCTTCAAATAAATTGTATATCATCTATCATGCAATTTCTACTCCTAAATTAGAAAGAATTTAAGAAACATCCACCTAAAGTTGAAGAATTTATACTCAAATGAACTCCTAGAATTAGGAGCTCCTAAAGAAAACTCCAATGCAAACCACCCCTCGAAATGCACGCACCAAAGCAAAGCTCCCTATCTTCACTTTCGGTCAGCAACAGTGAGTTCCTTCCCATCCATTTCCGCAACATCAAAGCAACTCCCATTTTCTTTCATTTGCATATACTATGTATGTATATATTTACATTAGTATATGTATATAGGCATGTGGAATAGGTGATTAGGTGGAGAAAGGGACAAGACTTGGCTAGCTTGGGTGCTGCTTTCAGAAATGGAAACAGGAAAAGAGAAGGAAGGATGGAAGAGATGTGTAGAAAAAGGTAGGGTATTAATAGGATTAATTAATGGGTAGTTATTAAAACTAATTGTCCACCACTCCACAAACTAAACCACAAATACAATTCCAAAACATTGGATTTTCCTCCTACTTTCAAAAACAAAATTCTGTTTTCCCTCTTCTATAAACAGCCTGGCCCCCAAAATGTGTGCACTTCGCACGTGTGCACGTGCACGTGCTTTGTGTACACCCCAAAATAAATTATTTAATTAATCCCTTTTAAAACAATTATTTATATATGTAATAAAAATATAAAATTAACTTAAAATTTATACTTTTCATGCACAATTAAAATAGACAGACACATTCATGAAATTTATTTTGAAAGATAATACGCTTAGACACGTGCGCCAAAACACGTGTGTCGCCCGTAAAATCTCAAAAATACAAAAATTAATTTTATCATCCGAAAAATATTTATAATTAATCGGAATACAACAAAAATATTTAATATATATATATATATATATATATATATATATAATTAATAATGTAATCAAACGTACAAAAAACACGTGTATTGCACGTAGGAAATTTATTTTTATTTAAAATAGAAAAATTGAATTCCGTTTACAAAACGAATTTAAACACGTTTATAAAAATAAATAATTGAAAACCCATTGAAAACTTTACACGTAACAGTAGAATGCCCGAAATCGACACGTGCATCGATAATACGTAAAAAGCACATAAAAACTCAAAGATTGAAATTTAGCATTTGAGTTGTCTCAAATGGGATTTTAAGAATACGGGATTGCATAAATAATCGGAATTCAAAATACATATCAAAATGCGTTATGGATATCATCAATAACAGTACAAAATGCACGTGAGTAACACCCGAGGGCAAAATTGTCATTTAAATTTCGCGGGGTGTTACACCCTTCAGACCCAAAAACACAAGTTCCTCCTTCACATTCATAGTTTAGTCTTTTAACTCAAAACCCATCTTGAAATTTTTATTAACTTATGCACAAACATTCACAACAGTTCACTCATGAATAAAAATCAATTGTAACATGCAATCAATTAGGTTTTACTTCTTCAGTATATCAAAACAGAGTATATGGGTGTACACACACAGTAAGGGTCATTTCCAATCAAAATTGTTTGTTCTCTTGCAATAACATCATACAACTCAATATACACATCATACAACTCAATATACGCGATCAAATCAGCAAGCAAATGATAAAAATAGCATACCCATGATGTATATTAGGTTCTTTAACAATCATAAGTTATCTAATTAGAGTTTTGGTCATCAATAGCATAGTTTCATGAAAAGATTCAATTTTTAAATTCCTCTACTCATAAGAATTTATTATGTCTTCATATAATCATCTAACATACTTTCTAATAAATCAATCATCACATACAACATGCTTAGAACAATAAGAAAACAAACACAAGTCACTCACCTTTTCGAATAATCAACCGAAGATAATAAAGAATAAGAAGAATCCTCCTTTCGCAAGAAAACCAAAAATCCTCGCTTTAAAAATCTATGAAAATAATAATAAGAAATCCCTTTGTGTTGTGCAGTAAAGAGACGGCTGCACTCTACCTTTAATAGGCCGAGATCCAAGTAAATTAGGGTTTTGAATAGTTTTGCAAAATACCTCTTTTAAAAATATACTTTTACATATATAGATCCATACACTTGGAAATTAAATAAAACCATCTTTGTCACGCCCCGCTTTCCAAAAATATAGAATACGAGCGCGTAACAAAAGTCCAGCGAATGAATATAATCATCCTTAAGTTGTTCAGAATTCTTTACAACATATCCCAGTAAAATCAGAGTCGGAAGCCAGAAAAAAGATCAACCACATGCACTTATGAACCAAATATCAACAAGAATACTTGAAATAAAACACATTAATCTCAAATATTCATGATCTAAATAACACAATAATCTTGGGTCACATTGTCCGAATACAAATAATACTCAAGTCTCAAGTACAGAAATATTCAAGTTCATGAATACAGAATAAAGTTCTAACGGAAATAAAAATCAGCAACTAAGACTGCGAACCACCAGTACCTTCTTGAATCTGTCCACCGTAATCTGCAATCATCGAATGCAGGAAAAAGGAAAAGAGGAAAACACAGTACCCGTCAATAGCAAGTCCGGGTCACAAATAGAATAGGATACAAGCACATGGGAAAAACTAACTAATAACATGTCATAATGCATCAACAGTAATATCTAGCATGGTATCCTAACAGTACAGTTGTTTTATGTCTAAGGCAGTGTCATAAAGCAACTAACAGTCTTTAATAACAGTATCTCAGTATCTCAGTGAATCAGGATAACTGTATATCAGTATCACTAGCAGTATATTCAGTGTATCAGTATAACAGTCCTAGTATAACAGTCTCAGTCTAACAGTAACAGTATATCGGTCTCAGTTTAACAGTAACAGTATATCAGTCTCACAGTGTCAGTCTAACCGTTTCAGTTTATGTTCTTTCAGTCTTGTGTGTATTACTAGCTAGGTAGCACTTCATGCATCCCATACTACATGGTTGCTACAGCAAATAGTTTCGCTTAGTAAGATTTCATAGGGGACCATGATGGGGCAGTGTACTCAGGTATCAGTAACAGAAGCAGTAACAGTAACAGTCAGAACCAAGAGGTCCTCTTCTACTCTACACCTTCTTACAGAAGAAGCAATGTAGACAGGGTCAGTAAACAGTAACAGTATCAGTATGGAACACTAGTTCCCTTCCAAGTACACGTTTCCATATTATCCGCTACTCGATCTTCCCTTAAACCCCGGCTTGATTACTTTTAGTAATAATATCATCACAGGCATGAGAGTGTACTAAATGATGTCAAACTAACAGGTTATACTCAGGTTTAGACTCAGGGAATTAGATCAGTAAGTATAGGTACAAAACATTCACAAATACGAGCAAAATGGTATAGGTTTATAAACAGGACAGCAAGACCAGTCTGTACATAAACAGTGATCCAAATATCTACAGGCATGCAAATCATGATCCGTCGAAGGATCTGGAAACTAGACTTTCACACGCTTCTAACGGGTATAATGAATCCATATACTAATTCACAACATCACGACTTAAAACACAATTCAACACGGTTTTCATGTACAGTCAGAAAACAGGGGAAGAACTTAAACCACATGAAAACAGCATACAAAGTTGTTAATTAAATCCACGAAAATTCTGGGGTAATCCCCTATATGTATAGTCTCAAAATATAGATTTTCATATTTTTACAGAAAGTATAGATATGTTTTCAAAAATAGAAAATAACACATAACACAGTTTTGATGGATCTGAAATTCTTTAACACCGCTGTACAAAATCATACATACCTTGCACACAGCGCATCAAAATCCACTTCCGCCAAAACGGGATGAAAGTAGATACAATTACCCAACTTTCATATCTCACACAAAATATTCATACAGTAATTAAAAACAAGGTGAACACGGCATTCAACGTACAATCACACGCAGTTTACAGCAAAAGTGACATCTAGAAAAGAATGTAAGGCATCACTCAAAACTCATCTTTTAATTATCACAAAAATCAGAGAACTACCTTAACATCATGGTGAAACACAGGACAAAATCTTGTGGCATGAAACTATGTCTAACTTTGGTCTTGAAAATAGTTTGTCCACAAAAATTACTCCGAACTGAATCTGGAAACTACCGATACACAGGAACCAAAATAATCATAACTAATTCATACGAAATCCAAACAGGGTGAAATCAGTGGGGTTAGAAAATAGATTCGATTATCTACAAATTTCTCAGAAATAGTCATGTTGAGATTCGGACTCTAATCCAGGTAAAAACAGCAATCAATCGAGTTACATCCAAATTTTCAGATTTCTCAACTATACTTCAAAACATCAATAACTCTACAAAAGTAATCCAAACTCTTCCAAATTCGAATCGCTGTATACCCAATGTCTAATTATCATAAAAGAGGGTAACTAACATGTCAAAATCTAGTATTTCTCATATGGGCGTTCAATCAAACATCGGTTACACAATATGTCACATATGCGATTAAAATCGCGTTAGGGTGAATCCTAAGGCATAACCCTATCAAAATTCATGTCCTAAGTCGTCTATGGCCTGTTTTGAACAATAGAGACGAAACCCACAATTAAAAATATGATCTTTGTCCGTCTCTAGTCTCAAACTATCCTATGTGTGAACTTTCTACTTGTATCAACCTAAGAAATTTAAGTACAAGTTACTTGCCTGGATGAAGCCGACGAATCCGACCAAAAGAAGAGAATAACGGGAACGGGTTCCCGGCACGATCTCAACAGCAACAAACCAAGGACAAGATCACGAATCCAAAGAGCAATCGATCACGGCACGATCGGACGGTCCATAACAAAACACGATCAAGAATCAAGATCTACGAACGGCCAAGATTCAACCATCAAAACTCACACGATCAAGAATCCAACGGACGGCTCACAATCAAGATGATCAAACCGAGATGAGGATGCTCATGATGCGATCAACGGCTCCAATCTACTCCATCCAACTTCATGATCAAGAATCAAGATCAAGATCGGATCAGACGGTCCACGTTCAATACGATCAACACCCCATGATGATGATGATCGATGAGATCCGACGACAGAGAATCAATCCATCAAACCATATACAATCTCCACCACAAGGCCAGGGGGGGTGCGGTGGTGCTGCCAGGGGAGAACGGGAGAGGGTGCGATGGGGTGCTATTGCGGGGACGCGCCAGGGTGGACAGGAGACTTGACTGCACCGGGGGTCGGCTGGTGTGCTACAGTCGCGCAGAGGGGAAGCCAGGGTGCACCGTGGCTGCGCTCGGGAGGAAGACGAATAGGCGGAGAAGAAGAAGAAGTCGAAACGGTGGGGATGAAGAAGACGAAGGGTCTGGATAGGCGGTAGTGGATGGGTGCATGGGTTTGCGGCGGAAGTATACGAAGAAGATGAAGAGGCGAAAACTACAGGGTATATATATATATATCAGATAGGGTTAGGCTGAGGGGTGTTACGGGTCGGGTACACAACCGGGTAAAGTAATTGGGTTTGCTATATATAGGGTTTGGGTTAGTTGTGAAATGGGTTTGAGTTTAAATAGGGAATTGGGTTTAAATAAATAAATAAATAAATAAATAAATAAAATAACAATTAAAATTATTGTCTCTAATAAAATACAATTTGCATTACAAAATATAATTTATACAGTTAGTCTGTAAAAATGAATTTTTAATAACTAGCCAAAAAAACAAAAATAATAACAATAATACTAATAACAATAATAATAGAAATTGATAAAATAATGATAATACTACTAATACAGAAATCAGAGTATTAATAATAAAAATAAGATTTTTATAAAAAAAGTAAAAATTCATATAGAAATAGTTACAATAAAATTATTGATCGAAAAATTAAATTTTTAATAGAAGGGTCGATAATACATCTTAACAGAAGAATTTGAAAACCGAAAAAAATAATTTGCGAAAATTTTTAAATACAGAAAATACATTAAAATACAATTTTGGAAAAACAGGGGTTACAATCCTACCCACCTTACAACAAAATTTCGTCCTCGAAATTTGCTCAGGCGGTACATAGGACATGGCAAAAGCAAACTGGGAAAAATGACAGAGAAGAATTGAATCGAACCATAAGTCAACGGATGGGAACGGTTGCAAGAGATAGAGGAATCCAAAACAAGGCAAGGAAGGATAAGCACCAATATGATTCTGAGACCTGTGGGTTATGGGCCCACCACACTTCCGCTGCGCCACTCTGATGGTGATGTTCCAAGCCGCAGACATATCGTTGTAGACCACGCGACACCCAGCAACGATCCGAGCAGGAAGAAAAGAATGAGATAACAGAATGTAATTGGGGTTGAGATGAGGGATTTAATTGAAATAATTAGGTCAAAACTAATGGGCATTAACAAAAATAATATTAAAAATACAAAAATCAACGCATAATAAAATAATAATAACATAAATAATAAAAATAACAATCATCATAAATATACTGGTAAAAATAATAATAATAAAATATTAACAATACTGGTAAGGATAATAATACAAGCCAAAAAAATAATTTGGGGTTCATCAATTTAGTGAAAGTAATTCAACATCAACATCAAAATTAAAATAGTAAGAAAATACAACACTAATAATAGTAATAGTAATAACGAAAATAATAATAATACTAATAATAATAAGGAAAACGATAATAATAATATTAGAAATCCTTTGATGTGGGTTCGCCTCATTTATATCCATCTGTAGTCTTGCATTCTCGACATCAAGTTGCAGGTTTGCCATCCCGACAACAGGTTGCAGCTTACCATCTGGATATTCGGTTGCATATTTTGCCTCACCGGTATCCAGTTGCAATTTGCCTCCATTGATGTCTAGTAGCATGTTTGCCATCTCGACATCCAGTTGCAACGAAACGATGAACGAAATGATGCGATCTTCCACACGTACTTAGATATTGATTGCTCGATTTATGTACGAAGATACGTTTTGAAAATTTGTGATATTAAAATACATAGTTATTCGAAATAATAAATTTTTAAAAAACAATTTTATAGAAGATCCAAAATGAAATACACAAAATATTCAATAAAATATATATACAATATAAAGAAAATATAGGCAAGAGAAGGATGGATTTTATACTCAATGAAGAGTCAACAAAGGGGGACAACTACAAGAGATGAAGGAAAATAAGAATCAAAGAATTGCATATGAAAGAAGAGGAACGAGAGGTACAAGCAGAATTTGAAGAGAATATGCTTGGAAAGAAATAACTAGCACGATACTCAAAATGAGTCAACAATAAAGACGAATGAAAGAATCAAAGAAATATGGGTACGAAAAGAACGAAACTATACCCAATAAAGAATCAACAAATGAGAACAACTAAAGCAAACAGAAGAAACAAGGAATCAAAGAAATCGAATAAGAAGGGATCAAATGAATGGAAAAAGACTAGTATCCAGATCACTGTTGGTAATAATTCACCTATGCATGTATGGTTGGTGAAATGTTGCGCAGATTCCAGATCGAGCCAAGCTTGTCTAATATATTAGGCAACTAATACATTAGCCAAACCTGATACTCTGATACCACAGAAAATCCTGTCACGCCCCGCTTCCCAAAAATATAGAATACGAGCGCGTAACAAAAGTCCAGCGAATGAATATAATCATCCTTAAGCTGTTCAGGAATTCTTTACAACATATCCCAGTAAAATCAGAGTCGGAAGCCAGAAAAAAGATCAACCACATGCACTTATGAACCAAATATCAACAAGAATACTTGAAATAAAACACATTAATCTCAAATATTCATGATCTAAATAACACAATAATCTTGGGTCACATTGCCCGAATACAAATAATACTCAAGTCTCAAGTACAGAAATATTCAAGTTCATGAATACAGAATAAAGTTCTAACGGAAATAAAAATCAGCAACTAAGACTGCGAAACCACCAGTACCTTCTTGAATCTGTCCACCGTAATCTGCAATCATCGAATGCAGGAAAAAGGAAAAGAGGAAAACACAGTACCCGTCAATGGCAAGTCCGGGTCACAAATAGAATAGGATACAAGCACATGGGAAAAACTAACTAATAACATGTCATAATGCATCAACAGTAATATCTAGCATGGTATCCTAACAGTACAGTTGTTTTATGTCTAAGGCAGTGTCATAAAGCAACTAACAGTCTTTAATAACAGTATCTCAGTATCTCAGTTAATCAGGATAACTGTATATCAGTATCACTAGCAGTATATTCAGTGTATCAGTATAACAGTCCTAGTATAACAGTCTCAGTCTAACAGTAACAGTATATCGGTCTCAGTTTAATAGTAACAGTATATCAGTCTCACAGTGTCAGTCTAACCATTTCAGTTTATGTTCTTTCAGTCTTGTGTGTATTACTAGCTAGGTAGCACTTCATGCATCCCATACTACATGGTTGCTACAGCAAACAGTTTCGCTTAGTAAGATTTCATAGGGGACCATGATGGGGCAGTGTACTCAGGTATCAGTAACAGAAGCAGTAACAGTAACAGTCAGAACCAAGAGGTCCTCTTCTACTCTACACCTTCTTACAGAAGAAGCAATGTAGACAGGGTCAGTAAACAGTAACAGTATCAGTATGGAACACTAGTTCCCTTCCAAGTACACGTTTCCATATTATCCGCTACTCGATCTTCCCTTAAACCCCGGCTTGATTACTTTTAGTAATAATATCATCACAGGCATGAGAGTGTACTAAATGATGTCAAACTAACAGGTTATACTCAGGTTTAAACTCAGGGAATTAGATCAGTAAGTATAGGTACAAAACATTCACAAATACGAGCAAAATGGTATAGGTTTATAAACAGGACAGCAAGACCAGTCTGTACATAAACAGTGATCCAAATATCTACAGGCATGCAAATCATGATCCGTCGAAGGATCTGGAAACTAGACTTTCCACACGCTTCTAACGGGTATAATGAATCCATATACTAATTCACAACATCACGACTTAAAACACAATTCAACATGATTTTCATGTACAGTCAGAAAACAGGGGAAGAACTTAAACCACATGAAAACAGCATACAAAGTTGTTAATTAAATCCACGAAAATTCTGGGGTAATCCCCTATATGTATAGTCTCAAAATATAGATTTTCATATTTTTAAAGAAAGTATAGATATGTTTTCAAAAATAGAAAATAACACATAACACAGTTTTGATGGATCTGAAATTCTTTAACACCGCTGTACAAAATCATACATACCTTGCACACAGCGCATCAAAATCCACTTCCGCCAAAATGGGATGAAAGTAGATACAATTACCCAACTTTCATATCTCACACAAAATATTCATACAGTAATTAAAAACAAGGTGAACACGGCATTCAACGTACAATCACACGCAGTTTACAGCAAAAGTGATATCTAGAAAAGAATGTAAGGCATCACTCAAAAATCATCTTTTAATTATCACAAAAATCAGAGAACTACCTTAACATCATGGTGAAACACAGGACAAAATCTTGTGGCATGAAACTATGTCTAACTTTGGTCCTGAAAATAGTTTGTCCACAAAAATTACTCCGAACTGAATCTGGAAACTACCGATACACAGGAACCAAAATAATCATAAATAATTCATACGAAATCCAAACAGGGTGAAATCAGTGGGGTTAGAAAATAGATTCGATTATCTACAAATTTCTCAGAAATAGTCATGTTGAGATTCGGACTCTAATCCAGGTAAAAACAGCAATCAATCCAGTTACATCCAAATTTTCAGATTTCTCAACTATACTTCAAAACATCAATAACTCTACAAAAGTAATCCAAACTCTTCCAAATTCGAATCGCTGTATACCCAATGTCTAATTATCATAAAAGAGGGTAACTAACATGTCAAAATCTAGTATTTCTCATATGGGCGTTCAATCAAACATCGGTTACACAATATGTCACATATGCGATTAAAATCGCGTTAGGGTGGATCCTAAGGCATAACCCTATCAAAATTCATATCCTAAGTCGTCTATGGCCTGTTTTGAACAATAGAGACGAAACCCACAATTAAAAATATGATCTTTGTCCGTCTCTAGTCTCAAACTATCCTATGTGTGAACTTTCTACTTGTATCAACCTAAGAAATTTAAGTACAAGTTACTTGCCTGGATGAAGCCGACGAATCCGACCAAAAGAAGAGAATAACGGGAACGGGTTCCCGGCACGATCTCAACAGCAACAAACCAAGGACAAGATCACGAATCCAAAGAGCAATCGATCACGGCACGATCGGACGGTCCATAACAAAACACGATCAAGAATCAAGATCTACGAACGGCCAAGATTCAACCATCAAAACTCACACGATCAAGAATCCAACGGACGGCTCACAATCAAGATGATCAAACCGAGATGAGGATGCTCATGATGCGATCAACAGCTCCAATCTACTCCATCCAACTTCATGATCAAGAATCAAGATCAAGATCGGATCGGACGGTCTACGTTCAATACGATCAACACCCCATGATGATGATGATCGATGAGATCCGACGACAGAGAATCAATCCATCAAACCATATACAATCTCCACCACAAGGCTAGGGGGGGTGCGGTGGTGCTGCCAGGGGAGAACGGGAGAGGGTGCGACGGGGTGCTATTGCGGGGACGCGCCAGGGTGGACAGGAGACTTGACTGCACCGGGGTCGGCTGGTGTGCTGCAGTCGTGCAGAGGGGAAGCCAGGGTGCACCGTGGCTGCGCTCGGGAGGAAGACGAATAGGCGGAGAAGAAGAAGAAGTCGAAACGGCGGGGATGAAGAAGACGAAGGGTCTGGATAGGCGGTAGTGGATGGGTGCATGGGTTTGCGGCGGAAGTATACGAAGAAGATGAAGAGGCGAAAACTACAGGGTATATATATATATCAGATAGGGTTAGGCTGAGGGGTGTTACGGGTCGGGTACACAACCGGGTAAAGTAATTGGGTTTGCTATATATAGGGTTTGGGTTAGTTGTGAAATGGGTTTGAGTTTAAATAGGGAATTGGGTTTAAATAAATAAATAAATAAATAAATAAATAAAATAACAATTAAAATTATTGTCTCTAATAAAATACAATTTGTATTACAAAATATAATTTATACAGTTAGTTTATAAAAATGAATTTTTAATAACTAGCCAAAAAACAAAAATAATAACAATAATACTAATAACAATAATAATAGAAATTGATAAAATAATGATAATACTACTAATACAGAAATCAGAGTATTAATAATAAAAATAAGATTTTTATAAAAAAAAGTAAAAATTCATATAGAAATAGTTACAATAAAATTATTGATCGAAAAATTAAATTTTTAATAGAAGGGTCGATAATACATCTTAACAGAAGAATTTGAAAACCGAAAAAAATAATTTGCGAAAATTTTTAAATACAGAAAATACATTAAAATACAATTTTGGAAAAATAGGGGTTACAATCTTAATTGGGGATTTAAAAACAAAAACACCCACTCTATATCAGCCGGCACTATTTTTAAAGTCCAAAAAACGAATTTGCACTTTTACCCCTCGAAGTGGCCATTTTGCAAAAAAGACTATTCTTTATCAAAAATTGCAAAATAAACCAAATTTATTAAAACAAAAGGTAAACTCTTTACCTCTGAGTTGACTAGGCATCATGTCCAGCCCAAAAATCCGAAAATCTGGAGTTTTCACTCCAATTGGTAATTTTGCACAAAAGTCATTCTTTTTGAAATATTTGCAAATAGGTCCAATAGTCATCAAAAAAATCCAAAAACGTTCACAAATAATATCTAATAATAAATAATGAGTTTTCCCAAAATAATTTTTGACTTTGAACTTCCCAAGAAACTATTTGCACGTGTAAAAAGATAAATTTCAGAAAAATATTTATTAAATCACCAAAAATTATTTTAATTCCATTTATTATCTTAAAAGCATTATTTAAAAATCTGTGGTATTACAATAGTTATCCAACAAACTATTCGAGATGGTATTCTTGCTGGTGGGGTCGTGGCCATGCAACCTCAGGTTCGCCAAAGCACGTGTCATCGATGAAGTGGAATCCAACAGCCCCTTGGATGATCCCTAGGCCATTACAATTCCTAGCCGACAATCGGATCATTGTGGGCCGACCCATTATAATGTGTCAAATTGTGGGTGACACCTCATTCACTGGTCAACTTGTCTCTGAAAGCCAATTGGCTTAGGCCACTGGCAATCGTAATGCCAAAATTATGGGTGATACTATAACTCCCATTTTTCTTTGTGCCGAATTGTATCTCTTTTCTCTCGTTGTATTATTGTAATTCTATTTTCATTACGAATTTTCATTTCTTCTTATGAACCTAAATGTATATTTTTTTTTCCATTTCATCTTTCTGAACCCAATTCCTAGCCCATACTCCTACTGTAGAACCCCGTATTTTCAAATATTATTTTAAATATTTAAAAATGAATTTAAATTGACTTTTTGGAGGATTAATAAATATTTTCAGAAAAATTTATCTTTTCACACGTGCAAAACACGTGCAAATACTTTCTTGAGAAGTTTGAAAAGTTTAGTTTTCTTCATGAAAAATCATTATTTAATATTTGGGATTTATTTAGTATTTTTCCAGATTTTTCTGAAATCAATTGGGACTATTTGCGATTTTGAGAAAAGAAGGACCTTTTTGCAAATTTGACATTTTTAGGGGTTAAAATGCAAAATATAATTTCTGGACGTTTTGAACAGTATTGGTTGAGATTTAGAATTGTATTTTTCCTTTAAATCCTAATTTAAATGAATTTTGATTGAACTTCCAAGAACAAGAACTATATATGTAAGTTGTATTTTGAAGGGATTATTTTGCAAATGGGTAAAACCCTAAAACTATTCCCGGATATTTAAGGGATTTTTCCAGCCGTCATTTGTTGAGAATATACAGAATTTTGCAGACTTGTTTTGGTGGAGAAAGAAGAAGTTTGGATCTAGCAAAAGGAAGACTTTTTCGTGGATTTTTCTCAATTCAAAGGTGAGTGACATTGTGTGTTTTGTTTTGTTTTGTGAATGATATGAATTCGTATTGTTGTTGATCTATGTATGCGAGTGGCAATGTTGTTTGATTTGATGTTGTGAATGATATAGATCTTGTATTGTGGTATGAATCATGTGAATAATTGTTGAATGATTAGTAGACCTTTGTTTATAAAATTGTGTTGCTAAAAAGCATGATAAGATTTGAGTATGGTCGGATGTTGTGCATTTGGATCTTATTTTTGTAAATCAAATTTTGATTTAGAATTATGGAAGCAATTTCAGTTTTGAGAAACCCTAATGAAAGAAATTGTGATTTAGAACATGAGAACTTGGGTTTTGACATATTCGATGTTTTGAGTAATATATCCAAAATGGAGATTAGTTGAGACTTGTCATTTTCCTGAATACGAACTATTTTCATAAATAATGAATCGTTAGAAAACTCCAGTTTTGATTATTGTATTCAGATCTAAAATTTTGAAAACTTTAGGCCGACAGTCGACTGGTCTATTGTACAGTCGACTGGTACGAGCCTGCTACTGTATTTTAGAATCCTTGAAAAGTCGTTCTGGACAGTCGACCTAGCTCGTAGGCAGTCGACTGGTTCACTGAGAAAATTATTTTGTAAAATTATTTCAATCCCTTCTGGACAGTCGACCTATGATCCTTTAAGTCGACTTATGTACTTAGAATATTTTTGTAAAATTATTGGAATTTACCTCGGGTAAGTCGACCGATACTCTTTTAAGTCGACTGTTATGACTTAGTTTATTTTTGTAAAATTTTGGGTAATTGTCCTCTGGGCAGTCGACTTACCACAGTATAAGTCGACTGGTACTGAAGGATCTTGGTAAACTTGAGTGTTATTTTGAATGATTGGTTTTCAGATAATCCAGAATATACTCTGTTTACAGTTAAGCATTGATTTGAGATACTCAGTTGAGCCACTTTTGTTTAGTGGGACTTTGGTTTAGACTTTTGAGTTTGAGTCTCTAGAGGTGTGTGACCCTAGTATACCGGTGTTGAGCTATTTTTTTGAGGCCCGTAGAGGCATTTCAGTTATTCAGTTTTGAATTTAGGCCGGTAGGTTACCCCACTCTAGGAGATTTGTTAAGTAATTAATTAACCCAAAAATGATAAGGACAGGTACTAGTGGTGATATGATGAACGGGAACATGAGTCAAGAACCTCAGTATGGCTTTCGGTGTGGGATTTGATCTCCGGAATTATCACAGTAGATTATTAGTGGTGTGGGATATGTCTCCGAAATTATCATAGTAGATACTTGTGGTGTGAGACTATCTCTGGAATTATCACGGTAACTACTTATGGTGTGGGATTGATCTCCGGAATTATCGGAGTCGAGGCGAAGCACATGTGGTATTCGTGTGGTGATGTGTCAATGTTTCGGTGTGGGATGATCTCCGAAATTATCCAGGTAAAATATCTTGCGTGTGGGATCTATCTCCGGAATTATCGGGCATGAGATACTATCCATAGTTTATCTTTATCTCGTAGTAGTCATCGTGTTAGGATTAGTTGCATAACGGGGGCTTAAACCCTATGAAGTGGAGACATTAAGGGCTTGCACCGAACCTATGTAGAATGGGATGCATAGACTTCAACAAGTACGCATTAGAGAGTCTGCATATAGAATATGTGTTTCTTGGCTTGGTTTTATGCACGTGGTTTTCCTGTTTTCTACACCTGACACTTAGTTTAGTTCCACTTGATGTTTTTATGTTTCCTGTCATTTCTTACTTCCCATATTCTTATTAAATATATGTTGTTTCAGAGTTTGTGAGGTATGTTCATTTATGTTGTTAGTTGTTTTATGTCACTCACACCATTTATGGCTGACCCCTTTAGTTTGGGGATTAGGGTTATCTCTAGTCTCACATGTTGCAGGTTGTTGCTTAGAGTTGGAGATTGGATGCTTGAGTTAGTTTTGAGATTATCTACTTTGAAAGAGTTTTGTGTAAATCTGTAAAAGCAGAGTTGTAAAAAGATTGTGTTGTAAATAAAGAAATTTGGAGTTGAGATGTTTTAATTTCCGCTGTGCTATGTAAGTGACTGTTGTAATAAAAGTTGAAAATTTAGTGGTGTTGGTTGTGTTTAATATTATATTGAAGTGGATGTTGGGAATGTGCCACGTATTTTCTAAGATATCTTATTAGAAATTCGGGGCACTACAGAGGTTGGTATCAGAGCATGCTTCAATAGTAATACTAAACATGATATAAAAATAACCTAGGTGTGGACACTAGTGTGTGAGTACCTAGGTGTGGACATTAAAGAGTGAGTATCACATAGAATTGAATATGATGTTTTACCTTTGGGATACAAGTGAAGTTTTGCCAAAGGATATCGATGTGAGTTTGAAATGTGTGTGATGCTCTAACTTTTCCCTCGTTTTGCAGTATTCAAAATGGTTGCACCCAGGGGCAGGAATGGTGGTAACAATGAGGATGGATCTGGTAGTTCTCGAGGAGCAGGAATTGATCTTAAGGCTGAATTCGCCAAGGTGTACCAGACGCTGAATGCGCTGATGGCATTTAATTTGGCGCAAGCTTAGAATCAACAGCAAAATCCGCAGCCAAATCATGGAGCTGGACAGGGATTGGTTAACGCCGACCCTATCAAGCAGATCGAATCCATTAAGAGGATGAGGCCGGCAGTCTTTGAGGGGCAATCTGATCCAACCGCAGCTGATGATTGGATTAGGAAGATGCAGACGATCTTCGAGGTATCGGAGACTCCGGCAGCCAGCAAGGTGAAGTTGGCTACTATGCAGCTAGAGAAGGACGCTGGTGTCTGGTGGGAGTCAGTGAAAAGGACTTTGGGAAACCAGCCGATGACTTGGGAAGCTTTTCTGGAGGAGTTCAGAGATCGCTTCTTTCCCCTAGATGTTCAGGAGAAGAAGGCGATCGAGTTCTTGAACCTTCAGCAGGGCAGCATGACCGTGCGGGAGTATGAGACCAAGTTTGCTCAGCTTTCGAGGTATGCACCAGAGTTGGTCATTGACGAGGCAAAGAAGGCCAAAAAGTTTGAGCAGGGCTTGAGGCCAAACTTGAGGTCGAGGATGATCCCATTGTGTATCAGAAGGTTCGATAAGCTGGTCAGGAGAGCAGCTATGACTGAGGAGGACATGGACCAGTTCCAGAAGAGGCAAGATACATGGAACCAGAACAAGAGGCCAGCATCAGGTCAGAGTGGGAAGGGATTCCCCGCAAAGCAGGCCAAGTTCAGTGGACCGGTGTAGAAGGCACCTGCAGCTCAAGGAGTGACTTGTTATTACTGCAAGGAGGCAGGACATTACAGGTCAGCATGTCCGAAGTTGGCAAAGCAGATTTGTTCCCAGTATGGGCAGGCAGGACATTCTCAACCCTATTGTCCACAATTGAGGAAGGATGGTTCGGGTGGAAGCAAATTTCAGAAAAGGCAAGGGCAAGTATTTGCATTAACTGAGGAGGACGCTGGTAACTCGGAAGATGTAATACAGGGTATGCAAGAATTTTGATTTTTATTTCAAATCAATGTAATAAGTAAAACCTTTATTTGAGAACAATTTAAGATTGAGTATCATTCTTATTGTAACAGGAGTTGTTTTAATTAATGGAATAAAGGCAAAGGTTTTATTTGACACTGGTTCATCGCATACTTTTGTATCGCCAAATTTTGCAAAGATCTTAGGTGTGGAACCAAAGTTGTTTCCAGGCAGGGTTTTGTCGGTGCCAACGCTGTCAGGTGAAGAGTTGATTGCGGATCGATATTACGAGGTCTGTGATATCGAGATTGGTGGGAGGTTGTTCGGCATCGATTTGATCGAGCTGCAAGTCTTGGGAGTGGATGTCATCGTGGGCATTGATTGGATGGCAATATATGATGCCACAATTGAATGCAAGCAGAAAGAGGTGTTGGTGAAAGCACCAGGTGGACCCGCAGTGACTTTCCAAGGGAAGAAGAAGATTCCGAAGGTGGCTGCAATGGTATCCAAGATGGTTATTTCAGATGAAGTCAAGAGCATTCCGGTTGTTCGAAATTTTCCTCAGGTGTTCTTGGATGATTTTCCAGGATTACCGCCGCAGAGAGATGTGGAGTTTTGTATCAATGTTCAGCCGGGGAGTGCGCCGATTTCCAAGGCTCCGTACAGGATGGCACCTATAGAGCAAGATGAAGTGAAGAAACAGATTGAGGAGCTGTTGAGCAAGGGACTTATAAGGCCGAGTTCTTCTCCGTGGGGAGTGCCAGTGCTGTTAGTCAAGAGAAGGACGGGTCAATGAGGATGTGCATTGACTATCGGGAGTTGAATAGGGTGACTATTCAGAACAAGTATCCACTGCCGCGGATTGATGATTTGTTCGACAGGCTTCGAGGAGCAGCAGGTGTTTTCGAAGATTGATTTGAGATCAGGGTATCATCAGGTTCGAGTCAAGGAGAAAGATGTGAGTAAGACAGCTTTCAGGACTCGTCATGGACTCTATGAGTTTTTGGTAATGCCATTCGGGTTGACGAATGCGCCAACAGTGTTTATGGATATGATGAATCGGGTTTTGAGGCCATTTATTGACTCCTTCGTGGTGGTTTTCATCGACGACATTTTGGTATATTCAAAGTCGGAGGAGGATCATTCTACGCACATGACAGCGGTATTACAGAAATTGCAGGAGCATAGCTTGTATGCCAAATTGTCGAAGTGTGAGTTTTGGAAGTCTGAGGTGGCTTTCCTTGGTCATATTCTTTCTAAGGAGGGAGTGGCCATTGATCCTCAGAAAGTTGAAGCAGTGAAGGATTGGCCCAGGCCAACGTCTGTGAAGGAAGTCAGGAGTTTCTTGGGTTTAGCTGGTTACTATAGGAGATTTATCCAGGGTTATTCTCAGATTGCAGTTCCTTTGATAGGTTTGACATGGAAGAATGTGGCATTTGTATGGACTGATAAGTGTGAGGGAAGTTTCCTTGAGTTAAAGGAAAGGTTGACTACCGCACCTATCTTAGCTTTGCCGCAAGCTGGAAAGGATTATGATATCTACAGTGATGCGTCTCTCAGAGGTTTGGGTTGTGTCTTGATGCAAGAAGGCAAGGTTATTGCTTATGGTTCGAGGCAATTGCGTCCGCATGAGAAGAATTACCCGACGCATGATTTGGAGCTAGCAGCTATCATTTATGCCTTGAAGCAGTGGAGGCATTATGTTTTTGGTGAGAAGGTTAACATGTACACTGACCACAAGAGCCTGAAGTATATTTATCAGCAGAAGGATCTAAATCTTCGGCAGAGAAGGTGGTTGGAGGTATTGGAAGACATTCGTCCCGAGATCAAGTATCATCCGGGCAAGGCGAATGTGGTGGCTGATGGACTTAGCAGGAAGAGTAGTTTACCGAGTTTGATCACTACTCGAAGAGAGTTGGCAGCAGAGATTGATCAAGCAGGTATCGAGGTGGTGCTGCAAGGTTTAGGGGCATCTTTGGCTCAGTTGAGGCTGCAGCCATCCTTGAGAGAGAGGATTGTGGAAGGTCAGAGATCAGACTCAGAGATTCAGAAGATGTTGCAACAGGTTTCAGAGGGCAAGCTATCAGAGTTTCGTGTCCAAGATGGAATTCTTTGGTTGGGTGAGAGGTTGTGTGTTCCAGATAATGCAGATTTGAGAGAGAGTATCTTGCAGGAAGCACACGGTACCTTGTTGTCAGTTCATCCAGGAGGCACGAAGATGTATAGAGACATCAAACAGCATTTTTGGTGGTCTGGTATGAAGCGAGATGTAGCAGATTTCGTGGCAAGGTGTCTGACTTGTCAGTAGATCAAAGCAGAAAATTAGAGACCTGGAGGTTTGTTACAGCCGTTGCCCATTCCGGAGTGGAAATGGGAGAATATCAGTATGGATTTCATCACGG
This sequence comes from Hemerocallis citrina, assembly GCA_017893485.1. Classification (NCBI taxonomy): domain Eukaryota; kingdom Viridiplantae; phylum Streptophyta; class Magnoliopsida; order Asparagales; family Asphodelaceae; genus Hemerocallis; species Hemerocallis citrina. Next base: position 102,503,726 of record CM030363.1, on the reverse strand, counting down.
GTTTGCCGAGGAGTTCGAAGGGCAATGACTCGATTTGGGTTATCGTGGACCGTTTGACTAAGTCGGCTCACTTTCTAGCCATGAAGATTACTTGGTCGATGGAGAAATTGGCTGAGTTGTACATTGGGGAAATCGTGAGACTTCATGGAGTTCATGTGTCGATTTTATCCGACAGAGATGCAAGGTTCACTTCAAGGTTTTGAAAGAGCCTACAAGCAGCTTTAGGCACCAGAACTGATTTCAGTACTGCTTTTCATCCACAGACCGATGGTCAGACGGAGAGGGTGAATCGAGTGCTGGAAGACATGTTGAGGGCTTGTGTTATGGATTTCGGTGGTAGTTGGGAGAGATACTTGGCATTGGTTGAGTTTGCTTATAACAACAGTTACCATGCGAGTATCGGGATGGCACCGTATGAGGCTTTGTACGGGCGGAGGTGCAGGACACCTATTTGTTGGTATGAGGTTGGCGAGAGACAGATGTATGGTCCTGAGATCGTGCAGCAGACATCCGAGAAGATTGAGCTGATTCGCAAGAGGTTGGTCGATGCTCAGAGTCGGCAGAAGAGTTATGCTGATACTCGACGAAGAGACTTGGAGTTTGAGGTTGGGGATGCAGTTTTCCTCAAGGTTTCTCCGACCAAAGGAGTGATCAGATTTGGTAAGGGAGGCAAGTTGGCGCCAAGGTATATTGGGCCATACAGGATCGTGGAGCGGATTGGCAAGACAGCATATAGATTGAAGCTTCCAGAGGAGTTGGCACAAGTGCATGATGTATTCCATGTGTCATTGTTGAGGAAGTATGTGCCAGATCAGAATCATCAGTTGGTAGAGATTCCTGAAGATCTACATGTGAACTTGAGTTACAAAGAACGGCCTGTTGAGATCGTTGATCGTAGGGAGAAAGTTCTTAGGAGCAAGGTGATACCTATGGTCAAGGTGTTGTGGAGGAATCAGCAGTTCGAGGAGGCTACTTGGGAGCCTGAGGATCGCATGCAGAAGGATTTTCCCGAGCTTTTTGTATGAGTGTATTTCTTTTATGTGATTGTGATTCTTTTGAATGTTTGTACCATTGATTGAGTTATAATTCTTCTATTTAGATTATTGTAACGCCCCGAATCCCAAATTACTGAATTCGAGATGTTCTACAGGATCTTTTCACTTTCTTCACATACAATTTTACAAGGAAATTTAAAACTTTTCTTTTACATCAGAGTTTACAACACATTACATTTGAATTTACACAGCGGAAGCAAAATATACAATATTTACATATATGAACAACAGCATAATGAACTCTTTATGCATCCATTCCTTGTACATGTAGTTATATCCTGCATAAAAACTGTGGGTACGTCAGTTTATTCAACCGACGATAATTATACATGGCCATCCTCTCTATGCCAGAAACAGTATAATGAGTCTCATTTCTTACAAATCACAAACTTGTTCAACATAAGCATGCAAATAAGGGGGAACTTTTAATGATGTCGTGTCGTGACTGTGCACTTAAATCCTTAATGCAAATCATGACACTAATGCACACTTGTTCGAATTCTATGCATCCCATACTACATAGGTTCGAGTGCAAGCCCCTTAAACGATCTTCATTTTTGTAGGGTTCAATCCCCCGCCATGACTTATTCTACTCCTGTAATTCCAATGAGTATCCTAGATGAATCTATGAGTACAAGCATGTATCCTGGCCCCTGGAGTAGAATTTCGCGCCATGTCTTGACTCGTCAAGCATGCATTCTGCGACAATTCAGCCTCCTCCCTGAACACACTCCTCTTGCAGTCACCAAAACATCCCATAAGCGTGACTAGAGTCCGATCATTACTGAGTTGTGCCCGCGCCATGTCTTGACTCGTCAAGCATGCATTCTGCGGCTCACACACCCGCACCGTACCCTAGCTCTCATACTCATGTTTTTCTCTCACCTTCATCACCTCCACACTATGTATTAATTTAATTAGAATCATGAATGAAAATCAATCTCTAGAGTTAGCCTCTCCATCATCCGGACTTATCATTTCATTTCACTTGACCAACCTGGTCTAATTCTCAATATCATTTCATTCACTGCCGGGGAGACTTAGCTACTCTTCCGTTCAATTTCACACTCACAATATCCAATTGAGCATTATCAGCTCATCATTCATTTTTGAGTCTCACAGACTTTTCTCATCATGATTTCACATTTCATAATTTCATTTAATCTTCCATTTCTCATCTATGATTCATTTACACCATTCATGCAACCACAAGCAGAATCCATTGACTTTAATCATACAGTTCACAATTACCAACAGCAAAATAACATGAATTCAAATATGTCAAAGTCCTTTCTGTACAGTCGACTTGGAAGAACACCAGTCGACTTATACAGTCATATACAGGGTTATCAAAAGGCTCGGGATAGTCGACTGTGTACACTACCAGTCGCCTGTCCCGCAACTTTCAAGTTCACAATATTAGTCACACAACAGTCGACTGTTCACACCTCAGTCGTCTGTCTTAGCAATTTTATCAGCATAATTCTATGTCCAGATCAGTCGACTTGCTACACGCAATCGGTCGACTGGACAGATCTAATTTCAATAGATCATTTACAGTTCTTACGTGCATTTCATCATGATGTCAACTAACAGTACACAAAAGTTCATGTTTCACAGACAAGGTCTCTTATCATTCAGTAACACTACAACATGGATCATCAAATTACTACCATGTCCTTTCCGTTAAGGAAAATACTTTAAACATGCATTCACATATGCCCATAATGTCTTAAAACAATAAAGATGTAAATCCCAAGTCATCAAACTGGGTCCACACGATGAAAATATATCAGTTTATGAAACTACCCAACAGTCACAGTCAGATTTGAGGTACCAGTCGACTTAACACACTATCAGTCGACTGCTTCGACACTTCCAAAATTATTAATTACCATGAGCTCTTTTTATTCATTTACCTTCCCTCCAGCATATGTGTCATAGGGAAACCATGCAAATAGTATTCATACCATCATGTTCATTTATACACACGTTTATCATTACAATCATGCGAATTAATGTCTCGTACCAGTCGACTGGCTCACATGGCAGCCGACTGTACCGACAGCCTCGTTTCAATATTAATAGCACGTTCAAGCAATTTCTACTGCATTTAAATCACTTTTATAACATAATATCAATCATAGCCATTGTAGCATTATTCCTACATTAGAAGTCCTGAGAAACACCCACCTTGTATGAAGAAATAAACCGAAATCCCGCAAAGTCCTTCAATAACACAGCACTTCTTGTTCCTTTGCTCCACACCGAAATCTCCAGCAATGCTGCTTGCTTCCACAGAAGAGCTCCCACACAACTCACAGATACTCTCTTTAAACTCAGGAAATTTTAAGTGTAAAAGAGATAGGGAAAGTAGGGGGGTATTTATACTAGAAGACCAATAAGATGAAGGGTTGAGATCTATTAGGGAGTTGGAGGATTAAGGGCTGAGATTGATTTGGGGGTTGCAAAAACTACCCACAACTCAGGGTAACTACCCATGATCTAGCCCACCCTCTCCCAAAACCGGCCAAAGAGTTTGTGCCTAATACACGTGTACATTGAGTGCACGTGTACACACAACCACACCCTACAAATAGCATATTTAATACCCGGAATAAAAATAGAGCAAGAAAAATGTTACATTACAAGTTGTGGAAAAATAATAAGAGAGTTTACAATCCATGGGCTTAAAACCAAATTGGGCCAAAATAAATTTTATTAAAAGAAAAATAGACAAATTAACATTGGGCTTTAAAGCAAGTAATTTATAGGGAAAAATATAATTTATACATCATGGAGTAATAGCCACGTGCTATACAAGCATACTAAAAGAGAATTAATCTTTATATATTAAGAAAATCGGGGTATTACATCACTCCCTCCTTAGAATAGTTCCGTCCCGGAACTACAGCCAAGAGCGAGAAAAGAAGACACAACAACAAGAGATACAAAAACACAAAATACAAAAATACAATCAACAGGACAATCAAGCAAAAAGCTCAGGATAGTCCTTCAACATCTTCTCCTCAGATTCCCAAGTAGCCTCTTCAACCAAGTGGTTTCTCCAGACTACCTTGACCATCGGTATCGTCTTATTCCTCAAGACCTTCTCCCTACGGTCAACAATCTCAACAGGAGTCTCGATGTAATTCAGGTCTAACTGCAAACCTTCTGGCACTTCAGGCAAATGATGACTCGGATCCGGAATATAACCTCTTAGCATAGACACATGAAAGACATTGTGCACCTGAGACAACTCTTCCGGTAATTCAAGCCGGTAAGCAGTTTTCCCGATCCTTTTCAATATCTTGTATGGGCCTATAAACCTCGGGGCTAACTTCCCGCCTTTACCAAATCGAACCACACCTTTACTGGGTGATACCTTCAGAAAGACGAAGTCACCAACCTCAAACTCAAGGTCCCTTCTCCGGTTGTCTGCATAGCTTTTCTGCCTGCTCTGAGCTTCCACCAACCTTTTCCTGATCAGATCAATCTTCTCAGAAGTCAGCTGTACAAGCTCAGGACCAAACAACTGACGCTCCCCAACCTCATACCAACACACAGGAGTCCTGCACTTCCTGCCATACAAAGCTTCATACGGCGCCATCCCGATGCTAGCCTGAAAACTGTTGTTGTAGGCAAACTCCACCAAAGGTAAATGCCTTTCCCAACTGCCTCCGAAGTCTAGTATACAACACCGAAGCATATCCTCAAGAATACGGTCGACTCTCTCGGTCTGCCCATCCGTCTGTGGATGAAAAGCAGTGCTGAAATCTGTCTTGGTACCCAAAGCTGCCTGAAGACTCCTCCAGAAATGCGAAGTAAACCGCGCATCTCAATCAGACACAATAGTCGAAGGAACGCCATGAAGTCGGACAATCTCACCAACATACAACTCAGCCAACTTGTCCATCGAAACCGTGAGTTTCATCGCCAAAAAGTGAGCGGACTTGGTAAGTCGATCGACTATAACCCAAATAGCATCATTGCCCTTAGAACTCTTAGGCAATCTCGTGATGAAATCCATACTGATGTTATCCCACTTCCATTCCGGAATAGGTAACGGCTGTAATAGACCTCCGGTCTCTGATTTTCGGCTTTGACTTGCTGACAAACCTCACATCTCGCGACAAATTCGGCCACATCCCGCTTCAAACCTGACCACCAGAAATGCTGCTTGATGTCTTTGTACATCTTAGTACTCCCAGGATGTACTGACAAAAGAGTAGCATGCGCCTCCTGAAGAATACTCTCTTTCAGGTCCGCCTGATCTGGAACACACAGCCTATCTCCGAACCACAGCACTCCATCCCTGGTCTGAAATCCGGGTAACCTGCCAGCACTAACCTGTTCCTTCATCTCCAAGATATCAGCATCAACTTCCTGACTTGCAATGATCCTTGCATTCAAAGTAGGTTGAAGCTTCAACTGAGATAAAGATGCCCCCAATCCTTGCAAGACAACCTCAATACCTGCTCGGTCCAACTCCTCAATCAGATGCCTCTGAGTCGTAATCAAACTGGCCAAACTGCTCTTGCGACTAAGTGCATCAGCAACAACATTAGCCTTTCCAGGATGATACTTGATCTCAGGTCGCATATCCTCGAGCACTTCCAGCCATCTCCGCTGTCTTAGATTGAGATCCCTCTGCTGGTAGATATACTTCAAGCTCTTATGATCCGTGTACATGTTCAGCTTCTCACCATACACGTAGTGCCTCCACTGCTTCAAAGCAAAGATAATCGCAGCCAGCTCTAGATCATGAGTCGGATAATTCTTCTCATGCGGTCGTAGTTGCCTAGACCCATAAGCGATTACTTTACCTTCTTGTATTAAGACACAACCAAGCCCCCGATGTGAAGCATCGCTATAGACATCATACTCAACTCCTGCTCTAGGCAAAGCCAAAATAGGTGCAGTAGTCAGTCTATCCTTCAACTCCTGAAAACTCGCCGCACATTGCTCGGTCCACTTGAAGCTCACACTCTTCTTGGTCAACTCGGTAAGCGGCACCGCTATCTGAGCATAACCTTGAATGAATCTCCTGTAGTATCCAGTCATCCCAAGGAAACTTCTGACCTCCTTCACTGTAGTAGGCCTAGCCCAATCTCTCACTGCCTCTATCTTCTGAGGGTCAGTTGCCACTCCCTCCTTAGAAAGGATGTGACCTAGGAATGCCACTTCAGATTTCCAGAAATCACACTTGGATAACTTGGCATACAACCTCTGCTCTTCCAACTTCTGCAAAACTGCTGCCAGATGCTCGGTGTGCTCCGCCTCAGACTTGGAGTACACGAGAATATCGTCGATAAATACCACGACGAAAGAATCAATAAACGGCCTCAGAACTCTGTTCATCAAGTCCATGAAGATTGCGGGTGCATTCGTCACTCCGAATGGCATAACTAAGAATTCGTAATGCCCATGCCGAGTTCTAAATGCAGTTTTGTGCACATCTTCAGCTTTCACTCGCACTTGGTGGTATCCTGATCGAAGATCTATTTTGGAGAATACAGCTGCTCCTTGTAGACGATCGAACAAGTCATCAATTCGAGGAATCAGATACTTATTCTGAATAGTGACCTTATTCAGCTCCCGGTAATCGATACACATCCTCATCGATCCATCCTTCTTCTTTACCAAAAGCACTGGTGCTCCCCAAGGTGACGCACTAGGTTGAATAAAGCCTTTTCCCAACAGTTCCTCAATCTGCCGTTTCACCTCATCCTGTTCCACTGGAGCCATCCTATAAGGTGCCTTAGAAATGGGCGCACTTCCCGGTTGAACAGTGATGCTGAACTCTACATCACGATGCGGAGGTAACCCAGGAAAATCTTCCAAGAACACAGTCGGATAGTTCCGAGCCACAGGAATCCCTTGCAATTCCACAGGAGTCTCTTCCTTGCGGATAGTTGCCACCAGCTTAGAACACTTCAACTTCCCTTGGAAAGTGACTTCAGGTCCACCTGGAGCCTTCACTGTGACGGTCTTGGCCTTGCACTCGATGCTTGCACTGTACACCGACATCCAATCAATGCCAATGATAACATCGACTCCCAAGATAGTCAGCTCGATCAGATCAATGCCAAAGATTCGATCCCCAATCACTATCTCGCAATCAGCATAGTACCGATCAGTGGTCAAAGTCTCCCCTGATGGCGTAGCTACTGCTAAGATCTTGCTTGGAAAAATCTTTGGTTCAACTCCCAATACTTTAGCAAATCTAGGAGACACAAAAGTATGAGAGGATCCAGTATCAAACAACACCACAGCTCCCTTTCCATTAATATAGAGTTCTCCTGTTACATAACATATATCATTACATAACAATTTCACACTATGAGCGGGAAGAAGAAATGGAAAAGAAACCACACTAAACATCAGCCCTCGTACCAGAGATGACCTGATCCGCCTCCTCAGCATCAGCTTCTGTCAAAGCAAATACTCGCCCTGACTGGTACGGCCTCTTCCCAGTCTGCTGTATTGGCACATTGTGATTGCCAGCCCGTGGTTTGAGACATCGAGATTGGTAATGTCCTACTTCACCACAGTTAAAGCAAGTGACTGCAGAAGGTCTCCCTACATCGTTTCCAGGTCTCCCAGCTACACTGACAGCATTCGCCCCTGTCGGTTTGAACTTCTGTGCAGATGGTTGCCCCTTGAAACTCCCCGATGGCGCGGGCCTCTTCCCGGACTGCCAGTTGCTCTTCTGGTGCTGAGCAACATGGAACTGCCCCATATCCACCTCCGTTGCTGCCGCCCTCTTCACCAGCTTATCGAATCTCCTGATACCAAGGGGTATCATACGAGATCTCAAGCTCGGCCTCAGACCATGCTCGAACTTGCGAGCCTTCTTCGCCTCATCCATCACCAGTTCTGGAGCATACCTGGAGAGCTGAGTAAACTTGGTCTCATACTCCCTTACTGACATGCTGCCTTGCTGAAGTGACAGAAACTCCATGGCCTTTTTCTCCTGGACGTCGGAGGGGAAATAATGGCTGCGGAATTCTTCCAGAAATTCCTCCCAGCCAAACAACAAGCCGCCCATAGTCCTCTTCACCGACTGCCACCAAACAGCCGCATCCTTCTCCAACTGCAAAGTCGCCAACTTGACCTTGCTGCCCTCCGGTGTTTCCAACACCTCGAAGATTGTCTCCACTTGCCGAATCCAGTTATCGGCTGCATCCGGGTCTGACTTCCCCTCGAACACTGGTGGTTTCATTCTCTTGAACGATTCCACTAGCTTGATTGCCTCGGGTACTGGATTCACCGGCCCCCTTCCTTGGTTTGCAGCCACTGCGTTCAGCGTCTGGTAAACCCTTGCAAACTCGGCCTCTAGGTCCAGACCTTCACCGTTCCTGGCTCCTCTTCTCGCCATATTCTGATGCAAAAGATCCATTAAACTCGAAGTATAAAACAAGAAATTAAACCAACTTTCATTTCATTGAATTTCAAAGTTTATACATTCGAATTTAAAAAAAAAACATTTTAACATCAGAACAGAAGAAAGATAGAAACTAGGACAATCTAATCTCTACGGGTCCTCTTCGCTGCTCGAAGTTCATCCCGCAGTTCATCCACCTCATCCTTCAGCACATCAGTTAGGTTCTTTTTCTTCTCAAGTTTCCAAATCTGATGGCTGAGAACAGAATAGTCAGCATTCCACTTCTCCATCTGAGCCTCCAAAACTCCAACTCTATACTTCAAGGTATCCACTTGCCTCTGCAGAGAAGCTACAGCGCTACCCAGAGCTGGTCCCTTTTCTTCATCGGAAGAAGAAGAATCATCAGGTGAGTTCGGCGGTGGGGTGATCTCTCGAGATTCAGGGTACTCCTCATCATCAGAATCAGCTTGCCCGGGGTGATACTCGTCCTCAGAATCAGCCTGTCCAGGATGGTATTCTTCCTCAATAATGTGCCAGTCGTCGCCTCCAGCAGGGTCGAAGTGATCAGCCATCTTAGAATAGAGAGGAAGAGGCATAAATCATAGAGCAACACAAATGTAAGTTACTTACATTTAAATCTCTAAACTCAAACGCACACTCTAATGTCCACATCTAGGGTGTCGTTCCTTATAAATTTGTACGAGTGTGAAAGCGTAGAAAGCGTGGCTCTGATACCACTCTGTAACGCCCCGAATCCCAAATTACTGAATTCGAGATGTTCTACAGGATCTTTTCACTTTCTTCACATACAATTTTACAAGGAAATTTAAAACTTTTCTTTTACATCAGAGTTTACAACACATTACATTTGAATTTACACAGCGGAAGCAAAATATACAATATTTACATAAATGAACAACAGCATAATGAACTCTTTATGCATCCATTCCTTGTACATGTAGTTATATCCTGCATAAAAACTGTGGGTACGTCAGTTTATTCAACCGACGATAATTATACATGGCCATCCTCTCTATGCTAGAAACAGTATAATGAGTCTCATTTCTTACAAATCACAAACTTGTTCAACATAAGCATGCAAATAAGGGGGAACTTTTAATGATGTCGTGTCGTGACTGTGCACTTAAATCCTTAATGCAAATCATGACACTAATGCACACTTGTTCGAATTCTATGCATCCCATACTACATAGGTTCGAGTGCAAGCCCCTTAAACGATCTTCATTTTTGTAGGGTTCAATCCCCTGCCATGACTTATTCTACTCCTGTAATTCCAATGAGTATCCTAGATGAATCTATGAGTACAAGCATGTATCCTGGCCCCTGGAGTAGAATTTCGCGCCATGTCTTGACTCGTCAAGCATGCATTCTGCGACAATTCAGCCTCCTCCCTGAACACACTCCTCTTGCAGTCACCAAAACATCCCATAAGCGTGACTAGAGTCCGATCATTACTGAGTTGTGCCCGCGCCATGTCTTGACTCGTCAAGCATGCATTCTGCGGCTCACACACCCGCACCGTACCCTAGCTCTCATACTCATGTTTTTCTCTCACCTTCATCACCTCCACACTATGTATTAATTTAATTAGAATCATGAATGAAAATCAATCTCTAGAGTTAGCCTCTCCATCATCCGGACTTATCATTTCATTTCACTTGACCAACCTGGTCTAATTCTCAATATCATTTCATTCACTGCCGGGGAGACTTAGCTACTCTTCCGTTCAATTTCACACTCACAATATCCAATTGAGCATCATCAGCTCATCATTCATTTTTGAGTCTCACAGACTTTTCTCATCATGATTTCACATTTCATAATTTCATTTAATCTTCCATTTCTCATCTATGATTCATTTACACCATTCATGCAACCACAAGCAGAATCCATTGACTTTAATCATACAGTTCACAATTACCAACAGCAAAATAACATGAATTCAAATATGTCAAAGTCCTTTCTGTACAGTCGACTTGGAAGAACACCAGTCGACTTATACAGTCATATACAGGGTTATCAAAAGGCTCGGGATAGTCGACTGTGTACACTACCAGTCGCCTGTCCCGCAACTTTCAAGTTCACAATATTAGTCACACAACAGTCGACTGTTCACACCTCAGTCGTCTGTCTTAGCAATTTTATCAGCATAATTCTATGTCCAGATCAGTCGACTTGCTACACGCAATCGGTCGACTGGACAGATCTAATTTCAATAGATCATTTACAGTTCTTACGTGCATTTCATCATGATGTCAACTAACAGTACACAAAAGTTCATGTTTCACAGACAAGGTCTCTTATCATTCAGTAACACTACAACATGGATCATCAAATTACTACCATGTCCTTTCCGTTAAGGAAAATACTTTAAACATGCATTCACATATGCCCATAATGTCTTAAAACAATAAAGATGTAAATCCCAAGTCATCAAACTGGGTCCACACGATGAAAATATATCAGTTTATGAAACTACCCAACAGTCACAGTCAGATTTGAGGTACCAGTCGACTTAACACACTATCAGTCGACTGCTTCGACACTTCCAAAATTATTAATTACCATGAGCTCTTTTTATTCATTTACCTTCCCTCCAGCATATGTGTCATAGGAAAACCATGCAAATAGTATTCATACCATCATGTTCATTTATACACACGTTTATCATTGCAATCATGCGAATTAATGTCTCGTACCAGTCGACTGGCTCACATGGCAGCCGACTGTACCGACAGCCTCGTTTCAATATTAATAGCACGTTCAAGCAATTTCTACTGCATTTAAATCACTTTTATAACATAATATCAATCATAGCCATTGTAGCATTATTCCTACATTAGAAGTCCTGAGAAACACCCACCTTGTATGAAGAAATAAACCGAAATCCCGCAAAGTCCTTCAATAACACAGCACTTCTTGTTCCTTTGCTCCACACCGAAATCTCCAGCAATGCTGCTTGCTTCCACAGAAGAGCTCCCACACAACTCACAGATACTCTCTTTAAACTCAGGAAATTTTAAGTGTAAAAGAGATAGGGAAAGTAGGGGGGTATTTATACTAGAAGACCAATAAGATGAAGGGTTGAGATCTATTAGGGAGTTGGAGGATTAAGGGCTGAGATTGATTTGGGGGTTGCAAAAACTACCCACAACTCAGGGTAACTACCCATGATCTAGCCCACCCTCTCCCAAAACCGGCCAAAGAGTTTGTGCCTAATACACGTGTACATTGAGTGCACGTGTACACACAACCACATCCTACAAATAGCATATTTAATACCGGGAATAAAAATAGAGCAAGAAAAATGTTACATTACAAGTTGTGGAAAAATAATAAGAGAGTTTACAATCCATGGGCTTAAAACCAAATTGGGCCAAAATAAATTTTATTAAAAGAAAAATAGACAAATTAACATTGGGCTTTAAAGCAAGTAATTTATAGGGAAAAATATAATTTATACATCATGGAGTAATAGCCACGTGCTATACAAGCATACTAAAAGAGAATTAATCTTTATATATTAAGAAAATCGGGGTATTACAATTATGTTGTCATATACAATTGTTTGGACTATGTTCTATTTATGAGATATTGTTTCCTTTGTTGGTATGTGGTTTGGACTCATTAGTAGTAGTTCTGAGGACAGAACTCTTCTAAGGAGGGAGTGATGTAGAACCCCGTATTTTCAAATATTATTTTAAATATTTGAAAATGAATTTAAATTGATTTTTGGAGGATTTAATAAATATTTTCAGAAAAATTTATCTTTTTACACGTGCAAAACACGTGCAAATACTTTCTTGAGAAGTTTGAAAAGTTTAGTTTTCTTCATGAAAAATCATTATTTAATATTTGGGATTTATTTAGTATTTTTCCATATTTTTCTGAAATCAATTGGGACTATTTGCGATTTTGAGAAAAGAAGGACCTTTTTGCAAATTTGACATTTTTAGGGGTTAAAATGCAAAATGTAATTTCTGGACGTTTTGAACAGTATTGGTTGAGATTTAGAATTGTATTTTTCCGTTAAATCCTAATTTAAATGAATTTTGATTGAACTTCCAAGAACAAGAACTATATATGTAAGTTGTATTTTGGAAGGGATTATTTTGCAAATGGGTAAAACCCTAAACCTATTCCCGGATATTTAAGGGATTTTTCCAGCCGTCATTTGTTGAGAATATACAGAATTTTGGAGACTTGTTTTGGTGGAGAAAGAAGAAGTTTGGATCTAGCAAAAGGAAGACTTTTTCGTGAATTTTTCTCAATTCAAAGGTGAGTGACATTGTGTGTTTTGTTTTGTTTTGTGAATGATATGAATTCGTATTGTTGTTGATCTATGTATGCGAGTGGCAATGTTGTTTGATTTGATGTTGTGAATGATATAGATCTTGTATTGTGGTATGAATCATGTGAATAATTGTTGAATGATTAGTAGACCTTTGTTTATAAAATTGTGTTGCTAAAAAGCATGATAAGATTTGAGTATGGTCGGATGTTGTGCATCTGGATCTTATTTTTGTAAATCAAATTTTGATTTAGAATTGTGGAAGCAATTTCAGTTTTGAGAAACCCTAACGAAAGAAATTGTGATTTAGAACATGAGAACTTGGGTTTTGACATATTCGATGTTTTGAGTAATATATCCAAAATGGAGATTAGTTGAGACTTGTCATTTTCCTGAATACGAACTATTTTCATAAACAATGAATCGTTTGAAAACTCCAATTTTGATTATTGTATTCAGATCTAAAATTTTGAAAACTTTAGGCTGACAGTCGACTGGTCAACTGTACAGTCGACTGGTACGAGCCTGCTACTGTATTTTAGAATCCTTGAAAAGTCGTTCTGGACAGTCGACCTAGCTCGTAGGCAGTCGACTGGTTCACTGAGAAAATTATTTTGTTAAATTATTTCAGTCCCTTCTGGACAGTCGACCTATGATCCTTTAAGTCGACTTATGTACTTAGAATATTTTTGTGAAATTATTGGAATTTACCTCGGGTAAGTCGACCGATACTCTTTTAAGTCGACTGTTATGACTTAGTTTATTTTTGTAAAATTTTGGGTAATTGTCCTCTGGGCAGTCGACTTACCACAGTATAAGTCGACTGGTACTGAAGGATCTTGGTAAACTTGAGTGTTATTTTGAATGATTGGTTTTCAGATAATCCAGAATATACTTTGTTTACAGTTAAGCATTGATTTGAGATACTCAGTTGAGCCACTTTTGTTTAGTGGGACTTTGGTTTAGAGTTTTGAGTTTGAGTCTCTAGAGGTGTGTGACCCTAGTATACCGGTGTTGAGCTATTTTGTTGAGGCCCGTAAAGGCATTTCAGTTATTCAGTTTTGAATTTAGGCCGGTAGGTTACCCCACTCTAGGAGATTCGTTAAGTAATTAATTAACCCAAAAATGATAAGGACAGGCACTAGTGGTGATATGATGAACGGGAACATGAGTCAAGAACCTCAGTATGGCTTTCGGTGTGGGATTTGATTTCCGGAATTATCACAGTAGATTATTAGTGGTGTGGGATATGTCTCCGAAATTATCACAGTAGATACTTGTGGTGTGGGACTATCTCCAGAATTATCACGGTAACTACTTGTGGTGTGGGATTGATCTCCAAATTATCGGAGTCGAGGCGAAGCACATGTGGTATTCGTGTGGTGATGTGTCAATGTTTCGGTGTGGGATGATCTCCGGAATTATCCAGGTAAAATATCTTGGGTGTGGGATCTATCTCCGAAATTATCGGGCTTGAGATACTATCCATAGTTTATCTTTATCTCGTAGTAGTCATCGTGTTAGGATTAGTTGCATAACGGGGGATTGAACCCTATGAAGTGGAGACGTTAAGGGCTTGCACCGAACCTATGTAGAATGGGATGCATAGACTTCAACAAGTACCCATTAGAGAGTCTGCATATAGAATATGTGTTTCTTGGCTTGGTTTTATGCACGTGGTTTTCCTGTTTTCTACACCTGACACTTAGTTTAGTTCCACTTGATGTTTTTATGTTTCCTGTCATTTCTTACTTCCCATATTCTTATTAAATATATGTTGTTTCAGAGTTTGTGAGGTATGTTCATTTATGTTGTTAGTTGTTTTATGTCACTCACACCATTTATGGCTGACCCCTTTAGTTTGGGGATTAGGGTTATCTCTAGCCTCACATGTTGCAGGTTGTTGCTTAGAGTTGGAGATTGGATGCTTGAGTTAGTTTTGAGATTATCTACTTTGAAAGAGTTTTGTGTAAATCTGTAAAAGCAGAGTTGTAAAAAGATTGTGTTGTAAATAAAGAAAATTTGGAGTTGAGATGTTTTAATTTTCGCTGTGCTATGTAAGTGATTGTTGTAATAAAAGTTGAAAATTTAGTGGTGTTGGTTGTGTTTAATATTATATTGAAGTGGATGCTGGGAATGTGCCACGTATTTTCTAAGATATCTTATTAGAAATTCGGGGCGCTACACCTACTCTATTAATTGCCTTAAATCATAAGCCTTAAACAAATACAAAGCCCAACCAGCCCAATATTGTTATTATTTTATTTAATCTTGAGCTCAACTATTGAAGCATAATCTTTAACCATCCTATTGTTGGATCTCTTTTGGATGCCCAGGTAAACCCATTAATCCAAACCCAATTCCCATATTGTCTTCCTATTGACCAGATCAAACCCCCTCTCCCACGTTCCCTTCCAAATCTCTCCATAACTCCACTAATTCTAACCACCTCATTAATCCCCTGATTCTCTCTCTCTCTCTCTCTCTCTCTCTACTTCTTCTTAATCCCCACAGCAAACCCAAGTCTTCACCTTCTCCTTTACTGTGCAAGCCCAACTGTAACACCCTGGATTTTCAAATCCTATTTATATTTGAAATTGTTTGAATTTTTTTTTACGTGTTGTGCACGTAAAAATTTATGCATGCACTTCTCTAAAATATTTCACGAATTAGTAATCCCCATTTACTTTCTTAGAAGCCTAATTTAATCCTAAACTTAATTTGTCTTTTGTAGCCCACATTAGTTAATTAATTAATTAAATTAGTAGAGCTCATAGTCCCTTGGCCCATCAAAGAGCCTATGTAATTTAATTAATCTTTATTTTAGTCTAACTTGTAGTGTAAACTCAAATAATAGACATGTACAGCTTGTAAGTGGAGGGCACTAGGGTAGCACGTGCATGCACAAGAGTGTGCAAAGCACACCCCTTGGAGTTGGCTGGATGAAATCAAGAGAGAAAGAGAGATGGGAGTAGTGGTGAAGTGGTTATCTCATTCATGGGTGGTTATGGCAACTTCCAAACTCATCCTAGCCTTTAATCCCTAACTATTTGATTTAATCCTAGCCATTTATTTCCACTAAAATTTTGTATAAATACCCCCTTTTTCATAAGTCATTCTTGCACCTATTTTTCATTATAAAAGAGAGACATATACTAGAGAGCAAAAGATTGAGAGACAATAGTGAGAGAAAGATTAGAGTGAGATTGTGTGTGTTCCATTCAAGAGGAGGTCGGCTAGCACCCAAGGAGCATTGGTGGTTTCGGGTTCCAATCAAGCACCAAGGAGGAGAAGGCAATTGCAATACATTCTAGGAGGAGAATGCCACTTTCTTGCATTCTAGGAGCGTTCATTTCATTTTCTCAAGAATAGGTGGGTGTTTCTCATGACTTCTAATTTAGATGCCATGCTACGAATAATTTGATAAGTGGTTATAAAGAAATCAAGAAATTTTAGTCTCATGCTTGATAGATTAGAGAAGGAATGATAATTTAGAGAATGATTGTGAAGATGATTGCAAATTGATAAATGTGGACAATTTTTCTCTACTTCTAAGTAGTACCATGATAGGTTTTGTGATAATCACATTAAACTAAATAGATGTAAATATTGTTCCTTGATAATACCATGATTTAGGTGAAAGTGAAATTTTAGAAATTGTGTAAGAACCTCCATATGGGGTAGTAAGTTATGCTTGTTGTGATTGATTCTAAATAAATCCTAAAGCTGTATGTTAGTTATCGGGAAAATGAACTTTTGCAATTTTAGACAAAGTTCTAGAAATGAACAATTTGTGTGTTAATCAAAAAGAAAGAAGAAATGATTCCAAATTTCGGATTTCGTTGCTGAACAGTCGATCGAATAGGCGTAGATAGTCGACTGTCCTGGATATCTAGTTTTTCGAGTTGTAATTCTCGCAGAACAGTCGACCGTATATGTTTAACAGTCGACTGCCCCGTCCATTTTATTTTTAAGTTTTAAAGCATCGCAGAACAGCCGACTGGTCTTGTTTAACAGTCGACTGCCCTGATCCTTTTCATTTTGAGTTTTTAAATCTTTACAGAACAACCGACTGGCCAAGTTTAATAGTCGACCGTCCAGACTATTTTGATTTCTCAGGTTTTAAATTGTCTCTTGATAAAAATAAATGTACTATTTTAAAAGTGTTTGAAAAGAGGTTTGATAATGAAAAGAATGAAGATTGAATGTGACTAATTAGGGAAAAGTGAATTTATTTGTCTTATGCATGAAAATTGTACATGAAAGTGAGGTTAAATATCCTGATGAATTATGAAAGGTTTTATAAATATGAATACACAAATGCTATGGACATGAAATGAGATTTTAAACTAGAGGGTAGCTAAGTCCTATTACCGGCAAGTGAATAAATTATATTTTTTTGAGATGAATAATTGAGATGAAAGACCAAGTTGGTCATGTTGTTGATTGAGACCGGTCTAGAGGAAAGAGCTAACTCTAGGGGTTGATTTTATTCATGATTCAAATAAACTAAGGATTTAGACATATAGTGGTGATGTGACGAAAGTGAGAGAAAAACACGAGTACGAGGACCATCGGATTGGCGGTGTGAGAGTGATTCATAGACTGCCTGCTTGATGCGTCATGACATGGCGTGAGCACTACTTCGAAATTATCGTTCTGGTGGCGACGCTTGTGGGGTGTTTGGTGACTACGGGTGGTGCCATCGTTCCATGGTGGAGGTCGAATTGTCCATAGTCTGCATGCTTGATGCGTCATGTTAGTGCATAGGATTTCCCTCCAGACTGCCTGGACATGGACTCGTAGATCATAGAACATCTAGGATACTTACCGTAGTTACCGTAGTAGTTTAAGTCATGGTGAGGGATTGAACCCTATAACATGAAGTACGATTAAGGGCTTGCCCTCGGACCTATGTAGTATGGGATGTATAGAATCTGAACAAGTGCGCATTAGTGTCATATAACATAACAACTGTATTAAGGGCTAAGTGCATAGCGCAACACGACATCAATAGGATAGTCCCTTTTAGTTTTGTTTGTGAACAAGTTTGTGGTTTGCTAAGTATTGAGAATCGTTATACTGTTTTCGGCATAGAGAGGATGGTCGTGTATAATATTTCTTCAGTAAATGAACTGACGCGCCCATAGTTCTACATGCAGGGTAAAAGATGCTTGACAAACTGAAGTATACATGCTGCTCAAAGATTGATTCAATTGTTGTTTCATGCAATTACTATAAATTTTCTTCCGCTGCACGAGTGTTAATGTATAATGTATCTCTGATGTAAAATAATGTTTCAATTTCCTTGTAAAATTGTACGAAAGAAGTTTAAAGATCCTGTGGAACTTCAAATTCAGTTGCATTTTAGAATTCGGGGTGTTACACCAACCCTTCACCTTCTTCTACTGTGCAAACCCTAACCGAACCCTCCATCTTCTCCCTCATCGCCACCCACCATCCTTCTCATTGCACTCCACCAGCACCGCAACCCATCATCGACCTCCCACACCGTCGACCACCATTGCCGCCATTCCCGTCGCCGCATCACACTGCCTCCACTCATCGCCCTCGTCTTCCCCGTCGAAGCCCTCCTCTACTCCGCAAACCTTCATCACCACCACTGCTCGCCTACCCCGATCATCTCCCTCACCCCTCTCTCCACCGTCCTCGCCGCAACTCCCGTCGCCCTCTCCAACTTCCACCCTTGACTGTGCAACATCACCACTGCACCCCCTGCCAGCTCCACCCCCGTCGACTGCCACCCGTGACTGCCTATCTCCATTGCAACACTGCCACCATCCCGTCGATCCCTTACCCTGTTCTCCTCACCCTCCATCCACCTAAGTCACGGATGCCTTCACCATGCTGTCCTTCGACCACCACAGCCATCGTGCATGTGCATGTCGCTATCGTCGTTGCCATTGTTGTTGTTGCCCGTGTTGTCGCTACCACCTTGCTGTTGTTGCTGTGTCGCTTGCCGTATTGCAGAGTACGCATTTAGCACGTGGTTGCCGTTGCGTTGTTTGCATGTGTTGCCTTGTGTGTTGCTGTCAGGATGCTCGTCCCGTTATTCTCATATTATTATCGGAATCATCGTCATCTCTAAGGCAAGTACATTTTACATCTTTATCGTTCCATACAAGCATTTCATTTTAATCCACGCATTTAGTAATTTGATCATTGTGTTGAAATCCGTCATTCTTGTAGCATCCATGCTTCGTGATATTTCATATCTAGTTTAGTCGAATCAAATACTTTTGCCTCTATGATTCGATGCCGTCAAAAGTGTGATTTTTCGTCCCGCATTCATTACACAAACACAAAATTGAAACATACATGTACGAATGTCTACATAGATAAAAAGGTGATCGAATGAATTGAGAGTGGTATGTGATCAGATAGTTGTATTCGAAATTAATATCGTAGAAATATGAGCTTCATCATGTGATCAATAGAAACCCCTTACTGATTTCGATATATAAATACATGTTAAGTTCTAGTTTTAAAGCTATTTGTTTGCAAGTAAGAATTGTTTTAAATGGAACCGAAAAGTTGCTGCCTTGCTTTCTACTGTAACTTGTAGTTAGGTTTTGACCTAGTTAAAATTTAAATCGATTGAAACTTTATAAATGAATGTCGTAGCTCGGTGAATCTAGTTTCTGGAACATTTGATGGATTTTGATTCGGATATATAGACAATGAGATATCATGTTTTTCGTACCGCTAGGTCTGCACATTTCAGATTGTCACTTATAGTACATCATCATGTTTCACAATTTAAAATGTCATGTTAATAATTGAATTAAGACTTGATATTTATCAGCACATTACTAGACTTTATTAGGATCCATAATATGATTTTTATGAGATTTTTGAATAGATTTTTTAGACCGTTTTATAGATGTGAACTTGACTCTAGAATGTTTTCCGTACGCTAGACCAGTAGAGAACCAAAGTTTCGACCCAATATAAGTTCAAAACCAGCTAGAGACATCTAAAATAGAAGTCATAGGCCTCTGTGTTAGGATTCCATAACACTTGACTGATTTGGAATCCGACTTACAGGTTGCAAGTTATCATAATTTCACCACCATATTATCATAACTCCAAATTCACTGCTTATTTATACATCGTCATGTTCTGTCAATTCAATCAGTAGATTTATTTTAGAATTTGAACCTGGAAACTATAGACACTGTTTTTGAATGGTTTCAGGAGTTAAATATGAATTTTTGTGAGAATTTAATAAAGATTCTAGTTGAATTTCACGTAGTGTAATCTCGTGCTGAATTGCTGCCTGCACAGTAAACCCAATAAAAATTGTCTGGTTAACCTATCTATTTTATTCATAATGTATCATTTAAATATGCGCTGGAACCGGCAAGGAGTCTAGTTTCTAGAATCCTTGACGGAACAAGATTTGTTTTCCTGTGGCAGCGGAAAAGTTGATCTTTGTACAATGACGTCTGACTGCCCAAACTTGTAACTTCGTGCTTGTTTATACATAAATATGTTGTTCTTTGCATTTATGACTTGAAATACATTACATGCATTGCATAGCCCTTGATGTCTCCATGATCATGTCCCGACACTGTTTTCGTTGTTGCATCATGTTTAATTATTGTAAAAGAATCACAAGCCGGGGTAATAAGGGAAAGACCTAGTAGTGAGATATATAGGAGATTGTACTCGGGAGGGGGCTCGTGTTTTCCATGATGAAGATACATGATTACAAGTTATATGGAACAAAGTGCCACGTCATGGATGACGGGGGCCACCTCTAGACTCTACGGGGGCCACCTCTAGACTCCATTACATGATTACATGATTACAAGATTATACGTTTATAAGTTACAAGGAACTAAGTGCCACATAGAACTAAGTTTCACGTCATGTAACACCCGCAAAATTGGAAATGACAATTTTGCCATCCTTTCTAATTAGGAGTATGATGCTTAAGTAATTTTGGTCGATGTAGTATGTGTTGTTAAATTTATATTATCATGCATGTTGCTTTGAAATGTGATTATTACATTAGAATCATCATGTTGCTATGAAAATGCGAATTTTGAACCATGCTAGATGTAGAATGTATGTTTGTAAATGGCTAGTTGGTTAATTGAAACATTGGTTATATGCTATATTAGTTAGTGTGACACTAATATGATAATAGAGATTATGTCTTAGAAATGTTGTAGAAATAAAAGAAAACAAGGAAATAAACTTATGTGATAATTTTGGTGCTAAATGTGGTAAGAATCATGGTTGTTTATAAGTGTCGAAAATGTAGATATAAAATACAATTTAGAAAGGAAAATTCATGTGCTTATGTCAAAATAATAATTTTTAATCACTGTTATGTTGCTAATCTATAATATCAGTAATTTAGAAATTTTCATGAAGTGAATTAGTGGAGAAAAAGTGTTTAAGAGTTTCAAATTATGAAATTGTGGTAACAAACAGAGAGTTGGAGTATAAGGAACACAACTCATTTTGTGGCAGTTAGTCACTAGAGACAAGTTGGTCTTCAGGTGTGTTTTAAGATCGTTACTGTAGCTCGGCGGAGCTATTGGTCTTGGGTTCGAGTCTCGCCAGAGACTTTATTTTTCTAAAATATGATTTTCACTCAAAACCCGAGAGCCAAAATATTAGTATAATTTAATTTCTCTATAGGACAGTTAGCCACTGTGGGCATCCTGGTCTTCGGTGGCGCCACAAGTCCGTTACAGTTCATGGGGGTCAGGCTTTGGGTTGGGTTCTCGGTTCGAAACCTGTTGTGGACTTTAAATTCTCTTTTGATTTTTTTTGGTTTTGAGTTTTTTTTAGTGAGATAAAAATTTATAAAAATGCTAATATTATTCTAAAATTGTTTAGACTTTATGAAAATTATTTCTACATTATTTGGATATAATTTATGAGATTAAAGAACTCGAGTTTATCGATTAAAAGAATTAGAAGTAATTTTGTGACTTCTGTTTAATTAAATAAAGATGGATATTTGGATTGCAATTAGATATTCTTCTTAATGAGATTTTATGATTATTAATACTTGATTGAGATTATTTAAAATGCATACAACGTTATAAGTGATTAAATTGATTAAGAGGTTAAATTGACTTATGTTGTATTATAAGATTATAAAAGAAATGTTTCTCTTTGAGAAAAAGTTTATGAATAAAGAAATTGAAAGATTATTTTGAGATTGAATATGACTTATTGTTTATCTCTAGAAATAGATAGTTGTTGGAATCTAGAGGCTAGGCGATACCCTAATGACCGGTAGTTTTTATTAAATGAATTTGAGAGCTAACCATTGTGGGTTGAGCATCTTTTGAGAAGTAGCCAGGTAGGCTGACTGTCTCTTTTCTTTTGGTTTAAGTCCGGTAGGGTAAGCTAGCTGTAGGTTGTGATGATTTTCTTCTGAAATAAACTGAAATTGTAAGGACTACACTATAGTGGAGATATGATGAAAGTAAGAGAAAAACACAAGTATGAGGGCCATTAAATTGGCTGTGTGAGAGTGATTCATAGGTTGCCTGCTTGATGCGTCATGTCATGGCGTGAACAATACTCCGGAATTATCGTCCAGGTGGCGACGCTTGTGGGTGTTTGGTGACTACTGGTGGTGCCATCGTTCCATGACAGAGGCTGAATTGTCCATAGGCTCTGCATGATGCGTCATGTCATGACGTGGGATTCCCCTCCAGGCCGTCTGGACATGGGCTCGTAACTCATTGAACATCTAGGATACTTACCGTAGTTACCGTAGTAGTTTAAGTCATGGCGAGGGATTGAACCCTACAAGATAAAGAACGATTAAGGGCTTGCCCTCGGACTTATGTAGTATGGGATGCATAGAATCCGAACAAGTATGTATTAGTGTCATGTATATAAATAACTGTATTAAGGATTAAGTGCACAACACTCACGACATCAATAGGATTGTCCCTCTTTAGCTTGTTTTGTGATCAAGTTTGTGGGTTGTTAAAATATTTAAGAATCGTTATACTGTTCGGCATAGCGAGGATGGCCGTGTATAATATTCCGTCGGTTGTAAGCAACTGAAATGCCCATAGTTTTATATGCAGGACTTGGAGTTTACAAGAAGATATGAAGATGAATTTGTTGCTGAAGATTATTTAAAAGTTAAAGTTGTTACAATTGTATATTTATTACTGTTGTATTTTATTTATTCCGCTGCATATTGATGTAAAAGTCTCTGTTGAAAATAAAAGTTCTAAATTTCCTGTAAAATTGTACGAAATGAAGTGTAAAGATCATTTGGAACTTCGAATTCAGTCTTATTTGGAATTCGTGGTGTTACAGAGTGGTATCAGAGCCACACTTCCATAAGTAGTACAAATTTACAAGGACGACACCCTAGAGTGGACATTAGAGTGTGAGTTCTGTTCATAGAGATTTAAATGTAAGTGATTTACATTTGTGTTGCTCTATACACTGATGTTTCTCTTCCCTTTCCTTACTAGTTGGCTAGAGTCGTGAATGAAGTAGTTATTGAACCTTCATTCATGATGCTCTTCTCGTATACATTGATGTGAGATTGTATGCGAGCACATTTTTCCTTTGGTCTCAGAGTGGCGCGCGGAAGCGTGGTTGGTTGAACCTATATTCATGATACCTTACACGTAGACACACTTCCCGTTCAAATTATTTTTCGTGGATTTTCATCATAGTATTTTTCAACATTCAATATATTTTTCAAGTAAATATTTTCTTATATTATTAAATCAATTGGATATCTATTATTTTGTCTGTTTTCCATAGTCTTGATCTTTTGAAATTGTTTTATCTGTCTTTCAGTCTTAAAATTTTGGGTCCTTCGTGTTCTTATGTTCTTTTATGTTTAACCGTTTACATTGCTATTACTTCACGTATTTTATTGAATTTATATTACAACTATTATTTTCTTCATTTATTATTTCTATTATATTTTTAATTTTGCTAATGAATTTCTGCTTATGTGCATTTATTTTATATGATTTTACTTCGTGATACTACATTTTTTCATTTTCTTATATTGTCTTATATATTTCAATATATTTTTAACAAGATTGAAATATTTTACCCGTATAAATATGTCACGCCCTGCTTCCCAAAAAAGAGAATACGGAATACGGATACGCGACAAAAGCCCAGCGAATGATTTTCATCATCCATAAGCTGTTCAAGAATCTTTTCAACATTTCGCAAGAATTATCAGAGTCAGAAGCAAAAGAATCAACCAAGCATGCACATATGAGCCAAAATACCAACAAGAATACTTGAAACCAAAATATATTAATCTCAAATAATCCAGATCTGAATAAGTCAAATATCCTGGGTCACATTGCCCAAATACAAATAAATCCAAGTAATCAAGATACAATTGTTCAAAACAAGCAACAAGAATAATAATAGCAAAATTCAGCACCAATATTTCATATCACCAACACCATCTGGTACCTGTTCTCCAAAATCTGTAATTTAACAATTGCAGGAATAGAAAAAGAAAACAGACTCCCGTCATTGCAAGTCACGGGCCGCTTGTTATGCAGGATACAAGTACATGGAGAAAACTAACTAATAACATGGAATATGCATGATAACAAAATATAAAAACTAGCATGGTAAGGCGAACAAGTACAAGTAGCATGTATCAAGATTCAAGTAAACAAGTATCATGTAAACAAGCAACAAGTATCAAGTATCATGTAAATATGTATCAAGTATCAAGTATCACGTCTCATGTATCATGTAGTCAAGTATCAAGTAAGCATGTATCATGTTCAAGTGTCATGTATCAAGTCTTGTAGTTATTACTATCTAGGTAGCACTTCATGCATCCCGGTTTTTACTACATGGTTGCTATAACAAACAGTTCCGCTTTAGATTTCATAGTGGACCATAAAGGGCCGTGTACTCAGGAATAAGTATCAAGTAATCGAGCTCCAAGCTCCAAGTATCATGTATCATGTATCATTGTCAAGTTGTACAAGTGGCAAGTAATCACGTGTCTTGCGTGCAAATGTCAAGTAATCACATGTCAAGTATCATGTATCAAGTAATCACGTAGGATCAGTGGATCCCCTTCTGAGTACACGTTTCTGAATTATCCACTATTAGATCTTTCCCTTAAACCCCGGCTTGATTATTTATTATTAATGTAAAACAAGCTATGTGTAAAAAATATAGCAAGAATAACATGGCATGATCATGTAACAAGTTTCAAGTTGCAAGATAACACATGTACTAGTGCAAGATAACACATAAAAGGATAAAGTAATCAAATTTATAGTTCAGGATAGCAAGACCATACTGCAGTAAAACTGAGATTCCCGTTATTATAAACATGCAAACCTGAATCCGTCGAAAGGTATAGAAAATAGACTTCCGGCCAAATCCAGAGAATATAAATAAGTCATATATTATTTCACAAAATCATAACTCAAAACTGAATTGAAACCAGAAAATACGTTCAGCCATAAATCAGAAGATCGTATTCAAGAACAGGATAACAGTATGAAAACTCATTAATTAAACCCACGAAAAATCTGAGGTATTCCTCTATATGTTTAGTAACAGAAAATAAAGTTTCATAATTTTCCAACAAAAATAGAGTAGTCAAGTAAAATTAGAAAACAACAAGGCACGACAGTTTTGTAAATCTGAAATCACAAACACTGCAGTACGAAAACAAAAATATCTCACAAACTATAAATCGAAATACAAATCTGCTAAAAGGGTAATAAAATAGATACAGTAGGCTAACTTTCATATTCAGAAATATTTTAGAAACAGCAAGTAGAAATAGGTAGAAAATCAAGTTCTTTACTGAACAGTAGTAAAATTCTGCATGCAAAATTTTTATTTGCAAGCATGAAAAGGTTTGTAAAACTCCTAAAATAAATCCACCAAAATTCTGGGTAAACCCCAATCAAGTCTAGAAGTACTAAGAAAAGTTTCAGAACAAAATAATAATTTTAACACCATAATAAAAATAGATTACTCTTCAGAATTTACAGAAAACACAATCTGAAAATCTTTCGACACCACTATAGTAAAATCGACATAACTCACAAACCGTATATCGAAAACTAAGATCCGTCAAAATGGTTGGAAAATAGACAGATTTCTCTATAAATCATGTTCACAAAATATTTTCAAATACCGACCTTAATAGGGTCTAAAATACTGATCATAACAGAAAAGGCAGCAAAACTGAAAATATCGTATATGCACAAAATCCACTAGTTCATATAGAACTCATCCAAAATACAACCAAACATGAGATATAGTGTACTAGATGTCCAAGCAATATGTTATAGGGGATTTCACAAGTTCACAACAAGTCTACCACGAATAACACGAACGAGCACAAGATAACATATGAACAACACGCATATATGCAACAAGATGTGGTCAATCCTAGGTTATATCATGTCATGTATGTCGTGAGGCAACTATGGTCAAATCATCACTATAGAGACAGTATCAATAAGAAGATTTCACGCACAAATTTTCTCTAGAACCCATCTACACTACAAGCGGTATTTAGTACTTGTATTTGCAAAGGAATTTAATACAAGTTACTTGCCTTAACCGATGAAGAAACGACTCCAAGCAAGAATAACGGGAACGGATTTCCAATCAACGAACTCAACGAACACACGAACCAAAAACGAGTAATACCCACGAACCACGAGCGAAACACGAACCCAACAACAAACATAATAACGAGCGAGTCAACGAGCCAAAACAATCACACGGATCCACCCACCACAACACTCACACCAAGAGAGGGCGAGAAGGAGTTGGAACCACACGAGGAATAGCTCAGGACTGTGGAACGGTGCTGGGGGGACGTCGCGACGCTGCTGCTGTAGGAGACAGCAGGCACAGGGCGTTGGGATGAGACACGTCGGTGCGATAAGGGGGGACGGGATGAGAGAGAGACCGCGGGAGAGATAGACGGGCGAGAGAGAGAGAGAGAGATGAGCAAGGGTTCAGTCGGGGGTGGCTAGGAAGTCGGGGAAGCACCGGGATGGGGTTAGCGCTGCTAGGGTTCACACGAAGAGAAGGGCACAGTCGGGGTGCATGGGTTTGCAATCGGGTATTGGGTTAAGTAGGTGATGGTTATAGGGTTGAGGATTAAAATGGGTCTTAGAATAAAATCCATTAGGGAAAAATAGAGTTTTAGGAATAATAAATAACCAATAAAATATTCAATTAGGATTTTATAGAAATACTAATAATAATAATAAAAATAATAATAATAACAATAATAATCATAAACATAATAAAAATAATACTAATAATAACCTAAAATAAATAAAATTATTGATAGATTTTAATAGAAGATCCATTAGTAAAATTCGACAAATGAATTTGAAAACCGAAAAAATAATTTGCAAAAATTTTTAAATACAGAAAATACACAAAAATACGTTTTGGGGAAAACATGGGTTACAAAATATGACATACCATTTTGTTTTATTGTCTATATTCGATACAATTGTTGTTGCATATTATTTGCTGATTTGTTTTGATTACATTCACTTCTACTATTAATCGCTACTCATAAATTTTGTGGTTTTACGTTTCTTCAATATAATGCATACACTACATAATTATCGTTTTCATTTGTATTTTCATCTCGTGCATATACTTTACACTATTTCCGTCTTAATGTTATAAATCATTTTTGTTACTACAAATTTTGTATACAATATATTTAAAGTTTATATATCTATTTTAATATTTTGTCGTTGTAATTTTCGACTTCATTTACAACTTTTCCATCCACTTTTATATCACATATTTCCAACATAACACTATGCTTTATCAAACACCCAATATCCAAGTGTATATGGAAGATTACATCTTTCCATCTTCCGTTTTGGTGCAACCTGATGTCGAGAGGGCAAATCTGCAACTAGACGTCAATAGAGGCAAACTGCAACTGGACGCCGGGGAGGCAAAGTCTGCAACCGAATGTCCAAAAGGCAAACTGCAATCAGATGTCGTAGAGACAATTCTGCAACTTGAGGTGAAGGAGGCGAGTGTGCAGTTGGACACCAACGAGGCGAACCTACACCAGAAGAAAATTTTCTACTTAGATAACCCCTATTTTGTTTTTCTATAATATTTACTTATCACTATTCTATTTTTGTACTAGTTTATACTATTTTATAATATTTTACAACCTAGCATTATATTATTTAAACTGATTTCTATATCTATCATACTTATATATTTATCACTTAATCTCAACTATCATTATTTTGTATCTTTACATGACTTGGCATTTCATACCACTTCATCGTATTTTATTTTTCTATTAACTCATCTTAGATTTGTTGGCTACTCACCAAACAAAATATATATATCTTATTTATTATACTTTTGTTTACAATTCATAATTTATTTCTATATAATTATTTTTGGTATTGTTTCAATAATATGTTTTATACTATAATGTTTTGTTTTACTCCTACAAATCATTAATAATTTTCATGTCATAATATTTGTTGTTTCACCTTATAAATTTTATGCCTATGTACGTATATAATTTTGTATTTTGGTTTTTCTTGCTCTACTTGATAATTCAAAAATATTTTAATGTATGCCTTCTATATCTTTAATTTTCAAATCGTACGTATAATTATTATATTTACCTTAAAAATTATTTTGTGATATTAATTGGTGTACAAAATCATTTTATGTTGTCTATACTTTTAACTAAACTTCAAGCTCGCATATTTTTCAAACTTTTATCCAATAGTATTCTTTTAAATTGCTAATTTAGTTTTTGTCACACAGTACTAATTCAATTTGCAATTTTCTATCGCTTATTACTTTGATAAATTTTGACTACTAAACCTATTTATAAGCTATCTATTGACTATGTTTCTCTTCACTGCATTGTTTTCCGAACTATTCCACAATTAATGACTTAATTTATTTTTCCTTTTATCCAATGCTTTACCTAACAATATTTTTATATGAAAAATTTCTCTCAATCTATCTCATCTTTTTGTCACATTTATTTTCTTATGCTATTATCCTAGTTTTCTTGTTCCATTCTTATAAAATTTTGATACTCATAGTTTTCTTATATAGAGTTTGTCTTATTTTTCCCATTGCTTATTTTTATACTACATTTATTTTCTTAATGTTTGCAGTTTTCTATATACAAAAATGATATTTTTCTTTAGTGTGTACAAAATAAAACCTTTACCCTAGCGAGTTCTGAGGACAGAACTTTTCTAAGGGGGGGAGAGTGTAACACCCCGCAAAATTGGAAATGACAATTTTGCCATCGTGTGTTACACACGTGTATTTTGTATCGTTACTGGTAATATTTGTAACGTGTTTTCACTACGTATTTTGAATTCCGATTATTTGTGCATTTCCTCCCGTGTTCTTAAAATCTTATTTGAGTCAACTCAAATGCAATATTTAAATCTCTGTATTTTTATATGTTTTTTATGTGTTTTCGATGTGGGTATCAATTACGTATTTTCCACCGATACGTGTGATATTTTCAATGCGTTTCAATTATTTATTTCATGTATTCGAATTTTTTTTATAAAACTGAAATTTATTTTCCCCTATTTTGATTAAAATACTTTTGTACGTGTAATACACGTGTTTTCTACGTATGTAGTGATTACGTCGTGGATTATATAAAAATTAATAAATATATTTTTCTTATGTTGTTTTCAATTATGTTTTAATAATTTTCCATTGATAAAGTTGATTTCACATTTTGATATTTTACGTGCGACACACGTATTTTCAGTGAACGTATTTCAGACGTGTTCGTTTTCAAAAATAAATTCTGAAATGTGTGTATATTTTATTTGTGCATGAAAAATTATAATTTTTAATTAAACTAATTTTTACATACATATTATATATATAACTTATATTTTGATTTAAAAATACAAATAATCAATTTTTGAGAAGTGTGTACAAGTGCACACACGTGCACGTATTTTACCATGAAGAAAGAGTCAAACCGGCTGCCTTTTTGGGAATGAAGGGAAAATGAATGTTTGAATTTATGAGTGGGGTGAGTGGAGTAGTTACTATAACCGATTAATTAATAAACCAACAAATACCCCATAGCTCCTACACAATTCTCCTCATCCACTCCTTAACTTCTTTCCTCTGCCATTTCAAAACCCCATACTGCATCTCCTCCAACCAGCAGATCTTTTGTCTTCTTCACATCAATCTCATCACATTATGTGTGTGTGTGTGTGTGTGTGTGTGTGTGTGTGTGTGTGTGTGTGTGTATGGGAAAAAGGGGTACGAGAAACTTGCTCATTTAGTAAATAAGCAATTGATGATGTGGCATGCATATGATTGGAAAATTCTTAAAAGGGTTAGTTGTCCAATGTATTACATGCATGCCACATAATCAATTGCTCATTTACTAAATGAGCAAGTTGCTCATATCCCTTTTACCCTATATATATATATATATATATATATATATATATATATATATATATATATATACACACACACACATTCATGTATGCTTTTTCTCCCATTCTCTCTTTCCTCCTCCTATCAAATCCGAAAGCCTACTAGCCAGCAAACCCCTCTTGTCCTTCTCCACCTATCTACATCTATACCATATTCTATTCTATATAAATGTATGTATATATAATTAGATGTGTACATATATGTATATGAAGATGAGGGTGCTTCACTGTTTGCCTATGCCGAAAATGGAGTTGGTATACTTGCTATGCTATTGATGCCGAAGTGAGTTGGAGAGTTTTCTTGCTCGCGGATTTCGAGGAGGTGAAGCGGAGTTTCTAGGAGCTTCTAATTCTAGGAGTTCAATTGAGTACATCGCATTTGGGTGGGTGTTTCTTAAATCCTTTCTAATTAGGAGTATGATGCTTAAGTAATTTTGGTCGATGTAGTATGTGTTGTTAAATTTATATTATCATGCATGTTGCTTTGAAATGTGATTATTACATTAGAATCATCATGTTGCTATGAAAATGCGAATTTTGAACCATGCTAGATGTAAAATGTATGTTTGTAAATGGCTAGTTGGTTAATTGAAACATTGGTTATATGCTATATTAGTTAGTGTGACACTAGTATGATAATAGAGATGATGTCTTAGAAATGTTGTAGAAATAAAAGAAAACAAGGAAATAAACTTATGTGATAATTTTGGTGCTAAATGTGGTAAGAATCATGGTTGTTTATAAGTGTCGAAAATGTAGATATAAAATACAATTTAGAAAGGAAAATTCATGTGCTTATGTCAAAATAATAATTTTTAATCACTGTTATGTTGCTAATCTATAATATCAGTAATTTAGAAATTTTCATGAAGTGAATTAGTGGAGAAAAAGTGTTTAAGAGTTTCAAATTATGAAATAGTGGTAACAAACAGAGAGTTGGAGTATAAGGAACACAACTCATTTTGTGGCAGTTAGTCACTAGAGACAAGTTGGTCTTCAGGTGTGTTTTAAGACCTTTACTGTAGCTCGGCGGAGCTATTGGTCTTGGGTTCGAGTCTCGCTAGAGACTTTATTTTTTTGAAATATGATTTTTACTCAAAACCCGAGAGCCAAAACATTAGTATAATTTAACTTCTCTATAGGA
Source organism: Hemerocallis citrina (assembly GCA_017893485.1). NCBI lineage: Eukaryota > Viridiplantae > Streptophyta > Magnoliopsida > Asparagales > Asphodelaceae > Hemerocallis > Hemerocallis citrina. The sequence continues at coordinate 102,472,330 of CM030363.1, read as the reverse complement.
CAGTAAGCCACTGTGGGCATCCTGGTCTTCGGTGGCGCCACAAGTCCGTTACTGTTCATGGCGGTCTGGCTTTGGGTTGGGTTCTCGGTTCGAAACCTATTGTGGGCTTTAAATTCTCTTTTGATTTTTTTTGGTTTTGAGTTTTTTTTAGTGAGATAAAAATTTAGAAAAATGCTAATATTATTCTAAAATTTTTTAGACTTTATGAAAATTAATTCTACATTATTTGAATATATTTTATGAGATTAAAAGTAGATTTTACATTAAAGAACTCGAGTTTATTGATTAAAATAATTAGAAGTGATTTTTGTGACTTCTGTTTAATTAAATAAAGATGGATATTTAGATTGCAATTAGATATTCTTCTTAATGAGATTTTATGATTATTAATACTTGATTGAAATTATTTGAAATGCATACAACGTTATAAATTATTAAATTGATTAAGAGCTTGAATTGACTTATATATTGTGTTATGAGATTATAAAAGAAATGTTCACTTTGAGAAAGAGTTTATGAATAAAGAAATTGAAAGATTATTTTGAGATTGAATATGACTTATTTTTGATTTCTAGAAATGTCACGCCCCGCTTCCCAAAAGAAAATACGGAATACGGATACGTGACTAAGCCCAGCGAATGATTTTCATCATCCATAAGTTGTTCGGAATTTTTTACATCTCACATGAATAATCAGAGTCGGAAGCAAAAGTATCAACCAAGCATGCATATATGAATCAAAATACCAACAAGAATACTTGAAACAAAATATATATTAATCTCAAATAATCTAGATATGAATAAGTCAATATCTTGGGTCACATTGCCCAAATACAAATAAATTCAAGTAGAAAATTACAATAATTCAAAATAAGCAACAAGGAATAATAATAGCCAAATTCCAGAATCTAGTATCTCATCTCGCCTATTCCATCTGGCAGTTATCTCCAAAATCTGCAATTTAATAAATTGCAGAAAAAAGAAAAAGAAAACAAAATTCTGTCAATGCAAGTTACGGGCCGCTTGTTGTGCAGGATACAAGTACATGGGAAAGGGTAAACAACATAGCATGGAATAGGCATGATAACAAAATAGAACAACTAGCATGGCAAGATGAACAAGTGTAAGTGGCATGTATCAAGTGTCAAGTAAAAAAGTATCATGTACGAATAACAAGTATCAAGTATCAAGTATCATGTAGCAAGTATCAAGTGAACAAGTATCAAGTACATATAACATGTAACAGATGTCAAGTATCATGTACAGGTATCATGTATGTCAAGTCTTGTATTATTACTATCTAGGTAGCACTTCATACGCCCCATATTTTTATCACATGGTTGCTACATTCAAATAGTTTCATTTAGGCCTAGTGGTGGGTTTCTATAGGGTCGTGTACTTAGGCGTCAAGTCAAGTAACAAGTATCAAGCACGAGTCACGTAATCGTGAACACGTGGCAGCAAGTAGTATCAAGCATGAATCATGTAGTCATGAAACATGGCAAAAAGTAGTATCAAGCATGAATCATATAGTCATGAAATATGACAACATGTAATGGGAAACACGGGCCCCCTTCTGAGTACACATACCTATATTGTCCACTACTAAGGTCTTTCCCTCAATCCCAGCTTGGTTATTTGTTATTATTATCAAACAAGCATGTACATGTACGAAACATGGCAAGAAAAACATGGTATGATCAAGTAACAAGTTCAGGTTGCAAGATAAACATGCACAGCCGAAAGATAACTCATAACATGGTAGAACAACGAAAATTCTAGTTCAGGACAGCATGACAGTACTGCACTAAAACAGGGATCTCCATTGCTACAAACATAAAAATCTAGACCCGTCAAAGAATATGGAAACTAGACTCCTGGCCGAATCCAGCGAACATATATTAGTCATATAGTATTTCAGAACAACAAGTCTCAAAACAGGTTTGAATCCAGAAAACACGTTCAGCCTGAAATCAGAAGATCGTATTCAAAGTCAGGAAAACAGCATGAAAACTAATTAATTAAATCCACAAAAAATCTGGGATATTTTCCTATATGTATAGTAACAAAAAATCAAGTTTTACAATTTTCCAACAAAAATAGAGTAGTTAAGTAAAATCAGAAAACAACAAGACACGACAGTTTTGTAAATCTGAAATCACAAACACTGCAGTACGAAAACAGAAATATCTCACAAACCATAAATCGAAATCCAAATCCGTCAAAAGGGTGATAAAATATACTTAGTAGGCTAACTTTTATATTCACAAATATTTTAGAAACAATAAGTAGAATTAGGTCGAAAATCAGGTTCTTTACTGAACAGTAGTAAAATTCTGCATGTAAAACCTTTATTTGCGAGCATGGAAAGGTTTGTAAAACTCCTCAAATAAATCCACAAAAATTCTGGGTAAACCCCAATCAAGTCTAGAAGTACTGAAAAAAAATTTAGATCAAAATAATAACTTTAACGCCAGAATAAAAATAGATTACTCTTCAGAATTCATAGAAAACAAGATCTGGAAACCTGTCGACACTACTGTAGTAAAATAGACATAACTCGCAAACCAAAAATCAAAAACGAGATCAGTCAAAAGGGTTAGAAAATAGATAGAATTCTCTACAAATTATGTTCATAAAATATTTTCAAATACTGACCCTAATAGGGTCTAAAATATTGATCAAAATAGAAAAGTCAGCAAAACTGAAAATATCTCATATGCATAGAATCCGCTAATTCACATAGAACTCATCTAAAACACAACCAACCACGAAATATAGTGTACTAGATGTCCAAACAATATGGTATAGGGTATTTCACAAGTCCACAACAAGTCTACCACAAATAACACGAACGAGCACAAGATAACACATGAACAACACGCATATATGCAACAAGATGTGGTCAATCCTAGGTTATTTCATATCATGTATGTCGTGAGGTAACTATGGTTGATCAACACAATAGAGACAATATGAATAAGGGGTTTTACACACGAACTGTCTCTAGAACCCAACTACACTACAGGCGGTATTTAGTACTTGCATCATACAAAGAAAATAATACAAGTTACTTGCCTTAACCGACGACGAAAATGACACCAGGCAAGAATAACGGAAACGGATTCCCTACAACGAACACGACCGAACGAACACAAATCATGAACCAAGAACGAGAACCAAACATGAATACGATAACGAACACGAGCAACGAACACCTAACACGTGCAATGCATGCACGTCTCAACAAGAGAGCGAGCAGATGGGGGAGACGACGGTGATGACAGCGGCGTGCTGCTTTGCTGTCGGAGAAGAGCAAGAGGAGGATGGGAGAGCCGTTGCGGGGTCTGCTGGCTGTACTGCTGCGACTGCGGAGAGGACAACACCGATGTGGCGCTGTGTGGCTGCAGTCTGGCGGCACGCTCAGGAGGACGGAAGACAGGGTTGCATTGCTGTGGTTGCGGCGCGACGGCAGGGAGAGAACGGTTGGGGTTGAGAGCACAGAAGGGGAGACAGAGAGTCGGGAGGGATGGACGGGAGAGATATAGGGCGGCTAAAGCTTAGGGTGGTGATGGGTTTAGATGGTCGGAGAGGGAGAGAACAGGAGAGGGATATGCAGGAGCGGCTGAGGGCTTGACGTGATCGAGGGGGAAAGAAACGGTAGTATATATATGGGTGGAAGAGTAAGGGTTTAGGGGATGTAGGTGACGGCAGAATAGGGTTTGGGAGCAAACGGGTTGAGGGGGAAAAAGATAACGGGTTGGGTGAGTTAAAACGGGTCTTAAGGTGAATTAAATGGGTTCAGGGGATTAAGCTAACGGGTAAAGGTTTTAATAATGGGTATGGGTATTTTAAGTGGATAGGTTTAATTAGGTGAAGTGGGTATTGGGTTTAGATTGTTATTGGGTTTTAGGGGATTAAAACATAAATAGAAAAATAACCAATACAAAATTTGTTTATAATAAAAAGGTAATTTGCATTACAAAATAGGATTTATCAAAAATACTACAAATACAGTTAGTAGATAAAAGTGGATTTTTAATAACCAGTCAAAAATAACAATAATAACAATAATACTAATAAAAATAACAATAATAAGAAAATGATAAAAATAATAATAGTAATAATAATAACAGATTTAATAATAATAAGAGTAATAATAACAAAAATACGAATTGTATTACAATATAAAAATCATAGAAAATAGTTACAAATAAAATTATTGATCGAAAACATATTTTAATAGGTGATCCAACAATACATTTTGACAAAAGAATTTGAAAACCGAAAAAATAATGTGCGAAAATTTTAAATACAGAAAATACACAAAAATACGTATTTGGGGAAACAGGGGTTACAAGAAAGAGATAGTTGTTGGAATCTAGAGGCTAGGCGAGACCCTAATGACCAGCAGTTTTTATTAAATGAATTTGAGAGCTAACCAGTGTGGGTTGAGCATCTTTTAAGAAGTAGCCAGGTAGGCTGACTGTCTCTTTTGTTTTGGTTTAAGTCCGGTAGGATAAGCTAGCTCTAGGTTGTAATGATTTTCTTCTGAAACAAACTGAAATTGTAAGGACTACACTATAGTGGAGATGTGATGAAAGTAAGATAAAAACACAAGTATGAGGGCCATTAGATTGGCGGTGTGAGAGTGATTCATAGGTTGCCTGCTTGATGCGTCATGTCATGGCGTGAACAATACTCCGGAGTTATCATCCCGGTGGCGACGCTTGTGGGGTGTTTGATGACTACGGGTGGTGCCATCGTTCCATGACGGAGGCTAAGTTATCCATAGGCTCTGCATGATGCGTCATGTCACGACGTGAGATTCCCCTCCAAGCTGTCTGGACATGGGCTCGTAACTCGTAGAACATCTAGGATACTTACCGTAGTAGTTTAAGTCATGGCGAAGGATTGAATCCTACAAGATAAAGAACGATTAAGGGCTTGCCCTTGGACCTATGTAGTATGGGATACATAGAATCCGAACAATTGCGCATTAGTATCATCTATATAAATAACTGCATTAAGGATTAAGTGCACAACACTCACGATATCAATAGGATAGTCCCTTTTTAGCTTGTTTTGTGATCGAATTTGTGGTTTGTTAAAGTATTTTAGAATCGTTACACTGTTCGGCATAGCGAGGATGGCCGTGTATAATATTTCGTCGGTTGTAAGCAACTGACATGCCCACAGTTTTATATGCAGGACTCGGGAGTTTACAAGAAGATATAAAGATGAATTTATTGCTGATGATTATTTAAAAGTTAAAGTTGTTACAATTGTACATTTATTACTGTTGTATTTTATTTATTCTGCTGCATATTAATGTAAAAGACTCTGTTGTAAATAAAAGTTTTAAATTTCTTGTAAAATTGTACGAAATGAAGTGTAAAGATCCTGTGGAACTTCGAATTCAGTCTTATTTGGAATTCGGGGTGTTACACGTCATGAGTGACGGGGCCCACCTCTAGAATCTATTACATGAGTACATGACTCCCAAGTACTTGACCCTGTAGAATTCGCTACTAGAGTATAAACGTTAACATGCTTGTATGCACCCGAACCAGTGGTATGGGATGCATGATTGCGTGCATTAGATAAGACTGCTTAAATGAATAGGCTTAATATTTACACTGAGCACATGCATATCCCTGTTTACATGTTACATGTCAAGTTTACAAGCTATATGGTTCATGTTACTAGTTTCATGATTCATGTTTACATATTACATGCCTAACACCAATTTCATGATTCCTGTTATAAGTCAATTTACATGATCCTCGTTTACATGTTGTATCTTTCCTATTACATGACTCGTTTACTATATACATGATTCTCTTGCTATATTCCTATCCTTGTTCAATTGCTTGTACTACTTGCAGCCCGTTATATTGCTCTAACGGGTATTCTCCTTCTCCAACTCGAGATGATGAATTTACAGGAGTGGGAGAAGAATTGCCAGAAGGAATCAGTGATCAGGTGTTCTGAAGATTGGAGATGGATTCCTCTGTTTTTACTTGATTTATGTTTTTATACGCAGTTCTATTTGTTTACTGCAAACTTTGTATTCCGGGCATGTTGTCCTGCAGTATATTTCTTAATGTTGGTTATTTGTGGACTACTGCATGATTTATTTATGTTATCCATGTTTATGTGATTATAAGTTTGCCTGCGTGGTTGTATTTATTTTCATATTATTGAGTTGATTATAACAGCTTATGAACGATGTAAATATACCATTCGCTGGGCCTCAGTCACAACCCCGCATCTTATTATATTCCGGGAAACAGGGTGTGACAGGTTTTTAGTGGTATCAGAGCTAGGTTAGGCCCTAACTAGTATGAGGATCTAGCCAGGATTTAACTCAATAATATGTGCACCATGTTAATCATATAAATGTTTAATAACCAACTTATCATCTGGAATACTAACCGGTTTGACTGTATGCAGACTATGGCTCACGGGGGTTATTCTTCTTCCCGACCAAGGGATGAACAGTTCGAGAATGCGGCCATTCTCCAAGCGCTGCAAAAAGTGATGCAACTTCAACAAGAGCATCACGAATTAATGAGGGAGAGCTTGGAAGCCGCCAACCGGCCCGCTGTCGGACCCGCGCCAGGATTTCTGCCGCCGAGGCCCGGTACGGTGGAAGATTTCATGAGGTTGCACCCGGACAAGTTCACGTATACCGAGACTCCAGTGGAAGCTGAGTAGTGGCTGATTCGGACTGAGCAGCCGTTACAAGCAGCACGGATTTCTGATGTCGATCAAGTGGATGTAGTGAGCATCCAGCTCATGGACCTTGCCAGAACTGGTGGAAGGCAGAGACTGAACGGTTGGAGGGGCCTATCACCTGGGCCACATTCACCGAGAGCTTCCTAACGAAGTTTTTTCCCGGGGGTATCAAGGTTGAGATGGAACGACAGTTCATCTCTCCAACACAGGTCTGTCTATTTGTGTTAATTAACGTTGCATTTCGTTACATGCACATCATGTAGCAATGTTAAACTAAACGTTATGTTAACACAGGGGTCTCGATATGTGGACGAATACGCCGCAAAGTTCACTCGGCTTAGCCGCTTCGTAGCAGCCATGGTGGCGAATGAGGAAGACAGGGCTCGTAGGTTCCTGCTGGGTCTGGACTTCGACATCCAGGACCGTCTGGTTGCGCACCAGCACCGCACTTTTGCTGCAGATCTTGATGTAGCTAGAGTCCAAGAGCAGGATCACAAGAAGGGTAGCGCAGCTCAGCGGTCGGTACAACATCCTATTACCACACATCCTACAGGTGGGCCGATGCGGAGAACAGCTCCAGCTCCAGCACCAAGGGCACTGCTGTACTCATTTCATATTATAACTCATTTATAATATAATTCACTTTGCTTTTCATTCTCATGTCATAATACACTTGCTTAAATTCTCGCACACTTTACTTTTCTTTTCATTCTTATCTCATAATTTAACTTACACTTTCATTCACATCTCATATTACAACTATCACATCAATACCCCACTGATTCACATTGGAGATTGTGCCTAGGCAGGTAGTTCCCACTATTTCCTCCGAATTAGTAGGCGAGTAGTTCCTGGACACAACTTCAAGGCATACCAACTTGTTTCATGTCATGTTCTTACTTTAAATATCCATTCACATCTCATATTACTGCTTACTTTAAATTTTTATTCTTATATTGCATAACAATTTTTTTTTGCTTTTCATATTCATCCCCATAACACAATTTCTTCACTTTTCATATTCATTACACAACACTATTTCTTCACTTTTCTCTTTCATTCACATACATACTTTCTTTACTTTCTCATTTCCCTCTTATAATATCACTTATTTTACGTTGTATTTATGCCTCATTATACAACTCCCTTTATTTTACACTTCTCTCCTTTATTCATGCTTCATTCATTGTGCCGATATAGCTTTATAAGTATTGCCATATAAATTTGAAAACATAAACGTGTATAACTCCATTGATTACACATAAACATACACTTCATTAATATCATGCCTGTGAATCCACCACTCCATCCATATACGATAATTAGATTTCTCCAACTTTATGGTTATATAACTATATTTATACCTCAGCTTTTATGAACATAACATTAACCAGATAAGTATTGTCGTTATATATATTTATATATGTGTGTGTGTATGTGTGTGTGTGTGTGTGTGTGTGTGTGTATTTTACAAATATATATCTCCCATTATCAAGCAAAATACACACTCCATGTTTATAAATCTAGCTTTGTCAATATATACCCATATGTCAATATATACACACATATATAGCTCCCATAGTATATTCATATCCCCTGTAATATAAATAGTCACCATAGTGTATCATAACATCAGTCTCTTCACATGTAATTATATTCTTTCAGTACACATATATACATTTATACTTTTCTCATTTTCAATGCCTACACAACTGATCTCCTCGTACAACACAGGGATCTCTGTGCGTCCCCCCGTACACTTCAATCCCGCAAACCCACCACTTCACCCAGATCCAGGTGGCCTAAATCTATCATTTGTGGGCTGGATTGAAAGTACGACTGCGCGCTTGTCCAACCAAGACTAAAGCCAAAAGGCTAGTCCAAACTCCTCCCAAGTAAAACTTGGGTAAACACGCGGATTGCTTCCCACCAAGGGTCTTACCATCCAAGGTTACGCCTTCCTCCTGGCCCTATACCAGCGAGGGAAACTCCTGATCCCCAAATATAATTTGGGCAATATATAACTCCTGATCCCCAAATACAAAATTTGGGGCAATATATAACTCATATTCCTGGGTGTATCCCGGGCCTGTGGGGTCTAGCCCAGACCCCTAGGAGATTGTGCAGCACACAATATTTAATTGTCTCTTTTATATCTCCATATATGTAAATATATATCTCCTTTGTAAGATAACATGAATGTATCTCCTGTATAAGACATCTTCTTTATAATATAACTCCTTTATAATATATCTTCGTATATCTCCTTTAAAATATAACTCCTTATAATATATAACTCCTTTATAATATAACATGAATGTATATAATTCCATTAATTTCATAAGCATATACAAGCCATTAATCTCATCGATTATCATATAAAATTCTCATTTATCACCCACACGACACACACACACATCATGCCAATTTCACATCACATTATCACATCAATTTCCAATTTGTCACACGCATTTCACACATACACCATATCATTCATTTCATCATATTTTCGCATCACATTATCACATAAAACACACCAAGCTTTCCACTCATCACATTAGTCAGGTGATCGCACATCATACATACACATACATATATCCAAATCATCATAACTCCTCAAATCTAATATATTACAACCCCGTAGCCTATATATATATACTTACAAGCATCAACACACTTCCATACATACATACTAATTTCTTACACCACATATAATTTTTTCTCCGTATCATACTTATGATTTTCCTTACTCAATACACTTCACACATCACACACGGAAAACCTAAAATTTAAATTTTCATAGAACATTATATACACAAAATAAAAAAGATCATACTCACCTGAGGAAACGCGAAGATCGGCTGTGTAAGCTCTCCGCTGTCCCCCAAACTCGATTTCTCTTCCTATCACCAAGTTTTAACACTTATTAGGGTTAAAGATATTCAAATCATTCATAAATAACAACTAAAATTATTCTAATGTCTCACATGCATTTCACCGAATACCTGGCGTGCAATATACATATGCACCCACTCACAATTCTATTAATTAGGTTTTAAGCCTATATATTTCTCCAAAAATTATTCTAAATCGTTTCTCATGATTTACAACAATTTCTATTGCCAATCTCTAATAGATTTAAGGCATCAACTCTTTTAAATTTCTAATCCAAAACCCTAACTCTTTTCAAATTTACTCCTACCATATCCACTAATGAATTTATTATTTCTAACATGAAAAGTATCTCTTAATCTCCCTACTAACCTAACTCTCTTGCAAAAAATTGAAAACATACAACCCTATACAATTTAATGAAATAAATTATCACCTTCCAAGGAGCCGATTCGAAAAACCAAGACTAGGATGTTGGAGAACACCTTCAAATTAGCTAAAACCCACAAAAAAATTTGTGAAATGGCTAAAATTTTATGGGATTAAAAATCCTGAAAAGAAGGAGAAGAAAAGGGGGCGTCGGGTGTGTGGGTTTGCTGGACGAAAATGATGAGGAGGAAAGAGGAGGGTACTTCTGTAAATAAGTGGGGAAAATTAACAATTAGCCCCTCCTAGACTCTTTTATTATATATATGTCTTTATAACTTCTTTGTATAATAAAATCCAATAAAAACCACTCTTAACAACAACTATAATATCTAATAGCAATAAAAGAAATACATACGACTATTTTAAAATTGTAAAATAAAGGGGTGTTACATTATACACACCTCAAAAGAATTTTATCCCCGAGCTATGAGGACTAAGGAAGAACCATTCAAATACTTATCGACCAACTCATTAATTACCTTCATGTTCACATGATTTGTAAATATTATAAATATAGAGACTCAATTGGATCAACACTTTTCCTACAAATAAATATTAAATAATTTATTTAATATTTATTATGAATGAAAAATATTATGAATGAAAATATTATGAACACTTTTCATCAACACTTTTCATCAAACATTTAGTGCAATATGCAAAAATATTAAATAATTGGATCAACACTTTTCATCAAACAATTAGTGCAATATGCAAAAATATTATGAATGAAAAATATCATTAAACACTTGCACTTCTCAACTAAACCATATAATATGTCATCTAGTAACAATCCCTTTATACTGATTATCATATTTAAATAATTCTAGCAAATAAAAGTAATGATACGGAAAGCTTTGAACACGAAGTTTCAAAACCACCTTCAACTTTTACAAACTCAGTAGAGCAAGAGTTTGATAATAAACATAGATAGACTGATGTTATCATCATAAAAAGTCGGAGATAGACTGAAAAAGAGGTTGAAAGGTACAACAAAAGCGCCCAAAGGCTCTTAGTGCCTTGAAAAAGGCAAATTCATAGTGAGGGACTAAAAGTAAATACAATAACTGTTATATCAGACTAGTTTTGATTGTAAAACAATTTCTTATACAGAGCTTGGTTACCTCTATTAAAATTTTACATGGTCTATCTCTTCAAATAAATAAAATTTCAAAAATGGTTCTCAAAGCTAAATCTCTACAAATAGATAAAAGATGACCATTATAACAAACTTAACAATAAAAACACAATAAAGTGATTAGGAAAACACCTGTAAACGATTGTAATACCAATCTACTTAAGAAAACGCGTAGTGATCATTTGCATATCAAAATATCTGTAAATTGAAGAAATTATTCAATACTTGATGCTTTAACAAAGAATCCAATTAGATTCAGCTCAGTTAACATATGAAAGTTCTCTTAGTAATATTTCAAAAAGATAAGCTTTCTCAGTAATATGTGCTCCGAGTCAAGACAGATATGTTCAAAAAAGGAAAAGGCAAAACGACACAATCCATACAAACCACCAAGGCAATACTATATCACACCAAACACATCAAACACACATTTCTTCAAGTGGTATCAAATTAGGTCAATTTCCGAAACTTTCCGTTCCTGACACAGCAAAGCAGCTACTATTTAAACCTAGTTAGGGCATACACTCAAAATTAGAACCTTTCTACTTTAGAATTCAAGCAAAATACTATAGACTGAGGTAAACTCATTACCAACATAAATGAACCCACTTCCACCTATTACACACTAAGACACTGGTCATCCTAGACCTCATCCTAGTTAATCTAAGCTCTGATACCAAACTGTCACGACCCAAATTTTCACCTTTTTTTTTCACTTATTTACTAAAATCTTCATTTCTATTTAATAACATTAATAGGGATTTTAATAAAATTTTTGACAGAGCCTGCCCTAAAATATTAGCCCTTTCGCAGTAATTCCTTACGGAATTATGCATTTCAAAATTCACAGCACATCGCAGTCAATATAATTATAACCTCCCTAGCCAAGCCAAGCAACAACACACAGGCAACAAACATATAGGGCTCTGGGGGCAAATATCAACATAATATGTAAGATATAAATTAAAAACCAAAAAATTTATTTGGAAACATAATAGTTTTTAGAAAAACCTTCCAAAACCAACACACAGAACCCAATACTCCACAATGAGGTGGGTACGGATTTTATCATTCTCATCTCATCACTATATGTCAAATCTCATACAGATACATACAGAATTTTCTAAAATACAATTTATTACACGAATTCTATACTCAACCCCTATTTATGTAAAGCTTTTACTAATAGAAATTTAACATTATCTACATTTACAAGTGTAACCCCTGTTTTTCATTTTGTGAATTTTTGGAGTGTATTTTTCGTTTTTGTGTATTTTCTCTCTTGTATTTTTTTTCTGAACCGTATATTGGAGTTGTTTTCACAATATATATTCGTTTTATTTCATTTTGAGCTCTTTGTGTTTGATTGATGGTCGCTTTTGTTTCATTCTTCTATTATTTGATCTTTTCTTTATTTTGGTATCGTTCTCTTTATTTTATTTTTATTTTATTTTTTGGGTGTTTGTTGTGGTGGTGATTTGGTTGTCCTATTTATTCCCAATCCTATTTGATATCCTATACATTTGTATCCAATTTGAAGCCCAATTAAACAAATCCTATTACTACTCCTAGTTACCCACAACCCAAATACCCATTAACCCAACTTGTGTTTCCTAACCCTAATTCCCCTCATATATATATATATATATATACACTCTCCCTCACATACCCTAACCCTAACTCCTACACACAACCCAGCCTACCCCCTCTCTCTCTCTCCCCTCCTTGTCTGCGCCACACAAAACACCCGACCCCACCCTCCGGCTTGCCTTCACCCGAGCCCAGGCAGGCCTCACCCCACAGCCACGCCGACTCCCCTCTCCCGGCCTGTGTGCAACCTCGGCAACACACTAACCCGACAGCCCATCTCCTTCACCCGAGCCCTCATCTTCCCCCTCCTTGGCCATCCCGACCACCTCACACCACTCAATCCCTCGACTCTCTTTCTTGGTGAACTCGCTAGCCACTATTGTCATCATCCCGCTTGGATCCTTTCGCTTTATGGAGTTTTGTTCGTGTGGCGATTTTCGCTCTAGTTGCTTGGATTCGTTGATTCACAAATTTTTTCGTTCCTGGGTTTTGCTCGTTACTCTTGGTTTTCGTTGTTCTTCATCTTCGGTTAAGGCAAGTAACTTGTACTCCAATTCATTTGTTTGATACAAGTCAAAAATACCACCTATAGTGTAGTTGGGTCTAGAGACGACTCTTGTTTGTGATATGCTTGATGTTTTTTGTCTCTATTGTGAAAATTTGACCATAAATGACTCACGACACAATGTGGACATGAATTAACTTAGGTTTTACCCGTTCTTGATTTTGATCATGTATGTGAGACTTTTGTGAGAATTCGTGATTTGGTTGAGACCCATGTGATATATTTAGTGTGGACATGCTAGATACCTTAAATTATGATGTTTGAACACTTGGTAGACCCGATTTCATGTTTGGGTGTGTTTGGAGCAATTTTCTTGAATCTATGTTGAGTTGTTGTTAAAGGGAAAAATCTGTAATTTGTCGCTGATCTATTTTGTTTACTGTTTTGGACTGTCTTAAAGTCAGTACCTTAATTTCGGTTTAAAACATGAGTTTCAGAGAATTTCATCTATTTTTAAACCCCTTTAACCTTGCTTGATTTCATTTTTTTTTTTATCGAGTTATGACTGTTTTACTACAGAGGTGTCGATCTTTTCCAGATTTTATTTTTCGATGATTTTGATGACTAAATGGTTTTGATACTGATGTTACATATATTATTTTGATCCAAAACTTTGGTCAGTGTTTCTTTATCTAGTTAGGGATTACCTAGAATTTTGGTGTATTTTATTGATAAGTTTTATATGTTGTTTCATGCTCGTTTATGAAATCTATACTTGCTGTATTTTACTCGCTGTTCTGTAAAGAACCTTATTTTCACTATGATTTCTTTAACTGTATGAAAAATATTTGTGAAATATGAAAGTTAGTATATTTTATCTATTTTCATATCCCTTTTACGGAATTGGATTTCGTTTCACTGGTTGCGAGATATCATAGTTTTCGTACAGCAGTGTTGGGAATTCCAGATTTGCCAAACTATGGTTTCTTGATGTTTTCTTATTTTTCATGACTGATCTAATTTCACTGGAAAATTATGAAACTTTATATTTAGATATTGGACATGTAGGGGAATACTCCAGATTTTTCGTGGATTTATTTATTGAGTTTTCATACTGTTTTCTTGTTCTTGAATTCGTTTTCCCGGTTTCTGGCTGAACCTATTTTCTGTATTCAACTCAGTTTTGAGCTATGTTTTTGTGAATTAATATATGACTTATTTATATTCACTGGATTCTTGTGAAAGTCTATTTTCCAGATCCTTCGACGGATCCAGAATTGCTTGTTTGTAACATTGGAAATCACTGTTTTACTACAGTATGGTCTTGCTGTCCTGAACTTGATATTGGTCTATTTTATTCCTTTATGAGTTATCTTGTACCCATACATATTTATCTTGCAACTTGCACTTGTTACATGATAATTCCATATTATTCTTGATATATTTTGCACATATACATGTTTGTTTGACATTAAAAAATAAATAACCAAGCCGGGGTTTAAGGGACAAATCTAATAGTGGATAATACAGAAATGTGTACTCGGAAGGGGATCCACTGATCCTACGTAATGAATTGAGACATGATATTTGACACGTGATTACTTGATACTTGCACGCAAGACACGATACTTGTCACTTGTACACTTGACACGTGATTACATGATACATGATACTTGGAGCTTGGAGCTCGATTACTTGACTTGTCCCCGAGTATACTGCCCTCTATGGTTCACTATAAAATCTAAAGCGAAACTATTTGTTGTAGCAACCATGTCGCGTGGGATGCATGAAGTGCTACCTAGATATTAATCACTACAAGACTTGAACATGATACTTGAACATGATACATACTTGCTTGATACTTGACTACATGATACATGAGACTTGTTTACATGATTACATGACACTTGACACTTGATACATGATTACATGATACTTGACACTTGATGCATGTTTACCTGATACTTGATTTCTTGACACTTGGTTTATGCCATTTACACTTGTTCACTTTACCATGTTAGTTGTTTATGTTGACATCATGTTTATACCATGTTGCTAGTTAGTTTTCCCATGTGCTTGTATCCTACATTATAAGTGGCTTGTAACTTGCAATTGACGGGTACTTGTTTTTCTCTTTTTCTCTTTCCTGCATTCGTTGAATTATAGATTTTGGAGAACAGGTTCCAGATGGTATCGGAGACATAAAGTATTAGTGCTGCTTTTTGTTAATATTATTTCTTGTAGCTTGCTTGAACAATATTGTATTTTGAGACTTGGATTTATTCTTGTATTTGGGCAATGTGACCCAAAATATTTGTTTTATTCAGATCATGACTATTTGAGATTTATATATTTGGCTTCAAGTATTCTTGTTGGTATTTTGGCTTATTATGTGCATGTGGTTGATTCTTTTGCTTCTGACTCTAATGATTCTTGTGAATTTTGTAAAGATTTCTTGAACAGCTGATGGATGATGAAAATTATTCGCTGGGCTTTTGTTGCATATCAATATTCCGTATTCTTTTTGGGAAGCGGGGCGTGACAACAAGCTTATCAATTCCAGGGAAAATCACACTACGACTACAGAAATCACAATTCTCACATTGCTGCAACTTAAATCCTGCAAAAGAGTGGTCTAGGGGCATCCATCCTCGGGGAAAGACCCCTCTGACCCCCAAACACAACATGGGTGCCATAACTAGTGTGAGTATAATCTACAAGGTTAGTGACTGCAATAAATAATATAAAAGAAATTTAAAGAACATACTGACCTGATGATAATTCAGTATAACTTAAACATGAAAGTATAATAAAAGAAAACTGGATATTATACACGAAATAATTTTCTAATTTTCAACCACTCTACCATATCAATATCTCCCCATTCTACGATACTGCACCCAATCCATCATCTCAACATATACTCAACCTACCTTGAAGTTGTGCCTCGGCAGGTAGTTCCCACCATTTTCGTAGAAACAGCAGGCAAGGAGTTCCTCGGCACAATTCCAAAGCATATCAAACTCATATTATAATTTGTATTTAATTTAATACTCATTCTTAGCTCATACTTCATTAATATTCATTCTCATTCCCTACCAATTTTCATTTACAGCTCATGGTACAACTAACTTTACTTTTTATATTTTCTCATCTTTTAGATAAAACTCACTTTGCCTTTTTATTTCCATTTTATCTTATTACTCACTTTAATTCTCATTCTTATTTTATAATACACTTAACTTGATTTTCCTTCACATCTCCTCACACAACTTACTTTTCAATTCATTCATACATAGCATAACACATTCTCTTTTCTTATCATATTCATTCCCATAACCCAATTTCTTTATTTTTCATATTCATTCACAAACCATCTCTTTACTTTTCATATTCATTCTCATTGCACAATTTCTTTACTTCTCGTATTCGTTCACATAACATACTTTCTTTACCTTTCATTTTTATTCTCATAATACATTTTCTTCACTTCTAATAT
The DNA here is from genome assembly GCA_017893485.1 of Hemerocallis citrina. Classification (NCBI taxonomy): domain Eukaryota; kingdom Viridiplantae; phylum Streptophyta; class Magnoliopsida; order Asparagales; family Asphodelaceae; genus Hemerocallis; species Hemerocallis citrina. Next base: position 102,455,537 of record CM030363.1, on the reverse strand, counting down.
TTATTTACCTAACACCATTCAATCACTTTTTATATTCATTTTATAATATAACTCACGTCACTCTTCATTCTCATTTCATATTATCACTCATTTATAATATAATTCACTTTACTCTTCATTCACATGTCATAATACACTTGCTTAAATTCTCGCACAATTTACTTTTCTTTTCATTCCTATCTCATGATATAACTTTCACTTTCATTCACATCTCATATTACAACTATAACATCAATACCCCATCGATCCACCTTAGAGATTGTGCCTAGGTAGGTAGTTCCCACTATTTCCGCCGAAATAGTAGGCGAGTAGTTCCTGGACACAACTTCAAGGCATACCAACTTGTTTCATGTCATGTTCTTACTTTATTATCCATTCACGTCTCATATTACCGCTTACTTTAACTTTTTATTCTTATATTGCATAACAAATTTTCTTTGCTTCTCATATTCATCCCCATAACACAATTTCCTCAGTTTTCATATTCATTACACAACACCATTCTTCACTTTTCACTTTCATTCACATACATACTCTCTTTACTTTCTCATTCTCCTCTTATAATATAACTTATTTAACTTTGTATTTACGCTTCATAATACAACAACCATTATTTTACACTTCTCTCCATTATTCATTCTTCATTCATTTTGCCGATATAGCTCTATAAGTATTGCCATATAAATTTGACAACATAAATGTGTATAACTCCATTGATTACACATAAACAAACACTTCATTAATATCATGCCTGTGAAAACACAACTCCAACCATATACGATAATGAGATTACTCCAACTTTATGGTTATATAACTATATTTACACCTCAGATTTTATAAACATAACATTAACCATATAAGTATTGTCGTTATATATTAATATCATGCCTGTGAAAACACAACTCCAACCATATACGATAATGAGATTACTCCAACTTTATGGTTATATAACTATATTTACACCTCAGATTTTATAAACATAACATTAACCATATAAGTATTGTCGTTATATATATATATATATATATATATATATATATATATATATATATATATATTGATTGTCACGCCCCGCTTCCTAAAAAGAATACGGAATACGGATACGCAACAAAAGCCCAGCGAATGATTTTCATCATCCATAAGCTGTTCAGGAATCTTTACAACATCTCACAAAATAATCAGAGTCGGAAGCAAAAGAGTCAACCACACATGCATAATTAAATCAATATACCAACAGAATTTACTTGAAACAAAATATAATATTCTCAAATAAATCAGAATCTGGACAAGTCAAATATCCTGGGTCACATCGCCCAAATACAAAATAAATATCCAAGTACTCAAAATACATTGTTCCAAAACAACCATAATAATAATACTAATAAACAAGAAATCCAGCACTAATATCTCATTTCGCCAATACCGTCGGGCAGCTGGCCATCTTGATCTGCAATTCATAATTGCAGGAGAAGGAAAGAGAAAACAAGTACCCGTCAATTGCAAGTTACGGGCTACTTACAATGTAGGATATAAGTACATGAAAAACTAACAAATAACATGAAATAATGCATCAACAGTGATAACTAGCATGAATTAGTAAAACAAAGTCAACTAGCATGGTATACTAATAGTACAAATGAATGTGTCAAGTATGGTGTCATATGGCAACTAACAGTGTCCAGTAACAGTAAGCTCAGTATATCAGTGTAACAGTCTAACAGTATCAGTCTTATGTTCTTACAGTCTTGTGTGTATTACTAGCTAAGTAGCACTTCATGCGCCCCGAAAATCTAACACATGGTTGCTACAACAAACAGTTTCGCTTTTAGATTTCATAGTGGACCATAATGGGGCAGTGTACTCAGGTATCAGTAACAGTAGCAGTAGCAGTAAAAGTAACAGTAGCAGTAACAGTATGGAACACTAGTTCCCTTCCAAGTACACATTTCCATATTTTCCACTACTAGATCTTCCCTTAAGAAACCCCGGCTTGGTTACTTTTATTATGGTCATCAAACAAGCATGAATGTGTACGAAATAATGTCAAACTAACATAGTATAATCAGTATTAGGTTCAGGGAAACAAATAAACATGCATAGATGATATACAGTCACATAAACGAGCAAAACAGTGTATGTTCATATTCAGGACAACAAGACAGTACAGTACTAAAACAGTGATTCACGTTACTACTGAAATTCAAATCTGAATCTGTCAAAGAATATGGAAAATAGACTTCCACACGAATCCAGCGATTATATATAAGTCATATAGTATTTTACAAAATCATAACTCAAAACTGATTTGAATCCAGAAAACACGTTCAGTCAGAAATTAGTAAGTCGAATTCTCACTCAGAAAAACATCATTAAAACTCCTCAAATAAATCCAGGGAAAATTTGGGATAATCCCCTATATGTCTAGTATCAGAATATAAAGTTTCATAATATTTCAGAAAAATTAGTTTAGTAAACAAAAATTAGAAACCTCAAGAAACGATAGTTTGGCAAATCTAGAATTCCCAACACTTCTGTACGAAAACTAAAATATCTCGCAAAACGTGAAATGAAATCCAAATCTGTCAATGGGAGATGAAAATAGAAAAAATAATCTAACTTTCATATTTCATAAATATTTTCCATACAGTAAAAAGAAATAGGGTGAAAATACGATTATTTACAGAACAGCGAGCAAAATACAGCAAGTATAGCTTTCATAAACAAGCATGAAACGACATATAAAAATCATCAAAAAAATCCACCAAAACTCTGGGTAATCCCTAGATAGATATAGAATTACTGTGCAAATTTTCAGATCAAAATAATATAATTAGGACTAGTAAAAAAAATAGTTTAATCATCAAAATCATCAAGAAACGAAGTCTGGAAATAAAATACACCTCTGTAGTAAAACAGCCATAACTCACTCATACGAAAATGAAATCAATCAAGGTCAAAGGGGTTGGAAGGAAGACAGATTTCTCTACAATTCGTGTCGAATACAAAAATTAAGGATTCTGACCTTAATATGGTCTAAAATATAATTCAAAATTGATCATCGACAATTTACAGATTTCTCTCTAACAACAAAACCAACATAAATCATACGAAATTTGTTCCAATCACAATCAAACATGGTATAGAGTCTACTAAGTGTCCAACCATCATGAAATAGGGTATATAACATATTCAAAACAACCATATCACATGGATCTCATCAAACACATAAATTCACCTAATAATCTCACATATATGAATAGATCAAGAACAGTCAAACCTAGTTGTTTTCATGTCGATTTTGTGTTGTAGGTAACTATGGTCAAATAGCACAATAGAGACAAAACCCATCAAATATAACACACACACGAGTTGTCTTTAGAACCCAACTACACTATAAGCGGTATTTTTGACTTGTATCATACAAAGGAATTAGAGTACAAGTTACTTGCCTTAACCAAAGACAAAAACGAAGAATACTAAGAATAACGGGAACGGATCCCGACAACGAACAAACCCACGAACAAGAATCCCAAACCAAACACCAACGACCCACACGTTCGAACTACGTGCACGATCAAACCAAGAGAGAGGGAGAATGGTCGGGAGGGCAGCGACGGCGCTGGCCTTGCTACTGGCGCTGCTGCTGTCTCCTGTCGCTGCTGGCGTCGCCGGAGAACGGCAAGGGGAACGGGAGAGGGAGGCAGATGGAGAGAGAGAAAGATGGAGTGATGGAGTGCTCGGGTTGAAGGTCAGGTGCAGGTGATCGGGTTTGGCGCTAGGAGGGTGCAGGTGATCGGGTGTAGAGCAGTCGGGATGGGGATGCAGTGGGTTCGGGAGGTGGAGTGGGGTTTTGGTGTATGGGGGCTAGGGTTTGGTAGGGAACAGGAGATCTGGGGTTAGGGGTTTATATAGGTGGATGAGAGGGGGAGTTAGGTTTACTGAAAATGGGTTTCTTTGGGTAACGGGTTTCGGGTTGAGTAGGAGCTGGGTTTTAGCTTAGTATTAGGAGTTTATTAATAGGATATAGAATAGGATTTGGTTAATTAGGTTTAGCAATAGGTTTAATTGGCATCAAGATTAAAATAGGATTTGGCAAAAAGGAACCACGAGCACCCACAACCACGAGTAAAAGAAATAGAGCAAGAACCCAATAAAGAGCAAAACAAAAATCGATCAAGAACGGAACAAAAGACAGACAATCCGACACAAGGAGATCAAAATAAAATATAATGAATATATATTGAAAACAACTCCAATATACGGTCCAAGAAATACAAGAAGAGTAAAAATACCCAAGAAAGGAAAAATACACCCCAAAATACGAAAATGAAAAACAGGGGTTACATATATATGTATATATATCCTATAATACATTCATATCTCCCATTATCAAGTAAAATACACCTCCATGTTTATAAATTTAGCTTTGTCAATATATACATATATATATATAGCTCCCATAGTATATTCATATCTCCCATAATATAAATAGTCTCCGTAGTGTATCATAACATCAACCTCTTCACATATACATATATTCGTTCAATACACATATATACATTTATACTTTTCTCCTTTTCAGTGCCTACACAACTGACCCCCTCGTACAACATAGGGATCTCTGGGCCTCCCCCAGTACACTTCAATCCCACAAACCCACCACTTCATCCAGATCCAGGTGGCCTAAATCTGTCATTTGTGGGCTGGATGAAAGTACAGTTGCGCGCATGTCCAACCAAGAATAAAGGCAAAAGGCTACTCAAAACTCCTCCGAAGTAGAACTTGGGTAAACACGCTGAGTGCTGCCCACCAAGGGTCTTACGCATCCGAGGCTCCATCTTTCTCCTGGCCCTATACCAGCGAGGAAAACCCCTGATCCCCAAATATAATTTGGGGCAATATATAACTCCTGATCCCTAAATATAAAATTTGGGGCAATATGTAACTCATGTTCCCGGGTGTATCCCGGGCCTGTGGGGTCTAGCATTCATTTCATCATATTATCGCATCAAATGATCACATCAAACACACCATGCTTTCCATCTCATCACATTAGTCAGGTGATCACACATCATACATACACATACATATATCCAAATCAGCATAACTCCTCAAATCTAATATATTACAACCCCGTAACATATATATATATACTTACAAGCATCAACACACTTCCATACATACATACTAATTTCTTACACCCCATATTTTTTTCTCCGTATCATACTTATGAATTTCCTTACTCAATACACTTCACACATCACACACGGAAAATCTTAATTTTAATTTTCATAGCACATCTGTCACGCCCCGCTTCCCAAAAGGAATACAGAATACGAGTACGTGACAAAGCCTAAAAAATGATTTTCATCATTCATAAGCTGTAGGATCGACTCAGCATCATAACAAGGAATATAACAAATATGTTCAACCACACATGCATGATTAATTTATTAACCAACAAAAATTATTTGAAAAAAAAATAAATTCCTCAAATAAACGAGATGTGGAACAAAAGTAAAACTTCGGGACTACAAGCCCGTTACAAGTTTTAAGTAGCAACAAGAATTAAATAAACTCAAATGCAAAATAACTAAAGCAAGTTTTCCCAGATGAAGCTTAGAATGTCTGCTCACCCACTCCTTCTGGTAGCTCGTCTCCAAAGTCTGTATATATATAGCAATAGAAAGAAACAAGGAAACAGAAAAAATAATCTTCCCGTTAGTGCAAGTTACGGGCCGCAAATAGTACAAACAAGGGGTATGAAAACAAGTGCAAGAAAATATGAAACAAGATTTAGAATTAAGAGTATACAACATGATTTGACAAGGATGCAATAAGTAGTGAAGTTTAAGAGACTAGCTCACAAGTTAAACAAATCTAGTAACAGGATCGGGTAACAAATACAAGTGGCAGGAATAGGTAACATGTAATCTGTATCAAGTATCGAGTAACAAGTATCAAGTAACAAGTCGCATGTGAGGCAGGTGTCAAGTGTGTACAAGTAACAGGTTATTCTTAAGTCTATTGTTTAATTCTATCTATGTAGCACTTCATGCGTCTCTATTTATTTACCACATGGTTGCTACATAAAGACAAGTTACGTTTAGATTTCGTAGTGGATTCTATAGGTCATGTACTTGGGTCTTCACAGGACTACAAAACTTGGTCGGTAAACTTGATCGGTAACATGTGACAAACTTGGTCGGTAAACTTCATCGGTAACATGTAACTAACTTGGTCGGTAAACTTGATCGGTAACATATAACTAATCTTGGTCGGTAAACTTGATCGGTAACTTAGTCGGTAACTTGGTCGGTAAACATGTCACACTGGAAACACGGGTCCCCTTCTGAGTACAGACTCTTATATTGTTCACTACTAGATCTTTCCCTTAAATCCCGGCTTGTTCTTATTACTATTATAAAAACATACGTGAAAGTGCACAAATAGGACAAGTAACATGACAATGGTCAGGGAACAAGTTCAGGTCGGTTAGGAAACATGTTCGAGTGACAAAACAACTAATAATTATAAAAAACAACGAGAATTCTAATTCTGGACATCAGGACATTGCTGCACCAAAACTGAGATTTCCGTTGCTACAGAAATGCAAATCTGGATCCGTCTAGAAATCTAGAAACTAGACTCTCGTCCGAATCCAGCACATATAAACAAGATACATAAAAGTTATGGCAACTGGTGTCAACACAGCAAACTACACAGAATTTGTGTTTAGCCAGAATTTGTAAAATTGTGTTTAGAAATATGAAACAGGTCTGAAACTTCATCAATTAATTCCAGAAAAGTTAGGAAAGGTCCTCTAGTGTGTCTAGTATCAACATGCAAAATTTCAAGTCATTATCTTATAGGTAGCATAGTTAATTTAATTTGTAAAAAAAAATGATGCAACAATTTATGAATCTGAAATTTCAGATACAGAGCACTAAAACAGTCATAATTCACAAACCATAACTCGGGATTAAATTCCTTCAAAAGGGTAGTAAACTAGACTTCTGGAGTGCATTTCATGTTTAGAACTCAAGTCCAGATTCTGATGTTATCAGGGTCGAAACAGCAAGCAAAAGCAGGAACAACAACATAAGTAATTTCTTTTATTAGTATGAGTCTAAATTAGTGTGTGATACAAATCAGGGCTCACAAGTATTAAATCAGCGCCTATGGCTATTCTCAACTCAAAAGAGAGCGAAATCAATACATGCATCATACAAACATACATCTACAAGTCAAGGTGATTCTTAATTTCGTGTATTCAAATAATTAGGTGATAAAATAGATCCAACTAGTTGTGAAACGAATATATCAACGGAAGATTGTGACTCTTATGATCATGGAATTGATAAGGACAGCAACAAGTAAAAATGAGATCATCAATGATAAGCCAAAGGTGAGTCACAACTACAATCTACTTATGGTATTTTCAAATAAAAGCTTGTACTAGAACAACGAATTGTACAAGAAGATACTTGCCTTGATTGGATGAGGACGTTAATCGACGATCGAGATCGAACAGATCGGATCGGCGTGGATCTTGATGGCGATCAAGATCAAGGAATATCGATGGCTAAGATTGCTCTGATATGATGATCAAGATGATCGACGACTCAGATCAGATCAGATCCTGATGATGATGATGATGATGATGATGATGATGATGATGATGAGATCGAACGGTTCAGATCGCGGTGCCTTGATGATGATGATCCGATGACGATCCGAATCGCGAGGAAGAATCAAATGACCCAGATTTGATCTGATCAAGATGGAACTGAGGATGATCACGATCACGAGGAGATCGGATGTAACCCCTGTTTTTCATTTTATGTATTTTTGGGTGTATTTTTTCTTTTTGTGTATTTATTCACATTGTATCTCTTTTTGGACTATGTATTGGATCTTCATTTTCTATATATCCATTTATGTGATTTTTCGTCTTCTTACTTGAGTTCTTGATTCCATTGTTAGTCAATTATTTCGTCTCTGTTGATCGAGCTATTATTTTGAGCCCATTCTATAATTGTTCATGTCCTATTTTATTTAGTCATTTTGTTCCCATTTTATTCTATTTGGATCTTTTTCATCAAACCCAAAAACTCTATTCAATCCCATTGGATCCTTATTTCTTCTACCCAATACCCGAAACCCAATATAAAACCCAATACCCGTTACCCTGTTATTTAACCCTAATATCCCTAATACCTTATATATATATATCCTTACCCCTGTTTAACCCTAACTTCACCAAAACCCTACTCAGCCGCCTCATCCCCTACCTCCTGTTTACCCACTCCCGTCGCCACCTTCCTCCTTCCCAGCATCAACTAGCAGTTGCCCCCCTCGCGACCCCCGTCGAACCGTCCTGCCGCACACCAGCACCCCGACGCACCCTCCTCTCGACGCCCTGCAGTGCGGTGCCACCTGCGGCCAACCCCCTTGTCCTGTCGTGCCTCCCTGCTCGCGACCACCCCCTAGTCGGCTTCCTCCGATGCTGCACCCTCCATCTCAGCGCACCGTAGTGCTGCCCTTCTTCAGTCGCGATGCCGCAATAGCCCATCTGCCGTCCCCCGTGCGCCCTGTGCTCCTCTCAACGACGTAGTGAAAATAGCACCTAATGCCCCCTGCATGTTGTGATGTGTCCCCCCCCCCATCGACAGCGATAGCCGGCAACAGCAAGCGCTCCCACCGTGTCGCTTTTGGCTGCCGCCGTCTCCTCCTCGCAGCCTATACCCTCCGCTGCCATCTCTCGTGTGCGTGTGTTGGATCTCGTTGTGATCGTGTGTTCGTTGTTGGTTCGTGATTCGTTGTTCGTTGAGTTCGTGCCCGAGAATTCGTTCCTGTTATTCTTGTTCTTGCTTTGTCGTTTTCGTCGTCATCTATAAGGCAAGTAACTTATATCATTTCTGTTTGCATAAACAAGTACTAAATACCGTCTGTAGTGTAGTTGTGTTCTAAAGATAATTCTTGTGCAAAATCCCTGTTATATCTTGTCTATATGTATTGACCTGCCCGTAGTTGTCACATTACACACACGACATGAAATAACTTAGAGATAATCACTTCTTGATGTATACATGCATGTTGTTTGTATGATGTGGTATGCTTGCTTGTGTTAATAATAGTATAACTCGTAGTAGATTTGTGAAATACCCTATACCATGTTGCTTGGACATCTAGTATGCCCTATTTCATGTTTGGTTATGATTTGGATGTGTTTCATATGATCTAGTTGATTTTATGCTTGAAGAAGATTTCAGTTTTGTTGTTATCCCAGTTTTGTTCAGTATTTTAGACCCAATTAAGGTCAGTATATGAAAATTATTTGTGAATATAAATTATAGAGAATTCTGTCTACTTTCCAAAATTTCTGAGAGATCTCAGTTTTAATTTATGAGTTGCAAGTTATTTTTGTTTTACTACAGATGTGTAGAAAATTCCAGATTCTGTTTTATATGAATTCTGTATAGTTATTTATTTTTATACTGATATTAGAGATAATATTTTGATCCAATATTTTTCTGAGTACAACTAGACTTTATTGGGATTAACTCCTATTTTTTGTGGATTTAATTGACAACTTTTATAAACTATTCTATACTTGCAAACAACTACTATACTTGCAGAATTTTCATGTTGTTCAGTAAAGAACCTTAAATTCGACCTGATTCTTTTTGTTGTTTATAAAAACTTTGTGAATATTAATTGTAGCCTACTGTATCTATTTTATCACCCTTTAACGGATCTAGATTTCGATTTATATTTTGCAGTCTATTACTGTTTTGGTACTGCTATGTTTAAGATTCCAGATTTACAAACTTGTTGTAACTTACTGCTTTCTGATTTTATTTGACTATTCTATCTATGTTGGAAAATTTTAAAACTTTATTTTCTGTTACTAAACATACTAAGGAATACCCCAGATTTTTTTTGGATTTAATCAGTAAGTTTTTATGTCGTTTTCCTGTTTATGAATACTTCTGATTTCTGGCTGAACACGTTTTATGGATACAAATCTGTTTTGAGTGTTGTTTTTGTGAAATACCATATGACTTATATATATTTGCTGGATTTGGACGAGAGTCTATTTTTCAGATTTTCTGATGAATCCAGATTTTCACATTTGTAGCAACGGGAATTTCAGAATTAGTGCAGTACTGTCTTGCCGTCCTGAACTAGAATTTTCGTCGTTCTATCCTTTTATGTGTTGCCTATCACCTGTGCATGTTTATCTTCTGACCTAAACCTGTTACTTGTTCATACCATGTTATTCTTGCTCTGCTTTGTGCTCGTATATGCCTGTTTAATAATAATAATAACAAGTAATCAAGCTGGGATTAAGGGAAAGACCTTAGTAGTGAATAAGATAGGTATGTGTACTCAGAAGGGGGCCCGTGTTTTTCATTTTTTATGTTTGATTCATGTTGATACATGAACCTATTGCATTTTATATTTGATTCATGTTGATACATGAACCTGTTGCATTTTATGTTTGATTCATGAATCTGTGGATTTGTGAACCTGTTGTACCTTATGCTTTGATGCATGAACATGTTGGTTCGTGTACCTGTTACCTGTTGATTCATGAACCTATTGATATATGAATCGGTTGATTCGTGTACCTGTCTGATTCAGAATCTGTTCCTGCTACCTGACGCCTGAGCACACGGCCATATATGTAGCAACCATGTGGTTAAAACCTGGGATGCATGAAGTGCCACCTAGATAGTAATAAATATAAGACTTGACATGACATAATACCTGCTACATGCTTACCTGATACATGATTGCCTGTACATGCTATTTGACACCTGTTACATGTTTACCTACTTGCATGTTACCTGTTACATGTCACATACACCTGTTATCTCACCACATTACTTGATTCTGTTCATGATTCATGTTAGTTATTCTATTTTGTTGCCATGTCTATTCCATGCTATGTTGCTTCCGCTATTACCCTATATCTATTTATTTTTGTACTTGTGCCTGCACTACAAGCGGCCCGTAAATTGCATTGATGGGAGTTTTGTTTTCTTTTCTTTTCCCAGTAATTTATTAAATTACAGATTATGGTGATCGGCTTCCCGATGGAGTAGGTGATCTGAGATTCTAGTTGCCAGAGTTTTTAATATTATTATTTCCTGTTGCTTATTTTGAATAAATGTATCTGTTACTTGGATTATTTTGTATTGGGCAATATGACCCAAAATTATTGACTTGTTCAGATCTGGTTTGTTTGAAATTCATCAAGCTATGTTTCAAGTAAATTCCTGTTAGTGTATTGATTCATAAATGCATGCGTGATTGTCTCCTGCTTGCTTCTTACTCGGATATTCCTGTGAAATGTTGTAAAGATCCCGACAGCTTATGGATGATGAAAATCATTTACTGGACTTAGTCACGTATCCGTATTCTGTATTCCTTTTTGGGAAGCGGGGCGTGACATCGGACGACCGAGATTTGAATGATCAAACCTCTTGATCAAACAACACTGGCAGAGGAGGGAGGGCTTCGATGGCGGCTATGTGCGAGGCTGCGACTGCGGCTGCGGCTGTGCGCGAGGGGGCTCGACTGGGGAGCAGTCGATGGCGACTGGAGGTGTTCACAGGGTGAAGTTTCGATGGGGGACTCGACTGGCGACTCAAGGTGCAGTGGAGCTTCGGAGCTCGGCAATGGTGAGGGCTCGACTGGATGGTGGCGGCGATGTACAGGGCGAGGTTGCGGAGGTGTGCAGCGGCTATGATGGGTTGGACGGAAGGGCACTAGCGGAGGTTGACGACAGGGGGGTGCTCCTCTGTTATGGAGAGGAAACAGAGGAGGTCGGAGGTGCAGTTGATGGGGACTCGACGATCGGGGGAGGACGATGGGGGAGCAAGAGGGTGACGGTGGAATGCAAGGGGGGTTTCGAGGTTGTGGGTTTAGGGGTGGAAGACGAGGAGATGGGTTGAGCAATGAAGGGTCGCGAGGATGGCGATGATGGTGGGGCTCGACGAGTGGGGGAAAGTGATGGTGAGGATAGGTTGACGGGAGGTGAGGGCAATGGCGAGAGGATGGTGGATGAGGGGTTCAACGAGGGTCGAGGACGGCGGGCGAAAGGTTGATGGGGGTGGGGAAGAAGACAATGAACAGTGGGAAGGGTTAGAGGGTTGGCGGCTTGGTGTATAGGAGCTAGGGTTAGGGTATAGGGTAAGGTTAGAGTAATAGGGTATTTATATATAGGGTTAATGAGTTTGGGATTATTGGGTACGGGTTTGGATCCAATAAGAGATAGGCTATGTGGTATTGGGTTTAAAATCCAATAGGGAAACAATTAGGATTATAGGGTTTATAAAATATACATACGTACATGTACATTAAATCATGAACAACCAACTAATAATAGTAATAATAATAATAGTAATACCAATAACAATAATAATAATGGTAATAATAATAATAATAATATAAATATCAAAATATGATTTAAGTCTAACAAATCTATTAAAATCCAAATAGTAATAATGTACTAGATTTGGGCTAAAATATAAATAGTCGATCAATTGGAAACAGAAAATAAAGTCAAAATACTCTATCATTCGAAAATATATATAATTGTCTATAAGAAAATATTTTAATATAAAATCCAAGCTGAATTTAACAAATACTGAATTTATAAATATCGAAACACAGAAATATTCAGAAAATATGTATTTACGGAAATAGGGGTTACATCATATACACAAAATAAAAGAGATCATACTCACCTGAGGAAACACGAAGATCTGCTGTGTAAGCTCTCCGTTATTCCCCAAACTCGCTTTCTCTTCCTATCACCAAGTTTTAACGCTTATTAGGGTTAAAGATATTCAAATCATTCATAAATAACACCTAAAATTATTCTAATCTGTCACAGGCATTTCACAGAACGCCTAGTGTGCAGTATACGTATGCACACACTCACAATTCTATTAATTAGTTTTTAAGCCTTTATATTTCTCCAAAAATTATTCTAAATTGTTTCTCATGATTTACAAAAATTTCTATTGCCAATCTCTAATAGATTTAAGGCATAAACTCTTTTAAATTTCTAACCCAAAATCGTATCTCTTTTCAAATTTACTCCTACCATATCCAATAATGAATTTATTACTTCTAACATGAAGAGTATCTCCTAATCTCTCTACTAACCTAATTCTCTTGCCAAAATTTGAAAACATACAACCCATGCAATTTTATGAAATAAATTCTCACCTTCCAAGGAGCCGATTCGAAAAACCAAGACTAAGATGTTGGAGAACACCTTCAAATTAACTAAAACCCTCAAAAAATTTTGTGAAATGGATAAAATTTTATGGGATTAAAAATCCTGAAAAGAAGGAGAAGAAAAGGGGGCGTCGGGTGCGTGGGTTTGCCGGACGAAAATAAGGAGGAAGGAGGAGGGTACTTTTGTAAATAAGTGGGGAAAGATTAACTATTAGCCCCTCCTAGACTCTTTTATTATATATGTCTTTATAACTCTTCTTTGTATATAAAATCTAATAAAACCCGCTCCACCTAATAAATAAATAAATTAAAGAATATATATAAAATAAAATTACACATTTATGCATAATCTTAACAATAACCATAATATCTAATAGCAATAGAAGAAATACAAACGACTATTTTAAAATTGTAAAGTAAAGGGGTGTTACAAGAGGGGAGCAGTCCCTGGGAGAGGCCAGACTGGAGGTCGTGGCCAGGCCTACAACCTGATCGTGGAGGAAGCCGAGACTGCCAAGGGAGTCGTTGCAGGTATTAATTGTTTATTGCTTTCAGTCATTTCAGTCTATCTTGTACTTGTTATTCTTGCATCATGCATTCTTGCACATACTTTTGTTCACCCACACTTTTCGACTTGATATTAGGTATTATACTACTGCACACTTTCCCTGCTCATGTTGTATTCAATTCGGGTGTTACCCTTTCCTTCACCTCTTCCCGCTTTGTAGGCCAACACTAATTGCCTAGCGACGACTTGCAAGTTGCTTAGAACATCACAACAGGTGGAGGTGTGCTTGCATGTTCCAAAGTGTGCAAGATGAGCCCCTTGTTGATTGGTGGCATGGACTTCAAGGCAGACCTCATCATTATCAGTAATTCTGGGTTCGATGTCATCCTTGGGATGGATTGGTTAGGCGCCAATCATGCGGTGATAGACCGCCGATAGAAGAAGGTGGCATTCAAGATTCTAGGTCGCCAAGAGTTTTAATTCCACACTGGTGAGAACCACTTGGGCGTGACAAGAACTCTGCGAACTGGAAGGTGGGTGTACGAGAATTGTTGTACACCAATGACAGAGTTTCACCTTTAGTTGTGCCGGAATTTCTAGATGTCTTTCCAGAGGAATTGCTCGGGTTACCGCTGGATCGAAAAGTGGTGTTCAGTATTGATGTCCAGCCAGGTACCATGCCAATCTCGAAGAGTCCGTACAGGATGGCACCAGTTGAGCTGGCAGAATTGAAGGTTCAGGTCCAAGAGTAGCTAGACAGGGGCTTCATCAGGTCGAGTGTTTCGCCTTGGAGAGCCCCGGTCCTGTTCGTTTACAAGAAGGATGGTAGCCGCAGGCTTTGCATTGACTATCAGGAACTGAATAATGTCACGGTGAAAACCTGTACCCCCTGCCAAGAATTGATGACCTGTTCGATCAGTTGGGAGGTGCTTCAGTCTTCTCCAAATTGGACCTTTATTCAGGTTACCCCCAGGTTAAGGTGAAGACCTAAGACATTCCGAAGACGGCGTTCCGCACAAGATATGGTCACTATGAGTTCTTGGTGATTCCGTTCGGAGTCACCAGTGCACCCGCAATGTTCATGAGCATGATGAACATAATGTTCTCGCCGTTTCTGGATAGTTTTGTGGTGTTGTTCATCGATGATACCTTGGTGTATTCTCTGAATATGGAGGACCTTGCAGAACATTTGAGGGTGGTCTTGCGGACTCTGAGAGAGCACTGGCTTTATGGGAAGCTCAGCAAATGCAAATTCTGGTTAGATCATGTTGCATTCTTGGGCCATATTATCTCGGGCAAGGGAGTTTCGGTTGATCCATCAAAGATCACTGCAGTCATGGATTGGCCAATGCCGAAGTCAGCATCAGAGGTTCAAAGCTTTCTGGGATTAGAAGGGTATTATTGGAAGCTCATCCAGGATTTCTCAAAAATTTCAGGACCTCTAACTAAACTGACGAGGAAAGAGCAGAAGATTATTTGGGATGGAGCCTGTGATGAAGCCTTCTTGGAGTTGAAGAATCGACTGATGTCAGCACCTGTGCTAACTATACTCGACAGTTCAGGAGGATTCGTGATTCACTGTGATGCTTCTCGCAAAGACTTGGCGTTGTACTAATACAGTGAGCCACAGTTGTTGCTTATGCATCTCGACGGTTGAGACCACATGAGAAGAACTACCCTACACCTGATTTGGAGCTTGTAGCCGTTATCTTTGCCATGGAGTTGTGGAGGCATTATTTGCTTGGAGATAGGGTGGAGATTATTCACAGATCACAAGAGCCTCAAGTATGTATTCACTCTGATAGAGCTCAACATGAGGCAGAGAAGGTGGATTGAATTCATGGCAGACTATGATATCAATTTGCAGTACCACCCGGGTAAGGTGAACTTGGTACCTGATGCTCTGAGCAGGCGACCAACCACCATGTTTCTAACTGAGTAGAGGGAACGTTTGGAGGACATGAGAAGGCTAGATTTAGAAGTGATTTTGCTCGGTACACCGAATGTATGATTTTGCGTTACAGTCTTCATTAGTGGAGCAGATTAAGGATGCCCAGGCTGGGGATGAGCAATTGCAGAAATTCCGAATGGAAGTGGAAGCAGGCCTAAGGACCCGACTTGCTCATTCACGCAGATGGCTCGCTTCGTTTTGGATCTAGATTGTGTGTACCTAAAGGAGAAGTTAGGCAGAAACTACTCGAGGAAGCCCACTGCTCGCCCTACTCCATTCACCTTGGATGCACTAAGATGTACAGGGATTTGAAACAACACTTTTGGTGCCACGACATGAAGAGAGCGGTGGCTAGGTTTGTGTCCCGGTGTCTAATTTTTCAGCAAGTGAAGGCAGAGCATCAGAGGACCGTTGGACTCTTACAACCTCTTCCGATTCCGGAGTGGAAATGAGAGAACGTCACTATGAATTTTGTGACAACATTGCCGAGAAGTCCTAAGGGTCATAATACTATCTGGGTGATTGTGGACCGTTAGACGAAGAGTGCCCACTTTATTCCTTTCTGAGTGGGTCAGTCCACTGAGAGTTTGGCTGAGAAATACATTCAGGAGATTGTGCAGTTGCATGGGGTTCCTGTCAGCATTGTAACCGACAGAGATACGAGATTCAGCTCTCAATTCTGGGAGAGTCTTCAAGAAAGTTTGGGGAGTAAGCTGAAGTATAGTATTGCCTTCCACCCACAAACAAATGGATAGTCGGAAAGGACAATTCAGACCCTGGAAGACATGCTGAGGTCCTGTGTTCTTCAATTTGGAGGTTCGCCGGAAGATCATTGCATTTGGTCGAGTTCTCGTACAACAACAGTTATCAGGCGAGTCTCAAAGCAGCACCGTTTGAAGCACTATATGGTCGCAAGTGTAGATCGCTAGTCTGTTGGGATGATATTAGTGAGAGGAAGCTTTTGGGGCCAGAATTGTTCATCAAGACAGTTGACGCAGTGGCTTAGATTAAGAAGAACTTGCAGGCAACTCAGAATAGGTAGAAGAAGTGGGTTGATTGTCATCGGAGGCCTTTGAAATTTGTGGCAGGCGACAACGTTTTCCTCAAAGTTTCACCATGGTGAGGAGTTATCCGCTTTGGTGGCAGGGGTAAGCTAAGTCCCCAATTCATCGGTCCATTTGATGTTGTGGAACGAGTAGGAAAAGTAGCTTACAAGCTCGCATTACCACCGACACTGTCTGGAGTCCATGATGTGTTCCATGTCTCCCAGCTCAGAAGGTACATTAGGGACGATGGTCATGTGATTGAATACTCGGAGTTTTCCGTGAGACCAGATTTATCATGCGAGATTCGACCGATCTCTATTCTAGACAGGCGTGAAAAGGTCCTGAAGAATAAGGTCTTCAAGCTTGTTCGAGTCTTATGGAATCCTTACTCGCTCGGTGAGTCGACTTGGAAAATGGAGGAAGAGATCCAGAAGAAGTTCCCTCATCTCTTCGAGTAGTGTTGTTTTTGTTATTCTTGTTCTTTCTCTGGGCTATCCTATGTCCCACCGAACGAATTTCGAGGACGAATTTTTTTTGAAAGGTGGGCAGGATTGTAACTCCCATTTTTCTTTGTGCTGAATTGTATCCCTTTTCTCTCGTTGTATTATTGTAATTCTATTTTCAATGTGAATTTTCATTTCTTCTTATGAACCTAATTTTTTTCTTTTCCATTTCATCTTTTTGAACCCATTTCCTAGACAATACTCCTACTCTATTAATTGCCTTAAATCATAAGCCCTAAACAAATACGATGCCCAACCCAGCCCAATATTATTATTATTTTATTAAATTTGAGCCCAACTAGAAGCTCAATCTTTAACCATCCTATTGTTGGATAAGCAAACCCATTAACTGAAACCCAATTCTCCTATTGCCTGCCTATTGACCATATCAAACCCCCTTAAATCTCTCCATAACCCAACTAATCCTAACTACCTCATTAATTCCCTGATTCTCTCTCTCTCTCTCACACACACACACTCTCTCTCTCTCCCCTTCTTAATCCCTACAGAAAACCCCAACTCTTCACCTTCTCCTTTACTGTGCAACCCCAACCCTTCACCTTCTTCTACTGTGCAAACCCCAACCGAACCCTCCTTCTTCTCCCTCATCGCCACCAACCATCCTCCTCATCGCACTCCACCAGCACTGCAACCATCATCGACCTCCCACATCGTAGACCTCCATTGCCGCCAGTCCCATCGCCGCATCCTCACCAGTCCCGTCGCCGCATCCCACTGCCTTCGCTCATCGCCCTCGTCTTCCTCGTCAAAGCCTTCCTCGACTCTGCGACCCTTCATCGCCATCACCACTTGACTACCCCGATCATCTCCCTCACCCCGTTCTCCACCGCCCTCGCTGTAACTCCCGTCGCCCTCTCCAGCCTCCACCCTCAACTGTGCACCATCACCCCTGCACCCCCTGGCATCCTCGTCAGCTCCACCCCCATCGACTGCCTCCCGTCGTTGCCTGCCTCCACCGCAACACTGCCACCATCCTGTCAATCCCACACCCTATTCTCCTCGCCATCCATCCACCGCAGTTACTGACGCTCTCACCTTGTTGTCCCTCGACTAGCGTAGCTGCCGTGCCTATGCGTTTCACCGCTGTCATTGCCGCTCTCGCACTTGCCATTATTGCTGTTGTCCGTGCTGTCACTACCACCTTGCTGTTGTTGCTGTGTCGCTTTCCGTGTTGCGAAGTACGCGTTTAGCACGTGGTTGTCGTTGCACTGTTTGCATGTGTCGCCTTGTGTGTTGCCATCGGGATGCTCGTCCTGTTATTCTCTTATTATTATCTTTCCGTACAAGCATTTCATTTGAATCCTCATATTTAGTAATTTGAACATCGTGTTGAAATCCGTCATTCTTGTAGCATCCATGCTTCGTGATATTTCATATCTAGTTTAGTCGAATCAAATTCTTTTGCCTCTATGATTCGCTGCCGTCAAAAGCGTGGTTTTTTCGTCCCTGCATTAATTGCACAAATATAAAATTGAAATATACATGTACGAATGTCTACGTAGATAAATAGGTGATCAAATGAATTGAGAGTGGTATGTGATCGAATAGTTGTATTCGAAATTAATATCGTAGAAATATGAGCTTCATCATGTGAACAATAGAAACCCCTTACATGATTACATGATTACATGATTATACATTCACAAGTTACATGGAACTAAGTGCCACATAGAACTAAGTGTCACGTCATGGGTGACGGGGGCCACCACTAGACTCCATTATATGAGTACATGATTCATGTTTACATGATTCCCGAGTACTTGACCCTATATAATTCACCACTAGCATCTAAATGTTAACATGCTTGTATGCACCCGAACCTATGGTATGGGATGCAGGATTGCGTGCATTGGATAAGACTGATTAAATGAATAGACATAAGAATTACAATGAGCACATGTATATTCCTGTTTACATGTTACATGTCCCGTTTACAAGCTATATGATTCCTGTTACTAGTTTCATGATTCCTGTTTACATATTACATGCCCAGCACCAATTTCATGATTCCTGTTATAAGTCAATTTACATGATCCTCGTTTACATGTTGTATCTTTCCTGTTACATGACTCGTTTCCTATATACATGATTCTCTTGTTATATTTCTATCATTGTTCAATGGCTTGTACTACTTGCGGCACGTTACTTGCTCTAACGGGTGTTCTCCTTCCTCAACTCGGGATGATAAATTACAAAAGTGGGAGAAGAATTTCCAGAAGAAATCAGTGATCAGGTGTTCTAAAGATTGGAGATGGATTCCCCCTGCTTTTACTTGCTTTATGTTTTTATCCGCAGTTCTATTTGTTTACTGCAAACTTTGTATTCCGGGCATGTTGTCCCACAGTTTATCTATTTCTGGATGTTGGTTATTTGTGGACTACTGCATGATTTATTTATGTTATCCATATTTATGTGATTATAAGTTTGCCTTCGTGGTTGTATTTATTTTCATATTGTTGAGTTGATTATAACAGATTATGAATGATGTGAATATATCATTCGCTGAGCCTCAGTCACGACCCCGTATCTTATTATATTCCGAGAAGCGAGTTGTGACAGATACCCCTAACAATGAACTGGTTTCATTGCATTGGTTTTAGCCTCTGGTTGTTACAATGCATTAATTGTAGGCGACACCCCTAATAGTCAGCCGGTCTCAATACCATCGGTTTAAGCCCCGTGCAGTCGTAATGCCAAAATCATGGGTTATATCTTTACAGACACATAATATATGGGTGACCCTCTTACAATCACATAACATAGGGATGATACCCTTACAATCACTTGAACTATTGAACATATAACGGTCTATCGACAGATTTCAGGCTTATACATATTAGGTGACCTCCTCACAGTCGCATATAAGAGGTCTCAGTACCATTCTGCCCCATGTAGGGCTCGGTCCTCAGGATCTCTGTGCCCAAAGTCCAGGGCCAAACCCTATCACTCAAATATAGGGATTGGTGTCCCACATTACCTATCACATTTATACCAATCTACCCCGAAAATCATCTATCAAACTTACCACTATAAAGAATGTTGGTTTCCCATTCGACCGCTTTTCAAGTCCAAAGCCAAATCAAGCTTCTCCTACCACTATGTAGAGGTCGCAGTAATATCACTAAACCTCATCTCATTCTCCACCCTAATATCTACAGGTTTAAGAAAGTTGACCCCTAAGTACCCTTCCACAGTTGAAACCCACACTCCGACGGAATATCATATAAACCATTCTCGAGAGTGTTCGCCAACTCTACAAAATACAAGAGACCCCTCTTGGGAGTGGTCTACTGAACAAAAAACAGCCCCTAATAACAACTATTGGTCCAAAAATGTTCACTATAGGGTTTTTATAGAGAGCACTCATGGGCAGACTGTGATGTCCAATTGACTTCCCTTTGCATTAGAGGTCGCAAGGGTTTATTATTAGGCTGGGTTCGAAGCTTCCAATGATTGTGGACTAAGTCATTGTTAATTACATCTCGGAGTTGCACCGGGAACACCTTCAATAGTGATGGGCTGATGAGGGTGAAAAATTTATTACATCTTTTATATTGATTCAGCAAAAAAGAGAGAAAATTTATAAACTTGTGCCTTCACTACCCTTATGTGGCGGTCTGAGGGCTTATTTGGAGCAACTTGTATGTGAGGGTCTGAATAAGGTATACACGGATCTCGAGCACTATCTTATTAGAGGTCGAATACAACAAAGGCAACTCTATGTATATATGAGAGCCCGAGCAAGTAAAGTTTAACGGGTGGGTTATTGTTGTAATTATTAAGTGGTTTACAATTTTAGATCGTGCGGGCCAGGAGCATTATATTGAAGCTGGGTTAGCAACCACTCTCAGGAATGGCCTTGCAAAGAAGAGAGAGAACCCTAAGGGTGCAAATTGCAATAGCAGAGGGGGTAGGTAGGAGTTGAGGCCCAGTGATCTTACAAGAGACCTCTATAGTGGTAGGATTTGGGCTTTTTGGCTTTAGACTTGGGGAGTGGTAGCTGGGAACCGACATCCTTTGTGGTGGTAGGCTTGATAGTGATTCCATGGAACATGTTGGGAAAAATATGGTCGGTATGCAGGGAGACCAGTCCCTGTATATGAGTGGTATGTTTTGGGCCATTTGGCTTTGGACTTTGGGCACGACCGATTGTGATAACCGAGCCCAATATGTGGTGGAGAGGTACTAAGACCAATTATCGTGACTGTGATGGGGTCACAAGTTATGAATATATTTGGGGAGTGGTCGGTAGACCATTATATTTGAATAGTTCAAATAACTGTAAACGAATCACCCATATGTCTTATGATTGCAAGTGAATCACCCATATGTATGACTGTAAGAGAATCACCCATGTGATTGTAAGGGAATCAGCCATGAGTTTGGCACTATGACGACTAGTGTCGGGAATGATGGTGCTGAGACCAATTAACTGTTCAGGGTGTCACCCACAATTTTAGCAATACAACAGACAAAGACTGAAGCCAGTGGCATCGAGGTCGACTGATTGTTAGGGGTATCATCCATAATTTGGAAACTACGACAGCCAGTGTCCTAAGCCAGTGGCTATCGGACCAAGTTGACTATTGAATGGGGTGTCACACACTAGGTGATACATTTTAATGGGAATCAACCCATTATAATCTGATAGCCGACTAAGAAGAGTAACAACATGGGGATCATCAAGGGGGTGGTTGGTGATGGAATAATTTGCAAGCGCACAAAATCGCAACAAGTAGTATAGTTTAAAAGAAAAAGAGTGTCGAATCCACAAGGACTAATTATTTTATTGAGTACCGAAATTCACCAAATTATTTACAGTTTGGAGAACCAAAGAATACATTAAACTAAATTGAAGGAAAAAACTAAACTAATTATAAAAAAAACAAAATCTAAAATTTTAGGGTTTATAAGTACTAAAAAAATAAATATAGGACTTTTAATTTCACCTAGCTACCCACACAATTCATAATTCCATGAAACTGAAAATTCTACTCTTCCATGTTGTAGACAAAAATCCCCTAATTATTCAATATCTTCTTTCGAATAACAACATAAATATCCCCAATTAATAATTCGTCACATCTCTATGCAAATTTAATTATTTGAATATTCATTAAGTTATTTGGATTTTTCTAAAGTCACATTAATCGCGGTAAATTATCTTTAATTTTGCTCAAGTAATGATGTTCAAATCTAGAATTTTAAATCACAAGTTACCTCTCGGCATCCCCCATGGTTCAGTAAATCAAACAATAATTGGACAGAAAATTGTAAGCATTAAGAACAGAAATTAAACACAAAATCATGGAAAAATTGAAGATTAAAATAATATGAAATCCAAATTGTGTTCTCAAAGCTAGGCTACATCGAAACCATAGAAAATAAAATTAGTTCAAGAAAAAGCTAATACTAACAAACATGGTATTGGATTGCAAAATGAAAAATAGAAAAGAAGAAAAAACTTTAGACAATCTTGACAAACATTATGGATCTTGCTCTCCAACGGTGTGATGAGTCACCTCCTCCAAATCTCTTAGCCTCCAATCTTGTTCGATTGCCCTAGAGTTCACATCAGCATCTATATATAACACCCAAAGAATCCCAAAAAAATATACACAAATATATCCAGTTGGACTTGAAACCCGCACTCAAAATATAACTAGCCACACATTACGGTCGACTGCATTTTGCTGTTCTCCAGACATAACCTATTAGCGGTTGACTGCTCTTTTTGCAGTGGACTGTAATTTTTATTCTTGCATGAAGCTGCAGAAAAATGATATTCCTGGAGCTACAGAACTCTGCTCGTAATGTTTGACCACTCGTTTCGAAGAAGACTTGAAGACCGACATCTTTCATTTAGAACAAAAGTTAAGATACGTCCATATTCTAGTTCAAAACTGTCGTGCAAGTTTTAGATGCTGTTATTGCTGCTTTTTCGCACTGCTTTGTGTCTTCTCTTTCTCCATCTCCAAGCTAGGTGTTGTTACTGCTGTTTTTTCGCACTGCTTTGTGTCATCTCTTTCTCCAACTCCAAGTTGAGTCCACAATCCTAACAACCATCTCATTTCTTCAAAAACAAACAAATCAATACAAATAAGTACAAATAAGAAGAAATTCAAAGAAGAAAAAAATGCAAACTCACAATTTTAATGCATTAAAAGAGTAATAAAACCATGTAAAAATTATACTCATCAGTTGGATACCTCTCCGCCGTCAATGCATGCTCAAGCAGGCCTAAGGCTACATGGCCATGGCCCCACCAGATGGAGCACCTCCAAGAAGGTTCCTCATCTAAGTCCTGCCTCGAATAGATGCTTGCAATGTTGGGGGGGGTTAGGGTTTATATCTTGACAAAAAGTTGTCGATCATCGGAAAGAGCTTGAGTTTGCTTGAGAATTCGCCAGTGTTTCGACTAAGGTTTTTGTGTATATTTTTCTATCTTCTTTTTTTGTGCCTATAAAGGGCTATTTATAGTGAGAGAGGGCTTGGAGACCATGTTTTGGCCTGCCACACGTGGTGCTGCCACATAAGCCACATCGCTTTGATCAGAGAATTATTGGGAGGTTGTTTTCTGACTGGTTGCTGCAAAGGGAGAAATGGGTGGTCAACTAGTTGAATGATTACTTGACGAGAGTGCGAGCAGGGTGCTCGATTGCTGCGTTTTGATGACCTTTTGGCATTGGTTGCATTAGTGAGAATAGAGGATTGTACCAATTGATTTGAACTAAAATCAGTTGGGAAGTAGAATATTCCATTGCTTCTGCCAAGTGTGGACTGATGCTCAGATGCCCGTGGTAAGCATGGGGTAGTAGGTCTCCGGGTGCTGCACGTGTTGAGCTGGATGAACATTAGTCGTAGGGGACCATTGTAGAGGTCGCTGATAAAGGGAGTTATGGTCAGATTTTGTGGTGATCAATTTTTGCCGTACAACCAAGCCCCTCCAATGAATGATATGTGGGTATTTAAGACCACGCGTTGTTTGGGTACCCACTCAAAGATGGCAAGTGTTGTCAGCCTGTGGAAGTTTTCCTATGGAGCATTTGTTTTTCACTTAGGAGTGTTCACAAATATTTTATTGGGTGGACGATGTTTCACCAGTGCTTTGCGCTAGTGTCACATGAAATCTTAGGGGATCCAATGCATTGAATAGGAAACATGATTACCGCCTATGTTGTGCTGAGACAATGAGGCTTGGGAAGCACGTCGACAAATGAGAGGGTGCCACGCATTGTGGCAGGCCCAACGCCAGGAACTAAAGCGACAATTGCATTATGATTAATCCAACCATCGGTTTTGAGGTAGTGAGTGGTGGAGATTGAGCCACATGGCCAAAACGGTTTGGTTCCACATTGATCCGAATCAATCCATATACTCTCATTTTTAATAAGATTCCAGCTAGAAGCATACATGTCTCAGCACTGCCCAATGCCATGTACCACTGCTCTATTCCTATGCCAACTTATTAATATACCTTTCGACAGTTTTGTAGCAGCTATCGTTTTTCCATATGAATATTGTGGTTGAGAGTGGAGGAAGATACAAAATTAACAATTTTTTTTTCTCTCTTTTCTAGTTCATTTCCCCCAAATCATGTAGCTTTCTTCATCCTCTAAGAGCTTAAGCGTCCACGGGACCTTTAGGTGCTTCGATTTGTAGTCCGTATGGTGTTTCTTAACTGTCATTTTAGGTAAGCCCTTCCGCTCCTCTTGCATATTTTTGTATGACTTCCAGTAGATCTGTCCCCGCTCGTAGGGGTAAGAAGAGGCCACAGAAACTGAGCCTCGATGGGATTTGGATTCGACTTCCTCCTTATCACAGGACGAGGTAAACTCTTTTGTAAACTTATATAATATACCTTCCTCCTTTTCTCCGAAAGCCCCGGTGAGGGTCAGACTGCCGCCCAAAAGGAATTAGGTAGTGATGTATTGAGGTGGTTTTGAGGCAGGGTTGTATTTCCCTCTTCCCTTATGTGTGCTAGACATTCTTGAGAAGTACCACCACTACATTTCCACAGTATCCCCCTAGTCTGGAAGCTTGTTCTGGCTTTTAGGGTTTTATGCCACCATAGAGTGGTTGAGTGGTCAATGAGAGTCTTTGAACATTTTTACTGGTTTAGGATGGATAGGTCCTACGTCCATTGTCAGGATCTTTCTGGTAAGGCTTTGTTCGCTGATCTACCATCTAAACTCCCAAATTGGAGAAGGAAATTATTATTCATGGGGTCTGAGAGTTGGCCTTTAGCTTTCCTGTTGGAGTGGAAGAATGTTAGTACCTTTAGGACTGCTGAAACGAAGGAGTTGTCCCTGGTTGAGCAAAGGAGTGTGGACATCCTGCCTAGCATTATTCTGAAATCCTTAGTTGTTCATTCATGAGTATACTATGGATAGAGGCCTGTATGAGGCTGGCTTGTATATTAGTAGGGCCTTCTTTACTGCTTGCCGTTTGATAGAGCAATCTGAATTACTTTTTTTTGGGGTGTATCAGATGGCTCCTCCTAGAATGGCTGCTTTCTCGAAGGCTCTCGACAACAAGGCTACTGGCGACACTACACCCACAGGCTCTTCCCGACGAGATCCTGTGAGTGACCACGTGATGTGGATACCTCTCCTACCAACTCTTCGAACCGCTCGCTGACCCCCTTGCATCGCAAGAACTCAAAACTTCCTAAGATGAAGGCGCATATTGTTCCTTATTAAGTCCTTTCAAGTGGGCAAGTTATTGGGCCAGAGGAGGCTACTATTGCGATCGCTAATCTGGTTCTGAAGACCAATCTAAATGGGATTTCGGCAGCTGGTGTGCTGCCGAATGTTTGGGCGTGCAACATACTGAGACTCTTACCGCTAAGGAAAACACTTTATTAGGGGAAACACAGGTCGGCTTACTGTTCTCTCACCAGATGGCAATCAATGAGCAGGTTCTAGTTAATCTCATGTTCTTGTTTCCCCAATCCTTAATTGTTTGAATGTAATACGGTTTTTTTGTGTTCTTCACATTTTTCATTTGAACGCTGTTGATACGAGTTAAAAATCGTGGCTAATCCCCACCATTCGATCCCAATGCGAATCACAAGGCAGACGGGGGGAAGATAGGGCCTTCCACAGGCCCACCAACCCAGCTCGGCCCACCCACGAAGGTTTAATCAGCTGCCTATGGTCAGTAATCATATCCCATAAAATTAGGGGATTAAGTGTTCCTTAATCAGGGAAATCTAATTAGACAGCAATGGATCTTTCCATAACAGATCCCCACTGATCTATAAATACATGCCACCATCACTATTACTGGGTAATCACTTTTTTACCACCTAATCCCGTTTTAAACAGCTAGATGCTTACTTTATCGTTAGAGGGCCTGTCGTCGGGAATACTCCCGATGTTTCAGGCTCTTTGCAAGTATTCGGTGGTCAGTGTCCACCAGATCCACAACATATAACCATATATTAGCCTCTCATTAGAATTAGATCTGCGAGTAAGATCTGTGCTTCCCTTTCATCCAAAGAACTCATCATCTGTTGCTCCTACACTAGAAAACAACATCAAATTGGTGCCGTCTATGGGAAAAGAAGATTGACCCAGCCTCTGATTTTGATCATACACCGTAGCCATCTTCTCCCATGGCCCCCAAGGCCAAGAAGACTACAACCATGGGGCATCATGCCGACCCTCCTCCACCACCTCGCCTTCGTTCGTCTCACAGCCGTCCGGGCACCCAGGCTTCGCAATAGCCGTAGGATGAGCATTAGCAGAGGCCAGCTCCGGGTGCCTCTCTCTCTCTCGGTCGCACGACAGGCCAATCGTCCATTAGTTTCCTAGCAATCAACAGAACAAGGAGTACCTTCGTCATGGCCTCACCGCTCAAGAAATGAAAGACCCTCGAATCATCCTCCGAGCCGAAGCTTCCACTCCTCCCAAGGTCGGGCAAGGCAATGCAATCACTCTGTGAGAGATTGCCGACCCCAAAACGGTCACGGAGAAGGAGGCCATGTGATGAGGACCTAGTTCCAGAAGTTTTGGAATGAGTTCCTCAGGTGGGGCTCGGAACGACCATCACAACGACAACCCCCGCACCGGAGGGATGGAGCACGAAGAGTCCTGTAGGTCGACCCGATCCAAGGGATGTGAAGGTGCAGTTTTTAAGTGACTGTAGGAGATGGAAGATCGGTTCGCCCGAATAAGGGACGGCGAAAGGCATTCAGGTCGAGGATGCCGTCTAGTCTGACCTCCCTTCTCCTCCAACATCCTTGAAGCCCCATTCTGAGGAGCTTTAAGCTTCCAGCCTTCGAGACCTACAAAGCGAGTCGGATCCGGCTAATCACATCGATGTGTTCAAAACTCTCATTGTAATGCCCCGATTTCCAGTAACTGGGAAACCGTGACATGAGCCAGAATCTTTCCTTCAATTAGCCACAATACACAGAAAAACAGAAAAATTTAAAACTTTTTATTCAACACAAATGGATTACATGTCCGAAATTACGAATTGCAATACATTATAACAGTGTTACAATAATACCTTTATAATCCCAAGTGTTACAACTTTCAACAATTTACATCAGAGTACAATGAATAAAGAACAACACTTGGTATTTCACTTGGATGCTTTCCAACAAATAAATGAATTGCAACACTTGTTGTAATGGGACAATGGTAAACAATATAAATTACAGCGGAAATAAAATCGACTCTTGCTCCTTTCGCCTTGAGTCCTCCTGAATCTTGTACCTGTACTTCTGCAATCCAGTACCTATTGAAGTGGGGATGTCAGTATTCACTTACGCTTTAAGGCTGATAACTAGCAGCGAATCTCCCAAAACAAACATACAACCATGGCAAATGTGTTAGTGTAGTTTAAGTGTTCGTGAGTGCTATAACTAGAATCTAATGCAATATCAACTAAGGCTAGGATGCTTCTATTCTAATGCCAGCAAGTCTCCGGAAAAACATGCAGCCCATATTACATGCGCCCATCTCAAGCCGTTTCTTCATATATAGGGATTTGAACCCGCGTCATGAGTTCTACTCTTGTACTCAACTTGTTTCTGAAGATACAACGTGACTGATGAGGTTGCCCTGAAACGGTCTAATCCGGCCATTGCAGTCATATAGTGGTGTCTCTGTTTGCCACTGTTGCCCGACCTCACTCAAAAATCTGACGAACCCTTGGAGTTACCACATGACAGGTTAGTTCGAAGCATCTTCTGTCGTCCCCTAGCCAGACCGTAGTCTATGGTGTGTTCTCCCTTAGACCAAGGACATGACAGAGTTCCGGGGTCCATCCCCTAGCTCCGACTGGACTCGCACCCGTCCTTATCATGGCACTTCAAAAATTAACAGACGAGATACGGATCCCGTGCTCCCAACTCGTGAGAAGGCACAGACCGTATCCCTTTGACAAGGAGGGTACAACCCAATAAAACCTCCTAATGCCGGTCTATAGGACAGGTTGGACCATAAGGAATCATCCTTAACACCAACTCTTTCCCTTCGGCGAATAATGATAATAAGTAATGGTTAAGTAGTAATAGCCATAAGTTACTGCCCTAACAATGTCACTAACCCTAAACAAACTGAGGAATGAAAACAGAATTTACACAACCTGTTGAGTCTTAAGTTAGACTTCGTAAGATAACTCTACTAGGCTACTCAACCTAGACTTACCAGAATCCTTAAGGATCTAGTTCATGGCCTATCGATCCAAGACCCTGGCAATATGAACATATTCGCATGCTACTACCCTGAACTTGGATTTCGTCTACGCTCCGGTCCGCGATCAACCTACACCGGTTAAGATCCGACGGTACACAAGGAATGACTCGTCCACAGTCCCTTAGGAGCAAGGTAAACACACATCTTGATGGTCGATAGTCCTAGGGCAATAATATTGCCTTAGACGAGCACAACAAAACTGCGTACTAGCTAATGAGCTACATGCGAGTACACAGAACACATACAAGTCAACAAGCAATGTATGAAACCAACAACTACATACGAGTCAGGCGGGCTGCATATGAGACAACAACATACATACGAGCCAAATAAGCTACGTATGAGACCAACAGCTACGTACAGGCCAGTCGAGCCACGTATGAGACAACAACATACATAAACAACCATACATGTAATCAACCTAGAAGCAACCAAACGTGCTTACTAGCAAACTTGATCTTCTATGATTAGAAGCAATAGAAGAATTTACTAATATTCTAAAATAAGCCTTCTACCAATGAGAAGCCCAAGAAGCGACATCAAACTTTTATCAAGCTAACGATTATTAGTGACCTTCCCAACCCTTATTACCCATGAAGATGAGTATTGTTCATGTGATATGGTCCAACTTTACTTAGGGTCTCATACAACTAGAATCCATGGTTTCTCTCCCCAAATTGAACTAGAACTACATGCACTAGATTTTTAGGTTCTTTCTTTAAGTTTGAGCTAGAATCACCTAGGACTAAATACATGGGTTCTCTTATCAATTGAGCTAGAACTACCATAGTGCTAGTTTCATGGGTTTCTCTTTAAAGTTGACTAGGACAACATAGAACATAGGTACATTTACTAGTTTAACTAGAACACCTAGCTCAAGCATGAGTTCATGGGTTCCTTTTAATCTTTCACTACAATCATAATACAATTCAAGCATGGTTCCTTTGAATCTAGAACTACTATGCAACTCGAGTATTGCAACTACAACATGATGGTTCTTCACTAATGCTACCCCCACAGCATGATAATTCTCTACTACACTACAACTATAACGTGATAGTTCTTTACTAACGCTACAACTACAACATGATAGTTAATACTACAACTATAACACAATGGTTCTTTACTCAACATGATCCTTTAACTCAAGCATGAATAACTACTATACTTAATCACGGAATACAACTTAAGTATTACCCTACAACAATCTTAGCATGGTATGTCAATCTACAATGATCTAAGCATGGTATTGAACATAGGCATCAACCTACAATAATTTCAAACCTAGCATGGGTTTCTTCACTACTACATAAGCATGGATAATTGTTACACTTAACATGAGTACTTACTACCACTTAAAGATTAATATTTACTACTACCTAACATGGACCATTTTCTATCTAGAATAACTACACATCTTAAGCATGGCATAACTTAAGCAAGGAGCTGCTATAATTTAAGCATGAGTAACTACTATACTAAGGCATGGATATCTTCTACTACCTTAAACAATGATCGTTCTTCAACTCAAGCATGGATACAATTCAAGTATGGAGCTACTACAATTTAAGCATGTATATCTACTACTTACTTAAACATGGATCCTTTCTACAACTACTTAAGCATGGATAGTTACTACACCTCAAGCATGAATATCTACTACTACTTTAAGCATGGATCAACTCAAGCATGAATGCTTACTTAAGCATGATTATCTACTACTACTTAAAGCATGGTTCCTTTCTATTTCTTAGGCATGAATCTACAATGATCTTAAACATGGAAGGTAATTTGAACACCAATCCTACAACATTCCTAAGCATGGTATATAACTTAGCATGAATCTACAACATCCTTAAGCATGGTAGGTAATTTAAACATCAATCCTACAACATTCCTAAGCATGGTATATAACTTATCATGAATCTACAACAATTATAAGCATGGTATGTAATTTAACATCAATCCTACAACATTTCTAAGCATGGTATATAACTTAGCATGAATCTACAACAATCCTAAGCATGGTATGTAATTTAACATCAATCCTACAACATTGCATGATATATAACTTAGCATGAATCTACAACAATCCTAAGCATGGTAGGTAATTTAAACATCAATCCTACAACAATCTAACATGATATAGCATAAGTATCAACCTACAACAATCTAAGCATGAATACAACTTAAGTACGATCATCTACTACTACAATCTAGCATGATGGGTTTCTTTATTACATCAAACCTACCCAATCTAGCATGAATACAACATAAACATGGGTTCTTACTATAATTCCTACAAAAATTTAGCATGAGTACAACATAGCATGAGTTCCTTTACTACATTAACCTACCACAAATTAAACATGGATTTCCTACAACATGGTAGACGACATAAACATGGACTTCCTACAACATGGTAGACAACAAGAGCATGGATTCTACTACTAAGCATGGACCTTTATTACTACTTAAGCATGGATATTTTACAAAGACTACTTCTCTTTATGAAGTACAAGTCTTAAGTATTACAACAATCTAACTTTATGAACTACCATTTCTACATAATACAAAAATCTACTTTTTCTGTAAATTAAAAGTCCTTTTATCTTTTATAAACTAAGAGTTAGCAAGAATTGTTATTTAATTAAGTAGAGAGCAATAAGCAAATAAAGACTCATTTTTATTGATATCTACAACCCCAAATGGGTATGTAATAATTCTACTATGTGCTTATGCCAAAAGTCCTTGTTTGAGTTCTACATCCCAAATGGGTATGTACACAAATATATGCATATGTTCATGTCAAGTTCTACAACCCATAAATGGGTATGTACATCAATCTTTATGTTCTTGTGTCCATTTAGTACAAATAACAACAACAAGAACAAAAAATTCCCACAATCCAAGATTCAATCTTTTATGTTCTTTTTCAAAGTTCCATCATCCTTTTATCCATACAAATCTTAGTTCCAATTTGTTTAACACAAACAACACACACAAAAGCAACAACACAACCAAATAAACCCACAAAAGAACCAAAAATAACACACAAGGAAAGCAGCATCAAACATGGAGAACAAAAGAAATGGAGAACCCCCACCTTTTGAATCTATGTAGGAAGAACTAGCTAAGCCACCTTCTCCTTCCTCCTCCTTGTTCTTGCTCTTCCTCTTCAAGAACACTTCAAGAACTCCTCTTGAAAGATGGAACCCATGAAAACTCTACTCTTCCTCTCTTTCTTTTTCTTTCAATCTATCTTTCTTTTTCTAAACAACTAATTAGTAGAAGAACTAGGAGAAGGAGATGTGATTTTGAGAAGAGAATGGATGAGAACACACACACACAAGTTTCCTAACCCTAAAAGAAATGGGGGGGGGGGGGGGTGAGAAGGGGTGTTTTTATAAGGAAATGGTGAAAGGGTATGGTGGAGAAGAGAACACTTGGCTTTCTCTATTTCTTTTCCTCCCTTGTAAATATGAGACAAGAGATGAGGTGAGGGGGTATTTATAGGATTGAAGAGAAGGGGGGAGTGCAAAATGCACCAAGACAATTTTCAAAAAAAACCCTTCCATAAAAAGGGGAAGGCCATACCTAGGTGAGGTGGAGGTATGGTGAAACATGGTGAGGTGGAGGAGAGAGATCTTCTAGAAGAGAACTCTCTTAAACTCTTATGCATACTTAATCCTAGGTTTAATTCTCCAACAAAGCCTAATCATCTAATTAGGTTTGTCGTGACAAAAGATAGTTCAAATCATGAAAAGAAATAAAATAATTAAATAGTTAAATAATAATAAAATAATAATAAAATAATAATTTATACAATGTAATATCCATCCGGAATATTACACTCATGATGATTTACAGTGCACCAGATGCCCTACTCCACCGTGCATTCCCTTCTATGATGTGGGGCCCTGCTCGGGAATGGTACTCCCAACTTTTTCCTAACTCCATCTTCTCATTCGACCAACTTGAGGAGAACTTCCTTGCTCACTTCATGACCAGCCATAAGGCTGAGAAAACGAGTGCCTTCCTGCTGGACCTCAAACAGAAGGATGGGGAAGTAACATCCCGTAAACTTCAAAGTATAATAGTATAATATATATGTGTATATAAGTGGTAAAATGGCTGTTTGAAATAATGTAAGATGGCAAAAGTGTAATAATATTGAAATGTGGTAAAAAGGTGGTGGGACCCACTGATTTGGGTAAAGCAGCAAGAGTGCTGACTTTGGTCAAAATGCATGATGACGTGACATTTGATTGATGGGGCCCACCGACTGTAAGAGTGCATAATTCGGCTGTGCATTCTTGGAGGGGTAAAAGTTTGGGAACTATCCCATATCTGTAAGATATAAGATTAAAATAACATATAAATAATATATCCTATGATCAAGAGTCACCTAATCGGTTAACCACCTTTTGAGAGGCAGCCTGTGGTGGGCAGTTGTACTACATAGTATCTAATTTGTCTTATAAATTGTATGAATTGTCCGAGCTCGGGGTAGGGGCATTACAAATGGTATCAGAGCCGACTTTCGACACCGGGTGTGGGGCATGTCTATATAGTCGGACGGAGGATTCCGGAACTATAGACCCAGTCGGGCGGTGTACTCTGGGACTGTGGTGAGCCCTCAATTAAATCCGGAATTGTTATTGATCGGACGGTGGATTTCGGGATCATAATTAGTCAGGCGGATAGGAGGGTGGCTCAATTAAATCCGGGATTATGATTGATCGGGCAGTGGATTCCGAAATTATGAATAATCGGGCGGATAGAAGAGCAGATGCTCCACAACGGCTAGAAAGTAGATCCTGCACTAGATTGTGCATGCTCGTGCTCAGCGAGGATGCTGATTTTTGAAGGGAGGGTGTGTAACACCCCGTAAATTTCAAAGTATAATAGTATAATATATATGTGTATATAAGTGGTAAAGTGGTTGTTTGAAATAATGCAAGATGGCAAAAGTGTAATAATATTGAAATGTGGTAAAAAGGTGGGGGGGCCCACGGATTTGGGTAAAGCAGCAAGAGTGCTGACTTTGGTCAAAATGCATGATGACGTGGCATTTGATTGATGGGGCCCATCGGCTGTAAGAGTGCATAATTCGGCTATGCATTCTTGGAGAGGTAAAAGTTTAGGAATTGTCCCATATCGGTAAGATATAAGATTAAAATAATATATAAATAATATAGCCTATGATCAAGAGTCACCTAATCGGTTAATCACCTTTTGAGAGGCAGCCTGTGGTGGGCAGTTGTACTACATAATATCTAATTTGTCTTATAAATTGTCCGAGCTCGGGGCAGGGGCATTACAGGGGAGTCCTTTTGGGACTTCGTTCAGAGATTCATAGCTGAGGCCCGATCAATTTTTTCCCTTGATGCTGGGGTCGCGGTGGCTGCCTTTCGGCACAATGTCCTACATGACCTATTGAAGGCATCTTTGGCTAAGAAGCCAGCCACCGATTTCCCCGACCTCCTTCTCCTGAGCGAGAATTATATCCAGGCTTAAGAGGCCTTGCACCTAAGAGGCTAAAAAGAATCCCCAACCAAGGGGAAGAGAAAAATAGACAGTTCTGAGGCCCCAAAGAAGGCCCAGAAGGATGCTTCCAGGCAGAGGCATCCCCCACTGGTCCCTCTCTTTGAGAAGTTTACTCTGATTAATCCTAGTGTCTTCGCCATCCTCATGAAGGTGGTGGAAAAGGGTAACAATATCAAGAAACGGGACAGGAGGTTTTACTGCCAGTTCCATCGAGATCATGGCCACGAGATCGAAAACTGTCGGGCTCTCAAAGATGAAATCGAGGTCCTTATCCAGAGAGGATAATTGTCTAAATTCACCTAGGGCGGCCCAAGATCCTCTCCTCCTCCCCAAGGTGCGAACAAGCGCCCAGAAGTGGAGTCTGAACCTCGTAACTCCGAAATGATGGCCATCCTCCACTGCTTTCATGGTAGACCCATGGGGCGGGAGGGGGTGGGGGGGGGGGGAATCAAACTCCTCCCGCAAGGTTTTCATCCGAAAAGTCAATTCCGTCCACAACTATCCTCCCCCTCGAGGTCACAGTCTGTCAGTCTCATTCTTAGATGAGGACCTCTAAGATGTCCATGTTCCTCATTGTGATACCTTGATCATTAGTCTTGGCCTGGCCAACCACGAGGTCCGTCGTATTCTTATGGACAATGGAAGTTCTGTTAATATTATGTTTCTTTCTTCCTTCGAAGGGTTGAAACTATCTCGGGACAGGGCAACAACCTTCACGGCTTCTCGGGCACCCTAGTTCAGATCGAGGGGATCATCACCCTGGATGTCACTACTAAAAATTCCCCGATCTCCTGAACTGAGGCGATGGATGTCATGGTAGTCAATATCAAAGCTACTTATAATGCCATTCTCGGATGCCCCGGCCTCGCTTCTCTTCAGGTAGTGCCCTCGGCTTACCACATGAAGATGAAGTTCCCCACCAAGTCTGAGGTCGGGGT